>JASAOG010000126.1:635000-2116168 GCA_030265305.1 Biomphalaria pfeifferi | reverse complement strand
AGAAATCTTATTTACGTCATCCTCATCTCTTCTCTAACTCTGGTTCTTGCTGGTCTCTAACTCTGGTTGTTACTGGTCTCTAACTCTGGTTCTTGCTGGTCTCTAACTCTGGTTCTTGCTGGTCTCTAACTATGGTTCTTGCTGGCCTCTAACTCTGGTTCTTGCTGGTCTCTAACTCTGGTTCTTGCTGGTCTCTAACTCTGGTTCTTGCTGGTCTCTAACTCTGGTTCTTGCTGGTCTCTAACTCTGGTTCTTGCTGGTCTCTAGCTCTGGTTCTTACTCTTGTGCTAGCCAATAAACAGATTCCTCCAGGATTCTCGGTTTTAGGCAAGTCTCTCTAGTTGTCACCACCTCAGGCCTATCTTCTTGACATTTGCTTCCAAATATTGAGCGCCTAAAGGCAACACGGAAAACCTTATTCCCAGATACCCCTTACCCACTGGTTCACAAATGATACTGGACCTTAGCACTCTGACCTTATATAAAAGCTATTCACACAAAAATAAATATCGTTGCCATGTTATTCTCAGCCGTCTCCTCTTCCTCTTTACTTGGGTGTTCTAGCTGAGGCCTTGACTTGTGATCTTTGATCCAGGCTGGCGATGTGAAGGGAGCTGTTTATCCATCGTCAATGTCTCTCAATGTCTTCTTCAATGGTGCTGCTTTCCTTTTTGCCACAGTTCATCATTAGCGATCTTGTCTGGCCAGTGGATCATAAGAATCTTCCTTTGGTAGATGTTGATGAATACCTGGATCTTTATTTCAAGGTGGGTGACGGTGGTTCTCAAGGTCTCTGCTCAGTAAAATAGTTTTGGCTTTACAATAGTGTTCAAGAATTAGATTTTGATGGTGGTGTCTAGTTGTTTAAATCCCTAGGTGTTCTTCAGCTGATAGATAATTATATCTAATACATTTAGTTACATTACCTAATATTTACACACCATTGTTTTTTAAGATAAAAGAAAAGTAATCTTTCGCGGTAGAAGATTATCACAGTCTCATTTCCTATGAATTCAGAGATGTCTGTAAACATAGACATAAATAAATATAGACTGGCAGATTAAAGAGTTTTATGAAACGAAAATTTTTGACTTGCAATTTTGTATACTTTTTTATACAGCATTTATGAGCAGTATAAAAGTTAAGTATTCATATCTATTTCAGCCATAACCTATATAAGTATTACATTATTTTCACTAGTGGTTTTTTTTGAATCTCTAAGAATGAAGATCATGCAATTTTTCATAATTCGGAAATCCGAATACAATAGATATACACGTTTTCAAGTTACATGAAGTTACTTCCTTCGGCCAGTCTATATTTATTTATGTATATGTCTGTAAAGTTTAGTCTTCTCTTTTGAAAACCAGTTACTTTCAAGACATGTGTAAGTTGAGTCTAATGCAGTTATGCCTGCTTTACAGTACACATTGTAAATGTGATTCGATGTAAATAAGGAAGTGCCAGCGATTGTGCCATATTCTTTTGACTGACAAAACGTTCGTTAGTCCATGTATCCCAATATTTCTAATCAACTCATAATTTCATGGAATTTGGAACCTTCTGGGTGTATGCAAAAACGAATCTCGAAAACGGCTGTAACGATTTTCCTAGAAATCGACAGTTGTTGTATATTGTTGGGAAAAGAATGACTAGCTCGTTTGTCACACTGGAAAAAACTCTAATTTTGACCGTTATAATTGTTCCAAACATAAAAGAACTAAATGTCTTGTCTTCAAGAGTTCAATAAATGTCTAGTCTTCAAGAGTTCAATAACTGTCTAGTCTTCAAGAGTTCAATAACTGTCTAGTCTTCAAGAGTTCAATAAATGTCTAGTCTTCAAGAGTTCAATAAATGAATGTTGAAGGAACATCTCCTACGTTTGGATCTAAAGACCTATTATTGGAATAGGATATAAAGTCTACTAGATCTATCTATACGTTCGCTAAACCTGGATTCTTTCTCGGGGGTTGGGAAGGGGGAGAGGTAATAAATGTTCCTTTATTTTTAACCTATTATTCATTAGTGATTAAGAGAAAAATAATCTCTCTATAAGTTGTAAAAAAGAGGTTTGGTCTTTTTTGTTTTTAAAGTAATTTTGTTTTTCTTGTTTCAAACATATTTTCTACATTTCCTTTACTAAATTCGTACCTTCGTGCAAAAACCTGGAAAAATGTCGAAAACCAGATAATGTTCTTTTAAACAGACTTTTTGTTTTCGGGCATTCCCGCATGAGTTGAATATATTAATTTATATATGTGTGTTTGTGTGTGTGTATGTGAATTGCAGAAAAAAGTATTCCTTACATGACCTAATTATATCAAAATAACCGAAATTGAGTAATGAACCAATAAAGTTTCCCTTTAAGACCTTGTGATCCATAGATGATGTAAATGTCATCTGTTTCTGTTGACGAGGGTATCATGTGACCGCCTTTTCTTTTCCCCATCTCATGTAAGGTACCCATTAGAGCTGGGTGGGCTTCTGAAATCACAGCCCTCACCAGGATTCGAACCCGAGATACCCGGTTTAAAAGCCAAGCGCTTTACACAAAGGAATAAACCAAGAAACACGGGCGTTCTCTATAATACACAATTTATTTAATATGACCTAATTATTACTGCTACAAAAACAAAATGCACAACAAAAAAGAGACACACACACACAAAATAATTATAAAGATCACACACTTCAACAAATAGTATATTTATAATATATTTATGTATATAATAAATTTCTAAAGAGTCAAAGTGCAGCAGTAAACACTATACAATTTATTGACAGACAAACAACACAAATACAAAAAAAAAACAAATCTCAAATACATAATTATGTACAATCTTACCATTCAGGGGACAAAGAAAGCAAGCAGAGCAGCAAGAACCACCCAACCTCCCTTTGACTTAACAATTAACAAGCACATCATCATTAGAATTATTTACTTATGTTATTGTGAATGTCTATGTAGAAGTTTTGATTGAAATTAGCCTTAATAAGAATTTGTGTAAAAGTCATTAACATTACTTAAGGTGATAGTGTCTTGTTTGTTTTGTTTTTTTTACTTACAAAAGTTTGATTCAGTTCTCATATCATTATATTCAGCACTGTTGGTACGCCCAATCCCTTAAAACTCCCTTCCTTCTTCTTTCTCTCGGTCACTCTCTCAAGCACACACACACACACACACAGGGGCAACCTTAGGGTGGAGTGGTGACCTCATGTCAGGAGACTGCCCTACATGGGACACTAAAACTTTAAAAAAAAAATATAACTTGATATTACTCTGTAACTGATTAGCGCGGTGTTAGACAGTACAATGATCTGTGCTGACTTTGAAAGCATCGGAGTTTAAATGCCAGGAAAAGTTTTAAACACAGATAAGGAGATAATCGTACTTCAAGTCTAAATTGCCAACTCTTAGAAAATAACCCTTGTAATAAATTACATTTCTTTGGTTTGCGAAAAAAAAAATGGGGGGGGGGGGACACGGGGGCAAACTGTGTATTATGTACAACAAACTTAAAGATAGATATAAGCAGTCTGTTACAAACATACTGGTCTATTGACACTGAAACATGTCTCTTCAACACACTACACATGTAAGTGACACACTTCTTGAACACACTGCCAGTGTCCCTGAACTAGCGTACTAAAGAAGAAACACTGCAATGGGCGCTTTGAAACCGATTTTTTTTTCAAGAGAAATTTGACGAAGAGGAGAAAAAACCCAAACAACAACACAAGCACGTGAGACGTGGGTCTCGTGACTTCAACAGTCCGCCAACAAATGCTGAGACAACACAACAGAAATTGTCTTCAACGGTGACATACAGGTTTAAGTGGCTTTCAAATCCCGGACTAGTCAATTTAAGAAAGATCTAGATATAGCTGAACAACTAAATGTCCAGGAATTCGGAAGCTCAAAATTTAGCTTATCTTCTTATCTTATATACTACAGACGTTACTTCAAAAAAGAAGATGATTACGTCCTACGCGTCATGCATTCAGTCATGCATATTAACCAATGACTTAAATTCTGCCAAGTCACTGGTTTTCCTGGCTAGCTCAGGCAATCCATTCCATGCACTAGGGAAGATGGAGTATTTGTACTAATTTGTCCTAGCATATGGGACGAGGAATGTGCCCTTATCTTTATCTTTCTACGTAGCAATAGAACTAGCTAATAGAATCAGTTAATAATTGTTAATTTGCTTACAATTTATCTTAGTATCTATCTTTTAAATTCGAAATGAGAAATAGAAGATCCAGAATCAGGCAGTCTAAGTTAATTAACTATTTCGAGAACAGATGTAAATTTTACATTTGTTAACCTTTGCTAAATATTTGGAAATATTTTTTTCTTCATATTTAAATGGAAAGGAATTTCAAGTTTCTCCATTTTTTTAGAAGGAAAAGTATCTAATTGGTAGTAAATCTTTGGCAAAATATTTTCAGTTGATGAAACTTGCATTGGCGTTAGGTATGCTGGATTTTGTTAAACATCTGTCCCAAAACTGTATACAATACAATGGTAAGCTTCATATAGGCTACACTTTGAGAACATCACAGTACACAATACGGCTACTGAAAGCGAATCTACACTGACCAGGTAGTGACACAGAATATTGACTACATCAATAGAGTTTATCTATATTTCTATGAATGGGAGGGGGGGATTGGGAGGCATTCCTTGACAAGATCGTACAGTCATATTGTCCCTCCTTGCTAAGATCACTGTGTCTTAAGACAAGCCACGGATTTATGACAAACGATACCGCTTACCAGGTCTCCTTATACTGATAGGCCTAGAAGGAGACGAAACAGGGGGGGGGGATAAAATATGACCCCGGGGTGGGGGGGGACCTTACAGAACCAATGCTGTACACATGTTGGAGCCCTGGGGGATGAGTGTGTGGGAGAGGGGGGGGGTAAAGAGTCCCATTTTAGTGGTACCAAGGTGGAGCTGTTTACATATGTACGTTGGAAATGAGAAAACACTTAGCGGAACAGATTGAAGTTAAGCCAACAAACTATAAATATATATGTATATATACAATAAGACCGAATACATCTTCATGAAAAGATAATACAATGATACAAGAATACGTACAAATGTCTGGTTTGAAACATTATTTATACAAAGCAACATTTTGGTAAATTGAAAAAAAAAAATGCCATTTTAACAACGTTCGCCTTTAAGTTATTTACATCGTGTGTGTGTGTCTGTGTTTTTGCGTATGCGCTGCTATGTCCGTGAGTTAAATATATTATAATATATGTATAAGTATATAAATAGCTTTGTACATGTTTCATAACACTGTTTCTAAAAACCAAAACAAAATTATTGACGAAAGATAAAATACTAAATACCAGACCATATACAGCGTATGTACACTTCCATATACAGAGGTGTCAAAGAAGTTTCTAGTATTTAGAAACATAAGTTCATAATCAACAACCAAATATTCTGTCAGAGTTTGTGTGGACTGTGAGAGGCAGGGTGAGGGGGGGGGGGGGGTAGTCGCCTTTGATGGCGTCAAGAGTCAAAGGTCAAACAATACAATAATATACAACAATAACAAAATGGTGAGTGTGATATGTAGCGATTTGAAACCAATCGGTTTAAGTTAGAGCCTTTGTTTGTAATTTTAGGATCCCCATAGCAGTATCTGGACAAAATTAGTTTTCTTTTTGCTATGGAAAGTTGGTATTTCTACCACATGTAAGGCCCGGATGGCACGTCCAGGTGTAATGTGCTGATTTGTAGTATCCTTAAGTTTTGCAACTTGTGTGTGAGTGTGACATTAAGTAGTTAATGTGTCAATGTGATTGTGGTGCTCAAATTATAATGATGGACACTGGCCGAATGAATAGTGAATATCAATATTTATGATGATTCTCATGTTGTTTAATGTAAATGATAAAATATTTACTACAATGTCTAAGGCGTACACTATTTACTAAAACTATAGACCCAAGTGAGAACTAAACAGAATGACATCATGGAGTTTTGGAAAGCAGGGATTCAAATTTATATCTTATCTTATATAATACAGACGTTACTTCAAAAAAGAAGATGATTATATAAAGTGTAAATAAAATGTACATTCATAGGTATGAAGAATGAACGAGAATGAAGTTGGAAATGCTACACGGGAATTTAAAAAGATATGGCCGTTGGTCAAGAATGCAATCAGATTCAAGCAACTGAAGTAGGCTAAATGAAAGCAGATTTTTTTTTTTTTTGCTGAGTGGTCTGGTGACGAAATAGTCTTTCATTTCAGACATAACTTTTGAATTTAGAAAGGGGGGTGGAGGGATTTCATTTCAGATGGAGGAAAGGGGGGCTTTGTTGTAATCCTGGACACGTGTTGTGCTCCTGAAATCCCATAATCCTTTAGGATACACACCAACTTGTTTTCACTGTCTGGAGAGGTTGTATTCCTTTTCTTTTCACAAAATGACAGACATGTAATTATTAGGTAGTCTTCTTGTTTATTTTCAACTTTAACTTTTTTTTCTCACTTTCAATATTTTGTAAACTCAAGTCGCATTCCTGCCTTTGTTCCTGACATAGCCAATGAGTTATTCCTGAATAATGAGCTTGTCAGAACCAAACAATACATGCAGTTGGATGCAGTATTGCTCAGCAGTATCTGTGAACATGTGCCCCCCACAAGCCCCTACAGATAGGACAGGTTGGTTGCTTTGAAAGGAAAGAGACAGGTCCAAACGTGGAGAACTATTTGGCCTCACTGAACATCTTTTGTTGCCAACTTTTCTATTCGAAAGGGGAAGGAAGTAAAAAAAAAATGCGGACACAAAGGAATAGAATGCGAAAAGCATTGAGGCAGATACTTGAGACAATGGTCGAAATCAACATATAAGGCAGAACTAATAGTAATTATACATATATTAGAAACTCTACTACTATTTTTCGTAAAGCGTTTACGTCTGAGACTAGATGTTTAAGAGTGGTCACAGCAGGTCAACAGAGACACTGCCTGTAGTTACCGAAAGTCCGAATGTATAGACTTCAAACAAAACAAAACAAAACAAAAAAGCTACATCGAAACTTTCAAAGACTTTTTTTTTTGTTCTTCTTAAACCTTTCTGTGGCATCAGCACTGCTCTAGAAAGAGTTTGTGTGGACATTCAAATGCTATAGAATTGTCTTCTCTACAAATAGGAGTTTTAGAAAGGCACATAGAGGAGGCTGGTAGGGCAGGATGATTTTATTTTGAATGTGTCTAATAAATAGGCGTCGTCGAAACGTAATGGGTTCAGCTTTGGGACTTGAGTTACCTTTGTGTTCTATACCATGAATGGCTGAGGAAAAAAAGTGAAACCTTGTGTTTAAATATAGGTTATCATTCAAATGTTTCTTCCAATGGAACTACTGTCAAGAGTCTAATACAAGAAGCAGGAACTACAATAACAATTTATAATGTTTATGACCAATGATGTTGTGCAATGTAATGTTGTGATGTAATGTTATAAGATCGTATTTTCCAGGCTTGGTTACAAGCGACTTAAACAATGGGTCTGCATCTCCTGCCAAGCACAGGCTAAGGACTTTTCAGTACTTGTAATTTGACCAACCACGTGACACAGAAACGGAGGTCTGTGTCAAAATAGAAGAGATTCCTCTTATCTTACACTCAAGACAACATTGTAATCGTCTCTAACATATGTATTTATTATGACTATATTCTTTAGCAGACATGTCCTCAGGTTAAAAATGTATATCTCTATATTCTGCTACTCTTAAAGTGTCTTTATATCTACTCACGTGACCGAATGTCCAATAGTTCGTTTTTCTAGACCTTACTTACTATCAATCACACATTACATACCATCACATACACCTTACTTACCATCAATCACACATTACATACCACCAATCACGCATTACATATCATCCTTAAAATATTACAGCTAATCTATGCACACGTTACCAATGCAAATGTTACATGTCGTCAGTGCACACGTTACCAGTCAGTTCACTCACACCCATCTTTCAAGTGCACATAAATTAGCGACAAACTAGAACGTTCACTTTCTCTCTAGGTCTGTGTTGTCAGAAACACTCTAAGCACAAGTATAAACAAGAATAAAAATACGCGCGTCAAGAGTTACATTATATAAACTGAATCTGTCGCAATTTTCAACAACATTTCAGGGACTGCACGACCATGTTGCTCTCCCCTTTAACTGAACTATCCATTTGACCATCATGAAAATACACATGTCTTGCTTTTTGCTTGTGTGTAAAGAAACTCCTGAAGTTATGGTAGCAATGTTCGTCCTTTGAAAAGACCGTTCTCAGTGGCTGTCCTGTCCAGTGACCTTTCTAGTGGCTTTCCTTTTAATGTATCACAGAAGACCAATTTTGTCCTGAAGGACAATCTACAGCTTGACTAAAAACACTTATGTGCTTGGCCACACAGACATTAAGCGTAATGACAAAGTAGCGACCAGTGCTGCTGTCATACGTACAGCGAAATGACAAAGTAGCGACCAGTGCTAGCGTCATAGCCTTGACAATACGAGTGTCGGAGGTAGATAGGAATGAATCAGCCATGTCAACAACAACACTGGCATAGTCTTCACTAATATATATAATGATAAAAGCACAAACAACGACACAGTTCAGCGCCCCAGGGGAGCATGCCGTCATGAGCACCTCGTGCACCGCACCTTCTTAAACATGTAACAGTTTTGTATTTTTGGTTTGAGGTGGAAAAGCCCTTTTAGCTTCCGCCCCTTTTTGTTGAAGCCCACCTTCCACCTGTCATTCACCGCTGAGACCAGTTCGATGTATCCGCCAGCGATGTCTTTTTCTTTGAATAAACACTGAATATGTTTACCCACCTGAAAGAGAAGAAACAGAAGGTAAGTGAATAATGAACGAAATAAAATAAACATATATATAGGGAACAAAAGATAAAGTTGTACTTCAAGCGGCAAGTTCGAATTTGAGATTGGACATTCTCGTGCTAAAGATTTTTCACGGTAAAAGTTTATTTGATTCTACGCTGCTAAAATCATAAAGTTATTATATGGTTTTAAAATGTACAGTTTATCAATTCTTACGTGTAATGTAACCCGAATACACTAAATGTTTGCTATTTATAGATTATCCTCCAAATTGTGAAAATCTCCAATATTAGAATTTTCAGTGGATTCAAATTGAATATTTAATTTCAATCTTATAAGATAAAATGCAACAAGTAGCTTATACTACAAGACTCAATGGATCTACTATTTTCGTTGAGAGAGAGTAAATTAATTCATTCACTTTGTGCAGTCACTATGGTAGCTACACTTTTTTTGCTTGTTAGGAAATACAAAATAGCATTCACCATTGAACAGCAGCGTCACAGCATTCAGGGGGTGACATTCAAATAAGAGAAAAAAAAATTGCATCCAAGTGAGAGAGTTTATATTTTAGAATACCGGTAACAATAAACAATTAGTTCTGCCTTAATCTCATTGGATAAAATGCCAATACTACAATCCCAGAAGGCCTCAATTACGTGAACCTCTACTATGCACACTTAAAGGAATTAGGGTGTACCGGAATTGGTACCAAGATATCGTCAATGACAACACGCCTACTTTTTATTTTTAAATATTCCCACCATGAGCATTATTGACTTTATTTGTAAGGCCTAAAATCCTTTTTTTTTATATTTTACTTTTAATTTAATACTTAATAATCCAAATAAAGGAAAGTGCATAGATATTTTTTTAATTTAATTTTATTTTATTTTGGTCGAACATTTTTTTGTAGACTGAAACTAAACTATACAGACTATATAGATTTTGTCTACATCAAGGGTTCCGCTTTAAAAACTGTTTCACTGTGTTTGGCGCCCCACTAACCAGAATGCACCACATCCCCAACCACTTCCTTGACAATGTGCTTACCCAGCGGACCGAGACCTGAGACCAGGTATTAATTGACTGTTTACTGAAGTCCCGTATGCTAGCAGAAGCGACACGCAGAGGTCAGCAGTGGTCATTTAACTTTTTAGAAAAAGGGTCTTTCTATTAACACTTGTCAATAGAACAACGCTTTCGACTGGACCCGCATAGAGCGGAATGGCTGAGAGCCGGCTCTGTCCCGGCGTGGGTAGGTTTGTGCGTGTGTGTGCGCGCGAGGAAGGGGTAGGGTGAGTCACTAGGGAGTACAGAATGATGACAGATGTACTTCTGTACAATCACTGTGAATACGTTGCTATGCTTGCTATGCTCTAACACAAAAATAAAACTAGTGTACAGGTCTATGTTGTTTGAGTTTATACAACATCTTTAGTCTGGGTTTTATTGTCTTTTACCTCTACCGAGTCATAAAAGAATGTGTTTGCTAATTATATCTGATTCTTTTTTGAAAATTTATTTTATACAAAAACTGGGTAAATTAAAATGAGGGAGAATAAGTTTTATAAAATAAAAGTCTGATCCCTTCATTGTTCTACCTATCGTTCTATTCGATATTTAGAGTAACCCAAATGTAACTTGAATTTCAAGACGTATTTATATAGAGACAAAATGGAGCAATAATTAAATACTATGAACAACCTGTTCTAAACTAAACAGTCAAAAAGTTGTTTATTTAAAAGCAAATAAACAGTCAAAAAAAGGAGGAAATCGAGTCAAAAAGTTAGAAGAACTGGTCAGAAAAAATGAACAACCATTTTGGTTTCTTACCCTGTCGATCAGCTTTCCATGTTTACTAAAGCAAAGATATCTTTTAGTAGCATGGCCTTTTATTCTGACTAACCCGCCACCACTAGGGTCGGAATGAAACTCCAGTATTGCTGTAGATAGAAAGAATACATCAAGACATTCGCTATGAATAGAAAACATAAACTAGAAAACGTTTGAGAACTATTAGGGGAGCCCTGTGGGAGGGATAGAGTGACCTGCAGGGTGACGCTCAACCGCAGGCATTATGTTCACATTTATTTGGGGAGAGAGGATTTTACTCATTTTAACCTCTCAAACCCCTCTCACTCATATGGAGTAGGATAATGAAGATAAGGATGATGATGATGATCGTTGGATAGGTAACGATATAATTTAGTAACACTGTGAGTGCATTGTTTACATCCCCTGATGAACTACACAAGTCCTTACGATTATAGGCCTAACACTACATGCATACATACAGAAATACACACGAATAAATCGTTCTATGTTTGCGCTTCTATAACAAGTAGAGCGGTGTCTTGTGCTTTGCATTCAGTCTGCAAATGAGCAGGTCTTTTTGCAGGCATTTTCAAAGCAGTGGCGCAGCTAGGTGGAGGGGAAGAATTTGAAAATCCCCACGGGCCCCCACTTGAGAGTGGCCCCAAAATAAGTGTTTTTTTTTACATTAAAAATTAAATATTAGGCAATTGGAAGGGGATCCCAAAGAGGTCAAGCCCTCGGGCCCCCAGATGATGGAAAATTCGTATCTACGCCCCTGTTTCAAAGGACAATTACAACAATTATTGAAGTATAAACTGCGATATATATCATTAGAATAAAAGTCTAACTCTCAAATCTTGAACACAAGACAAGCTAGAACTTCAGTTACATTGATATCTCGTCACTTTCGGCTGCACCCATTCCGTCATTCGATACAAATCGCGTTAGCAACGAGTCGGGCACAAAAATAACAGACATATGTTATCAACAATAGTTTAAAACGACCGCTCCCAACGGTGGCACCGTCACGTGATTAAGGTCCGGCATTCTCAAGAGGATGCAAATGATGAGTGATGTCCCTTCAAACAAACAAAACTGGCTACTGTTTCGGATCGCATGACCAATTAACGGGCTCATTAATCTTCGTGGTCTTGTAATGTCCTTGTGTTTACGTCACCACTAGTCAAACGACCAGATGACAAGCTGCTGCGTCTTTTTGAACATTCCACAACAGATTCTGCGATTATCAGAACAGGGTGTAGAAGAACACAGTGGGGTCCAATCTTTTCTGACAGGGGCACATATACATTTCCGCGACACTAGTCACGGACCGCATCACTACAGACAATCGTCGATCCCAAGAACTGAACACCTGATGCTTCATTATGTGGGCAGGTATTTCGACGGGCCGGACAGCACCGCGTCACGGGCCTGAAATGGACCGCGGGTAGTAGGTTGGGAACCCCTGAACTCTCCCTCTCTCTAAGTAAACTTATGTAGTAAAATTCAGTCTGTACTATATTTGTAAAATACCACTGACTGACTGACTCAATGATTAATAGATTTCTTCAACTGTCTCGTACTGATTTGTATGAAATTTCGTACACAGGTTCCATTGACTTCCTAGGCGGTAGCTAAGATTTTAAATATTTGAAATATTTCCAATATGTTGAGTTTGGCTTTTGAGGAGAAAAATCCTTAACGAAAGTTAATTTTTTTTTATCCCAGAGAATAGGAATTATAGATTTTTTGTTTCTGTTCTTAGTGTGAGTGGAGAAGATATGAAGCTACCATCTCAAACATCCAACACTATTTATATATGATGTCGTCGAGTTGATATATGCATTAGTTCTGTCTTTAGAAATACTATATATATGCATTAGTTCTGTGTTTAGAAATCAGAAGGCCTACAAAATATTGTTGCCCATCTAATATAAAAACTTGTCCATTTTTTCGATAAACATGTACAATGCACACCATAGTAGACAATTATCTAAGCAGCACTTTACAACAGTTTCCAAAGAGACTAGCCAACTCCAGTGATTTTGCTTAAAACTCTAATTTTGTTCAAGGAAATTCACCCACACATTCACAAGACAGTAATTCTTTATGTCAATTATGACTAACGGGTTTAAAAATAGCAACACCCTACTATTACTTTAAAAAATGTTTGAAGCTTTTTTTGTTTTTTCGAACCAAAGCACAGGATCTTACTTTAAAAACAAAACAACTTTAAATGACAAAAAGTTAAAAGCAAACAAATACAAACTGATGAAAATATTCAACACGTCGACTGCATAAACCTTTTTGTACACGCACAAACGTACAAAAACACTGACACACAGACACAATAACATCGACACACAAACACAAGAACACCGACACACAGACACAAGAACACCAGCTGACAGACACAAGAACACCAGACACACATACACAAAAACACCAACTGACACACAAGAACACCAGACACACATACACAAAAACACCAACTGACAGACACAAGAACACCAGACACACAGACACAATAACACCAGCTGACAGACACAAGAACACCAGACACACAGACACAAGAACACTAGCTGACATACACAAAAACATCAGCTGACAGACACAAGAACACCAGACACAGACACAAGAACACCAGCTGACATACACAAAAACACCAGCTGACAGACACAAGAACACCAGACACACAGATACAAGAACACCAGACACACATACACAAAAAAACCAGACACACATACACAAGAACACCAGCTGACAGACACAAGAACACCTGACACACATACACAAAAACACCAGACACACATACACAAAAACACCAGACACACAGACACAAAAACACCAGACACACAGACACAAGAACACGTCGACGCTGACCAAAGAGAAGAGACCAGCTGAAATGAAGAAACAGAAATGGAAGAGAACTCACTGTAGGCGGTTTCCTGAGTTTCAGCAGCTTTGATCTTCCGCACGAAGCCCATGGATACAAAATGATGATTGCACTTTGACTTTAAATTGTGCATCCTGACCAGCGTGGTACCCCCTGTCACAGTAGCATAGAGTGGATTGCTTGTGCCGTTTCCGAAGAAAGGGTGTTCCTGTGGTGTGAGCAAACCTTTAGCCTTAAGTCATGACTCAAAAGTTTAAAGACATTTATACAACTGGTTAAAAATAAACAATAAAAAAAAAATGTTTTTTTAAACCTCGCTTATATTGAGTGAAAGTTTAGTTTGAATCAATCATTCATAAACGCTCAGGGACAAGGTTTCCATGATGCATTTTCAACAGCAAGTGCTGTTTGTTTGTTTTTTAATTCAAATCCTAGCATCCATGAGTGGAGGTTAATGTGTTTTGCCACAGAGCTATTCAACTACTTATAAAAATTGAAGGTTATAGTAGTCCATTGTTAGTTATAGCAGTGTTTGACATTTTTATACAGCGACCTAATTCTCTAGTTTAGCCTACTTATTTTCCACATTTTTCAATATAAAACACAATTAATAAATTTTCGATTCATAGATTAACCTATTGGCTATTTTCTTTGTATTGATTTATGTTTGTCATAATTATGCAAAGTTTCAACTTGATCCGAGAATGGGAAGTGGGAGAAATAACGTGTACAAACTGTTTGTCCGAACAGACAAACGAAGAGAGTTAAATATAAGCTTAGTAAACATACATTTATCAACTAACGTAAGGGTTCTCTTTCTTGTGTTATCATGTATAGTCGACACTGGTTTCAAATGGAACATTTGTTATTTGTTTTTTTCTAAGTGAATGGTTATAGAAATAAAGGGGCAATTTGAATCCAAACATGTCTTTTATGATAAATAAATAAATGCATTGAATCTCTTGAACTAATACAGACGCCTAAATGTATACTTTTACACACAAAAACTATTATACAAAAAAGATAGATAGATAGATAGATAGATTAGATAGATTAGATTAGATTAGATTAGATTGATAGATAGATAGATAGATAGATAGACAGATAGATAGACAGATAGATAGATAGATAGATAGATAGATAGATAGATAGATAGATAGATAGATAGATAGATAGATAGATGGATAGATAGATAGATAGATAGATAGATAGATAGATAGATAGATAGACAGACAGACAGACAGATAGATAGATAGATAGATAGATAGATAGATAGATAGATAGATAGATAGATAGATAGATAGATAGATAGATAGATAGATAGATAGATAGATAGATAAATAGATAGATAGATAGATAGATAGATAGATAGTCATGATAGTCATCACAAAGACTTGTAAGCTACTCTACTGAGATAGTAAATCTTTGTTTTTACCCCCGACTCCCCGTTCCGGGCGGGACCTCCACGACCCCAAAGGATACGTTTGCGGAACGTGTGCTTCATGAATGGGCCCCCTCTTTGATGGTCAGACTATGACCAAATGGGACAAAGGTGAAAAGGACAATGGTTAGGTCAACAAAGGGGGAGACGGACAAAACGAAAAAGTCTCTTGTATTTTGCCATCGTCCTCCAATAATATATTCATAGACAAAAAGGGTAATGTATGCACAGACAAAGAGCTAATGTATTCATAGACAGCGCGTAATGAAGACTCCCCAGCGAAAGATGATAAGAAAAGATAACTTAAAATTACTTTGACATCTTGCCGTTGCTTTAGTTTTTGTTTTTTTTAAAGATCATAGCACGAATAGAGTTAATGACAGAGGGACAGAGCAAGTGTCTTACAGTGATATAGAAACAGTCGTAATTGATTATTGAATCCTAAAAATGGGTAGAGTAATCTATAATTGCTCATGAATGTATTAAAAAGAAGAAAATTCATGTTTCACAGCAGATTCCTGACAATACACTTGTTGTTTTTTTTCCTATTATTACGATAATAAGTTTATGTTTCTTTTGCATTTTAAAATATGCAATAAAATCCTTGTTGCTACTATTTTCCCCATTTCAATCCTACTGAAGAACATGGCATACTGATACGAGTATTAAATGGGTTATACCTTTCAGTATTTGGGAACAACACCCAGTGCAACTGTAGTTGTTAACCAAATGGCATTGTAATAAAGTGCTGATTAGTCAGTTACAGCCAACACTAAGAATTTTAAGCTCGTCAAGAGTAATTAAAATGGTGTCAGAGGTAACAGGAGTTGTTGTTGTTTTTTTTACGTATATATATATATATTTATATATATATATCCACAGTGCTTTTTTTGGTACAAAGATAGGTGCCGGTACTCAGTGATGCATTGCTTGCCTAACTTTGAACTAGTAATAAATTAATAATAAACGTCGTTAAAATGCAAGAAAAGTATAATATTTTCCCCACATTGAAAAAAGTGCCGGCACGTTGTACCGGTGCGTACCGTCACAAAAAAGCACAGCATATATATATATATATATATATGTATATATGTATATCAGAATTTCTTTTTTTTAACATTTGAAAGCTACTTAAGGACCTGACAGTTCATTCTTCTCATACCAAAGCTTATAATTGAACCATTGAAAGGACTATAAAAAGATGAAGCTGATATAATTGCTATACATCGCTGTATCAACGCCCATCCGAGACAACTATTCATTCAAGCACATCGTTCAACAGATGTCCAGAGATCGGGGGAAATGAGTTGGTAGGGCACTGTAGAGCACTGGGGTCTGTTGTGCATTTTCGATTTCCTACGAGAAACCTTTTCTTCAATAGAAAAAAAAATGGGTGGGGTGCACTCTCCTAGAGGGGCACCTTAGGCCAGTTCACACTCACTGGTCATCTGGAGGGGTCAGTGTTTAAACACCCAGGAGATTAGTTCCGCCAGATCCCACCAAAACATTGACCACGGCTCATTTAAAGAGCCCAGCGGGCTATCGTCTGGTCCACTATTGTCCTGGATGATTCTGAAGGGGACGCTTTTTTTTTCTCTTATTTGAAGATGGACCTAAATGACCACCGAAAGCAAAGGCGATTGATCCTATGGGATACAACCAAGAGCCTCTAAAAATTGTCACCCAGATAGAAATTCTATACCCTTTCTTTTTTTTAAGAGGGTGGGGGTGTTGGTAGTATGGTTTCTAGCTGTTGGCTATGAGATCAAATCTCAGCCTACTGAATGAGAAAAGTAGGTTAAGATTCCAACAAGGATTGCAATGTATCAGCCTTTAGTTGCAGGTATTCTTTCTGTATAGAAAATACTATAAACTAGCATATATTGAGTATAGTATTTTCTATACAGTCGATCACCCCTATAGCAGTTTATCTTTATTTTTGAGTCTTTGAGGTATTCTTTCTGCTTGCAATAGATAAGTCGCGTTAATACTGGTCATTTAGAACTGTCAATAGTCCACAACACATGTATTAATGTGTATTTACTACAATTGCTTTTGCCTTTACCCTGTTGGTTTGTACGTTTCATTTAGACTCTTTCTCTAATAAACTCTCCTAGTGACTTTGAGACAAACCTATCTACTAGAACTAAGGAAACATCGATCACAAATACCAGTATTCAAGTTTACCGATCTGTAGATTGGTATCAATGCATTCGAGTGGACCAAAAAACAAGTAACCACAATTCATCTTTTCCCTCTCGTTGCTTTCAATTTAAATATCGCTCTAGGAAATGAGGAGATTCGAACGACTTGGAATAACCACAGCGCCATCGAATATTAGAAAACAATCCCTGATTAGAATAAATGAATTTCGTGGCCCGATGTGTTTTAATACCGTTGGAGTAGTTGAAGTTAAAATACGTTCTTTGTTTTAAGTGTAGGGATTTGTTTTTACAAGATTTAGGAGGGGGGGGGGGGGAAAGGGGGGAAAAAAGGGGGGGGGGCGGCGGTAAGATAGCGATCGCATTGTGACAAGCCCCTGCCTTAACAGACTATCATCCTGGGGAAGAATTATTTTTTTTTAAGTCTGGCCCAATCTCCCAGTGCCCTTCTCTACCTCTTCACCCCCCCCCCCCCCGTGTTCGTACTCCATTAATCCCCCCCCAGGCACACACACTCACAAATACCTCCCCCTCACTAATTCCCAGTTATGTCGCGACCTTGCTTAACAATTTATCTAGAAAACAAAATGGTGGGAAAACAATGCGATGTTGTGCGAAGGTGTGTTAGAGGGGGGAGGGGTGGGCAGGGGGGAGACGGCTAGACACGGTGCTACAGTACAGATTCCCCCATCTTGTTAATTAGTTGATTATTTCATTAACTGGTTAAGAGGCATAAAGGTAAAAAAAAAAGGGGGGGGGGCTGAGAACGGAACTATTACAACAGACGAGATAACAGACCTGTTTTTAAATGCTACATGAAATGATGTTACAGTTTCAACCGTACTATACTCTCAACGCTTGCAAGTTTCGTACAATTTAAACTATGCTATTATCTCTAAACTTTAATGTATGTTACAGTTGAAACCAGGCTATAACCTAAATTATTTTTTTTTAAATAATGGTTCAATCCCCCGAACTTCAAATTATGGTATAATCTTATCTCTAAACATCGATCTGTATTTAAGAAATCTATATTTCCTTATGAGATGTTTGTATAACTACCATTCCGAGTAAAACAATGGAAGGGGGGCTAGATGGTAGTGCGATAGTATTCTGAAAGCAAGGGAAAGCCAGAGATCAATTCAGAAGATATTTGTTAACATGTTCCAAGAAGTGAGAATGAAGCATATACTTGTGTAAGTGTTTGTGATTAAGACGCAAATGTGTATGTATGTGTGACGCAAGCCTCTTAGCTTGTGTGTGGCAAAAAAAAATCTACAAATCTCCTTTACTACAGTGGTACCCAATCTAAGATCCGCGGGCCTTATCCTGCCCGTGACGCGATGCTATTTAGCCAATGGCACGTCTGCTCACAGTGTAATGCTTTAGAGGCTCTATTTCATTATACACGAAATTTTCAGCGGTCATGAGGTCCGTTACATGCGTGTTGGAGACATTCCTATGGTAGACCATAGGTCTGGTCAAGTCAGCATTAAAACATTACGACTACCCGGGATTGTATTAGGCCTTAATGTCTTTGACTCTAGGACATGTAAGCCATGGTACCGTTCCAAATAGCGAACAGTAGTCCGCCTTCTCCTTCAATGAGATATTCAAGTTACCCCCCCCCCCCCCTTCTCCTTGCGCATGTATTTCTCCGCAGCCCTTGGACGTACGCCATGTATCAATCATTGGCATACATGAATAGTTTCATTCAATAGTCTAGTACAGTTCCCAATGTCAGTAACGTGGTCACCCCCACCCCACTCCACCAAACCTCACCCGTCCGGCAACGACACCCCGATCAGCCACTCCTCCCAACTAAGCTCAATAGAGGGCGATGTTACCCCTTTCGGGATCACGGCGTCCTTATTTTTCTTGCTAATCCAAGCTGGAAGAATTTTTTTTTTAAGACCAGAGACGGTGATAAAGGCTGAAGTATTCATTGTCATCTCAAGACCAGGAAAACGACGTAGCTTGGAAGAGGCTAGGAGACGTAGTGTGTGTGTGTGTGTTGACGCAGTGTAAAGTCGGCCATGAAAGGTGGGCTTCTAAACTAGTCTTGCTCACTAATAAGAAATCTTTATTTTTTTAACTTTGCTTCCCCCCTTCCTTTCCTTTTTTTTTTTTAAACACGCCAGATAAAACGTCGAAGGACTTGTAGGCATGACAACTAAAAAAATGTTTCTTTAGTGGAACTCACGTTGGGAGCAGCAAGATCGAGGAAAAACTGTATCAGCAGCAGCAGCAACAACAGTCTGTGAAAAGAAAAAAAATTGTATTGCTATCAAATACAAGCCTGGCATCACATTCATTTGAATTTAGAAATCAAGATAGGATGTATGTTTAAAAACAAGGAATGGCGTCACTTAATAAAGTTAGCATTGGTATACTATAAATATAAAGTATGTGCAATGTACGTCTTCTAAAGACATCTTTTAGCAAATGTCTTAAGTTTTAGCCATTGGTGACTTTTCTGTCCATTTGTAAGACTTAGCTACTTACAAACAAAAAAGTAAAGCTTTATATGCAAATTTTAAAAACTCGTTATATTACATAAGAGCACATAAAGTTAAAAATATTAAAAGTTGCATAGTGTATTACATTTTTTTTAAAATTTTGCCTATAAGTTGATATTAATTTAGCATGTGTGTTTTAATATTAATGCAATATGATAAAAGTTTTATATCTGAATCTCTGTAATTAAAAAAAGACCAACTAAAAACTTTGCTTAATATTTTTCTACGAATAAAAAAATATCGAAACGTTTTCAACTCGGCTAACAAGGCACAACTTTGGTACAAAATTAAATATACAAAAATAGGTAAATAATGTTAAACAATGTTTGGTGTTATTAATGCAAGCATGGGTTCTACCGCGACACACTGATTAGACAGCGTATCCTCTAATCAAAATTAGTATTCACTTCAGAACTAGACCTCGTGTGAGATGGTCACTTTCCTAAGAGGTCCGTGAAATCCTGTCTGGACGACAGTTTAATTGTCGTCTGCTTGCAATGCCCTCAGAGATCTACAAAACCATAAACATATATCTCTTTTTTGTAAAGAGTCGTGACCAAATGAAGCTTCAAAAATATGTCTATTCCGAAATACTCTCTTGACCAAGTGGCGCCACGGTCTCTTCAAGCCAATGAGAAATCTCCGCGCCAAAATGTCGCCAGCCACACTGCGAATGACTTTATTATACTATTTACTAAACCGAAACGTTAAGTATATTCGCGATTATCATAACTCCTAAACTGGGCCCGCTTTCTTCTGCTCCCCTCCCTCTTCCCCCCCCCTTTTTTTTTTTACAAAGTCACAATAGAGGGTGAAGTTTGTTTATACACAGCCTATATAAAGAATATCTAAAAAGCTCTTCAGAGCAACGACTCCAATTAATCTTATATCTCTAACAGATTTCCGCAACCCACGCCGCCATGATAACGGATAGTCTGCGTTCTGAGAATAACTTAAAAATGACTCTGGAACAGGGTCAGCTCAAAGGTTAATTAATCCGAGGAAACTAACGAGGCGCAAGGACTATATGTTTTACTTATCTGAGAGAGAGACGGAGAGACAGAATGAGAAATGGGAGACACAGAATGAGAGAAGGTGAGAACCTTTAAAAGCCGACACACTAATACAGAGTAGCCTCTATTTGTGCTACTAATCAATAACATCCCGGTGTTTCTTTTCATTAGAATTCATTCATAATTTTTTTTTTCTTACTAAGATTGACAACGGAGAATCAACCTACACCTTTGTCCTAAACATTTGGAAAGAACTGAACGAAATGAATGGCAAACTTCAGTATAATTGGCACAGGAAGCTAAGTTCATCTAAAAGTTACACACTTTCTGACACACCCTGTTCACCAAAATATACATATTTGTAGTCTTCTTGTTAAGATTAACTTGATGATAACATAAGACCATAGACTAAATTTACTGCGCCACTCACCGCACAGACTTAGATTACCGCGCCACTAACCGACTCAAAGACTAACGTTACTGTGCCACAAACTGTGTCAAAAGATAAGCTCACTGCGCCACTAATCGGCCTCACAGTCTAAGACACTGCGCCACTAACCGACTCAAAGACGAAAATTACTGCGCCACTAGCCGACTCAAAGACGAACATTACTACGCCCCTCACCGACTCTCAAACTTGGATTACTGCGGTACTAATCGCATGGTCGTCCAGGTCTATGGAGACATGTGTTTTGTGTCTGTGGTCCATGCGTGTGGGTATGCGTTTGTGTCTGCACGCAGTGCGTTGATATATTTATGTTTGTATGTACCCTTCTCTACTTTGTATTCTTGAACTAAACAGCTGATGTTCCAACAATGAGCACTAGTTGATCAAAGGGACACTAATCTCTCACTAGAGTTCACAGCATTTCTTCCTTTGTTTCCTGTTCCCTCCCCTGCCTCTATTCTTTCCTTTCACTTGCACAAACACATCTACAATTCTCTCAACACAATTTTTTTTTCCTCTTCGCCAAAGCGGCACCACAAGACTAATCCATCAAACCCAATTCCTAGGAGCTCCTAACAAGACGTGTCCCCAAGAGTCGGGGAGCAATGGAATACTTCAAATTTCTGTACACACAGCTCTTCTCTTACAATACGGCATTGTGTTTACAAAGCCCCCTTCTCCCTACCTCCCTCTCCCCTACCCCCTCTATTGCAGACGAGGCTCTGGAAGCGAAGGGAATACAGGTGGGCGCTCAGGGAAAGGGACATGTGGGTCGCGACCTACAAGATAGTCTTAAACTGGCTTGGGAAGGGTCACTGCTCTGCGAGCTGTATAGTTATTACATCTTGGAAAATGAGAATATCCGAGCGAAGAGAATGCATCATGTGAGGACATTAGTGATAAACTTGAAGGGCCACTTAGGGCAATTACATGAAGCCTCTCTGCGTTCCTGAGAAATACTTGCTCTAGTAGAGGGAATGTGAAGAACTGTGTATTTAGATTCTTATATGAAACTATTGGAACTGGAAGCAATGAGATATCAAGATTGTGTGCTTTGGTGCTAAGTGTAAGTGAAAGGTTAGGGTTTAAATGTTTTGGACTGTTTATCATAATCCTTACTATGACCACATATATAATTATATATCAATTAATATTTCAAAATTCTGAAGTAAGATAGTGTATTCCTCATTTCTGGTGTAGACAATGAGTATCAGCAGAACTATTAATTTGTACTATTAGTGTTCCAAAAGAGGTGTCTATGTAGGTAGAAAAAATATTTAAGAAAGTGCTTTAAGTCAAACACAAGTCTACTAATTGTGTGTGGTGTGTTTGCATGTGAGGGCTTTTCAAATGGTAGCCTAACTTATAATATCAAGCATTTTATCGTCCCCCCCTCACCACCCAACTCCAATGTTATTATTTCTAGAGTAGTTAAACCAAAAAGAAGCATGTCTGCACATAAACATTCTGGAGGAAAGTTGTTAAAGAATTCTCAAACTGGCCAGAGACTGCAACAAAGAATACAAACCATGCAGTTGTTTTTTTCTTTGAGTTTTCTTTTCTTCTTCCCTCTCCATATCTCTCTCATTCTCTTTCTCTTTCTATCTCTCTCTCCAATATGTCTCCATTCCAAGGCATATCTCGGCTCGCTCTCCTGTAGCCCTTATAAATATATATATATGTCATATTTATGGAGTTGTCTCTCGCTGTGTAACTAAAGCTGGGACGACAACGGCCAACCAACGATGTACTGGATCAGTGGTTCTCTAGTTCTTGCAAGACTCCAAACATGTGACCTGATATAACAACCATGCACTAAGCCAGTGGTAAGTACTAGACACTTTCTAAGGTGCTTGACACTGATACCTTTCTGTTCTCATAAATTAAAGTAAATCAAGAGATATGTAAATGTATATGTCCGCTGTAAGAGAGAACTAAGCCAGTACACAGTCTCCAAGTCAAGTATCTGGTATAAATAAAGAAATGGTTTATGGATGCATCTTTTCAATAGCCCACCGTTTTAAGCCCAACTAGAACGTGGTGCCTGTTTGGTTAACATATAAACTAATTATCGTAACATCTTCACACATCAGATGTGGGGTTTTTTTTAAACATCGAAGGCAATTGGAGTAAAAGCTTGATAATCGCAGTAAAACTTGAGTCCCAGAGATATGTCAGCCAAGGACCATCTAGAAAAGAATCAAATTTCCTAAGACTATCTAAATAAGGTCCATTTAGTAAAATATCATCGGTCAGCATTTTAAAGGCTATTTGATCGTCTGAAGACGATATCCACCATTCTATGCTTACAGATACTTTAAATCTCTTTTTCATACGAAAATAACAAAAAGACCTTGACCTTTTTAAACTGGCAATGACATTTGCACATATGTTAGTGTTCAATGTAAAAGTAATTGTAATGTTCATTTCTTTATACACCAACTTAATGAAGTAAAACAGTTTTTAGTTTTAAGAACAGATTATCCAACATTATGTTCCAGCGACTTGAAAAGTTTATAACCACATATATAGACAACTTGGTAATTTCCGCCAGGTTGTGTGGTATGCGCCATAGTCTCGAGTTCAAACCCTGCTCGCCATCATCTCGTGTCGTCCTGCAGGAGAATTAACGTAGGGCATTCAAATCTTCTGAAGCAACATTCCAAACTTTTAAAACAAACAAAAGAACAACTTGTCAAAACAAGGTTACTTCAAAATCTTAGCGTGAGAAACAACATGAAGAGAAAATAAAAGGGAAACGACTCAAAGGTGATTGTATTCCAAACAGTTCTTATAGGTCATACGTCTTACTCGTTTTTTCCTAGATCTACTTTGAGCTTTTAATACAGACAATGCTCCAATATGAAATCAACACTTCTAATGGGTCTCAATGATGAAAAAGGGAGATAACCACTGTAGTTAACTGAATACCTGCCTAGTAAGAATGCTGCTAAAAAAAATGGACCTAAGTAACAGATGAAAAAACTACGTGTTCTGCCCTCGAGTTCACTTGAATGCCGCCATGTTGTACTTCAGTGCACCAGGCAGAACAACAAATATGTCAACATGTAGTCGGAGCAACACATTGGGCACTTTTTGACATGAAATATTAAGGCAAACGTTTTTTTGTTGCTAAGTCTTTCGTTCCTTAAGGCCTTTGAGATCTCTACATAACAAAGATACATTCTAGGCTTCGATGGGTGTTCAACCGAGGGGCTATGGGTAGGCCACTGAGCGGCTTTCCAAACGAAAAATCGAATCTTGGAAAAGACTTTTTATATCTGAAATAAGAAATTCATCTAGATATAAGAGATCACCTTAAATTAGGCAAAGAAAGTGTGTGCGGTGGGGGGGAATCTTATTATGTAATAATCTTGCGGCGCCAACATGTGAACAGACCCGTTAAAGTGTACGCATATGAATTCTATCAGTAATCTCGGGACCAAGAGGCTAAACAGGAATTTATTGAATTACTAAATTCACTATACATTTTGTTTTTAAATGTATGTCCTAACCTTAGCACAAAAAAAAAAAGTTGGAAAGATAGAAAAGAGTAGTAATGTGCAGTCGTTGTATAGTATAGCAATTGTATGGGCGGCGACAAGAGCAATGTGGATTTATGGCATTTAGTTTTATCTTCAATACGACATAATGTTTGGTTTATATGAGACACAGTATTTGCTTTTATTTACTTTCATGTTTTTAGATTTATACCTGCGGGTAATAAATAAAAAAAGAATGTCGAAAGACATGCATGTTGATAGGACTACTTGAAGGTAGACCTGGGACTCCCTAGCGTCTACTGATGTCTAGAACACGTGGCGAAAGATCGTCGGAAGGTCTAGTTCACGAAAAGGGGCTCTCGAATTTTGATGGAGGCCACCTGACATTCTAGCCACATGACATACTCTGCTAAATAACATCCTCAACCACTTGACATCCTCAACCACATGACATCCTCAACCACATGACATCCTCAACCACATGACATCCTCAACCACATGACATCCTCAAACTAATAACATCCTCAGCCTCCTGACATCCTCAACCACATGACATCCTCAATGAACGTTGGTTACTGACTGAGACAAAAGAACTGTGCCTCTTTCCTAAATTGAAAGCTCAACAGAAAGCATTGTCTGGTCTAAGTCACAAGCACCTAGATACGAATGCCTACTTAAAGGAAACATTCGAATATTTATGGCCAGTAATGGCTGCAGACCAAGAAGCCAATTCTCAAAACTGCATTTAAATGTCTGCTTAATGATTTATCGGTTGTGGTACTGACAATGACCACATTTTATTTGGAACTCAAAGGCTTAAAAGACTTTCAGTATGAAGATCCCAGGGGACTCGACATTAAAAACCATGCTATTGCTTGTTGTTTCTTGGTAATCATTGAACTCTGAATGAACTCACCAGTTGTGTAAATCAAAAAGTAGACTGAAGACATCGCCTGCACGTTTATTGGAGTCACCGAAAAGAAATGCATTTGGTATGTGGTCATCCTCTACATTAAGGGATAGTCGCCCAACCCAGTTTTCGCAGAGTGGACATACATTACTCTTTATATAATCTCTTCCCTTCATATCTTTATTTCCGTTAAGTAGGTCACCGCTTTAAGCAGGAGTGCAGGAACCATTAGGTGAATTTTTATAACAATATTTTTTAGATATTTTCAGTGTAATACCTAGGTTTCAGAGTCTGTGAGTGTCATGAGAACCGCGGGTTTGATGCTGGTATAGTGTACCACAACACTCTCATTGTTGGCGTATTATATTTTAACTTATGGAACTTGAAATAACGTGAATAAATTTCTTTTTCTTTTTATAACAAAAACTAAATATAAAAAAAAAATTAAACATAAGATGAAATGAAATAAACTGACATTTAAACATATTTAACTCACTATAAAAACAAGTCTTTCCACTTTGGCATCCTGGAGTTGTCTGGCGCACTTAACATGACTTACGACAGTGGGGTTATCTGGCATCATTCTAAAAAACTAACATTAAATTAACGCTCTCTCTATATATATCTTTATAACTAACAATATACACTCTATTCCCATATCACCTAGGAAACAAACACACACACACACACCATAACAAATAAGTGAAAGCATCGTGAAATTATGCAAGGGGGGGGTATACTATTTAAGTCCTTGTTAGGCAAAGAAAATCCGACAGATGGGCAGAAGCTGAATAAATACATAGCTACATCGCCACAAATAAAATACAATGTTAGATTTAGCAATGACTAAAATAGACTCAACTGAACGCTCGGTATTTTTCCTTTTCTTTGGCTGAGTTTACATTGTCCCTTCAATCCTAAACAACTAGGGCAGACAAATCTTGACACTCGCCCATTCAGCGGAACCAGACATTGGCAACAAGCGAACCGTGAAGAGCCCCTAGAAAGGGCCAATAGCTTTATTATCATGGCGAGACGGGACCCGATCTCAATAACGTGGTATGCGCGAGTGGAAATTCTTTAATAGCTGCCAAGTACGCGGGTCTTCCTAGCACCCACAGCTTCATGTGAATCGAATAAGGTCTGATAGGATATGTCTGCCACTGTCAAAATAGCAGGGGGAAGAAAAAGGTTGTTTTAATTTTGTTGACTGCAGATTTTAATTGGGAAATAAAACTTCCCTCTAGAGCGTAACCCGAAAATGGACCATAATGGGGGCCCGTGGAACCCTTTGATTGGAGAGATTCAGCCGGTACGTCTCTTGCACGAAATCAGTCTTCTTGCTTTGATAGTGTGTGTACATTCTCTTGGACAATGTTGATGTGCAAGAGATTATAGCGTGCTATCGTAAAGGCTGTGTGCCTACTATATATAGGGGTTAGACTTCATGTAAGCTAATTAATAATGTTTCTCCTTTTGATGTGCGAAAACCGAAGAGGGGGGGGGGGGGAGGAGTAGAGAGGAAAAAAAACATTTTTTTAAAGCTGACATGTAGACAATTGAGCTGCTATTTAAGACCTTCAAGTTGCTGGTTGACTTAATCAGAGATGAATAAAACCGCGATTGATAAACAAAAGTTGATTAAGGACTTCAGAAGCTCAAATCTCATTGAAAAGCCCTGGACAGAAACCCTGCGGTTGTGTGTGAGTGTGGTGCATGTGTTTCCCTACACACCAAGAGCAAGAAGCTTCCCAGATCTGCCAAAGGGAATCAGCAAGTCTGGGACAGTCAAAAAGAATATGAGACTCGTTTTCCTCTTCCTCCCCGCTGAGGATGCACCATGAGTCAAAGTTTGGTTCAAATCTTGCAGAATTAGAACCAACAAGAAAATGGCTAATAATTGGCTGGGCTACGATGCTTTTGCAGACCTGGGTAGCATACAGCACTGCAAGGCCCGTGTTCTCCGCGGGGCAACCCATGGTGAGAGCTTGCGAAAGATGTGTCTCAAAAGACACCACTCCAAGTGGACTCAACGATGTGAACTTAAAAGTTGAATCTACTCAAGGTACATGCTAGTTTGTCGCTACTATCGGCATCAGAACGAGGAACTCATTGTATCAACTACAGCCTTGGAACGAGAGGCAACTGAGATTGATGGGAGAGAGAAGTGTCATCATGTCTGCACTTTTTCAAGAGTCACTTTTTGCGAGAAAGAGTGTTAGCATTTGTAATTGACCTCCTGGTAAGTTTCTCTTTGATCTTGCCCGGACACTTGCATGTGACGAGCTCGCGCCTTGTGATGTTAAAAAAAAAATAAGAGAAAAAAAAAGTGCTCCCCCCCCCCCCCCTGTTACCTGTACAATAATTGTACACATTGGCCACACGTGACAAAAGTACAGCCTCTCAGCGCTGGTTCTGATCTAATTCCGAAGGTGGTCATGACACGCTCAACAAAGTGACACTTATAATTTCGTAAATTATTATTATTTGTTGTTTGTTCTCTTTTGTGAAACTAGATGTTTAGATGTTGTAATGAAGTGGTTTATATTATTAATCCTAGTGGTACACTTACATGCACAAGTAAAGACCTTCAAATAGTCATAGACCTATCTACGTAGCTTTTTCTATACATTAATAACTATTTTAGGCAATTAATTAAATTGAACATACAGTGTTAGGTTCTAACATGCAAAGCCACGCCAAAACAAGTCTAAAAGATACGCAGGTCAACAAAGTGTCTTTGAAGATTAGTCCTTATAATACACAAGTCTGTCGCGATGTTAAATTCAAATATAGCCCAACATATAAATGAGTCTGTCGTCTAGTGAAACTCAAATATAGCCCAACATATAAATGAGTCTGTCGTCTAGTGAAACTTAAATATTGTCCAACATATAAACGAGTCTGTCGTCTAGTGAAACTCAAATATAGTCCAACATATAAATGAGTCTGTCGTCTAGTGAAACTCAAATATAGTCCGACATATAAATGAGTCTCTCTTTGTGTGGTAAAAAGGTGAATCATGTCCTAGACGTGATGAATCAGCAAGGAAGGGTGTACTACAAGTTGCCCAGCTGAAGTTGTTGCACTCAAACTTTGTTTATTAGTCACTTTAAAAGGTATCAAAACTTGAAGCCAACAAGGCCGTAGATTGATGACGACACGAGACTAGAAAAGAAGCTAACACGCTTTTCACAAAACAGAAGCATCCGTTTTTATCTGCTATAAGGTGTTCTCACAACCAACACATTGCGTGCTTCGTTTTGTGGGGGAAATACAAGAGTAAGTAACAAAAGAATGCCCACACATTACAAGAGTAAGTAACAAAATAATGTCCACACATTGTCCTGAAGAGTTAGAGTTAGAAGTTTGGTAATAAGAAGCTGTACTCCCAAACAGTCAAACAAAAATAATGGTCATACATTTCGATATATATATATATATATATATATAAGGATTGTCGGGTGTAGAAGTGCAGTGTTTCACAGTGTTTCCTAGCTATGACCTACATATTTTGCCAACAACAATGTATTAAAGTTTGAATTTCTTTCTTCTTATCTATCTATCTATCTATCTATCTATCTATCTATCTATCTATCTATCTATCTATCTATCTATCTATCTATCTATCTATCTATCTATCTATCTATCTATCTATCAATCTATCTATCTATCTATCTATCTATCTATCAATCTATCTATCTATCTATCTATTAAGAGGAAGATCTTTACTGGACAACAAAAGCCCTGAACACGGTGTCAATGTCATACATTCATTCAAAGAAGTTAGTGCGTAGAGTGCGTAACTTGAGACATTATGGTGGGTACTTACTTTTTACATTTTATATTGGCACTTTATCTGTGGGACATTTACTGCACTGAACGTCTTTGTGGGAGTGCGCTTTACACTGACGACACCCGCTCGGTTCCCTTTGAACTTGTTCCTCTCTTCGCTTTCCCTTCCCCTTTAATATGTTTCCAACAGTTGACTAAGTTTCAAACATCGCTTCTAGACATAATTCTAAAGTTTTGAGTTGAGAAGTGCCCTTGGAGTTTTAAGCAATAAAATCTCATCTTATGCTTGAATTAGGTACTAAATTATCGCTTAGTTGGCGTATTGTGTATCTGTGTTGGTGTGCTTGTGTGTGTTTCTTGCTAATTAAATTAATATCTCTATATATGAATTTTGGAAAAGTTTATATTTAACGTTTTCGTAAGTGCTTTTACGGGAGGGGCAGGATTTTAAGGGGGAACATTGTTTGAGAGCCTCTCTAGTCTACAAGTAATCTCGGTTGTAAACCCTTTAAAGTTTGAGACCCTTTGTAGTAAACAAGTCAAGTCACTGTGTGTTAGTCTCCGTCTGATGCTATCTGTCCCCCCTCCCTTCCTTTTTGTTTTCGCTTCTGTATGTCCCTCGCTGTCTACTCTTCCAAACGAACAGCAGAAGTCACGCCCTTGTGCCGTCGCCAGGCTTGTGTTGTCCCCCTCGACAGGGGCGATGGTACCCAGGTAAAAGCTCCCCCTGTACTTTGGTAATCCTAACCGTGACCAATTCCTTGATGGGGGGGGGGGGGGTAACAAGACTAAGCCTTTGGATTATTTTGCTTTCTTACTATCTGCTCGGTAGCAGTATCGATGGCTTCACTACAAAGCAGAATCGTTTGATATTCATAAGTAAATGATAAGAAGACGGCACAGTGGCCGGATATTTATTTCCGGTGGTGAATATTCTTTCGCCCCCCCCCCTTTTTTTTCCCTCCACATCCAAGATTTTTTCATTCACAATGGAAATGAAAGGTTAAAGAATTCTTCAGCGTGAGACAGTCACGCTTGGATACACAATACAGGCATGAAAAGTACACATTAAAGCGTTTTATCTACTACACAAGGAAAGCATTGAGTCCTCCAATCATTATTACCCTATAAAGTGTATAGCCTTCCAAGCCCCTATTACTTTTAAAGGTGTGTACTTTGAATTTGAATCATGGAAGCGTTTTTAATATTCCCGATTACTAAAATCAAAATTCATGTAGAGATTTTTCGCATGGCTCTTTACGTGGAATACGCAATACATTCTAGTATGTTGATGTTGAATTAGAACGGCCCGATTCTATCGACCCTCCAAATACAAACAACATTTCTGGCATGAGAATTCTAGTTTCGTTTTTCTCACCACCCCGGCATCACCCCTAAAAAATCTAAAAACAATATCTGTCTTTTTCTTCGGCTTCTTCGATACACTATTGAAGTATTAGAGCTCAATGGTCGGCTTTCTGTATACGTTATCTGGCGTCGTGACGCCATCTAACCCAAGAAATCTATTTTCTTTTTTTATTACTTCCACCCTTAACACGCAATATATATATATATATATACCTAGATTTCATTTTAATATACCTAGATTTCATTTTAATATACCTAGATTTCATTTTAATATACCTAGATTTCATTTTTAATATACCTAGATTTCATTTTTAATATACCTAGATTTCATTTTTAATATACCTAGATTTCATTTTAATACAGCTAGATTTAATTTTAATATACCTAGATTTAATTTTAATATACCTAGATTTAATTTTAATATACCTAGATTTAATTTTAATATACCTAGATTTAATTTTAATATACCTAGATTTAATTTTAATATACCTAGATTTAATTTTAATATACCTAGATTTCATTTTAATATAGCTAGATTTCATTTTAATTGATACATTTTTACGCAAAAATAAAATTAAAAAATACATATTCGATCCATGGTTGCATTATATAATGTCTACAAAAGCAAGATTCGTGGCAAGCAATGCTGTTGAAAGTTCCACACACACAAAACAAAAGAGTTTCAATAGAATTTTAAAATGGGAGGAAGTATAATCTTGTACTTTTTGCTTAGTCGGCTAGAAAAAAAAATTGGGTCGGAATTCGAATTTTAAAAAAAAAGCGTTTTCGATAAACAGCTGCTGTTTATATCGTGAAAATGGCTTTATTGTTCTAGGCGAAAGGCAAATAATAACAGGTTAAGTTTTCGTATTTTTTCGTCAACCGCAAGTGGAAGAATTTGTGATAGAAGAGTGTGGCGTGGATTGTATAAATATGTTATAGAAGTAGACATAAACTTGATTGAGTGTTTGTAATGCGATTTTGTCACGCTGCTTTAGTTCATCCTGAAAAGGAATTTAAAAACATGTCAGTAAAGCAAACCTGCACGTGTTTAGAAACAAATAGTGCTAGACCCCAAGGAGCGGTCTTACAGAGGCCATAGTTAGCCACACAATAATGTTTTCCCATTGCTAGCATACGTACGGACGTACAGATCTAGAATTTGAAACTCCTATTAGAATTACTGTGTGCAAACTCCCAATCTATTGTCGTTACTATTAGGAAACTCCCATGCTATTTAGAGGAAAATTCCCAATCATAATTATGTAAAGATTTGTTAGTACTACTATAGCTTTAACTCTTTCTCTCCGTAATTATTTACCACATTCTGGTGGAATCAACGCTGGTATCATCAGCTAGGAGAAAAAGAGTTAACTAATGTTTGTTACTATGAGTGTAAAAAGTACGGGATGTTCAGTTTTCACCAAATGTTGTTTATTGTGTTTCACAATCTTGAGTTTTAAGACCTCGGCTGTCTACCCCCCCCCCCTCCTACTATAGACCTCCGACCCGATTGCTGTCAAGTTTCTAAAAACAACAAAACGTTACAAAAATACTTTTTTGACAACAAAAATCTTTTATTCAGTGTAATTGTATCGATTAGTCTGGGTCAGACATGTCACCATGCCGTGGATCTAGACATTATAAATATGTGCGATTAGAAATATTTTTGCCCATTGTTTTTGTTTAGCTTTTAGCTTTCTCACAACGCTATGATCCTATCACTTGTCTCACTGCGCTATGATCCTATCACTTGTCTCAATGCGCTATGATCCTATCACTTGTCTCAATGCGCTATGATCCTATCACTTGTCTCAATGCGCTATGATCCTATCACTTGTCTCAATGCGCTATGATCCTATCGCTTGTCTCAATGCGCTATGATCCTATCACTTGTCTCAATGCGCTATGATCCTATCGCTTGTCTCAATGCGCTATGATCCTATCACTTGTCTCAATGCGCTATGATCCTATCACTTGTCTCAATGCGCTATGATCCTATCACTTGTCTCACTACGCTATGATCCTATCACTTGTCTCACTACGCTATGATCCTATCACTTGTCTCACTACGCTATGATCCTATCACTTGTCTCACTGCGTTATGATCATACCACTTGTCTCACTACGCTATGATCCTATTACTTGTCTCACTGTGCTATGATCCTATCACTTGTCTCAATGCGCTATGATCCTATCACTTGTCTCAATGCGCTATGATCCTATCACTTGTCTCACTACGCTATGATCCTATCACTTGTCTCAATATGCTATGATCCTATCACTTGTCTCACTACGCTATGATCCTATTACTTGTCTCACTACACTATGATCCTATCACTTGTCTCACTACGCTATGATCCTATCACTTGTCTCACTACGCTACGATCCTATCATTTGTCTCACTACGCTATGATCCTATCACCTGTCTCAATGCGATATGATTCTTTCATTTGTCTCACTACGCTATGATCCTATAACTTGTCTCAATGCGCTATGATCCTATCATTTGTCTCACTACGCTATGATCCTATCATTTGTCTCACTACGCTATGATCCTATCACTTGTCTCAATGCGCTATGATCCTATCATTAGTCTCAATGCGCTACGATCCTATCACTTGTCTGAATGCGCTATGATCCTATGACTTGTCTCAATGCGCTATGATCCTATCACTTGTCTCAATGCGCTATGATCCTATCACTTGTCTCAATGCGCTATGATCCTATCACTTGTCTCAATGCGCTATGATCCTATCACTTGTCTCAATGCGCTATGATCCTATCACTTGTCTCAATGCGCTATGATCCTATCACTTGTCTCACTACGCTATGATCCTATCACTTGTCTCAATGCGCTATGATCCTATCACTTGTCTCAATGCGCTATGATCCTATCACTTGTCTCAATGCGCTATGATCCTATCACTTGTCTCAATGCGCTATGATCCTATCACTTGTCTCAATGCGCTATGATCCTATCACTTGTCTCAATGCGCTATGATCCTATCACTTGTCTCAATGCGCTATGATCCTATCACTTGTCTCAATGCGCTATGATCCTATCACTTGTCTCACTACGCTATGATCCTATCACTTGTCTCAATATGCTATGATCCTATCACTTGTCTCACTACGCTATGATCCTATTACTTGTCTCACTACACTATGATCCTATCACTTGTCTCACTACGCTATGATCCTATCACTTGTCTCACTACGCTACGATCCTATCATTTGTCTCACTACGCTATGATCCTATCACCTGTCTCAATGCGATATGATTCTTTCATTTGTCTCACTACGCTATGATCCTATAACTTGTCTCAATGCGCTATGATCCTATCATTTGTCTCACTACGCTATGATCCTATCATTTGTCTCACTACGCTATGATCCTATCACTTGTCTCAATGCGCTATGATCCTATCATTAGTCTCAATGCGCTACGATCCTATCACTTGTCTGAATGCGCTATGATCCTATGACTTGTCTCAATGCGCTATGATCCTATCACTTGTCTCAATGCGCTATGATCCTATCACTTGTCTCAATGCGCTATGATCCTATCACTTGTCTCAATGCGCTATGATCCTATCACTTGTCTCAATGCGCTATGATCCTATCACTTGTCTCAATGCGCTATGATCCTATCACTTGTCTCACTACGCTATGATCCTATCACTTGTCTCAATGCGCTATGATCCTATCACTTGTCTCAATGCGCTATGATCCTATCACTTGTCTCAATGCGCTATGATCCTATCACTTGTCTCAATGCGCTATGATCCTATCACTTGTCTCAATGCGCTATGATCCTATCACTTGTCTCAATGCGCTATGATCCTATCACTTGTCTCAATGCGCTATGATCCTATCACTTGTCTCAATGCGCTATGATCCTATCACTTGTCTCAATGCGCTATGATCCTATCACTTGTCTCAATGCGCTATGATCCTATCACTTGTCTCAATGCGCTATGATCCTATCACTTGTCTCAATGCGCTATGATCCTATCACTTGTCTCAATGCGCTATGATCCTATCACTTGTCTCACTACGCTATGATCCTATCACTTGTCTCACTACGCTATGATCCTATCACTTGTCTCACTACGCTATGATCCTATCACTTGTCTCACTGCGTTATGATCATACCACTTGTCTCACTACGCTATGATCCTATTACTTGTCTCACTGCGCTATGATCCTATCACTTGTCTCAATGCGCTATGATCCTATCACTTGTCTCAATGCGCTATGATCCTATCACTTGTCTCACTACGCTATGATCCTATCACTTGTCTCAATATGCTATGATCCTATCACTTGTCTCACTACGCTATGATCCTATTACTTGTCTCACTACACTATGATCCTATCACTTGTCTCACTACGCTATGATCCTATCACTTGTCTCACTACGCTACGATCCTATCATTTGTCTCACTACGCTATGATCCTATCATTTGTCTCGCTACGCTATGATCCTATCACTTGTCTCAATGCGCTATGATCCTATCATTTGTCTCGCTACGCTATGATCCTATCACTTGTCTCAATGCGCTATGATCCTATCACTTGTCTCACTACGCTATGATCCTATCACTTGTCTCAATGCGCTATGATCCTATCGCTTGTCTCACTACGCTATGATCCTATCACTTGTCTCAATGCGCTATGATCCTATCGCTTGTCTCAATGCGCTATGATCCTATCACTTGTCTCAATGCGCTATGATCCTATCACTTGTCTCAATGCGCTATGATCCTATCACTTGTCTCACTACGCTATGATCCTATCACTTGTCTCACTACGCTATGATCCTATCACTTGTCTCAATGCGCTATGATCCTATCACTTGTCTCAATGCGCTATGATCCTATCACTTGTCTCACTACGCTATGATCCTATCACTTGTCTCACTACGCTATGATCCTATCACTTGTCTCAATGCGCTATGATCCTATCACTTGTCTCAATGCGTTATGATCCTATCACTTGTCTCAATGCGCTATGATCCTATCACTTGTCTCAATGCGCTATGATCCTATCACTTGTCTCACTGCGCTATGATCCTATCACTTGTCTCAATGCGCTATGATCCTATCACTTGTCTCAATGCTCTATGATCCTATCACTTGTCTGGACCAGTTGGGAAAGGGGGAGGGAAGAAGAGGGTGTCTTGTTTTTTAAATGAATAAAAAAAATGTTCACTCAGGATTCAAGAGTCCTCAAGGGGACTGGTTCCACTTATGTCACCACATCTGTCAAGTATGATTTCTTTCCCTTGTTCAAGATACCAAACAAAATAATTAATGACCAATTGTTAGTTAACTAATTGGTTAATTTTTTTTTCTTGTGTGTTGGCATGTAAAAGAAAAAATAATGTGCAAAATTTCAGCTTAATCCTAGATTGGGGGTTGTAGAAAAAACGTGTATACACTTTTTATAAGACAGAGTGAGTTGATAGAAGCTTGTTAATAAAAAAAAAAACAAGTTCAAATGACCAAAAAGAGCGTCCAACTACAACTACAACTACAACTATCCTGATTGTCTTGACCTTTGCTAAGAGTGAAACATCCTCTGGCCTTACATCTACACTCTCCCCTCATCTATTTCAGCAGGCGGCTATCAACAGGTTTTAACCCCACGCCAGACAGCATGTTCTCTTACCTGAATACAGCCGCCATTCTTATTCCCACCACTCCACATCCCCTCCCTAGTGATACCTCCCTTCGGATAAAAATAAAAAACAGATTACTTCAAGTATTGATATACCAAAGAACATGAGACTAAGATTTATAATTACATCTTGGGAGATCTTAGGATTGTTACGGCCTATGGCTATTCTGGTGGTACTGTAGTATATATTTATATATATATCAGCAATTTGTGTATGATTCCCTGCGTCACATTTACATAAAACTAGATGGCAATTTTCTGCAGCCAAGAGTTTCGTCCCCTTTTAAGCTACTTTATTTCCTTTTTTCTGGATTTACTTATAGGCAATATAAGTTGTAGCCTAGAGCCTTCTCTTACTTAGACCCCCCCCCCCCCAACCCCCAAAAATGTTACAGGGGCATTTTCTTTCATTTTAAAGGAAACGCAAACGAAACATTGCCTAATGTTGATTACAAGAGGGCCAAGGATCCCCCATATCTGAAAAAGCGTAGGGCATTATCAAATCTAAATCCGGTCCTGTTTATATACTTTTAAAACTAAATTCCTAAGGCATAAGGAATGGAGCACAAGACCGTGACTCGGGAGATTCCTGTAATATAACAATCTATTTGAATTGAACATTTCTGTTAGAGGACTTTCTTTTAGCAAGAGCCTTCTAATGCGTTATGCTTTTCTGAACTCTTTTGGCTGCATTATAAAAGGGAGTTCATTCATTTGATGTCAATTTCAAAGCCTGCAGTGACCGAAACGAACTGATTCTAAATCTGTTCAATAGTAACTTCAGTTGACAATAGCGTGGGGATAGGATCATAGCCATGAAGTAATTGTATCATTGTTTTTAAGTGATACAATAGCAAGGAAGACATTTAGGCGGGAACATGAGCACAGGGGAATGAATCATGGCGAGGATTATTTTCAGAACTTAACGCACTGAAGAGCCAATTTGGGAACTACAGAACTAGTTGACAAGGGCTGGCTTTACGTATCTTGTCGATGCTTGACTGATCTCTCCTGCTATCCCCCCTTTCCTAACTCTAGAGCGCCAACATTCTTGAGAGATTTAAGTTTGTATGTAGACATAAATATGTCTTTCCTCTATTTTTTTTTTATTCTTTTAGTGTCTTGTCTTTTTATTCTAAGTTTCACAAGCGGAAAGGTAAAAAAAAAAAAAAAGGTTGTCGTACTTTGTTGTGCTGCCAACGTTGTGGATTTAAAGAAATGAAATAAAAGACGTTGTTTTTTCCCCCCTTCCATTGATTCTAGCTTCAGTCACTTGCTTCAACATTGAAAATCAGTTTTGTTGTACGTGTGTTCGGGAGTCGACATGTTCTCGTGTACAATTAAATGTAAAACATAAATATTATGTTACCCTTTTTTTGTTTTTTTAGTCCGCCTCTACAGTTTAACTTCATCTCTGAATTTTTATTTCAACATTGACGAAACATGGCACTTAAACTAGATGTGTAGATATTATGACCAATGCAAAATTTTGCGATGTTACAGTTTATTTTCAGGCATGTTAACAATTGATCCAAGGTTACATTAGACATTTTATATCCAGAGCTCATTTTGGTGTTGTTGTTTTTTTTAGCTTATTTTATATAGTGAAAAGTACCTTCCTTCTCTGGCCAATATTTTTTACATTTACTATTGTTATAAATGCACAGGGACGCAATGCTGATGCGTCTAGATTTGGAAAGATAGATCAAGAAAAAGAAATAGTACCTGGGTAAATGCAGAAATTTTCCCTCATCCAATACACCAGATCTAGTTTGGTTATTACATTAACTGTTGTTAGTTCCTAATCAAATGTGTTTCTCAAAAGATCTGCACTTTGAAGAGGAAAGCCGTCAGATAATTATTCCTTAATTTTTTTTTTCATTGAGATCTCCTCAGAGAGTGTATAGCGAGTGTCTCAGAGAGTGTATAGCGAGTGTCTCAGAGAGTGTATAGCGAGTGTCTCAGAGAGTGTATAGCGAGTGTCTCAGAGAGTGTATAGCGAGTGTCTCAGAGAGTGTATAGCGAGTGTCTCAGAGAGTGTATAGCGAGTGTCTCAGAGAGTGTATAGCGAGTGTCTCAGAGAGTGTATAGCGAGTGTCTCAGAGACGACCAATCATAAGTCCACCGAAGCCCTAACCCCAACCCACACATTTATATCAGGATTTTGTTGAGAACGCACGCTCGATGGGAGACCACTAAAGTGCTCAAACAACACCATTTTCACCCCCACCCCATCCTTTTTATACCCGCCGACCCCGTATATTTTATAGACTCCCTCTCACCTTCAAAGAGGTGGGGAGAGTTTTTTAGCAGCAGGTAAACATGCACTAATTTTTTTTTAGGGGGGGGGGATCTGGACCTTGTCTTTATGGCCTCCCCCTTCCTGGAGAATGTTATGTGCTTTAAGGTCCGAGAATTAATGCGCTTCACATTCCAGTGTCGTGTATCCACACGTTCGTTGCTCATGAAACGTGGGATACAGAGAGAGAGAGAGAGAGAGAGAGAGAAAGAGAGAGAGAAAGAGAGAGAGAGAGAGAGAAAGAGAGAGAGAGAGAGAGAGAGAGAGGAAGCAGGAGATGGGGGGGGGCGAAGGGGCGTGCAGATTTAAATATGTTCACTGCTATGGCGATCTTAATAAGAAAAAAAACAAAACGCTGCCATACAATATTTAGCACCATCTAAGTTGGTCTCTATCTTACGGGATGTAAATGGCATTTTATTTTACTTGGTGAGACGCGTTGAGTCTAATTTATATTGGATCTAATTTATACTGGGTTAAATTTAGATTGCATCTCATTAATATTGAATCTTATTAATTTTTTGACCTATTAGATGTTAATTTTATAGTATTAATATTGACTCTATTTTATGTTGATCAATATGTGAAATGTTATTATAACTGTGATGGGAAAACAATTTTCTTTCAAAACTTCAAAGGTCAAAGGACAAATATGCCTTGATATATATAGAGAGGGATCTACAAGTTATGTGACAATTATGCCTAGCTATATACAGAGAGATCTACTAATCATGTGAATAAAGAATGCCGCTTATTTAAACAAAGATTTGATTGTTGTATATTCAGTTCCAGGTCCCCACTAAACACTGACAGGAATGTGTTGTGTTCAACTTGATAAATGATATTATCGTTAAAAGCGCTGGCAAAGTGCAAAACAAGGAGACAATGACCAAAATGACACGCAACTTTTAGTTGGTTTGTGTGACACGATTCGAAGAGAACATATGTATAAAAGAAATGGAGTATCTTTAAAAATGAGAGAAACCAGAGAGAGAGAGGGGGGGGGGGTGGGGGAAAGAGAGAGAGAGATGTATAATTAACTTTATTGCTTTGAGTAAAAATGATTATAAAAAATACACTGAATCCCTCTCTTTCACCTGAATCCGATCTGCAGCCTATTTCCCCACCTGATAACAAAGATTCACATAACTTGGCTAATAATATATAGTAGCTTTGAAAAAAAAAATGGATACCAAACGCAAATCAATCGGGCCCTTGAATAACTCTGTCTGCAAAGTTCTTCTTACTTGTGTAGAGACATTTTCCGAGTAGTTTGCAGTAAGGTAGAAAGCCTTTCTGGCGCCCCCATGGCGGATTCTATCCCTCTCACTTTCTCTGTATCTGTGTATCCCCTTTACCTGTTTATCTTACCTTTCTGTCTTGTCTTTTAGTCCTTTTCTGCAGCAATCAATGAAGGTAAAGTATCAATGAATGTAAATATTTAAAACACCGTGCTGGAGTGTCTCACTACTCCTCCTCCCCCCACCACATGGCGACGGCCCCTTAATTTATGCCATTTTTTTAAACTAGTCACAGCCCGATGATGTGTAATTATTGTATTAACTAGTATTGAGAATTATACGTTTCAGTTACCTTATGTTTCTTTATAGTATTATTGAATACATTTTTAAAAATATTTTCTACTTTGTATAATTCTTAACCCATGTCGTCTGATCGTCAAGTCGAGTACCGCCGAAATGTCTGGCCCTTTGTCATTCAATTAGAAACAGTTTTTTTTTTAAATATACATATAAAAAAAAAAAACAGATGAAAAAAAAACATTTGAATATTCCAGCCTGTTCAAGATACTTTCAAGGCCCATATAACATAATCAGACACCCAGGTTTTTCCATATATATACACAATAAGCAAGGGGAGGGGGAAGATATTTGAAAATCAAAATCTTTCAATGAAAACGCTAATCCAGACAACTTTTCTTTTTCTAAAGCTGATTTGTCGTGACCTACATCTTACAGAATAATAGGATTCAGTTTGGCGCCATAAATTTTGCTCGTCAAACTTATCCACTAAGTCTAGTTCTGTAAGCATTTTATTCATTCAATAGCATACACATGTGTAGAAATATGTGTGTGTGTATGTGTGTAAGTTATAGAGTGAGAGAGAGAAGAGGAGATTGTTGATGTGATTTATCTGACAAATTTCCCTTCTTTCTTTTCGGCCAATTATCTTATCTTGTCTACAAGGAGACTTGACAGTATTTTCCCCATGGACTCTAGTAAACCGCTCTACATAGAAGTCCAAATATTGGCTGAACAATGCAGATCTAACCAAGTGCGCTATTAACTGGCCTCCCAGTTGGCAAGTTTCGAAATGTTTGAAACAAATATGGCGTCCTGAGCACAAGAGGTAGGGTTCAATACAAACTGTCAAGGGAAATAAGCACTTGCTAGGTTTTTGACTGCTGCAAGACGACAAACGGACTGGGGGATCGCAAACAGTGAGTTCTTAAAACGGTTGATTAAAGAAAGGCCTTTCCCCCTCTTGACAAATATAGGATTTAGAAAGTTGTGTATTTAGCCCAACGGTCCTCGAACTTTTTTTTTTTAGATTTTTGGACCCCCAAGTGTACAACTTATCTTCAGATGTCCATTCTCGCTATTCCTAACGATTACGCAAGCGCAAAACGTCATTTGCTTCCAAGAGCTCAAATTTCTTTCGAATAGAGGCGGCTCTTTTAGGCAGTCTGGCCCATTTTATAATATAGAGGCATTCCATTGTTACTGTATAAGAGCAATTGCAATTTGAACATAATCAAGTAAACAATGCTTTGCATAATTTATTACAAGTGTTAGCAACAATAAGACATTCAAGTGCAGAGTGGAGTCTGAGAGCGAAGTGCTATGGTATATGTAGCCTTTAAGTTACGAATCATGTCGGCCCCACATTCGACACTAGTCCAGAGTCCCGCGTACTAAAAATACAGCCTTTGTTTCGACTACACCTTACCGTCTGCTGAGTACACTCAGAAGTAATGGTATTTCAGTGTGAGAATCACTGTTCTAGTAAAACCAGTGCTTTTGACACCGTGAGAACGGTTTGTTTTCTTATTTAAAACAACAAATCTCTATTGAATGTGTTACGAGTGTTTGACGTGACCCTATCTTGGCACCACCCTAGAGTCATCCATATTAAATACCGAAACAAAACAAAACCGAAACAAAACAAAATATCTTGACTACATTGTTTCTGGTAACCTATGTCAATTGTCATAAGTTGCTGTATGCTGGAAGCAATTAAAGGCTCACACCTTTTCTGCGCCGGCACTTGAATAGCATGCCCGCGATCACAAAACCATTAATCCACTGGACATAAAAATGTCCATGTCGATAACCAATAATTTGTTGTTTTCTTTTCTCTAAAGTTCTTTTTAAAAAAGCACAAAAAAACAAGGTTAACAAAATCAAGGAATATATAGGCCAGGGTTTAACACAAAAAAAAAAGAAAAAGAAAAACACAACCTTACGACCAAGTGGCGAAACCAGTGAAAGACAGGTCAAGTATAGACAGGTCAAGTTGTAATCATTCAGCATTTATCAACTGCTCCTGATTGTAGGGGAGCTAGATTAATTGAAAGCCAATTTCATGTCAGCATTGCTCGAGGGTGGGAGACCAACGCGAAGAGTCAACGGCAGTCCAACGCGACGGCGATGTGGGGGGAAAGAACGGCAGCCTTGTCAACTTGTTGGATGCTGACCTTCGCAGGGGGTAACTGGCTCTTCACTTGAGTGAGTTGGGAAAGTCTAGCAGACGACAGGGAGGGCCGCTGATACAGTGAGCACAGATAAGAGGCGGACGCACTGCATGTTGATAAAACGCGTGTGTGTGTGTGGAAAGGGGGGGGGCATGTGACTGCCTGCAGGGGGGAAGAACTTTGAGACTTTTGTTGACACTTTCAAGTACGCGTTGAACTCAAGTTCAGAAAGACTCCAAACTTTGATAATTTATTTAAATTGGTTTGGCTTAGTTTCTGTTGATTTTTTTTTAAGTTTATTTCCGTTTTTTTTTAATTATTTTTTTAAATTTCAATTGATAATTGAAAACTAGTTAATGGCTTTCCATGTATTTAAAAAAAATGAATACATTTGTTTACGTTGTTTATCGTAAGGTGTTGATAATCTTTGTGCTTTTCAAATAAGCTTAGTAAGATCACAGAAGTACGGACAAACTCTCTTGACTATTCTACTGCCTACTGAATATTTTCATTTATGCCTGATAACTATTGCAAAGTTTAAGTTATTGATTAACATGAATGACTAGATTGACCAAGGAATGCGCGTAGGACGTAATCCTTTTTTGAAGTAACGTCTGTAGTTTATAAGATAAGATATGTAGTATGTATATCGCTAGTTATTTGGTGTATCCGTTTTTTTTTAATAGGCTAGCTCTATATTTCACAAGGCTTAGGATGTTTTATGTGCAATTTTCAGAGCTGCGAGATCAGATTTCTAAGTTGTTTCACAGATTTTTTTATTTGGGTAACAGCGATGGTCTTTTGATATAGCCCCCCCCCCCCTTTTTTTTGACATTGTTAAGAATCAAACATTTATTACGAAAATTCCCGATTGTCTTTGAGTTTATGGTAACCAATGTCTGCCCCGAATTTCTTTATAGCATCGATGCGATCATTAAAACGTTATACCCACGGGATCACTCCCCCCCCCCCCCCCCCCCAAAGTCCGCATTTACTTCGAAGCGCCAGAGCCATTACAATAACAACCGCCCTCTCTTTTTTTTCTAAAGTAAAGTCCTTCAGAGGGAAAGTATTTTCATATTACATACTGCGACCCAACGGAGACCGTCTGTAGACTCCCCTTGTTTTGTCAGCTGGGGGATCGCGCTCTTTGTCTCTCTGACATATAAGATTGACAGGTTAGGGACAAGACTGGCCATCTGACCACACCCTAAATAAAGAATGGGATTGCAAGGATTTAGATAATCCTTGTGTGACACGAAAGAAAAGAAACCTAAATACACAGATATCATTCACAATTCAAAGGACTGGTTGAAGGAACAAAATAACGGCATAGTGATAGCGGCAAGACATTGAGACAACAAACGTTTTGGATCAGGGAGTCTCGAGTTGAGAACTACGTAACACGTGTTGCTATTATGTCTGTTTCTTATATCAGCCCCAACAAAGATACTACTATAGAATTTACTCACTAATAGTATTTGTTTCCTCTTAATAAATAAGTAGAAATCTTCAACTTTCACAAATTACAGACAAAAAATCGTGATCACAAGATAAGAAAAATAAAGGGCATCTCAATTAAATAGAAGGGTATCTCAATTAAATAGAAGGGCATCTTAATGAAATAGAAGTGCATCTCAATGAAGTAGAAGGGCATCTAAATGAAGTAGAAGGGCATCTAAATAAAGTAGAAGGGCATCCAAATGAAGTAGAAGGGCATCTAAATAAAGTAGAAGGGCATCTAAATAAAGTAGAAGGGCATCTCAATGAAATAGAAGGCATCTCAATGAAGTAGAAGTGCATCTCAATGAAGTAGAAGTGCATCTAAATGAAGTAGAAGTGCATCTAAATGAAGTTAGAAGGGCATCTAAATGAAATAAAAGGGCATCTTAATGAAGTAGAAGGGAATCTCAATGAAATAGAAGGGCATCTAAATGAAGTAGAAGGGCATCTCAATGAAGTAGAAGTGCATCTAAATGAAGTAGAAGTGCATCTAAATGAAGTTAGAAGGGCATCTAAATGAAGTAGAAGGGCATCTTAATGAAGTTAGAAGGGCATCGTAATGAAGTAGAAGGGCATCGTAATGAAGTAGAAATGCATCTCAATGAAGTAGAAGGGCATCTCAATGAAGTAGAAGGGCATCTCAATAAAGTAGAAGTGCATCTAAATAAATTAGAAGGGCATCTTAATGAAGTAGAAGGGCATCTAAATAAAGTAGAAGGGCATCTCAATGAAGTAGAAGGGCATCTCAAGTAGAAGAGCATCTAAATAAAGTAGAAAAGCATCTAAATGTAGAAGTGCATCTGAATGAAGTAGAAGGGCATCTAAATGAAGTAGAAGGGCATCTAAATGAAGTAGAAGGGCATCTAAATGAAGTAGAAGGGCATCTCAATGAAGTAGAAGGGCATCTAAATGAAGTAGAAGAGCATCTTAAGTAAGAAGAAGAAGATGAAGGACGTATAAAGCTAGAAGTAAATGGGTTAAAAAAAAAGAACACCCGAAATGCCCCCCCCCCCCCCTCTCCCTAAGTATACACCTTGCATCATCTCACAGTTGGAAACTGATGACCAGGAATGTTGGATGTTTACTTATACGCATATAGGACTTTTTTTGTGTATAACTTAAGAAGTATTTTTTAGTTTGTATATCCTGTTCATAATGATGAAAAAGTTAAGCAGGAAAAAATAAATTTAATTTAATTTTTAAAAAAAAGAGTGTATCGGCGCCAATATTTTATATTTTCATATTAGCACTAAAAATATAATACTACTCTCTTCATTAATATTAGGAGTTAAAAATCAAACCTTTTAAAATTAGTAAGTTGTAAAGTAACCCTTTGTGACCTTGCAATCTATAAAGGATATACGGTCATCTGTTACTATGGCCGGAGGGTGTCCAGCCCAACGACCAACCGTCTTTACCTTCCCCCAAAAATGTCAGGTACCCTAGGTGGACCCAGGGGCGTCCTTCAAATCATGAAATTCAAAATACCAGTATTCGAGATTCGAACCCGAGATCCCTCGTTTCCGAAGCCATGCGCTTTACCGCTTAACGGCTGTCTGAGTTAGTTGCGAGCAAATATGTAGCCGTCTGAAGTAGTGCGCTCTTGCTGAATCTTTTGACTTTCTACTCAATTACTCATCTTTTAGTCTAGTCATAGAAATGCATCTTTACTATAGGGACAAGAGATACGTTAAAGGAATCGAACTAACAAACGGATCAATATCTCCCTCATCAATTAATTAGTAAATGTTTTGTCTTAGATTTAGTCTTAGAACATTCTTCCTCAAATCTCCAGGACGGCAGTGGCGGCACGCGGGTTTGAATCCCGGACCATCAAGACGACAGGTTAGAGCGCATACCTAACGATCATATATTATAATATATTATATATTTCAGCGACAGCATTTGAGAACCAAAGCAAAGGATCCACCCATACCCCGCCTGTGAGACTGAAACAGTTTCAGGAGAGTGATTAGCATACATGCAAGCAGATTAGTGAATTGATTCCACACACACACATTACACACACACTTTCTAGCCCCCCACGTTTCACCTATGTTCCCTCTGCACACTGAAACCTGGGAACATAAAATATCGAGCAGACGACGAAATGTGTCTGAAAGTTAGGAAATCTCGAATTCATGTCCTTTTACACACACACACCCTCCAACCCCCGTATAACGAGACAACTTTTTACGTTTAAGAATTGGAAAGGACCAAAAAAAAAAACGTTCTTATTTTGTACACACTTTATGTTGAAGCGCCCCCTAGCGACGTTCAAGACAAAGAGATCTACTTCTGTTCCTTTTGTTGTTGTTGTTGTTTCGCCCTCCCTCCTTTTTCACTCCTGACGCAACCAAGTGCCATTAGAGAGGCTGATCATTTGACAGAAGCACTAAGGATGGGTGGAGGGGTGTGAGGGACGATCCCATCGAGTGTGGGCAAGTAAGACGGGAGTGGGGGGTATTTAGGCATTTGAATGTCTGACACGAGGAAGTCCCCCATGTTCTTTCTCTTTAGTGTTCATTGTAAAGCAAACATTTCAAGAGGTTCAGACTGTCCCAGGCGAGGTTTCAAATATGAAACACTCTTTCCAATGTCTAAATAAACCGAACTTTATGAAGTATATTCGAGACTAAAATTTCAATGAAGTATATTCGAAACTAAACGAAATGAAATTGCGTACGTTCATTAAGAAATGAAGCCCTAACGTTCCAAAGGACGACAGGAGAAGGCAGCCGGCAGGTTTCGAATTCGGGACCATTGTGTCAACAGTCCGAAGTGCAAACTACTTGACGAGACAGACATTGTTGTATAGGCCTATTCGAAGCAAAATTTAATATGTTTGAAACTAGATGCTCAATTTGAAACTAGAGATAAATATGTTTCTGCCCCCATTAGTTAAAAATATTTTCTTTTTGTTTCCCGAGCCAACGGTTTTCAGGGGATTAGGCAGCCAGCACTCTCTCCCCCTTAAGATGTAGATTTGTTTATCCATATCTTCTTCTGTATTCTAACCAGACAAGGAACGCTATCGCGAGACCTACCAAAGTATTTCAGTGTTTTATCAGTCAAGTCTACGAGTCTCTTTCACCAGTCACTAGTTATCCAGCTTTGCCCACCCCCACCACCACCCCTCCTAAGTTGCCATGTGCCAAAAGATGTTAAATCTAAGAGAATTTAAAGTACTTAAGTCAAGAGACACCTTGTCGAGTGTGGCGACCCCCCCTTTGTGGATTGAACTACTCTTCACAGGAGAGCCGTAAGGAAGTTACGGCCGCAGGCGACACGATAACAAGCCACGATTACGTGAAACACACACATACATACACACACATATACACGTACTTGAGTTGTTTTTTTATTGTAACAGACGTTAACCATTGTTCAAAATTATAACTTATAAGGAAAGATTTAACAGTGCAATGCTTCATTAAAAAAAAAATTGATCAAATTTTTAGATGTAGTAGAGGAGTAAAAATCAAACGAAAGAAAAAAAAAATTTGTTTTAAATGTAAACCTTTAGCTGATAGTCGAATTAAGTCCAAGTTTTGATATGAATGGATATAAAGAGGACACTGTTCAGCTGGCCAGTGTACACCTGTGATAGAAGTTACGTCTAATGTACGAGAAAACCAGGAAGTGCTTTTGGCCAGAAGGCACATATGAGTGCAAATAAATAATGTATGGGTATGGGTTAGAGTTCTATGACATAGTATGGGCTGTTTCATGGTTTGGACGTCTACACCGTACGCAGTATGGGCTGTGTCTGTTGTGTGGAGCTCTACACTTGACTTAGTATGGGCTGTTTCTGTTGTGTGGAGCTCTACAATTGACATAGTATGGGCTGTTTCTGTTGTGTGGAGTTCTACAATTGACATAGTATGGGCTGTTTCTGTTGTGTGGAGTTCTACAATTGACATAGTATGGGCTGTTTCTGTTGTGTGGAGCTCTACACTTGACTTAGTATGGGCTGTTTCTGTTGTGTGGAGTTCTACAATTGACATAGTATGGGCTGTTTCTGTTGTGTGGAGCTCTACACTTGACGTTGCATGTGCTGTCTAAATGTGATACTTACAAGCCTTCTCGACCTGGCATGTAAATTTTGCGGTTTTTCTGTGACACAGTTTTTTTTATGCCATAAAATGTACTAATAGAATGCTTGGTATGTGTCGTCAGATCCAGATAAAGGATGTAACCCAACTCTTATATGCTTTGCAAAGTCACCACTACCCCTATCCTCTCTCTCTCCTTCTTTCTCATCCCTCCCCACTCTCTTAGTCGTACAGTTCTAAATTGTCTATTTCCGTTCTCTCTTTCTCCTAATTTATCCTCCCACCCCTCCTTTCCATTCGCCTAGCCCCGACTCCCTACCTCTCCTATTCAGAGCTGTATAACACCGTAACCGATAGCGCTTAGATCCACTGCGGACTAAGTCTAATATGACAGATTAGCTGCAGTATTAGTAACACAATTAGATCGCTGCAAATATAAAGAAAAGGAGGCTCTGGTTAGTGGCGGGGGGGGGGGGGGGTAGAATCTGTCAACCTGGAGAGGTGTGTAAATGTACATATTTACAATTGATAAAGGCCAAGAGGAGGGGTAAAGGTAGTTAACTGTGCCATCTTTACGCATCGGTACTAGGGGTTATTGCACCTGGGAGGGGGAGGCAACAGAAGAAAGATGTCCTGATGCATGTCTCATATCACCTCTCTTAGTTTCATACATGTCATGATTCAGTCAACATCGGGCCGGACACAAAAAAAGGAGCAAGCTATTTACCATGCAAGCAATGACATATTTTAAGGGAGATACAGCAGCAGCGTATTGGCTTTTTCTCCGATGCTTTTTTTATTATTTCTTTGGCGCATACCTTTAACGTGAGATGGGATTAGGCGAATCCTGAATGCTATCTGCAGAGTTAGGGAGAAGGATCCTAGCCACGGAATAATGATTTTATAGAAGATATCGCCTACAAAGTTCGCAAATTAGGAAATTCGAAACAAGATCACAATGAAAATTGGGAGCCTCGATGATCTGCTAACCACTGTCAAAAAAAACAACAGCGCAAACTTAAATTGAATGGCCATATCACGTGGGCTTCATGGCTTGCAAAGATCTTCCTTATCGTTCTCTCTTTTCTAATTTTAAAAGTAGTCTTGAGCTGGAGTGCATCTGGGCACTTTTAAGACACACACACATTGCAATGATTATCTTCCTTAACAGTCCCCATAGTGATCATTGGTTTATAAGAGCATGTTTCTAGCTACATGTATAGACATCATTAGATCTAGAACTAGCACATCCATTTTCAAATCCATCTCTCATTTTGTTTCATGTGTTGTGTAAATGTAAAATTTTAAATCAATAGGACGCGGGTTGTAACCTTTGATTTCTATGAGACTTCTGAATCTGAAACAATATTATTGAAACCGTTTCATTGTTGTTCTTTTTTTGTTTTGTTTTTTTATAAGTTTCGGACGTATCAGAAATGACGATCATTAGGTGCTTGCCCAAGTCTCGTGCAGGTCGGCATGGAATGGAAACAGACAGATTTTGAATTTGGAACCAAATTATATAGTCTATAAACTCTACCTAGTTGTCCTAGACAGTTTCAATGAACAATACAATGACCTAAAATAGTCAAGGCTCACAACTAAAGTAGCGTGTTTTATATAAATACGAAGTCTCAAGATCTGAACATAATATAATATTTTGTGAAGGAAGTTTTTAAAAAAATCACCATGGCCTTCACCCCCACCTCCATTATTCCACAAACTATGTTAAAATATACCCGCCTCTGGTGCATACATTATACAATGGCACGATTCGATGTAAGTTAAATAAAGATAGCAACAAGTCAAACTGGAGCACACGACGCATAGTGTCACCTACTAGCTGCATTTGTACACCATTCACTCTCTCTCTTACTGGACAGTATTAAGTTAGTAACGGGGCCAGGCCCTATCTATCTCTTCTTGAAGCTACTATACTAGCACATAAAAAAAAAACAAATAATATTGAAGGGACAAGTAGATCTTATATCACAACCCACATTTAATTGGGTCATGTTTGATTCTCTGAAGTGGCTTCTGCAATTTTAGCTGCAACAATGTGAAATGGGTGATAACTGATCCCAAAGTACAAGCTTGCGTTTGTTTGATAGCTCTAGGGTCAGTTCTGCGTGGAGAATACCTCTTACACTCATGTCCATTTCCGACAAGCAAAAACCCAAGAAAATGTTTCTTATATTGATATAACCTTTGAAAGGTCAGAACTAGGCCTGGGGCGGTAAATAGTTATACGGTCCTTAACGATTGCAACAGCTGTTATTGAACATCCTTGCCCCCCCCCCCCCCTCATTCTGCCGTCTTTTTTTTTTATTTTGACCTGACGCTGATGGGGCAAAGCATCCGACCATCAACGCCAGTTTCCCACTTATAAACATTAATTATTTCCGAACGAGCGCTGTCATTCATATCCCGTGGTCAGTGAAGCACATGCTATCCAAGGCAAGAAACAGGTGCTATAAAAGTCATTGGAAATCGTGTGATAGTTACGGTACCCCAATTAATATAATAATAATAATCTTTATTATCCGTATGGAATTAATTTGTCTTACAATTTGTGCATTACACCAAACAAAAAACATTATAACTATAAGAAACCAAAGTGTACATTCTCACCAGACTCACTCATAATTTACATGTGACAAAGTTTATACCAGATTGTTCTTATTTAATGATTTGATTGCCAGGGAAACAAAAGAGTGTTTATGTCTGTTTGTCTTTGCTATCGGTGTCTTGTATCTCTTTTGTGATGGTAAAATCACAAAATCCTGACACAAAGGGTGATTCTTTATTTCGAGGATCTTGTTAGCTTTTTTATAGATGTTTGTCTCAAACAGCTGCCCAAATGGGGTTTGTTTTTTGCCAATGATTTTACCAGCAGCATTTAGGATTCTATAAAGTTTATTTTTATTTTTAATGCTCAGATTGCCATACCAGGCAGTGATATTGAAACTTAAAATACTGCAGATGTGAGTGTGATAAAACATAGCCAAGGCCTTTTCGCTAACATTAAACGAGGACAGTTTTCTTAGTAATCGTAATCTTTGCTGCCCTTTTGCTGATATAATCAGTATTTGCAGTAAAATTTAGTTTATTGTCTAGAATAGTACCAAGGTATTTAAAGGTTTGCACAATTTCAATAGTCTCTCCAGCTACAGAAACAATATCATTTTCCTTCTTGTCCCTACGAAAATCGATTATCATTTCTTATTAAAATTACGCGTTCTTATGGCGCTCCTTCCTGGCTGCTATTGTACACTAATGTACGAAATGAATTTAAGACATTAATGTATGCAATAAACGTGCTCTTCAAGCGTATGTATAAAACGCCAAATCAAGAATTTATGGCCAAAACAAAAAAGTGACCTTTTAAAAAACAGTTCACAACTTCCTTAAAAGTCTCAGCTGTACCCTTCATATTTTCTCTTTGTCTCGTGCTGTGCCAATCAGCTTTCTATGAATGGCAACACACAGCACTAAATGTCAACACTGACCTCGTGCACTGCTTAGGTTTTGCGTCCTGATTTCTTTTTTGTACCGGTAATGACGAGAGATAAGCTCTGACCCCTGACCCCTGTATTGTTATTTTGCTAGTTCAAGGCAATAGACCGGAATAGTCTGAGACTAGTTTCTACACTAGCTACCAAGATCTAGTTCAAAGCTATCTTCCAAAGGTAGGGAATAATGGAACAGACGGTCTGTGTGAATTATCTACAAGTTTTTTGTTTTTTTTAAACTTGATGTTAATTTCTCCAACTGTCAACAGGTGAAAGTTGCGTCCCCTGTTTTATGAGCATTTCAAAACAAACAATAAAATGTTGGTTGATTACATCGTCAATTGATCAGTTCCTCAAAATCCATGCATGTACATTGTGTGTTAGTGTAGTGGTTAGTTTTATTAGGTTTGAGTCTTGTTTTGCGCGTCACATCTACTCTTTATTAGACTAGGTTAATTGAAATAAGAAATAGTGACACTTCTATTACAGGTACAAATGAACGTTCAAACGGAGCATCCTTAACATACCTGGTTCTGCCACCCGACCTTCATCTTAGCTTCAGACGTCCACAAGTACCACCCTCCTCCCTAGACTACTCACTCAACTCACCCTCAAATCTCATAATTTACATTTCACAAATTTTGTAATGGAAACAAGGGGTGGGACTGTTTAGAAGTTCATATGACAAAAAACCTTCTGAAGCCAAATATATATATATATATAACCTGACCAAAATGTGTGTGTGTGCGTGTGTGTGTGTGTGTGTGATTCTATCAAGGATAAATCCACATCCACCTATAATATTACATTAACATAATGGCAAGCAACAATTTTGAGTAAAATTTATGAAGCTATTCTGACCCGAATCTGGAACTGATGACGCAACACCCCCCCCCCCTTCCTACTTTTTAGAATTCTGAAAGATGCAACCAACATTCGTTCTACTAATGTTTGTGTGACCAGCACACCGAGTAGACGCCACTACGTTCCTCAAGGCCTTTTTATATTAGCTGGCTCGACTCGAACCAGGAGGACTCAAAACCTAAGCCTGGTAATCATGGCACGCCCTCTCCCTGAACCACAACGTAACCTCTAGCGATGTTGAACAAGTAATGTCAAGGCTTGCGGTGTGCTGTAGGAGTCACGCCAGTAATAAAATACTTGAAAGGGAGGGGGAGCCTACATGTTTGTTATTTTTTTTAATACAGATGACATACCTGCACAATACAGAAGATACACTTTGCACATAAAGGCAACAAAGTTGAACAATGCAGACACACATAACATGTCGCGACACACGACGATGATGGCCATGACCTAGTTTAAATATTGTAATTATGTCATGTCTGTTCCTTGGTACCATCGCTAATACAACGCCGACACAGTGACATTTAAAAGATTTAGGAATGCATGCAATTTCATAATCTAGCATCACAGGTTCCCGAATTGTACGCATATTTTCACCATATAAATGCTTTTTGTCGTCTAAAACATCATGATTTATATTAGCCTTGTCTTGGAGTCCGAAGATTAATGCGGAATGTAGTATTTCAGGTGCTACGCAGCACTAGCAGCGACGTACATATTTTGCCACATCCAGAGCAGACATATCTACTGATCTTGATTTAGAACCTGTTGAAACAACAGTTTTGTCCAACAGGATAAAGTCCTTTATGCTGGGACAAAGCTTTTCGTCAAATAACTTAAGTATGAAACAAAATGGTGGCTTAACAAATCATAGACTAAATAAAACACACAACAAATATGCATGGTTTTCATTACGTCAGTCACCTGACGTTAGACATATAGTATATACCTGTCACTATACACCCCCGTGATAGTGTTACCCCAGACGTGAAACTCGAAGGTTTTAAAGCTTAGCAGCGCAGTTTTTTTGGTACTTCAACAAAAACAAGAAGGTGTGAACCCAAGAGACAGTTCCAGCAATGAGAGCTCTTAATGAGTGAGCCACCCTCTGCACCCACCCCCTGCTCCCCGCAACTCTAGTAGCACCCAGGCAGTGCTGAGACGGTTTGGTTCAGACGATCTGGAACAGGCACATATATGACAACCTATCGTTACTGTTGCGTTGCTAAGAACTAATAGCGTAATGGTGCAGGTGGTGTATGCCTGAGAGCTGTCCTTGTCAGGAGTAGCAAGAGCAGGGGTTCTCAACCTGTGGGTCGCGACCCCCTTGGGGGTCGATTGACCATTTGCCAGGGGTCGCCTAAGACCATCGAAAATATGAAATTGTTATTGTCTACTCTTCTATTGCTGTATGTGTGTGGGGGGGGGGTGGGGTCGCGGCAGAGTGGGGGATTGTAAAAATGGGTCACCGAACTTAAAAGGTTGAGAACCGCTGCGCTAAAGGATTAGATTATAAAGGACGAATTAAAAAGCTTAATTAACGACAGCGATTCTCTTCTTTCTATGAACATAGTCGATTTAATCAATGGGATTATTGGCTTTGAACACTTCATCAGCCTTATCAGTTCGAAACGGAATAGCTCCTTATGTCGATATGGATTCTTAGGCCCCTAAAGGTCCATAAAGCGATAACGGCCCACCCAAGACAAATAACTGGCTCATTATTTCAGATTATTGCTTTTTTTTTTTACCAAGCTTATATCAACTCATTTTGTCTGGTAAAAAGTTTAAACACGTTTTGTCTTCTATTTCCCATTCTCTGATCAAGTTGAAACTTTGCATAATTATTCTTCGTGCCTGACAAAACATGAATCAATAGAAAAAAAAAATCAAATAATTAATTAAAGTTTGCGGATTAATTATTTTGTTTGATATCGAAATAAGGGGAATAAATGTTGCTTAATGAGAGGTGGATGTATATATGGATTTAATCCCCTTACTACGTTTTGAAAGTTTTTTTCTCCCACTTTCCTTTCTCCGATCAAGTTGAAATTTTGCAGAATTATTCATAGCCGATGACAATACACGAATTAATCCAAAAATGAACCGATTAGTTAATAAATTAGTACTCATTAATTAATTTTGTTTTATATATCAGAGAAAGGAAGCTAAAAAGTGCCACTTTCAGATTAATTGCAGTAATTAGCGATTCTTTCCTTAGATAAGCTTTGTTTTTTTAAAAGACATTTTTTTCTCTATTGCTTTTTAACTAGTGTTGATATAGTTTTCTTTGTCATGTATTATGATGATATGAAGCAGGCTGGTGTTGTGCTGTTGACTGTCTCATATATAGTGCTATGGAAGTGTCGTTACATCCGGTCTTAAGAAATATGTGTTCATGTTTGTTTCGTCTTTAACGCATCGAAAAGTTTTTGCCTTTTTTTTTTTTACAATTCCACGGTCCATGTCCGTAGCTCGAGGTGAAATACATATGGTGGCACGAAGGGAGGATCTTCTCGTAAAATCATCTTTTAAAAACAATGTAATGAACAACAGGGCAGGCAACATGATGCTATTTTTGACATGAGGGTGCTACAAAACTATAACCTATTTTCTGAAACAAATATTCATGAATGTGGAAACATAGCAACCATTGCGTCAGGAAGCCCTTACGGTTCAAAGTAACTTACTGGATCAAGACACTGTTTACAAAAATATGCATGCAGAGATTTAAAAAGTTAAATGAAATTTTAAAAAGATAAATTCTTACCTGGGTGGGCTAGCTTGGTAGTAAACAGACGTTCTCCTCATAATGGGTTGGAACACTCGCCCTTAGAGGCATTGCTTGGTCCCATGCTAGATTACCACTCTACAGTTGAGCTGATCTCTATGTGCTACCATCCATACCCCAAAAAAAACGAATATTTTTATAAATATAAATCGCCGGCTAAGTGGGCAGCCTTGCAGGTGGCGGCGGCAAAGTGGGCAGCCTTGCAAGGGCGGCGACAAAGTGGACAGCTTTGCAGAGGCGAATATAACACACACTCAACAACGGCAGTAGTTTTTTTCCACTGATTCTACCGCCAAGGAAGATTGCAGTCAGTTGGTCAGCAAGATCCGACAACACCAGGGATCAACAAGGAAAAGAAAAAACACAGCAGACGAGAAACTTAATTTTTTTTAGCCTGTTAAAAACTTTCTCCGGAAAACATTCCGTTTCTACTTCAAACGAAGCACACACTGATGTAATGACACATCTCCACGTGGATAGCGTAGAGTGAATAGTGCAGCCTGGGATTGAGGCTTCACGGCGACGGTCCTGCTTTAGTCCTGTAAATAACCTTTTGCAGTGGTGTCCTGTGTGATACGTTGTCCCAAGATGGACCTAAGATAGTAAGTAGGGGACACTAAAGCAAGAGCTTATCAAGAAAATTAAATTTAAAATAGAACAGACAGAGAGAGAGGGAAAAAGAGACAGAGAGAGAGAAAAATCAGAGAGCGAGAAAGAGAGAGAGAGAGAAAGACAATCAAAGAGAGAGAGAGAAAGAGAGAAAGAGAGAGAGAAAGACAATCAAAGAGAGAGAGAGAAAGACAATCAAAGAGAGAGAGAGAGAGAAAGACAATCAAAGAGAGAGAGAGAGAGAGTGAGAGAGAGAAAGAGAGAGAGAAATACAATCAAAGAGAGAGAGAGAGAGAAAGACAATCAAAGAGAGAGAGAGAGAAAGACAATCAAAGAGAGAGAGTGAGCAAGAGAGAGAGAAAGACAATCAAAGAGAGAGAGAGAGAAAAGACAATCAAAGAGAGAGAGAGAAAAAGACTATCAAAGAGAGAGAGAGTGAGAGAGAAAGAGAGTGAAAGACAATCAAAGAGAGAGAGATAGAGAGTGAGAGAGAGAAAGAGAGAGAGAAATACAATCAAAGAGAGAGAGAGAGAGAAAGACAATCAAAGAGAGAGAGAGAGAAAGACAATCAAAGAGAGAGAGTGAGCAAGAGAGAGAGAAAGACAATCAAAGAGAGAGAGAGAGAAAGACAATCAAAGAGAGAGAGTGAGCAAGAGAGAGAGAAAGACAATCAAAGAGAGAGAGAGAGAAAAGACAATCAAAGAGAGAGAGAGAAAAAGACTATCAAAGAGAGAGAGAGTGAGAGAGAAAGAGAGTGAAAGACAATCAAAGAGAGAGAGATAGAGAGACTCAGGCAGAGGCTAAGAAAGTGAAATAATAAAAAGAAAAATAGCTGACGTCATAAAACTGAATTAAATATAAAGAGGAATTCAGAGATATATTAACAGTCAGATAGATAGATAGTTAGAGAGAGAGAAAAAGTGAGAGCTAGAAATGCATGTAGATCTACAATGAGTTGAGGGTTGAGATGCCGAGACCCCTATGTGAACCGCCAAGTTGACGTCCTTTGTTTGACAGCCAGTCACCCCTTTCAGAGTCGAGTTTACGGTACTCGAAAATCTGGGTTGAAAAAAAACGATAAGGCACAGACAGGCATGCGACGCTAGGGCAATAGTTAGCCGACCTGGACTGCTAGGAATTGGCATTGCAGAAGTGATATTTAGCGGGGAGGGTAGATCCAGGGGACGAAATCCTGATCACATAGCGAAAACTTAACTTCTCTAAAAATACATTCCAAGTTTTTTATTTCTAAAAATGTAATGACATATAAATAACAATAGCTTAAAACAATGACCTTTTGAAATTGCAAAACTCATATAGACGTGGCTAAATAAAATGTATGTTACCGAGACCCAACAAGGGGGACAACAAAGATGTAAAAACTTTCCACAATTCTGCTGTCATACACCCAGTTCATTGGAGACCAAGAAGAACTTTTGATCCAGAGACAACTACATTCTCAACATGTTCCTTCAGTGTTCGCATCCAATACCAACTACCTCATCCCTTATAATACCGACCAGATCATCCCTGATAATATCTAACATATCGTCCCTGATAATACCAACCACCTCATCCCTGATAATATCAACCACTCATCCCTTATAAAACCAACCACTCATCCCTTATAAAACCAACCACTCATCCCTTATAAAACCAACCACTCATCCCTTATAAAACCAACCACTCATCCCTTATAAAACCAACCACTCATCCCTTATAAAACCAACCACTCATCCCTTATAAAACCAACTACATCAACCCTAATAATACCAACCACTCATCCCTTATAAAACCAACTACATCAACCCTAATAATACCAACCACTCATCCCTTATAAAACCAACCACCTCATCCCTTATAAAACCCAACCACTCATCCCTTATAAAACCAACCACTCATCCCTTATAAAACCAACCACTCATCCCTTATAAAACCAACCACTCATCCCTTATAAAACCAACCACTCATCCCTTATAAAACCAACCACTCATCCCTTATAAAACCAACCACTCATCCCTTATAAAACCAACCACTCATCCCTTATAAAACCAACTACATCAACCCTAATAATACCAACCACTCATCCCTTATAAAACCAACTACATCAACCCTAATAATACCAACCACTCATCCCTTATAAAACCAACTACACCAACCCTAATAATACCAACCACTCATCCCTTATAAAACCAACTACACCAACCCTAATAATACCAACCACTCATCCCTTATAAAACCAACTACACCAACCCTAATAATACCAACCACTCATCCCTTATAAAACCAACTACACCAACCCTAATAATACCAACCACTCATCCCTTATAAAACCAACCACCTCATCCCTTATAAAACCAACCACTCATCCCTTATAAAACCAACTACACCAACCCTAATAATACCAACCACTCATCCCTTATAAAACCAACCACCTCATCCCTTATAAAACCAACCACTCATCCCTTATAAAACCAACTACACCAACCCTAATAATACCAACCACTCATCCCTTATAATACCAACCACTCATCCCTTATAAAACCAACTACACCAACCCTAATAATACCAACCACTCATCCCTTATAAAACCAACCACCTCATCCCTTATAAAACCAACCACTCATCCCTTATAAAACCAACTACACCAACCCTAATAATACCAACCACTCATCCCTTATAAAACCAACCACCTCATCCCTTATAAAACCAACCACCTCATCCCTTATAAAACCAACTACACCAACCCTAATAATACCAACCACTCATCCCTTATAAAACCAACTACACCAACCCTAATAATACCAACCACTCATCCCTTATAAAACCAACCACCTCATCCCTTATAAAACCAACCACCTCATCCCTTATAAAACCAACCACCTCATCCCTTATAAAACCAACCACCTCATCCCTTATAAAACCAACCACCTCATCCCTTATAAAACCAACTACACCAACCCTAATAATACCAACCACTCATCCCTTATAAAACCAACCACCTCATCCCTTATAAAACCAACCACCTCATCCCTTATAAAACCAACTACACCAACCCTAATAATACCAACCACTCATCCCTTATAATACCAACCACTCATCCCTTATAAAACCAACCACCTCATCCCTTATAAAACCCACTACACCAACCCTAATAATTTCAACTACCCCAAAACGAAAGCGTGGTCAAGAGGCTAAGCACGCTTGTACTTCGCTTGGCTGGGAGTTCGAGGTTCCACAGCACGGAAAAACCTTCTCCTAGATACCCCCTCCCCTCCCCTCCCCCACCCCACTGGTCCACAAATAAGATTGGACCATAGCGCTCTGAGCATGCTATAAGCATGAAAGTAGCGCTATATAAAAGCTATTATTATTATTGTACCAAAATCCCATAGCTGATAATACAAATTAACTCATCATGCCAAATACTACCAACCACCTCATTATTGATAAATTCTAATGGGTAACATTTAACATTGTGTTTTTTTTAAAGCTACACCTAAACATTGTTCATAAAGGTTCCCCAATAGACTTGTACACACCATTCTACTTGTATCTTATCTTTTATAGGATATCCCACATTTGTACTTAACTGTCGCAGACAGGTGCTGGGCATGTGGACGAGCTGGGAAGGGGCCAAGGAAGGTGTGTCGCACGGGTCAACATCAAAGGAGACCTTTACTGACAGTTGACTAGCTTTAGATCACAAAACACATGCACCCCCCCCCCCCCCATCTTTTCGTCTTTTATCAGCGTCCCCAGGCCCACACTTGTAAATTGTCCACTGTAAGACAGGTGCTCCGGTCATGTCTACTCACGCTCCTCTTTAAAGCTGTATTCGATTACACACACACACACAAAATGTGGTCCATGAACAAAAAGACGTGGCGTTGCCTGCGATTCCGATTACAACGATTTCACGGTTACTATTAAGGGATCGATTTTTTAATGAGATGATTTCCCAACCCTAACCCTAACCCTAACCCTAACTCCTAATAAAACAAAAAGGTAAAGTTAAAACTAAAGAAGCGAAAATAAAATATTAAATAATACGAGGTAACGTTGTACAATTTATGATTACAAGACTATGCAATTCTACACAATCTCTACATATTCAATGGAAAATTAGAAAAACAATTAAATAGATAGCACTTGACACGGGTTACAATACAACTTCCTTGAACTTTCCATTCTCTCCAGATGTGAAAGCTTCTTCAAAAAAATTCGCACGAAAATTTGAAATTTCGATAACGGTTTTATATATTCTGCGATTATTTCAGTCAGTCTGTGTCAGTCAGTCAATCAGTCAGTTGTCGTTGTTCAATTCTAGTTTTGTCTAAAACTGTTGCTGATTTCAAAGCAAGCGTTCAAAACCCTAACGTATGATTCCTCAAAGCATCTGTGACGTGTGCTAACAACCACCATGAAAGGAAAACGAATTCTATTCCTGGAATATCGAAGATTTAGTGATCACATAATCTACTTCAGGAATAACCTGATGACATGATGGCAGAAAGAAGATATAATGTAGTGACTACATGGTGTATTGAAGATATAATGTAATGACTACATGGTGTATTGAAAATAAAATGTGGTGACTACATGGTATATTGAAGATATAATGTAGTGACTACATGGTGTATTGAAGATATAATGTAGTGACTACATAGTGTATTGAAGATATAATGTAGTGACTACATGGTGTATTGAAGATATAATGTAGTGACTACATGGTGTATTGAAGATATAATGTATTTACTAAATGGTGCATCGAAGATAAAGTGTAGTGACTACCATGACCTACACGAGACTAAGTGAAGACAGTGTATAAGTATAGATATGCACAATATCCTTGACTAAAAACTGTACGAAGATGATAAAAATACTTTTTTTTAAAGACCCCATACTCTACGATTATTACATTTTTAAACAATGGTTCATACCCACTTTCCCTTTCTCATTCATCCCAGAGTTCCTAGCACTTTTTCTTCGACTCATTCCTATCGTTAACAACGTCAATACTAGATCCTCCCTGTTCAAATCATTCCACTTCCCCTCATCACACACGGACTAACAGAGACTCATTATACCAAATCACAATAGAAACTCAATGAGTTTATGCCCTAGCATATTGCATTGCCTTGTGTTGTGGTAGCTAACCCCCAACAGTATAGACCTAGACAACGCCAAACAGTTACAACGTAAGGGTTTCAAAATTATTTAAACTTATCAGAATACAAATTGGGATGTGGTATACAGTGGAAGTCTATGTACACATAAGATTGTTCTAGGATTAAAGTGCCACGAAACGTCTCTCTCTCTCTCTCTGTCTTGCTTTCTTATCATCATCGACTATTGACTTAGTCTGTATAAGAAGCTTCAGTGTAAGACTTAGTCGTTAGCCACTTGAAGAAAAAAACAACACAATCATTGTTACCCTGAGCCATGTTGCCAACCTGTTCATATCCTGGCCTTTGTTATTGTACGTTTAGTCTACATCTATTGTGGCATGTTGTTTACCTCATGACTATTGTTCAAAAGTATTTCAGGATACAGACTCAGATGCCAGTGACAATTGTTCTATCTATACAAGTTGGTTGCTGAAATATTCTGTCATTGAGTCCTCTATTACCTTCCTCTAAGTCAAAAAGCTTGTTTTAAAAGCCACCACAAGTGTTCCAACGGCAAGCTATCAAGTGCTATTCGAATTAAAGCAGCGGCTTCACCTAATTGATAGTTTAATTCCTATTGGACACGATAGACTCACTGTTTCAGATTGAAAATTTTACAGCCACATTAATTGTATTTATCATGTTTTGACTTGATGACTTGATCAGATATTACTTTGACCATATAAAGAGACACATAGATCTACAGATCAATGGCATCCTTGGATCAGTTCATAGAAATGGGATAAATGCCTAGGCATCAACTACTAAGACACAACTATCAAGGATGAAAGTGTCCATTATCCAAAGTATCTCTTAAGGTGCTATCATAGATCAAATTCGTTTTGGACCAACAAAATGTAATGACAAACAGTCCCCAACGTGACAACACCGTAGCCAATCAAAATGCACGAATTCAAGATGTCCTTCGTGAACAGATCGCAATTCATATGGAGAGCCCTGCCTCCAAGGGACTTAACTCTTCCAGTTATGCCACGTTTTCCACTCAAGAGTTACTGCATGCGGGATTTTTCCGTGCAAAGACCAAATGCTTGGAACTCACACGCCATTGATCTCAGACGAGCAACATACATTCAAGAACAAGGACCTAACTGTTCAAAACATTTTAGATTAGTCTGTTCTCTTAGTTCTCGTGTATGTGAAAGTAGACAACTATTGAATCAACACAGCAAGATATGGTGTTCATGTTATGTCTTATATGTTATTATAGCGCACTGAGCCTACATTTTGTTTATTAACATCGCTTGATACATACAATTATTATTATTATTATTATTAGTCTGGCCCCTGTAAACATCATTTCTTGCAGTGCGGACTGAATGTCTACTTAAAGTTCATATACATGTCAACAAAATATCTATCTAATTGGAAAGGGCAAGGGGAGACTACCACATCTCAAACATTTCTAGTTGTTTTTTTTTCAAACCTCGACTCAGCCCGCGTCAACAGAGCAACATTCTTCCTCAATGTCTCCCATTTCAGAACTCTTTTGCTTTGTCTCAACCTCACAGAATCACCCAGCAACTCGAGAAACATACCTTTCAGACGTGAGCTATTCCTTGCGGATAGGTGCACTCACTTTGTACCAAAGACAGGCCGGTAACTGAGACATTGTCTCCAGGACGTAATCCACAAACACACACATAGATACATCTACAGGCACACACACAATTTCTCTGCTGATAATGATGATGCGGAGTGTAAGATAACGTTTACTTAAAAAAACAACTAAACACGCGGTTTTGACATTTCTTGCATCATAATGACGTAACAGTTCAAAATCTGTTTCGCTTAATATCGGAGATTTTCATTTAATAAAATGGCGAAAATTCCATAAATAGCAAGCTTTTTTTTATGTATCCGGTGTGCAGAATATGAAATTGCTGACGAACTATGCATTTTTAGAACACTATAATAATTGTGTACACTTTTTTTTTTAGCACTGTAGAATGAGATACAATGAAAAAAAGACAAACTGAAAAGCATTTATATGAAAATCTCCAATAATCAGATTTTGATTGAGATCTAAACCTTGACCAAAAAAAAAAAAACTATTTAAAGTGATAATTGTATTTGTAAAAAAGAAAAAAAAACACATCAAACAATTAGAAGTACTCTCATTACCGAAACAAACTATAAATTTCTTTGAGACTATGTTGCTTTAAGAAGACAAGAAACGAAAGCCAGTAGAAAACATATGGTACGGCCCCCACTTACACACTAACTAGCTCTCTATTAAATCACTATAGCCAAATAGTCAGTATTTATACCATGGCTTCCTACGCGTGGTGTCGAAAGCGCCCACCCCCGACCTCCTTGGTTTCACTCTCCTCTCAAAGAGTTTACTATCGCTTCCTAATTTCTGAATGAGAGGAAGGGGAGTGGCCGGTGGTGGGCAGAAAAAGATGGAGTGTCACACTGGACTTTGGCCTACTCATTTTCGCCAATTTTATTTTTTCTGCTTCTGTTTAGTGTTTCTGTTGGTGCTCACGCGATGTGAAGCAGGTAGCAATCGCTGATACTAACGCGTAACAACACGAGGGAGGAGATGGATTGCCTTTCTCTACCTCCCCCCACCTCCCTACGGCTTTTTTGTTCTTTCTAATGGCATCACCACATATTGTTGAGGCGACGGTGGAGAAACAAATCTCTGGTCTGTCAGCGTGCAGTCTCTTCTTGCCCCCCCCCCCCCTTCTCTCTCAACTCTCTAACAAGGGGCGAGTTCCATGAAAGCGTCAAGCGCCCTCTTGGCACCGCTTGATGACCGTAAGCGGTGGTCGTCTCTTACAACACACTAAGTCTCGGTGGCACTTAATACCAGCGATTGGCCCGTCGTTCAGCGGACGTCGGGCCAGGATAGAGATATGGGACCGCCAAATTCTCTCCCCTCGAAACTGGTGAGTAAAACTTCTTGAGCGAGCCAAGCCGTCTGCTTCGGGATGACGTCGGTACCATTTCATGCGTTCAACTTGTGGTCCCCAAACTAGGAACTGAATTACTTCGTAGACTTAAGATGGAGATTGAAATATTTAATTATTTAGTTTTATAATAATTATTTCTCATTTTTATTTTAATTTATCTTTGCATCAGGCACTTGCATACCAAAGAAGAGATGATTGAGTTGATGCTAAACATTCGCCGATTTTGTACAAAGAGTATATAACACTGTGATTCACTATTACTTGTTAACAAATAGAGATAAAGTCGAGGTAAAAGGTAGCTGTGGAACAGGGACGTCGCTAAGAGGGTGCGAGGGGTATAGACAGCATAGGCTGATACCCGATGATATAGCTAATCGCACCGGGCGACACTAACCCTATCGACGCCTCTGGTTAAGAGGATAGACTCTAGGTTAAGTTTACATTTTCTTTTCATTTTAATACTAGAAATCTACCTGATGATTATCTATGTTAATATATTTTTTTAACCCGCATCAAAGACTACACGATATCAATTATTCAACATCCCATATTAATAAACTTGACTAGGAAGTCTAATTAAAATATGAATCTAGATCTATGTATCGCCAGGTTTTGAGGGAGTTTTTTTTTAAATTTATTACCGTATTATACATCATAATGGAAAAAAAAAACAGCAACAAAGAAATTCGTTTCTTGAGACACTTTCCTAATGATTTTCGTATTTAAAAGTTATAAGCAACTGTAACACACCACAAGGCTTTGACCTAAATCTAACTATTCTAAACTGTGAAAAGTTTTATTGTTTTTAAAAGTATTTGCGATTCTAAACTCCGATTGCTAAAATTTAAACGCAAATTAAAAGTTATATCTAGAGTTATTACTAAATTTTCAACTCTATTCCCTAGATGTAGATGTAGATGTATAGTCTGTTTGTCCACGTACAAAAGTTTCTTAAAAAAGGAGGAAAGAAGAATTAGATCTAGTAGATCTATAAAAAGTCATAAAGAATCCCCCCAAGTGTTTTAAAAGCATTCAAATGTAAATTGTCTCTATGCCAGACAGTGCAATAAAAATAAAATATAGATCTACTTCATCATTGTTTTTTAAAATACTTAACTTCGCATTAGATCTTATTAATACTTTTACAATTCTCTCGGGAGAAAAATTTTAAAAAATGCGATTTAAAATTTTAATCTAGTAAAGAGAATAGAGATCTAGACTCTAGAGGGGAAGTCGACAAGAGATAGTGAGGATACCGAAAGGGTTATTATGTAACAATTTTGTAAGAATCACACAATAGATATAAACCAACTAGATTTATATCTCTATAAACAATTACCGATCTCCAGGCCAGCATTAGAGAAGCACCACAATCCACTTAGCACACCCAACTGACCACTACCACAGCCTACCATCACGTCCAAATTCAATCAGGTGCGCCGCCAACAATCAGAAACTTAACAGAATTAATAAAACTCTAGATCTAAGTCTAAGTTTGGAAATAAACACTTTTTTCATCATCACCACAGTATGTTTTCTTAGTAGATTTAACTTTACAAGAAATTATTTTTTCAACTATTTCTCCAACGTCTTAAAAAGGGTTATCCACTTTGTGAATCAGTCGAAGCAAACTAAACACTGAATTCGTAGATAAATTCATGAATTTATTTTGTTATCCATTGATAAAATCCACGTGCAGTTGAACCGAAAATTCTTTCAAGAAATTAAGACTGCAGATATATCCACCACACTCTGTAGGCCTAAACCAGTTTGGAAACACTACCACCGCTGCACCAGCACGCTAGATGTAGTCGCTTGAACTGTGGCGAGTTCTCCTCTCTCTAAGCACGCTACTACCACAATGCACCCCCTTACCAAAAAAAAAAAAAAATCAGCGGTTGGAGGCCGACAGAGGTAGGACACTTTTACCTATACTAGCTGGGACAGTAGTGCCTGGGTGACTCTAGCCCTGAAGGATATAGATCTAGGCCATGCTATATTTCCTCTTCTGCTAGTTATGCAGAAATGAACACAACACACACACAAAAAAAGGCAAGCGTAATTTAAAATTCAAATTGTATTAAATTTAAAACCAAAGACGGCACGAATATAAAAAACTGGGAAGGGACATATTCAAACGTGAGGGGGGGAGGGAGTGTGCCCCCAGGGAAAAGAGCCATACTTGATTGGTCAATTCTTTTTAAAAGACTAACGCAAGTCACAGACTTGCGCGTATTGCTTCGTTCATTGAAGTAGTAGTAAGGGACACTATCCAAGTGATGATTATTTAACTCTCATATTACACATTTGTCTCCCTTGTTAAAACTAAAATGTATCACGTCTAATAGTTTAAATTAATTTAATGACTTTCAGCTGTTGTTATTTTTATTACTGTTTACGTGTGCAATCAACAAAAATTGTGTCATTGTAAACATGGATGATAATAAAAGTCACTAAAGATGACATGGACTGGGGCGCTATCTCTAGACTGTTTTAAGGACATCTGCTGACTGGTCGTGTGGCATGCACCAGAGTCCGTCGTCACAATGACTCCGGGTTCAAACCATGCCCGCTGCCACCCCATGTCGTTCTGCAGGAGGTTTGGGCTAGAGCCTTATATCCTTAATCCAGAAGGAACGTCCAAAGCTTCAAGTCAAGTGTATTAAGTCAAGTGTATTAAGTAAAGTGTATTAAGTCAAGTTTATTAAGTCAAGTTTATTAAGTCAATAAGTATTTATCTTGAAATAGCCATTAAGAAGAAATGATTTTTCTAGGACATGGAAGACCATTAAAAACTAGACATGCTAGACAGACTACATTAGAAACTAGACATGCTAGACAAACTACATTAGAAACTAGACATGCTAGACAGAGTACATTAGAAACTAGACATGCTAGACAGAGTACATTAGAAACTAGACAGACTACATTAGAGACTAGACATGCTAGACAGACTTTAATAAAAACTAAACACGAAAGACAGACTGTGTACGAAATTTGTAGATCTAGATAGTTGATTTTAATGTCATGGATTGTTCAATATTTAGTTACTCCTCTATATTCCTATCTTATCTTATATATTACAGACATTACTTAAAGAAGATAATTACGTACTATTCGTATCCGTGTGTTAATCCAGTCGAGCAGGTTAATTCGAGACTTTAACTCTGCTAACTTATTGGTTTACTGGCTGACTCAGGCAACCCGTGTCTATTTTTAATACGTATAATGTAGACTCTTTTCTGACAGAAGAGCTATATCCTTAAGAAGTTTAGTGCGCATTCATTCTATAATATGCGAAACGGAAGTTTGAGTGCCAGATATTCAGAGACTTCTCTGCCAAAATCAGAATACTGAGCATTCTAAAGCTTAACGGCGGATGAAGTTGAACAAGTATAATATACACCATTCATGGCAAGACAAAGAAGCAGAAAGAAAGTTGAAACTAAGGAGAGTGAGAGAGAGAGTTGCAAAGAATAAGGAGAAATAAAGGATAATGTAATCTTGCAGAGAAAATAAGTACTAACTAGAAACCTTAACTACAACTCCTCCCTCCCTCCCTACAAAAGAATTGATCAGAAAGGGAGGGACATTAAGAGAACAAAAGAAAAACAAAAAAACTAAAAAGGTGGAAAGTGGAGACAATCGAGAGAGAAAGAGAGAGAGAGAGAGGGAGAGAGAGAGAGAGAGAGAGAGAATTGAGCGTGAGAAAAAATTAGAAAGAGAGACCACACAATGACGTATTATCGAACCAGTTCAATCTAGAATAGAAAAACCTATTTATGATTCTAAAAATACATTTTGATAATTAATTAATGCGGACAAACCTGGACTACGACATATCTCCAAAGAACTAATTTGCTCCGAACTTGTTGGCTAATTCACAACCTTGACCTTCCTTGTGCAATAACGACGCCGATTAACTCCTTGCTAGAAACAAACAATACAAAGAAAAAATGCGAAACGTTTGATGAAATTAGAAAAAACACGAACTAAGTTTAAAACGACGCTGAAAAAAAACAGAGTTGCCAAACAGTTGCTAGTGTGTCCACTCTCTTGTCTTGGTGAACAGTGAGATTGATTGACTTTATCACAAGAATGTATGCCGCTAACACTTCCTACTAATTAACAAATTTTTTCTGTGTGTGTGTGCATAGGCCAGCGCGCAAACGGCGATTTTTTTTTTTTTTTTTTGTCAGCGATATGGGTTGATATTCTGAGCAGGCAAAACATCACCCACGCATAGACGTTCGGAAAGCGAGAGAGATAGAGATAGAGAGATTGACAAAGTGAGAGGGGGGGGGGAGAGGACAGACATGGGAGAGAGAAAGAAAAAGGGGGAGGGGGTAATATCATTGCATAGTTTTCATTAAGTCATTAATATCCTGTATGAAAGTCTATCAGTGTTAGAGTTGGCTACTTGTGTAACACTATTTCAGCCCATATATCCCTCATCACCAAGCCTTAATAGGTTTCACCAAACTGCTACTGTAATGGTACAACTGCACTCCCCGCTCTACGATGTACAGCAGGCAATGTCTGTTACTTTCCCAGGGATTGGTAGATAATACGAGCCTCTAATCCTACTCAATTTTTACTTTCTAAGGGTTGCTGGAGGAGGGTCTAATGTATAAATTATATTTTATGACTTCAGTGAATATTTTTTTAAGCGGGGGACCGGGGCGGGGGCGCGGCGGAAACGTAATAATGAAAGGAGTGTTAAGTTTAACGAATTTTTTTTTTATTTAAGTAAACTTTAGAGTTTTTCTTTGTTTCTGTAAACGTGTTGATAACTTTAAACGTAACTACATCCACACGAGAACAAAAATCTAATAGTCATCTTCATGGCTGACTGTATCTCAGATACCATTCTGTACCAAACTAATCTCTGGGGGCCTAAGAGCTCCTTGCTATCTCGCTTCTTAGCCAATGTTTTGGCATGCATTTACCATCAAAAGTATCAATGGAATAAAACGTCTCGTGTGTATCTCTTTCCCAAGTAAAATAAAGTCCACACACTTGATTTCTGACATTTATCCTTTGCGTCAAACATTTTGTAAAATAAAAAATAAATAAATAAAAAGGGGGATGGGGAAAGTATAAAAGACTACGTCATCTTACGAGGCTGGAGAGGATAGTGCAGGCATTCCTCCTTGTTCATTAAATAGAATTACGTAAGACTAAGCATTAGAGTGTATTGGCATAGGGTAAAGGGTTTAATAACACATTTAATTAAAACAGTTCAGTGAGAAAGAAAGAGTGAGAGAGAGAGTGAGAGTGAGAAAGTGTGTGTGAGAGAGAGTGAGAGTGAGAGAGGGAGAGAGAAAGAGTTAAAGAGTCAGAGAGTCAGAGAATGAGAGAGGGTGAGAGAGAGAGAAAGAGAGAGAGGAATGGGGGAGAATTAAGAGTTTCGAGTGAGAATGAACATGTAAACAAAAAATTGGGTTAGGAGAGAGCTGGATGTGTGGAGAGAAGGAGGGAGAGATCTAGAGAGAATGAAAAAGAGAGAAAAGTTTGGAAGAGAGAAAGAAATAAAGAGAGAGAGAGAGAAAGTGAAAATGATATACATTAATGTTTGATGAGAAAATAAGAAGAAAAAATAGAAAGACGAGTGGAGAGAAGGAGAAAGAGAGAGAGAGAGAAAGAGAGAGAGAGAAACAGGGAGAGAGAAACAGGGAGAGAGAACAAGTTTCAGTTGTTCAGAAGATACCAACAAAACAGAATCCTTATTTCAAGACTGGCACGTGCTCTCTAAGCATTCCCAGATCACATCAACTCACTGTCAATCTCGCTATTTCAATGAGTTGCTAATTGACCAAGTAGCTAACAACAAGACATTGGACACCGCAGCCAGGTCAAACCATCACCTTTTCCACCACCCCACACCACCCTGTACTGATTTCCCTAATCCCCGTCTTACAACACATTCATTGTTGGCACTGACTCCCACATCGGCAAAGACGTCACAACCTTTCCACGTCCGTCAGTGGTGCTGCAAGGTGGGTTTTTTTTTTTTACAAATTCTGTGTGGAAAAAAAAACAACAGCTTTGGAAGTATTCGAGCGATCTATGCTTTAAAAGTATTCTTCGATTTTGCTTAACAGGACATCGTGAGATCCAACATGAGCGCTAAACTTGAGATATTCATTATTCTCTAGCTTTTTTTCTCGTAATACTCTCAAACCAGTGAAATAGTGGAGAGTATCACTATAAACTAAACAATGCCAAGGACGTTAAATTAAACTCCGATGTTGCCAACTAAATTAAATAGATTTGAGCTCTAACCCCAACACTATCTCAATGACTAAACGCATGACGCATAGGACGTAATCATCTTCTTTTTTGAAGTAACGTCTGTATTATATAAGATAAGATGAAGTCTAATCCTTCCTCCATGTTGAAATCACTTTGTGCTACCAGCAGAAGAGCATAGAACAATGAATGCTGCTGTGCTCAAAGGTGCACACAAATGATCCAAGTCCTTTTAAAACCTTAGCAACACTGCCTTTAGTATGTATACCGGATACACCAAAAAGCTAGACATTTCAACTTTTTTTTCGCCATGAATGAAAATCTCCAATCTCTTGAAACTAGAATTTTCTCCTCATGTTCTGTTTCATCTATATGTAGAGAGCACTCTAAACGTGCTACAAGTAGAGAGCACTATGTGTTCCACGTTTAGAGTAGACTTACATTTGCTACTAGTACAAATGTGGATGACACGTATTTAGTAGTAAGACGAAGTCAATAGCATCGTACTGTTTGAACACGTCAAACCTGAACTAGTGCTCAACACTTTTTGTTTTTTTACTTTTTTAAAACCAGTTTCCATTTTTCCTGGTGTAGACTCTTATAAGAAAGCTGGTGGTACATTTTAGGCTAAGATCTGTCTCTCATTCCTGGGTTTTGGAAGAAAGCCCTTTCATTGGCCTTTCATTAGGAGGGGTCTAGGAGGACATTTTTTTTTTTTACACTTTACTGACACTTATTCCGGGAGCTGTTGAATATTCAGTTCAAGGTATAAAAACAAGATCATCGTATGTCAATATATTTCTGTTTTAGTATTCTATCAAAGCTTATATTACATCTGTCTGTCTGTGGGTGGATTCTTTTACACGTTTTTTTCCCCACTTCCCCATTTTCTGATCAAGTTGAAATTTGGTCACAATTATTTATTGTCGAACAGTATATCCAGTGGTGCCGGTACTCAATGATCGATTGCCTAACTTTTAACTACTAATAAATTAATAATGTACGTTAAAATACAAGAAAAGTCATAACTTTTTTCCCACATTCAAAAAGGTGCCGGTCACAAAAAAGCTCTGTGTGTGTGTATATATCTATATATATATATGAATGAGGCTTGTCTTTGAGTCCGAAGATTAGCAAGGAGTGCAGTATTTCACGTCACTACGCAGCCCCAGCTGCGACATACGTATTTTGCCATACCCAACGCAGCAACAACCTTTGTCCGCCGGTGGTCGACTTTGATTCTTTTTTTTTTCGCCGTCTACGTCTGTCATCGCAGAAAATTCTCTTTTGGTCTCAAATGTGTATTCCGCGGCCTTTGTAAAATTGTAAGTGACATCAAGCTGTTTAGTTCTAAATCCGCCTGAAGCCAGGTGCTCTCTTCTATGTCAGTTGTGTTTTTTTTAAAAAGTATTATGTTTTTAATAGTGTTTAAATTCATATTTTTACTGAGAGACAAAATCTTAAGATAACTGACTTTAATTATTAAGGTCTACTACAGTCTCTAGCATATTTGAGAAAAAAAAAGACCAATATTTTATATTAGGCCTTTTTTCCCCTAAGATTCACTTCACTGTTTTTTTCACACCAGTGTGGTCACTTATTTGTAATAAAGCGGAAGTAGTGGACTCAGTTCATTCTGTAGTACCACATAAATGTATTCTAAGTATATATCTTTGAGGCACGAGTTCGCCCACGTCGCTTACGCCTTGCACCGCCTCTGAGCAGTGGCGTAGATAGGGTGGTGGAATAGGTACAAAGTTAAATCCCCCCCCCCCCCCCCCCCAGCGATGGGGTTCTAAATCTAATCCGGACGAAACAATGGTCCACTAGGGAGAGGTCAGTTAAATCATCTTTCTAAACTCTTATTTCCATCAATATTGTCTTCTCTCTAAGAGAAGTAAACTATATATATATATATATATATATAATAGTCATCTATACTAGGTGCGGGGCTAAGTGGTAAAGCGCTTGGCTTCCGAACCGGGGTTTCGGGTTCGAATCCTAGTATAGGCCGGGATTTTTGGGCGCCTCTGAGTCCACTCAGCTCTAATGGATACCTGACAGTAGTTTGGGAAAAGTAAAGGCGGTTGGTCGTTGTGCTGGCCACATGAAGTCCTCGTAAAACCGTAGGCCAGAGAAACAGATGACCTTTACATCATCTGCCCTATAGAACACAATGTCTGAAAAATTTACCAAAGATTTACAAAGATATCATGTGGCAAGTACAAAAACCTGCCAAATATACGGATTACAGTTGTCAGTTTTAGGCCAACTCATCAGAGTAACGCCAGCTCGGGCTACTGTCCAAGACAACATATTTTTAAATGGCCGCTCTCATGGATTTTTTTTTCAACTTGCCAATAGTCTTTACTTTTTCCATGGGCTTCCTAAATTTCACAATGTTCAATATTGCATTGTTCAGAGGGATTCGAACCTAACCGAATTCAAGATTCCCTGAGCTCGTAAAGTAAATGATATATTTAAGCCGAGTGCATGGATTTGTATTTTTCATCTTGTCAAAGGTGCCATCAAAAACTTTTGTGCTTGCTTGAATACAGGTCCCCCCTTCTCCCCATCCTCATGTGTGAAATGTCTTATTGAAAATATTTTTTTTAAAACACACAATGAACATACAGATAAATTGTCACGATTTGTACCAACTCAATCATTGGACCATGGTGGTATAATTAGTAGAACATTGAGATTCAATATATTTACAAAGCTTATATCAACACAATCTGTCTGTCTAGTAAAAAATTTGTACACGTTATTTCTCCCTCACCTAATCTCGGATCAAGCTGAAATTTTGAAATTATTTCTTGTACCTGAAAATACAAAAATTCAATTTTTAAAAAATCAATTAGCTAATTAACTGCTGGTAATTAATTATTTTGTTTGGTATTCTACTTGACAGATGTGATGGTGTAAGTCCCCTTTGTAGAGAATTAAGGCATCGCTTAAAAGTTGGAAACTAATAAAAGATAACAATAAAACATTACATTTTCTTAAGCACTTCGCTGGTACAGTAGTTATCATATTATACTGAGAAGGTCTTATTCTCACAACTTTGAATTACAGTTGTATAAGTTTATATACATATACATACATACAGCAAAAATTACGATTACTGAGAAAACTGTTCTCGTTTAATGTTAGTGAAAAGGATTGGCTATGTTTTATCACGCTGACATCTGCAATATTTTAAGTTTTAATATCACTGAACATTAAAAATAAAAATAAACTTCAAAGAATCCTAAATGCTGCTGGTAAAGTAATTGGCAAAAAAAAAAAAACATTTTGGCAGCTTTTTGAAACAACCATCCATAAAAAAAGCTAAAAAAATTTTTAGAAATACAAAATCACTTTTTGGGTCAGGATTTTGTGATTTTACCATCACAAAGGAGATACAAGCCACCGATAGCAAAGACAAACAAACACAAAATCTCTTTTGTTCCCCTGGCAATCAATCATTAAATAGAAACAATCTTTTCACATGTAAATAATGAGTGAGTTTGGTGTGAATGTACATTTTGTCTTTTTTAGTTACAATGTTTTGTTTGGTGTAACGCACAAATTGTAAGACAAATTTCCTTACGGACAATAAAGATTATATTAACAAATAATAGGTGCCGGTACTTAGTGATGGATTGCCTACCATTTAACGACTAATAAATGAATAATAATCGTTAAAATACAAGAAAAGTAATAATTTTTTCCCCACATTGAAAAAGGTTCTGGTACGCCGTACCGGTGCGTACCATCACAAAAAAAGCCCTGTATATAAATATATATAAATAGATATGATCATATGTATATATATATATATAAAGTGATCACAGTCACTTGTACACAGATACCCCCTTCTTTCTTCCCCTCTCCTTTCTGAACTGGTCCAGGCAGCTGCTTAAACCATAGCGCATTGAGCGAGCTAGGAGCATGAAATCATGCTAAACAAAAACAATATAGGTAAACATAGGGTTAGTCTCGATCTCATACAAATTTAAGTACACTTACTATAAGCTTTGTTTAGTAAAAAGTATTTTTATGTTGTTTTCTTGTTTATTTCTAACATTCCTCGCAGACACTTTTGATCTTGGCTCAGCCTCAGCCCCTGGATCAAAATAGTCTGTATTTATCGGCTGAGGAATTATGACAATGTTCCACCGACATGACTTAAATCACATACGAATACCTTATCCAGAGACCATGAGATTGGTACTGTTGTATTTTTTGACATACCTCTTATCTAGGTCATCGTGTCGAATCGGACAGATGTGATACTACTGAACGATACCACTTTTGTTTCGTATGATTACTCTCTCATGGCTTACGATGCAGCGGTTCTCAAACGTGCCCACTTCAGAGCACTCTTAGAAATTTCCCAAAGAGCAATTAGAACAAACAGAGTTATTGTTAGCTATCTAGTAAAATAAATAAAAGTTCCCCTTTCAGACCTTTTGATCTCTGGGGCAGATGATGTAAAGGTCATCCGTTTATGTGGCCCACGGTTAACGAGGGTGTCATGTGGCCAGCACAATGACCAACTGCCGTTACATTTCCTTAACTAATGTCAGGTACCTATTAGATCTCGGTTGACTCAAAGGCGCCCTAAAGATCCCGAAATAAAAATCACAGCCTTTACCAGGATTTGAACCCTAGACCCCTAGTACGGAGACCTAGCTCCTTACCACTCAGCCGCCGCGACTCGTGTTAGCTATCTAACTATTTTGTTATTTATTTCGTTAATATATTTATATAAGGTCCTCTGTAAACATAAAGCTCTCATTTCTGACCTTAAGTTGATGAAAAGTTTAGTGTCTAATGCTGACAGTGTGGTCAAAACACTATAAATGTTTAGTTTCCTCTTGAGGCTTTCTAAAAATTCCGAAGTTAAAAATCTTTCCTGGAATTATTACTCTTCCTTTTAATATGTTTCTAATTTCTGTAACATTTAAAATATTTATAAATAAATTTTCTAAATGTCACAACGCACGCTTCGGCCATACTATCTCGTGAAAAATAAAACGCGGCTAGGAGTTCTTCAACATTTTTGTATCTAGATCTACATAGCAATGAATTGGTATACGTGCCATGCCTAGCGAACTTTAAGTAGTCCATCTATCTATCTGGTCCATACCAGACTATTGATAGTGAAGTCTTGCTATCGCATGTCCACTATGGAACGCAGAAATCTTTGGTGCTTAAGAAGTATCGAAGACGCAATATGCGAAAACGACAGGAACAATAGATGTTGTAATTCTAACTATAACTTACTTAAGAACAGCTTTTTTCTCAACAAGCCTTTTTAATTTATTCGAAATCAATGATTGTCTGTGATTCATTGACTTCATTCTGAAGCCGAAACGCAAACAAATCTCTTTGCTCCAAATGTTTTTCTTCTAGGCTAATCTTTTTTTTTCTCAAAAGGAACCACTTTCCCATTGCCCTCATAAGAAACTGTGTGAGAACCTTTGCTATGATGTGTAGATATAAATATAGTCTATCTTTGTGACTATGAACTAGCCCTGAGAACAAATAACTTAACCCAGATCAAACGTTGGTGTTGCATCCTGCCTTGGATAGACAACTCGCACACAAAGCATTCTAGTTATTCGCTTGAAAAAAGGCAAGGAAAATGGTGGAAATTAACTTAGTTGGAAGCCTGTTTCCTGAGGATTCAAGCCGCTTTGTGTGTCTCTCACTGAGGGACTTCACTGTGTGCCTCTCACTGAGGGACTTCACTGTGTGCCTCTCACTGAGGGACTTCACTGTGTGCCTCTGACTGAGGGACTTCACTGTGTGCCTCTGACTGAGGGACTTCACTGTGTGCCTCTGACTGAGGGACTTCACTGTGTGCCTCTGACTGAGGGACTTCACTGTGTGCCTCTGACTGAGGGACTTCACTGTGTGCCTCTGACTGAGGGACTTCACTGTGTGCCTCTCACTGAGGGACTTCACTGTGTGCCTCTCACTGAGGGACTTCAATGTGTGCCTCTGACTGAGGGACTTCACTGTGTGCCTCTGACTGAGGGACTTCACTGTGTGCCTCTGACTGAGGGACTTCACTGTGTGCCTCTGACTGAGGGACTTCACTGTGTGCCTCTGACTGAGGGACTTCACTGTGTGCCTTTGACTGAGGGACTTCACAGTGTGCCTCTGACTGAGGGACTTCACTGTGTGCCTCTGACTGAGGGACTTCACTGTGTGCCTCTCACTGAGGGACTTCACTGTGTGCCTCTCACTGAGGGACTTCACTGTGTGCCTCTCACTGAGGGACTTCACTGTGTGCCTCTCACTGAGGGACTTCACTGTGTGCCTCTCACTGAGGGACTTCAATGTGTGCACATTGTAGGAGCTAAAGATTGAAAATAAAAATCCTACTCCGTCTTGATAACGTACAGCTCATTATTCTCCGTGAAGAGAGACGAGAAAGAGAAGAGAAAGAAGAGAGAAAGAGAGAAAATAGATAGAGAGGAGAAAGAAAGCGAAGAGAGAGAGTAAGGAGAGAGAGGAGACGAGAGAGATAGGAGAGAGAGAGGAGAGAGAGAGAAGGAGAAGAGAGAGAGAAAAGAGAAATAGAGAGAAGAAGGAAAAAACATTTGCGAGAGGGGGAGAACGGCAGAAAATAGTAGAGTGTGAGTTGAAATGGTGGAGAAAGAGGTCAGTACGAAAGAGAGAGTGTCTGTGTGTGTGTGAGAGAGAGGGGGAGAGAAAGATTGAGAGACAAAGCGTTATAGAGAAAGAGAGAGAAGGAAAAAGCTGTGACGAGAGAAATTGTAAAAATAGTAGAAAGAAAGAGAGAGAATGTGGGAGACGGTGGAGAGAGAGAGAGGTGATAAGAGAGGGAGAAATCGGTGTAAAGAGAAAGAGTCCTAAAGAATCAAATTAATTTCTGGGAGACCCGGTTAAGTTGCAAAACAAATATTGTGAAACTCTGTGGAGTTTGATGCACAATTAAAATTTTAGTTATATGGTGCCCGAATTTCACCTACTGTTATTCTAAATCTCTCTCTCTCTCTCCCACTCTCTCTCCCACTCTCTCTCTCTCTCTCTCTCTCTCTCTAATCATGAACAACTTTGTTTATGATTATTTTGAACACTTTAAAAGATAGTTTCTTCAAATTAAGTATGGATTGAACCATTGACGCTCTTACTCTCTCTCTCTCTCTCTAAATGGGGAAAAAATGCAAGCACACACTCACAGAAAGAAAAACAAACACTGACTATTTAAACCCTCTATAAAGTGTCTTCCAAGCCTCGGGGGGTATGATTGTTTCAAAGTAGGACCAAATTCCGATCATTTTAGTCCCAACCCCCCGCAGGTGACTCTTGATAATAGCAGACGCGATAATTTGTTGTTCCGTTGTTTCACAATCCATGCTGACCGACCTGCAGAGACCTTCGGAACAGTTCACGCATTCGTGACTGCCTAATCTCTGTCATATTTTTTAAACATTTCTGGTGACAGTCCATTTATCGAACTTTGGTGCGATTGTTCGATTATATAGCATATTATAAACGTCTCAACGTGACTTAGAAGCATTTAAAAAATCCAAAGCAACTAAACACACAATGACGGCAGAGGTGGTTGAGTGCTAGGCTGAAAAACTGAAAGTTTGCACTTTTGCTTGTCGACCATAAAATGGTTTTAAACCCGGCCTTGACCCGGCCAAAATATGGAGGCGGAAAAGTGGTAAATGAAATATGCATTTTTAGAAGACAAAAAAACAAAAACTGTGGGGACCAAATAGGAAGAGGCTGATTATCTTAATCAAAATGCATTTTTTTTTTTACAAAGCTTATATCAACTCGCTCCGTCTGTCTGTCTGTCTGTCTGATACAATATTTGCAAACGTTATTTCTCCCACCCCCATTCTCGGATCAAGTTGAAACTTCACACAATTATTTGTTGTATCTAGCAAAGCACGAATCAATATTTAAATAATTAATTAATTAATTAATTAATTATTAGAAATTAATTACTTTGTTTGGAATCAAACAAGAAAAATAAATGCTACTTATTGAGAGATGTGGCTGTATAAGTGGAGTTAGTCCACGTTTTTTCTCTTACTTCCTATTCTCGAATCAAACTGAAATGTCGCATAAGTATTTATAGTCGATGACAATACATGAATCTATCAAAAAATTAATCAATTAGTTGACCAATTAGTGGTAATTTTTTATAGAAAAGGGGAACTTATTCATGAAGTATTGATATATAACAGAAATGTTCCGATACCGGTAAGCTTTATAAAAAAATTTTTTGCTTGTAACACATTCAAATATAAGTTCGCTGGATATAAATATTCTTTCATAACAAAAGAATAAATATTTATTAATAAAGAAAAAAATGTATCGATCTTACTTTCATAAGTGTGAATAAAGCTCGAAATTATCTTCAAATAAAATGTACAAAATACAAGCCTTTATTTGCAAATATTCATTACACACAATCAGTGCCGTATTTACACTTGATAATGCCCTATGCTATTTAAGAATTTAAGAAATTAGGCACTTTAGAAGTCCAGATATTATTTATTATATTATATTTATTTATTACTCACTTCAAAATAATCACGTAACTTTAATCCTTCACAAACTTACATCAGACAAATACATTCTCTTACTCACATATACACACACCTTTTCGAACCTTGGGTACTTTACATCCACTGATGTCTACACCACCGACAGCCTTTACATTCGCATGCTATCTCCAAAAAAAATCCCGTGACGTCTTACCCAAGAGGCTACGCAGCCATCCCCCTCACCCCCAATAAGCCAACACACACACACACCATTTCATTGTAAAGTGTCGAAGTTTGGTTTTAAATTCTTGTCTTACATCAGTCACTTCCTGCAAAATGACATCTCTATTAATACATACCAACTAAATATAGCACCGAGCTGCCAATGGCGCGACTCTTGACTGTTGGCGCCAAGAGCACTAATTGCAAGGCTACTCGCGTCTGCTATTAAAAAGATTAAGATCACTAAACACTAAGAAACAGTTGCAGTCTTTCTAAAAAGAAAGAAAGTCACTTTGAGAATTGTTGATATTGTTTTTTTGGACAGATTTTTCTAGCCGAAACATGGCTGACTGATATCTTCAGATTTCCTGTTTATTTGTGACGATCTGTTGCCTTTATTTCAATCTCGCTCAGAATTGTCTCGCTTTAATCGCCCTATCAGGACGTCCAACATAAAGAGTGCACATATTTCCGATAAATTGTGGGAGGTGCCAATTTAGAAATACTCCATTTATTTCCTGTTCAAATATGGTGGGTAGATTTTCACAAATAAATTTTAAAAAAGGTCAAGGACGCTTAATTGAGCTTCACTGTTGCCAACTAAAAAAAAAAGACTTTTAGCTAAATTTTTAAACAAATCAAAATGTGTGGCAGTTGACTTTAGCTCCTTTAAGCTAGGTAGTGGTCCAGTTGTCATAGAGTCAGAGTGGAATGCTTCCTTCATCATGATAGCACGTGTATTATGGGCTACACACATAGGCGCTTTGAAACTATGATTCGACACTGCTAAAAAGTACTCGAAATGTATCAACGCTTATTATCAACACTTCTTATCAACACTTCTTATCAACACTTCTTATCAACACTTCTTATAAACACTTCTTATCAACGCTTCTTATCAACACTTCTTATCAACACTTCTTATCAACACTTCTTATCAACACTTCTTATCAACGCTTCTTATCAACACTTCTTATCAACACTTCTTATCAACACTTCTTATCAACGCTTCTTATCAACACTTCTTATAAACACTTCTTATCAACGCTTCTTATCAACATTTCTTATCAACGCTTCTTATCAACGCTTCTTATCAACACTTCTTATCAACGCTGCTCATCAACGCTTCTTATCAACACTTCTAATCAACACTTCTTATCAATGCTTCTTATCAACACTTCTAATCAACACTTCTTATCAACACTTCTGATCAACACTTCTTATCAACACTTCTTATCAACACTTCTAATCAACACTTCTTATCAACATTTCTTATCAACACTTCTTATCAACACTTCTTATCAACACTTCTTATCAACACTTCTTATCAACACTTCTTATCAACACTTCTTATCAACACTTCTTATCAACACTTCTTATCAACGCTTCTTATCAACACTTCTTATCAACGCTTCTTATCAACACTTCTTATCAACACTTCTTATCAACACTTCTTATCAACACTTCTTATCAACACTTCTTATCAACACTTCTTATCAACGCTTCTTATCAACGCTTCTAATAAACACTTCTTATCAACATTCCTCATCAACACTTCTCATCAACGCTTCCTTTATATTTTTTTACACCAGAAAGCTATTTATAGTTTATGCCAACTAACAAAAAGCGCACAATCGTGATCACTTTTTTTATGTACTAGTGTCTTGAAATGTCTAACAACATCTAAAGATCCTCACTTCTAAAGAAGTAATTTTTTTCAAAATTCTTGTGTGAAAAGAAAACAAAATATTTTTCAAATTTTGCATTTTTAAAAGATCTGATTTTGCTACATACATATCCAGGAGCGGACTGGGTATCAAAATCGGCCCGGGCATTACCATATAAACCGGCCCACAAATGGCATGTCATATATTTTCGGTGTGGGGGGAGGATTTTAAACCCCCTCCGCAATTTATATCTATCTATATATATCTATATCTATAACTATATATATATATATATTAGTGTGTGTATATGTAATTAATCTTCAATACATTCTTATCTTTCATTCTTTTAAACGTTTTTTCTCCCCTAGAATACTCTTTTCCTATAATTAGTGAAAGGCAGTACACACCGCCAAGAGACAGCTAGGGAGTCTGGGGGAGCGATGTAAGCTCCCCCAGTGCATTATTTCCGTTTTTTTAAGCTTTAAAAAATGCATATTTTGAAGTATCTACAGTGCAATTAGCCTGCTACTCTTCCGCTAAAAAAATCAAAAACTAAATCTTCTATTCAGTGGAGTCCAGCGACTGGTAGAAAATGGTAAAATGCTTTAGTTTTGTATTGGAGAGGGGGGGGGAGGGAAACCACAAAACCCCTTTTGGTTACGCTCATGAAATTTGGTGACTGTAGTTTGCTTAAGTTGGCAGCACTGAGGAAGTAAGTAAAGTTTCCATTTCAGACAATGAGATCTGAGGCCAATGATGGTTTGAACTCCTCCCCTCTCGTCTACGCCCATGTGTTTTATCATAGGTGTAAGCCTAATTCTATTCAAAACATATAAAGTTTGATAATGCATCGAAAACTGAATGTATGCTTTCGTAGGCTTATATAATGTATTCTATTTATAAACACTACAATAGCAGCTTTAATGAGTTTCAAACTTTTTGGTATTACTTATAGATTACAGAAGTTTCTTAAAAAAAATAATAATAATTAGGTCCTACGCATTTCACGTGTCAATCTAGTCATGCATGTTGATCTGTGACTTAAAATATGCTAAATCATTGGTTTTCCTGGCTGACTCAGGCAACCCATTCCTTTAAAGTGGTATCACCACAAATACAAAACTAGGGGTCTATCGAGCCGTCATCCTCCCTACATTGCTCTATGCCTCAGAAACATGGATAGTGTTCAGTTAACATGCAAAGAAACTGAATAGCTTCCACATGACATGTCTGTGAAAAATACTGAATGTCAAATGGCTAGACAAAATACCAGATATTGAAGTCCTTTGAAGAGCGGGTCTGCAAAGCATCCACACAATCCTGATGCAGTCCCAACTGCGATGGGCAGGACACATATGCAGAAGGAAAGACCACCGCATCCCTAAACGACTCTTGTATGGCCAACTAAGCGAAGGAAAGCACTCGCAAGGTGGTCAAAGAAAGCGCTTCAGGAACACCCTGGGAGACAGAGGCACATGACAGAGCATCATAACGTCGCGCTGTGAAAACCGGCGCACATGTTGCTGAGGAAAAGAGAACAATGCTGGCAGAAGAAAAACGCCAGAGAAGAACAGCAAGGCCAATGACACTAGCTCCAGCTGGAATAACCTGCCTAGTGTGCGGCAAAACATTCCGGGCTCACATAGGTCTCACCAGCCACACGAGGAGACATAAAACCCCAGTGTAAAGCTCTCAGCCCCCTGGATGACAAAGTGGTTATCATCGAACCACGATGGACGAACTATATATATATATATATATATATTAGATATATATATATATATATATATTCCTTTAAAAGATAAGAGAAAGCAGAACGGTTAGAGAGGTACTTCTAAATGGGAAAAGCTCTTGCTTCGTCCTAGTACATTCTCAAAAACGCGATTTGTATATGAATATATTATTTAAAATATAAATGATTCAAAATCTCCTTTCATTAAATATCGGATGTGACAGCGCTATATAAATTATTTTAATTATTGTAATAATTTTCATTATTAATCACTTCATACTAAGCATAAGTTTGCCATTAATCATAATATCATAATAGTATGCATTGTATTTAGATCTAGATTTATGTTTTAATCAAATAATTTTTTTTCGTAAGCCTTAAGTGTAGTATTTTTAGATCTATGTTATTAAAAATAAACAACAAGAATATTACTTTTTCTTTTCAAATCGCAGAAAGAAGAACTTTATACCCATATTCAGCTGTGACTAAGTTGGCTGGTTTGCAACTTCGCGGCTGTGTGTATGTGTTAAAGTTAATGTCTAATAACGTTTTGTTAAAGAACTAATTGTCTCCTCTTTTGCTGCGTTCTATCCAATGTTTTCTAACTTAACCTCTCCCGTCCCCCTTTTTCGTTAACTTTCATTGGAACCACCAAAAGACGGGGGAGGGAAGGAGCAAAACAAAAATAGGAGTGCCATCAAAGGCCCATGCCTACCAGCAAAACGATCAGGCCAAACACAGTCTCGAAGACATTCAAAGTAGTGTTGACGGCCATGCCCCTCATGCATAACAGAAAATACGGTCTAACATTTTACAAATAATAATACGTACAGTGTGTAGTGTAATTCTTAAAATTATATTCTTGTTGAATTTCAAACAAAATAAATTATAAAATAATTTACAAAAAAAAATAAAAAATGCTGGAGCCTTTGTGTCTTGCTGCTGTCTTTTTTGTTTTTAAGTTGTCTGCATTGAGTTTTTTTTTCTTTGGTCGCGACCAGACCGGCCCATTTAGTACCTGCCCACCGGGCATTTGCCCGTTTGCCCATATAGCCAGTCCGCCCCTGTACATATCCAACTATTGGCTCTGAAATAAGTCGTTAAAGATTTTTTTTTAACTGTAGAAAAAGTAGACAATTCCCCAACAAGAGAACCGCCAGCTCTTGTATATCCATTTACAAGTTTTCTAATAACTTTACATCCAAAAATATTTCGTTGATCAATTATGAAAGGTGTTTTCTCGCTCAACTTGTGTGTGTTGATTTGTTTCCTGTACTTCTGTACTAGTACTTCCCTAATTAATATCGAAATAAACTTTGACCGTTCATGTTGTTGGCCCAATGAGCGATTTTGGTGTAACTAAGTGGCATGTCAAAAAAAATGTTTTGATGTCAACTATAGAGGTACGCCAAATGTCACGTACACAGGAAGAAAAGCGAAATGTTTCATAAGAAAAGGAACTCTATAATTAATTTACTAAATACAGAAACAACGCGATTTTTTAAAATGATTTCTATTTGTATTTCATTTACTGTACACGTAGTTTAAGGGCTTACATTTTGTAAACTTTGATAGCATATCTGGTTATTCTGTGAGAATAGATGTCGTGTTTTTATCCTAAAAAAGACTTCCGTTGTTCTGTAGGCGGCTTTGATGAGACTGACAAACAATAACATAAATAGGCTATAAACCACTACGCCGTGACGTCACTAAATGTCGCGTTTAAAGTCAGTCAACTATGGTACCTCTCTACACTAACTAAATACTAACTAAGTGTCTAACAGACTCCTCGTCGGGGTCGCCACTGCGATAGGCCTTGATCTTGTAGTAGTGTGAGAGGCCCTTATGCCCCATCTTGTATACTATTATTATTACTATTATTACAATTATTATTATTATGTTAAAACAAACTAATATTTATTCTCTGGGACTGCCATGGTCGAGCTTCTTTAGAGGGAAACAAAATTCACTGTTGTCCCTTAAACAGTGTCCACTGAGACATTTTCTGGCGCTGTGGCAGGTAAGCAGCAGTATCGCCCTTTGACAGGTAACGAGACTCTTAAGGGATTTAAGGTATCTGTGAGGTCCATTGACATTATCCCCTCAATTGATATAACAACAGGGTATACAGTTCTTTAAGACAACTTCTATAACTGCTTTATCTCCAAATCTAGGTTCCCATATTTTCCTTGTTTTTCCATTTCGGTTTTCCTTATATTATGAGACAGTGGTACGCGATGTCAATGATGGTAGCGTTTTTTTTTTTTTTGTTGTTGTTTTTAAAACAGCAGATCAGGGCGATTAAAATCCATCGTTTTGTCAGTCAAAATAGGTCTATCCAAGTATAATAAGTGATCGGTTCACTCGAGAACTTTTTGTTGTGAGTATTTGTAATAAGGAGAAGTATCCTTGTTAATCAAATGATGTGTTAAAGCCATGTGTAGGCGTATTATTATCATAATCATCACATATTATTCTTCATTTTTGAAAGAACGCCCGTAATGTGTTTAAACAAAACAAAAATACAGATGTCTAAAAAAAAAAGGGGAATTTAAAAAAAAAAACACCTTTAGATCGAATGCAAGTCATGACACATTCTGTGACCTTGTCATTATTCAAGCATCCATGTGTGGGTCCTGTCACTCACAGACGCACACACACACACACACGATCTCTCAGCATCTTTTGATGGTTAGCTACTGTCAACATGCGATTTGACAACTGAGATTACGGTATCCCCCCCCCCCCCTTTATTTTTCTTCATAGGACGCTGAAGAAGCGCCACAAGTAGGGGGCCCCCATACAAACAAGTGACATCGAAGTCCAAGATATTGACGCCGAGATAACATCACTGACTCAGACCCTTAGGCAAAGAACGACTTACATTGGACTAGTGGTGTCACCTTTCCCATCAGCCCAATGGAAACGGAAGTGACGTCACACCCGTGACTTTGCACACGCGCACACTCGTGTTGCATGACAAAGAGCCTAGGAAAAAAATTGTTTCTATAGTAGTAAAAAGATGTCCATGTGGCTAATGAGATACAAATTCTTTTCCTAACGATATATATTAACTGTCAAATTTTTAGGAAAATCGGAACCGTGTCCAGGTTCCACCCAGATGGTTTTTCTACGAGGGTACGAGTTGAATAGAGGCATTGTAAAAAAGACTAAAAGGCATTTCAGTAGTGAGGAGAGCTTGACGGGGGACAACTTAATGTTTTCCAGGAAACACAACTCTTTTATTTTGGGCTTGAATTGAGATGTAATTATTGCCCATTCTTCCTGCATTAAGGCACAGGTAGAAGTTTAAAACTATTTTTTTTTATTCGAAAGTTTGGTTCTTTTTTTTTTTTATTATTATTTCCTTGTTCCTCTATACTCTATACTATTTGACGTAGTGGCTACAGCGGTTCTCAAAATGGGTGGGACAATGTGCTCCTAGGCGTTGAATTAATTTTTCAAAAGATAAAAAAAAACTATGTTGTATATGTATTGCAGTTTTTAAGTAAATATTATAATTTTAATAAATTAAACATGGCGTTACAACGAATGGCTTTAAAAAATTACTGAAGAGACTTTGTTTCATCTTCTTAGTATGATCTTTTAGAATGTATATCGTTTACACTTAGAAGCAGCTGTTAAAGAAACTATTTCAATAGACTATCTCCTCGAACGTGATGCTACTCTACTCTTATTTCCTAAGCCCAAACCTTGCATAGAACGGCAGGGAAAGAATGGATTGGAACTCTGGAGCATCGTGACAACAGACCGAAGCGCATACCACACCACCAGGCAATCATTCAGTAGACTGAGCTCATAGCTAAGATGTAGAAACAATGGCCCAGTTGACTGAGGTCAGAGCTATGAATGAGAAACAACCATCCAGTCACTGTGCTCAGAGCTAAGATGTAGAAGCAATGGCCCAATTGACTGAGCTCAGAGCTACGATGTAGAAGCAATCATCCAGTCACTGAGCTCAGAGCTACGATGTAGAAGCAATCATCCAGTCACTGAGCTCAGAGCTAAATGTAGAAGCTGTTTCTTAAAATCATCTACCACAAGTATCTATTTCAAAAATGTCATCAAGCTATTTAAGTTGTCAACTTTAGGATGATTTCTATAAACCGCTTGGATACTTATCGGGGGTGGGGTGGGGGGCTTCGAGTTCGAGTTCCCAAATAGATCTGAGTTGTGTTTGCAGCACACACACACCCCCCCCCTTCCTAACAGGTCCATAAAAGAGTGCACTTGACGTGTTCAAGGACGAAAGATGCGTTATTTTAAAAAAAAAATGGTTTTATTTAGTATATTTGAAAATAGCATTGGCACAGATAGTCACAACATTTAACATAGCGTGATCATATGTTACAACGTTAATTGGCAGCAATCATTTGTTGAAAGGCTTTTAGCGGCATCATTGTTAAAACAAAGTATGTTGCGGTATAAAGTCTAAGACCAGCCTAGACTGATTGGAGTGCATTTTGTTTGGATATTAAGACACTACAGGAAATTTCCCTTGAAGTTAAAATTAGATGGACATGTCATTTCGTGACCTTTCAAGTCTCAAGAGACGAAATGGTTGGCCTCCAAACCTTAATTTTTTAATTTTTTTTTTTTAAATCCAGATGTTAGGTGTAATGGTTTTGTTTTACAAAGCTTCTATCATTTCACTCTGTCTGTCTGTCTGGTCAAAAGTTTGTGCACGTTATTTCTCCAACACCCATTCTCGGAGCAAGCTGAAATTTTGCACAATTATATCTTTTGCCTGACAACACACGAATCAATAAAACAATTAACCAAATAGTTGTTTTTTTTGGTATCTCTAATAAGGGAAAGAAATAGTACTTGACTGTAGTGGTGTTATGAGCTGAATTAGTTCCCTTTATAAGTCGCCGCTTTAAAGTAATTTTGAAACAAGCAATAGATAACTATACAATCTTCTCTTTTCATAGAGCCGCACTAGCAAAGTGGTTAGTATGATGGCTTGAGGAGGCTTGAGCAATGAGTTCGAATTCAATTCTTTCAACTTTTTAAAAATGCATTTAAAAAGCGATCACGGTAACAGATACCAAATGTCACTTGTGCCTTTCTAGAAACATTGTGTGTGTCTGTTAACAAAACTCCCTTTTTCCGAATAGAACAATATTTCTTAAACGTTTATAGGGGAGCGCTATAGCCTCTTACAGGGGGTCCATACGTCTTTCAATGAAAATATTTTTATTTTTTCGAAACTTAGGTTATAATATCGTTTTTAATTGGTCAAACTATTGAACGGCTTCTACCCACTTTGTCAGGGCGTAGCCTCCTGGGAGGAGGGGGAGGCACTACACAGTTTGAGAAACGTTGGAATAGAGTATTACAGACATTTCTGCATCAGGCTAGCAGGTTCATTTATAGGCTTTACAGACATTTCCACATCAGGCTAGCAGGTTCATTTATAGGCTTTACAGACATTTCTATATCAGGCTAGCAGGTTCATTTATAGGTTTTACAGACATTTCTATATTAGGCTAGCAGGTTCATTTATTGCTTTGTTGTTGTGGAGACACAAAATCTCGGAAATATGAAAAAAAAAAATATTAAAACTGGATAACTCTTTTTTCTTTGAGGAGAATTTAAAGAATCCTTAAAGAGCATTGCGCTTTTTCCTATCGATATTGATCAAGATAGAGTAATAAAATGAGCGTTGACCAGTCTAGATATTTCTTAGTCTCTGCTTCTTAGTAAAATAGTAGCGTACAGATCTAGTACTTCAAACATTCTTTCATCCAATAATCTTTTTTTTTTTAATTCCTCTTATTTTTTTAATTAATTAATTAATTTATTTTTGCAAAGTCTTCATGGGTGGAAAACAATGCGTGGAAACTCGAAAATGGCTCAAAAGAATTTCCTAGAAATATCACAGTTTATATAGAGGCCTCTACGTTTGGGACAAAGAACGCTAGCTGATTGGCCACACGGTGAAAAAACTGGTTGGACAGTTATAATTTTTCAAAATATAATCATCCTAAAATTAAATTTGGCTATTTTGACCTCGCTTTCAGCGGGTATTCCCGCACTCGCCTCAAATGTTTCTTTGTTTTCAGAAAATAGTTGAATAAATAGACATTTTGCACACCATCTTATGTAGAACTGAGCTGGACTGTTAGACAAAAACATTGTTTTGCAAACTCACTGGAAAGACTCCATGCAATACTGAAACATTACAGGCAATACAAAGAATGAGAAAGTAGAGACAATCAACAGCTTCACAAAATTGAGTTGAAAAAAAGACTTTGTATAAATTGTTTTTCCTTTATTAGATGGGGAACACTTAACACTAAATGTTAAAATTACTCAGTTATTCGGCATTTTCAATGATGGCACTATTTCTAATGTTCTAGAATTCAACTTTTGCGGAAGATTATGTTTTAAGTGGGTAGATCTGGATCTAGAATCAATGCCCAATTAGGTTCGCATTGAAATCCGCCTTCTTTTTAGTTCCTCTCCCCCTTTATATTAATTTTTACTAAAAAAAAGTTGTGAGCTTGAATGTGAACATCTGGGTAAAGACGAAATACGCCACTACATCCGATAGAAAGATTCCTTCAAGAATGTCCTACTCTCCGCTGCTTAGTATTTGACGTGCCGACCCTCTTAACAGACATTGCAAAGTATTTGAAGTATTTCACTTTTGTTTATCGCGTTATCGCCTGACAATCAAAACAGTAGGTGCATAGAACATTGTAGTGTTTTCACTGGCTACTGTGGGATGTAGACCACAGTATGATGACCTAGCTGACTGAAATGTATGCATTCTCTCTCTCTCTCTCTCTCTCTCTTCCCCACATTGATGCTAATTCCCAACCCTTGTCACTTACCCAAATCAACATTAATAATATTGGACCGAAGCTATGAACTTATATAAAGAATACAAGTGGCCACGATTTCTCAGAATCTTTGAAAGCGGAAGACTAAAAGGAAATTGGAGGGGGGGGGGGGGGGGGGAAGGGGGAAGTTGTCATAAATTACAAGAGAAAAAAAAAAGGGGGGGGGGGGTAAGGGGTAAGTATAGAATAGCTATCGGAATGTATGCTCGTGACAACAGAGTGTGATCTGTGATCGACTAACCGGAACTTGAAGAGGAGACAACTAAGGAGGATATGTGTAAAGAAAAAGAGAGAAGAGGGGGAGAGAGAGAGAGAGAATAGGGCGCCACACTTTCTTCCTGGTAGCTCTGATAATCGAAGGAGATTCAGTCCTACTCGTCATAATGAATGTCTACTAGATCTTTGAATGGCCTCTGGCCCATCTTTAAAGTGTAAGGCAGAAGTCACACAATGATTCGTGTGTCTCAGTAGGTTGACTAGACTATTCTTTTAACTTGCTTATTTCATAGACCACCGCGATGTATTATTTACGGCTCACTCGGTGGGGAGTCCACAATTAGGGATCACTGACTCTCCCGTCTCTCTCTATCTCTTTCTCCCTCCCCCCTAATCTTTCTCTCTCTCTCTCTCTCTCTCTCTCTCTCTCTCTCTCTCTGTTTAGCCTTTCTTATAACTGTCATTATATCTGTATATAAATATATTTTTATCTATGCTGCTGACATCTATTACAGTAAAATAAAACATACATACATTTAGGCTTAAGATTTTTAACAAGCTAGAGAACAACAAAAGGACGTAGGACCTAGACCCTCATGTTTTCTAGACCTAGACTCAAAACAAAAATTTCAACCCAAGAGACATCAAGTTTTTTTTTCTGTTTTACTGTTGTTTTGAGGATATGCACACTTCAAAAAGAGCTGGGAACTGAGAAGGGTTGATTTATGGGCATCGCCTGGATAGATGCTTAACTTTGAAGACGAAGAATGTGTGGAGTCGAGAAGTTACATTTAAAGTGTGGTCCCATGAAGATTTACATCAAGTTTTGATGGTCAGAAACTTAAGATATCAACCTTCATGGGCTGTGACTTGTGACTTGTAATGTGACTTTTGTTTGCACATCTGTTTATCGTTTGTTTTATTATAAGGACATCTTGTCACGAAGAAAAAAACAGCCGTGACGATATGTTCACATTCTTTTTTTTAATCATCTTTCCCCCCGAAGACAATGCAGTATACATTTTGCTAGTTTTTTACATTATGGTACAGTACACTTTTATGACAGTTGAGTATAAGTTCCAAGCCCCTGCATAGGAATACGCCCATGGAGAATGACCAGCTCAAGCATAAGCCAAGGCGGCAGGAGAGGTGTACTTTTTATTCGTTTGGAGAGTATACAGCAACTCAACGTCTTATAAATGGTTTGTATAGATAGCATCACAACCTGAAAGGAGCTCCAAATAGACCAGGACTGGAGTGGCGAATATTTTGCAAGACTGGCTATGACTTGGAAAGAGGCTAGGCTGTTCGGGCTTGTGCTATACCACTGCTACTTTCACTATCGCCACATCACGGATGATCTCTTGACGTTGTTAGGAAGAACTTATAACAATATTATCCGTATTGTGGGGGGAAATTTCTTCTCAAATATAGGAGACCTGCTGACCACTGCTAAAAAACAAACAAACCGTAAAATGATTTATTTGGCCATAACACGAGGTCCTTAGGGCTTGTGAAGATTTTCCTTCAGGAACAGTACCAGAGAAAAGAAAGAGGGACGGGCCTGTCATTGAACGAGACTCTAGTCAAGGCAAAAGACAGAGAGGAAAGTTGAAAGACGGTCAACAGATCACATGTGATGCCCCACCGTCTTTAAGGATTATTACGTGATTATGATGACCACCGTGGGTGTCAGTTTTGAAACTAAAATGTATAGGATATGATTGAGTTGTCTTTATGGTTGTAAACATAATGCACACGATTTATATTGTTTCATGATGAGACATTTTTTTCCTGCTCAGTTCGACAGATTCCTGCTCTTTGTAAATGAGTTCCTGTTTTAAGTCTATCATTATATAACTCTTGCTTTCTGTTTCATACCCCCGCCCCTTCCCTCTTAGGCCCTGTGTGTATAATTTATAGAAACCTCTACCTCTGCTGGTTGACCTGAAGATAAGGGAATTATTTCCCGTCATTGATTTACAGCTCCCATAAAACAACTCCACTGTTCATTTTTTTCCTTATGTCCCAGCATAATAATCAAGTGTGAACATTGAGACTGAAGAAATAAATGGTGCCACATGTGCAGATCTTTAATTTAATTTCTTCGATTTCTTTCTTTTCTGTTCACACCTGCCCCCCCCCCCCAAAAAAAAAAAAAGGTTCAGTCCAGAGAACACATTTTAACGCATTTTGACACACGTTAACCCAAAAGCCGAAAATGGTGTGTGCACATCTATACAAAGGGAAACAATCCATTTAATAATAATAGTGATTTAGGTATCACTTCTAAAGGACTATTGTCTTTCTTTTAATAGGCGTTTTTTTTTTGTTTTGTTTTGTTTTGTTTTGTTGTTGTTTTTTCGACGATGTACTGACCTATATTTGTTTAATTGAATTCATAGTCAGAGAAAAAATTGGAGAGAAAACAACGCAAAGTAAGTCACAAGAGAAGAACGATGTTTTTCGACTCTTAATCTCTACATAATTAGTAACCAACACACTTCTCTTGCATAACGCATCATAGGCCTACAATTTCGAGTTTGTTATAGATTTTGGAAGATTGTGTGAGTCTGTAAGGTTTGAACTATCTAAACTAATCTCTATTTCTTCAAAAAAATGTCATGGATCAATTGGCCCAAGGTGCTGAAGTACAAATTTAAACCTATTTTTCATCGGTCATCTACCTTAAGTCGACAAACATTTCGCTTGTTTCTACTTTAAGTCGACAAACATTTCGCTTGTTTCTACTTTAAGTCGACAAACATTTCGCTTGTTGTTTTTGGAAAGTATGTTAAAGACATCTAAATCATCTCCGGCTTTAGGCCGATTTGACCGATTGCTCCGATTGGGCCTAGTGCCCCCGAAAGGGGAAAAGACGCTATTAGTTTTGTGTGGAATGTCTGTCCGTCTGTCCCGTTTAGATCTCGTAAACTAGAAAAGTTAGTGAGAATCTGACACCATAATATTTTAGACCATTCAAAGTTCTGATGCAACGGCTACTTTTTTCTTTTCTGAAAGCGAAAAAGCTAATTATTTAAATCTCTTATGCAAGCAGTTTTTTCATAAAAACACACCACTTTTACAACTAATCACTATTAATAGTAACAAACACGGAGGCTCTTTAAAAGTAGCTCACAGCATATACCATATTTCTAACACATTTACGCAAATGATTTTAGATTTTTTGTCAAAATTTTTTCTATTACATTTCTATCGCTAAGTTCTGTCATACTAACTAAACATTTACACTCATTTGGTGCGGTCTTGAGCTGTCTTCCCAATGGTCAGTATTGATGTTCACTTATTTGAGGTCCCGTTTTATTACATCTGTGTAACGTTGGTGGGGTCGACAAGTTTTTCTTGAGCCAGTCGCGAGTTGTCCGTAGAGGATAACTTTAGGGATGCGATTGTCCTCCATCCATTCATTTTTTCTCTCTTTTTTTAAAATAAATACCGGTATTTTTTTTAAATGTAGTAACTCGTGTGACAGAAAGTATTTAATTCAGCAATATATATTTTTAAAACTTTTTTTTTACAAAAACACTAAAACAGTTTGAAAAAATATTCTACACCCTTTATCCCTTTACTAAATGTCTCATCTTTTTTACTATTCATTGTGAATAGTTGTAAAAATGATGTATTTTATGAAAAAAAAAAAACTTGCATAGTTAATTTTTAAAAAAAATAAATTTTTCGCTTTTAGAAAATAAAAACGTAACCTTTGCATCAGAACTTTGTAAGATCTAAAATATAATGATATCGGATTGAAAGACCACACAAAACTAAAAGCTTCTATTTCCCTTTCGGGGGCCTCTAAAAAAAAAGTATATGTCCTTCTGTTAGAGCTTATACCAAGGCAGGATAAAGAATGTGTATTTGGCTCTTTTGTTACACTCGGGCTGGAGAAAAAAAACGTTATAGTATAATCCATTCTGTTATACTAGGGATGAAGAAAGAGGTTATTAAAGGCTCTTCTGTTATACGAGGGATGAAGAAAGCAATGTTTTTACTGTTTTCCTATGCTACCAAGAGATTGTCCAGGAGTCTCCAAGTTTTGTCTTATTTAATGAAAACGATGGCGAAATGTCCGTGTATTCGTAGTCTAGAAATGACAATTCACGCATGGAATAGACATTAGAAAATGACATTGCTTACGTGTATAGGTAACTGGAGAGAACTATGTGCTATTGTTTCTCTTGAGCTTCTAGACAGAAAACATCCGCATGAAAAATTGACAAGTAATTGAGCGAGCTAGATTGATGACAAGCACACACAATGTTCAACACATGAGACTTCAAGTTGAATGGGACACAAACATTTGTACCTGCACTACAAAAGAGAGAAAGAGACAGACAGACAAACAGACAGACAGATAGATAGATAGATAGATAAATAGATAGATAGATAAATAGATAGATAAATAGATAGATAAATAGATAGATAAATAGATAGATAAATAGATAGATAAATAGATAGATAAATAGATAGATAAATAGATAGATAAATAGATAGATAAATAGATAGATAAATAGATAGGTAAATAGATAAATAGATAAATAGATAGATAGATAGATAGATAGATAGATAGATAGATAGATAGATAGATAGATAGATAGATAGATACAAGAGAGCCAGTGTTCTTAATCTTTAAAGCTATATTTCTCTGTTTATCTGCTTGTTTTAACAACAACAACAAAAAAAAACACAAACACACATTCACTCTCTCTCTCTCTCTCTCTCTCTCTCTTTCTCTCTCTCTCACGCACACAAAAAAATTGGCCTACTGAGAAATACATTTTGTCAAGTGTTTGTGCCCCCCTCACACTATAAGCAGGCTAGATCAGCATGGAATGATCTGTACATTGTCTCTCTCTTTGCATGTCTTGTGGGAATCAGGGCTGTTGAAAGTGGGGGCTCGTTCTGTGTTAATTTAAAAAAAGGAAAAATTCCCCTTTCAGACCTTGTGATATATAGGCCAGATGATGTTTCTGTGGCCTACAATTAACGAAGGTGTCATGTGGCCAGTACAACGACCAGCCGCCTTTACGTTTCCCAGACTAATGTCAGGTACCCATTAGAGTTGGGTGGACTCAGAGGCGCCCAAAGATCCCGAAATTATAAAATCCCAGTCTTCACCAGGATTCGAAACTGGGACCACAGTTTAGAAGCCAAGAGCTTTACCTTTGCCTCCAGTATCTGTTAGACTTGTTTGAAACCTACTGTTTTTACTTTTTAAGTTACATTCATTCATTTATTATAGTTCCTTTGGGGGGGAGGGGGGGATAGAAATATTCCAACCACCTTCGAACCATCTTCAAAAGAAAAGTTCAAAGTTATTTATGACAAGATTGACCGTCTAAAGCAAGTCTAATAAAATATGAAATCTTAAAGAAATCATTTTGGCCTTGTTTTTCACTTTGTAAAAAAAAAAGAAAAACATATGATCGATAGAGACTTCTAGAATTTGCTATGAAAACTAATGCCATGTCACAGAAAAGCGATTTCAGATAAACGTTTGGCGTTATTTTTCCCTTTAAAACATGAACAACCTATTATCGATAACCAGATATGATCTGACTTAGCTCTTCAAAAGCTATTCTAAATATAAGAGATAAAGGCTTTTCACTTTATTTTGGGAGGGGGGGGGCATAACCAACAATAAAAAAATAACACTAATTGAGACTTTTTTTTTGGCAGGGAGGCGAACAAAGCACTGAAGGCAGGCCATTGCACGAACAACTGAAGGCAGGCCACTGAAGGCAGGCCATTGCACGAACCACTGAAGGCAGGCCACTGAAGGCAGGCCACTGCACGAACTACTAAAGACAGGCCACTGCACGAACCACTGAAGACAGGCCACTGAAGACAGGCCACTGCACGCACCACTGAAGACCGGCCATTGAAGGCAGGCCACTGAAGGTAGGCCACTGAAGGCAGGCCACTGCACGAACCACTGAAGACCGGCCACTGAAGGCAGGCCACTGAAGGAGGGCCACTGCACGAACCACTGAAGACAGGCCACTGAAGACAGGCCACTGCACGAACCACTGAAGACAGGCCACTGAAAGCAGGCCACTTAAGGCAGGCCACTGCACGAGCCACTGAAGGCAGGCCACTGCACGAACCACTGAAGACAGGCCACTGCACGAACCACTGAAGACAGGCCACTGAAGGCAGGCCACTGAAGGCAGGCCACTGAAGGCAGGCCACTGCACGAGCCACTGAAGACAGGCCACTGCACGAACCACTGTAGACAGGCCAGTGAAGGAAGGCCACTGCACAAGCCACTGAAGACAGGCCACTGAAGGCAGACCACTGCACGAGGCACTGAAGAAAGGCCACTGCACGAACCGCTGAAGACAGGCCACTGAAGACAGGCCACTGAAGGCAGGCCACTGCACGAGCCACTGAAGGCAGGCCACTGCACGAACCACTGAAGACAGGCCACTGAAGGCAGGCCACTGAAGGCAGGCCACTGAAGGCAGGCCACTGAAGGCAGGCCACTGCACGAGCCACTGAAGACAGGCCACTGCACGAGCCATTGAAGACAAGCCACTGCACGAACCACTGAAGACAGGCCACTGCATGAGCCATTGAAGACAGGCCACTGCACAAACCACTGAAGACAGGCCACTGAAGACCGGCCACTGCAGGAACCACTGAAGACAGGCCACTGAAAGAACCACTGAAGACAAGCCACTGCACGAACCACTGAAGGCAGGCCACTGCACGAGCCACTGAAGACAGGCCACTGAAGGCAGACCACTGCACGAGGCACTGAAGAAAGGCCACTGCACGAGCCACTGAAGACAGGCCACTGAAGGCAGGCCACTGCACGAGCCACTGAAGGCAGGCCACTGCACGAACCACTGAAGACAGGCCACTGCACGAACCACTGAAGACAGGCCACTGAAGGCAGGCCACTGAAGGCAGGCCACTGAAGGCAGGCCACTAAAGGCAGGCCACTGCACGAGCCACTAAAGACAGGCCACTGCACGAGCCATTGAAGACAGGCCACTGCACGAACCACTGAAGACAGGCCACTGCACGAGCCATTGAAGACAGGCCACTGCACGAACCACTGAAGACAGGCCACTGCATGAGCCATTGAAGACAGGCCACTGCACAAACCACTGAAGACAGGCCACTGAAGACCGGCCACTGCACGAACCACTGAAGACAGGCCACTGAAAGAACCACTGAAGACAAGCCACTGCACGAACCACTGAAGGCAGGCCACTGCACGAGCCACTGAAGACAGGCTACTGCACGAGCCACTGAAGACAGGCCACTGAAGACAGGCCACTGAAGACAGGCCACTGCACGAACCACTGAAGACAGGCCACTGCACGAACCACTAAAGACAGGCCACTGCACGAACCACTACCGGTATGTAAGAAATTTAGGGAGATTCACGTGCAACTTTTAAACATTTTGTCTGCTGAGTCTTGAATCTTCTGAACTGGTAACTAAATCCTCCTAACCAATAAGCCAAATCCATGTTATAAATGCATTTAATTTTTTTAATAATTTTTTTTTAAGAATTGATTGTCAGTGTGAAATTGTTATGGAACTCACTATATATAGACCTTCTAGATCTAGAAATCTAGATATATGGATCTTGAAAATAGATATAATCTAGTTCTAATATGTTTTATTAATTATTGCGCTAATAAATATTATAGATTTAGATTTATATAGTTAGTTTTATACTGCTGGTATTTGCTGTACTTTACGACACTCTATCAGCTAAAACTTTGCGCCTAACAAAATCTATTAGTTGGTACAGCCATTATAACAAGGGCCTATAATTCTATATATATTCAAGTTTTGCTATCTAAACGGGACGGACGGACGGACAGGCAGATCAAACAAAACTAAAAGCGGCTTTCCCCTTTCAGAATCAGACACAAAAACAAAATAAACCCTATAAGACGTAGGTGACAGGAACGTAGTACATTCAGATTTTGTAGAGGCCCGTGTGTAGATCTAATTCTTGCGCGGACGTTTTACGTTCCTAAGGGTTAGAACGTGATTTAGATAATTGCACTTGTCCAATATCAGACTTGGCTGCGTATTGATTTCACCGCCAGTAAACAACATTGGACTCGGTGCATGCAAAGGATATGTCTCTAGCAAAGCTTTTTTTTTTAATTTGACGTGATATTTGGGGGGCTGGGGAGAGCAGGGCATGTACCACCGCACATGACAAGGGTAGAGCAAAGAGAAGACCACCCAGGGAGGACATGGAACAAGAATGGGTAACCCGTGTGAGACAGGAACAATGGAGACTGCTTTTGCTTCTGTCTGCAGTGTGAGGTCAGTGTCGCCAACTAATCTATTATGTACCTTTACGTAAAACGTCAAAATTCCTGAGATGTTCCTATTTGAAAAAAAATATCCATGGGAAGAAAGAGAGAAGGAGGGAGAAAGAGAGAGAGATTGTACAAAGCTACAAACTTATCATCATGAATTTTCGGCACTTTTTTGTATTAAATAAGAGAACGTTCGGATATAGCGTAACGCTAAAAATCACTGTTTTTTACCTCCCCACTCCCCCCCCCCCCGTAACAAATCGTAATAAAACTTAACCCCCCCCCCCCCACACGCCCCCGGTAGAGTAACCTAACAAGTAACTTCAGAGTCTAGAAACGACTTATTTATTCATTATCATTTACCCAAATTACATTTTTCATCATGCTATCTTTAAAATGTGATGGGGAAATTATTGACTTCTTTCGGTGCTTCGATGACGCATTCAGATTTTCTTCCCCAATATCTTACAAATCCATCGGGCGGCCGCCGGAAAAACTCGTGGTGTTAAAAAAAACATTAGTAGTTTTTTTTTGTAAACCATTCCGCGAAAGTCAAGGGACCACTGCAACTATTCATACGAATAATTTAATGTATAAAACGATGTTTACAAAAAAATAATGCACTGTGATAACAACAAAACATAAACACCAGAGTTCAAATGACAAACTAATCTAAAAACGTTATGTTATTTCATCGAAATAATGGTTTTGCCCCCCCCCCTCCCCCGTAGTCGTTACGTGAGCTAATATCCGAACGGTCCCTAATGATAAATGATAATAAATAGTAATAATACTATAAATGGTAATAAATAAATGAATAATACAAAGTTGGGATAAAATGATAATCAACAGTTATGTAAATTTCATTTGACTAGAAATGTGTTTCTGGCATAACAGGAATTTCGGCTTAAAAGTTTCGGCACTCTCTTTAATGTATTTTATAAGATAAGATAATTTATAAGATAAGATAATGTTCCGCCTCTTTGTTACACTGCTGCGATCACAGGCTGGGCATCTGTTATCGCCAGGCGCCGTTGCACTTTCACCCTTCTTTCTACTTCTGGTGTGAATGCCATCTCTGCAATCCACGACCCTTCTTGTATGCTTGCTCTCTATGTGGATGTATCCAATGCCTCTTTTTCCCAAATGTAGGCAGTGGCTATCCACTGAGCTTGATAATAGAGCTTGTAGCATATACAATAGCGCTTCTTTTGTATTGAGCGCATATATTTCTACTTATAGACAGCAAAAAAGCAATAAGCTGACATGGATCTTCGAAATTATTCTAGCTTCGGAAATTAACATTGATCTATATGTTTTTTGTTTTTCTTTATATTATGATACAAAAAATCATAAGAATTAGCAGCTTAGACAATTAATAAAATATAGGTCAGTACTCACTATCCAATAAGACAGGAGAAACGATCTTTCTGTGCTGTGCATTTTGGTCCTAAAGCAGGTTTGGGGGAAATGTCTGCGCAGCAGAATTAGTCTATTCTGAGTCGTCTAATGAGAAGGGGTGCAAAACGGAAGTAAGCACATATCAAGATGCCCCCCTCCCCTTGGGCGGGGTGCTGTCTTTGTTTCCCGGGACGTTTGGAGAGGGAAGTTGTCAACGGGTAGATCAATTTAATGGAATCTGGTTCATGAAGCCCCCATTCAGGGATCGGGTTGCACCACAGGAAATTATCTCCCTTCCCTTACTTAGATTGATCTACACAAATGATGGTGTCTCACGTCTTGAAAAAAAAAAATCTTTTTTTGAAAGTCTATTTAAGTGTTAATTTTTTTTATTTTTTTTTAACATACAGTGATAGGGCTTGTTTTTAAATTTGCAAAGATCAGGCTCGATTGTTGACTTAAGTTCTTGGATAACACACAATTTATTCTATTTCAAGGGGCATCAAAAGAATGTTTTTCCACTTCTCTGTCATAGTTTATTAGCTTTTTTTTTAACTAGCCGACTAATACATGTCATGTCAAAGTAAAGATGAACTAATGTCACGTCAAAGTTAAAATTGCAAAATAACACAAGCCATGTCAAAGTAAAGTTGACCAACTGAAACGTGTCATATCAAAATAAAGACGACCAAATGACACATGCCAAAGTAAAGACAACCTAAACCAGTGGCTCTCAAACTTTGATACGCGGACCGTGGGTTAGGGGACCGTATGGGGTCCGAAGGAAGATGGAAATAGTAAACAATTAACAATAACTTCTTTGCTGAAAGATATTCTTAATTTGGATATTCCCGACTGGATATTGAAGCCTTTTGAACAAACTCAGATCCGAATTACAGATGAATCCATAGGCCTTCTAATACTGGAGCATGGAACTATGATGGAACTATACTACAGTTCCATGACTGGAGCACCTTAATGAAAAATATACAAACGAGGAACTTGAACCAATGTTCGAACAAGGAGACCACACATTATTTACAAATAACATTCCATTTGATATCCTGTATTACAGTAGGCTATTATTGATTATTGTACAGAAAATGTTGGCTGCTATCCCGTCTTCTTATTTGGTACAACGTGGAATCATTATCCTAATAAACTTCATCACAAAAGAAATAGACTAGAAATTAGCGCTCTTAGGGATTAGCGGTTGCTACTTAGTAGCGTTGAGCCAAACATAAATACACTCTTAAATTAAATCTCAACCACATCCAAGTCATTAATTTTTTTCTAATTTAATTTTAAATAAAACAAAAATCTCAATGACCTACATCAACGGTTTCTTTGTACTTTACGTGTTACAGATTTAGTAGGACATTTAGGTTTGTTACAGATTTAGTAGGGCATTTACGTTGTGTTACAGATTTAGTAGGGCATCTACGTTTGTTACAGATTTAGTAGGGCATTTATGTTTGTTACAGATTTATTAGGGCATTTATGTTTGTTACAGATTTAGTAGGGCATTTATGTTTGTTACAGATTTAGTAGGGCATTTACGTTTGTTACAGATTTAGTAGGGCATTTATGTTTGTTACAGATTTAGTAGGGCATTTATGTTTGTTACAGATTTAGTAGGGCATTTATGTTTGTTACAGATTTAGTAGGGCATTTACGTTTGTAACAGATTTAGTAGGGCATTTATGTTTGTTACAGATTTAGTAGGGCATTTACGTTTGTTACAGATTTAGTTGGCATTTATGTTTGTGACAGATTTAGTTGGCATTTATGTTTGTTACAGATTTAGTTGGCATTTATGTTTGTTACAGATTTAGTAGGGCATTTATGTTTGTTACAGATTTAGTTGGCATTTATGTTTGTTACAGATTTAGTAGGGCATTTATGTTTGTTATAGATTTAGTAGGGCATTTATGTTTGTTACAGATTTAGTAGGGAATTTACGTTTGTTACAGATTTAGTTGGCATTTACGTTTGTTACAGACTTAGTTGGCATTTATGTTTGTTACAGATTTAGTTGGCATTTATGTTTGTTACAGATTTAGTTGGCATTTATGTTTGTTACAGATTTAGTTGGCATTTATGTTTGTTACAGATTTAGTTGGCATTTATGTTTGTTACAGATTTAGTAGGGCATTTATGTTTGTTACAGATTTAATAGGGCATTTATGTTTGTTACAGATTTAGTAGGGCATTTATGTTTGTTACAGATTTAGTTGGCATTTATGTTTGTTACAGATTTAGTAGGGCATTTATGTTTGTTATAGATTTAGTTGGCATTTATGTTTGTTACAGATTTAGTAGGGCATTTAAGTTTGTTACAGATTTAGTTGGCATTTATGTTTGTTACAGATTTAGTAGGGCATTTATGTTTGTTACAGATTTAATAGGGCATTTATGTTTGTTACAGATTTAAAGAGGCATTTATGTTTGTTACAGATTAAGTAGGGCATTTATGTTTGTTACAGATTTAGTAGGGCATTTATGTTTGTTACAGATTTAATAGGGCATTTATGTTTGTTACAGATTTAAAGAGGCATTTATGTTTGTTACAGATTAAGTAGGGCATTTATGTTTGTTACAGATTTAGTAGGGCATTTATGGAGCTTTTTTTTCACTAAGTGATCCATGAAAAAGTTAGGACTATATAAAGGGGTCATCGGGTCAAAAAGTTTGATAACCACTGACCTAAGTATCACTTGTCATGTCAAAGTATGATGACTAAATGACATTTCGTGACAAAGTAAAGACGACCCGAATGACACGTCAAGTCAAAGTAAAGTAACTAGTGCGAATCAAGTCATTCTGTCTCAATTTTAAATGTCCGATTTATGTTGTAGGTAGTGGGCAGCCTATTACCAGATGAGGTTCAATCCATTTCTTTTCAGGTATCTCAAGACCCTCTTGTCCCCTAAGAACGATAGCCTGCCTGTCCGTGTGGTATGCTAGACCTGGTGTGTTCAGAACAGTTTTCACTCCAACATGACAAGTGAAGTTGACATCAAAAAGTTGGATTTTATTGAATAAATTATATATGATTTCTTTGCTAATGAAACAAAAAGTTCTTGTGATTTTTGTTTATTGTGATGGGTGTCTTGTATCCTTTCTGCAATGGGCGTCTTGTACCTGTTCTGTGATGGGTGTCTTGTACCTGTTCTGTGATGGGTGTCTTGTATCTTTTCTGCAATGGGCAACTTGTACCAGTTCTGTGATGGGTGTCTTGTATCTTTTCTGCACAGGGTGTCCTGTTTTGTGATGGGTGTTTTGTAACTTTCAAATGTAAAATCATCACTCAGGTGGTGTTTTTAATTATGTTTAAAATCTTTAAAGCTTTCTTAACAATGTTTTTCTCAAAATTGTTTATTGCCTATATTATCTTATTAGCAGCATTTATTTTTATTAAGTTTATTTATTATGTTTAGATGGCCAAATCTTGGGCATATCCTAATTTTAAAATACTGTCCATACTGCCTGGTACAACACTGACAAGTTTTGTTTTTTTTAACACTTAACCCTTAAAGCTGTTTTACAATGAGTGCATACCAAATGGAATTACAATTCTATCGTTTAGAGGCTAATATACCACACGCATTTTAAGGGTTAACACTTAAGAAAAATAATTTAGTTGTCTATAATCTTTGTTGTCTTAAAACCTGTCTTTTAACCTGCTTTGCCCAAACAGGGTCGCCTACAAATGTGTGTAATCTTTGTTGTCTTAAAACCTGTCTTTTAACCTGCTTTGCCCAAACAGGGTCGCCTACAAATGTGTGTGAAAAACTCCCATCTCTTTTGTTCTTTAAGGTTTGGTTACCAGAAAAAAGCTGTCAAAAATGGAACAATATAGCTACTTTAAAGATAGAAGATTATCTTGCAATCATTGACTTTTTTGTATATCAACTTATTTGATTTACAGAAATTTCTTTTGATAAATGCTTTGTTTGATTTTTTAAATAGTTTGATGGGGATTCCTTGACAGTTTTTCATCAATTATAATGCCAAACTCAAAGAGTTATAATTCCATGTATAAAGAAAAGCATAATCCCTGTCTGCATCAGCTCTACTCTCTAGAACAACTGTCAAATTGACATGACATCATGTTACTTAAACAAAACACTATTCACACAATAAATTTTTTTACACTATTCAAACATAAATCTTATAATTTATTCAGACAAAACATTTTGTTCATCAAGTAACAGTTAAATAATATTTTTTAAAAATATTTTTTTTTTAGATCTTTTCTCGTTAGGCCAATGGCTAATTTAAAAAAAAAATTAATTACATGCAATTAAATGATACATAGTTAAAATTCATTAATACTTCTGATTACAAATTAGCTTTGAGAAAGGAGGGGGGGGGAGTGTACAAGAGCTGTGTCATTAACCAAATATTTTAAGTACTTGAGAGCGAAACAGCAGCTCAATACTGACTTCTTGGGGATGGTGACCTGTGACAAGATAACTATTTAGGGACACGTCTCAGCTCATGAGCTACCCAAACCGCCAGACTCAGTAGGACCAGTGACCCAGACTGGTGGGTGGCAGCAATTGATGTAGGAACATAGGTCAACAACGTTGTGATACCAAGGGCAGCCTGAAAAAGAAACATGAACATTTTACTTCCAAAGCATTAATAAAATGTGCACAAGACAAGAAACATTGCTACACTTCAATAAAAACATGTCTTACATTATAATGCATATATAGGCCTGCATTTTTTAACTTTTGGAAAATTGTTTTAATTTTGAATGCTGAATATTATGTAGTTTAATGTGCTGATTTCAAAATTGAGACCCGTTTTTTTCTATCACGTAAGATTTTTTTGCAAAACACGAAAAAAAAATGATACGAAAATGAGAAATTTAAAAAATTGTCATGAAAAATATATGCATTTTATCATAGTTTTCACGTCATTCAATGTGTATAAAAATCACATAATATAGATTTAACAATTAATAAATGTAATAAAATTCAAATTTATTTTATTCTTTTCCATTATGTCTTGTTCTCTTTTTTTCAAAACTTCTTTTTTGACATTTCCGTTTATAAACTTTTTCTGTTAATTCCCTTTTCAACATCCAGCAGTAGTCAGCAATCATGTTGACATTCCAACGCCCTTGATATCTTCTTTCCATTTCCTTGACATCCTGGTGAAACCTTTCACCCTGTTCTTCACTTACTGCTCGGAGGTTTTCTGGAAAGAAATCAATGTGGGAGTTGAGAAAATGGAGTTTCAAACTCATTGAGCAACCCAATGTTTTTAGTTTTCTGAGCATGCTTTCAACAATGTCTTTGAAATTTGGATCCTTATAATTCCCAAGAAATTTTGCTACCACTTCTTTAAATGATAACCAAGCCTCTTTTTCTGCAACATTCATTGTAGCTTCAAATGTAGTATCTTTCATCATCTTGCGAATATCTGGACCTACAAAAACTCCTTCTTTCAATTTTGCTTCAGATAAGTTAGGGAAGTTTTTTACCAAGTATTGAAAACAAGGACCATCTTTTGGCAATGCCTTAACAAACTGCTTCATAATTCCAAGTTCAATGTGAAGTGGAGGTAAAAGAACTTTTTTCGGATCTATGAGATTTACATTTAGAATATTTTTTACACCAGTCACTAGTTCTCTTCTTGGCCATTCTTTTTTAACCCAATATTGGTTTTTATCTCTACTGTCCCACTCACATAAAAAACATGGATATTTTGTGTACCCTCCTTGTTGCCCTAATAGCATTGATATTACTTTCAAATCTCCGCAAACGGTCCATTGATGTTCATTGTATTTGATTTTAGACAATATCATTTCCAAATTTTCATAACGCTCTTTTAAGCGGACTGAGTGGGCAACTGGTAGTGATGCAAACTTGTTATCATTATGAAGAAGCACTCCCTTCAAACTCCTTTTTGATGCATCAATAAACAACCGCCAGCTGCTGCAATCATATTCAATATTAAACATGTTCATCAACTTTGCTACATCGTTACAGTAAACTAATTCCTCATCCTGACTAAAAAATGAAGTGAAGTCTTTTTCGCGGTTTCTGTACCAACAGAAAGATGTGTTTGCAGCCAGAAGATTTTTCTCTTTCAGTCTAGAACCCAGCAACTCAGCATATTCTTTTGATAAATTTAAATCCCTGACTAAATCATTTAACTCCTGTTGTGAAAATTGTTGAGGCTCATTGCTAGGAATACTAAACTCTTCTTCAGATATATCATCTGATATGACAATGTTGTCTAGTGATTCAGGAACAGAAGGTATAGGAACATCTGGACCATGAGGCACAGGACGAATAGCACTTGGAAGACTTGGATAGAAAATTTCTTTTTTGTTTTTTAAAGTGTAACCATCCACATTGCATGTACAAAAATAACAATCATCAGAATGATTTCGTGCTTCTCTCCAGATCATAGGAATACCAAAACGAAAAAATTTCTTTTTACCTTGAAACCATTGACGAAGTTCTTCTACACAAATAGAACACACTCTATGCGGTGCCCATGACTTGTCTTGGTCATCTAATTTAACACCGAAATAAGCAAAATATACTTTCTTTACAAAATCTGTAATATTTCGCTGTTGTTTTTTCACTACAAAACTGCCACATATATAGCAGAAACTATCAGGCGAAACATGACAACCTCTAGCAGCCATTTTGACTAAGAAATTTAAAAACTATTCCTCGATATGTACTTCAGACTTTTGCTAAACTTATATTAACTTAGATTTGTTTATAAGCTGTCTTTTAAATACTTATTACAAGTATGATATCATCAACTAAGATGACATCAGACGATATCAGACTTGAAAAATGTACAACATCAAAATTGTGTTATGCATGATGTAATACGTTGAGTTCAATGTCAACTTGGCAAATTTTTTCGCATGGATTTTTAACTTTTATACTGCTTAGTGTTTAGTATATTTTTAAATTATAATAATAAAATGAAAAATAATGAATATGATATAATGGCATGCAAAAAAATTATTTTTTTATTAGCGAAGCGGTATAAGACAATATTCTCCTTTTAGAAGACAAATGTTGATTTTGGCAAAAAACTGAGGGTGATGGAATTTTTTACTTATTTTTACTGAAATCAGCGACCAAAGTTACATAAGATTCAGCATTTAGTTTTTAAACAATTTTTTCATTGCAGGCCTGTATATAATCTAATGCTTTAAGTACTACAATACCAAAATGCAAATTAGTCTTTTATGTTGTTTGTTTTCGCTGACATATTGAAAGTGATTTCATTACTTAGGTGACAATATATTTCTAATACAGTAATACAGATTTTGAAATGTTTATACATATGCATATATATGTATTTATTTATAGTTGCGAATCTTGAAATGTTTTTCCCATATAGTATATAATAAAAAAGCTATTTTTGTTACCAATTTTCATACATATCATGCTATAATAGAAATATTTATTTGATTTTCTAATGTACTTAAAGAAAAAAAATGATCTAATGGTTAAAAAATAACAAAGAAACAGAAGACAAAAAAATTTCAACATTAATGTTTAACTGTTTTATCAGTTGTTAGGCTTTAATGGTCTGAACCATTCATTTTAGCAGCTTTGGTTTTCCCCTGTACTTTTTACAACATATGAGAAGTAAACATTAAGTTCCATACTTACCTGCCCAAAGGCCATACCCAAGAGACAGGTAACAGCTAGACGGGCTCTAGGATGAAGTGGTGCTTTCCTAGACACCCACCAAAACCCTGTGATGAAACAGACTGTCAGCTCAGCCTGTGAAATAAAGTCATAGCATTTGGAAGTCACTGAGTTTAACTAAATGAATATTTCTTAGGATAAACCTCATGTAAAGATGATGTTAATTTTCTTTTATCTAATGGTTCAATCTTGCAAAACGACAAACTTAAATGTCAAATAATAAGGATTCAGAAAAACAAAATTTCATGTAAAATAAAAAAAATTGAAGTATCAAGATAAAAAAAATATTTTTGTTCAAAATTCAATTAGCCTCATAATGTGCTCACCTGACCATCAACTCTGCCAACAAAACATTTCCCTTTTATTAATAGAGAATGGAAAAAATAAAACACCTTACTCCAAATTATCATAGCAATCAAGGCGATCCATTCAACATCTAGGTAGGAAGTGAAAGGAGGTGCGGTGGCTGAGTGGTAAAGTGCTTGGCTTCTGAACCAGGGTACCAGGTTCGAATCCTGGTGAAGTCTGGGATTTTTATTTTCGAGATCCTTGGGCACCTCTGAGTCCACCCAGCTCTAATGGGTACTTGACATTAGTTGGGGAAAAGTAAAGGTAGTTGGTCGTTGTGCTGGCCACATGACACCCTCGTTAACCGTAGACCACAGAATCAGATGACCTTTACATCATCTGCCCTATAGATTGCAAGGTCTGAAAGGGGAACTTTACTTTTTACCTATTCCCCTAAACTCTGACCATTTTCACTAGAAAATGCTAGAAAGCCTACCCTAACAAAAAAAAATGAAGATAACACCTGTAGTATAAATGAATTTTATTCTATTATTGCGTAAGAACTTAAAAACTAAGGCAACATTTGAAATGCATAGAAAATGATTTGTTCAATCGAGCCAAATTAAAGACAGTCGAGACTCTTGCTATATAAGCATGCAGTAAGTAGGCTATGTGCCAAACTATACAGTAATTTTTCTTGATTAATTTTCAGTTTCAACTCAGTTTCTCCCTTAAAAGCCAAGGTCTGCAGGCTTTTTCAGTGCACGGACCAAAGGTTTGGAACTCACTCCCCAGTGATCTCAGACAGACAACATGCTATACCACTTTTAAGAAGAACATTAAGACCTACTTGTTTAAAACTTTTTTAGATTAGTTAATGATTTCCATTGTCGTGTATGTGTTTGTAATGTTATTACAGTGCCTTGAGCCTACATTTTGTTTGTTGACAGCGCTTTATAAATAAAATTATTATTATTATTATTAATTATCTGTGAAATGATCCACTATTACCACAGAACATTACTATCAATACATGAGACAAACACTAGTTTAAAATGACCAAGGTCAATAAAACAGTGTGCAAGTACAGTATAGTCATGAATAACTCAAAGTAGGACAAAGTTTGTGAAAATGCAAAATTTTGAAGAATAGGGTTAAAAAAGAAAATATCTAAAATACAAAATGTATTGATTGCTAAGAATTCTGCAAAGAATAAACTTCCCAAAATATCTGCTTTATGAAAGCATGGAACCTTTACCAGAGTGCGTAGAGGCAAATCTCTAAAAAGTAAATAAAAGAAAAAAAAACAGTTTATAATGAAAAAAAAATCTATTATGAAAAAGAACTGCAAAAACTGGCTATCAGTTGGGTGCCAGGGTGTGGTTGAGTTATTCATACGGCTGGGTAATAGAGTGTTGGGTATTCAGGACTCCAATGTATTTAAAACTAAGTGCAAATCAAAGATTCTGTTTCACTTTTAAAAAAAAATATAACATTTGATAAACACGTACTCTTTGAACAGGCTGAAAAAACAACAACTACGCACTGCATCCCACCTCAGGAGAGAAGAAATGAGAGTAACTACATTGACATTTATACATTCAGTATCATTACTTTCATTCCACTCCCCAATTCCATGTTTATATTATGCTACTTCCCCCAATCGAGGACTGACAAGCATTTAACCTGTCACATTTTAGTGGTTTTAATGGTAAATCAAAGACTGACAAGCATTTAACAAGTCACATTAGTGATTATAATGGTCAATCAAAGAAAGATCCACAAGCCCAACAACATTGACATAATTTTTAAGATACACAAGTAGGCAGAAAAAGAAGAAAAAAAAGAAACAATGATACCTTGGAGTGCAAAATACATTTTGCAAGCATCTGGGAATTCTAAGATTGTTGAAACTTTTGAGGGAATTTTCTTTATCTGACAATATATATGATAAATTTAAACAAAAAAAAAAACACTTACCAAATGTCTGTGATTAAACTGTACAAAGGTTGGATTCTCAAAAACATTTTTCCACTTTGGTGAAAGCGACCACATGTCATCAGGAAACCATTTATCAGCCATCTTAGGATATGAGTTATAGGTCAGTCCAGCATCAAGACCAGCCACAAAAGCCCCTGTGGACAATATTAATGTCATTAAACTGAGACTGTCTAAAGGTCGATAAATATGGTAAAACATGGTTTAGTAATTTACCAGAGTTTTATCCCTTAAATTGGTTTCAAGGATAAGCTATTTAATTAAAAGATGATATATCTTATATTTTGTTATCTTTACAGCGCCAAAAGGATAAAAACAAAGCAATCACAAGGTTGACACCTTTTTTAGTTTTATACCAAAGAAAAAAAAATGAAGAAGAACAGTGAATAAATATAGTTGACATGCATGTATAAAATCTGTGTCTGTCTGTAATGCAGAGCATTTTTGAAAATCAGCACTTTTGTTTGTTTTTTCTTCTCCATCTGGTGGCTCCAGTGTACAAAACTCTGGTTACAATATACTTAACTCTGCCACTGTCTAAGTAAAAAGTAGTAATGCTTTCTTACAAGTAGCTTTGTCCAAAATAATTATTATGTTCCTTAATTACTATTTTTTTTTAATTTGTGTAAATGTTTTCAAGGTTTGACAAGTTAAACTTTGATTGGTCCAAATATTATAAAATGTTATTTATTATTTACTAGTGTAAATTTACTAGTGTTGCATACGCCGCTATTTTGCAGGGCTAACCTTAGGCCACTGCAACCTATGCGACCTCAGTGGGCCCAGCACTTTTATAGGACCCGCGCTAATTTTAGGTGTATAAATTATTAAATTAAACCATTTTATAACATAATACAGATTTCCCGCTGCCTCCTGTCGATTTAACAGGAGGTCCTGGAAATCTCCTGAAATTGCAAAATATACGAAAAAGTCCTGGAAATATCCAGAAAATTATTAAAATCTTTTGAAAACTCATACAAATCTCCTGAAATATACAGATGAAAATTGTCTTTTTTTTTCGCTAGGATAACTTCCTCCATCCGAGTTGCAAAAATAAAAGAGTAATCTTTCCATTGTGTCCTAACTCTTGAGCATGCTCTGTTGCCTCGATAGTTACTACAGAGTAGATTACTCTCCCCCCCCCCCTTTTTTTTTAGGTGAGGTAGAAATAATTAAAAGAAAAGAGTGATATTGCAACGTTCCTGCCCTGCTATGTTGTGACTATGTGTTCCCCCCCCTCTTGTTTTCTCGTGGACTATCCGCAGAGTGATCTTTCCTTTACTTCTTGTTTGACCTGTTGAGAGAAGAAGAGAATTATATATATAGATTTATGGAGTGATTTGGAGACATGCAGCATGAGAATAGATGGAGTGATCTGGAGACATGCAGTGGAAGAAATGCTCCTGTCACCTCAGTGTGGCACCTCCATGGAAACGTCTGCCCGGAAAATCGAAAAGGCTAAGTACGTGAGCAAAGAAGGCTCCCAGTGAGCTACCATGTATGCTCTAGCAAGTGTACCTGCACGTGGTGGGGATGTGAGAAATGCTTGATAACCAGTCAGAAACCCACTACTCCGTTCCCAACAGGGGCCATACGGGTGGTGATGGTCCCCCCCCATGGGTGCGGTGGCACATTATAGGCATATGGATGGGACAAGCTCATGTTGCGGCTAGGAGGACGTGGACATTGACAAGCGGATGTGATTAAATGATCACCTGTTTGCCTGGAGACTCCAGACAGAGGGGTTGGTAAAGAGCCAATTTCTCAGGATATAATCCTTTCCCGGGTCACATGGTTCATAAAATGGATGCGGTCATTTCGAACCATACGTTGACATCTATATGGAGACATGCAGCAAAATTGAGCAGAGAATAAATGGATTGATCTGAATACATGCAGCAGAATTGAGCAGAGAATAAGTGGAGTGAATAGAAGACATGCAGTAGGATTGAGCAGGTCATTTAATTTACTTACCTGACATGGCAGTCACAAAAACAGCTGTCATTACACCATGAGCCATGCCCCGTAGTTTGGCAACACTTCTTACATCTGGGAGCTAAGAAACACAAAAATATCATTGTGACCTTTAACTCTTTCTACTCAACATGAATCAATCTGCTTCAAAATCTCCCTCCTCCCATTAAGGACAGCTTATTTTTACATGCCAACACTATGAACTGATACAAATGTGTGACTTCTTTGTTAAAATTGGATGGCTGCCTGGTCCTGTGGTTTGCGCACTGGACTGTTGTTCAGATTTATCCATGGTCCCAGGTTCAAATCCTGCCAGCTCCCATCCCCCATCATCCTGCAGGAGGTTTGGACTAGGAAGTAAATTATCTTCAACTCTGAAGGAACATCCAAAACATGTAAAACAAAACAAAAAACTATTACATTACAGAGTAAGCAAACTAAAAAAAATCACAAGTGACATTACATGTTTAAATGTGCTCAGTGCCTAAAAAAACATCCCTTTTATAATCGGTAGGCCTAAATTCTATTTTTTAGTGTGCCATTAACACAAGTTGTATAGGAGTTGATTTTTTTTTTTTTTGTTCAATGCAAAACTAAACAATTAACTTAGATTTTTTTAAAATTAATTAATAACATGTTACAAAAGCTGTCAATTAGAGTGTAAAGTTTGCTATAAAAGGGTATGAATCCCTCTAAGCTGATCAGTTTTGTTTTTCTCCTGGATAAGGAAACTATGTTAAGGGTTAGCATCTGTTCAAAAACATTAACAAAATATTAGTCATGATGCTGGAGATTTACTAAAAAAAAAATGTGTTTGCCATGAGTCACAATCCTTGTTTTTTTTTTAAAGTATAGTGTCAATAAGTGTGGGAGGTGGATTTTTTAGAAATGCTTTAGAATACATATTGCACCTAAAACTCTAAAAGTTTTTTATACAAGGTGTTAAATATTCATGATGTCCCATCTCTCATTTGTCCCTTGACTTTTGTCATAGGGGTGATGTGACTGAGTAACCAAATCCCTCCATTTTTCCCAGGCAACAGCTGTTATCAAGAAGAGAGAGGCTGACCCTTTCTTTATGCTCTCTCCACTGTACCTTGAAGGATACAGCTGTAATTTAAATTTTACTTGGAAGCTAATGTTACTCTTCCAGATTTTCCACAGTTTGCTATGACAGCGGGTGCCAAACTTAATTAAATGGGTTTTTATCTCTTTAATTGATCCTCCATCATTTTCTATGTTTGACAGTAGGTATTTAAATTTAAAAAAAAAATAAATACAATTCAAAATGCTTCAAGTGAGATTATTGTCAACAAAAAAACTCCTTTTCCCTTGGCAATTAAATCATTGAATAAAATGCAATCTAATTGATTATTTAATCATTTAATTTGAATTGACAATGTTTAATCATCATAACCCACCATTTAATGTTTTCTAACATCACAGTCACAAAACAATGGATCCTCCCTGGGCAAGAGGCATTATGAAAAATGAAAAAGTGGACAGACTATCAAAGGTGCGTGCCACCATGGAACAACCAGTAAACAACAACAATCTCAAGTGAATATTATCCAACAATCATAAAGAGGACTGGCTCAACCAATGGATATCAATTTCCGACCCCACCCCGCATGTACCATTTAAAATTTTACAACTAAGAATAGGACACACACTTTTCAATTTTAACTTCACAGAATAAGTCCCATACACCCTCTGTACCGATCCTTATAAAACTATCAATCATATCCTCCTTGAATGCCCACATTTGTTTCACCTTAGACAGACCCTATTAATACAAAAACCCAGCATAACCAACAACAAACTTTTCTTTTCCATGGCACAGACTGCAAACGAGCTCAGAACTCATCAGCCAAAGGCTAACTAGAAGAATTTCACAGAATTCACTGACCTTTACAGGTGTTAACAGATGTGAAAGTCCCTGCCACAAAAACAGGGTGTACAAAATAAAAGCTGAGCCGAGGTGTGCTGCCAGTCTGTAATGGCTGACTCTAGGAACATCATTGGGACCAGACTTTTCTTCCAATCCACTCTTCACCATGTACCAACCCAAAAATCCCTGAAAAGAACAAAATAGAAATGAACATAATGAACAGCATTACCAAACTTAAAATATTTAATCTTTAAAATTGTCAAATGAAATCATCATGTTAAAATTTTAAAGTTAAAAGTGCATTCAATCTCAGAATAAAGATGCTAAACTAGTCTCTCAACATCTTTGGTAAAAAAATATTTAATTTTGAACAAGATAAATCCCCTACAGACTTGAGGAGTTTAAAAGTCTTACAAATATAGTTTAACTGAAGGAACAGAAGATCACAAAACTTAGAAAGTACATTATCTCAGTTTTCATTCATTCAACAATATCACACATTCAAAAAAAAATGTTATGATACTTGGACGACCCACTAAAATTAAGAATACTTTAGTCCTCTAAAAACTAACAATGTATCAATGATAAGTAGCTTTAAATTCAAACCTGAAAAGCAAGAAGACCTCCATAAACTGCAAGTCTCGGCTTCAGGGATTTTGATATCCAGCCTTTCTTTAAGAAGTATAAGGCAGGTAAGAAAAAAGCCACACCTGTGGTCCTTCCCCACATCCTGTGAGCCCACTCCATGTAATAGATAAATTTAAAATCTGACAACATCATCTCTTTCTCCATGCTGTGCTCACAAAAAGAAGACAACCATAGATTACATTTACTGTAAAACATTTTAAAATATACATTACGGTAACTGTAAAACAGTTAAAACATACACATTACATTTACTGTAAAACATTTAAAACATACATTACGGTAACTGTAAAACCTTAAGTACTTAACATCTATTTGTCTTTTCAAAATAATGATCAAACTATGAGAACAAAAATATCAGTACACTCTTGGTTTTTTTTTTTTACATCCATTTGAAGCCCAAAGAAAAAAAAAAGTTAAGGCATCTCTTTGAAGAACCGTACAAGCTGGAGGGCAGATGATGGCTACAGAGGGTGACAACATCCAACTGCCTTTATTTGACCCAAACATGCCACTACCCTGGTATCCATCAGATTTGGATGGACTCGGAGGTGTCCTAAAAATCTCGAAATTTAAGATTCAAAGAAGTTAAAACTTGTAGAAAAAATATATATTTTAAATTTACCATCCCAACATAGCTTTCATTAGAATGGACAAAGATTAATTGGGTGTCCAAATATGGCCAACCAACTAAACTTTAGTTAACACACTGTATGAATTTATAACAATTGGGACATTTTAAAACCAAATTTAAAATGTCCAGCCTGCACTAGAATATCAAGCTTCAAAGCTGACTACATTACCATTAATCCACTCTGCCTCCTGATTCTTAAGATAACACCATTTATTTCTTTTGTACTTTTCTTATGTGCACAAGGCAGATAACAGTACAACAATGGAAAAGTAAAAACACATAATTACTATTTGTACTCTGGATACTTTTTATATTTTTCAAATTCTTCCAGCCATTCAGCTTCAGACTTTGGTGGCTTCATGTCTTTTATCAGCCGCCAGTCTACCATAGAAAGTCCAGACTCTGTTAATCTGTTAAATTTTTACAAATATCTTTTTAAATGTTGAGAAGAATGTTAATCATTTGACATTGGTAATAGTACTTCACAGTTGATTCATATTAGGAAAGATATAAAATAGGATGACAAATTACTTTGAAAAAAATGAGTTTTTGATAAAAACAATAATCTTTAGAAGTTTAAATGCAGTTTATTAATATTCAAAATATTTTTTCTTTCCATCAATGCAGTATACTAGCTTGCACTAATTTCAATATACATCATTAAAATATTTAATCAGACAAAAGGCCCTTTTAGCACCAAATGACAGAAAAACTTAGCTTTAAATGTATTTCTTATATGTATGTTACAAATGTTACTTAAAAGAGAAGATGATTACAAATATGGTTTTGGAGGAGAGGGACAAAATTACAGATATTTAAAAATGTCTAAACATGAAAGTTAAAATCAAAATTTCATATACAATTACATTAATTGCTATTTTAAAGTAATAACAAAAGTGGGATCAGCCTTGACCTTGTCACACCTCCAAGCACAACAGCACCAAAGCACATGCCAGCACATCCCATTAGCCAATATCCAACAATTTTTTGTGTTCTAGAGGACTCCACCGCTACATTTGTCAAGCATCTCCTTAAAGGTGAGGATCTTAGAGACTGTTTAAATAATTAAAACAAACAGCATTAGAAAATATAAAATTTAAATAAGGCTGGAAAAAATACTACAAAGCTACTGATTTAGTATTTATATAAAAATTACTTTAACTAAAAATCCATTAAGTTCAATTGAATTTTTTCTTATTTTTGTAAATCATTATAATAATTAATTAAAAATGCTCTAAAGTTCAGCACATAAAGCACATACCCAATTAACTGTCCTATTTGAAGCTTGTTGTAATTGATGATAAGCTTTAATTGAATTTAGTGAAGGTTTATTTATTTCTTTGAAACACTGCAAGCAAGTAATCTAAAATATATAAATATATAGACAATCAAACAAGTAAAATAAAAAAATATATATGTAAAAATAAAAACTAGATCTATATTAATATTATGAGTATCATTATATATAAATCTCTTCATGGCTCAACAGTTTGGACACCAAGAAGTAATGGAAAGATCACTCTTTTATTTCTGTAAGTCAGACTAGAGTTACCCCATGCAACTTTAACTGTGACAGAGAGCGAGGCCCAGAATAAAAAAGAGGGGGGGGGGGGGGGAGGGAGAACAAGTAGTATTCACCTGAACAAGTAATCTACTCTATATTCACCCGTCACTAAATAGCAAGGCCGGACTTAACCATTGTGGGGCCCTATGCAAAAAGGATTTCGCGGGCCCAGTTTGGGTAGGGATACGAATAATAAGTGAAAATTAAGAGTTTGTATTAGAAAATAAATTCCTCTTTGTATTTTATTCATTCTTTACTACGTACAGAATTACTTTATGAGTCTTGCAGGTAGCGAAGTCATACAATATATCGTAAAAATTCTGTTTCCTATATCGCTAACACTCAATAGCAAGAATTACCAAATGTTTCAATCTATCTTAGAGAATTGTTGATTTCAAATAATTCTTCATTAATTTGTGGCGCGAGAAGCTTCTTTCACCAGATTCCATAATTATGGATATTGCATAATGCCTTTTTTATTTATCGCACGTAGGATTGTCGTTTTCCATATTGAATGACATCCCAAAATGACAATTTTGGTCTATACATTTCAGATTTTTACAAGTTTTCAAAAGATTTTAATAATTTCCGGTGATTTCCAGGACTTTTTAGTATAATTTGCAATTTCAGGAGCTTTTGGTAAATCAGGAGGCCACGGGAAATCTGTTATAAGTTATAAAATGGTTTAATTTAATAATTAACACCTAGAATTAGCGAGGGTCCTATGAAAGTGCGGGGCACACTGAGGTCGCATAGGTTGCAGTAGCCTAAGGCTGGCCCTGCAAAATAGCGGTGTATTCTACGCCATGGGTCAGCAACTTTAATTTTAATTTTTTTTTATATATTTTTTTTGCATTTTTAATAACAATAGCTTACTAAACTTTAAATTTTACATAAATGGAAACACTGTCAGTGTTAAAAAGTATCTGGTAATAGTGTCCTCATATTCTTGATATATACTCTAAATTTACTACATTGCGTAAACCCCAAAAATGTACATTTATTGTTACTAAAATATGCATATTAAATAATTTTTTTTTGAAACTAAGAAAAATTTAATTAACAAGTGCTTTCTTTTGTAATATGGCATGCTTTTAGATATTAGTTACTTATTAGTATTTTTATTAGTAAGAGGATATTTATGAAAAGCATTTTGGAAAAAGTCTTAGGGCTCCACTAAAATTCTGCCCACATATTTCTTAAATTCAGCCCTTCTATTAAAATAATAATTTACTGGATTCTCTATTTATACAATGAATAATGTAATATCAATATCATAGATAGATTTAATTTATTTCATAGTAAAATAGCATTATTTATTATGTTTAGTTTATTGTATTTTAGTATTTACTAAAACTTTTATTATAGTTATCACTTATACTAATAAAGTTACATAATAACATTAACATACTTTATAATTTGTCAAGTGTTTCAATTGTAAAGTTTTGGCACAAAACAACGTTCGTCCTAGTCCTGACATTATTGATCTAGCTAGAACTAAATTTATTTTGTCACACTAAGGTATAGAGTTTAGATATTAATCTAGTTCTAGAAGATGATTAATTTCTTTCATTCGCATATCATGGCATATGTTTCATACATGCACTCTTTCGTCAGAACTTTCGTTTCTTTACTTTTTAGTCGTCATCAATTTAGAATATCAACACACTCTTCAAATAAAAAAAAACAGGATTAGTATCAATCTGGTTAAAAGTTCGTATTTTGCATCTTCCCACTTTCGTTTTCTCGCAGACTGATAATTACTAGTAGAGTTTCATATAATAGACGTCTATAGTTTGATAATGCTTTTGGTCTTAATCCAGCGCCTTGACAACGCAGATATCTGGCCAGGGGTGTAAACAAAGTTTTACCCATGATCTAGATCTAGACCTCAAGACTATATATTTATCTAGATCTAAATTTTAAATCTAGCTATTACTAGAATCTAGATCTAGTAATCTAGTCCTAGAATTTAGAAAAATGGAAGTTTGTGTCGATTCGGTACAGTCAGCAATAAATGCACAAGCTGGAGGTTTGGAATAAAAAAAATTGAGGGGTGGGAAGGGGGATATTACCAACCCTCCTATTAAGTATTATTCTATTAATTAATAGTATTATTAAATCTAGATCTATAGATAAAATAGATTCCATTTTCAATATAATTTATTTATAGACCCTATTCATAATTCACTATAAAGTGACTATTCCATTAACTCATTCATTCTTTGAATTGATTTTTCAACCACTTCTACTCATCCAATCATCATCAAATACACACTCCTAAATATTACTTACAATTTGCTTTTTATATATTCCATTATTTGTACCTAAGTTGTAGGTGGAATGTAAACATTAACACTACTCAGGTGTGTGAATTCTCTTGACAAATGGTAACTTATCTCTAGAGACTTAGTATGACACACACATGACATAGGCCATAGGTTCAATGTTTGGGTCACAAACCTCTTTCTGACTGTTAAGTTGTTTTCCCTTCTCTACAAAAAAAACCAACTATTGAATAGTTTAATCATAGACTATGTGACTTAAATACAATAGTGGTCAAACATGATTGTAAAAATGTAAGACTAAAGCTCTAGGCAAAAATAATATATAGACTATAGATCAGGTGTTCTCAACCTGTGGGTCATGACCCCCTTGGTAGTCAAAGGACGATTTGCCAGGGGTCGCCTAAGACCATCGGAAATAATGGTTTTTGGTCTTGGCTTTGTACAAATTTTTGCCATAGTCATAGCTACTTTTTTTTTTACTACAATTGCTATTCGAGAAAGATGATGTAGACATCAGAATCTGAATTAAACTCAATTATTTCAATTTATTTAGATTAATGTAAATTATTTTACAGTGCCACGTCTTGCCATTGAGGAATCATATATATTATTTCTGTGTTAAAGATTTATCGCACTTCATGCCTCAATTAAAGCACTGTCAATTATAATAAATATTATGCCATGTTATTGAAGGCAGGGCTTTTTTTTTTAGGACTGTACGCTCTGGTACAGCGTCCAGCACCTTTTTGAAAAAAATATTACTTTTCTTGTATTTTAATGTATTGTTATGACTTTTCCATGCGCACCACCATCCAGGCTAGTGCAGAGATGCGCACTTCTAGTAACCAGACTAGAACAGGATGTTGACATTAAGGGAAGAACGATTTCCGCCCAAGTAGAGAGCCAATATGGAGATGCTGTGCTCAATGCAGATTCCCCTTTGTGTTTGTCATGTCTCCGTGTAAATAAACGTTTGTCTCGTTGAGTTGCCTCCCTTCAGTTATTACATTGGTCTCAGAAGTGGGATTATAGGCGACTCAACGAAAGGAGGTAGGATTCGGTCACAATGGCATCTTTAAAACAACTAGACTAACTTTCAATTAAAGAGATAAGGCAGGAACTTCGTTACAGATGCCTGAAGCTTGGTGTTAGCAAGGAGGTGCTTACAGCTCGTCTCCGGCAAGCCCTAATTGATGAAGACGAAGATCCGGAGACCTACCTATTTGAAATTGAATTGGAGATTTATGAGCTTATTGGCAAGCTAAATGAAGGTATTGATGCATTGTGTGAACAAATTAACAGTATGGGGAACAAGGTAGATAAAATGGTGTCTCAAGGGAAAGAAGGAGTAGACTCGTTGGTAAAGGAGCAGTTGCCTGTAGACTCATTGGTAAAGAAGTTGCATGGTCTAGACTGTGGTTGCACAAACAGTGGTGACGGAGACGCTGGGGATTTGAGCACCGTCTGTGTTGTGGGCAAGTCTTGTGGTTGTGACTTTCAAGACGAGAAACGTGACAATTATTGCTGTGATGTCTCAACGAGATGTACCAAATTGAAGGGAAAGAGACAAATGAAGAAACTGAAGACTGTTCCGTGCCTGAAGCGTTTGTTCCTGTTGTACCTGTTACCAGTACCTTAACTGAAGTCTGTTATGTGCCTGAAGCATTTGTTCCTGTTGTACCTGATACCTGTATCTCAATAAGCCGGACAGATGAAGACAACATTGGGTCTGCGTCTAAGCCTGTTGCTGTAGACCTTAAGGACCCCTGCCTATCTGCCGGTGCTCACGAGGTAAATTCGAAGCTCGACAACTGCATCCAGAAGTTAAGCATGAGCTGTACGAGCGTTTTATCACACATAGAATTTAGATGCCAAGAAAACCACCAACAGGGCATATGTACGTCTACCATCATCATTGACATTGGCATAGATGAATGTCAATCAAACCACTCTAAATCTGAGCTGTCAAGAGGAAGACATTTTCCACTTGAACCTGAAGAGCCCTATCTTCTGGACGTGAAACTGTTATCTGAGGATGACTGCGGTGCATTGGACTTTGTTTGCAACGTGGCTGCATGTGAACCTTGAGAGGCGTCTGTCGGAAAGGTTTGCTGAGATAGCGTGTCCGATCAACGTCTGTGCTGAAGAAAACAGTGCTCGACACTATCTCTTTGTGTGTCAAACGGCCACATCATCGTCGCAACAATAGCCTTGTCAACTGGAGAAAGAGAAAGCGGCACTGGAGGAAAACAATGCGGATGGCTTGGTGGGGAACACGCTCCCTGCCGCCTGTGGCTCCCACTGATCGACCTCCACCTGAACTGTCAAACCTCAGCTGCAGTGTTTCTTTTCGGGACGAAAAGTGCAAAGATGAGGGCAATGTTATGACTTTTCCATGCGAACCACCATCCAGGCTAGTGCAGAGATACGCATTTCTAGTAACCAGACTAGAACAGGATGTTGACATTAAGGGAAGAACGATTTCCGCCCAAGTATAAAGCCAATATGGAGATGCTGTACTCAAGGCGGATGTCCTTTGTGTTTGTCATGTCTCCGTGTAAATAAACGTCTATGTCTCGTTGAGTTGCCTCCCTTCAGTTATTACAGTATATTATTAATTTTTAGTAGTTAAAAGTTAGCCAATCAACTACAAAGTACGGGCACCTAATCACTGAGTACCGGCATCTATTTTTTGTACAAAAAAAAGCACTGATTGTAGGTATGTTTTCATTATGTTGCAGCCCATAAGAAACGGACTTCAAATGTTAAAAAGAATGTTTGGAAAAAATATGTGGTGATTTTTTTTACAGTAGTTCAAGTTTTACTTCATGCAGGAATGTTTTAAAAAACTATCGCATCATTTGTAACAAAGTTCTATCGCCAAATTTATGCAATTGTTGAGTTTCTCTTGTGCAAACCTCTTGAAACGACTACTATGGCATGAGAAAGTTGGTTCCTTTTTGGAAAAGTATCACATCTCTTAAGAAACAAAAATGGTGTCTGCACAGATGATGCAAATATGTTAGTCTTGATCTCAACCTTTTGGTACAAAATGAACGATCAAAAGCCATCGGAATTCACTATTTGATTCATCGACATTTATAAGTAATGAAAGTACTGCCTCAAGAATGACAAGAATCTTTAGAAAAAAGTCACAACAAGATGAAATGCAATATGCCTTGATTGGTCAAAAAAATTTTTAAATCCGATCCCTCGAAATGTAACTTCTGCTTTGGCTAACAAATTTGGAGAAAAATAATGTTTACATGTTTGCAACCTTATCTACTTTATATGAGGAAATGTTATTGAACCTGACAAACAGATAAAAGAATAATTACTGTTAAAGAACATTTGCGCATGCTTGTGGATAAATTTTCTGTCGTGTTCTTTCCAAATCTACCCAACATACAGTTCGCATTTCCCAGAAGTCCATTCACAGTCAAAGTTTAACATTTTTCCAGAGACATCACAGTCTTTATTGAATTCATTAATAGTGATACAGCAAAAATGATATTTCTTCTATATCATTGACACAATTGTGGATCAAGTTTTTGCATTCGTATCTCGTTACGTAGGCCTACGTCTTGCCCCTATTTTTCTATTTTCATTAACATTATTTTGCAAAACATGGCTTTCTAGAAGTAGACTTGATGCAAAAGATGACATTTGTTGTGTTTTTCTCTGCCCTGATAATCCCTGCTCTGGTGAAATAGAAACAAGCTAAACCTTCATACTGTTTGCATAAGCTGTTTTTTACCAATGTAGTTTACCGTTGTAGTAACAATCTTCTATGCTCTGCCATGTTTTTTAAATTGTGACATAAGCATTCAACATAAAATAAGATGAATATGTAATAGACAATTCAAGGAATGTAAGTTAAAATGGTAAAATTTCATTTTCTTGAAATTTAATTACAAGTAGAAATAAATGTTTTACAAAATAAAATTACATATTTTTTATGAGCAAAAATAAATTTATTGTTGGGGTCACTGCATAGTAGTGAAGAATAGTAAAAGGTTATATGACAATGTAAATCAGTTACAACAAATGCCTAAATAGTTTTTTTTAATAAAAAATGTATAGATTTATGTGTAACAATAACAAGGGTTTTGCACTGTATTCATCATATTTTTTTTTACAGGGGCTAGTCGAGTTGAATTATGTGCGAATTTAATGGAAGGGGGGACAACACCAAGCATTGGTACGCTAAAGTACTTATTTATGTTTCATTTGTTTATAAAGTTAATTATTAATATATCTAAGAATTTTTTTTTATGATTAGATTACTTGAAATGCATTTTTGCCATGTTTAACAAAATGTTGTAAAAGCTTAAAATATAACATTTCGTTACTCATTATACACATCTGTCTCTTGAGCCACTTCATCACAAATGGGCCTTTATTTTCTTTTGTTTCCAAAATGTGCATTGATTTTAGCAAAATGACTTATTCATTATTTTATTTTACAGGATTGTTGAAGGTTATCAAAAGTCAAATTACAATCCCTGTCTTTGTTATGATCAGATCAAGGGGAGGTGACTTTTGCTACAATGACCTTGAGATGGAGGTTATGAAAGAAGATTTGCTGGCCCTTAAGAGAGCAGGCGCTGATGGATTTGTGTTTGGAGTTCTAACTCAGTAGGCCTACTTTTACTTTGAAGACATGTTTTTGATATATTGTTGTTATTATTTTAATATTTTAAAAACTTTACTTGATTATTTGATACTTTTAATGTTGAAGTAATTAAACTTAGTAAATAGTTATTTTTTTTGTCCTTTTGAGTTTGAAGTTTTGAAGGAAATGTGACTTCTTTCATTATTTACACCGATGCCAACTAAGCATATATTTGGTTAGAATTTCTTTTATAAAAGAACTACTTATTTGATTTCAGGGATGGAGAGGTCAATGCAGCTGCATGCCAGAGTCTACTGGGTAGGCTTCTAGTTTGTTTTTTAACTTAAGATAGTCACCAAAATAATTTGACTGTTAACTGAGCAATTACTGTTCAATTTTACAATGAAACAAAGAGAGATCTCAATCTTATTTAATAGGGTTACAATGATATATATTTTTGTAAAAACGTTTTATGTCTCGGATGTTCCTTCAGAGTTAAAGATAATTTACTTCTTACTCCAAACCTCCCACAGGACAACAGGGCATGGCAGTGTGCAGGATATGAGCCTGGGTCCATCGAGATGACCAAATTACAGTCCAATGCACATACTGCTCGAGCAGATAGCTACTATATGGCATTTTTAGCGGCCCTTGAAAGAGGAATAGATGCTATTAGTTTTGTGTGGTTTGTCTGTCCATCCGTAAACTAGAAAAGATATTGAAAATCCGACATCATGATATTTTAGACCTTTCAAAGTTCTGATGCACAGTTATGTTTTTCTTTTCTGAAAGCAAGCAGTTTTTTTTCTTAAAAATACACCATTTTTACAACTATTCACTATTAATAGTAACAAACACGGGAGGCTATTTAGTATAGGAGGTGAGTATTTACCATATTTTTTTACACATTTATGCAAACCGTTCTAGATTTTTTTTATTTTTTATTTTTGGACAATTCTATTGCTAAGTTATGTAAGTTCTGTCATACTAACTACTACATTTACAAAAAAAATGTTCACTTTTTTTTAAAGAGAAAAAATCTATTTAATATGCATATAAGTGGAATGTAATTTAAAACAACAATTAATAAGTAGCCTTTCATATTATCATGTGAACTGCAGCGTGGCACTGTAGAATAGAACACTTAAATAAAGGAATTTTATTTTTTTTAAAGAAATTTTTTTTTGAGGTTTTGAAAAAGAGATGGACCCTTTACAAAACAATTAGATAATCATTATATGACATCAGTTAGGCCAGGTTCGTATCTAACTTCACCTTTACTTTCACCTATCCCTTGGTCTGCTGGACAGTTGGGGCACCACACAAGATCGGCCAACCTTCTTTCTCCATTCTTCTTTGTCATTTGCCTTTGTTAGAATTTCATTCTAATATTCTTTCTGAAAAAATTGAAATCTGCCTTTTTACCTGCCTGGGTGGACCACTTCTAGGGCCAATTTTTAGTTTGTGTTTTCACACAAACTGTCATTGTAAACATGTTGTTTTTTTTCTGTCGCAGTATTTTACAAAATAACCAAGGTAACTTGTAGATGGTCATTTGTACTTACACAGTACATTACATACCAAAACTACACTGAAACTAGATTGACTTTGAACTAACCAATCTGAGATCAGAAAGATATTAATATTTTTGTCTCTAAATGACAACTACTGGTTAAGAAGTTGAAGATTCAAGTAGTCATTTGTTTTGGAAAACCTTGTTGATAATTTTTTGAACTCTTCATAAATCAACGCCAAATGAAAGACCCATCTTTTCAAACAGAAACTTAAATTTACTTTTAATTCTATTTCTAAAAAAATTCTAAATTTAGAATAGTTTAAAATCACCAAGTGTTTCTTAATCTTTTCTATTTTTTTAATATTTTTTTTTGTGTACTGTTTTTGCTTTATTTTTCTTTTCTTTTTTTTCTGTAGACATTGCTCGGCCATGTCCAGTAACATTCCATAGAGGTAACAATATAATTATTTAAATAAAAACATCAGTGACTTTTAATAAGTATTTGAAATGACAGTGTAGCCTGTTATTCCACTGTATCTTCCAAAGCTTAGATTTATTCTTCACCAGCGATTTTAAACTGTTTTACTCAGTTCAAACAACTTGATTGTTGTTCATCTGTTCTATTGATTGTTGTTCTTCTGTTCTATTGATTGTTGTTCATCTGTTCTATTGATTGTTGTTCTTCTGTTCTATTGATTGTTGTTCTTCTGTTCTATTGATTGTTGTTCTTCTGTTCTATTGATTGTTGTTATTCTGTTCTATTGATTGTTGTTCTTCTGTTCTATTGATTGTTGTTCTTCTGTTCTATTGATTGTTGTTCTTCTGTTCTATTGATTGTTGTTCTTCTGTTCTATTGATTGTTGTTCTTCTGTTCTATTGATTGTTGTTCTTCTGTTCTATTGATTGTTGTTCTTCTGTTCTATTGATTGTTGTTCTTCTGTTCTATTGATTGTTGTTCTTCTGTTCTATTGATTGTTGTTATTCTGTTCTATTGATTGTTGTTCTTCTGTTCTATTGATTGTTGTTCTTCTGTTCTATTGATTGTTGTTCTTCTGTTCTATTGATTGTTGTTCTTCTGTTCTATTGATTGTTGTTCTTCTGTTCTATTGATTGTTGTTCTTCTGTTCTATTGATTGTTGTTCTTCTGTTCTATTGATTGTTGTTCTTCTGTTCTATTGATTGTTGTTATTCTGTTCTATTGATTGTTGTTCTTCTGTTCTATTGATTGTTGTTCTTCTGTTCTATTGATTGTTGTTCTTCTGTTCTATTGATTGTTGTTCTTCTGTTCTATTGATTGTTGTTCTTCTGTTCTATTGATTGTTGTTCTTCTGTTCTATTGATTGTTGTTCTTCTGTTCTATTGATTGTTGTTCTTCTGTTCTATTGATTGTTGTTCTTCTGTTCTATTGATTGTTGTTTTTCTGTTCTATTTTCACATTTTATTTTGCATACTTGTACTCTATATATTACCTGAAATATCTATTCCTTTGCCTTCCTCTTTTCATTCGTATATTTTCCTTCAACTCCCCTGAAAATAGGGATGGCCAGACTTGACTTGTGGACAATATCTATCCTATGATGCAGAGCTGTCCAGCCCTTCAAAACTTAGGCCCTCATTACCTAATGTATCAGCAGATGTCAGGGTTGTCTTTCAAGCCCTGGTTTATTTACCTGGGCCCCTGACATTCATGCTTAGTAATGAATAATGGATAACAAAGTCAATTTAGCATTTAATATGATGACTTATTTACAATGTGTGATGCAAACGTATTACAACATATGTAAAAATGTATTAACAATGAATCACTTTATAGAATATACTTTTAAACTGAGTGCATCTTCCACAACATCTTTCACGGAGTATTATTGTAAGTAATACTTCTTTAGATTTAATGTGAAATCTTTCTTTTAAGTTTTTTTTGTTGAACATAATTGCTTCCCCTTTGTTACCTACTACTTTGTTCATTGAATGTCATGATGCCAGTTATACATCTTTTTTTTTCTGCTGATTTAAAATCTCTTTTAATTATTTTTTTATGTATGTTAATATTTAGCTTCATGAAATATCCAATATTAATTTGTAATAAAAGGAATGGAAGATTCAGTAAGCTTTGTGTTGTTTTTCAGCTATAGATATGGCTCGAGACATCTATTTCTCATTAACAACTGTGATCAATTTGGGTTTTGATAGAATATTGTCAAGTGGTGGATACAATTCTGCACTTGAAGGTTGTAATGTTTTACAGGCTATGGTTCAACAGGTAGGAAGGTGTTTTGTTTGACTTTTTTTTTACGATTGTTCTATTATCTACAAAATGTCTTAGACTTAGCTAACTTTAAATGTAAACATTTATTTTGCACTAACCCTTTCTTTATTTTTTATTAAGAAATAATATATTTGCTAAGTAAATCTTTTTTATTTTTTTATTTTTGTTTGCACAAAATGATGATATTGAATTCCAGGATGGCATTTTCACATATAACCTTTTGTCCTCCTTACTGCTTTTATAGTTTTCACTAAGCCACAATCAAGCTATCATTATTGGAACTGCAGTTTAAGTGTGTTGACTATCAAAGTCAGTAAAGTATTATATATATCAAAGCTCAACAAATTATACCATGTTTGTCGTGAATTTTACTGAAAAGAAACTTTACTTTTCAGGTATACCTAGTGCAACACTGTCTATTTATTTTCTGGAATAATTTTTGCTAACCATTTTTAGACTCTGGGTCTTATTAATGCTTGTCACAGGTCAGATCAACACAAAACAAAAGTCCATGATAACTTTGTCTCTGCAGCTTCATTAGACACTCTTGGCAGAAATTTCCAGAAGTTATCTGAGTATCTGGGAGGCGCTGTGGCTGAGCGGTAAAGCACTTGAAGGGTTTGAATCCTTGTGAAGACTGGGATTTTTAACTTTGGGATATTTGGGCACCTCTGAGTCCACCCAATTCTAATGGGTACCTGACATTTGTTGGGGAAAAGTAAAGGCGGTTGTCATTGTGCTGGCCACATGACACTTTTGCTAACCGGGGGCCACAGAAACAGATGACCTTTACATCATCTGCCCTATAGATTGCAAGGTCTGAAATGGGAACTTTACTTTTTTTTTCTTTTTATCTGAGTATCCATGCCATCAATGGGTACTTGGTTAATAGTGCAAAATTTTTTTTGAAATGAGGAATAGGTACCTTATAAATTAAATTAGAAGTCTTGTAAAGTAAAACTAGGGAGTTGAAAAGTTTACTGTTGCTAGCATTATTACATAAAATAAAAATAAGAAATATTGCAACAAAAAAAATTACTGCACATCTCATAGGCAAATAACATTTTTACTAATGAAATTATGTTGACTCTAAAAAGTATTGCCAACAAAATACAATATATATATATATACTTAAACTGCATTTGAAATAATGGTATACATGTGTCTATGACCAAAGAAAAAAGTTTTAAAGATTATATATGCAAAACACAGTTTTGACTAAGATGGCATCTCTATACCTTCATAAGTGACCTTGACCCATGTCCTATCTACATCATTGTCATCATCCCACAGTAATCACTGACAGTTCTGTTGATATAGGTGACAGGTACATTAGACCAATACTATACTATGTTTGCAGAACAATTTTTATCAGCATTAGAAAAAAAAATTAAGGTTTACTAAATTATACAATATGCTCGCTTGAACTAATAAATACTATTTTAATCAAATAATTTTTATTCAATAAAATACTATTTTCAGACACTAACAAAAAAATGACCTTAAATTTTACATCTCAATAATCTGTTCAAAAAAGCTAAAAAATTCACTCTCTATTTTTTATACAAAATATTTTTAGCAGCATTAACTAAAAAATATTGTAAATAATTTTCAGAAATAGTAATTAATTGAAAACTGTGTAAAACCTTTCCTATCATTATCTAGTCTTTACTTGAAGTTTCTTGATTTAATTTTGCGGCTAGCCAAAATTTGTAATGATTGCTTGATTAAGAAAATTTTTTATTAAATTGAAAAATACTTTGATTAACTTGTGTTTAGAGCCTTTTATTTTTGTTTAAATCTGCTTATCTTACTTTAAGTTACTTCATTCATAATTAAAGGAATGAGATAATGATAATTTATGAACAAACCAAATGCTTTTTTAAAAACAGAAAGATCTAAAACAAGACAACATAATACATAATTAACTTGCATACAACATTTAATAGATATTTGAGAAAAAAAGTCGCTAAGCTAGAAATCGTTCACCTCTAAACTATAGAAGTATGAGGTTGTGTTTAGTGAAGAAAGATGATTGGGTCTCTTGCCTTAGACGGTACATTAAAGCAGTGAAATTTAAAAAAAAAAAAAATGCACAAATACAATATTGAGTGAATGTAGTACAAGGATATTTTCAAAACTTGTGGTGCCATGTATTTCTTACAGGACAGAAACTTTGCTTCATTGTTCATACTTTGTTTACAAAGTGTTGCCTATTTATACTGAGATCCTACACTCGGAGTGAATAGTACACAGGAAATTGGTAGTCACAGTTGGACTTTCAGCACTCTTCTGAGTTGAAGTTTAGCAAAGTATATTAGGGAGGAGAATATAAATTTCACAGCAAGCTTCTTAGTTAAGTAGGTTGACAAATATGTTTATTTGACTAAAACTGCATAACTGTTAATAGATGTGATCTCTATTTGGAAGGACAGTTTTGATCTTAATAGAACTCAAAAGATTAGTTGGTTTTTGAACCTCCATAATAGTTAATCTTAAGAAAACTAAGAGATTGGTTGTTAGAAATCTCCATGGTACATCTTTTATACAATTGTCATTAATCCAGACAACGAAAATAAAACTTAAATAGACCCCCAACAGACATCAACTTTGTCTGCATCAGATGTAACTAAATGTGCAGGTCACAGCTGGGTTTGAAATACTGTGAAATACTGCACGTATCCTTAATTGTAGACTCTGCCTTATTAATCCAAAAAGTGGTAATGTGGCTTTATGACACTAGGTGTACATTTTAACAATACTGGACCTAAGAAGAATCACATGGCCTCTGCATAACCTACAACAGACTATGTAAGATTGACTCCTTTACCACATCAGTTTGGATGCTAAAACTGTTGCCAATATAGAACAGTTCCTGAGAAACTAAATGTGGTAGAGATATAAGAACTTCATGCTTTATGGAGCAGCCTGCGTAAGGGAAAAAAGCTTTTAGTTTTGTGTAAAATCAAAAACTAGAAAAGTTATTGAAAATCCTATTTTCCCATACTGTGTGCATTTAGTGTAGGCTGGGTGTTTCCTGTTTTTTTAAAAAAAAACATGTAAGTCTAACCATAACTGGAATATCCATGGGACAAGATGGAGTTGGCCAATGGTCCATTCTCCACTATCCACAGAGCTCTCCAAATGAAACTATTTTTCAGTAGAAAACTTAAAGTGGACTTTGCTCTGGATATTTTCCTTGGCACAGTCCATAAAAGAACTCACAGTTCAGCAGTGAAAAGCTGGCTAGAAGAAGAAGAAGTAACTGTTGTACGAGATTTTCTTAGCAAAACTTTACCCTGAAGATGGATTGGTGATAGGAGAGTTCCTCTGGGGTGTATTGAAAGAAAACGTTTGCTGTCTGCAATGTGTGAATCTGTTTGAGACAGAAGAAGGATGTGCATTCAAAACAATGGAAGCTTCTTTCTTTTATAATTGCCATTATGAAAAAAATTTCATAAAATGTTCCTAGCAGGCATGTATATAAGGTATAGGTACTCTTTTAAAAGTGTTTTGTTTCCCTTTTTGTTAACAATTAATTGCTCTTCTATTATTGCAAGATGAGATACTTGTGTTGTGTTCATATTTTTATTGATTTAAATTCTTGCTGCATTGAAAATTATGTTGTAATAATTTTCAGAATAAAACAAGAAAAATCCATAAAAAATACTTTTTAAAAAAAGTTAAAATAAGTTGAAATGTATCAATTAGACTGGATCATTCATGTAATTACATTTTTTATAGATCTAGACTAACAATCATAAATCTGTGCAAATTAGAAATATTTTTACCAAAGTATTTTTGTTTAGTGCAATTTCATGCTTTATCTTTCTCCATGCGCCATGATCCTATCGCTTGTCTGGACCAATATTATTATCATTATTATACTAGTAAATTTGAAAAAGAACATTCAGTTCAGAAATATTTATTCTATATTAGATGTAATTATTTTCTGTTTTTCTAATCTCGTTTCAGACTCAAGGTGTGAAAACTATTGTTGTACCAGGTAATTATTTCAATAAATCCTTTGTCATCTTTGCTGCATCAACATACTGGAAGTTAATATCCATTTTTTTTTATCAATACATTTAAGTCTTAGATTGAATATTAAAATTAGTTTCAGTTTAAACTTTTTTTTTTTAAGCTTTAATATTTGCTTCATTGATTCTCAATCAAATATTTTTAGAATCTTATTTGTTTCATGTTTGTAAAAACATGTATATTTCTAAATAGACCTTAAAACTAAAAGGAAGACATAATATAAAAGAATGAAGAAATCATTTTTTATTAAATTATTTAAAAAATTTATTTATAATAAATAATAATACTGGAGGTAATTAACATTGTTGTAATTAACATTGTTACATTTGTTTTTAAATGTATTGTCTTGTAGGTGGAGGGATAAAGATAGATAACTTGGAACAGATTTTGTTAAAATCTCAAGCGAAAGAGTTCCATGGGTCTGCAAGAAGAGTTATTGATTCAGTTATGACATTTAGAAAGTGTAATTTAACAATGGGATCACAACCAGATATTGAATTTATCACTAAAGTGACCAGTACTGAAGATGTTAGCAAAATGGTCTCCATATATAATTCTATATATGTCAATTAAAGAATATTATAAATTAAAGAAGGCGTTACTGCATTGTAACATTTATCAAAAAGTGACCAGTTCTAAAGATGTTGGTATAATGGTCTCAATATAATAATAAAAGAATAATATAAATTAAATAAGGTGTTAATATAAATTTTTTTTATCAATACATATAAGTCTTAGATTGAATATTAAAATTAGTTTCAGTTTAAACTTTTTCAGTTTAAATTGTTGTAACATTGAATTCATATTTCCAGTTAACTCTTTATAATGGAAGTTAACATTTTAATTAACTATAAGGGTAATAGCTAATTAATATTTAAATTACATCTTTGTAATAAATTCATCCATTTCTGTTGCTCTGTTGGAGTTAGGTCTGGTCTTGTCACAAAAAGACTCAATGCTCCGCTCTTGGGGAGCCTGTTTTAAAATTAGGTGACATCAAGGCTTGTGATGGAGCGAGGCCTGGTGTTGTCGTATAAAGACTTCATGCTCCTATCTTGGGAAGCCTGAGTGATTTATAATTGACGTCAAGACTTTTGACATCGCTGTTCTCAGTTATGGGGGGCTGAGATCAGACTTTAGCTGAGGTATGTTTTCACTTCAGCAAGTGCAGTTTTCTTGCATACTGGACATGAGTAGCAGGATTCTGAACAAACAGAGCACAGCACCACATGACCACATGGTAACAGCATAGTGTCAATTGGCCTATCCTTGCAGATTAAACATGTCAATGAATTTTTTAGGTAATTCTGCTCCCTTTTCAATGCGTGCAACTTCAGAATATTTTTGTGATCTTCAGGCGAAATTGTATGCTGATTCTCTTGACTAATGTTCACATCGTCCTGGATGAGCATTTCAGGGGCAAAATTTACTGTTGAACTGTCCTGTACACAAGAATCACTCTCTAAATTAACCGAAACTGCTGGTAGAGAAGTATGGTCTTGTGTGGAATCTGGGAAAGTATGGTCTTGTGTGGAATCTGGGAAAGTATGGTCTTGTGTGGAGTCTGGGGAAGTATGGTCTTGTGGGGAATCTGCATTGTGAAATGATGCTAGAATTGATTTTAAGGCTGAAATACCTGAGCTCTGACACAGTTTTAATATGGAATGTATTAAATTGTCTTCATTAAGCTCTACATTATTCTCAATCATGTCCATAATTTCTTCGACAGTTGGAAAACGTTGAAGTTTTATGTGAAGTAAAATAGCAATGAGCTCAATATTGGTTGTCAGACTTGTACAGTCTGTGTTGTAGCTGTCATCAACCCCCCACTTCACGGCCTGTAATGATGGTTTCTGAGTGAAGTCACTCTCCTTCCTTATAGCCTGAATGAGCTGGTGACACTCCTCTGCAATGTTGACAGTTGGCATTAAAGTGGTCAGCTCAGAAGACCAGGAGACGTTTTTAGTCTTGCATGATGAGTGTTTTGATTTGGGGATGGCTCCAGAGTTAACTGTTGAATCAGTCTCTATCGCTTTGACATAATGGTTGGGCTGAGTAACAAATTCTGTTGTGAAAGTTTCAGGTTTGAAATTTGGCAGTGGGATGCGATCTGGTTCATCTTTTTCAATTAAATAATTTGACTGAATTGATTTGCTGAAGTCAAAGCTTGGTAAATATGATTCTGTTTAAAAAGAAAGAAATGTTAAGTCTAATTACTAATAGAAGTAATAGTCGAGAATTTCAATCTAAAAAAAAAAGCATGAAATAGTAGTTACTTTAAATAACTAGGTAGTTTCCAAGTGTAAAAAAAATCGGGAATTCCAAATTTTATAAAGTTATAAATAGCGATGACTTTTTTTCTTTTTTTTTTTTAAAGCGCAAGCCTAATTAATAAGTTCGGTTGGTAACATTTATAAAATTTTAAAAATGTACTAACTGAGATAATACTAAGACAGTCTCGATCTAGTTTCTAGACCTATTTTAAATTCTAGATCTACATGTACCAAACTTATCTTCTATATTTCTATATACTAAATGCATGACGCGTAGGACGTAACCATCTTCTTTTTTGAAGTCTGTATTATATAAGATAAGATACTTATATTTATATATAGGCCTAGTAGAATCTATATAGTTTTTATAGATCTAGGTCTAAATCTAGATTGATCTAGTTTATTGTAGATCTAAGGCTTAAACTTTAACGACGTTAATCGTTGTTTTTCTGACAACTAGATCCAGCTAGATCTATATAAATTATAATTTAGGCTATACGAAAATATAAATGCCAATTTTTCTACTTACCATAAAAAGCAGTCATTCTTAATTAAGTTTATAGCTTTGGATAGATTAAATGAAGCACTGTAATGTAATCCTACTTTCTAAGGCGACTAGGGGTTTAGGACAGAATGTATTCGCCAACTGGTAGTTCGGCTTTTATATAGACCGTAAGGAGCCCACTGACTCCATCAATTCTAAATTTAGAATCGGATATTCTCACTTCACAAAGGATTTTTTAAAACTTTTTTTAAAAATAAAAGCTATGTACGCAGTCGGTCATCATTTAAAATCCTCCTATTGCGTTATTCTTTATAAATGTAGTAACACGATTTCCAAATATTTGTATCCTCTTGACATTATAACATTTTTCACTTACTCAACGATTGAATACTTTTTAAAATGGTCGTACCGTACAAATGCAAAACAACCCGATTATCCTACTAATGTCAAGCTCACACAAAAAAAAATGTTGCATGATTGCATTGCATGTATGTCATTTTTTTTAATATATACCCATTTAGATGAAAGGTCTGGAACGTGAACCAACACTACTATATTTGCAAATGTGGTGTGTGGACTTATGCCAGCGGGTATTATAGAGTGTGGACAAAGACATGTAAGAATTAAGTGTGGACTTTAAAAAAAACAAACGAACTACCTCAAAAGAACATAAATTAGAAAAATTTTAAATCGCGTTCACAAAAAAAGGTCTAATATCTTAATTTCTTATTGCTTGGTTGCCTGTTTCTTTGGTTACATCAGCTGCGTGGAGGAAAAAAAAAAGGGGGGGGGACTGATGTGTGGGCGACTACAGCTAATGCCCATTCATCTCATTCCCATGAGGTGGTCCATATAGTCGCCACTGAAGGAGGCAATAGAATAGTTGCCAAATGTAAACTATTGAATGCCAAATCTTTTGTTTGTTTCAGTAATGAACAGTATTATGTCTTCGAGTTTCCAAACCTCCTCCGGGAATGCAAGGCTCGAACTTGGGACCTTCCTGATGACAGCTCGAACTGCATACCGCTGGACCAGGCAGCACAATAAGTGCGCTGATTGCATTTTAGCATTGAGCTTAACTTTGCTACATGCGGTAATACACAGAGTTTATGATTCAAATATGAATTTAGAGAAATAAGCCTACACTAGGCCTATAATGTGCTTATGACAATTACCAGTCTTACATGAAAATGTATGAAGCAACTTTAACTATAATTTGTATTCTTTTAAACAAGCGTTCGGATCTGAAGATCCGATCTATTAAGTTTAAAAGTTAGCAGAATATTGGCTACGTTCACGCACGGGTTATTGTAATGTTTATTTACTCAAATCAATTCATAGCACAACCAACTCGACCATCCCCATGTAGAGCTTTGATTAAGAAGACAGAATATGTCTTTTGGGACTTGAAAAGATCTAGGGATTGACCCTGGTTAGGGTGAGGTCACCATGTTCAATTTTATTTGTTTTTGTGAGAAGTAGTGAGTACTGGGATACTTCTGAAAAAAAACAAAAAACTTTTGCTTGTCAAACTTTTTGCGAACTTAATAAGAAGCGTTGTCAAATCTAGTGACTCTTAACACAAATTTATTATTAGATCAAATATTTCGGTGACCAAAAAAACTTTCCAGCATGGTTAGGGCAGACTGACAAAGATTTAGTGTCGACTGTGATATAGATAGGTCTATCTCTTCAAGCTTTTAGATAGGCTGAACATAAAACTCACACTGTGGGAATAGGCCTACTGCGGGTAAGCACAAAAGTATGTAAACCAAAGGTCACAGTGTTTTTTGAAGAATAAAGGTATATTAGTGAGGAAGAACGAAGAGAGAGAAGTCATGACCTAGATCTGGATACTAGCCAAGCAAGCGTAGATTATGGTTGAATTTGAGGAATTCCCGGTGACAGTTTTCGTCCTCTACACTTTTGATAACAAGTTATTTATCATGAGAAATCCGGTCAAACCATTGAAACTCGAGAGGGGAAAAGTAGTAGATCCAGTACTTTCTATGTTTCAACAACTTTTCATATAGAATTTTCCTTTCAATATTACATGTAGAAAGAAGAGTTGCAAAGTTGCACCCTTTCATGAACCTCTGGGACTGATCGAATAGATTTCACTATCAATGTACCTATAAGTAGGCCTGTACTGTACATGATAAGCCAAATTCTAGGGCACTAAATCAGTAGTATGAACAAGAATAAGGTCCCATATTCATTACAATCATTTAAAATATCTAATTAAAAGGGTAAAATATTTAGGTCACTCACTGTACGACTAGTGTAAGGAATAACATTATACTAGCCAACTATAGAGGAAATAGTTTAGGAAGAGGCCATACGATATAGAGAGGATATATAATAGGCAAAACTAAATGAGATCACGTTATTGCAGAGCATCAAAGTCTGTCATTTCACTAGCTTGATGACACGTCATATACAGGTTATTGCTCTGGTAATTTATTAATTCATAAATAGTATTACTTCGACTTTCGGATAGTTTTGAGTTTGAATCCTATGACGGCAGTATTTTTCCTTTCATATTTAGATCGGCTCAGAGTCCAATTAACTATAATAGCTGAAGAAAGTATATATATATATATATATATATATTATATATATATATATATATATATATATATAGTATGCCCTCTGGGTGTCTTCACCAGGAAATGGCACTAGTACATATTGACAAAAAAAATTAAATAAATTAGGATATAGGACCTACATTTATTCCGTCCTAAAAAGAAATATTCTTTTTTTTTGCAAATCAACTGGGGGTTATAGATAGAATTATATTGTAATACTCCTTTAATATAATCTAAATAAGTGATCAATGGAAATTCAACTTATAAGCTTATAGCTTACTACCTTCATAAGAACGCGATATGTATCAATTACTTCCCCCTGTTACCGTACCATAAATAGATACGTACGTACATACTACTATTATCAAAGAAATGAAGGTAGCAATGTGCTAATGGATCCAAATAGAGAAGCTTCGCGTGTCTCAATCTAGAAATTTCCGATGAACTTTGAATTGGTCGAGCAAATTCGTTGACACTGTTATACTTCCTACACGATAAGCTGATAGGCTAATCCTATTGACCGAATTGTAGCAGGCTATATCTATATTTAGATTTATGAAAATCCGATTCTCCTGTTTTTTTTTTTTGTTGTTTATTTTACACTGGAGTAACGCCCTGGGCCTACGGCTAAGGGATAATTCAAAATGTCACTGTTATTACCGCCCCTTGCTCAGACAAGTTTGACAAGTACCACAGTCCTTAACATTTTAATCGGGAAAATCTAGATTTTGAAATCTCTGTACGAATAAGAAGTCCAATCTTGCCTATTAAAAAAGTGTTTGGTGTGTTATAATGTTATAGTGACATAGTCCATGTTTAGCTTTAAGTGTAACAAAGGAACGTCTTTTGCTTAGGTCATATTTATTAGGCCTATTTGATCTACCACACATGACTTGTTCAATAATATACTAACTTAGTCTGGTCTTCGGTCTCCAACCCGGTTGAGAAAGGAGGAGGTTTTGGAGCAGGGGCTAACTACTCTACTCGAAAGAAAAAACACTAGTTGCAGAAACAGCAAACAGTCTAGTCTAAGTAGAAACACTTAAATTTAATGCATTTTTTTAAAGAATAGTGCTACTTTATAAAACGCTAAATCAAAAAGATTATACAGGTTAAAAAAAAATAACCTGATATACAAATGAATGGAAGGTCTAAAAAATTATATTACATTCTGGGTACACAGAAATGAAGTGGTGGGTGAGGCTTGGTGAAATGCGAGTAAATATAAAGACAACACTGGCGTATTAGAGCATGGAATGGGTTGCCTGAGTCAGCCAGGAAAACCTATGACTTGGCAGAATTTAAGACATTGATTAACACGCATGGCTAGATGCATGACGCGCAGGACGTAAATATCTTATTTGAAGTAACGTCTGTATTTTATAAGATAAGATAATATTGACAAATAATGTAGGATGAATACATGACCTTTCTCTACCTTTAACATTGCTCAATGGAAACATACAAAATATTTATGTTTCCTTCTGTCTGAACAACAAACACAGTTTGAGAGTCACTCTTTGATCAGAGGTATGACTTGAGATGAGATCATCTTTGATTGAAAGATATATTTCTTATCTTCTGTAAGGTCATTGATATATTAAGGTCAACTAAGGATATCTATGTTGCTTATACCCCACACACATACTCACCTTAAAATGTTAGTCATTTGATAATACACCAGACATCATCAGGCTACATACTCGGTATATATGAAACATATTTGGGCGTCTGTTAAGTTCCGTTCTTAAGAAATGGAAAATAATTAAAGTGACGTCTACAACGATAATAGCCTATATTCATATTCAGTGGACCAAGTATATAAATTACTAAAAGCCTTCATTAGTCTTATTAAAAAAATCTTTCCCCACTTATATGAAATTATATAAGTGTCTTGTGTGTTGTTGGCAATGTTATCTCTTCAGTACTGAATTTAAAAAAATATATATTAAGTGTTAGAGTGATATAAAATAGAAATCCACTTAAAATATGACATCATCAATGTTGACTTGGACGAAAATAGAGATGTAGAATCTTATGTTAGAAGTTTACCAGAAGGTCTCATAAATATTTTCAAGCATCAAGTTGCCTTTTGTTTCCCCACTGATCTCATATAAAGATGTTAGCGGATCTTCCCCGTAGAGGCCTCAAGCTATGGTTGTTACCACTTTAAAAAGTCCGAGAAAAGGATTACAAAATATGATACAAAATGTGTTGAGGGTGATTTTGTAGAATATTAGTCTACACATTATGAAAGTGACTTAATTTTATAAATGTAATCAGGACAAAAGACAATCGCATAGGTTGTTTTTTTTTTTCAAAATAATTATCAAAACTTAGACAACAGTTTGTACTGTTACATCTGAAAACCTACTTTAAAAAAAAAAGGTGACTTGTTATAAAAAATGTGTGAGCTTCATAATGTTATAGTCTTCATACAGATAATTATATACGTCTCTGAGTTGTAGATCTCTCTGTGAAGGAACATTACTGGAAAGTAGGACAATTAAATTCACCCAGAATTGGTGGCACACTAAGGACTATCTGCTGCCTGGAATGTATCTCAGTCGACTTTGGGATGTTGTTTTTTCCGGACATGTTTTTTTTTTTTTTTGACATGCATGGTTTCACTTTGCAAAACAAATTTCCTTAGCTATTAAATCAATAAAAGATTTTGTTGTTGTAAAAAGGGGAGGGTTTTCCCCCCATACATTCAGAGATAGGATTGAGTGGATCGAGATGTAGCAACAGTTTTAAAAGGCTGAATAGATATTAAAGAGCTATGCCACCATTTCTTAGGAGTGGAAATTGATTTCCTAATTCAGAACTACGTGTAAAGTAAACTCGTCAATCATGAAACAGTTCAACTAACTGAATGAACAGGTCTACAGACATAACGAACGGATTTTTTGTTTTCGACTAGCTAATCAGTCAATTGCAAAATGAGTTCAGTACGCTCTATAAAACCCATTGTTAGAATTTGTTTTATTTCCTATATTTTTTTTTTTGGCTTTTTGATATAAAAAGTAAAAACAAAATGTTTCTTTTTAGGTATGAACTGGAGAAGGTTCTATAACAAGTTAGTTTGTGTTTGTTGAGCTTGCTGTAAGTTTTACTCTACACTATTGTGATGGGATCCTTGGCATTCCTTGGACAGTTGGTGCTCCCAAGATAATATGGATCTGAGAATACCAAAAGTAAAAAGTGCTCTTTCTTCCCTAGTGAAATTAGAGAATGGAATGGGTTACCTGAATCAGCCAGAAAAAAAAACGACTTAGCAGAATTTAAGTCATTGATTAACATGCATGACTAGATTGACACATAAAATGCGTATGACGTAATTATCTTATTTTTTAAAGTAATTTCTGTATAAGATAAAATATAAGATATTGGAGGAGACTAGAATTAAATATATATTTTTTTTAAAAAAACGACTTTCCTTTGAAACTACTGGAATAAAAAAAATTACAACTATTTTTTGTTTCCATGACATGTATTCATCTCCTTATTTGTCCTTTGTTTAACATTTCGATTGCTTTACAAAAGCGAAGACTGACCTAGCTGCACTATTTATCTTTTGGTATCACCACTGTAACCATAGTAGGTACCATGTACATCGGGGAAATCCAAAACAGTGCAGCTCCAAAGTTGTCAGGTCAGGGAATTGGAAGTAAACACAAGGTAAACCAGAGAACGAGAATTGAAAGCCTGACCTAAGTAATGAAACCGATTGGGGGGAAAATTTGCAGACAATTAAAGGTTTCAAGAACTATTATAACATTTAAACAAGAAAACCATTTTAAAAAATATATTTTTAAAAAAGCTTATATTAAGTGTAATTGTTTCAATTAGTTTGGTTCATTCATGTTAGTCCATTTATGTAATTATGTGACCTATTGATCTAGACCAGCGATGCCCAAACTACGGCCCGCGGGCCAGATCAATAGATCGTGCTTCAATAAGGTCCGCCAAAACATAGGAACAAAATCTAAAAATAAAATATATATATATGCTCAATATTCTCTTTGAGTTTAAGTTAGGACTCACTCTTTCTTGGATGAATTCTATCTGTACGTTTGCTATTCTAATATTCATAGTCAATATTGTTTTTATTTTAAAACAAAAGTGTTGTTTTTTTAAAGGCGATAAGACTTGACAGCTATTTTTAATTCTTGGAAAATTAATTCCACTACTGTTTTGAGTTAGCCGTGTTCATGACAGCTTGTGTGTGCAACACAGAGTATGATTAATGCATCATTTTGGGTCGTGTTCTTTTGATATCAAAGCCATTGGTACCGTATTGTTTATGAAATTGCAGAGCCTAAGAAACGAAAAGTAGACTCTGAATGTAGAAACTTTAAAGAAAAGTGGACAGTTCATTACTTTTTTGTGGAATAGGATAGTAAGCCAACATGTTTGATTTGTAAAGAAAGTGAGGCTGTTTTTAAAGAACATCATATTAAAAGGCATTATGAAACCAAACACATATGGTGGCATTCTTGATTTGAGCCACGAAGACAAGATTGTCAAGTTACGACTAGAGATTGGGGGGATTGACGAGAATATTTAGGAGACAAGAAAATGAGTCGTTGACAAGGTCCAGCTACAGAGTTGCTCACATCTTAAGTAGAGCAATGAAGACTTTTTCCGATAGCGAATGTGTAAAAATGTGTTAGCTAGCAGTGATGGAAGAAATGTTTCCTGAAAAGAAAAATGCAGTAGAAGCTGTCAGCCTTTCTCGCATGACAAGTGCAAGACGAGTGGAAGGTATGGGTGAAAATCTCCATTCACAATTAAAAGACAGCAGCAGAATTCGAAATTTTTTCTATTGCCTCTTACGAGTCCACTGACATCGCGCTGCTCTTGCCTCTTGGTATTTATTCGCGGTTCAAACAGCAATTTTGATATAAGAGGGGTTAGCAGCTAGAACATGCGTGGAACACCTGGAGGAGACCTGTTTAAAGAAGTGTGAACCATCATAGAGGACCTTGCTCTTCCTTGGAATAAATTAGTTGGAGTGACTACTGATGGCGCTAGAAATATGGTTGGATGACACAGCGGACTGACAGCGAGAAATATTTTAAAAGTTGTTGAGTCAAATGGAATTGAACCCCTGCGGCTTCACTGCATCATTCACCAACAAAATCTCTGTGGAAAGGTTTTGAATCTGAATCATGTGGTGATGATTGTGCTCATCACTATAAATTTCATCAAATCACAGAACGTTGAATCACAGAACTTTCTAAGATTTTCTGACAGAAATAGAGTCTGAATATGAAGACGTTCTATGTCACAGTGAAGTGCGGGGCTTCTTAAGCCGAGGAAAGGTGTTAAAACTTTTTTTTTTATTTGAGACACGAAATTGAAAATATTTATGACAGAAAATCAAAACAAGTGCCACAACTTAAAGACCCTTCATGTTTGTGGCATTAGGCTGTTTTATGCGACATCACATCACATCTAAATGAACTCAACACCAAACTACAAGGGAAAGACAAATTAATTTCGCATGTGTATGCAGACATATGTGCTTTCCAAACAAAATTGCAACTCTTTATTTAACATGCGGAAAGGGTGCATCTTGTCAACTTTCCAACCTGTACAACTCTACAAAATGATAAGCAGCTAAATATGTCTTTCCCAAAAGAAAGAATGATCCAACTTCTGAGGCTTTTGATGGATAATTTCAGTGAAAGATTTGTGGATTTTCAGAATTTAAAAAATTAAATTCGTCAATGTGTCAAGTACCCCGACAGATCTGCAACTGGAACTGATTGACTTACAAAGCTAGACATTCTTGCTTGACTAATTTCAAGTGATGCAGACTGGTGACTTCTACTCAGTGTTACCTGCAAAAACTTTTTAAAAATCTTCGAAAACAAGCGCTAAAAATGATCACAATGTTTTCAAACACTTATTTGTGTGAACAAAATTTTTAAATGATAAAACAGGCGAAAACCATGTTACGAAATCGACTCATGGATGTACATCTAGATTCAGTGCTCTGACTCGGGGTTTTATCTATGCAGCCAGATATTCAGATGATGATTTTGGATAAACTTCATGCATCACATTAATTTATGTAAGTAGGTCCTCAAATAAAACTATTAAAAATAGCTTATTTTATATTTAATTTATTTTTTCTTTTTGGTGATATGGCCCGCGACTGGAATGCCTAAAATTAAAATGACCCACAGACCAAGTAAGGTTGGGCATCACTGATCTAGACATAATAAATCTGTGTGATTAAAAATATTTTAGCAAATTTGTTTTTGTTTAGCTATTAGCTTTCTCACTGTGCTATGATCCTATCACTTTCTCACTGCGCTATGATCCTTTCACTTTCTCGATGCGCTATGATCCTATCACTTGTCTGGACCAGTTGTGAAAGGGGAAGGGAAGATAGGGTATCTTTGTGAATGTTTACATCATCATTTTTTCAATGCATTAAAAACAGTCCTCAATGAGACTAATTCAACTTATTCCATCACATCTGTCAGTACGATTTCATTCCCTTGCTAAAGATAGTTGGCCTTCAGTCGTAGAAGACTATGGTTCATCTCCCTATTTTGGAGACACTCCCGCCCACATATATCTCAGGTTAAGTTCGGTTTTGTGATAGAGGAGCCGGCCATTTTTCGTATGGCACGCTTTTCTTCCAGAGATGAGCTCCATGGTTTTTTTTCACTGTCCATAGCTTTCTTGTTCACCGTCTCTCTCCAGCTAGTGAGGTCTAGGGCTATGTCTTCCCAATGGTCAGTATCAATGTTCCCTGTTTTTAGGTCCCGTTTCATTACATCCACGTAATGGGGGTGAGGATGACCAGTTTTGTTTTTTTTTTTGAGCCAGAAGTGAGTTGCCCGTAAAGAATGATGTATGTTCGAGAATGTTCAAAATACCAAACAAAATAATTTATTACCAATAGTTTATTAACTACTTTGTTAATTTTTTTTTTATGATTCTTGTGTTGTCAGGTAAAAGAAATACCTGTGCAAAGTTTCAGCTTAATTTGATTTTGGGTGTGGAAGAAATAACGTGTACAAATATTTTACCAAAACAGGCAAACAGATAGAGGGAGTAAATATAAGCTTTTAAAAAAAATTTGTTCCTACTTTAAACTAAACATGTCTATTTTATTTTTCTTATCTTTGTAATAACTCTCATTAATATGATAAATATCACGACACATAATTGTTAAAACAGCACGTGATTCCTTCCTTGTATTTTCATTTTCACTTGATGTATCCAGGTAACATGACTATTGTCTCTGTTTTTGTCTTTTTTTTTTGTTTTGTTTTGTTTTTGTTGTTTTAATTTGTGAAGCTTATAGTGGTCTAGGTTTTTTTCTTCTCCCGATATGTGTCATAGGGATCGAACCAATGACATTCTCGTTATTAGCATCACGCTCTATTCAACTGAGCTAACCAGATACAACAAACATTCAAACATCTAAAATTCTAAATGAATGGAAAACAAAAGGATCTCCTTTTTTCCCATAAGTTAAAAAGAATTTTCAATAATTAATGAAATCATCTTTCAGACATTTTACTCACATGTGTTATCAGGCAACTCGGGTTTATGTGCAAAATTTCAACTCCGTCGGATAGTGAAAAGTTGTCAAGAAAAAACAAGGATGTCAAAGAAAGTTTGTGTGGAAACACAAACTGAAAATCAGCCCCCGAAGTGGTCCACCCAGGCAGGTAAAAAGGCAGGTTTCAATATTGTCAGAATGAAATTCTATCAAAGACAAATGACAGAGAAGAATTGAGAAAAAATGTTAACAAATCTTGTGTGGTGCCCCAGCGGTCCAGTAGACCGAAGGATATGTGAAAGAGAATGTGAAGTTAGATGGGAACCTGGTCTAACTGATGTCTTATAATGACTATCTAATTTATCTAATTGTTTTGTAAAGGCCACACAAAACTAATAATGTCTTTTCCCCTTTCGGGAGCCGCTAAAAAATGATTAAAAATATGCCTGTGATTTAAAATGTAGGAACTGAAAAAGAAAACTTTCCGGAGAAGAAACAAGCGACAATATTTGGCCAGCTTCAGTTGTAAACTTGATATGGCTTATCTTAGAGCATTTAGCATGAGAGCCTTGGCATCGGCTATGGACGGAATGTTGTAGCCACACAGGGATTCCCCCTCTCAACGTCGCTGTTGGGTCCATAGGAAAGGCAGATAGCCGATAGACCTACAATTTGGGATCAAGAGCATCGCAAGATTTGCCGAAGTTAAGCACTCTTTGCTACACGTTGCACAAGGGTCACCAGCTTCTGATTTTTTCTCAGGGTTGAATCTTGAAGCCTTTCCCATGTTTAAATTTTAGCCGCAAGGCAGCAGAGTTTGGTATTTAGAGTTTTCCTTCTCCTAAGTTGGTAGTCATCGAAGGCTAACGAGCTACTCCTGTTCTAAGTGTGAGCTGGCGCTCCTAGATCTAATTTTTGACCTAATTTTATCTAATTTATATTATTTATATAGGCCAAGGCTGTGATGTTTGTAATTTAGTGTCCTTTTTAATTTTTATAGTTCAGTGCTGAGTATTTTGTAGTTACCGCTATTTATAACTTTCTGCTAGTTTTAGTCTTTTTCTGTTATTTGTGTTTTACTCGTAGAGGAAAAGTAGTTTTTAAAATAGTTAACTAGCCTTAGAGCTGTGGATGTTATTTCCTATTTTTTGTCCCTGGTTAGTTCTGCTTATTTTTGTCTTTGGCATTAGCGTTGGATTGGTTGTTATTTTTTTTATATCAGTTTATGTGCAGGTCTGTATGAGTTTAGAATAGAAATAACTTTTTATCTTCCTTTTGTATTTTTGTAGAATTTGAATTTTAAGATTCTCTTTTTAATGCTGTTTAATTTGGTATATAATGTTGTGTAGTCCGTGTCTTTAGTAATTTGCTAGATTTTATTGTTGTGTAAGGCTAGGTACAAATTAGGGAAATCGGTAGTCCAGTTTAGTTATAGATAATTAGCGTGACGTCATGCTCTCCGATATGTTCGCGCTGACCAGTTATAGCTAGCTCGGAACCACGTTGAGCTCTCTTTTGTCTCGACCCGTGGTCAGTGCTGACAGTGGTGCCTGTATAAAGTTATTTTTGTGTAGTGTAATTTCAGCTGGGACCGCCTGTAAGTTGGAAAATGTTTTTATTTTTGCTTTCTTTCGTTTGTATTTGTATTGATTGTTTCTGCATTTATTGCTATAGTCTAGATGCAGACTGATTAGTGTAGTGGCATCACTGGCTAGTTAATTAGCCATGATTACCTCTGATGGAACCGGAAGTTCTTTGCGCCAGCCTTAATGCTTTTTGCTTTCCTATACTATGTCTGTGTAAATATTTTATTATTTTATGTTTCCTATGTGTTTTTATTAATATTTTATCGTTAGGATAACCACTCTATTTAAGTTGGCATTTTGTCCTACCTTTTAATGTAAAAGATGGCTGCGACCTAAGCATCGCTGTCATGGCGGCTTGTTTACTCTTATCTACTATTATCTAGTTCTAGCTTATGTTTATTGTAGTCTAGCCTGACCTGTGTTGGTTGTGGCTTGGACTTTAATAACTCAGGTATTGCTTTTATTATCAACATGTAGATAATTGAAATTACCTCATGCTTGTATTGTGAGTATGCACTAACTAGGTCTAGACCAGTCCAATCTAATATATGTGTTATAGTCCATTATTATTTTATTTTTTGAATATTGTCTTATGTTTGTTTATTTTGTAATTGCAGGCTATAATTCCTGCCTTACGGCCTAACTGTCTGCCGCAGTTATTACTGCCTAACTGCCATTATTTCGGCTGTCTAACTGTCTGCTGTAGTTCTACTTTACTGCTGCTAGTAGTTTACTGTTTAGTGTTGGGGTAATTTAGGTTATTTGGTGGTCGGTTTAGTTAGTAATAGTTTTAGATTTAGCAACATAGATACAGAGGCGGCAGAGGGTTTTGGTTAGTGGAGTTGTAAAGTTCAGTTAAGTAGGGTTGATTAATTATTTAGTAGTGCGTATATATAGATTTTGTTTATTTCCAAGTTTATTTTCATTTTCGTATCCCCCTATATTTTTATTGCTTTGTAAGTTTGTTGTAAATAAAGTGTATATAAGTTCTTTTCAAATTTCAGTTTGTTATTTCATTTTTAGTTAGCTAGTTTAGTTTAGTTAAGTTTAATTGTGCTGTCTGGTTGCTTAGGCGACTCTAGCCCCTTGGTCGCAGACCGAGGTGCACAGATTGGGCCCACCCAGTAGAGCCACCACCTGCCTACTGTTATAAATAAACAAATGTTGAGCAGCAGCAATTTTATAGGTAGTGGGGTGCATATAACCGCTACTATTTCCGGCAATCATAATTTTGCACGTGTTATTAAACAACCTTGTTCTGCAGGTGTAGCTCTGCAATGTTAACGCACTACTAACCAGTCAAAAGCTGCGCTAGGTCGGACACCTACCCAGTATAGGTGATGACTGCATGCCAAAGGCGATCATGGCGAGCTTAAAGGTGGACGGGGCAACAGAAGTGCTAGAAGCGCTATCAATATCAGCTCATAGGCCATTCTTTTCTCACTGTCATGGGAGAAAGTGGCCGGCAGCAGATGTCATGTGAAAGAGACAGCTGGAGAATACTTACGAAGGTGGCGGGTCTAGTAATTATGTATCAAAGAAATGCATTTCCGAAGACAGGAACAGACGATGAAAAGAGAACTTAAATAAACACACGCTGGACAATGGCTTTGTTTGCTTCAGATGTGACAAAATATGCAGGTCGAAACTGGTCACGTGAACTGCAACCCTCATCCTTAAGTCTGAATCGAAGGCATTGCTGTATTGTTTACATTGGTTAGTAGTTTATGCCCGCAACACTGGCACTGGGTAAACAAGAGGAGGAAGAGAGAGGCGCGCGCTGCAGGTCGCGCCAGTTCATCAGCGTACTGATAGACAGCTGCCAACGTATTGACCTCACTGGCCAGGGACCCAACCGTCGAATGATTACCCAAAATTTCAATGATGAAATTAGAACTTGTCTTACAGTTCATAAGTTGATTGTAACATACACAGAGAAGAAACAGACGAGAAATAATCTGAGATTCGATTTGGAGAGGCCTATGAAGGATTGTTCAATACATTGTGCTACCCAAACTGACATTGTGCTACCCATACTGACATTGTGCTACCCATACTGACATTGTGCTACCCATAATCCCTCCTCTTTCGGTCCTCTTCTCCTTTGAATTCCCTCCTTTGGAAGAACAAGTCTGAACACTATTGTATACAAACTAATAATAACTAATAATGGTAGATTTAATACAGTGTGGCGGGGTAGTTGGATGTTTTATATAGGTACATGTCCTGTTCGGTAAATATTTCTCTTTGCCTTATTCTTTTCGTTAATCTAAATTAAAGCAGTTGTTCATTTCTTTCGTTGAGTTGATTTAGATTTACTAAAGTAATAGTTATTTAATTGAGTATTCAAGTTGACTTGTTTAAATAGTGGTCTGTGTAGCCCATACACCTGCCTATGATGTGTGGTGGTGATAGCGCTGCAAACGTGGATGTTTAAACATTATCTTTCTATTTGGGTTTTCTCCCCTTGTAAATAAATTGTTAGCGGTTTGTTTGGTTTTTAAAAGAAAGGGGAATAAACGCGTATATATTATTTTGATAAGCTCTTACACGGTTACTCATCTTGAATTTGAACAGCTGCATAAGATTGTTTCGTGACTAAATTGTCTCTGTACGTTTATCTGCTGGAAAGGACTTTAGTAGGGTCATGTTTGAATAGTTCAGAGTTTGCTTAGACCAGCTCACTTTTATTAATTATTTCATCACAATGTCTTGTCTCAAAACCCACCATTTTTAACTTAAGCAATTATCATGTTTTGAGCAATAAATAGCCATAGACATGGGTTAAAATGTGGAGATTTGAGAACTTGTGACCCCGTTATACGACGTAACCTTCAGTTTATGAAAGTCTAGATCTAGTTGTAATGTGTTTACGTAATTTAAAAAGCATCTGAGCGTTATTGAAGAATTGACCTAACATTGTAATTAATAGGTGTGGATCTTAGCAAGGACATTTAGGGCCCCTGAAACCGAATAGGATTCAGGATATTTATAGTATCTGAACTGGGACCTCCTGGTTATCTTATAAGGCACAATAAATAGAATTATGTTTATTTTTATCTATCTTCTTCCAGTTCGTGAAGGTTTCTAAAACAAAAAGTATGTTTGCACATAAGTAATATACTGTAATAAATACTCAACAGTTAAATTAGTAAGCTCTGTAAGAGTAACTTCACAATTCATTCTGTTGTTTCATTAGGATTTTTAAAAAATAGGATGCAGGGTCTAAAACTCAGTCAGTTGAATAATTTAATCTTAATTTAATTTAATACTTGAACGTTGTTTTAGATCTGCGTGTAGAACTAAAGTGGGAGAAAAAGACGTATTTAGTATTAGTTATAGACAATCTGCATTCATGAAACCAATGCAGGAAATGAGCTTGTAGAATGTTTTATTATTAATAGTCAATCTTCACTTTATCCATGAAACCAATGCAGGAAATGAGCGTGCAGAATGTTTTATTATTAATAGTCAATCTTCACTTTATCCATGAAACCAATGCAGGAAATGAGCGTGCAGAATGTTTTATTATTAATAGTCAATCTTCACTTTATCCATGAAACCAATGCAGGAAATGAGCGTGCAGAATGATACTTTCATTGAGGTCTATCTAAAAATAATTTTGGCATTTCTCAACATCTTATTTTAATTAATGATTGCATTGCACTCAATAGACTTTGATACAAATATACGTGCACTATTTTAAAACACATGATGCACTGTATTGTTATCTCGTGTTAATACCAGGAAACATTGTACTGCTCATGTTAATACCAGGACACATCATTGTACTGCTCATCTTAATACCAGGACGCATCATTGTATTGCTCATTTTACTACCAGGACACATCATTGTATTGCTCATGTTAATACCAGGACGCGTCATTGTGTTGCTGATGTTAGTACCAGTACACATGATAGTACTGCTCATGTTACTACCAGGACACATCATTGTATTGCTCATATTAATACCAGGACGCATCATTGTGTTGCTCATGTTAGTACCAGTACACATCATAGTACTGCTCATGTTAATACCAGGACACATCATTGTATTGCTCATGTTAATACCAGGACGCGTCTTTGTGTTGCTGATGTTAGTACCAGTACACATCATAGTACTGCTCATATTACTACCAGGACACATCACTGTATTGCTCATGTTAATACCAGGACGCATCATTGTGTTGCTCATTTAATATCAGGACACATCATTGTGTTGCTCATGTTAATACCAGGACACATCATTGTGTTGCTCATGTTAATACCAAGACACATCATTGTATTGTCATGTTAGAACGTAAATCCATTTGATGTATAGTAGCAACTTCATTAAATGGGCACTCAAAATATTTGAATCCCCCTGAACGTCTATAATAATTACAGAGTTTGTGTTTTCACTAACCCCCTCCTATGGGTCCACATTTTGGTACACAATGCAAGTAAAAATTCAGGAGCTAATGCTGCAAACTATCAATAATAACAATTCTACACCCTCCATACAAAAGAAGTTTAACGCCACCGTATCCATTACAATGCAGTTGTTAGCGTCTTGCTCATTATGGGCAGTTTAACCATCGTGGCCAGGACGAGAGTCAAGGGTGGGGCAGTTTAACTTCATGCCCATGACCAAGACAAATTAAAGAATGGAACTTGGCCCCTCTCTATCACTAAGAAAACAAATTACTGAAACTTTCACTGTAACTTGAGTCTATAGATCATATAGGGATCATCTACATCTAGTTACTCTGCTAAATTTTTAATGAAATACTTTTTTTTTTCTGGACCCCCTAATGACTTACAAACAGTGGCAGACAACTAACTTGGAGAGAAAAAGAAAGACAACGAAGACAGCTACTCCAGAAAGGAAATTTAAAACAAGCTTCTTTTACACGGCCTTAAAGTTGAACCACTACACGCGCTGTGTCGTGGTGTCTATGAACAGAGATGAGACACGCCCACTTGAGAAAACAAACAGATTGCAAAGGCGTCTCTGTCTCCACTCTTCTACGTTTATCTACCTCGGCGTGTGTCACTGCTGTACCTCTGTGACCTAAGTTACACCCGACACTCGTGAAGACAGTATAAGTTAGCGGAGCCTACACAACAGGATTTAACTCTTAACATGTTTGAGAGAGAAGTTCCGGTTTATACATAGATAGCAATCTACACAAAATGTTCTGAGCGTCCATCTTAGTCTGTTTCACTTGCCTACATAGTTATTAAGAATGGTCATCGCCTGTAAAGTAATTAAAGTTGTTTTATTGTTTACAGTTTACATCAGTGGTTCCTAAACATTTTTGTCTCATAGACCACTGCCATGTTTTCTAGTTATCAGTAGACCCCCTGCTTAACATATAGTGCATTTTTGCCAATTCATAAACTCCATTTTTAACTAACTGTTGAAGAGTGAAATAGTAATTTTAAGTTAGGCCTACATTATAAGTTAGAGAGATCAATTTGTTGTTTTTTTTTATAAAATTCAAATGTAAACCAATTAAAATAATTAATATGTATTGCTGGAATCACCAAAACACACAGGAAATTCTTTTATTTTTGCAGATTACTACAGATATTATGTTTCATACAGGACTTTGTTGTTCTATGAAGTAGTCCTTCAAACATTAAATATTAATTAATTTGCCTGTATCAATGTAAAAGTTTACGCAAAAAGCAGTTTCTCGTGTAGGCTATTTCTTAATGTTTCATTTGTGGTTCAAATATTGGGTCCGCGGAACTGTTTTCACTAACAGGATAAGGGACGAAGGTGAGTAACTGGGGCCTAAACCAGTAAGTTTTGTGCAGGAGGGACTTATAAGTCTTGGATTACAGCCCACCTAGCTGAAGGAAAATTGAATTTCAACCTCTGCTGCCTTGCAGCTATACCCAAACATGGGAAAAGTTTCGTGGGAGGAAAAATAAAGAGCGGCAACCATTAAGCAACTTGCAACACATAGCCCTACACCCGGTCAGAACCTGCGACGCCGCTGATTTGTCGTTACATAGGTTACATAAGAAGCTTTTAACTCATACCACCGTCGGGCCATTGAACTGTATTGTTGCTTATAGAAATTCGTTTAATAATTTTAGATGTGTAGGTTTGCGTAAAACGAGTTTTTAAAACTACTTCAGCGCCTGGTAAAATCAATGTTTTATCTATAGTGTTTTCCACATTTGGTTATAAGTAAAGAGATCTCGTAAGACGCTCACAAACCACCATCTTTTCTACATGATGCTGATGAGAGATATTGTGGGTCTATTCTGAACTTTATCTTTGAAAGTTGGAATGTTTTTCAAATGTATATTTTTTTATCAGGGTGGCATCGTCTCAAATAATTTTCCAACGTATTTAGTTTCATAAAGTCATAAAAAGTCACTTAAACAACCGCTTGTTTGACAAGGAAGGAAGGAATCCCAATTTTAAATAATCAATGCTGTAAAATCTACATTTCTTTTTGTAAACATTCGTTACATGTAGACAAAATAAAGCTATTTAAACAATTATTGAAATTACATACAACAATTTTTCATTACAGGATAAGTATTTATAACTAAGATACCAATCATGTATAAGTGTATGAAATAATTACATCTATGGGATGTGAAAAATAAAGTCACGACGCGCTTAGGCCTAAATGAAATCCACTATCATAGACCCCCGTGGATATCCCATAGACCCCCAATTTATTTCTTCACTTTCATAGATCCCTTGGAAGTCTTCATAGACCCCCCAATCTATGTAGACCACTTTGGGAATCACTGGTTTACACGTTTCGTATGTTCCTTCTGACAAATTACAACCTAGAACCAAAGCATCCGGTGGCAGGAGAAGGCGGCTGGCAGGAGAAGGCGGCTGGCAGGCTTCCAACCGGGAAAACATAGTTTTTGGATTAACAAATAAATAAATAAACAAATAAAAATTACTTTAAAAAAAATAAGCTTATTTAACTCTATATCTAAAAAAAATGTAGAATTTATTTTACCAATAATTATTGGACTATTTGGTTAACTTTTTTGTATTAACTGATTCAGGTTTTGTTAGGTACAATAAATAATTGTGTAAATATTATCTTCTAATCTTATCTTATATAATACAGACGTTACTTAAAAAAAGAAGATGATTACATCCTACGCGTCATGCATTTAGTCATGCATATTAACCAATGACTTAAATTCTGCCAAGTCACTGGTTTTCCTGGCTAGCTCAGGCAACACATTCCATGCTCTAATAGCACTAGGGAAAAAGGAGTATTTGTACAAATTTGTCGCTGACCGGTCATTTCATCCCCGGTAATTTCCTCCCCTGGTCACTTCATCCCCCGGTCACTTCATCCATAAGTCTTCTATTCTGAAGGCTTTCTAAATTTAGTGATTTTACTAAAGGTGTTACTCTAGTCAAATGTGAATATTCGTTTGTTATGAATCTCACTGCTCTATTTTATGTCTGTTCCAGTTAGTTAATGTTTTCTTGAGTTGAAGGGTCCCAAACAGAGGATGCATATTCTATTATTAGCCTAACCAAGGTTAAATAACATTTTAGTTTTATGTTCTTATTCGATTTATAGAAATTTCTTTTAATACAACCTAATACTTTGTTTAATTTTTTGATAATTTCATCATGATAGTTTTTCATTTACTATAACACCTAGGTATTTTGTGTTTTTAGTCTACGGTACTGGTTTACCATGAATAAGATAAGTGGAATTAATTTGTTTTAGTCTTTTTGTTACTCTTAATAACTGACATTTTTCTGGGTGGAAAGACATGCTCCAATTTGATTTCCCATTTCTGTAATTCATCTAATTCTCTTTGTAAAATTTTTTTATCTTGTGTTGTTTTTATTGTTCTATATATTATGCAATCGTCTACGAATAATCTGATTTTTGTTTCTGAACTAATGCAAGTTGATAAATCGTTTATGTAAATTAAAAATAGTAGTGGACCTAAGACTGTTCCTTGAGGTACACCTGAGTTTACTGTTATTGGTGATGATTTAAAGCCATGTATTATTACAGTTTGTTCTCTCCCTATCAGAAAATCTTAATCCACTGATGCAATGGACCATCCATGCCAAAATATTTATATTTTCTAAGCAAACTAGTGGTGGACATTGTCAAAAGCCATGATAAAATTTAGTAAGATAGCATCTATTTGCTCACTGTTATCTAAACCTTTTGAACTAAATAACGTGATCAGAATGTGTACAAGACAGACTGACAGAGTTGATATAAACTTAGTCTAATATCTTTTATTTATTACTAATCACACAAAGACCTTTTTTTTTTTCAAAGTTCACAATACAAATACAATAGAGGATTGAAAAAAATGTTTTTATTGAAACTTAAAAAAAAAACACTCTAGATGTCGATTCTTTTGGCTCAAGTTTTTTTTTTTTTTTTTTAAGTTTTCTCCTCATTCTTGTTGATTTCCTTGAACTATTAAATCATGAAATTCTAGAAATATCTAGAAAAATGCAGATGTAGAAAAAAAGAAATGTTCAAATATTGACTCTACACCAACGCCAGGAAATTATGGGAAATTATAAGAACAGAAATAGAGCAAAACACCAGATTAAGTTATTTAATCTATCTTAGTTTTCTCTAGGACACTTCAACTTTTGTGGAGACCTGAACAAGGAAGACATCGATCTGGATTTGTCTCAATCGAGCGCATCATAAACATCTCAAACTGTTCAATGTCTAGATCTTTGATGAAAACTTAAATAGCCTGTTCTGACACCATGTTCTGTTGTCACTGTGAAATAAATAAAATAATGTAGACATTAATAATAACAATTAATGAACAGAGACTTTGTGTTGATATAAACAGACACCACATCCTTTTAAGTACTTTCCCACAAAAAACATTCACAACAAACAATGACCCAATATAAACATATTAGCACAGAGCCTACATCTCAAGCATAGGCCTACGTGAGGAGTCCAAGGCGATTCTCATTCGGTGCATTTTAATTTAATTTTTATAATAATACACGAAACAAACATAAGAAAAGAATATTGGAAATAGGATCCCACTAGGTTGGGGTCGTCTATTAATGACTACAAACCATGGGCGTAGCCAGGATTTGTTTTCGGGGTGTGGTTTGGGTGTGTGTGTGTGTGTGTGAATATTTTTTCCTTTGTACACCATAATTTCTTTGTTGGACGTCTTGTGTACCCTAAAAAAGTCTTTTTTTTTTTTTTTTGAGTTTGTGGAACGACTGTAGAGACAATCCTTTTCTTGCAAGCTGGGATTTTTCGGGAGCGCTGTGAGCATTATTTCCTGTATTTGAAGCTAGAAAATGACATTTCTGATATGTCTACAGTGAAATATCCTGCTCATCTTCTATTTAAAAATTGTTGGTCAATATCCAATCGGCTATTCACTGCATTTCATTAATGGAGCTTAGTCAGAGCCCAGGGACTGTTAGAAAAACAAATCAATGTGTGAAAGATTTATGGGTAGAATAACTGTAGTGTGCTTCAACTAAATTGAACACACGAGAGATTAGGAAGATTGAGGTGAGCCCAACATGGAGGCTTACACACTTTAAAATGTTTTTCTCAAATAAGAAGTAAATTATTGATGATAGTTGTGTCAAAATAAAATTATAGAAAGCCTCTATGTGTACAAACTTATGTAAGAATAGTTATTTGTTTTTTTAAACCATTTCTTCACAGAAGAATTTTTTTTTCGATCTGAAAATTGTGTTTCATTCCCACACATCAATTCCCCCGCACCTTTCCATTTGCAAGTCGTTGCCCTCCAGCTGATTATGGGTCATTCCTGTGTTCTTCTTTCTTTTTTCAAAGCCTGTCTGCTACAATTTTTGTACACGTTACTTCTCTCACACCTATTCTCAGATCAAGCTGACATTTAACACAATTATTTGTTGTACCTGACAGAACACGAATAAAAAAAACTAACTGTTGGTTAATTAACTATCGGTAATTAATTATTTTGTTTGGTATCGAAAAGGTGAAATAAATGCTACTTATATGGGGAGTTATTTCCCCGATTACGTTTTGTAGACGTTTTTTCTCCCACTTCCTATTCTCGTCTCAAGTTGAAATTTTGCACAACTATTCATAGCAATGGTCACAGTCATTGTGGAACCTTCCGACATCACTTTGGGAGAAGAACTCTTGGTCCACGCTTGTCCGTTAGGAGAAATTCTTCCTAACGGTCAGCGGGTTAATGGATCACTTGGTCAGAAGAATAGGTCTCTGGTACCAAGTCCTTTCCTCTTCATTAGTACTGTTATTAGATTTGTGTAGACCATGGGCGTATCCAGAGGGAGTTGGGGGTTCAAACCCTTTTGAAATGAAATCCCACCTGCGGGGAGGGGGGGGATCGGAATTTAGTGACATATTTTTTCCTTTGATTTTGTTTATTTTAGGTAACATTTTAATACTAAACCATCACTTGATCCAGCGCAGCCAAGGGGTTTTAACTTTAAAATCCCCTACCATGGGGTTTCGCAGTTAAATCCCCCTCTTCTGTAAAAGAGCCTCAAATCCCCCCTGGCTACGCCCATATATATATATATATATGGCGGGGGGTTTAGTAGCGGAGAAAAAATCGCCCATGGTGTAGACCCATTAAATACGACGTCTCTAAACAAAGATCGACAAAAGGCCGTGGTTGAACAAAAAGGCTTCTTTCAAACCTAGGTATGCTAGAGCTCTGCAGCTCCTCTGATCCAAGTAATCCATCGAGTACGGAAGCAAATTGATCTCACTAGTATAAATAACGGGATAACGCTGCAAAGGTTTGTTCCTCTAGCTGTACGCCACAATTTGAAGTGGGCAATTTGCATTTTTCATATCAGCGCTTTTCAATAATTCTAAAACGCTTTCTGTTAAAAAAAAGTTTTAAAAAAAAAACTGCTTGAGACTTAGGGGACTAGCCTTGTTTCCCGAGTACACTAACAGCATGCTACTGTAACAGGTATTGAAAATGGTCAGGACCAAGAGCAGACTGGGTGTCAAAATCGACCCTGGCATTAGCATACAGACCGGCCCATAGATTGCGTTCCATATCATAGTCATAAGCTAGGGCGCACTGAGCCACTTTTCGCTGAAGTTTGAAGTAGACAATACGCTTTTAGGGGAAGCCAATGGAGCGTGCGCAAGAGCGTAGTAGCAGAATCCCACCTTTTTTTTTTCTAAGGCTATTCGTGCGGCGTTGTTCTGAATACGTTGCAGCTTGCCTATTTTGTCATCAGGTATACCTGCTAGCACGGCGTGCAATAGTCTAGGCGGAAGAGTATGAATGCCACAGCTAGCTTTTTTGTTGATTCCGAAGTTAAATATGGTCAGATCTGGCTTAATCTGCGCAGCTGTAGATTAAGACCCTTGCAGAGCTGACTTATGTGTGAGTCGAAAGATAGTGTTGAGTCAAAGAAAATTCCAAGTTTCCGCACTAGCATTGTTAAAAGCAGCCCATCAGTGCAGGCCCTGGTCGGGACGCGATGGTGAGAAGTAGAAGAGGCCCGAAATGTCTCATCTGACGATAGCCCCTAGTTGTGAGAAAATAATTTGCTTTTAAAGTCAATAAATGTGAAATTAGATTTCCGCATACACTAAATTCAACATGCGTATAAAGCTGTTATGAACAACGATAACACTGAAAGTACCTTTATTATTGTAGATTACGATCACAGAAAAATATACATGGGATCTTTTGTAGTTTAAATGCTTATTCCGAGGCCTAAAACAACTTAAATCTATGATTAATTTGAGATTGAATATAGCATTTGTCATGCTGGTTTGAAATCGAGAACGCCAAGAAGTTCAAACACTTAAAAGTACTTTCAACTATTAGCCTACTAGTCTTGGAATGCTTGAACCGAGTGAGCCTCACATCCCTAATTGATTAAAAGATAAGATACTTAGAAGTGCATTTAAGACAGTTGCCAGAATTAAAACACCGACATTAACAAGGCCACAAGAGGTAATGTACATGTGTGACGCCACAACCCCACTCACACACACACAGAACCGGCGAGTAGCACTTGACACAGCACGCTCAAGTGGAAGTAGCTCACCAGCCGAATTTTTGTTTTCATTTGAATGATCCAGCAACTGCATTGTAGCCCAGAGTCCTGTTTTGTTTTTTTTTATTTGGGTCTCGTTTCCCTCTCTGTGGTGTGTACGAGTGTAGGTGACTACTGAGCTGAAGTTTGTCAGAAATATATAGATTTAGATTTACAAAATTTCACTGCGGATTAAAGAAAAAAAAATTAAGAGAGTTCCCTTGTTTTTTGTTTCAAATATAATCTAGATTTATTACCTACTGTGTTTATTTCTGTGACTTACATCACAGGGAAATAGATTATAACAAAAGAAGAGATACACAGTGAGTGATCATGAGACCTAGTGTGTATTGAAAAAGTGATACATTCAAAAACTTACAAGATGGGTGTGTTCATGGTGTATTGTGGGATTTTAATATCAGCTATGGTTGTATTCCAAGGTAATTTAATTAATTACTTAGGTGTTTTTATGAAATATATGGTCAAATTCTAAACAAAATCCCACGTAGGGCTATGTGAATAATGAAATTAAGTTTATATGAATTCAAATAAAGGAAGTGTTATTACAACACTGAGGTCATTGTCGTTTTGGAATTTTTCATTTCTCAAATGACATACACACAACAGAAATACTCGAATAAAATGAATATAAACTGTTTAGTCTCTGACTAGAAGACATATTAAACATAAGCCATCATTCACGAGCTATATTTCCAGTTGACACGCTCATTTTTTGGCATACAATATTCTTAAGAGGGGGGAGGGGGCTTTGCACTGATAGGAATTATTAATCATTTATTGGGAAAAATATGTGGCTACATTTGTTTTATGGAAAGATTACTTAGGTCTAGAAAGAAGTTTTAAATTTAGTAGTTTATGGACAGTGTCGAAATCGAAAGACGATAACATAATAAGAAATATATAAAACTCTTTTTATTAAACAAAGCTTATCTAAGGGAACTCCATAATTACAACTATATCAATAAAAAGTAGTTTCCCTTTTTCCAAATCAAACAAAGTAATTATTTAAAAATAACTAAATGACTAATTGGTAAATTATTTAATCGATTAATGTTTTGTAAGGTACAATAAATAACGGTTCAAAGTTTCAACTTGATCCGAGAATGGGTGTGGGAGATATAACATGTTTAAACAGTTGGCCAGTCCGAGTGAGTTGGTATAAACTTTGTACAAATACATCTAACAACTGTCCTTAGTTACTGGTTTAAAACTCAACACTCACTCATGCTATTAATATTTTATTAATATTTATTTCGGTCTGTTGTTTTGGTTCAAAGTCTATTATCATTAGTATTGTTTGTACAAATCTTAAATCAACTCACTTTGTCTTTCTGTCTGTCTGGTGAAAAGTTTGTTCACGTTATTTCTCCCCTCTCACAGTCAGTCACGGATCAAACTGAAATTTTGCACAATTATTTCTTTTACCTGACAACACAAGAATCAATTTTAAAAAAATAAGCAATTAGTTTATTAACTATTGGTTATTAATTTTTTTGTGGGGTATCTTGAATACGGGAAATAAATCGTACTTGACAGATGTGGTGGTATAAGTTAAATTCGTCCACTTGAGAACTCGAGCCCTGCGTGAACATTTTTTTATGCATTTAAAAAACGATCATGTAAACATTCACCTTGATACCCCCTTCTTCCCTCCCCCCTTTCACAACTGGTCCAAACAAGTGATTTTATATAAAAATTTTCAATCGCACAGATTTATTATGTCTTGGTCAATCATACATATAATTCCATGACTGATCCAAACTAATTGATACAATTACATTTAATATAATATATATTTGTTGTTTTTTAATATATTTTTTTCATGTTTTTGTTGCTGTAAAACAAGTTTCTATTCTTCCTCTATCTCTTGTCCAACTTTTAAACGTACATACATGAGAGCATTTGTCTGTGTGTGTGTGTATCCAAGGCAGCACGAAATGTTTGGCTGCACCCCGAGCATGTTGTAGCGCCTGGAGCTTGTATTCACTGTCTGCCACATTTCTTCTACCAATGCTGTTTTTTAGCCAGTTCCTACAGCACCATGCCAAAGGTCCTATAATTTGATCTAGGCTCCAGAGTGGTTGATAACCCTGACCCTAACGACGTTTTGAGAGGCTTAGCGGGTTTCCTTTAACTCGTTCGTGTCCACCTTGAGCTCACTTTCCTCTTGATATCTGGAGCCTTTTTATAAGCGGCAGTCATTCATTCTGTAGATGTGACCTGGCCACCACAGTTTTTACTTCATCAGGCAGAGCCGCATTTAGGGCTGGGCAGGCGGGGCTACTGCCCCGAGGGATCCACAAGAAAGGGGCATCCACAAAAAAGATTTTAAAAGTCTCAAAGTTTTGACAGTTCAACAATTTTTTTTTGTATATCTTTTTAGCATTTTTACCGACAATACTAAAATCTTACTATTGGCGACCATTGCTGCAGAAGATTTTCTAATTCTTTTTGTCGCCTCAATGTCTAAATATAGGTGGCTGGCAATAGTTTATCACAAGTAGTTAAATCACTGCATCATCTTATGATTTCCGATACTTACGGTACTTCTGTGCCAGAATTTCAATCCTGATAAGAATTACTGTAAGACTAAATTCTTGACATGCATCAGACTAAGCATTTACCTGCCTTTATAATCTTTCATGCACGATAGCATTTTTGATCTGGTACAGTTCTGCATAATGCTCCACCCATCGCTTCATTTGCAGCACATGATCACTGATGATTATGCCATTGTTTGACTTAAGTAGGGCACACTTGTTGGTGTGAGATCCAATGGCTTTTTTTAAATACCCTCATGTAATACTCCAATGCTGCCGCAGTCAGAACAAAATCGGCAAAGCTATCTAAGCGTGTATCTAAGCTTGTATCTGTGCTATTTTGACTCAGAAGACTCACCGAGACTAAAGCGAATGAAGAGAGCGACCATAGACAAGAAAGCCTCCTGCCCGAGCCGGAATGCTTTAGGCTCCAGTTACTCACCTTTGCCCCTTCTGTTAGTGAGAGCAGTTTCGCCGTACTCAATATCTGAGCCACACGTGAGTTGGATTGGTTGACAGTGACTATTTGAGATGCACGCCATTAGGAACCTTTTTATAGGTAGTGGAGTGCATAAATCCATTACCACTTTGTAGCGTCCTCGTAATACATAAATGCAGTTCCGGATAAAAGGCAGATGTTACGGCGGGCCCTTACCTTCCACAAACTAAAAAATAAACACTTTTATTTTACTAAAATTTGAGTATTAACTATTTTTTAAAGGAAAATGAAACTAAATGTACAAGTACTCTCTTTCTTCTCAAATATGACATACTTTTAGATATTAGTATTATTATTTCAAATGACTTTGTATTCAAGTTTTCAAAAGAGTGTAGGGGGCCTCCACAAAAACTCTGCCCCGGGATCTCCACATCCGTAGCTTCGGCAATGGCATCTGGTTTGAATGCTTTGTAGTCTATCTATTTCTAATTATACATTCATGGCCACTGAGACTTTAACTTTGACACCGAAGTGTCTTCTGCCACGCAATCACACGCCCCATTGATAATGTTGTTCGAAGTGTAGAAGTTCAGATTTTTTTTTCTTTTCGTCAGAATGACAACTACAATATTAACTCTTTCTCTCCGTAATTGTGTGCCACATTCTGGTGGAATCAACGCTGGTATCGTCAGTTAGTAAAAAAAAAAAGTTAAGATTGTGGACTATAACAACTTTTAAAACTTGCTAAATTATTTCAAAATAGGTCTAGGAATCCTTAATCCAATTCTTTCTTCCTGAACATTACCGTACAATAGAATCAAGGCAACCTCTTTATTCAATTCTGAATAATTAGCCCTGGTTTATAGATGCGGAAAGGGAGGAGGGCAGCGAGTGAACAAAGTCGGGTCAAACAAGGGGTCATAATTAGTACCAGTATGCAAAAAGTTGTAGTAATTGTTATTGCCCCTGACATTTAAGAACACACTCAGTGTAGCTCGCTCCCAAACACTCGCTTAGAGCTAGATTTAAAAAAAAATAATAGATCAAATTAATTGGCTAATTAGAATAAGGCTCTGTACTCTGGTTAATGTGGAAGAAGTTCATTATTTCAAGCATAAGCGTTTTTTTTTTACATAATGAATCGTATTTAGGTACAGTAATTCGCATTTTAGACCCAGTCGATCTCTTAAATGCATCTAGACATAGGTCCGGACTAGATAGGTATGCTGAGTGTGCCGGTAGGCTTCCTCTTTCTACACACTCACCCTCATCCCTTCCGCCCTTTACTAAAAAAAATATAGTGATAATATAGTAGACACATAGTACAATAACTTCAATGAGGGTTTGCGAGTAGACCCCTGACGCCATGCCCTTGACTTTTAAAACAGTATAGTCAAACAAGGTTCTGACTATTTCGCTGTAATTCCGCAGGTTATATTTTTTTTAACTTTGACATCACTATGGAATCACTTTTATATCTTATGTTTCATTTGCAAGGAATTGTAAGTAAGAGTGGAATAAAATGATGCCCCCCCCCCCCACCCATTTTTTTTTTCCAACTGGTCCAGACAAGTGATAGGATCATATCGTATTAAGAAAGTTAAAAGCATGAAATGCGGTAAAAATATTTGTAATCGCATAGATTTATTATTGTTGATCTAGATCTGTTACAAATTTAATTTTATGCCTCATCAGGGGCGGATGGCAATATGTTTATTAGGGCTAATGCCCGGTGGGCCGATACTCAATTGGGCCGGTGGGGCCACCAAAAGGGCCGCATGAATGCAAGTAAATTTTGTTTAAAGATTTTTTAATACTCTTTAAATGCAACACTTTGAGCGTCGTGATTTGAAAAAAAAAATTTAATTTAAAATCTAATACTTATCTAAAGCATTTTCGTAAATACCCTACATTCGTATATAGTGCTTCTCGTAGACGCCAATTCTTTGTACACATTCAGCGATAAACAAGAAACTTAAGGTCATTATTTCTTATAGAGATCGACGTTGGTCAGCCTTCTCATTTCCTTCTAGTTGTATATGAGCTGGTATCCATTGAATTGCAGTTTTTTTTTGGTGTTGTTGTTGAGCTTTTTAAGTGCTGTTCTGAGATTTTTAATATATGAGGAATCAGAGTTTTGCAAGCTTTAGAGGGTTGTTTTCGCATCGGTTAGAAAGACAATCTGTGTGGGGTACTTGATGCTTTGCTAGCATGGTAGCAGCTAGTGCTAGTGCTTCCCTTTCTGCTCTGTGGCTGTCAGAGAGCTCTCCAGTTGCAATGGATTTTTCTAGTTTTTCTCCATTTGGCCATTCGATGAGTATTCCAGCTCCTCCATTTGAGGTGGCTTTATGGTTTTATGTTTTCAATATGGTCTCTTATAGTAGGAAGAGAGCTTTCGTCACAGGATGGAGATTCATTATGGTGAACTGTGGATTCTAGAGTTAATTTTTCAAGTTGGTGTTTCTTATTTAGGTTTAGAGATTCCTGTATGAAATTGGTCCTTTTTGAGACGGTTTTAAGTGCTAGTTTTGTGGTTTTTTGTTTTGATAATAAGCCAATGTATTTGATTTGTAAAAAAAAAAAGTGGCCGTTTAAAAAAACAACAACAAAGAAATATGGCAGCGTTCTTGATTTGAGTCGCGAATAAAATATTGCTAAACTACGCCTAGAGATTGAAGGATTGAATAGTTGCCAAAAAGAGATGGTTAAGCTAGATATAATGTTGCTCACATTTTAAGTAGAGAAATAAAGCCATTTTTCCGAAGGCTAGAAAAAAAGATAAACTTCAAACATCTGACTAATTAATGTAAGTGCTAGATCCACGTGTTTCTAATAAAAGAGTTTTAGTTCCATTTCATTACGCTTTTGTATTTTTTCATGTGGCCCGCGACACGAGAGTTGGAATTTAAAATGGCCCGCTGGTCGAATTAGGCTGGGTACCACTAGTTTAGACAAGTTGAGTGTGTATACGGAATCGACGTCTACTAGAAGCACTTTATACGGAGATTCGATGCTTTAGATTAGTAGGCCTATTAGAGATAATAGATTAAATAGTGTAAAAGATTGTGTGTTTTTTTAATCACGATGCTCAATTTTTTTCTTTAATCTTAAAGAGAATATTATAAATCTTTAAAAAAATTACTTGCATTCATGCGTTCCTTTCGGTGGATCTACCGGCCCGATTGGGTACCGGCCCACCGAGCGTTTGCCCAAATGCCCATATAGCCAGTCCGCCCTGCTTGAATGTGAATGTCAAGTATATGTATATGGTAGCAGACATTTTTTATAAGAGATTCACCTTTCCAAGTGTTATACTTTATTTTTTTAGTAATAGTGTTTATCACATAGTTTCAAAATAGTCTAATAAATTATTCATATAGCAAAATACTTTCGATACATTATTAAACTTTACATACTTAATAATAATTTTATTTATAAAGCGCTGTTAGCAAACAAACTGTAGGCTCAAGGCGCTGTAACAACATTACAAACACAAACACGACAGCTACAATGACAGTTAATCTAAAAAAGTTTTAAACAGATAGGTCTTAATGTTCTTCTTAAAAGTGGTGTAGTGGATACTTTTGAGGACAGATATAATTGGATGCCCATCATATGGTATACAAAAATGGGCCGCATTGTATAGAAAAGCCCGGGCTGATTTTGACACCAAGTCCGCAGCTGTGACTTATCCAAATTGATACAACTACGCTTAATATTAGCTTTGTTTTCAAAAAGTGTATTTTTCTGGAGATGATTTAACTCCGACTTCTAGTCTTGTCACTATCCCATACTTTATTTTTACTCAGAAGTTTGTAAGATTACTCATGATCATGACATAATGGGCAGTCAACTATTATAGAGTAATTTTGAAGACTGGAGTGATTCCCCTTAAGAAGGTTATGTAATACCATGTTAAGTTTTTTGAGTTGACACTTGCCCATGTGTTACCAGCTTGACCGCTGAAACTTGCTGTGTGTTGTGTAAACTGAAAATATTTTTTGTCTGTTAGCCACTGGTCGTGTGTCTCGGTAGAGGTGTGCCCTGCTGTGGGGATCTTTGGGCTAAGTATATCTTTTATCCTTATTGTATTTTATATATTTTTAGTAATTAGTAGATATAGCCTCAAATGATTTCCAGGCAGTATATACTATATTTTAACCCTGGTGATTCTCATCCAAACGGGACATATTTTGTAGCCATGTGTCTGTGATGGATTCAAATACGTTTTGAAAGGCTTTCTCGAACGGATGACTACAAGTAGGTTTCCCTGAAACTTATAGTTCATCAAAATCTTATTTTGGCTAAAAGTGGATATTTGCTGGCCTCAAACCTGTGACCTTAGAAGTTGTTGTTTTTTTCTACTGATGTGTGATTTCCCTATTGAGACTATAGATTGACTTATGGCATATGATTGTGTATTTATTTGTAGTATATGACTTGTACCGTGTGTATTTATTTGTAGTATATGACTTGTGCGGTGTGTCATACTATTTTGGAATGTGTGATTATTTTTAGCGGCCCCCGAAAGGTGAAAAGACGCTATTAGTTTTGTGTGGACTGTCCGTCCCTCCCGTATGGATCTCGTAAACTAGAAAATATATTGAAAATCCGAGATCATGATCTTATCTTATATATATAATACAGGCGTTACTTCAAAAAAGAAGATGATTACGTCCTACGCGTCATGCATTTAGTCATGCATATTAACCAATGACTTAAATTCTGCCAAGTCACTGGTTTTCCTGGCTAGCTCAGGCAACCCATTCCATGCTCTAATAGCAATAGGGAAAAAGGAGTATTTGTACAAATTTGTCCTAGCATATGGGACGAGGAATGTGCCTTTATCTTTGTGTCTTTCAGAGTATTTTATTAAATTTTGTTTTTGTATTTGAAGATTATGATTCAATGTTTTATGTATAATTGCTACTTTACTTTTGAGTCTTCTGTCCTGAAGGCTTTCTAAATTTAGTGATTTTACTAAAGGTGTTACTCTAGTCAAATGTGAATATTTGTTTGTTATGAATCTCACTGCTCTATTTTGTGTCTGTTCCAGTTTCTTAATGTTTTCTTGAGTTGAGGGGTCCCAAACGGAGGATGCATATTCTATTATTGGCCTAACCAAGGTTAAATAACATTTTAGTTTTATGTTCTTATTTGATTTATAGAAATTTCTTTTAATTACGATGTTTTAGACCTTTCAATGCTCAGATGCAATGGCTACTTTTTCCTTTTCAGAAAGCGGAAAATCTAATTTTTAAAATCAACTATGCAAGCATTTTTTTTTTAGCTATTCACTATTAATAGTAACAAACACCGGAGGCTATTTAGTAAGGTGGATAACTACTTACCATATTTGTAACACATTTGTGCGAACGGTTTTAGATTTTTAGTCAAAGAATTATTTTTTTACAATTGTATAGCTAAGTTGAGTAAGCTCTTTCATACTAACTATTAAAACAACTGTATGCTTTTTTTTAAAGAGAAAAAAAACACATTTTTTTAAGCATACAAGTGGAACATAATTTAAAATAACAATTAATATTTAGATTCTAGCTTTCATACTATCGCGTAGAGTGCTGCAGTACAGACATACACATTGAACACCTAACTAAAGAAAAATAATGAATTGAATTTTTTTTTTTATGGAAATGTTTTTTTTTATCTTTTTTTTTCTTAATAGGAGATTGACCCTTTACAAAACAATTAGATCATTTAGAAAATCATTATATGACATCAGTTAGACCAGGCTTACATCTAACTTCACTTTCACCTATTCCTTGGTCTGCTGGACCATTGGAGCACCATGCAAGATCTGTCTACATTCTTTCTCCATTCATTCTGATATTCTTTCTAAAAATTTTGAAACCTGCCCTTTACCTGCCTGGGTGGTTGGTCTAGGCTCTAGACTTATTAAAAATTAATAACATGATTGTTTCAAAATAATTGAGGCAATTTCATTCAATAATAAGTTGTTGTTTTTTTATGAATTTTTTTTACTTGTTTAAGAAAACAAACAAGCTGCATGTTTCAAGATACACTGCGTCGTGTATAACTAAAAGTAACTAAACCAACAACCATCTACATTTAGTAGGTTAATGTTTTAGTTCTTGTTTCAAGACACTCTCTCGCCATCTTAAATGAGGTTGTAAAATGAATTTTAGGGATAAAGATAAAGACTATTTAAAATCGGTGTAGTAGTAGTAGAATCGTATAGCCTACGCCCCGCTACTATCAATGTCAGCATTTTCTTTTTTTTTTCTTTCCATAGTTAGCAGGAGTCAAGATGAGTGCAAAGGGTCTACGTGTAAAGATTGCATTCGATTCGCCAGTGATTGTGCATGGTGTAGTCAAAAGGTAAATGATTTGACTTTTACGATAGGTGTCATACGTAATGTATTTTTTGTGTCTGTTACATTTTTATCAAGCCGATTTTTTAAATTATTCGGTGGTAAAAGCTAGTAACGTTTAAATGTATTCTGCGCTTGTTTATTGAAAAGGTACAGCTCAAATATACTTTAATAATTCGTAATCTACCCTAACATTTGTAATTACGAGACGATGTTCTATAATCTGAGGCATTTTACGTCTCGCGAGACAATTTTTTCCCTTTGCAACTTCTTGTGTGACTAAAGAGGCCAATCTTGATACACAACTGCGATCGCAGGTTGGGCATATATTCTATAATAAGTCAGAATAATGAAATAAAATGTATAATTTTTTTCAGCATTTAGTGGTTAACGGGAAAAGCGCTTGGCTTCGGAACCAAGGATCCTCGTTTCGAATCTCAGTGAAGACAAAGATTTTGAATTTTGGCATTTTTAGAGATCCTCTAAGTCTATCCAGCTGTAATTGGTACCTGACATTTTTAGTTGGGGGAAAAGTAAAGGCGGTTGTTCGTTGTGCTGGGCCACAGAAACGGATGATCTTTACATCATCTGCCCTATAGATCGCAGGTCTGAAAAGGGGAAGTAAAAAAAAAAAAATTCATAGACTATACCTAAATGATTTAGATCTTGTGACCTTTGAACTCGAAAAGTTGTTTGTACCTAAGGACAAGGGAACAAAATTGTAAGTTCGAAAACAAATGTATAAAAAAAGTTACTTCCCTCATTTTAAATGACAATTTTTTTTATCATAAGTATGTAGATAAGAACCTAGATTTTATTACCTGTCAACATATAGATTTATCTAGATCCAGATCTAAACCTCTCTTCGTATGGTTCTATACAGTAACCTACTTGTTAGAAAATACTAGAATAGATTGAAATTTAGGTCTAGATCTATAGAATATCTTATAACGAGTGGGCTACCTTTTTCTATCGACATATACATAGGCATATATATTCATTGGCCTCCTTCAGTCGTAGAACGACTATGGATCATCTCAGAGCACACTTCCTCAAGTGGCTGTGGAGCCCTATTTTGGAGAGACACTCCCGTCCACAGATAGCGCAGGTTAGGGTGGCTTTTGCTTCTGTGGTAGACGAGCTGGCCGTTTTTCGGATTGTGCGTTTTTCTTCCTGAGCTGAGATCCATGTACTTTCACTGTCCATAGCTTTTTCGGTCACTGTCTCTCTCTATCTGTTGCGGTCTAGAGCTATGTCTTCCCAATTGTCAGTATTGATGTTCACTGATTTGAGGTCACGTTTTATTATATCTATGTAACGGAGGTGGGGACGACCAGTTTTTCTTGTGCCAGTCGCGAGTTGACCATAGAGGATGACTTTCGGGATGCGCTTGTCCTCCATCCGGCAAACATGTCCAAGCCAGCGCAAACGCGTTGTCTGAGGGCTGTAAAGATGCTGGGAATACCTGATCGCGCAAGAATCTCAGTATTGCACAGTTTTTCTTTCCATGTGACATTCAAGATCCTACGGAGACATCTCAAATGGAATGAGTTCAGTTTTCTCTCTTGCTTTGCGTAGGTGGTCCATGATCACTAGCGGATCCAGAACTTTGGAGTGGGGTGGGGGGCGATTTTTTTCCAAACCCTAACCCTAACACCCAGTAAACCTTAACATTATGCCTAGGCGTGCGTACAGCATATATATATATATATATATATATATATAATTTCTATTGCAATCTTGGGTGTCTGGGGAGCGCTGTAAGCTCCCCCAGTGTGGTTCGGGGCGAAGCCCCGACGCAAAAAGCGTTTTCTTGCATTTTTCACTGCAGAAACGCATTCTCCTGACATCTAGCATACAGCTCATTATTTATCAGTGTGGTTCGGGACGAAGCCCCACGCCGAAAGCGTTTAATTGCATTCTTCACTGTAGAAACGCATTCTCCTGACATCTACAGCTCAACATTCATCAGTGGGGTTCGCCAAAAGCGTGTTTCTGCATTCTTCACTGCAGTAACCCATTCTCCTGACATCTACAGGTTATCCTTCATCAGTGAGGTTCGGGGCGAAGCCCCGACGCCAAAAGCGTGTTTTTACATTCTTCACTGCAGTAACGCATTCACCTGACATCTACAGGTTATCATTCATCAGTGAGGTTGTATTATAAAGGACCTATTGAATAATGTTGAAAAATATTCTAATATGAATTTTTAGGCCCTTAATATGTTGTAAATAAAACCGATTTGTTATATTATATATATATATATATATATATATATATATATATATATATATATATATACACACACTTATAACTTAGAAAAATAAGCTAGCAAACTGTTTATGCAATTTCTTTTAGTTCATATTTATTCTTTATTATACGTGTAGCCTACAATTTTTTATTTTTTTTTACACTCCCAAATAGTTGAAATACATCAAGAGTTAATTTCTGAAACAAATTGTAGCCTTTGTTGTTTTTATTTTGTTATTGTCCCCTTTACGTCCTAATATTTGAACACAAATGTGCTGTTGTATTGAATGTGTAGAATCGCGAAAGTTCCGGAACTGTGGAACTAGTCTACTACTTGTCCTCCTCGTGACTGCTTTCAAAAGTAACGATAAGATAAGAAATGACAGTCAGCATTAACCTGTACTTAAACTTGTTAATTTTGAATGAAAACTTTTGTTCACAGATGTACACATTTAGCAGCATTTTTTAAAGTGTTAAAATGCAGCTGTTGTCAAAGGCCCATAAGACTCCCGCGGTAGAGCTGACTTGAACTTATCTTTCAGATCTTAATTTGATTGACTGTTGAACTGGGAAAGCTTTGTTTGAAAGGATTTAACATGCAAATATATTTCACGCACAAGGAACCCTTTGCAGTACTGGTAATGAAAACATGAAGTCGTCTTCCACTCTTCATTAGAAATATTATAACTAAGTCACAGTCCTTCTGGAACATGACAATTTATTCCTTGAGATCCTAATTTTTCACCATTATACCTTGATATATTTTAAGCCATGGGACACTATTGTGGCACAGATCATCGGAATGTTTTGATTCCAAATCTTAAAGTACTTATAGTACTTAACTGCCTGTGGTTAACATGTGTAGCTTTGACAAGGTTGATTATTTGAAGGCGGCTTTATACAAACTTTCCTGTTAGAGTTTATGGTTCAGATATTGTCTTTCATTTTTGTGGGAAATTACTGATCTTGAGGAACTCTTAGCAATGAATATGATAAGAACACTTGTACATGAGTGAGTTATCTTTTTTTTTTTTTTAAGCCAGAAGATATTATGAATTGGAAATAGATCTATATTATGTTAAACAACAGAGTGAAAGGCGGAACATTTTTACACTTAATTAGGCTACCAGACAGAGGACATTGCCTTTTGCTAGACCCCAAGTAGCCTTACTTCCTGATCTAGATCTTCTTTTATTTTGTAGGCTAATAAAAACAGGATCCCACTTAACATTCCTAGATGCAGGTTTGTTTGTTGAAATCTGTTCTATATCATTGATTTAAAACTTTGGTAAGATTTGTTGAATAAGGGCCAGCAGCCTTAGATAATTGGAGTCCCTGGCTGAATTTGGTGGTCCGAAATAAAATAGAAAATTACAAATAAAGTGTAAAAATAAAAATTAGGAAATTTAACTAAACCTACTGTGCTCCAGCAATAACATTGGATGGCTGCCTGGTCATGCGGTTTGTGCGCTGGACTGTCATTCGTTCAAACCCTGCCCGCTCCCATCCCCTGTCGTCCTGCGGGAGGTTTGGACTAGGAAGTAAACTATCTTCAACTCAATTCTAATATGTAATAGCATTATATGTTTGATCTATTGCAGGAGATACTTACAGTAATAACAAAATCACCATGTATTTCCGAGCTGCTAATAATTTTCCAGTTGATCTCTATTTTCTTTTAGTTCATATTTATTCTTTATTATACGTGTAGCCTACAATTATTTTTTTTTTTTTTTACTCTCCCAAATAGTTGAATTACATCAAGAGTTAATTTCTGAAACAAATTGTAGCCTTTGTTGTCCTGCGGGAGGTTTGGACTAGGAAGTAAACTATCTTCAACTCTGAAGGAACATCCGAAACATGTAAAACATTTTACAAAGAAAAATTGGGCACAAGTTTTACTATTTCTTCTCTAAAAAAAAATAGTTTTAAGACCTGTGCAAGGCCAATGCCAATTAGAGGCCATAGGCGGTTGCCTAGTTTGGCTATGCCTAAGGCTGGCCTTGGTTGAATGGTATATTCTACCCTATTACTAGTAGAGTAACTGTGACCAGCCTGATGACTGACCAACCATCTTTAGAGATAACATCATTTTTTTTATTATTCTCATCATATGAAAGGGAACACTTTACACTTGTTCTCATAGAATTATCTATGATTTATGGAGTTGTAGACTATGCACAGTAAAGATTCAAGTTAAAAAAAAAAAAAATAGACAATCTTGATCTATATGTAATACCAAGTATATTTATGCTATGACCCTTGGAGAGAGGACATGGTACTAAGATTATTTTGTATTGTGATTCCAGGAAGCAAAAGAAAGATATTTTGACAAATCTGAAAAAAATAATGTAGACCTAGCGCTAGGCCTACTTGATCTAGTTAATTTAATGTATTCTGCCAGTGTTGTTGTTGCCACCACAGAACTTCACATAGCTTAACATAAGGTCTGATGAGGAGTTCCAAAGTCTAATGATTACATTAATCTAAATTTCAGAGCTTTAATGGCACACGATGTCAAAAGATAAACAATTTAAAAGTTGTATGCCAAGTTGACCAGATCCAGTTTCCAAATTCTCTTTCAAGTCCAATAGAAGTAAATTTGTTTATATATAACTTAGCCTATATATGGATATATATAAAACAGAATATAATATACAGATCGATATAGACTAGCTGTTTAACCAATGATTTAATAATGTGCTATGTATATTAAAAGATAAGCAAAAGGCCAAAACATTTTAATTGCAATATTTAGATGAGACACTTTAAAATTATTGTGAACAATACCTTCAAGCTAATGTTAATTAAATACTAACCCTAAGTTTAATACATGAATTATATGAAACGAATTAAACTAAATTTATAAACTTGATCTCTATATATTTTCAGCAAGTTAATGTCCGTGACGGAAACTCTAAGGAGAATCCTATTCAAGTGACACCACAGAAAGTGGCAATGAAACTTCGACTCAGTGAGTTGTATTTTCATGTCTTTTTTTTAGTATCATCCTTTTATGCAAAACCACTGCTTTGTTTTTTGTCCATCTGTCTCACTAAGCTCTTTGTTTTGCAAATGTAATAACCAACAGAAAATAAAACCTTATAAAAGGATTCAGTGTTTTTCTTATTTTAAGCTTGACTTTGGAGAAGAACAAGAATTTTACTAATGTATACTACGGACCATTATCACTCATCAGCATCATATGTAAATTACTAGAATTCTAATATGTAATAGCATTATATGTTTGATCTATTGCAGGAGATACTTACAGTAATAACAAAATCACCATGTATTTCCGAGCTGCTAATAATTTTCCAGTTGATCTCTATTTTCTTTTTGATAATTCTAAAAGTATGCAACCCTATATCACTGATTTAGCCCAATTAGCAGGAAATATAGGTAAGTTTTTTTAAAATTATTAGATGTAAAATAAAGTACCAGTAATTAAATTTTTTAAAAACAGTTCTTTTCATTGAAACAAAAGAAAATTGCCAAATCACTCCTTTATTAATAATTTTACTAAATTATGGATGGCTGCTCCTTCAGACCTTTGTTACAAAGTTCCTGAGTTCAGACCCACTCCCCATCATCCCCTGCTATCCTGAATGAGGTTGGGGCTAGGATATAATATTCTTCTTTTATGAATAATGTTAGAAACTGGTAAGAAAAAATGTAACAATAAATTAAAAAACAATGAATTAAAATTATTTACACTTTTTGTTAATTTATGTTTTTTAAATGTTACATCACTCATTTTGTTTCTGATTAACAGATTAAAGTCCCTTGGAACTTATTGTAAAGTTCCCTTTCAGACCTTGTGCTCTATAGGGTAGATGATGTAAAGGTCATCTATTTCCAAGGCCTATGGTTTACGAAGGTGTAATGTGGCCAGCACAATGACCAACTGCCTTTACTTTTCCCCAACTAATGTCTTCTTATCTTATCTTATCTTATATAATACAGACGTTACTTCAAAAAAGAAGATGATTACGTCCTACATGTCATGCGTTTAGTCATGCATATAAACCAATGACTTAAATTCTGCCAAGTCACTGGTTTTTCTGGCTAGCTCAGGCAACCCATTCCATGCTCTAATAGCACTGGGGAAAAAGGAGTATTTGTACAAATTTGTCCTAGCATATTGGACGAGGAATGTGCCTTTATTTTTGTGTCTTTCAGAGTATTTTATTAAATTTTGTTTTTGTATTTGAAGATTATTGTTCAGTGTTTTATGTATAATTGCTACTTTACTTTTAAGTCTTCTGTCCTGAAGGCTTTCTAAATTTAGTGATTTTACTAATGGTGTTACTCTAGTCAAATGTGAATATTCGTTTGTTATGAATCTCACTGCTCTATTTGGTGTTTGTTCCAGTTTCTTTATGTTTTCTTGAGTTGAGGGGTCCCAAATGGAGGATGCATATTCTATTATTGGCCTAACCAAGGTTAAATAACATTTTAGTTTTATGTTCTTATTTGATTTATAGAAATTTCTTTTAAAAAATCCTAATGCTTTGTTTGATTTTTTTTTAGTTTCATCAATATGTGGATTCCATGACAGTTTTTCATTTATTATAACACCTAGGTATTTTGCGTTTCTAGTCTGTTTTACTGGTTTGCCATGAATAAGATAAGAGGAATTAATTTGTTTTAGTTTTTTTGTTACATTTTTCTGGGTGGAAAGACATGCTCCAATTTGATTCCCATTTCTGTAATTCATCTAATTCTCTTTGTAAAATATCTGTGTCTTGTGTTGTTTTTATTGTTCTATATATTATGCAATCATCTGCAAATAATCTGACTTTTGTTCCTGAACTAATGCAATTTGGTAAATCATTTCTGTAAATTAAAAATAGTAGTGGACCCAAGACTGTTCCTTGAGGTACACCTGAGTTTACTGCTATTGGTGATGATTTAGAGCCATTTATTATTACAGTTTGTTCAGGTACCCATTAGAGCTGGGTGGACTCAGAGGCGCCCAAAGATCCCGAAATTAAAAACCCCAGTCTTCATCAGGATTTGAACCCAGGACCCCTGGTTTGGAAGCCAAGCGCTTTACCACTTGAGGTACACCTGAGTTTACTGCTATTGGTGATGATTTAGAGCCATTTATTATTACAGTTTGTTCAGGTACCCATTAGAGCTGGGTGGACTCAGAGGCGCCCAAAGATCCCGAAATTAAAAACCCCAATCTTCATCAGGATTTGAACCCAGGACCCCTGGTTTGGAAGCCAAGCGCTTTACCACTAAGCCACAGTGCCTCCTGTAACTTATTGACAACCAAGATATCTAGTAAATGTCTGTTTCTTGTTATTTTTGCTTATTTTCAGTTCATCAACTTTTAAAAGTATAATATATTTTAAAATATGCACAGATAAATCTACAGCTTTTTCAATCAATTTTTTACTTTTTGAGTTTTTTGCAATGGCTACAGATGTTTATATTACATTGTTACTGTTGGGCATAACGGTAAAACAAATTTCCTCATGAATAATAATCAATTATTATTCTTATTTTTATTCTTTTTGTTATATTTCTTATTTTGTTTCTTTGTTTGTTGTTGTTTGTTGCTATATTGTTATCTTATAAATATCAGACATGTCTTTGGTGCAACAAAAGATCTTATACTTTGGATATTCATGTTCTGTAATTTAATCCTTCATATTAAAAAAGTTATTAACATGTCTTTGTCGTTATTTTTTTTAGATACTCCATTCCAGGCTAGAATTTTAGTATTATAGGGATCAATAGACTTTATATTGGAATTTCCTAGCGTATGGAATAAGAAGTGTATTTAATTATATAACTTTCTGAATCTTTTATCTGGTCATTAGATTTCTCAATAGTGCCTGAGCTAGCCAGGACTTGGCAGAATTTAGATCATTGGTTAATATGCATGACGCATAGGACGTAATCATCTTCTTTTTTAAAGTAACGTCTGTATCATATAAGATAAGATAAGATAGTGAAAATTATTGAAAATTTCTACAGTAAATGGTTGGAACTTGCTCTTTTTCTTATTCTTGAAAATCATTTTGTCTGCATCTGGTAAAATTAACATTGTTTGGAGTATGTTGATTACCTTTTCTTGTCCTATATTTAACTCAACAGAATCCTTATGATGAACTTCAGAATGCTTCATTTATAGGCCTTCATTTTATTATACAGATGTCGTCATATAATTTCGTGAAATGCTATTGTGTTTATGCTATCATTTCATCTAATATTGAAGAAAATATTGATAATTTTATTTAAAAAAGGTGTATTTTTCTGTTTCACTTCAACCCATACTTCTTGAAAGGCAAGAGTATTGGTAACATCTCTAGTAACTACACATTTGGCTATGGAGTCTTCCAAGACAAGGTTGTTCTCCCATTCACAGACACTACTCCTGCTAAGTAAGTTAATTTTAGTTTCATAAGAAGGTTAAAAGCAGAATGTATTGAACAGAAACATATTTTTTGTTATTAATTAATATATATATCATTAAATGACTAATTTATAAGAAAGTAAAATTGTTTGTATTGCTGATGTAAAATGTATAAATAAGCTACAACGAATTCATACAAGTGCTTCTTATTCCAAAGTGTCATTAGAGAATAGAGTGGTTTGCCTGAATCAGCCAGGAAAACCAACGACTTGGCTAAGTTTAAGTCATTGATTAACAAGTATAAATAGATTGACACATGAAATGCATAGGAAGTAATTATCTTCTTTTTTGAAATAACGTCTGTAATTTATAAGATAAGATATCACATGTCCTGAGCATCTTTGTTTTTCCTTGGAAATGATAGGAAAGATTGTACTCTAGTTGTTTCCTCTTCAGAATAATAGATAAATAATAATTTAATGAAACATTATCTAGTGACAGATTCCACATGAAACTTTTCCAGATATATTTTCAAAAGGCATCCCCTGCTTCCAGAAGAAGAAAAAACACTGTTTTTTAATAAGAACTTGATATTTGGTTCCTAAGTTTTTTAAAATATATATTTGTTTTACATTTTTGTATGTATATATATATATATATATCGAGAGAGAAAGAGCTGTATATTCTATATATAGAATGACTATAATTCTTCTCGTAGTAAGATGAAAGCCTGGGCATTAGCTATGGTCATAACAATGTTGCCCACACAGCAGTTTCCCCACTTTCTATGCAGTCAGTGTGTGCAAAGGAACAACAGATAGCCAAAGAAACATTGCAGGTTCTGCAAGAGTATAGCACTGTGTGTTGGGAAGTGCTTGAGGTTCACCAGCTCCAGATTTTTCCTTTCCAGGTTGAATCCCAAAGATTTTCCCATATAAAGCAGCAAAGTTTTGGATTTAAAGTTTTCTTTCTCCTAGGTTGGTAGCCATTTAAGGTCTCCAAAGCTTATCGATTCAGGCACCAATTGCTTGCCTTTGCCCCTTCTCCTGATAACAGTATCATAATTCCCCTGGTCTCAGTATCTGAGATATGCTTGCAATGAGGCTAGGAGTTGGACTGGTTGTCTGAGACTATGTGAGATGCATACCTTTGGAATCATTTTAATATGGTGCTTGCAACCAATACAACTTTAGGCAATAACAACCTTTTCTTGAACACACTGTTCAACTGTTTAGATCCTGGAAAAGTGCTGGGTTTCATCAGGGAAATAGTGCTGACTGCTAAGTGAAATAACGTGAGGAAAAAGTAGACATACTTATATTTACAACATAGTTTTTTTTTATGTTAGGATCTAGAATGAGAATTTTTTTATTTCAATTGCAAATAAACTGATTTTGATGCTTGAATTTTGTAACCTACACATTTTTTAATGTTTAATTTAGCCTTGTATAAAAAATAAATAGTCTTAGAAGAACTTATAGGCACATTGGTCAATGTGCCAAATAAATAACAAATGAACAATATATTTTTCTTTCTATCTAGAGTAAATAAATATGTATACGAAAATCATTTAGTATTTACATTTACAACAGACAATTTAGACTATCAAACATCTTAAAATTAATAAGTTTCTCTTTCTCAATGCTTTTGAAGTGCTCTGTATGGAATATTTTCTTTTACATTACAGACATTCCTTTATAAAATATTATTAGGTGCTAAATATAAACATTTGTTTATCCATTTGTAAACATTACTGTGTATTAACTGAATAACTTTGAATTATTTTAATAGTATCTATTAATTAGTTTCCACTCGTCAATTACAGATTGTTGAATCCCTGTGCTAATGAAATTTGTTCTCCTCCCGTTGAGTTTCAGCATATACTCTCTATGACAAAGAATTTAACGCAATTCACAGTAAGGATTGAAGGAGTTAGGACTGATTAGAAATACAACAATTTTTACCTTTCCCGTTGTTCTTGTTTTTTTTTTCTGTTTTGTTTTTTTTTAGATGCTGCTGTTTCTTTTCAATTTTCTATAATACTAAAAAAAAAACAAAGTTATGAATATCTTTTTTTTTTTTTTTTTTGTTTAAATCAATAAAAGAAATATTTTCATTTCTACAGGATGTTGTAAACACAACTAAAATATCAGGAAACTTAGACCATCCAGAAGGATCTTTAGATGCCATTATGCAAGCTATAACCTGCAAAGTATTTTTTAATCTCAATTAATATGAGCTTAATAGTTATTGAATTACCATTCTCAGAAGGTTCAATATTTTGGATAGATTAACCTTGAAGACATAATTTTTTAAAGTAATTATTTTGACATTATTTCATTGAAAGTTATAATTTAAAGTTAAATTTTCATGTGGTAAAATTCTTGTGTGTGGTCCTATTCTTGTATTTGGTCCAATTCTTATATGCTAGGAAGAAATTGGCTGGAGAAATGGTAGTAGAAAGCTGTTGATACTTGCTACAAATGACAGATTTCATCTGGCTGGAGATGGAAGGGTTTGTAAACATTGCATGTCATGATTGTAATTTTACTGTGTTTTGTATTGTTTCCATAATCTTATGACATATGTGAATTCAGAGGTCCCTATAAATCACACTACACTCTACCAGAATACAATGTAGTAACACACACTGACCATAATTTCTTTTATAGCTGAGTTCAATCAAACAAGTAATTCAATATATATATATAGCTTGCACAATGACTTCATTGACTTCAAATACTATAGTAGGAATAATACATCCTTTACACCGCTAATCATAGATTTTACAAGCTTCTACCTTGACCCGACATCATGTTTAGGCAAATAAAGGTTTTCCTGTGCACAGTTGACTTCCTGCTGGTCAACCGTTATTCAAGCATGGCAATACACCAACACATGTAACACTGTAAATAGATTGCATCTATAGATCATTTGTCTAATATAGTGTGTTAGATTAGAACAACAATCTAGTATGCATATTTACATTTTATAATGCATTTCTAGGACAATAACAACTAAATATTGAAACCCAACATTGAATTTACCTAAATTATTTTGTTTATTTTTTAACTTGTAGCATATATATTTTTATATATTTAAATTTATTTGTCAACCTTTATGATCCTTTCAGCCTATTTGATCATTAATAGCATTAAACTGAAAAAAACAAATTGATCTAATGATTCATACACTTTTGTGATTTACAGTTAGCAGGCATTGTTGCTCCTAATGATGGAGCTTGCCATCTTGATTCTGTAAAGAAATATTCAAAAGAACTTACTCAGGTATTTAATGCTATTTCTCTGATACACCTATACTCTCAAAAGACTAAACCTATGTACCTTTCCTATTTGGAAGTTTGTTTTTATCTGATAATATGCTAAGTAACCAAATGGCATGTTACCACATTTAAGATGCATACTTTTTGTAAAACATATTTCTCTTTGTGGATATGTGAGATACGACTGGAATGCACTCGAAAGTGTATGTTTGTTGTTCATTATCTAATATGGTGGAATAAAGCCCATATATATTTATAAATTGGCTTATTTGTTTATATATTTCTATTTCAATTTAAGAGTTTATTAACACTTTTTACTTTAAATATAATGTGTTTTTCTGGCAATTCCCTCCTTATCTCCCTTTTCAACTTTTGTATCTAAATTTTTTCATCAACTATATGTTGTTGATTTTTTTTTTTTTTTTTTTGGTAGCACAGTTCATTGGAACTTAAATAAAATTTGAGCCCAGTGCTATACTTTATTTTGATGTTGTTTTTTTAATATTTAGTTTTATTTGTTCAGGACTACCCTTCAATAAGTCAGATTAGAGAAACGGTTATTAAAAATGAAGTTCACATTATATTTGCTGTCAAAGACCAAAGAGAAATTTTTGAAGAACTTGAAAAGTTGGTGCCAAACTCAGTGGTAGAAAGTTTAGCTGATTCTAAAGATTCAAGCCAAAGCATGGAAAAAATTATTGAGAGAAAATATAGGGTATGTCAGCCAGCAAGATGAATAAAAAATGTTTATATATAATTCTCTTAATTTAGTTTGAGTAATTCAAGTGTTTGGATCACTGTAAATATAATATAGATATAAAATTCATAAGCTGCCTTACCTTTTTTTTTACAGCTTTGAAATAATAAATTGGACAGTTGTTTTAGAAAATAAAATTGGTATTCAATCATACATTCTATGATCCTAATAACTTACATTCATTTTGAAATTACAATTTTATGTGTTAAAATAATTTAACTGATAGATTGCGAGAAAATAAAAATTAAATTTTACAGTGTAATTTAAGATGAATAGAAAACAATTAAGACTTCCACTGTTCTTTTTTAATCTGTCGGCCACAATATTGGGGGGGGGGGGGGGGGGGGATTTTCGTGTAATGAAATTATGTTTAGAATGCCCCAAACCCTATACGAAGCCTAATGTTTTCCTATAGTGCTGTAAATATCTTTGTTTATACTTCATCTAGGCATTCAAAAGCCTATATATCTGTGACTAACACTGCTATAAGCAAAATATAAAATGCCAAAAAAAAAAAGTTAGAAATATTTATAAATAAATAATCCATAAATGAAAAAAAAAAGAAAGAAAAGGATATAGTAAGATTGTTTAATATAGTGTGCAAAAAGTTTTTCTAACAGCTTGGAATAATTATTGTAATTAATTGTACAATAAATTTTTCTATTTAGCCATATATTTGTCATACCTAGCCAAAAGTTAGACGTAAAATTTTGAATTTAAAAAGCAAACAAAAAATGAGCGTTCTAGTTTTATAATTATTACAAAGCTTACATTAACTCATTCCTTCTGTCTCTAGCACATATTATGTACACCGTACCATGTTTTTTCTCCCATTTAACATTCTTGGATCAAGTTGAAATTTTGAACATGTATTAATAATCAGTGACAATACATGAATCAATAAAAAAAATAAACAATAAGTTAATCAGTTAGTGGTAATTAATTTTGTTTTATGTAGAAAAAGAGAGTTAAACCTTGCAGCATTGTTATATATGACAGTGCTTTTGCAGTTTTTCCCCTTAGATAAGCTTTTTTAAATTTTTTCTTTGTTGCTTGTTTTTTTTTTCATGAGCTTTTGAATGAAATCTCTATTTTCCCTAATGTTGTCTTAAAAGTGTTTGTATTATTTCAGGAAATGATTTCTAAAGTAGAAATGAAGCACAACAATATACCTGGAGTGACTGTTTCAATCAAGGCTACTAGTGACATCTGTGATGCGTTAGTATCTTCATTCATATTTCTATATTATCTATCTTCTATATATTCTATATATATGGTGTATATTATATCTATGCTCTATATATTCTATCTATAGTCTTTCTTTATTCTATCTATATTCTATATATATTTTATAAATATTCTATTCATATTAGTTTATCTATATTAAATGTATATTCTTTTATTTTGATAACTCTGTCATAATGTTTACTTTTTATTCTCTAGTAAAGGAACCAATGTATGTAAAGCCAAACAACTGATCGGAGAGACAGTGAGTAATTCATTTGTTTGGTTATAGAATTTAAAATGTGTTATAGTAATTCGTTTTTGACATTTTTAAATATAAAATTAATCATAGCTAACAATAGTGATGAGTTGTAGACGCTAGTAATATCCTTATGTCTAAAAAAACAAAGCTCCCTTGGAATAAAAACACTTCTGTTAATTTAAAATATTTAAATGATTCTGAATTGATGATTTATTTCTCCTTGTACTAAATGGTTCCTAATTTATTTGTAAGTGCACATGAAAGTAGTTATTGCTCTATATTTGAAACCATCAATTGCAACATGGCTGGCTACACAGAAAGCTCTGAATTCGAACCTTGCAGCTATACACAATCATGGGTAAGGCTTCGGGAGTCAGCCCTGACAAAAAAAACAAGAGCTGACAACCTTTAGGCAGTTAGCAGCATACAGTACTACACCCTGGTAGAGCCTGCGATGTCACTGACACCAAACTGTATTCGCACTTGCTGTTCCTTTGTATAGATCAGCTGGGGGGGGGGGGGGGGGGATGGCTGTGTGGGCAATATCATTTCAACCATAGCTAATGTCCAGACATTCATCTCATTTACTTGAGATGATCCAGGCTTGCTTCCCAACTGAAGGAGGCCATAGACAGTAATTAAGTCTAAGAATTAAAAATAAAAAAATTAGAAAAATGATCTAAAAAACCTATTTTGCTAAAAAAAAAATAAATATATATATATATCAATGTACTTATCAGTGATTCAATACTTTGAAAAATCATTTTTAGATTACATTTGAAGTGGATATATCTATCAGTGATTGCTCTACCAAGACTCGAACATTAACCATATTTCCAGAATCTATGAGACAAGATTCTTTGACTGTCATTATTGAGGCTTTGTGTGATTGTGATTGTGAAGTGAAAAATAATACTTGGGTAAGTTAATAATAATAAAGCTTGTCTTTGAGTCCAAAGAATAGTGAGAAATGCAGTATTTCACATGGCTGCGCAGCCCGAACATTTTGTCCCACCCAGGGCAAGCATAGGCCTAACCATTGTCCGCAGGTGCTTGATTTAGATTATCTTTTCGCCATCTGCGTCTGTCCTCTGCAGCAGATTTTCTTTTGGTCTCAAATGTGTATCTCGCACCTTTGTGAGTGACCTCCAGCTCTCTCGTTCTGAGGCCGCATGTAACCAGGTGCTCTCTTCTATGTCAGATAAGGCAAGTTGGCACCTAAGCTGGTCTTTGAAAGATTTCCGTGGGGTGCCTCTGTTATGTTGACCACCTTTTAGCTCACCAAAAAAGTTTAAGCTCATGTCAAAAGCAGGATACTTTGATGTTTTTAGTTATAATGTTTCTATATTCTTATATAGAGATGTCTGTTGTAATGTTGATGGATTGATTTTTTAAATAAAATTCCATATTTTTTATTTTCATCTGAAAAAAATTGATCATGTAAGTGCTGTTCATTTCATCCTGTGTTGTTGTGTATGGGTCTGCTCAATCTGTAAATGTCAAATTTAGCATCAATATAACTAGGATCTTTTTTTGAAATTCTTATAATCACCAAAATGATTCTATTAATTTTTTTTTATGTAACAGACTATAAAAAGAGCATTTCAGTTAATAGTGTAAACTATATAAAATATAAAAATTTTCAGTTAGTTTTTGAAGTGCAAACAAAATTTTAAAAAGATTTTATTATTTTGGTAGTGTGCAGAGTGGTAAAGCGTTTGGCTTCCAAACTGGTTTCAACTTCCAGAGAAGACTTGGATTTTGAATTTGGGATTTTTAAGAGGGCCCTGATGGGTACCTGACATTAATTGGGAAAGTAAAGGCAGTTGATCACTGTGCTGACCATGTGACACCCTTGTTAACCATCAGCCAAAGATACAGATGACCTTTACATCATCAACCTTATGTCTGAAAAGGTTACTCTACAATGTCAACTTTAGGTCTGATAGTGTTACTTTACTTAGTGTGTAGAGTATGCACTATTGTTAAATCTTAATTTTTAGATAAAGGATAAATTAATTTGAACGTTTTGAACTCTGTGATGCAGGAAACAGCAAGTGATTTATGCAATGGAGGCAATGGAAGTCTTGTTTGTGGACTTTGTGAATGTAATCAGAATTACTTTGGGCAGAATTGTGAATGTACATCAACAAATTTGGATTCAGGCCAGACTCAGTGTAACAGGTAAACTGATTTCACTTTTTACAATTTAACTTTACTATTAATAGTGCTACAGAGTAAGTTTTTAATGTCTCAAATATTTTAAAAAAAGGTTTATGATACCATATGACGGCTTTTTTATTTAAAGGCATTCGCTTGACCTCACCATAAGAACAACATTGCCATCAGAAAGAAAGTCATATGTCATATAAGTTCATTTTTAGAGAAATAGATTTGAATGTAGTTCTTGCACTCTGTCAGCAGTGTATATGTATAAATTCTTCGGGCTACACACATTTTAAATGCATCTCAGTTGTGCTGGGCATTTGTTTTTATTTTTCTCTTCTCACAGAGATCTTTACTTCAGAGGTTTTGTTTTTCCCCCAAAAACTGTTTGAGAGCCAGCGTGAACTATTGTTGAGCTAGTGATATGAATACCAATGTGGAAGCATAGTTGTCTGATGAATTAGCAAGGGCCTGTGCTGGCCATGTAATTTCAGGATAAGCCTGATGCAATCCAAGTCATTAAAATCTAATCCGTGACACCCTGTCACTATATATAGAAGACTCAAAAGTAAAGTAGCAATTATACATCAAACACTGAACAATAATCTTCAAATACAAAAACAAAATCTAATACTCAGAAAGACACAAAGATAAAGGCACATTCCTTGTTCCATATGCTAGAACAAATTTGTACAAATGCTTCATCTTCCCTAGTGCTATTAGAGCATGGAATGGGTTGCCTGAGCTAACCAGGAAACCCAGTAACTTGGCAGAATTTAAGTTATTGGTTAATATGCATTTCTGAAGGCATGACACATAGGACATAATTATCTTCTATGTGTGGGTTGCCTGAGCTAGCTAGAAAACCCAGTAACTTGGCAGAATTTAAGTCATTGGTTAATATGCATTTCTAAATGCTTGAGGCATAGGACATAATTATCTTCTCTTTTGAAGTAAGGTCTGTATTATATATGATAAGATTTATATGTTTGATTGTCTCCTATTTTTCTGTACATTACAGTGATAATAGAGTTTCAGCTTTACTGAGTTATAAATTTTTCAGCAATATAGTTGGTCTATTTAAAATCACTAAACTACTCTCCTTTTTTGAGTAATGTCTTATAATAGAGTTCTTAAAAAAAATTAAAATCAAGTATTGTATTGCTTTATTTGACAGAGCTGGGGAAAACTCCACCAAAGTTTGCAGTGGTGTAGGTGAGTGTGAATGTGGGAAATGCATCTGTAAAGATGGTTACTCTGGAACATTTTGTGAATGCAATGACCAAGCCTGTGGACTCTTTCAAAGACAAGTCTGTGGAGGTGAGGTCAAACAAAGATAGATCTTTTAAGAATCATTCAAAAATATACAAAAAGTTATAATTCACCAATGGATTTTTTAAATTATATTTGTAAATTACAAACGTTTTTTTTTGTACAAATAAGTTTTGTTGCTACACTTGATCTGAATTCTATGGTATCCTTCATTTGATTGGGTCAAGTTTAAGTTCTGTAGGAGGCAGCAGTATTTCCACTTGATGGCCCTGCTTTAAGACAGTGAATATACCAGATCCAAATGAGTGCTTTGTAATGTACAGGCACAGCATAAAAGATTCTGGGTCTCAATATGATTTGAATAATATATTTTTCAAGGCAAACTTAATTGTAAATGATTTAACCTTTAGTAGTAATTAATTGTTCAAATATATCTATTAGTGCCAGCAAAGTTATCATGATAATTATTGAATTTAACAGATAAGTATACTATGTTCTTATAAGTATGTAAAAAAAAAGTTGGTTTTGTTTAATATTTATATTATAAAAAAACATGAAGGATATGTAGTCACTTATTATTAAAAATTAGGACATTCATTGAGCCCCCCCCCCCCCCCCCCCAACTGATGAACTACTTGCAAAAGTAAACAGGAATCAAGAAAAATCATCTGTGTCCAAGAATTTCATACCTAAATTTAAGCCAACTTTGTTTTTTTTAATCTCTTCATTAAACAAATTGTAATTCACAGTTGTAATGTTGCATTGAAATTAACAGTGACTTATATCTGCTGCAATAGGCCTTCTGAAAGTAATATCATAGCTTTAGGAAGGCACTTAAGACAGTACTAATGTTTTCAAGTATATAAATGGAGTTCTTACCTTATGACTAGTTATATCTCTCTACTTATAAGGTAGCAACTTAGCAGACACAGCTGTGGGTAGGGATTTGAACTTCAGCCTTGAGAAGTAGCCAAGTGGTTACCTTTTAGCATCCTATTCCATCTTGTATTCATTTCTTATTGAATTTTCATACTCCCACGTTCTAAAATAAACTCTACCATTCTAAAGGTGTCCGTGGCCAGTGTGATTGTGGTGAGTGTAAATGTGCCAAAGGTTACACTGGAAGTACATGTCAGTGCAGTGTGTACAATGACACGTGTAAATCACCAACTGTAAGTAGAGACTTTATTTCTTTTAGTGATTAGTTAACACATGTGGCCCAATGCAATAAAAAGTTACAATTAGGTATAAATGTATATATATATATATATTATATCTCAAATTGTATCTTTTTATTGCATCTAGCCAAAGTGTGAACAAATTACTAAAAACTAAATTTTTTTATGTAAATGGAATATGTTTTATTCAAAATGAATCTAGTTAAAATATTTCCCAACATGATATTAAAGTAATTTGGGAAAGATAAACTTTTTTTTCACTTTTATGAAAAATCTTACTAGGTAATTTTGGTAATCTTCAATAATATTAAGTTATGAATCTATGTATGCAAATTATTTCTAATACCTTGGTACTTCCCCAATCTGTTATCACTAGCCATCATCATATTTTTGTGTGATTTTTCAAGAGTCCATTAAATCTATTGTTTCCTTTGATATTTTTCCCAAATGTATTGAATATTTTTTTTTTTAATCCTCTTTTAAATAATTTTTGCAATTAAATTCATTGTCAGATAGGACTTTTTTTTATAAAGTCTATGTAGAAAAACTTTGTTGGCAAGTTAAATATTTGCCTCTTGAATTAACTTTAATTTATTTTAATTTGTTCTCTTAAGACAGGACAAGTCTGCAGTGATCAAGGAATCTGTGAATGTGATACATGTGTCTGTAAAAAGGGCTACACTGGGAAGTATTGTGAGAATTGTTTTGTAAGTACAACAATCACAGTAAATAGACATTCATCTCTATGTATTTCCTTCCTAGCTATACGATAGTAGTGATTGCATTGTCCTAAAAGATTTCATTGTAAAGTACCTCATCTCATTTAGAACTGTCTTGCACCATTATACATTTTAATTATTTTTCAAGCATGTTTTAATTGATTTGCTAAAAACTTTCCAGTTAAAAAAAATGTTGGGCTAAACAAATGTGGAGGCGCGGTGGCTGAGCAGTAAAGCGCTTGGCTTCCGAACTGCAGACCGGGGTTCGAATCCTGGTGAAGACTGGGATTTTAAATTTCGGGACCTTCGGGCGCCTCTGAGTCCACCCAACTCTAATGGGTACCTGACATTAGTTAGGGAAAAGTAAAGGCAGTTGGTCGTTGTGCTGGCCACATGACATCCTTGTTAACCGTAGGCCTCAGAAACAGATGACCTTTACATCATCTACCCTATAGACCACAAGGTCTGAAAGGGGAACTTTACTACTTTTACTTACAACTAAACAAATTTAGCAGAAAATGTCTTTTCAAGATTTATATAAATGTATGTGTGATACATTTTACTACAAGCAACTAGAACTTTAAATTATGTTTTTAAATTCTTGATAGCTCTTTTTTTTTGGAGGACATGATTAGTGATCTTTTTTTTTTAGAATTAATTAATGCTTTGAAGATGGCTGAAAAAAATGTCACATCCTTTTCTACTCTGGTACTTAGTTTTAAGTTGAAAACATCTCAAACTGCTAAATGATGGTAGATAAAAAAAAGACTGCCATTCATTCTTGATTTGGAGTTGTTGGACTAGAATAAACAAAATAAAAATACAAAAAATGTTTATGGTAACAATGTTGTGTGTCAACCTTTTGGATAATCTGGGCAAGAGAAGTCACTGACAAGTGAGGATTTAGAAATTTAAATGGATGTGCATATAATGAGAAGAATGGTTACACATAGAGATAGAAACCTAAGATAAAGATATAAAAAGCATGTTACAGTAATAAATAGTCCAGATGTATAATTATTAATAAAACCATAAACTTAAAGAGATTTTTTTTCCAGTATATAAATATATGACAAACATTTAATTTTTATGAAATGAAATTCTATTTTTTTTTTTTTTTTTTGTAATGACTGATTGTATTGATTGAAATCTCCTACAGCTGTGTGGTGACAATATCTGTGATAACAACCAGTACAGACAATGTGCTCAGTGTCACTTTGACAAGAAAACAACCTGTGATGAGGACTGCCCATCTGTTGAAATCGTTGATTCTTTGAAAAGTAAGCTCTTTTTATAATCAGGAAATAATAAAAAAATAATATTTTTGAGTCTGTTTACATGGTAGATCATTAATCAAATCATGAAAAACTTCATGTAATAGAAGTATCCACATACTCTTGGCCCCTTGGTTCACCCCCACTTTCTTTATTTGGAATTCCTAATCCTTCTAACTACAATTAGATTTAAATCTTGAGAATTCATGTTGGCTACATTACTCAAAGCTCAGATGTCGCAAAAACCTGGATTACTTGGAACTCTGACTGAGATATCTCTCCATAAGTGTACATTTTTATTTTGCTTTAATTAAATGATTAAAAATATGCCACAAAAATCTTTCATATTAAAACAAAATGTAATATATCTTCTGTGACCAGGTTACCAAGTTTCAAATCCATGTTCAATCAAGCAGGAAGATGGATGTTTCCTTTCATTTTATGTGATTTCATCTGAAACCAATGTCACAATTATTGTACAAAAAACTAAAAGTAAGAAATAAACTGATAAAGAAAATTTGAATTGTATAAATTTATTTTGTATATATGTTAGATGCAATCTTTATTAAATATTTGCCAATTTTCCCCCAGCATGCTCTGAACCAGTTGATATTCTTCCTATTGTGGCTGCAGTTGTGGGCGGTGTGGTTGCTATTGGACTGTTGTTATTATTGCTTTGGAAAATTCTGACCAGTATCTTTGACAAAATTGAGTATGCCAGATTCCAGGAAGACCTCAAACAGTGCAAATGGGCAAAGGTAAAACAATTTAACTAGACATTATTTAAAAAAAAAAAAAAGGCTTTATATAGAACTTAGTGTAACAACGTGATTATTTAGTGTAATATTTGTGCATATGTCCTAAACATTTTCAGCTATTCTCTTCCCGTGAAGTATATCTGATGCTTGTCATGACAACAATTAATTTAGGAATTGATTTTTCACTGTGGCTGAGTGGTAAAGTATTTGGCTAACTGGGGATCCCGGGTTCAAATCCTAGTGAAAACTGGACTTTCTAATTTTGGGATCTTTGGGTGCCTCTGAGTCCACCCAGCTCTAATGGGTACCTGGCAGGGGAAAAGTAAAGGCAGTGGGTTGTTGTGCTGGCCACATGACACCCTCATTAACTGTAGGCCACAGAAATTACAGCACAAGAACATAATAGTTATTGAGAGAAATAACTGAAGAAAGTATTAGGAAAACACAAATAGGCATTGAGTCATGTGGAATGTTTCATCTAATTTCCTTCATCTTCTTCACTCCAAGCCCATTGTCGCCTAAACATTTACACAGTCAGTTGACTAGATATCAACAGATAAAGATTGTGTTCATTTTAAAGAATGACATTATTATTTAACACTCTGACATGTGTTGGTGAAGGGGTAAAGCATTTGACTGCTGATTTGCAGTTCATAAATTTGAATCCTGTTGGGATTTTCAACATATCATTTATTAACACCCATGCCCCTACTGAAGAAGCAGATGATAACATTAAAAAGTTGTCTATGATGGATGGAACAAATTTATGATAAAACACTGCTGCATGACATTAAAAATATAGTAGAAGATTTCAATACTGAAACTGAAAAAAGCCACATTCAGACTAACAATTGGCAAAGGAAGCTTACATGAAGAGACCAACAATAATGGACTAGGATTTTGGATTTTGCCACAGGAAAAGGAATGTCTATCAGCACTAAATTCCAACATAAGAAATTCACCTTGCAATCTGTATCTCACCTGATGGAAACAACAGCAAATCAAATAGATCAGATAGGCCTACTCATAGATAAGAGACATGGATCTGACATATAATGTAAGAAGTTTCAGAGGAACAAATATCAAATTTATACAATGAATAAGTACTATATATGATTAGCAAAGAATAACGACTCAACAATATACTAGTCAAGGACTTAAAAAAGACTCACTTGTGGCAGAATCTTCACACTACAAACATATGTACATATTAGCACTAATATAATTGCTTCATCTTATATATAGACCTCTAATATTATAAAATATGTAGAAATTATTATATTATTTATATTTTATATGGTTTTCTTTCCAAAACCAACAGCAAGAAAATCCTGTTTACAAAGGAGCAACAACAACCTACAAGAACCCAATGATGGACTCAACTGAACCTCTTGACGGGAAATAGTTAATTATTTGAGTTAGGCATTTATTTTATTATAATTCTTGATCAATTTTTTTCTGCCGCAGTTTAGATAATATATATACTTTAATTTTGATGTATTTTTTTACAGCAATATGTATTATAGCCTATCAGCAAAAATAACATAAAATAAGTAAATTTTTCCAAATGTCACTTTAATCTAAACTTTTTCTTTTTCGTGTATTCTGTAAATATTGAAGATATGATCAGTTTCATTCAATATTTTTATTTCTATAAAATAGACATGCCAAAGTGTTTTTTTATCAATAATACTGGTAATTTCACGATTTGTTTGACTTTTTTTTTCATTTTAGTTTAGTGTGAATAATCTTAACCATTAGTCAAATGAGAAATACAATTGTTTTGATACATTTTAAATATCTACATAGATGTATAGAGAAAAATGCAACAGACTTACATATAAGAAAATTCTGCTAGACCAAAATAAAAACAAAAGTTTGTTTTGTTTTACATGTTTCAAATATTCCTTCAGATTCTGAAGCATGTCCTAGCCCAGACCTATCGCAGGACAACACGGGATGGCTGTGATGGGTATGAACACGGGACCATATAGGTGACTGAATAACAGTCCAGAACACATACCAACAACCTGGCAGCCATGAGCCATCTTTATTTTTAAATTGAACTTACGTGTAAAACATACTCTTAAATGTTAATGGTTTTAAAAACATTCCCAGAAAATTACAAATGTTGAAGTACAAAATTTTGAAGCACAAATCATTATGGGCTACTTTAAAGGGAGACTTTTTTGTCTTTTATTGATATTTTAGTTTTCAAATAACATATATGAAAACTAAATGAAACTTTAATACCTTATGAACATACAACAATAATATTGTCTTAATAAACATTTTATTGCCAGGCCTTTGTTATTCTGTATAAAATTATTCAATGTATGGTTTTTTTTTTAATGTTATTTATGAAACTTAGATAGTTCATTGTAAATGTCTTAAAGACATATAATGTAAGTATTCTTTCTATATTTAATTATTAAATTTGTATGCTTGTGACAAGATGAATATTATTTGTAAGCATGACTGAAAATATAGTTGAAAGGAAAGTCAGTATTACATGTATTTTAAGACTGCTTCTTGCAGTGATATATGTAGACCTACTTATAGGCCTAATTGTGCAACGGAATATAAAATTTCTCTTAAATTGTTTTCTAGCTAAACTTGTGTTTATTTCTAGCTTTTGATCATTAGTAAAAGTAAATTCATACAAGTGCTCATTCTTCCCAAGTGCCATTAGAGAACCTGAATCAGCCAGGAAAACCGACTTAGCATGCATGACTAGATGACATGAAATGCATAGGACGTAATTATTTTCTTTTTTGAAGTAACGTCTGTAATATACAAATTAGAAAAAAAAAAACAAAGAAAAGAGCTAATTCTTATCTTATAAATTACATGGTTTTCTTCAACAAAGATTACTTCCTACCCATATCCATGTGTTCTTCTAGTTATTTATGTAGATCTATATTGAAACTTAAACCTTAATTACATATTGCTTTTCCTGGCTGATTCATGTAACATGTTCCATGTTCTTACGTTACTTAGAAAGAAATAGCCCTTATATGACTAGGCCTACTCCTAGCACATGGAATAAGAAATGCACTTTTATCTTTATGTCTTTCAGAGTATTTTTTTAGTTTACATATTTGTAAGTTTTACTTTAGTAATTTTGTTGTATTATTACTTTGCATTCTAGTCCTTTCCTGGAGTTTAATTCTTCTTCTTCATCGTTCTCATTGTTATGTTGGAGTGTTCATATGACTAGACCAATACATGGGATGAACTGCGCAGTGGTTTCCAAATCATGGAGCTCTCCATATAGTTTTCTTTCTATTGGGGTGATTTGGGGCCAATGTCTTATACAGGCCTCTTGGTAAAGAGAGCAGTTTTGGAGGACGTGGTCGGCATTCTCTGGTGATACTTCACATGGGCAGATTTCACTTGTTCTAGTTCCAATTTTGAGCTTCCGGTACATGTGTTGTCGCATTCTGTTGTGTCCGGTCCTGAGTCGAAAGATTAGATGTTGGTCTTGTCAGGATAGCTTATAGTAAGCGTCATCTTTCTTGTGATTTGGATGAGAGCTCGTCCATTTCTCATTTATTTTATTTACAATTAATTTCTTCATTTCTCCTGGATAGAGTGCAGAGTTTATTTGTGAGTTAGTTCTCCCACTCTTGGCAAGTGTGTCAGCCTTCTCATTTCCTTCTAGTTGTATATGAGCTGGCTGGAGTTTAATGATTTTATCAATCATATCAGATTTTATGAGCATTATTGGCACCAGTGCCTGAACATAGTGCTATCACTGAACAAGGTCACAACCTCGCTCTATTTGCATAAAGCATCGTCTCTTACAAGCATTTTACTGATGCAAGATAAGTTTCTCACAATTACAGCTGTGTATATAGCTGTGATAAGTTAGCTGCAAACTCCCAACACATTGTTAACTAAAGATTTTCTAATTAGGTCCACTGAAAACTTTGAGATGTGACTTGTTTCACTAGCACAGTGTTGAAGAGTGAAAAGGGCATTTTAAGTTGTCTTCCTTTGAATTAATTCAATATTATCAAAGACAATATTAGTATTTATATGGGTGTATATTTTTCACTTTTGGGGGGGGGGGGGGGGGGGGGGGTCAACATTTTAAAAAAGAAATTATCTCTGATATTTTCCCAGGAACCAGGGATAGTGCTACTGTAGCTGTAATAAAATTACTCTTCAGTCATTAAGGTATTTCATTTAATGTTACATAGAAGTAGTTGTTTGCCACTTAGCCAATGCTTATTTTTTTCTTAAGAAATTTAACATACTTATGCACAATTTGTGATGCTTTCCATGGACATCTTTATTGCCTATTTCATGTAATGTTCTATCACTTGTTATAAATTGTTGCTGCATTTATATTTTAATACAAACTGTATAGACTATAACATTGGCTAATAAATTTCTAAATTAGAACTGAAATCTTTGTTATTTCCTTTCTTGATCTTCAGGTTGTTTTGATGGTACAGGAGAAGGGGTTATGATCTTTTTCTTTGTTGCTATGATTTTGTGTCATTTTTAGGACATTTTTAAGTTATACACAGAACTAAAGGTTAAGTTTTATTTTTCGCCCATTTCAAGAAAGCTTGGTTTATGATTAAGAAGAAAAAAATGAAGCATTTTAATTTGCCAAAAGTTTTGTTTTTGTTATTAAATGCAAAATATTAAGGAATGTAACAAAATATCTGGGGGTAAAGAGGAAAGTTTGAAGCAATGGTCTACATGGAAGATTTAGGGAATATAAAACTCAAACATGCAGCCAACTATATAATTAAGCTTGTTGTTCTTCAATGAATCTCCATATTGAGTTTCTGTTGCATGTTATGGCTACATATAAAAAAAGTTAAATGGCTATTGAAAATCTATTTACATTATTGTTTGCAGTGAAATAGTTCAACTGCTATTTCTGGTCTTTGAAAGCATACTTTTTTGTTTTTAAATTAAACTTAAAAAATTTTACACACAGATATTTACAAAAGTAAAGTACTTTTAGTTAACAAAGGATCATGCAGGCCAGCATGAAAACGGAAGCCTTTACTTTTCCCAACAATTGTCAGGTACCCATAAAAAAAAACATTTAAGTTGGTTGGACTCTTAATAAAATAATCTTTAAAATCCCAAAATTCAATAACCCCATTCTTCGCCAGGATTCAAACCTGAAAATCAACAATTCAGAAGCTAAGCATTTGACTACTCAACAACCATTCCCATACATTCATATATACCTTTTTTAAAAAAAAAAATGGAGGGGGCAATATGAGAAATACCAAAAAGATTACAAGAGAAGTCAAAGATTGTTCTCTCCTATAGTCTATTAATGAGAATGAGTTAATATGTTGTCACTGATGTAAATATTATTTAGATGTGAGTTTGTGTATTTTGTAAATGTAATGTAAGTAAAACTGACCTACAAATCAGGACAAATTAGAACAAATTGTCTAAACATTTAGATAAATGCTTCTCAGTCAGTGAGTGAATCGAAAGAGTTTGTTTCTTATTTGCCTTGTACGTTGATCAGCTAAACTTCTTTTCATACGAACTTTTGTAAAAGAGTTTGTTTTTTTTTAAGTGTTCTCGTTACACTATTTCTGAATGTTTATATTTGAACCAGATCTTGAAAGAACTTAAAGGATTGAAAGAATCGATAAAGGATTAGATGCAATTAAAGTAAACAACAAGTGAATCTTTGAAAAGCCAGACATTTGCTTTTTTAGACTGATATATATGCCTATACTGAACAGAGAACACCAACCCAAACATGGACATCTCTTCCTTTTGTTGGATGTATGGTTAGATAATGATTTACAAAGTATGTAGGCTCTTAACTTTTCTTTCAAGCTGTACTTACTAAATTCATTTTTAAGTTCTGTGCCAGCAGCTCATTTTTTACTGCTTCTCGTTAGCCCATCCATATGTCATATGTAATTTTAATTCCAATGCCAGCAGTTTGGTTGTGTGTGTGTGTTATTTACGTTTTGAAAATTAAAATTGTATTCTTCCCTAGTGGTCTCTGTATTCCTATTTGTGAAAGTAGGGCAGTGCACTCTGAGGCTGAAAGAAGAATCAAAGCCTTTGATAGTAAATGCTACACAAGAATGCTGGGTATCAGATAGCAGAACAAGAAAACAAATGAGTTTGTACTTTTAGGCCTACAAGTTAACACTCTGGCTGGCAAAAAGGAAGCAGGAGGAATGCTCCCGTCACTAAAAGGAAGCAGGAGGAATGCTCCCGTCGCCTCAGCGTGGCCCTCCTGTGGAAACGTCCGCCAAGGGAAGAGGATAGGCTAAGTACGGTAGCACACATAGCTCTCAGTTGGCTACCACAGACATGATCGAGAGATTGTACATTGCGCGTGGTAGGGATGTGACAAAGGCTCGCCCCACCGATTCGTTCCCTAACGGGGGTCATACGGGCTGTGATGGACCCTCGCACGGGTTCGGTGGGACATTAAAGGCATAAGAAAGGCCCCAACGCGGCTCGGCCTCCGGCCTCGCACGGAAAGGGGAACCCGTGCCTGGCTCAAGGTGGCCGTGTCCTGGTGTGAATACATGATCACTTCGGATAAGGTGGGACTTCGGACAGAGGAATTGGTGAAGAGCCGATGCCTCATCCTGGCTATGGATAAAAGCCTTTCTTTGGTCAAGAGGTCCATAATAGGGAACGGAAAGTTCTCGGACCTTAAGGACATCTGGTTCAGGCAAAAAGGAAGAAGTCCTCAATACTGTGAAGTGACGAAAGCTAAGCTGGTTAGGTCATATTGTAAGAAACGACTTACTATCAAAAATCATCCTTCAATGTACAGTGGAGGGAGCACAGTGGAGGTCGTCCAAAGAAATGCTAGCTGGATAACGTAAAAAAAACTTGGATCGACCTCTCTCCTGATATCCTGCTAAGAACAGCTGTTGACCGGAAAAAGTGGAGGGATTTGGTTACACGAGCTGTCACAGCACCCCTAAAACGTAACTCAATGGACAAGAGACAGATGAGATGGGTTATTTGCATCTCGAGAGACCTCTCGTATGACTAAAGAGGACAATCTTTTGATAGGCCTACACATTGACGAACATGTAGGAATCTGCAATTTTCAAACGCCACTGCGCTTTCAGCTTTTCTTTACTTCTGGTGGGTTCACCATCTGCGATCTAGGAAGTTAGCAACTTTCTTTTATGTGACACTATCCTGTGCTTTTTTTTTAAAATAAAATTTTAGAAAAAAAATGACTAAATGTGCAAAACGGTCGTCACGGATAAAATCGAATCATTATACAGACTCAGTCACTTGAATTCTCTTCCTTTGGTGCAGTTACTCGATACACTTTAACAACCGTGTCTTAACTGGGTGAAATCTGGAGCCTATTAATTTTAAATTTAGTAAAAGTTGTGCAACCATATACATATAGACTAATAGAGTAATATGGGGGGAGGGAAATAGACAAATGGCCATTTAAATAAACTTTTCGACCCAGAAAATATATCGAAATTCCAAACATGTTTAGGTCTAGATATCTAAAAGCTTATTATCTTAACGTTAAGTTATCATAATTGTTTGTAGTTGTTTTTATCAGTATCTCTAAAGATTCCAATTAGTTTTAAAATAATGGATGATCCCTAGCTCATGAGGAAAAGTTGCCTGTTGCTAGGAACCGCCATATTGGATAAACAGTTTTGAAGTGGCGCTTAGTGACGGTAGGGCAAACTTTATGCCGTGAAGACCAGCGGCATTATTATTTTTGTTTTTGAAAAGCAAATTTAAACCATAGTTAGGTATTCACTACAATGGGAAAAAGATGTATATGTGAAATTTGTACTTGTGGGTAAGTAATAACGAACTTTTTGTTACAAGTAAATCTAGACGTCTAGATCTATCTTTAATTTAATCTTGACATTCTAATCTAATGATTCTTGATTCGTTTGATATTGTCTCATACTCACACATTTTCACATTATGATAATTATTAAATAGTAAAACTATAATGTAACTATAGTTACTCTAAAGCATTAATTTGATTAAACTAGATTAGAATTAAAACTGTAATGACAGTATTGTACTGCTTAATTGTGGAATATTTTTATTGGTCAAGATTAATATAATAGCCAATTTTGAATTTATCTAGATTTATAGGTTTACTCAGGCTTATAAATAATACTCTACAGACTTACAGAGTACTGTTTCTATTATCTATGGTTAGGGGCTATATATAAAACTACGGATTCTGTTATATCTTATATATGAGTAAACTTTGTATATTATTAGGCCCTATATATTATAGATAGGCCGATAGATGAGTTTGATTAAAAAATAAAAATATTTTGGCATTGATGGTCCATTTTCTGATAAGGAGAGAATAAACTGTAATAATAAATGGTTCTAAATCAACACCAATAACAGTAAACTTAGGTGTACGTACCTCAAGGAACAGTCTTAGGTTCACTACTATTTTTAATTTACATAAATGATTTATCAAATTGCATTAGTTCAGAAACAAAAGTCAGATTATTTACAGATGATTGCATAATATATAGAACAATAAAAACAACACAAGATACAGAAATTTTACAAAGAGAATTAGATAAATTACAGAAATGGTAATCAAATAGGAGCATGTTTTTCCACCCAGAAATATGTCAGTTATTAAGAGTAACAAAAAAAACTAAAACAATAAATTCCACTTATCTTATCTTATCTTACATGATACAGACCTTACTTCTAAAAAGAAGATGATTACGTTATTATTGGTAAGCCCATAAGAACAGATTAAAAACGCAAAATACCTAGGTGTTATAATAAATGAGAAACTGTCATGGAATCCCCATATTGATGAAGCTATAAAAAAAATCAAACAAAACATTATGGTTTATTAAAAGATATTTCTATAAATCGAATAAGAACTTAAAACTAAAATGTTAATAATAGAATATCCATCCTCTGTTTGGGACCCCTCAACTCTAGAAAACATTAAAAAACTGGTACAGACACAAAATAGAGCAGTGATTCATAACAAATGAATATTCACATTTGACTAGAGTAACACCTTTAGTAAAATCTCTAAATTTAGAAAGCCTTTAGGATAGAAGACTCAAAAGTAAAGTAGCAATTATTCATAAAACACTGAACCTTAATCTTCAAATACAAAAAAATAAATAATAAAATACTCAGAAAGACACAAATATAAAAGTACATTCCTCGTTCCATATGCTAGGAAAAATTTGTACAAATGCCCCTTCTTCCCTAGTGATATTAGAGCATAGAGTGGGTTGCTTGAGCCAGCCAGGAAAACCAGTGACTTGGCAGAATTTAAGTCATTGGTCAACATGCAAGACTAGATGCATGACACATATTACATAATCATCTTTTTTAAAGTAATGTCTGTATTATGTATAAGATTTTGTAACTACTAAGTATTATATAGTGTCTATTACTATAATACATCTAATCTTAATCTAAATCAGTTCTATTTCTAAGCCTACTAGTGTTTAATTAACATGCTCTGGATATGTGATTATGATTATCTATCAATCTAAACATACACTATGACACTATAAAATGGAATAAAAAAATTTATTTGGACTACATATAAATCACCTCAACTGATTATTGATTTTAGATGTCATTATGTTATAATTTAAAATTTATTTTCTATTTTTCCGTTATCCAAAATCATTTGTAAAATTTTCTTTCATAACAAGAGATAATGAAATCAAAAATGAAAATCTAAATTTGAATTTATTTTAAAAGATAGTTAAAACTATTTTAACTTAGACATAAAATTTTTTTTTGTTTAACAGTACTATGACTATGTTGATTTCCCTTATGTTTATAGGGTTAAAAATAGCAAAGATTTTATGTTGTATATTTGATGTTACCATAAAAAAAAATATATAAACAAATTTTGTCTAAGTGGAATGCTTAGGACCTAAAATAATTTTTCATTTCCACCTTCTTTCTTATATAATGCAAGTAGAATCTATCAAAAGACTTGGCATGATATATGTTTGTTTTTTTTTCCTGATAAATTTTTTTACCAAAACAATTTCTACTTTATCACAGCCGCCACCATTGTCCTCATCGTCCATGGCGTCCAGGCGGTGACTATGGAGAATGCTTAGTTACTTCCTACAATACAGCATATAAGCCACACCCACTTCAGCCCAGAGAAAGTTGCAAGCCTGATCAATCTGCCCTCCACAGTGATGAGCCACTATCTGATAAAACCACTTTTCGGTTAGAAAGATTTCATTAATTAAAAATCAATAATTCAATTTAGCATAGTTGGAAATGAAACAATATTTTAAAATAAATTACAATAATAAATTATGTTTTTAAGTTGATTTAATAAAACACTTAAAGATGTACCCACAAAAATCTGGACCTACTGCAATCTTTAAATAATAAAATGGTTTGCAGCATTTTTATTTCATTGCTGGCATAATTTAGTTATTGCTTTTTCTAAATGTATGTATTGTTGTATGATTTCATTTTTTTATACATTTTTTTCTTTAAGAACTGATTATATCAAACACCCACTGGATAAGCCCTTTGTTCATGCACATGAACCTTATAGAAGGCCAGAAGGTGATCTTGATACTCTAACATCATATCACAGAGATTATACGGGTAGGTCAACATAAAAGATGTGATTGTTTTCAAAATCTTTTGTTTTCTGCTTTTGTTAAGCAGATCTCGATTCTTATTTTTAGATTCAAGAAAAGGAAATAATTTTATGCTTACATGTATACCAATACTTAAAACGATATCAATGGCAGACACTTTTTTTCATCTAACCACCAAGGAGAAGATATACAATATATTGCTATACAATATTTTTTTCAGTTGTAACATCCTATGTAGTCTTTAACTTTCTTGGATAGTCAATATAAAATGTATATTGAAATTAAATTAATGCTTTTTAATTCCACTTGTAAAAAAATGACATTTAAATCTCAGATTGTGCTGATTTGTTTTTGTTTTTTTTTACTATTGTTATAAATACAGATTTAAAAAAAAAATATATGTGTAAATAGTATCATTAATTATTTCTTTCAACAATTATTTTTCATTATAGAAAAACATGCTCCACCTGCCCAGATGGTTAAACATGATGGACAGAGACAATTACCTGCCAAGTTTGAAGGTGAACCCACTTACAAAAGTAAGTTAACAATAACATATCTCTGCTTAATATCTTTATGACCTTATGCTGATATGATTTAATTATAATTAATACATGTATATATGACTTTTTTCAATGACAATAAATAACTTTTATAATAAAGTTAAATTTTTTTATAATAAATGTAATTTTGTTAATTTATTTTTCTTTCAGTTGATTATCGTAAATGGCCCCTTGAAAGGCAACAAGCTAAACATCCTGATGCTTGGGTGCCTCCAACACAACCTTTTGAAGGTCAGAGCACATTCACTCGTGACTTCCGTAAGTACAATGAGCCTCCTCGTAAGAGCATGAAGCCTAATGAAGCTCATCAAATGTCAGATGCTCCCTTTGATGGACAAACAGGCTACCGTGATGACTATATTCGCCACCCGTTTCAACCACGTGATGTCAAAGAGAAGGAACAGTACAAGTCCTCCAATGTCCCTTTTGATGGCCTGACCACATTCAACAGAGATTACACCAAGAAGAATGCCCCAAAAACAGAATCATGCAAGCCCAATTCCGAGGCTTTCCAGTCAGATGCCCCTCTAGATGATCTCACCACCTTCAAGAATGATTATAGAAAATGGAATGGAGAGCGGCCATATGTTCACCACCCTGACCAATACAGGAAGCCTGAAGGTGAAATGGATCACAATACAACTCACCGTCTGCAATACAAGCCACATCCTCTGCAGAAAGTTGCCCTGATGAAACCTGGTGAAGGTAGAGTAATGATCCCAGGTGAGTTCAATGGACTCACAAATTACAAAAGTGATTACAAGCCTTGGGGCATCCAAAGGGAACAGCCCAAGGCCAGAGATGGCTGGGTACCTAACAATGTTCCTTTTGATGGCACCCCTACATACAAGGCTCACTACATTCCTCATGCCATAGCACCCTCCAAGAGCATGAAGCCAGATGCTTCAGCCCTGATGAGTGATGCACCTTTTGATGATAAGACCATGTACCGCACTGAATATGTCAAAAAGCATGCAGATATCTGTCCAGCAGCAGTCATTGATACAAAATCATCTAGATACGCATATGTTGAAACAGATGGGCGTGGACACAAACAGTATGTTCCAGTTTTTGAACAGACGAGTATCCTGGGTACTGGCACTTCATCAATGCCGAAAATCCCAGCGGGCATGGTAGCAGCTTAAATAACAATCACTTCATTGATGGTAAAAATTTCAAATGTTTTTTTGTTAAATTAGAATAGCCAAAGATTCTTTGATGATAATATTTACTACTAAGTGTAAATTTTGTGAAAATATTCTTTCACTGAAGTGGTAAGAAAAATTATGAATCTTTACAATAACTTAACAAAAAGGAAAATTATAAATTATAAGTTCTTGTATGCCCATTAAAAGAATTGTAAATGATATGCCTTTTAGATTTTTAAAAAAAGTGTTGTTTTTTTACTTAATAGTATTTGCTAAATTACTATATAAGGAATTGGTTATTTTAATAAGTGCACAATTTTGAGAAATTATTAAGAAATATGACTCATTCATTTCAAATTATGTGCACACTATATAAATGTTGCAAATCATACACTTACGTGGTTAAATAGAGGCTAAATTTGAACCAAATATAAAGTGGAAATTTGATTTTACAAAAAGTTTCTCCTGTGACTTCCATTTTTAATATCCTGCCATTTAATATGCTATAGTAAATACTTCTCTATATTTCTGATTCTATTTTTTGTTTTCTACGCACTTAAGTTTGTTAATACAAGTGTCTTATTTCTGAGAAATATTGGAGGCTCAAAATTAAACTTGCAATTTAGCATAAAATTTGGCATCCTCTATGTTTTTGACTGAGTACAAATGTATTCTAAACATTAGTATTTAAAAAGCTGTGATACTTGAGTCATTATAATTTCAATTTTATTTCTTTGTTTCATTATAATGTCTATGTAAATATAAGTGAGGAATGAGCTCAACCTGTTTTCTATAAAAAAAAATTATATTTATTCAAATTCAGTTTGTACAACTTGTATAATTTTCTTTTTTTACCAATGTCTATTTTAGTCACAAAAATTTTATTTCGTTTAGTTCATTTTTTTTTTTGCATATATATATTTATCTAGTTAGTCAGCCGTATACTTTTTTATAAATTTATTTTATAAACTGAAAATAAAATGTATGCAATTTATATAACTGTGAAGATAAAATTGGACACTGCTGATTAATGTATGTTTTTATGTATATCTAAACATTTAGCAACAGAATAATAAAATGTACCATCTTCTGCTGCTGCTGATTTTTTAAATAAAGGAAGTTCATATGAAAAAGAACAATACAAAATATTGAATACTAAGCAATAAAAAAATTTATATCATTCTTACAACACTGGCAGTTATGTGAAATGTGTTCTTCCTAGTAAAAATCTCCATTGTTCCTTTTCAATAAATACATTTATTTTACAAGATTGAATTCCTTTATTTTTATTTTATCATTTATTATAAATCTGAATATTTATGTAAATATTTTTTTATATTTAACATAAGAAAGCAACTCATGACATTATATATATATAATATAATATATATATATAATATAATATATATAATATATATTTGCATTAAAAAAATAGTTAGTCTAAAATTTCTGTAGCCTACAACTTAAAATATTCCAAGTTTTAGAAGATATTGTTTTGGCTGAGGCTTAATTAAATGGAAAATTTATTTAATAGTTGAGTTGTAAAGTACTTGGCTTCCAAACCGAGGAGTCACTTCAAATCCTGGTGAATACTGGGATTTTTAGTTTTTGGATCTTCAGTGGGCCTCTTGAGTCCATTCATCCATCGAAATGTCTGAAAGGGAAATGTCACATATCTGTTGTAACCTATAAAAAACATGCAACTCTCTGATTTATTATTATAATTTTTTTTAGCAATAACTGGAGATTACTTGCAAAATTGTAAAGAAAATTTTAAATATATTTTTTTAAATACTTGTTTTAAAAATACTTCTTTTTTTAAAAATCTTATCTCATCTTTACCTGTGGTCCCTTCTGGGGCCACCAACCAGATTCCTCCAGGCATCTCGGTTCTGGGCGAGTCTTTCCAACTTTCCCCACGTCTTGCCCATCTGCCTGACATCTGCTTCCAAATCGCGGCGCTATGTATTCCTGGGCCGTCCCCTCTTCCTCTTTTCTTGGGGGTTCCAGGTTAGGACTTGCCTTTTTAAAATGTGCTAAATTAAAATGAGTTTCTCTTCAAACGCTACATCTAATAGATAAATCGCATGTCAAAAGTTTCTCCGTTTAAAACTTAATGTAAGTAGTATTGCTACAGTAAGTAAATGAATTGGGCACAGCAATACTGGAAGAAAAAGAATGACCAGAATAGCTTACCAGTTCCATTAAGTTGCCATAGCACCGTTCATCCTTTATGGCAAGGGAAATAATATAAAATATATTTAATTAAAGCTTTATCCAAAATTTATTTTACATAAGATTAATTATATAATAACAATATTAAGAAAAGCGTTAATGCAATCACAAGGAATTTCCATAAGGATCAATAAAGCAGTCTTAGTCTTATTTTATGGTCTTAAACCACCCGCTACATTCACCCATTATTACACTTTATTTATTCTCATTTCGTTTGTTTGTTTGTCGGCCTAATTGAAAAGGAGATACGCACGTGTATGCGGTGTTACATCCGGTTAGAGTAGTTGTTTTCTACATATTTGGAATACCATGATGAAATATACCCTGTATATATTTAATGGAAATAATCTTTACCGATCACCTCCAATATATTTTCATTGTGCATTCATCTGCATCACCTCTTTCTTCTTCTTCCTCGTTCTCATTATTATTTTGGAGCGTTCAAATGACTAGACCAATATATGAGATGAACTGTGCAGTGGTTTCCAAATCAGGGAGCTCTCCATATAGATTTCTTTCTGTAAGGGTGTCAAGACTCCTTTCTTCTCTAATATATGTATGTGTACTTTAATGCTAATTACTAAATGTACCCAAGTCCTGGGCAATACCGTAAAGACACATATAACGACAGAATAAAGATTCAGAATGCCAATTCATGGATAACTAACATGTTTATTAAATGCGCTGTAATATACTACAGGCTCAGTTCAGACAATTGAAATATCCAGTATCAATTAAAATATAACAGCTCAATATCCCAAAGACTAAATAATGAATACACAGAAAATAATTAGAGTCTATACTTCAACTCTATCTATAACCAAAAGTCCAACTGTCCCGGACTAGGAACAAAACCACACTACTTTATTATGAGTTACATTCCAATTAAAAAAAAACCATCTCACAAAGTAAAACAATCCAAAACAATAACAGTTTTAAAGTCAACATCCTGAATTGCCCCCCTTCTCCTCTACAGGCTGACCAGAACTCAGTCCTGACAAAGGGTGTTTTGGGGGCAGTGTCTTGTTTAGGCCTCTTGGTAAAGAATGCAATTTTGAAGGACAAGGTCAGCATTCTCTGGTGACACTCCACATGGGCAGAATTCACTGGTTATCACCTATTCCGAATGTCTGGGTTCATGGATCTTTCTTGTCCTATTCTGTAAGCTAAAATTAAATTGGTCTATATCAGGTTTAAGCTCGAGTTCTATTGTTAGGCATCCGAGCTGTTTATGCCACTCATCTAAACACTCCCACATTTTTCTTTCCACATATCTCACAATACAAAAAAAAATAAAAAATTATGAATTGAATATTTATATACTCCTAATCATAATCAATGTTCATACTTGAACAATGTTTAAAAATCACGTGACCGTTCTGCGTTTAATTTTTTTTTCATTTCTTTAAAATCAGATTTTAAGCCCGAAATGTAAATGTACATTGTATCGCGATGACGTCGCGTGATAGACACTCACACACTCTCTATGCTTCACATGTGACACTGGCGTTAGAGTAGAATAATTCATGACGTCCATGTCACAGTCCTGCAAATGCTGTTAGATATTCTGGGACGTCTCCTTAAATAGTTTACTCATGGACTTTTTCATTGGCAGGTCACAGTGCTCTTCTGTTAATGAAATAATCGGGAAGTAGTGAAAGTTAATAATTTCACACATACACAATAGAAACCAAACTATTTGGCTTAGTTACTATTAAAATAGAAAGTTGAGTAACAAATGGAATCTTTACGTTGCCTCTCTCTCACACACACACACACGCGCGCGCGCGCGCGATAACTGAATGTAAAGTATTATATATACCTTTTCGATGTACCGACTAATTGACTCAAAGAAGTGCCATCTTGCAGACGATATTTAACATGATCTCTTTCCTGTGCATTTCAACATCTGATTTCAAAAGCCAATCAAAGTTGTTGCATTAATAGGTTAGGCTTAAATCAGCTGTGAGTTTTAGCATACTTCTACAAAGCTTCCTCCCTCCCCGACAATCGATTCACAAAAAGCACCTGACCCAAAAATTCTTTTCAACATTCTGGCTAGACTTGAAAGTTTATTTTTGGAGTTCCAACATTCCTGCTCCTGAATAGCTGAGGGTTTGTCGACACTGTCATCTCGAAAGACATCTATTACTACAGCAATAGAAAATCAGGCTGAGAAGTGCAGGCTACCGCAAAGCTTTGGTTCACATCTTTTGTGACTTAAAAAAAAAAAGCATTTTCTATAAATTGGCTTGCATGCCACAAAGAAATGGATGTACCATATGAACAGGTCAGGGTAGTCAAGTTGAAATATAGTTAGGTTAGTCCCAACATCTGCTAAAAAGAAAAAAAAAAGGGGGGGGGGGGGGAAGAGAACTACTGTGTGGCAACAACGTTCAGACCATAGCTGATGCACAAGCTTTCATTTCATGAGAAACACCAGAAGACAGACAAAAACTTATGAATGAAATGTCTATCCTTGAGCATAATGCAGGCTACATATATGTGCATATATCACAGAATAAGGAAGTCTAATGCAGGCTACATATATGTGCATATATCAGAGTGTAAGGTAGTCTAATGCAGGCTACATATATGTGCATATATCACAGAGGAAGGAAGTCTAATGCAGGCTACATATATGTGCATATATCACAGAAGAAGGAAGTCTAATGCAGGCTACATATATGTGCATATATCACAGAAGAAGGAAGTCTAATGCAGGCTACATATATGTGCATATATCACAGAAGAAGGAAGTCTAATGCAGGCTACATATATGTGCATATATCACAGAAGAAGGAAGCCTTCTACTTCATATGTCCAGCTACTGTGAAAATGTTTTGTGTGAACTGACTACTAAGGGTAATAGTAGTCCTGGAATGAAAGATAAAACAAAGGGAGCTAATCAACTTAAAATCAGCCTAATTGGAAAGATAACAGATTTGTGCTATTATTTTATATATATATATATACTAGCAAAATACCCGCGCTTTGCAGCGGGAGGATTATTGCATTAACATTTCAAATTGGCTTTAATTAATAGGCCTACATGTAACAACAAAACATTCTCATTTGTGCCAGGAGTGTTACCGCAGGGAATATAGCGCATGTATTTTTGGAATAACCGGAACAACGCAGTTTTTGTGTGGCTTTTTGCAATGTTAGTCCGATAAGTAAAAATAATGTGTCATATGTACTGCCTTAAATATTTCATTACTAAGAAGAAAAGTAAACCTTTTGAAATAGAGAAGAAACATACATGTACCAATACACAGTTATTTGTTGAGGATCTCTTTGTACACCACGTTGTCAGTTCGGCCCTCCGGCTGCAGTATGACCAATCCCTGCGCCGAGCTTACTCTTGAGCATGCGACGTACAGCTGCCCATGTGAGAAGCAGTCCTGTCTCAAGTCAATCCCAACCTTTTGTAGTGTCTGTCCCTGAGACTTGTTGATTGTCATGGCGAAGCAGAGCCTTACTGGGAATTGGAGGCGTTTGAATTGAAATGGGAGGTCAGAGGGGATGACGGGGATGCGAGGAATCAAAACTGTCTCTCCTGAGCCACTGCCAGTGAAAATAGTTGCCTCAATGAGGTTCTTCTGCAGAGACGTGACTTGAAGTCTGGTGCCGTTGCACAGTTTAGGTGGCTGCAAGTTCCTCAGCAACATTATCGGTGCCCCAACCTTCAAAATGAGACGATGCTCAGGAGTGCCTGGAGGATTCAGAGAATTGAGAAACTCTACCGGATAGTGCACCGCGTCTTCCATTTCCACAACTGAATCCACAGACTGGTATGTTTTAGATTGTGAGGGGAGTTCTTGGAGTAAAACGTGGTTTATGGCCGTGGTCATGTCGTTTCGTGGTGTTAGGATAGCTCTCTCCCTCAACCATGACACGTCTATATGCTGGAGAGTTCTTAGATTGGGATAAACATTGTAACGAAGGTTTTGCAAGGTCTTCACCAGGAGAAAGAGATTTGAGGGAATTGCTATTTTATAATTTTCTTGACTGAAGCTGCCATCACCAATACTCATCAGAAGATCAGAGAACTCTCCGGCTCTTGTGTCGCCATTCAGATGAACCCTCATGTTTATTCTTAAAGTGACGACAGTGATTTGACGCCACAGGTACGAAGACTTCAGACAGGCTTTCACTTCGTCGGCGCGTGTTCCTCTGGGCACGACTGGTAGGGTTTGCCGAAAGTCTCCAGCCAGCAACACTGTCAAGCCTCCCATACGTGTGGTGGTGTTTCGGATGTCTTGGAGGGTCCTGTCCAAAGCCTCGACACCCCCTCTGTGTGCCATGGTGGACTCATCCCAGACAATCAGCTTGCACTGTCTTAGCACTTCAGCCATGTTGCTCTGCTTTGATATGTTGCACGTGGAGGGCGAATCAGTGGTGTGGCTGAGGTTGAGAGGTAGCTTGAAAGCTGAATGAGCAGTTCTCCCACCCTGAAGAAGAGTTGCTGCAATGCCAGAAGAAGCCACAGCTACAGCAATGTCACCTTCCGCTCGGACTTTCGCAAGCAGAAGGTTTATGAGGAATGTCTTGCCAGTTCTTGTGTTTAAGTGACATTCGGGATTTGCCAAGCGTTGTAAGCGTACAACCGGTGTCATCGACAACTTCTCATCCAGGTTTTGAGAGTTTAAACACTCGTAGACATCAAAATGTCCACTGCTCAAATTGTCACCTGAGAATCGAAGATGTTTGAGAGGCATTGGCGGTTGTCCGAAGGTGTAGAATATTTGGCCATTTCGATATACTTGAAAACGGCAAGAAAACAACTCAATAAGTTGAGGGCTTAAGCATTTCACTGTGATAGTGCTCCTGTGTTGTGTAATTGTCTCCCGTACCATCATCTGTCCACACCTTGAACCTGTCCCAGTTGTTGAGTACATACAACACAATGTCCCTTCGGACATCAGCAGTGAGTCTGATGTGGCCGTGCAATGTGTAGCACAGAGAATGGAAAAGGCAGGATCCATCAGGGGACATGGAAACCACCCGGTAAGCCACAGTCCTTTGATCGATGGTGACCATCTCGAGAGACATGTTCAGTGGGGGTACGCTTGGAGCGATAAATGAAACGTGAGTGTAAAATACCAGCAGTCGAATGAATGAGTCGGGATATAACAACGCCAATCGTGGACGCTACCTTGCTGTAGCAGACTACAAAGAAGACCTCGATGCGCACACAGAAAGGTGACGCCGTCCCTTGTAACGAAGATACAACAAAAGCCAAGCGAAAAGAGTAAACCGCCGTACCAAGAAGCGAAGCCAGTAACAATCGTCGACAGAAAATTAAGAATGAGCCTCCCACATTTTTGCCCTCCTACGCATAAAAACACTAAAATAAGCAGGGAAGCCGCGTACCAAGTTTCGTGAAGATGGCTCCATAAATACGAAAGTTCAACATGGCGGACTTTGTCGACCGTTACGACCGTTAAATAAGTACGTACATCGGTTTCGGTTAGCGCAGGGAAGCCGCGTACCAAGTTTCGTGAAGATGGCTCCATAAATACGAACGTTCAACATGGCGGACGTTGTCGACCGTTACGACCGTTACGCGTACGATTGGGAAACGAAACCTGCTGCACTTTTGTAAGTAAGCTGTAGGGAATGCGCCTGCCAAATTTCACCCTTGTACCTACACGGGAAGTTGCAGAATTAGTGATGAGTCAGTGAGTCAGGGCTTTGCCTTTTATTAGTATAGATTGTTATAACTCTGCAATGCGCAGCGCCATCCAGGCTAGTGCTAGAAGGTGCGCACTGTGATAGACTAGACCTAAAAGGATGTCAACATTAGAAGAGGAGAACGAACGATTTCCGCCCAAGTAGAGAGCCAATATGGAGAAATTGTGCCTAAGATAGATGTTGTTTTGTGTACCTGTGATGTCGTGTAAATAAACGTCAATGTCTCGTTGAGTTGCCTCACTTAAGTTATTACAATTGGTGTCAGAAGTGGGATTATAGGCAACTCAACGAGAGGAGGTAGGATTCGATCTCTATGGCATCGTTAAAGCTATTACATCAGCTCTTAATTAAAGAGCTAAGACAGGAGCTTCGGGACCGAGGTTTAAAACCCGTTGGTAGCAGGGAAACGCTCACGACTCGTCTGCGGCAAGCTCTGATCGATGAAGAAGAAGATCCGGAGACCTATCAATTTGAAATTGAACCTGGGATTGTTGATGTAATGGGCAAGATCCAGGACTGTGGGGATGCATTTAAGGAACAAATGAACACGATTAGGATCATGATGGGGAACATAAGTAGGAACATAATGTTGAACAAAGTAGATGAAACTGTATTGCAAGTAGAAGGCCAAATAGACCAAAGTGATAAAATTGTGTCACAAGTGAAAGAAGGAATAAACTCGTTAGTGAGAGGGCAGTTACCTGTTCAGGACCGTGGCTGCACAAACAGTGGTGATAGAGGCGCAGGGGATTGGAGCACCGTCTGTGACTGTGTTGTGGGCAAGTCTGGCGGGGGTGACTTTCAGGACGAGAAACGTGCCAACGATTGCTGCGACGATCTCAACGGGATGTGCCGAATCGAAAGGAAAGAGACAAATGAAGAAACAAGAGAAGTTGTGCCTGAAGTGTTTGTTCCTGATGTACCTGAAACGAGTACCTCAATGAGCCGGACAGATCAAGACAACGTTTGGTCTGCGTCCAAGCTTTCTGCTGTGGACCTTAAAGATCTCAGCTTATCTGTCAGTACCTTTGACTGAAACTCAAACCATGAAAGCCTCAAGACCGTTTCTGATTCCTTGCCTTGGATGTCGTCGGGTGAAATTGCGAATATGCCCCCCCCCCCCCCCCCCCCAACAATGACCGAGACAGAAACAACGAATTTGACTTTGCCTGCGGCATAAGAGAAAACTCAATGCTTGGCAACTGCAACCAGGCGATTGACATGAACTGTATATGCGACGCCCTGCGGGGACCGTGCCCATGCCAAGAAACCAAGCAACAAAGTCTGAACTTAACAGACATTTGTACTTCTGCCTACATCAGTGAGAGTGACTTGAATGATGGTGAATCAATTCCAGCAGAACCTGATGCAGTGGTGGATGAACATTCGCTATGGAACATTACAAGAGTGCTTCATGGACATTACAATGAAGCTGAGTAAGACTTTGTGTCTGAAAACATGGCTACCTGTGGACCTACAACTGTGTCACGAGACGTCCATGGAAAAGGTCCGCTGACTTGGCGTCTTAAAACAGCGTCCCTGGAAACTACAGTGATCGCCACAACCTCCATTTGTGTTAAGTGGCTGGCATCAGAGACTATCCTCATGAGGTCAAAGCGTAGACTGGCCAACTGGAAGAAGAGAAAGCGACGGCCTCGGAAAACTGTGCCGTTGGCTTCGTGGGCAACAGGCTCCCTGCCGTCTGTGGCTCCCACCGATCGACCTCCACCTGAACTGTCAAACCTCCACTGCACTGTTTCTTTTCGGGACGAAAAGCTCTAAAACGGGGGCAATGTTATAACTCTGCAATGCGCAGCGCCATCCAGGCTAGTGCTAGAAGGTGCGCACTGTGATAGACTAGACCTAAAAGGATGTCAACATTAGAAGAGGAGAACGAACGATTTCCGTCCAAGTAGAGAGCCAATATGGAGAGATTGTGCCTAAGATAGATGTTGTTTTGTGTACCTGTGATGTCGTGTAAATAAACGTCTATGTCTCGTTGAGTTGCCTCACTTAAGTTATTACAATATATGTATATATATATATACAACATTCTCTACATAGGCCAATCATTTCTCTACATTCTCTACATAGGCTTATCATTTCTCTACATAGGCCTATCATTTCTTTACATTCTCTACATAGGCCTATCATTCCTCTACACATCATATTTTAAAGGAGAAAGGTAAAACTTGAAGGGCTGTAGAAAAGAAATGTTACTGAGAGTGTGTGCCTATAACATAACCTTTTTTATTGTGAACGTTACTGTTACCCTGCCTATCGATCGGTCAGATCGATCACAGTGATCGGAATGATACATACCCCCACTTTTCTTTTTCCCCATTAGAAACATTGTCACCCCTCAATCCCCCCAAGTCTATCTTTGTTGTGTGTTTTAGCCACAGTGGGCTGGTGCCTGGTTTTATTTAAAATGTGTTGTGAATGAAAGAAAATCTTGCATTGATTTGTCAATGACGCTACATAGAGACCTGCGAATGTTTTTTGTTTGTTGAGCTCAGTCGTTAGTTTTGGACAGAACACACATTGAGGCTCTACCATGTCACTTTGATTAGAACAAACGAGACTACGTCGTGCTATAAAGGTTGAACACGGATAGTTTAAGTTTGCTGTTTTAACAATTATTGTGTGACCCAGGTTGATGCATTGTGACATCCTTTGAATTGACTTAAGAAAACTTTTTTTTTTGACCACATCTTTTAAATACTTTGAAAATTTGTTATGGGTAGAGCATTGCGAATGATTCTGATTAATCTATCCTCCACATCATTTATTTAATTTTGTTTGTTATTTCTTTTTTCCCCCTCTTTATTTGCACATCTCTCTCTAGTATGCCTAAAAGACATACACACCTGCATTTCGCCTTTTTAATATCACCCTACACTTATTAGACCTAAGTTGAGTTTTATTTATGGTTATTTTTTTCTGTTCATATGTGTATATTGTATTTTTACAAAGCTTATATCAACTCACTCCGTCTGTTTGTCAGTCTGTCTGTCAGATATACGTTTTGTACACATTATTGCGTCCACTTTCGGATCAAGTTGAAACCTTAGCATGAGTGCTCATTGTCCCTAACAACACGAATCAATACAAAAAGAAAATAAACCAATTCATTAATTAATGAGATGTAATTAATTAATTTTGTTTTTATATAGGAAAAGGGAAACAAATAGAGCTGATAGAGATATATGAAATGTAAATATGCAGATCTTTTCCTTGTATAAGCTTTGTATTTTTTAAGTCTTTTTTCTATTTTGTTCATGCTCTGTTTATTTGTTTGTTGTCTTTGCGTAGGGTTACCTCTCTTTATATGTATAACTACGATGTACATGTACAATAACAAAACAGATATGCATCATAGCCCTTCTAGTTCTTAGTCCTTAAAAAGATTGTCCATTAAGTTTATGTATATACATTGTAGTCTATTCCTTTATCATTATACAGTTGTATTTTTGTTGTTCTTTTCAAAATCATTCTATTAATATATATATTTTTTTTTTTGCAAATGAAATATTTCAATTGTAATCATCTTCTTTTTTGAAGTAACGTCTGTACTGTATAAGATTGTAAAGGGGAGCAACTCCACCTGTCTTTGGTAACTATGGCTTTAAAAACGTACAGACCATGACAAGCGTCCTTGGCTACGAGCTTGGCCTAATTTCAAGATTTTGGTGTTTTATTTTCTTCTCCTTGTCTGCCCCTTTATTTTCCCAGTTCGTGTGACCATCGTATTGTGTACTTTAATTGTGTTGCTTGAATAGAGAGTAACCGAAAGTTATTTACTCTGAACACAATGGTCAAAGGATAGATAACTCAACTGAAATTGATCCTTTTCTCTGCATTCTTCTGGTGTTTGTTGATTAAATTCGGATCACAGTTCAATTCATTTCTTCGATCTTAGCTTAAGTAAAGGAATGCCTATTAAACGGTAAGTGGCAATAACTTTGTTTAATAACTTCTGTATTTGTTTTAAATTACTTCACGATGGTCCGAATAGATCACTTAAGTTTTGATGTTTTCCCCTCCCAATGAAAATGATCAACTAGGCTAACTAGGCCTACTAGATCTAGATCTAGATCTAGAATTACAACTGAAGTTTCTTAATTATTTATTTGCTTTATCATCTTCGCTTTATAGACGTTTTACAGTATACTACATTAACTATGTTCAGAAAAATAAGTGCACATAAAAAGTTGATTACTGTGACTAAACTATTACTAGTTGGTTTTCCTTTGAAATCTTTAATATAATACTATTAGACCTATCTATACTTTACACACGTTTACGGTAAAAAAAAAAAATTATGAATGTAGTAGGGCCTAGTTAGCGTGATAAGAGTCTTTTAAAATTATCTAGAGCCAGCGTGAAGGTTGAGGCTCTAATAATTGGTATGTTTGGAAGTAGCGAATGTGTCACATATTCATTGTCAATTAGCTTACAGTTTGTTAATAGCTGGTAATTACACAAACTTCTACTTGCTGGGACTGACTTTTATTATCTCCCTGGGCAATGAATTGTAGATCTTAGACTAATTGTCATTCCGTGATGAAAATACGACTCCGTGTGCGTGTATGTGTGTGTGTTCTTGTATTATCTTATAGCATATATTACAGACGTTACTTTAAAAAAAAGAAGATAATTACGTCCTATGCATTTCATGTGTCAATCTAGTCATGCATGTTAATCAATGACTTAAACTCTGCTAAGTCCTAGGTTTTCCTGGCTGATTCAGGCAACCCATTCCATTTTTTAACAGCACTAGGGAAAAAAGAGTAATTGTACGAATTTGTTCTAGCACAAGGAATAAGAAATGTGCCTCTATCATAAGAAATGTGCCTCTATCATAAGAAATGTGCCTCTATCATAAGAAATGTGCCTCTATCATAAGAAATGTGCCTCTATCATAAGAAATGTGCCTCTATCATAACAAATGTGCCTCTAGCATAAGAAATGTGCCTCTATCTTTGTGTTTTTCTGAGTATTTCATTTGGTTTTGTTTTTCTATTTTAAACTATGGTTTAGTGTTTTGTTAAATGTTTTACATGTTTCGGATGTTCCTTCAGAGTTGAAGATAGTTTACTTCCTAGTCCAAACCTCCCGCAGGACGATGGGGGATGGGAGCGGACAGGGTTTGAACCCGGGACCATCGATAAATCGAAACGACAGTCCAGCGCGCAAACCGCACGACCAGGCAGCAGTTTTATGTATTATAGCTAATTTACTTTTATTCTTCTGTCCTGAAATGTGTTACTGAAATGGTGTTAGTCGAATCCAATCATAGTATTCGTTTGTTATATATCTCACTGCTCTATTTTGTATTTGTTCTAAGTTTCTTTAGTTTTGTGTACGCGAAAGAATGCATGGAGATGAAGTTGCAGTCACAATAAATGACTTGGGTTCAAATTGAATTGAGATTGTTTACTTTAGATTTCTCAATACTTTCAAATGTGCACCTAGTTTCAACGAACATTCAATGACAGGGTTATTGTGTTATATAAATGTGATGGTGTCAACTTGACATTGTATCGTTGTTATATTTTGTTCACTTCCACCTTGCTGCGCTCAAAAGAAAATAGTTGAATAGACTATGTGATACTAGAATAGACACGAAGGTTAAATGCTATTAGAGTAAACACGATGTTTAAGTGCTATTAGAATAGACACAATGGTTAAGTGATATTAGAATAGGCACGATGGTTAAGTGATATTAGAATTGGAACGAAGGTTAATTGATATTAGAATTTGAACGAAGGTTAAGTGATATTAGAATAGACACCATAGATAAGAGATATTAGAATAGACACCATAGATAAGAGATATTAGAATAGGCACGAAGGCCAAGTGATATTAGAATAGACACCATAGATAAGAGATATTAGAATAGGCACGAAGGCCAAGTGATATTAGAATAGGCACGAAGGTTAAGTGATATTAGAATTAGAAAAACGAAAGAACGGAATTTGTTTAAAACATTTCAATCTTTTTTTCTTTGGTGATTCCTAAACGCTGATGATTTGACATAACAACTTCCTAGGTACTCTGATCTCTCTGCTTCATTGCTACTTTTGTTACCAAAGAAAGCATCTTCTCTATGGTAAAGTATGTATCTATGTACGATTGTGTCAAAGCAACGGTCAATAGCTCCGCACTGACATTGGTTTGATATCGATTCCTTGTAATCGTAACCAGGGAAATCTTTTATTTCAGAAATAGTTGTAGCCGTGATGCCATTGCTTGGGTGACATTCCTCAAGGGGTCAAACGATTTCTGAGGTTTGAATGAGGGAAACAAATAGCAGGACGACCAAAAATGAATCTATCAACTAATTGTTTGTTTTGAAATAAAAGTACAGCTTACATTGAAGTAGACACGAGTAAGACTAAAGGCAGAGAGTGATTCATAAAACTAAGAGAGGAAGAGCTGAAACGTATTATCTTATTATAATCAAGTCCTTTACATAAAGTAGCTCTGAATATCAGTTGACATTGTTAAAATCTCTTCCTCCCTCAAACAATAAACCAATCTTAGGACACACTTTCTTACTTTTTTGTTAAACTCTAGGTTTCTTATATTTACATGATGAAATGAAGTAAAATAATATATCGACAGAGTGAGTTTGTTTTTTCTTTCCAAAATGGTACAGTCATCTGTTGTAGTGGGTAAAGACTGCTAGATTTTAGTTTGGTCAAAATTTTAATGTTGTCTAAATTACACCTTCTTTGACATTTAGCCACAAAAACGGGTTCGATCTCATTAAATATCAGAAAAAGTATTATTTCTAACAAATGAATTGATTATGACCTCCGAACTTTGACAGGGAGGCAACCAGTGACAGCCTTCTAGCCAACGGTCCCAGGTCAGAGTATGTCAAACGATATCAAGAATATCCCTTGCAGAGAACCAAAAGTATACGACCATCAAATGAGTTGATGAAAGGTCAAGGTGAAGTGGAATCTGTGACTGTCTTCAGGTAATTTCAAAATGTGTCCCCTTACCAAAGAGTAGACCTAAACGAGCGTTGCTCTAATACAAACCCAAAGTGAAAGTATTGGCTGATATTAGGTTTTTATTGAATTAATTCAAGAGTGTGACTTATCGTGCTGTGCTAAAGTATTTTTTTAAAATTCACTTTGGCTTACCAAGCCTCGAAGTTCGAGATCTGAGTTCGAAATAAGTATATGGAAAAATCAAATAGAAATTTAACTTGAAAAACGACTTTAAGAATAAAAAAAAACGTATACAAAGTGTAATTGTATCAATGAGTTTGGATCAGTCATGTAATTAAATTTGTAATAGATGTAGACCAACAACAATACATCTGTGCGATTAATAATATTTTTACCAATGGACCTCATTCACCAATCGTAAACAAACAACATTTTGCCATGTGGTTCTCTATATCTGCTATACAAATTACGCGATCCACAAAGGCTGTCACGTGATACGTAATTTTCATTGTTTTATCAATATTATCACGTGGCTAAATGTTGTTTGTTTACGATTGATGAATGGGGTCCATTGTTTTTGTTAATGTCATGCTTTTGGCTTTCTCGATACGTAATGATCCTATCACTAATCTGGACCAGTTGGGACAATCGGATATGGGGTGGGAAGAAAGAAAGGGAGACCTGCATTTTACCCTAATCGGTTTTTAAAGGAAATTTCTTTTTAAATGGTGGGGGCGGGTAACGACCTAAATTTGAACTCATGGCTCACACCTCCTTAAGCCAACATACTAGCCACTAGTGCTAGTGAGGTGCTTATGACTATCGAAGATTGTATAGTATTGTTTAAAGCGGCGACTTACAAAGGGGACTAAGTCAGCTTCAGACAAGTACTATTTCTTTCCCTTGTTCGATATACCAAACAGAATAATTAATTACCAATAGTTTATTAACTAATTGATTTTTTTAAATTGATTCTGGTGTTAACAGGTAAAATAAATAAGTGTGCAAAATTTCAGCTTGATCCGAGATTGGGTGTCGGAGAAATACGAGGACAAACTTTGTACCAGATAGACTAAGGGAGTTGATATAAGCTTTGTACCAGACAGACTAAGGGAGTTGATTTAAGCTTTGTTAAAAAAAAACAATTGAATCACGCCATTGTAAATCCCAATTCTTGTACTTCTCCATTGCTCTAACAATTCTTTTGATTTCAACATTACAAGTAGGCAATTTTAATTAGAAATTCTTTTATGTATGTAGCTATTTTGTTTGGATTTCATTTTGTCATTCTTTGTCAAAGCTTCTAGTGTTGTCATTACTCTCTCCATGTTTCTTACAGGCGAGACTTCCCCGAGCACCCATTGGCCAAACTTGAGCGACCTTTACCAAGAGAAGGAAACTTAAGACCCGAAGGTCAACACGACTTCACGTCCTCTTATCAAAACGAATACCCAGGTACGTTTTCAATGATTAGTGCTTGGCTTGATTTACCCTGGCAATCAAAATGTATAGCAAGCTGCATGGGATAGTAAATGTAAAAATATTGCCATTGGAAGTTAAGTACCGCTCCTTGATTAGAAGAAAGTAGCTAGCAGAAGATGGCCTCTGAAAGAGACAGTTGGAAAGCCCTTTGTGAAGTCCTCGAGACACACATGTGTGTAGAAGCTCTTGTAGAAGATAGACGCAGAAGACGTTAAGAAAACTTAAATACACCCCCACCCCCGGCGGACAACGACTTTGTCTTCGTCAGATGTGAAACATTGCATTCATCCTAAATATTCGGAATCTATGACATTGTCATTACAACTTCTGTTATCGAGATTAAACTCTTCAAGAAATGTAATGCATGAATGTAGATTGATTTTAATCTTTTTTTACTTAATAAAAAAAATATTGTTTGCTTGATTGTACTTTTTAATGCCCAGTTTTAGTTCATCAACTTTGCTGTTTTAACGGATATTTATAATTGATTAGCTGGTACACATTTAGATCTATTATAGAAGAAACAGCCAGCATAACCCGAGTAATGTGACTCCTACATGCCTTAATTGAACTATGCACTTAAAACATAATACCTTTTCTACTATAAATATATAATTGCAGTGTTAGACGACTGAGTGTTGATTGTAAATATACAATTACACCATGTGTTATCTTTAAGAACAATTTTTATACCTTGGCTATCTTTGCTCATTTACATATTGATCTGTTTATCGGCTGGTACCTACTTTATTGCTATTACTTCAACTTAAAAGGATCAACTAAAAGTAGGTGTGTTATACTTCAGACAGTCAACATAACTACCTGGGCGTTTAACCCTGCCGCTGTCTTGTCCTTGTGGTTTTATAGGAAAGCAATTACTGTCATGGTACTAGATCTAGATCTTCCATGCTTATTTCAGACCTCGCTACCTTGTGGTAGGGTTAAAAAAAATTCCCAGAACTGTGAAAGAAAATGTGAGAGGTTGCAGATTTAGCCTTTGTTGATACATTTCCTTTCTGTTTGCATCATAAGACATTTAATTGCTTATGTTTTGTTTCTTTCTTTGTACGATTGTGTGCATGTGTGCTCTCTGGGCTGAGGTCATTTCATTTCGCTATTGTGATGGACAACATTTTTCGAAATCATCAAGGTTTTACTGAAGATTCAAAGCAAAATATTATTAACAGTTCTTTTCAAAATAGGCAATTAACTTTGTAATTCTAAAAAAATCCTGCGGATCTGTTATGATCATAGCACACCGGACTTTCTATTAAATTTTGTTTTAAAAGATGTTTGCTCCCAGAAGGCCAAAAGTATCAATGACACTTTTTTTTTGTTGTTTTTTTTGTTTTTTTTAGTATGAGACAGTCGATAGTGAAATCGGATTTTCAAAAGCTGTTTTTAGTAACAGCTCAAAAGAAATGCTTCACAAATGCAAATGAATGCTTGTGGGTTGTAAAAGAAAACACAAATAACTATGTATCAGAAAGTGTATATGCTCAAATCATCTAGATAGTCTCAATGTGTCCATGCGTTCAATTCTAGTCTCCAGGGAAAATAACTAGATCTATAAAACATTGAACTAAAGGGCTTCATTCTTGTGTCAATTCACAAAGTACTTAAACAAAACAATACAATTTGTGTGCTGGTGTCTGTGTGTGGGATGTGGGTGGGTGTGTGAGATAAATCATTTTAACCAGCTAAAAAATCAGTGGCAGATCCTAATTAAATCAATGACAGAAATCAATGGATTGATTATAGAAAGACCTTTGAAGATCGATAAGCAACGCTGGAATATTCAAACTTTGCATTTGAATTATGAATTGTTCAATGAATGACGTATGTTTCTGTTACTGTGGCTAGTTGTTTGTGGGAGAAACAAGTCGCTCAGGTTCATCACACACGAGAGATATTGGAACAAGGAAACCTATTTTGCGAAAAGGTCTCTCTTCTCTGTCTATCTGGACACGTTATTTCTCCAACACCCATTCTCGGATTAAGTTGAAAATTTGCACAATTATTAATTGGCGTAGACAATAAATTAATAAATAAAAATATTGACCAGTTAGTGAATTGATTACCGGTTATTTATTATGATACCTACGATTGTAACTAATTCTTCATTATTCTCAGATGTGATTAATTATCTCGAGTTTTGTCCCCTTAAATAATTATACATTATTTTTCTCCTACACCCATTCATGGATCAAGATGAAACTTTAAAAAATTATTTATATGGTGTACCTAACAAAAGATGAATCAATTTTAAAAAAATACTTTTGCCCATTTGTAGACAGGAGCTACTATGCGCTGATGCGAAATAACATGGGAGATAATCATAAATTCTTTCTATGTTCTTACCTAACCTGTAAATACAGAAAGAAGTGGAGAGAGACGCATGCCCTACAAGCCAGAAGCGCAGAGAGAGGCACTTGCAACCTTTGATGCCCAGCCTTCATACAGAGGTAAAAACAAGCCTGGGTTGATGTGTTAAATAGGTTTCTATTGATAACAGATCTCGAGACACATTTTTTGTTGTCTAACGATTGCAATGGATTTCTGTTTTACATTTGCTCTATCATCATTTAATATTGCACACATACATTTTGTATACAAGATTATTTCTCTATACACGGCTTGCTTGAGACGCCTAGAAACTTTAGACATCAATGTCATGTAAAACACAGAAAATGTGACTCAATATAAGCCTATACCCATTGACGTTGAAATACCTGTATAACTCAAACTAATCACCAATACCGAAACAATGAAGTTTCACGGCAAGAATCCCTCACGGACATCTTTTCATTCTATATCTTGTTTTTTTTTCTCTTCCACTCGCTCTCTGTACATTATGTTTTGTGTTGTAGATTTTTTTACTACGTTTTGAATTGTTATCAATAAAATGCACATAAAAATACTTTTAACTCAAATATGTTGCATATTTGTTGGCAAACACTGGGAACGTACACACACGCCTACATAGGATGACTCCAGAGCTGGAAAAACTTACAAAGCTAATATTAACTAACCCCATCTGTCTGGTACAAATCTTGTACTGTTTCTTTCACCTCCCATTCTCTGATCAAATTGAAAAACTATTTTTATACAATGTGTGGCCTTTGTTACTTCCCTTAGATAAGCTTTTTTATTATTTTTTTTATGTTTTAATTGTGCTTCTGTTAAGATGACTACCGCGAGTGGGACCTGCCCAAGAAGCACCAAATTGAAAAGGAGTCTTGGCGTCCTCCCCAGCAGCCTTTCGAAGGGCAGACAACAATCATGACAGATTATGTAGAGCATCAAGTATCCCCACGAGTTGATCATAAACCTAACCTCAGGTGAGTACTTGCAAATAGTATAACTGCACTGCAACCACTAATCTTAGCTGAACTAGTACTAAGACTAAAACAGAAAAACTGAGAAAATAGTGAAGCCATGCATTGTAAATATGTGACAATATAGTAATTTTAATAATAATAATAATTTTATTTATAAAGCGCTGTTAACAAACAAAATGTAGGTGAAAGATGTTATGATAACACTACAAACACGACAGCTAAAATGACAGTTAATCTAAAAAAATTTTAAACAGATAGGTCTTAATGTTTTTCTTGTCTGAGATCAATGGGGAGTGAGTTCCGAACCTTTGGTCCGTGCACTGAAAAAGCCCGCAGACCGTAGCTTTTAAAGGAGAAACATGCCACCACTAAAAGCGTTGAGTCCATTGAGCGCAGGGCTCTTTGAGAGACATATGGAGTAATCAGTTCGCTAATGTACAAAGGCATCTCATTGTTATATATACACTGATGACAAAGTGTGGCCACCTTGTAATCGATTCTCGCTTTCACGGGAAGCTAATGGAGCGTGCGCAAGAGCATAGTAGCAGAATTTCGTCTTGCTTTTCTAAGGACTATTCGTGTGGCGTTGTTTTGAATACGTTACAGCTTGGCTATTTTGTCATCGGTTATACCTGCAAGCGCGGCATTGCAGTAGTCAAGGCAGGAGAGTATGAATGCCACAGCTAGCGTTTTTGTTGACTCCGTTGTTAAATATAGTCGGATCTGGCCTAATTTGCGAAGCTGCAGATAAGACCCTTGGAGAGCTGACTTATGTGTGGGTCGAAAGATAGTGTTGAGTCGAAGAAAACTCCAAGATTCCTCACTACGTTGACATAAGGAACCTGGCAGTTCGTGATAAATAGATAATCTGTGCTCTTGACTTTTGAGACATTGTTCCTAGTGCCAATCTTAATTATTTCTGTGTTGTCTTCGTTCATCTTGAGCTTATTATCAACCATCCAATCGCTCACCCTTGCAACGGTCCACTGATGCGACACCTCAGAGGGTACTGAGGAATCGTATAACTGTGAGTCATCGGCAAAGAAATGGTATAAGATGCCGGTTGGCATTATGGCACCGCTGAGTGGATATGTGTACATAGTGAACAGTACTGGGCCTAGAACTGATCCTTGGGGTACTCCGTACTTAAGCTTGTTGATTCTGTCCCGTTAACAACGACACTTTGGGTGCGTTGAGTCAGGTAAAATCCAAGCCACTTTAGGACGATTCCTGCTAATCCAAAAGTGGCAGAGAATCTGGTCATCATAATTTCATGGTCTAGCGTATCAAAGGCTGCGGGCAAGTTCATCATGGAAAGAATTAATATGTGGCCTATGTCGGAATTTGTGAAGTGAGTCGTTTAGTACCCTGACCACTGCTGTCTCTATACTACGGCACTTCCTATATGCAGATTGAAATTCTTCCAAGGGACAGTACTGTTCAAGATGAGAAAGAATTTGCGCTAACACGTTGCGCTCCAATGCCTGAAGTCAGTGAAGAGTTCACAATGTTAGTAATTGTAGGTACAAGCTCATCTAAACATTCAAGGAGCAAGGCAGTTGGAATGGGGTCAAGGTCACATGACTTATTTGGCATCTTTAAAATAATACTTTTGACATAATCTTCAGATACACGCTGAAACTCGCAAAAAGGAGAATTTTGAAAGATTGGAGAGTGGTCAAGCTGTGATGAGAGGGATGGCATGTCATTTCTGATCTGCTCTATCTTGCCAATGAAGAATCTATTGAAGTAATCAGGGATTTCAGATACTGGGATAGATGACGGCAAACGTTCGTTATTTGCTCCCTCCTCCCCTATCATTACAGCGATGATCCTAAATAGCTCCTTTGAAGAATCAGAAGTTTCGATTTTTTGTCGATTATGACTAGCTTTTGCGTCTCTAATTATGCGGTTAACCTTGTTTTTTTCTAGGATGTAGATTTGTCGATGTATCGACATGTTTCGGATCTTTAGTTTGAGTTGAAGATAATTTACTTCCTAGTTCATACCTCCCACAGGACGATGAGAGATGGCAGTGGGAAGGGTATGAACCCGGGACCATCGAGACGACCAACTGACCATTCATCGTGCATACCGCAAGAGCAGGCAATTGTTTCTTAGTTTTATTCACACCGTTTAGTGTCTTGCCCACTTCCTTTATCAACATTTTGAACATACGCTGGAAATAAGAAAGTGTTAAATATTTTTGTGACATCAGAAACTAACGTAAGTTTTGACAAATAAAATGACTATAGATTATTGACAAAGTCAATTTTCAGTCTTTGGTATTACAGATGATGTTCGAATCAATGTGACAATGTTAATTTGACTTTTTTTAGATAATTGTTCTCTAAATATAAAAAGTATGCTCTTTAGATTTTTCTGATTGACGAAAATGCACCAAAATACTGATTTCAGACACGTGTATTTTGTATTGTCACACGCTATTTCAACTGTGTTTTTAAACAATTGGTTTTTTGTTCTTCCATTGACAGAACAGTCCAGTCGAATGTACCTTTTAGTGATAGCACTGACTACAAAGACACATACAGAGAACATCCACTTCCTGCCAAGACACAAAGAGAGAGGGAGAAATGGGTCAAGCCGAGTGTACCTCTTGACAGCACTACAGTTCATCAAAGAGATTACATTGGAGCGTACGCTCCAAAGCAGAAGAGTCTACGCCCAGATAATGGACCACAAAGGTCAGACATTCCTCTTGAAGGAGACACGACTCATTCACTAGCATATAAACCTCACGAGATATCTAAGAGATACAAGCACGAGCCAGAAAAATACACAAGACCAGATGGATTCATGGATCTGAACACGACTAACTCTACGCAGTTCAAAGAGCATCCCTTACAAAGACAGTCTCAGGTGAAGCCTGAATCTTCGCACCTCCTTCGGGGTTCTGGAGAAATGGCCAAGGAGACCAACTATGGAAAAGATTTTCAGGAGCATCCTATCAACCGGACTGAACCAATCAAACCAAAGAATGATTATCAAGCACCTACAGTCCCAATGGAGTCTTTAACGGAATACCAAGCTGATTTCTACGGTCGTCAACTAGGACCAAGGGAAAATTTTAAGCCTAAAGATGGCCCGATGCTCTCTGATGTCCCTTTTAATGACAGAACTGACTACAGAGACACTTTTGTTGAGCACAAGATAACTCAGAGACAACAGAAAGCTAAAGAAGAATACAAAGGTCCAATAGCACCATTAGATTCTAGAACCACTGCTAGAGATTCATATTTAGGTCTCTATCAATCCAAACGCGAGAGTTTCAAGCCGACTCAAACGTTGGTCAAATCAGATGCTCCTTTTGACGACAGCACGACCAATTACAGAGACTTTCAGCCACACGAGGTGCATCGACGGGAAATGTACAGACCTAGCCAATATGAGAAACCTATTGGTGAGATTGACTTGAGAACTAGTCACAACACCCACTATGTTGAGCATGCATTGGAAAAGCAGAAGAAGATTGAAAAGCCAGGCTCTTCTCATCTGATTGGTGGCACTGGAGAGATGAATACGAAGACCAATTATCAAGGAGACTTCTTCGAAAGACCCATCGACAAAAGGAAATCCATGAAGCCAGAAAATGAGTACCAGCCGCCAGCATTTCCAATGCTCAGCGAAACTACACATCGTGCAGATTTCTTTGAACGCCCACTCGGACCCAGAGAAAGCTACAAACCAAGAGAGGAACCGATTAACTCAGATATTCCACTGGATGACCGAACTGGCTACAGAGACGACTATGTACAGTATAAGATTACACCAAGAGAGAAGCGAGCTAGAGAGATTCACCAGGCACCAACTATGCCACTGGATGACAGAACCACAGTGATGGACTCCTACAGAGGTGCCGTACAGCCAAAGAGAGAAAGCTTCCGTCCTGATGGGAATCTACAGCTTCCTGACGGCCCGTTTGATGGAAAAACTATTACTAATTCAGATTATAGGGAACATAAGCTTCCAGACCGCTACAGGCACAAGGCGGACTCCTACATTAAACCGGATGGGCAAATGGATCTAAACACGACCCATTCCATTCATTTCCAAGAGCACGCCTTATCTAAAAACACGATAAATCGACCTGGGTCTTCAGGCCTGCTGAAAGGCTTTGGGGACATGAAGAAAGAAAGCAATTACCAAAAAGATTATCGAGAGCATCAGGCCTCCAAAAGAGAACCTATCAAGCCCAAAAATGACTACGTTCCTTCTTCAGCTCCAATGGAATCGACTACCACCAATCAATCGACTTATTTTGATCTTGGGCTTGTGCCAAGGGTAAATTTCAAACCCATCAGTGACTACGTCATCCCTAACATCCCGCTAGATGACCGCACTGATTACAGGGATACATTCACGGAGCACCAGATCTCCCCAAGACTCCAAAGAGCTAAAGAAGAGTACAAACCAACCACAGCACCTTTAGATTCAAGAACTATCACCAACACGTCCTACGTTGGAGCCTATCAACCAAAGAGGGAAAGCTTCCGACCAGATCAAACTTACGTAAAACCAAACACCGCCATAGAAAATAACACGACAACCGGAAGTGCCTACAAGCAATGGCCTACATCGGAAAGATTCAAGCACAAGCAGGAACCTTATGTGAGACCGGAAGGTGCCATGGAAATGACAACCACAAACAGGTAAGCTTAGCCTCAACAATTTTGATCCAACGTATTTAAATTTCAGGAGTGGACATAATAACACTTCTTCTCTTGTCTATCATAGAGAGAACAAATCGAAGCAGGACTTTTCCCCTATCTTTAGCACATCATTTGAGAGTTACTTTCTCTTTATTAATGTGTACCCATAGACAGAAATAAATATAGACTGGCCGAAGGAAGTAACTTCATGTAACTTCATGTAACTTGAAAACATGTATATCTATTGTATTCGGATTTCTGATTTATGAAAAATTGCATGATCTTCATTCTTAGAGAATAAACTAAACTACACTACCTCCTTATTTACAATATATATATAGATGTGAAATCGATATGAATACTTAACTTTTATACTGCTCATAACTGCTGTATAATAAAGTACACAAAATTGCAAGTCACAAGTTTTCGTTTCATAAAACTCTTTAATCGGCCATTCTATATTAATTTATGTCTATGTGTGTACCTTGCCTTGTTCCACATACCCCAGACATGACGTAACAGTTAACTGACTCCTGTGAGATTTAATTCGTTCATTACTATTTTATGCAGCTAATTATTATTCGGAGAGAAGTGTACATGTAGACTGTAAACCCTAAGCACTACGGAATCAATAGAGTGTTTATATTGTGCTAGGTGCACAAAGAAGTATTTACTGATTGAAGGTTTCGATGTCGCCTATATTAGCCTACAGATAATGAAGGGGTCATTATTGCGAATAAATGATTTGTCGTAGTCAAAGAGGCTTCTCGTTTTGTCAGTAAAATATTTATACCATGCTACTTCATACTGACTTGTATACTACGCTTTTAACGCTACCATAACAATAGGTGTTGCATGAAATTAAAATCTTTGTTTTTTTGTTTTTTTTTGCGGCCCCAAAAGGGGAATAGACGCTATTAGTTTTGCGTGGTCTGTCTGTCCGTCCGTCCTTCCCGTTTAGATCTCCTAAACTAGAAAAAAAATTGAACATCCGACATCATGATATTTTAGACCAGTGGTTCCCAAACTTTTTTTTTTAGTAGACCTCTTGCCATATTTTCTGGATTATGGTAGACCCCCTGCTTAACTTATATTGCACCAACTCCATGTTTTTTTAAAACTTATTTCTAACTGTTGTGAGTCCAAGAATGAAAAAGTAATTTAAAGCTACATGTAAAGTTAGAGAGATCTTTTTTATTGGTAAAATTCAAATTAAAACCAATTAAAATAGCAATTAATGTATATTACTGGAATCTCCAAACACACTGGAAATGTGTGTGTGTGGTGGGGGGGTGCAGGTTCATCATTCCTTGCTACGGGTATTTTGTTTCATATAGAAATTTGTTGTTCCATGAAGTAGTCCTTCAAACATTAAATATTAATTAATTTGCCTTAAGTATCATTGTCAAAGTTTTCGCAAAGAGTTTCTCGTACATTTCTCTTTCACTTCTGGCTCAAATATTGGGTCCGCGGAACTGTTTTCAATAACAGGAGAGGGATAGAAGGCGAGTAACTTGCGCTTAAACCACTAAGCTTTGGGCAGGAGGGACTCATTAGTCTTCGCTTGCAGCACACCTAGCAGAAGGAAAATTAAATTCGAAGCTCTGCCGCCTTGCAGCTATACCCAAACACGGCGACTCTTAGCAGTTTGCATCACAGTGTTACAGAACCTGCGACCCCGCTGATCCCAAACTGTATATGTCGTTTGCACAGAATTACATAAGCATAAGAAGCGTTTAATGTTATAAATAAATAACTCATACCACCGATATCGTTTAATCATATCAGATGTAGTTTTTTTTTTATAAAATAATTAGTTTTTAAAATTACTTCAACGGCTGGTAAAAATCAATATTTTGTCAATAGTGTTATCAATAGTGTTTTCCATATTTGACTATAAATAAAGAAATATTGTAAGACGCTCACAAACCACCATCTTCTCTGTTGAAGAGAGATTGTGTGGGTCTATTCTGAACTTTATCTTTGAGAGTTCGAAAGTTGTTCAAACCTTTATCTTTTTATCATGGTGGCATCGTCTAAAATGATCCTCCAGCGTTATTAGTCACTTTGACAAGGAAGCAATGAATCCCAATTTATTTTCAATAAATTTTAAATATTTTTTTTGTTAAGCATTAGTTAAATGTAGACACAATTAAGCTATTTAAATTGGTATTGAAATTAAATATAGCAATTTTTTTCATTTAATTAGCGGGAATATTTAAAGGATTAACTAAAGCACAAATCATATATTCGTGAATGAAATAAGTACATTAATGGGATCTGAAAATTAAAGTCACGACCTACTTAAGGGAAATCCATTATTGTAGACCCCCGTGGACATCTCATAGACCCCCAATTTATTTGTTTTAGACCATTCAAAGTTCTGATGCAACGTCTACTTTTTTCTTTTCTGAAAGAAAGCGAAAAATCTAATTTTTTTAGTTTTTTCATAAAAATACACCATTTTTACAACTATCCACTATTAATACTAACAAACACTGGAGGCTTTTTGGTAAGGGACATCATTTTCAGATTTTTGGTCAAAAAATTATTTTTTTCAAAATTGTATTGCTAAGTTGTATAAGTTTTGTCAAACTAAATACTACATTTAAAAAAAAAAAAAGGTAATTTTTTTAAAAAAGAACAAATCTATTTACAATGCAAATAAGTTGGACATAATTTAAAACAACAATTAATAAGTAGTTTTTCATATTATCGCGTGAACTACAGAGCGCGCGACGAATCGTGGAACACAAAAGTAAAGTTGTTTTTTTTGTGTTTTCTTACGGAAATGCATTTTTCTTGAGGCTTTGAATAAGAAAATTGACCCTTTACAAAACAATTTGATCAATTAAATAATCATTATATGACATTAGTTATGCCAGGCTCACAGCTAACTTCTCCTTCACTTTCACCTATCCCTTGGTTTGCTGATCGTTGTGGCACCACACATGATCTGTCAACCTTCTTTCTCCATTCTTCTCTGTCATTTGCCATTGATAGAATTTTATTCTGATATTCTTTTTGAAAATATTGAAATCTGCCTTTTTACCTGCCTGGGTGGACCACTTAGAGGGCCGATTTTGAGTTAGTGTTTCCACACTAACTCTTTGTAACCTTGTTTTAATTAACCCTGAAAACAATGACACATCAGTCTTAAGTTTGATATGTCTTTGTATTTTTTTTCCTCAGAGAGGCTTACAAAGAGGTCATAGGTCATCGAGAGCAAATGGTACGTTTGAGTTCTTCTCATTTGTTGCCATCTGGTAAATTTGATGACAATACTATCTACAACACGGCATTCGTCTCCAAAAATGTGGAGCAGACACAAGTAAGTGGCGTGTGAATAGTGTCCCCTTGTTGTTACTGCTGTAGTTCAGAATGTTTCATTCACTTTTGCACACTAGTTACATATCTTATTTTCTTATCTTATATACGGCAGACGTTCCTTCATAACAAAAGATTATTACATCCTTTGCGAGTATTCATGTGTTAATCTTGTCATTTATGTTGATTGGAGAAAGTATAAACTTTTAGTCATTGTTTTTCTTGGCTGATTCAGTCAATCCGTTCTCTGGAAGCTCGTGTTTTTTCCTCACTGTAAATGCGAGAAAGGGAGGCGCGGTGGCTGAGCGGTAAAGCACTTGGCTTCCTTTCTGATGTCCGGGGCTCGAATCCTGGTGATTTTTAATTTCAGAATCTTCGAGCGCCTCTGAGTCCACCCAGCTCTAATAGGTACCTGACATTAGTTGAGAAAAATAAAGGCGGTTGGTCGTTGTGCTGGCCACATGACACATTCGTTAACCGTTGGCCACAGAAACAGATGACCTTTACATAGACCACAAGATCTGAAAGGGAACTTTACTTTACTTAAATGGGCAAAAGGAAGGGGGGGGGGGGGGTTACACTTTCATGACACCAAATACTATCAGCGTTATTTTTTATATCTAAAATAAAGCTTATTCTGTTTCAGTCTATGAAACCAGACAACCGATATCATCCCTCTTCTCTGCCTTTCGAGGATAAAACAGAATACAGAGCCGCCCATGTTGGCTATTTCGTTCCCAAGGAGAAGAGTTTGAAACCTGACCACATGTCTGACGCCCTGGGTCAGCGCGATCCTGCAAATTCTTTCCGCATCAAGGACGATTGGCGTGAAATGTTGACGAGACCAAGGGAGACGACAGTTCATGGCTGAATGAAAATAGAGCCTTCACTCCCGTTGTTCTATAAAGCAGTGCCTTTATTCAATTCATAAGTTTCCAAGTTTATTTGTAAACGTTAAAATGTATCTTCCAATGTAATGAACACGCCTAAGCTGACTATAGTATACATATAAGGAAAATGTTTAATTTATGAAATTGTTTATTCTCTTTCTAAGTGTAACGTCGTATATTTAAATGATTGTTTCTTTAAGATTGGCCCATTTTCGTATTTAATAATTGAGAATATTCCATATACAAAATACTCCAGTTAGAACTCTTTCTTACAATATTAGATATGTGTTTTAATGGGGTAAAGAATCTCCTATTTTTATCTCCTAATGATTGTTTCTTTAAGATTTGGCCCAACATTTTCATATTCAATAATTGAGAATATTCCATATAGGCCTACAAAGGACTCTAGTTGGAATTCTCTCTTGAAATATTAAATATGTGTTTTAACAAGGTATTTTTTTGGTCCCCTATAGCAAACTTTCTATGACTATGCTTCCATTATAAAAACAAATGTGAAGGCTAGGAGTGCATGTTGGAAACTATTTTTAGCGGCCCCCGAAAGGGGAAAAGACGCTATTAGTTTTGTGTGGTTTGTCTTTCTGTCCATCCGTCCCGTTTAGATCTCTTAAACTAGAAAATATATGGAAAATCCGATATCATAATATTTTAGTCCATTCAAAGTTCTGATGCAACAGCTACTTTTTTCTAAAAGCGAAAAATCTAATTTTCAAAATCAAGTATACCAGCAATTTGTTTCATAAAAATACACCATTCACTATTAATAATAACAAACACTACAGGCCAGTGATGCCCAACCTTATTCATCCTGCGGGCCATTTATATTCCCGACACTCGTGTCGAGGGCCACATGATCGATAAGGTTCAAAAACGAAATGAAATTGACTTGAAACTATTTGATTAGAAACTTACATTAATGATTAGACATTGGAAGGTTTTCTTTTTTTAATTAAAATGTGAGCAATATTTTAGCTAGTTTTACCACCAACTCATTTTCTATTCTCTTTTTCATAACTTTTCCCATCAATCCTCCAATGTCTAGAAGTAGTTAAACAATAATTTATTTGCGGCTCATACCAAGAGTGTCGTCATATTTGTTCATAATACTGTTATACATGTGGTTGATTTTTAAACAGCCACATTTTATTTACAAATCAAATATGTTGGCATATTATCATGTTTCAATAGCAAATATCCGTTTACTTTTCCTGGTCAATTCTACATTTAGAGTCCCATTTCATAAACGAAAATTGATAAAGGTCATGTTACAAACCTATCAGAGAAAAGTGAGAACCCTAACATTTGTAAAAATACATTTTTCAACCTTTTTTTATGAGAGGGGGGGGGGATTGTCTACAATTTGTGTTGACGTTTCAGCGAGCCGGATAGAACCACGTTGCGGGCAGGATAGAACCACGTTGCGGGCCGGATCTGGCCCGCGGGCCGTACTTTGGGCACCACTGCTATAGGCTATTTAGTAAGGAAGATTGTTATGTACCACATATTTTAAGCACACTTATGCAAACGGTTTTAGATTTTTTTTCAAAAAAAATTAAATTTTACAATTGTATTACAAAGTAAGTTCTGTCATACTAACTACTATATTTACAAAAAAAAAATTTTTACTTTTATTTTTAAAGGGAAACAATCTATTTAGTAAACATATAAGAGGAACATAATGTAAAACAACAATTAATAAGTAGTTTTTCATATTATCGCAAGAAATGCAGAACATTTCAAACACCATGGAACTCCAACTAAAGGAATTTTTTTTCCTTACGGAAATGTTTTTTTTTCTTGAGGCTTCGAATAAGAGATTGACCCTTTACAAAACATTAAATCAATTAGATAATCATTATATGACATCAGTTAGACCAGGTTCACATGTAGCTCCACCTTTTCTATCCCTTGGTGTGCTGAACCGTTGGGGCACCACACAAGATCTTTTTTTCCTTCTTTCTCCATTCTTCTCTGCTATTTGCCTTTGGTAGAATTTCAATCTGATATTCTTTCTGAAAATATTGAAATCTGCCTTTTTACCTGCCTGGGTGGACCACTTCGGTGGCCGATTTTGAGTTTGTGTTTCCACACAAACTGTCTTTGAAACCATGTTAAAACGTGCAATGATTTTCTAATACCTTACAAACATCCCTGAACAAACCTGCACTCTAGATTCGCACTTTGATGTAAATTGTTTGCCAATGTTTGATGTGTAATATAACTTGAAATTGTGTTTACTGTATAACTTATCTACTCTTTATACTTTAATACATTGTATTATTGTGGCTGAATCTCTATTAATATGTATTATTTCTCGACTTTTGTTATATATACATTTTTATATCTAAAATAAAGAAGCTTTTCTTTATCAATGATGAACACAATCTCAACTCCTTTGAACTTGAAGATGGCTGTGCAGTCTATCTTCGCTTTGAAAAGACTTATGACCAAATGTTTCTACAATATTAACACGAAAGAAACAAAGAAAAAACCATTGTTTCTCAAACTTTTCATGGGGAGGATCCTAAACTTAAACATGTTCGCCCCCTCCCCTGTCAAAAAAAAGGAGTCTTGGAGTGGAGATCGCAATAAGCTCCATCAGCCTTGTCCGTTACGGAGCCCCGGCGCCAGACCTTTTCTTGCATATTGAACTTCGCGCATTTCTTCTCCGGTCTTCTACAGCGTACTGTTTCTCTTAGCTGGTCAAGTTAAGTTACATTTAGAAAGTGTGAAGGGGCGCTACAGTAATTGGGAGAGCCGTTTGCGACTATATGTACGTTGTCATTGGGTTGATCATTGTAAGACCAAACTCGCGTTCAGCAAAATGCCTCTGTAGCTCTTTCTGCACTGTCGATTGTAAATTTCTCCTTAAGTTCCTAGACTCGTGAATGCCTTCCATAGCGACAAGATTATGGATTGAATAAAGGTTAGTGGGACTTTAGTTTCTATTCTTAATCAGCAAAAGCGATTTCCTCATCAAAATAGTCGAAACGATTTGGGGGTTGGAATATATATATATATATTAATTATAATTAAAGCCTAAACTATTATATTATGAGACCTTCAGTTAGTGTTCAATGTCCAAGCAATTTTATCATTCACCGGAGCAACACGCTTGTGGTATTTTAGTTCTGTTATTGTAAAACAAAATTCATTCACAAGACCCCTGTCTTATAAACAAGGGACAATGTTTGTTTCGATTTATGTTATTTAAATTGTAATTGATTGAAACTGTGTATTAAAAATGAAACTCGGCAATTCTCTTTATTTGTTTTTCTCTTTTTGGGTAGCCTATGAGCCTATATACAGTGCGATTCCTAAGTTCCCTACTGTAAAACTAACAGCAAAACACAATATAATTTTACTCACATATACTCATTAATGTTAATTATTATTCACTGACTAACGTAGGCTACTTCATTTCTTACTTCTTATTAATGTTCTTTAATGTACTTTTTGTTTTCGTGGCAATCGGTTGCATTATTACAATTTGGTGAAAGCAGTAGGTGATGTTAAATTTTCGCTTCGTTTAGATTGTTTCTAGTTAGCCATGCAATATGGTACCAGAGTAGTGCCAGAGCTTAACGAGAATTGCAACAACTTTTCAATCGCGCATCACGGGCTAGGACAACAGTATACACAACACTACTGGAAGTTAGAACGTAACCTCTAGGATGAGATTAAGTAGACCGTCTGATGAAATCATGAAGAAAAACGTGGTACATTTTGTACCAGAGAATGATGACACACATCAACGTGCACGTTTCTGTTCACAGATATCTCGAGGGTGAAAATATAAAACCTTTCAAGTATTTTTTTTAATTTCGGGATATTCGAGTCAACCCAGCTCTAATGGATACCTGTAGTTGGGGAAAAGTAAAGGCGGTTGGTCGTTGTGCTGGCCACATAACACTCTCGTTAACCGTAGGCCACATAAACAGATGACCTTTACATCATCTGCCCTATAGCCGACAAGGTCTGAAAGGGGAACTATTCTTTTAATGGGAGAGGATGTTCTTGCTATTTATTTTAACGCAAACTTTTAAAACTTTGCAAAGAAACTATTATAATTTACTGAATCAAATTTTGCCTCGCAGTCTATACAAAGATTTTCAGCTTTAAAAGGGGCATCAGTATTGCAGGCGAAAAGCTGACAAGTGTAAGTAGCTTTTAAATACCTCGGAGCTATCGTCTCAGATGAAGGAACCAAACCTGAACAATTCCACTTCCACAGAAGCACTCAAAACTCAAAACAATCTGGAAAAACAAAGTCATAGCCCTCGACACTGAAATCAGACTAGTGCTCTCCTGGATCATTGACACATTCTTAGGCCCCCTATAAGCTTGCAAATCTTGAACGCTGGCGGAATTGAGATGCTATAGAAAGATCCTATATGTATACAAAGACCGCATCACAATCGAAGAGATTAGAAACAGGATTAATACATCAATTAGACTCCACGATTACCTGCTAACTACTAAAAAAAAAACGCCAACTAAAATTCAATGGCCATATCACAAGTTACTCAGGGTCAAAAAAGAAGATGATTACGTCCAGTCATGCATTTGGTCATGCATATTAACCAGTGACCTAAATTCTGACAAGTCACTAGTTTTCCTGACAAAAACAGGCAACCCATTCCATGCTCTAATAGCGCTAGGGAAGAAAGAGCATTTGTACAAATTTGTCCTAGCATGTGCCTTTATCTTTGTGTCTTACTGATTATTTTATTAAATTTTGTTTTTGTATTTGAAGATTATGGTTCAGTAAACAAACAACATTTAGCCACATGATAATATAGATAATACAATGAAAAAAACGTATCACTGACAGCCTTAGAGTGTATTATGTAATTTGTATAGAAGAGAGAGAATCACGTGGCTAAAAAAAGGAGAGAAAGTATTTTAAAAAAAGTAAACATAATAAAATTGTGATCATTTTGAAATAGACTGTCTTGTACTTCTTGGTATACTACTACTAGTCTTTGCCATCTACTTTTTTTTAATAATATATTTTATATATATATTATTATGTATAATTGCAACTTTACTTATAAGTCTTCTATCCTGAAGGCTTTCTAAATTTAGTAATTTTACTAAAGGTGTTACTCTAGTGACACTCTAGTCAAAAGGGAAAATTTGTTTATTATGAATCTCACTGCTCTATTTTATGTCTGTTCCAGTTTCTTAATGTTTTCTTGAGTTGAAGGGTCCCAAATAGAGGATGCATATTCTATTATTGGCCTAACCAAGGTTAATTAACATTTTAGTTTTATGTTCTTATTTGATTTATAGAAATTTCTTTTAGTAAACCCTAATGTTTTGTTTAATTTTTTGACAGTTTCATCAATATGGAGAATCCATGACAGTTTTTCATTTATTATAACACCTAGGTATTTTGCGTTTTTAGTCTGTGTTACTGGTTTACCATGAATAAGATAAGTGGAATTTATTTCATTTAGTTACTCTTAATAACTGACATTTTTCTGGGTGGAAAGACATACTCCAATTTGATTCCCATTTCTGTAATAATCTGACTTTTGTTTCTGAACTAATAATTAGTGGACCTAAGACTGTTCCTTGAGGTACACTTGAGTTTACTTTTAATGGTGTTGATTTGGAGCCATTTATTATTACAGTTTGTTCTCTTCCTATCAGAAAATCTTAATCCACTGATGCAAAGGACCATCCATGCCAAAATATTTTAATTTTTTAAGCAAACTATGGTGGTGAACTTTGTAAAATTCTTCATCACCCGGTATCATATTCCTACTGGCTAATGTAATGGAGCAAAATTAGATTTTATGCGATGGCTTATTGGGTAACTCCCAACCCCAAAGGCCTAAACTAAATACTTTTCATATACTAATATAGATCTATTCCTAGATGTGGCCAAAGCCTGACCTAGTTATAGAGTGCTATTAGAGCATGGAATGGGTTGCCTGAGTTAGCCAGAAAAAACAGTGACTTGGCAGAATTTAAGTCATTGGTTAATATGCATGACTAAATGCATGACGCGTAGGACGTAATCATCTTCTTTTTTGAAGTAACGTCTGTATTATATAAGATAAGATAAGATAAATGACAGCTTACGTATTGTTAGACATGTCATAATAGTGTCGGAAAGGGAAACAGAGAACTCTTACCGAAATGAAATCATTAATTATATTTATGCTCAAAGTTTGGATATCTAAACAAACGTGTAGATCTATATATAATTATTATATATCTCTAGCTAGACTTAGACCTAGATCTATTAATATTATAGATCTAACTCTAGACCTAGAAATCTAAGAATAGACCCCAGAATCTAGATCTACATAGTCTCTATCTCATTAAACTTAAAACTGTGTTGTGTATGAGACTAGGTTATTACAGTGTCATTACACAACCTACTTCTAAGTTCTAGTACTACCCTACATGTAACATTATATAATTTTGATACTTGATTAGATCTAGATACAATGTTAATGATACATCGAAGTCCAAGTCACTCACAACACAGCTCACAGTAGTCACAGCACAGCAAAATAATTTCACAATTCGGTGTTCAATGTGACATGATACTAATGATAGCACCTCAGACGGCTCAGTGGTAATTAATTCAGTAGATCTTACTAGTCTAGATCTAGTGATATTCTAACTATAATTATAATCATATAATGGACCTTATTTACTAATAGTAAACAAACAACATTTAGCCACATGATAATATTGATAATACAATGAAAAAAACGTATCACTGACAGCCTTAGAGTGTATTATGTAATTTGTATAGAAGAGAGAGAATCACGTGGCTAAAAAAAGGAGAGAAAGTATTTTAAAAAAGTAAAAATAATAACATTGTGATCATTTTGAAATAGACTGTCTTGTGCTTCTTGGTATACTACTACTAGTCTTTGCCATCTACTTTTTTTTAATAATATATTTTATATATATATTATTATTATAGCTTTTATATAGCGCTTCTTTCATGCTTATACTATTACTAGTTATAGCATGCTCAGAGCGCTTTGATCCAATCTCATTTGTGGGGGGGAGGGGGTATCTAGGAGTTGGTTTTCCGTGCTGCCTTTAGGCGCTCAGTAAACGCTACTCTGCCCGAGTCGGGTGTCGAACATCGAGCCCCCTTCTAGGTAGCCAAGTTCAAGCGCACTTGGCCTCTTGACCACGCTTCCCATATATGCCTTGGATCAACTTATTAATTGGAAATTATTTTTTAAGATCTGTTTCTCTATTATTTAGACATTGAAAATGGAATTACCTAGACACTATTTACCTGCCCGCACTTGTCCTCATGTTGGAATAGACTTGTACCAAAGGCTTTTGTTTGCTGACTATGGGTCATATCAAAATGTGAATGTGTCTGTTGACGTAGTTGATACCAAAGAGATTATTACCAGTTGGCCACAGAGGGGACAAAAGAGTATTCAAGACTTAAATAAAATTTTGCCAACACTCCCATTATTTGATCAACCTCTACAAGGTGAGTAGGAAAAATGGAGATCTTATCATGTCTAAACCAGGTGTAATTTTGTGTTGTTTTTAAAGGGAAACTCCGATGGTTTTGACAATTTTTGATATAATGTGTTTTGATTAGTAATTGATGTTTTTGTGACATAATTTTTCTGCGCATCCAAAACGGTCAGATTTTCACTGAATTTCTGTGTGACATCACGAGTGTGCACTCAAATCCTATAGATAGGGAGGCGAAAAAAAAATTCTTTGATAAAAAAAATTTAAGAAATTTCTAATGGTGTATAAATTATGACTGTATGTTTGACAGTAAGAAATAACGTTATGATTTTTTTGTGCCGTTTTGACCTAACATTGGTTGATATGGAAAAAAAGATGAGAGAGCTTGTCGCTGGCTCAGTCGGCGAGACACACCCCCAAGGTCAAAAGTTAAAAAGTTGGAATTGAGTTTCGTAGACGATAGATCTACTTATTAAATAAGAAATTTAATAGTAGATCTAGTATTCGTAGTAAATTTCTAGCTCACAAATCTGATTTCATTTATATTTATGAACTTCAGTTGTTTAAAATGTCTCAGTAGTATCATTAATTGAATTCTTTGGCCTGGAAATCCAATGTATTGTTGGTACTGCACCTGGTATTAACTTCAATTTTTTTCAAATCCCATTTCCACAGCAATGAAGTTGCTGAAACATCTTCTCTCAAAATGGTTTGAGTATAAACAAGGATTAGCTAATGCCTTTGTAAAATATTTGCTCTTCAGGCGAATAAATTTTTCCCATTTTCCCTTTAAAACTTCATCTCTTGGAAACAAATGAAAAGAGACACTAATTTCTGTATCAGCATACTTGCTGATTTTATCTTTGTGGTTGGAACTACTGCAACAAGCTGAAGAACAGTATTTCATTTTCTTCAAGTAGAAATAGAGGTTTAGATCTAGAATATTATTTATAAACAATGACCGATTATAAATCAACGTGGAGACTAGATCTAGCTGTGAAGCGTAACAATAAATGCGATCCGATAGATCTAGATCTAGAGAGTTTATCGGTTATATAGGTTTAGATCTAAATTTAGCCAACGCAGTTGTGACGTCACGTCTTTTAAAACTATAAACATCTCGCAGAACCCCGTTTTTTTTTAGATGTGAAGAATTTTCTGTCTAATTTATTAAATATAACATTTTCTGAGCATTTAAATAAAAAATGATATAATGTTTACTATTACAACTTTTTAAGCAGAATTTAAATATGTCAATAACTAAAATTTTAAAAACTATCAGAGTTTCCCTTTAACTAATTCCAATATATGTTATTGTTGCTATCTAGTAGCTTTGATAAAAAATTCATTAACTGTATAGTTTCAAAGTCTTAGAGCTTGGACAATGTGTAAAAGTTGTAATTAAGTCTCATATATAATAATTCTATTATTATATATAAAACTTGACTTAGCTAATGTATGTAAAATATTTTCAGAACTATGGAGAGAAAGGGATAATATTTTGGGAGTGAAGAACTTTAATGACACTCTGAGTTCAATCAAACAGTTGCTCAAACTGACACGTTTGAAAAACACTGCTATCAAGAAGAGAGATAAGGTATGTTCTGCCATTAAGTCTACATGCACAACTTACGTTTTATTTTAAAGCTTAGCTTTATTTCTATACTAGTATTATGTCTGGAAAAACATTTTGGTATAGCAACAAATAATTTATGAATAGCTTGCAATAGCTGTAATTTAAACTGGTTTTATTTACATGTTTTCTTTTTCCATTCCTTTATTTTTTGGGCGCAAAGAAATTTGAAGCTTTAAAAAAAAAGTATGAACATTCTGGTGAATCTGCCCTAGATTTCAGTGATGACGTAACCCTTCAGAAAATGATGACTCATTACAGCGAAGTTTCTCAGGCCTGTAATGATAACGTAAGTTCTAAGTCTATTTTTTATTCTTTTTAATTTCATTTTATTTCAATTCATTAACTTTTTTAAAATTTGTTGTTCTTTTGAAAAGGTTTTAATGATTAATACTGTTTCCCCAGTGTCTGAATGGATATAATAGAGATTTTTACAATGGTCAACTATCTGTGATATCAAACATTGGGGATAGGGAATATATTTCTTATGTTGGAGGACCAGATATGAAAGAAATGTGTATCCTTTTTGGCTGTTTGCATATTAGGGAATATTATCTATAGATGACTTCTCAAAATAAAATATTTCAGAGGTTAGCAGAAATTTTGATGAATTTCTGTTGTTAATCATATCAACAATTTTTTTATATTATATATGATAGGATCAGTAAGATTCAAATACAGATATTTGAAAGAAAGTCTAATTAGTTTCCCCATCTTTTGATAGTGTAGTTCCAACAGTCATTTCTAGCTCTGAAGATAGTATTAATAAGCTTTTAAACTATTCTGATGGCTATAAGTGTTGTTGTTTTTTTAATCCAAATAGTCAAACATAATTGTCTACAATATACGTTTCTTTGTCTTTGCTTGTTAACTTTAACTCTAACTAAGATATAACAACAGTGTCTCAAGAACCAGACAGCTGTTTGAAAACTCCCCACTTAGTATGTCAACAGTCTGCAGAGGAGAGAATCAACCAACTTGAAACTCGTTCTACTTGTTATGATGAATTATGTAAATATTTTGATTTAAAGATATTAGTGAATTGTGATATATAGTTTCTTATGGTATAACAATAGATTTTAATTAAATAAATGTGCTAATGGGACAATAATTGTTGGTTGCAGTTTTGGTGTGTGCAAGAGAAAAACAAATGTGTGAACTCTTTTTGGCTGATATGGCTGGCAGGACATTTGTGCCTCAAGGCTCTGTGAGAATATCTGATGACTGCTGGACATCTATAAGTTATAGGTAAGTTTAAGTAAGTAACTTAGAAATGTTATTTGCATATAGTAAAAAAAAATCTAAAGATACTCTTAAAAAATCAATACTTATTTATAAAATAAAAATACAGTTCAATGTCCAATAAATTTTTAATAGTATCAAATTAAAAATTGTATAATTAAAAATATGTTTTTAATCTATTCTATTATTGAACTCCTCAGCAATTATTTAGAAAATGAACTTCTCTTGACCAGTTCCAGTGGAGATGTGTTTCTTTGGGATATTTCTTCAAGGTTTGTTTTTTTTTTAGGTTCTAGTTAGCATTGTGTGTTTCCAAGCCAGACATTTTCTGAATAAGTAATAAGCTTTTCATTGCAAAGATTGCACTTAACATAAAAAAAAACATAAATAATTAAATAAATATATATATATATATATATATTGTTTACTTACAAAAAAAATGTATTTTGTCAGACTGAAAATTCAATAAGTTTTAATTTTTTCTAAAGAGTTGTTTGGTTATCAGCATTTAAGAAAATAATGACAATTTTATCAAACACTGTTTTAGCTTTTATTGACATTTTCTTTTTTATTTTCAGTTCAGAAAAAATTGTGTATAAAAGTTCTCGGTTTGATTGCCCAGACAAGTGGAGCTGCGCATATTTTGCTGGTCATCCTCGTGAGATTGTGGTGGCTGATAATACTTCAGTGGAAATATTTGACCATAGGGTATGTTTCATTAAAAGATAAGTGTTTTCTAATTGTATTTTATAGAAAGTTCTGCTTTCAGATTTATAGGGGAGATTTTGTTAAAGTCATCCGTTTCTTTGGTCACAGGTTAACAAGCAGGGTGTTATGTGGCATGCACAACAACCAACCTCCTTTACTTTCCCCAACTAAAGTCAGGTATCCATTAAAGTTGTGTGGACTTGGGCGCCCTAAAAATCCTGAAATTCAAAATCCCAGTCTTCACAGAGTTTCTAACTCAGGACCCTAGGTTCAGAAGCCAATTGCTTAACCACTCAGCTACCGTGCCTCATTTATATATATATTACATATCTTGAATTGTGTTTAAAATAGAGGAATTATTAAGAACTATAATACCATGAGCATTGTTTATTTGAAAGAATATTTATTGTACATAAATTCTCAAGATGCAGGTTATTAAAGTCAATTTTTACAATTACAAATAAAACTTTTTTTTTTCCAATGTATCCAAAAATATCTTTGTAGTAAATGTAGTTCAAGAAACGTTGTGAATTGCACTAATTATATAAGATAACATAATTTTATTGGTCTAATGAAATGGAAATTCTGTTTGAAAACATTATTACTACTTTAACCATTATCATGTAGATTGCAAATACAAACAACATAAAACATGCAAGCACACATAAAAACAACCAGCATTTGATGAGTTGGGATTTTATGTACTTACAATATATAGGACATATTTCAGTAGAAACAAAATAAAAGTAGTAACTGTGACAAGGTGGATTAAAATTTGTCTGATTTAATACGTCTAGGGGGTTTTAACTTGAGGATCCACACTTGCACAAATTTACATACAGGTGCAGTGTAAAATGCAGGCAACAAATACTTTATATGTAAAGAAATATATACAAGGTTTATTGTACACAAAAGGATAAAAGGTATAATGATAATGAAGAAACTGGGATGAAATCTAGTGTATTTACATATATCATCATTATATGCTAGGAGCCAAGTGGTCTGAGTGTCATTAGGCTTGTTGCTTAGCTTTGAGTCCGGTGCTGCATTGAGATTAGTGTGGCTGGTGCTGACTCTGTCTACTGGTGGGCTGGTGTAGTGGATCCAGGTGCTGTGTGCAGTCCAACGGTTCGTAGGGGTAGGGATCAGCTGTGGCTACTGTCAGTGAAGCCAGTGACAGGTCTTAGGCTAGCGTTGTCGTTTGGACACTCGTGAAGTATGAGTAGGGCTGGTATCATCAGATCTGGTGCCAACGATAGGATGTAGAAGTCGGTTAGCCATAACGACACCACTCGGATGTAGATGCCTTTCTGAGAAGGACATCTTCAGAATGATGTGAGAAACTTTGAGCTAGTCTCATAAATAGCATAGGGGGCTAACAACAAATAGTGTATCCTATCAAGGGAGATAACAATAATAATGGGAAATCCCATAGAGGGAAATAACAAGTAGTAATAAGTGATAAGGTAATATTTATATAAGTACGGTTTACCAGTCACAGTGAATAGCAATTATACACATTGATAAATGAGAGGAAATGAAAGGGGAGATCAACATCTGATACTCGCCCATGCTTTCACCTAAGTAAACAGAGTACAAATAAATAAACATGATTTACCAACGTAGTATATCTTAGCCAACATGGCTGATAAAATAGAATACATACATAATTAAGGGATTCCTTACAAAGGAATGAGAGTAAATATATACTCTGTAATATGACATGTTACAGAAATATGATGATGATTCTCTGCCAAGGAATTAACCAATAATGATATGCTAAGGGCTCATGGCGAGCGGCAATTTATTGGCGATAAATTAATAAGAGCTAAATACATGCGGTAAGAATTATTAATAAATTCTAGTCCATATACAGGGGATGACTGTGAACATTTAGCTACAAAAGTCATGATATAAAATATGAATATAAAAGTAATCTACTTACATTATCCATTAAGGAATACACAAATAATGTAGTAAATAAATTCACCAATATATACACACAACTAAGTAAAATGGTTCTCAAGCACTTTACTAAGTTACCACCAACCCAAGGAAGGAAAAGGGAATGAAAAAAGTGTAGAGCTCAAACAAGAGATTGATCCGCTCCCTATCAGGTCTAAAGCGTGAATGGCTTGGCCCCTCAAAAAGTTTGTCCAATAAAGATGTAATGGGGGTGTAGCGTGAGCAGTGTGCGATAAGCCGCAAATGTGGTGTAGACTATCTGGTGTCTTTTGAGAAGAATTCCCCTCTTGATCGAGACGAAAGTTTCTCTGGGATAGACAGTCAGCAGAGGAAAGTGTGGTGGTGGTATCTTAGCGCTAGGCGGGCTCAGTTTAAGAAAATTGATGTTTAAATGTTAAAGTAATTAAATGCTCGGACCTGAGTGATACTTTGAGTGAGCTAAAACGGGTCGTCATAGTAACAACCAGATTATTGTGATGGAATGTGTTCATTGTCTCCTCTAAACAAAAGTTGTAATAAAAGTACAACTCCTGACATAGATGAAATGAAGGTGTTTAAATTCAGTCACTTGACCTAACTGTAGTTATCTGTAGAGCTATTTCTGAATAACTGACGATTTCTTGATGTAAAGCCTTAAGAAAAGAAATAAAATAAATATTTTGGTCATAGGTTCCTGTTGGCCTGACAGGGAAGAAAGGGTTAAAGGCTTAACTTTCAAGAGTTTGGACAACTTGGACTAATAAATAACAAATAAATGACAAATTCATAGCAAATATTGTTAGGGTACAGCGCTGCTACTTAAAACAGCCTAAACTATCAACAGCCTTGTGACATTGTGGCATAGCTTTCAAATCCCCCCTCCCCCTTTTCCAAAAAAATAGTATAAACAGTAATGATTGATTAGCTCTGTATTATTTATTAGATTTTGCCTTTCTTTAATTTTTTGTGTTTAAAAAACAAATGACTGGCTCTCTACATACATTTAGTAGCAAAACTAATATTTAAAACAGTTCTAGTGTGTCTGCATAGACCTGTGTATATGTTTGGAGACATCTCATTGGTTCATATTTTACTTTTGTTAGCCATACATTTTATAAAATTAAAACATTTGTTGTTTCTTTTTTCCAGTCCAATTTTCAGAATGGTCAAGAGTTGTTTTCACTGTCCACTAGATTTATTACTGTGAATGAAAAGGTTATGGCTGCAGGTTTTCTGGACTTCCCATATCATGCGGTGGTGACAGATTACTCACTTTTTGTAATGGACCAGCGATTTGGCTCTTCCCCAGTAAGTAAAAGAAAGCATTTTTAATTGCAAGAGCCTTACTAACATTTTTGTCATGTGTACAGTGCAGCTTAAAGATGCACATTTGTTCTCTATGATACTGCCAGGGAGTACAAGAAGAAATTAATTTGCCAATTTAGGGTTAGGCCAGTCAACAACCAGCAGAAATTGTTTTCTGATGCATATAGTTACCTATTAACAACTAAGGGCCAGAGCAGGTTCAGAATTTGTGGATTTTCTTCACTCCAATCAAGGGTCACTAGTGACATTTTCTGAAAAGAACAAAGGACTTAGTTGTTGAAGTGATCATTTCAGCATATAAACTGTCCACATAAGTTGGTGAACTGCCAATTGCTCTCAAAAGTTTTCGAGTTTCATCTTCTTGTGAGAACTCCAATTTATTTAATGTTATATTAATGGAGTTCTGTCATATATATGTATTCATTGGGGTATCTTATTTTTAACAATGTCTAGAAAAAAACATCATTAAGTTGTCAAAGCCTTGACTATGTATTTCTATGTTATCCAATCAGGTATTTCACTGGAGTACAGAGTTTAAAGCAGCACCGCAGTATTTACAAATCATAGACAATGTCATGTCACCAGGTAAATTCTTTTATTTTTCTATTCTCAGATAGACAATGTCATGTCACCTGGCAAATTGTTTTATTACCCAACTATTGCCACAGTTCTAACACCTACAGTGCCATGTGATTTCCTTGATAATTAACCTATTAATAAATGAAAATAATTTTTCAGACATGGTTTTTTTATTATTAGATTTTTTTACAAATTTATGGCATTGTTCAGTATTGTATTTAGAACTTTCTAATAAGTTTTTTTATTCGGAATCGAATACATTGCCATTTAATAAATCAATTAACAATTTAAATGAAGAAATGTTATCACTATGAATATAAAATTTTATTTTTTCTACTGTTTATTTAAAACATTTATGCAAAATAAACACATAGAGTCATTTCGATTTGCTGTATAAATATATTTTCAAAACACATTGCATGTCACCTGCAATAAACTAAAACTGTCCTTTCTAACATGAATAATATGTTTCTTTTAAAGGTAAATTGATATTTCTAGCCAGTCAACAACCAGCAGAAGTTATATGTTTTCCTATAGATATTGATGGTGGAGACATTCCCAAAACTAGTCTTCTCCCATGGAAAGTTTCTGCTATTGGGTACATTATTTCAATTTTTTATTTTATTTCAAGCATATACACATACATTTTTTAAATTTCTACCATTGTGTAATATAAGCACTTATCAAGATGAACATTATGTGTATGAGCACTAATCAAAGTGGACATTATGTGTATGAGCACTTACCAATCTGCACATTATGTCATTTGGTATTCTCTGGCAATTAGCAGGGATCTTATAACTACTAGTTTAACATTCCAATGTGCCATAGGGCTCACGCTGACTCAGCAATTATCAGGTTGCTGCCTTCTCAGGTTTAAGTTAAAGAAACATATTTATGCTTAATCCACTAATTTAGTGTAAAAAAAATATTCAACAATAATTCAAAGAGTCCATTAATAGAATGTAATTACTACAGAAAAAATAATTCTTTAATCCATTTTCACAACCAAAACTTTAGTGCACAAGTTTTTTACAGAAAGTAATGTAAATAATGTATAGACCAATTGTCCTGGGCCAAGTATTATATAATATAAATCAGAGGTCATTCCAGGTTAACAACAATATGAAGTCTAGGCATTATATTAAAAAAGTAAAGTTCCTCATTCAGACCTTGTGATCTATGGGGTAGATAATGTAAAAGTCATCTGTTTCTGTGACCCATATCAGTTACCCATTAGAGCTGGGTGGACTCCCTAAGGATCCCAAATTTAAAAATCCCACTCTTCACCAGGTTTCAAACCCGGTACCCCTTAGTTCATAAGCCAAGTGCTATAACACTCAGCAACTGCGCCACTAGGCCTTATAATAGAATACATTTAAATTGATTTGTTTAAGATATAGGCTTGATAAGATGTGTAAGTCATGTGTTTTATTACTAGTTTTCTAACCCAACCAAATGATGAGTGAGAAATTAACTCTTTATTGTTTGGATCAAAACATCTAGAGATTTCAGCCAAAGTGAGCATCATGACTATGTCTGCGAAGTGAATGTAGCATCTAGGAAATTCCAGACTTCATTAGCTGGACTGGCTGTGACAAAGATGTCAAATGAAAATGTTTTAACTGTATATCAGGTTGGTGACTTTTAAAAAAATTCTTTTTTACTTATCAAATTATCACTGGCAGGGCCGGTCTTAGGCCACTGCAACCTTTGCGGCCGCAGTGGGCTCCGCACTTTATATGCCCCACCCTTATTCTGGGTGTAAATGATTATATTAAATCATTTAACTTATTATTACAGGGTTACCGCGGCCTCCTGATTTTCCAGGAGCTCCTGAAAATTTCCATAAATTGCAAATTATACGAAAAAGTAAAAAAAAAAATCTCCTGAATTATTGAAATCTTCTGAAAAATTCAAATCTTTTTGAAAAATGGACAAAATTGTCATTTCAGGGTGTCATTCAATATGAAAAATGCCAATTCTACTCGCAATTAAACAAAATTGGCTTGTCAGCTTTCATTTGATTAAAAATGTAATAACAAGGTGAGTTTTAACCAAAACAGGAAGTTCAAATACTTAATTTACTTTAATAGTAACTGGCATATACATATTCATCTAAATCAATCTCGAACTTTTTAAAATATATAAAAAAGCAATATTTTGCTAGTCAATAGTGAATCTAAAAGACAGATCTGAATGTTTATCGGCTTTTTGTTAGAAAAATATCATCTACTGTAGATGGCTCTAAATGTTAATTATTTGACCAAGATTTTGTACTTAGTAAAGCATGAATAAAATGCAAAGACGAATTTATTTTTTAATACAAAATCTTTATTTTTACTTATTATCCTTATCTCTACCCAGACTAGGCCTCGAGCAATCAGTGTCGCATAGGGCCCTGCAATCTGTAGGACCGGCCCTGATGGCTGGCATGTCCATTCTTTTATGTTCTTTACTTACCACAACAGATGTTGGAGCTAATGGAGTTATTTGATGTCTATAAATTTCTTAAGTCTAGGCCTTGTAGTTAGATGCTCCAAACAATATGCAAAGAATATCAAGTTGTTGAACCATTTTGTCACTGAGATATCTATACATTTTTAATCCTTGACCCATCTTGGATTTGAACTCTAGACCTATGTTATATAATTCATCACTTTGTGAGTTCAGCTTGTAATGTTCACTGTTAAAGCAACTTTAGCAAAATAGAAGTCGTTTCTGTTCATTCAAAATGTTCATTTATATTGTCAAAATCATTTTAACTACAAGGCCATTGAATATAATATCTTGTTAAAAAGTAGTTAAGTTCCCCTTTTTCAGACCTTGCAATCTATATATATGGTTTTCAAAAGCTTAATTGAATGTGTTGTTTTTTTTCTTTCTTTCCTCAGATGGATTCCTATGGTGATATTTTTTTTCAGACTGTAAATTTTAACCACTCTCAAACAAAGGTGACCCCAAGCTCAGAATTAGACAGACAATCGGCAAGGGTCAGAATCAACAAGTGGTTGAGAAACTTAGACAAAACCATAAAATCTGGTCATGGAGAAGTCACCCCAGATATGAATGTACACAAAGAGACATTTGGTAAATAAATTGATTATTTGTCACCATGGAAATGAATGCATATGTTATAAGCTGCAATGATCTGTAAGAGATAAAGTTGCAATGAGGTTTGTGTCTGTTCTTGTCCATCTTTTTTTTTAATTGCCTTTATATAGCGTATCTTTCATATGGACCAGTTGGAGGAGGGGGTATCTGGTTTCTGTGGAATGAAGCTGTTTTATTTCATAAAACAAATCTTCTGCAGCTCACTTTGGAATTTGGATCCTTGAATTTTACTTCTAAATTCTTAAAAATACCAGAATTACTCAATGTCAATGTAACATCAGTTTAATTCCACATTTGTTTCAGTACTTAAGCTTAAAAATTCATTGAATGGTGTAAAATTAAGTTGTCTTCTGTTTCATTGAATGGTGTAAAATTAAGTTAGTCTTCCGTTTTGTTGAAGAAATTTCTGATGCTGTTATAAATCATTTTTCTTTCAGTCAGAAGTAATAGTTCAAAAAGTTCATAACTAGTCTTAGTGAACATTCTATGGTGGTAGATAACTGAAAAACTTGAGTCTGGTATTCAATGTCATTAATTCTTTGGTCTCAAACCGAGGTTTTAGGAAGTGCCATGTTATTCATTGATTGATTTATCATTTTATTTTAATTGTAAATATTAAGTTCTTTTATTTTTTGTTTGGTTTTGTTCTTTATGAACAGATCCTGAGTTTCTGAAAGATATTCTTCAAATTCCAGCTTCCTTGCCACTAAATGTAAGCTCCTTTTAAACTTTTACTTTTACACTGGTGCTTTAATATTTTTAACTTTGATCACAATTTATTTTCAACATTTTTGCATAAACACCTAAGGAAATACTAATGTATACATTTAAATATTTGAAAGCTTTTTTTAAAACCCATTCATTATTCAAAAAGCACTTTTTCACACATAGGAATGTCCTTGTCCTTGGTCATGAAGCAAGATCATTAGCTCTGTTGACCACATGTTGACTAAATTAAGTTTTGTGCTGGTCAGCTGTCTTTTAAAATACTGAACTGTAATCTGTTTTGTAATCTTCCAAGAAGCCTTAAAAATATGATTGCATTTTAGAGACTAATTAACTAATTTCAAAATTTTGGAAATAAACAAAGAAAAGTCAGTTTATTCAATCTTTAGCAACAGCAACAAAATACCAAAAAGAAACTACATCCTAAAAATAGACTCTCAGCCAATAAATAAAGAAGAAAATGCAACATATCTTGGTGTAAAACTAGACCAAAGACTGTCTCTAAAACACTTTATGGCAGATTTAAAAGAAAAGGCATTACAAAAATTTAACATAATAAAACACCTAGCAGGAACATCCTGGGGAGCTGAAAAGAAAACCTTAAGACATTTATACACTGGAAACATCAGATCTGTCATGGATAACTGTCTCTCCATACAAGTAGCTGCCAACAAAACCTATCAATCATCTTTAGACACAATCCAAAACCAAGCCTTGCGTCTAATGAGTGGAGGTATGTGAAATAGACTCCAATATTGAACCTCTTAAGTTAAGGCGAAACAGAGCAGCATTAGGAGCTATTGAGAGATACAGAAGGTTGGAGGACGATCATCCAAATAAATTACTAACACAGAGAAATATAAAAAACAAACAAAAAAAGCAAAGGACTCTGATCCAACTTACTGACGAACTAGCCCTAACACACCACCTACCCAATAACAGAGAAAAAATTACCAGATTCTCAAACATAACTCCTAGACTTAATACAAACAAACAACCATTAAAGCACATTTAATAAATAACTCTAACAAAAGAATCAAATCCACTGGAGCTCAAAGTAGGCATGCTCGAAACAATTGAAAGCTATCCAAAAACAGCCATCCATATATACACCGACAGATCAGCCTTCAAAGCCGCCATCAATGCTGGTCTTGGTACCTTCCTGTTATTCCACAAAAATAAACACTTTGAAATAAGTGCACCCTGTGGTGACTACTGCTCAAACTTCCAAGACGAATTTGAGGCAATTACCATAGACAGTCGAAAACAAATTATATGAAGGGATACAATCACCATCAAATATTGTTGTCTTTAGAAATTCCCAATCCACTCTTCTAGCACTTAACAGCAGCTCCTCAAAAATCCCAAGAGAATAACAACACTAATAGTGATAATACACCAGATGATGACAAAATTAAACATCAACATCACATTACAGTGGATCCCTGGTCACACTGGCGTCATGGGAAATGATAAGCTTTCAAAGGCTGGATCATCTATGGAACAACCAGATAGACCTGTTAACTACCTCATCCTAAGGTCAATGTTAATCAACAACCACAAAGAGGAGTGGCTCAACCAATGTGCAACATGAAACACAGGCAGAGCTATGTGCAAAGAATTGAACATGCCTAGCAAACTGGACAGTATTAACTTCCTTCCCTTCAAAGAGCAATCTACAATCTTCCAACTAAGAACAGGACACACACCTCTGTTAAATTACCATCTCAATAAAATAAATCCCACACAACTTCCACGTTGTAGACACTGGGCCCACCCTTTTGAAACCGTAAACCATATCCTTTTTGAATGCCCCTTCCTAATCCACCTTTGGCAGATCCTACTACCACTCCATCCCAACTTAACCAACACCCTGTACGGCAGTGCTGAACAACTGAAGAAAACAGCACACTATTTTTCCTTGAAACAGTCTGCAAAAGAGCTGACAGCTCAGCAGCAAAATGCTGGCTAGATGAAGAAGAAGAGACTAATTAAATTCTAAAGCTAATCTAAATTTATATTGTCAAGTAATGGGGAAAATTTAGCACAAATAGAAATAGCCATGTTTAGAAGTTAACAAAAATTAGATGGACCCAATGAAGACTAGCATAATTAGAGAGTTTCTCAAACATTCAAATACCAACCTCAAACTAATATTTGTATGGCATTACATCTACATAATGTTATCTATATTAATATCTTTACTCTGAAAGTTTGTTAGGCCCTAAATAAATCCAGAGTGTAAATGTTGGGATTGATTTGGTTTATTTTTTCTTATATTTGTCCACAGAAAGCTAGTGTACAAATGTTGCAGCTACACAATAAGATCAAGCCTCTCCATAAACTGTCCCAAAAGGGACCTAACACACAGTTGTTGCTAGCCTTGAGGGATGGAGCAGACATTCATGAAAGCTTAAAGAAAAGGGTTAGTATTTACCAATGACTAGATCTCCAGTCTTGAAGACAATGTCTCATATTCATTGTTTTACTAAATATTCATAGATGTATTTTTAGTTGAAATTTCTAAGTTTATGAAGGTCTTGTTGCTATAAATCTTGTATTTGATAGTTGTCTGCAGCTATTTATATAGCAAAGTTATTTTGAATGAAGAATATTTGTGTATGAATGTCTTTTTATGTTAATAACAAATTACACTTTTCATTTTTGATACCTGCTTAAACTGTAGCTTGGTGTGTGGCCGGAAAAAGCATTTGACCTTTTTTTTTTTAAGTTGCTTTCACTTCCAACTTTGGATGGCTGCCTTGTCATCTGGCATTGTAATATGTCTAATGTGAGTCTGCTGAATTGTTGATGATTTGAAGGTTGCATGTGTCTTTCTGTGTGTGTATGTTATTGCTAGTGTTGAGTTCCTATTAATCAACAGACGAATTAGACATATACAAGATTTAAGTAACTGCGAAAGCTTCATTATAGAAAATGTCATCCACAACTGGAATGGCACAGACTCAGTCACTAACATGATAGATATTACTTCAATGGAAGCCTAGCATCAACTTCCTCTGATCTGTGTTTAAGCTGCAGTATTGCTATGATTTAATGTAACAATATCTGTGCGTTTATTAGGTGTGTCTCAACAGTATTCCTGATTGGTGCCATCCTTCACTGAACTGCTGGAGGTAACAATCTTCAATTCTGAAGGAACATCAAAAACATATAAACGAAACAACATTTATTTTCTTGGCCAACCTGTCACCTTATAACCTGAGCAGTGGTGCATGCTTCTAAGGCTCTTTGCTAAGATTCTGTTTTGTGAAGCTGGATATTGTAAGAAACTCACTTGGTCCCTTCATCACAGTTTTGGTCTTACCTAGAGTCTGATTGTGTCTTTAGTTTGTAGCCTATTTTCTTCACTATTTTCTCTTGATAAAAATTAAAGCTTTGTTAGCTTCATAATGAACTTTTCATCAATACCTTAATCCATGATTAAATCACCCCGTCAACTTTGGCCAGTTTGTTCATTTATAAATGATTCTTTCATCTTACTAATAAATGATCATAAGACACAAAGATAATGGCACATTCCTCATCCCATATCCTAGGACAAATTTGTCCAAATACTCCTTCTGCCCTAGTGCTATTAGAGCATGGAATGGGTTGCCTGAGCTAGCCAGGAAAACCAGTGACTTGGCAGAATTTACGTCATTGGTTAATATGCATGACTAAATGCATGACACGTAGGACGTAATCATCTTCCTTTTTGAAGTAACGTCTGTATTATATAAGATAACAAGATAAGTTACCTTTAAAATGAGGCTTATCTCAATGATAAAGTTATGAAGGCATACAAGCCATTGCTGGCATATCTAATATATACTGGAAGATGGATAAAATCATTTACATCAACATTGAATAATATAATGATATTTGATAAGTGCTATGCAAATGACTCCTATCTATACTATTGCCTTTATTATTATGTTCTATTGTACTAAGCAAAGTGTTTTGTTTTGTGCCATGTGGTAGCTTTCATATTCAAAACATTTCATCCATATATTTATGGTCCAGTTTTATTTTTTGCAGGAAGACGATCATGAAAAAAAGAAAAAGAAAATGAGAAAGAAACACATTTTGGAGCAGAAGAAAAAGACTTATAGGAAAAGAAGAAAAGGTAAATCCCTTTTTTCTGACTTGGCCATTTCTTCTGACAGCAGTACAGCAGAAAACATATCAGCACCTGTTGGATCATGCAGGACAGACGATTTTGCATCTTCTGATGAAGAAGGTACATTTGATAATAATTTAGTCGTTACACCCTCAGATAGACAGCTCAGGAACAGGAATTCCCTGGCAAACAGGAGCACAATTTCTGTTCAACTAAGTGACCTGATGAGTGAAAAAGAAGATGAACTTTTTGACTCCTCAGGCTCTCTGTTTGATGTGAACAACTTCACAGACAGTGACAGTGACTCTTCCCCGAACCAAGCTAACCAAAAAATGATTTTAAAAATGCCACGTGTCAAATCTTCCAAATCTGTCTCACCTGTATGGGGGCTATGCTCACCAAACACGCATTTAAGTAAAAAATTAATAGGCACCAAAAATTCTACCAGCACACCAAATAAAAGAAAACCTAAGAGAAATCACTTGGCAGCAACTAGAAAAAGACATTGCCAAGATCTCAACTCTTCACTTGAGGAGATAAATACTCATTCATTTGGACAATCAAGTCCTAAATTGTCACATGAAGCTGAATCTAATCTGTTCAACCATCAGCCTTTAATAAATTCTACACCTCTTTTATCACATAAACCACAAGAAGTGCTTGCTCTGAATGAAGCCTCTGATCTGAGCCCGCAAGCTGTGGACATGTCAGACATTTTTTCTATAGACACACCAGTTGCAGAAAGCATCTCCCCTAATGGTCTTAGAGGGAAATCTCCACAGGTTGACCTAGATGAATCATATGTCAGCAATTCGCAGGATACTTACTCGAGTGGACTAGCTAGTCAGCTCACACCCTTGTTTCAACGATTTAACTTATCCACTGGACCCAATGAGCTGAAGCTGGCTGTAGAAGATGGCTTTAGGCCTCAAACACTATTTAAAGACAGCAGCCTTTTAAGGGCACAAATAGTTCAGAATGAACCAGTTCAGGGTGAGTTGGAAATGATTCATGTCAGTGCTACACAAGAAACATTTTTAACTCAGAATAGTGCAATATCTAATCTATTTACTTCTTCTTTGGGATTAGGACTGAGTTCAGATCTCAGTTTGAATCAATCTCCTATCACTGATTCACAAGAACTTTTTCCTGACAACTCTTCCACAACTCACATTAGTTGCTCCCAAGGATCATGTCAAACAATTCCTGACACTCAATTTACTTTGCCAGGTTGGGACCTCAATGTGACACACATTAGTGCCACACAGAACAGTACTTTGACACATGAATGCCGTGTGTCATTACTCGACAAGATGCTGACACAATCAATGTCCAGCTTTGGCGATGCCTATAATTCTACGTCACGTTTAAGCTGTGAACCTTCAACACAACTCCAAGAATCCAGTGAGCCCATGAATGAATATCACGATGTTCTGCAGTGGCTTCACAACAACCCATCTCCCAAACATGCAACACTGCCACTTTCATTGGATAGATCATCAGTGACCATTCAAAACCTGAACTCATGGGGGCCAGAGTATAACAATAATAGTTGCAGAGGTCAGGACTCTGACTCAGAATCCATGGATTTGGTCTGCTCTTCCTTGCCACCCAGCTTGACTAGGGTCACTTTGGCCAGTACCAGAATGAAATGTTTAGTGGATCCTAACTTGGCTGGCTTCTTAAGTAGTCCTTTTAACATTAAAAAAAGAAACACTGCTAACAAAACTAAACAATTAAAATAGTTGTTTCTATTTATTAAAGCATGTTATTTAGCTAAATGTCTTCAATATCAGTTGATCACTTCTGTTCAATGTAGCTTGTTCCTTTCCTGCTCATACTGTTTACACTAAACATTTGGCTTAGTTTATGAGGCTTTTTAAAACCAATTCCTCCTCCCAAAGAATCAGTAAATGATTTTCTTGCCTCAGAAATCAAAGAGTTCTCTTTGACTCTCTTTGTACATCAGAACTGACAATTAGATTTCCAACTAAATGAATTAAAATCATTGCAACTCGACTGTACTCACCTTTTCTGGAATATGGCCCCACTCTATCCTAAATAGTCTAGTGAATCTCTTAACATAGCCCAATAAAAGGATTGCAAAGTCAATACGGGGTCATTAAGAGATAAGAGGAACCACTGCCTATTAAATCATATGTTTAAAAATGTGTAATGTTACATTTGTGCAATGTGCTTTCTTAGTTGTTTTTTATTACATGATTTCTGTTAATTACTTATACAGTAAAAAAAAAACACCACACAAATGAGTAAAATACTTACCAATATATAGTTTTACATTATTTTGACAAATGACAAGACTGTTTGTATAAATAGTACAAACATATTATATAAAAAATATATATATATATACGTTTTTTAAAGTTTTTTATGCATTGTTTTAAAAGTGGTGAATTTTACGAAAACAAAAATGGCTGCATTTAAAAAATTGTTCACTTTCTTCTTCTTCTTCTAGCCAGCTTTATTGCTACTGAGCTGTGAGCTCTTTTGCAGATTGTGCCTAGGAAAAAAAGTGCTTTTTTCTTCAGTTGCTCATCATTGCCGTACAGGGTGTTGGTTATGTTGGGCTGTAGTGGAAGTAAGGTCTGCCTAAGGTGGATTAGGGAGGGGCATTGAAAGAGGATATGGTTTACGGTTTCAAAGGGGTGGGCGCAGTGTCTGCAAAGGGGGAGTTGTGTGGAGTTTATTTTGTTCAGGTGGTAATTTAATAGTGGTGTGTTTCCTGTTCTTAGTTGGAAAATTGTAGATTGTTCTTTGCGGGGGAGGAAGTTAATACTGTCCAGTTTGTTAGGCGTAGTCATTTCTTTGTACATAGCTCTGCCTGTGTTTCCTGATGCCCATTGGTTGAGCCACTCCTCTTCGTGATTGTTGACCAACATTGACCTTATGGTGAAGTAGCTTACAGGTCTATCTGGTTGTTCCATAGATGAACCTGCCTTTGATAGCTTATCTACCTTTTCATTTCCCATGATGCCAATGTGTCCAGAGATCCACTGTAATGTGATATTGATATTTAATTTTGATATCTGATGGATTATCACAATTATTGTCAACTCTCTTGGGCTGTTAGAGGTGCTGCTGTTAAGTGCTTACAGAGTAGATTGGGAGTCTGTAAAGACAATGTAATAAGAAATAAAGTAACACTGAAGAGTAACCTAAAACAAGGCTTTATTAAACTAGAACGACACATGAACTGACGAAAGAGACTTGGATAGTAGCACACTAAATCAATGTTGTGAACACATTCTCACGACGTTACACAAACATAAACAAATACTATTTCACCACATTCACCCCGCCTAGAATTAAAATAGCAAGTATAGTAATATAGTAGGCCATAGCATAATTAAAAAGAGAATGCCAGTGCCTGTAATACAATAGATCAATAAATAGTGTCGAAATATTAGTTTCTCTTGTAAACAATAATGAGGAGTGATACAAAGAAACCTAAAAACCAGTATCTGTAGTATGGCTTATAAACAATTACTAGTTTCTGTTTTAAGCAATAACAAATAGTGTAGTAAGTAAACATGTACGTAAGTAAGTGAAAAGCAAACTCTAGTATCAGTAGCAAGGGATAAACAATGCCAGTTTATGTAGTCAGTATAAGTAGTGCAATAGAGAAACAACTCTAGACTCTATAGTTCGGTCTGGTTCTTCTCTCTCTTAAGTCGTAACAGGATTGACTATCATGCTCTACAGTTTGGGAGTCACTAATGAGTTCCTGAGCGTCAAGTGGGGTATGATGGTTCTGTGTATTTTCAAGAGGAAGCGCTCGGAGATCCTCAGAGCCTTCCAGGGGTTCTTTCCTTTCATGTATCACCGTAGGGGTGTTGACTGGTACTTCCATGTTTTGAGCTTCTGGAGGATATTCATTGTCCTCACCCTGAGCGAAGAACGAAGGTTCACTTGTTGTTGTGGATGGGGAGGGGTTGGGAGCCAAGCGTCTTAGAGAGACCGTCTCCTCTTTACCGCTGGGCAACCGTACCACGGCATATTGGGGGTTACACATCAGTAATTCGACTTCTTCCGTGAGAGGATCATACTTTGAAGATCTGTTCTCTCTTCTCAGCAACACTCGACCTGGGCTGGATAGCCAAGTGGGGATAGATATCCCGAAGGAGGATTTCCGGTTGAACCGGAAAAACTCTCTCATGTGGAGTTTCGTTGCCGTATACAGTAATGATCTAATCGAGTATAGGGCCTGGTTCAAGACAAGTTCCCATCTTGAGATCGGGAGATCGAGGTCTTTCAGTGCTAAAGTAACAGCGTTCCATAGAGTTTTGTTTAGTCGTTCAATTTGCCCGTTGCCTGAAGGATTAAAAGCGGTTGTTCTACTTGTAGCTATTCCCCTCTCGTGCAGAAAGGATTGCACCTCCTTCGACTTAAAGGACGTACCTCTGTCGGAATGGACGTACTCTGGCATCCCAACTAAGGAAAACAGCTGATTTAAACACTTTATGACAGTAGATGAGGACATATCGGGACATGGGTTGGCAAATGGGAAGCGTGAGTACTCATCCACCATTGTTAATAAATATTTATTGTGAGTAGCAGATGGGAGTGGCCCCTTAAAATCGATGCTTACTCTCTGAAATGGTTGGGTAGCCTTGATGAGGGTGCCTGAAAACTGAAGAATCTAGGCTTCAGTTCAGCGCAAGTTTTACATTGGTTTACCACTTTGCGGACGTCCTCGCAGGAAAAAGGTAAGTTCTTAGTCCGAACGAAATGGAGGAGTCTCGTGACCCCTGGGTGGCAGAGGTTGTTGTGTAACAGTTTGAGGTCTTCTCCAGTCATTGCTGACGCAAAGTGGTTTCTTGAAAAAGGTATCCGCCGCAGCGTTTTGTTTCCCGAGTCGATATACGACTTCATATTGGAAACAACTAAGCTCCAGTCGCCATCTTTGTATCTTTTCGTTTTTGATCTTGCCCTTGTTTTGCTGGTCAAACATAAAGGACACTGAGCGTTGATCTGTAACCAATGTGAGAGGGTCTACTGATAAGGTAATGTTGCCATTTTCTCAGGGCTTCTACGATAGCGTATGCTTCCTTTTCAACTGCAGAGTGTCTGCGTTCACTATTAGTGAGTGTTCTTGAAAAAAGAAGGCGACAGGACGGCCGTCTTGATTAAGAGTGGCGGCGATCGAGATGTTAGAGGTACTGTTTCGACTGTTAGTGGTCGATTATAATCTATCGTCGACACAACAACGTTTTCATGTTTTAGCTGTTTTAAAAGCTTCCTGTACTTGTTCAGGGAGAGGTAAGGTTTTGTTGTTCACCAATAAATGGATCTTGTTGGAGAAATTTGGGATCCATTGAGAATAATAGGACAGTAGTCCAATCACCCGCTTTTTGATTTCATGTCTTGTGGTGGAGGTAGAAATCTTTTGGGGTCTGGTCTTAATTGCCCTTGTGAGATTTCGTATCCTAGGAGGCATACTTTATTAGTCGCAATAGCACTTTTATCATCGTTGAAGGTGATACCGTACTTTTTAGCGGCGTTGAGAAATCTCTGTAGATTCTGGTCGTGGCTACTGGAGTCACGTCCACAGATGGTAACGTTATCCACGTAAGCGAACGTATCCTTTAGCCCTTCCTCCTCAATTATTGTGTTGATCGTCCTTTGAAATTCAGCAACTCCGTTTGTCACTCCAAAAGGAATGCGGTGAAACGGATAAAGCTTTCCGCAAGCCTCGAACGCCGTGTACTGCTTTTCATCATCCCTGATAGGTATCTGTTCGTAAGCACTTTTGAGGTCAAATGTACTGTATATTGAGTATTTAGATATTTCCTGCACCAGTTCATCAACTTTTGGCACGGGGTACGCGTCGAGGTAAGTGAATCGATTGATGGTTTGACTATAGTCGATAACAATTCTCTTTTTGTGCCTTTCATTCGTTGTTACAATTATTTGAGCTCTCCACGGGGACGTGGAAGGCTCAATAATTTTGTGAGATAGAAGTCTCTTGATTTCAGTTTGAATGAATTTGGAGTCAGGCATAGAATATTTTCTAGATTTAGTGGCAATGGGGTGGCAGTTAGGAGCAAGATTAGCGAACAGGTGAGGGGCTTCAACTCGTGCAGCTTCCAGCGTACAGAACTGAAGAGTGCTTCGTTTTCCCTCAAATGGGATCATCAGTTCTTCGTGCTGGCTGATGAAATCTAGTCCTAAGATTACATCAGATACTAGTCCGTCTAGTAGTGAGAGCTTCACACTTTCGTATTGTTCGTCTTTGTACTTTATTTTGAGGAAAATATGTCCGTGAGTAGTGCGAGAAAGATGTGTAGAGGCCATGTAGATTCTGTTTCTGGACATTTCTAATTTCCATTTGTACCTTTTAGCAATTGAAGAAGATATATAGCTTTCACTGCTCCTCGTATCTACGAGAGCCTTCAATGGTACTCCATTGACCAGTATTGAAATTGTAGATTTAGTAAGGCGGACGCTGGTGTCGATACCCAGGAAGATCCAACGGTTGTAGTCCGTGACGTCTCATCATCTGCTTTCACTATGGCTGAGGTTATAGATTTGAGTGTCTGTCTGGTCGATCTACAGACTTTCTGGAAATGACCCCTCTTGCCGCACAAGTTGCATGTAGCGTCACGGGCTGGACATCTAAAGTGTTGATGTGGGCTGTTTCCACAAAAAAGAAGCATCTTTTACTAGTCGCCGCACTCCCCTCGTGTTCTAATTTTGTTGTTTGAGAAAGGCTCTCCACGTCGGTGCTGGCTCCACATGGAGTTTCAGAGTAGATGTTATACGCCATGGCATGGTTATGGGCATATTCAATTTGTCTTGCCTCTTCATAGGCGCACTGTAGAGTTAGAGTAGATTTCTCTAAGAGTCGCAGCCTTATGCTGTTTGAAGCCAGTCCAGTAATGAAGGCGTCTCTTACGAAGATATCTCTGTGTTCTTCAGCGGTGACAGCTTTGAAGTCACAGTCTTTGGCCATACTTTTAAGCTTAAGTAGGAAGGAGTCAACGGTTTGTCCGTTCTCTTGTCGACATAGAGTTATGTGCCGTGCAAAAATTTCGCTTTTAGGTTTCACGTAGACATTTTGTAGAACTTTGATTGATTCTTCGAACGTGGTACACTCACTTATGTACTGAAATACGCTCGAAGAAACGTAGTTTTCCAGTAATTTCTTTTTGTCAATCTCGCAATGAGAGACTGAGGAGATGAAATTCTCAAACGTTCTGAGCCAGTGCAGCCACTTCTCGGCAGCCGATGGCGTGCCAGGCTCTATGTCTAGCTCTTTTGGCCTAAATAGACGCTCCATTTGTATTACAATTTTTACTTACAGACTGAGAATAGTGTTGAACGAAAAATCCAAATAAGATACACGAGACACATAGATCCATAGAATTGAAAATTTCTAGTTTAATAAATTGTAATAAGAAATAAAGGAACACTGAAGAGTAATCTAAAACAAGGCTTTATTAAACTAGAACGACACATGAACTGACGAAAGAGACTTGGACAGTAGCACACTAAATCAATGTTGTGAACACATTCTCACGACGTTACACAAACATAAACAAATACTTACTATTTCACCACACTGATGGTGGTTGCACTCCTTCATATAATTTGTTTTCCATTGTCTGTAGTGCTATGGTAATTGCCTCAATTTCGGCTTGGAAGTTTGAGCAGTAATCGCCACAGGGTGCGCTTATCTCAAAGTATTTATTTTTAGGGAAGACCAGGAAGGCACCAAGACCAGCATTGATGGTGGCTTTGAAAGCCGATCTGTCTGTATATATATGGATAGCTATTTTTGATAGCTTTTAATTGTTTCAAGTGTGCCTACTTTGAGCTTTGATTCTTTTGTTAAGGTGTTATTTAGTAAATGTGTTTTGATGGTTGGTTGTTTGTAGTTTAGTCCGGGTGTAATGTTTGAAAATCTGGTAATTTTTTCTCTGTTATTGGGTAGGTGTGTGTTTTAGGGGCTAGTTCGTCAGTAAGTTGGATCAGAGTCCTTGGCTTTTTTTTTGGTTGTTTTTCCTATTTCTCTGTGTTAGTAATTTATTTGGATGATCGTCCTCCAACCTTCTGTATCTCTCAATAGCTTCTAATGCTGCTCTGTTCTCTTTCAGAAGACATATTTCAATTTAGCAAGCTATGAAATATGGTGAAATTTTTAAATAGTTTTTTTTAGTTTTTGAGATCTAGACATAAAGATTAGATAATGAGAAAGACAATATCAAACTATCTTCTTATCTTATAAAATACAGACATTACTTTAAAAAAAGAACATGAATATGTCCTACCCGTCATGCATCTAGTCATGCATGTTAACCATTGACTTAAATTCTGCCAAGTCATTGGTTTTTCTGGCTGGCTCAGGCAACCCATTCAATGCTTTAATAGCACTAGGGAAGAATTACAAATTAGTCATAGCATATGAAACTAGGAATGTGCCTTTATCTATGTCTTTCTGAGTATTTTATTAGATTTTGTGTTTATTATTGAGGATTCTGATTCAGTGTTTCATGTATAATTGCTACTTTACTTTTAAGTCTTCTATCCTGAAGGCCTTTCTAAATTTAGTGATTTTACTAAAGTTGTTACTCTAGTCAAATGTGAATATTCGTTTGTTATGAATCTCACTGCTCTATTTTGTTTCTGTTCCAGTTTCTCAATATTTTCTTGAGTTAAGGAATCCCAAACGGAGGATGCATATTATATTATTGGCCTAACCAAGGTTAAATAACATTTTATTTTTATGTTCTTATTTGATTTATAGAAATTTCTTTTAAAAAACACTAATGCTTTGTTTGATTTTTTAATAGTTTCATCAATATGGGGATTCCATGACAGTTTTTCATTTATAATAACACCTAGGTATTTTGCATTTTTAGTCTGTGTTACTGGTTTACTATGAGTAAGATAAGTGGAATTTATTTCTTTTAGTTACTCTTAATCACTGACATTTTTCTGGGTGGAAAGACATGCTCCAATTTGATTATCATTTCTGTAATTCATCTTATTCTCTTTGTAAAATTTCTGTATCTTGTGTTGTTTATAGCAGCTTTTATGTTGGCCACTAACAGTGAATTACATTCCAAATTGTTTTTTGTAGGTTAAAATGTACATCTATTTATTATTATTATTTATCTTTATGAAAATGAAGGTTATGGAAATAAAAACTGTTCTAACCAACCTTTGAACAAGACATGTCTTTGACTAAGTGGTACCATGTGATCTACTAGAAGAATGTAGCGTTTGGTTTTCTCTTATTAATCTTCCAACTTTTGAATAACTTCTTCTACTTGATTCAGTCACCTCAAGGTACAGATCCATTGAGCAAGTGATGTTAAGTTACTTGGTCACTGATTGCTAGAATATCTTCTGTATCCATTACCCTTTTTTTTCCATTTAATTCATGTAGTTTCCATTAGTTTTGGGTGTAACGGAATGTTGCCAGCCACCTTGCTTATGTTTTAAGAATGTAATTAGTAAGATGTTTGATTTCAGTGTCTTATACAACACAATAAAACATTAAAAGAAATAAAACATGAAAAAAATATCTTTCTTTTTTTATTGACTCATAAAAATTCTAAAAAATCTAGCAGGGTAAAGCTTAGTAAGACTTTGGCACATCTCCATAAAGATGGCAATAAATTGTTTCTTAAAAGGTTGATAATATGATATTCTTTTCATTTGTTGCTGTCACAAATCTTTCAGAAGATTCACTTTGCAGTTTCGAACTAATAAAGTAAGTAAAATTCCCCTTTCGGACCTTAAGGTATATAGGGCAGATGATGTAAAGGTCATTTGTTTCTGTGGTCTATAGCTTATGAGGGCATAGCTTATGAGTGTGTCATGTGGCCAGCACAATGACCAAGTGCCTTTACTTTTCCCAGCCAGGTACCCATTAGAGCTGGGTGGACTCAGAGGCACGCAAAGATCCCAAAAGTTAGAAATCCCAGTCTTTATTAAGAAAAGAAATTTGCCAAAAAATAAAATATTAATGTTCGTTTTGTTTGGGTTTTAATCAAATAGACACTTATACAATTTTAAATTAAAAAAATGAAATGCTGAACAGGCACATTTTAACAAGGCAATTAATTTTTTTAGTGCAATAACTCATTCAGTACTTGTATCAAACTGAAACATTTTATTAGGCGTATGTACTAACTGAAAGTTTTTGCTTGAAAATCTCATGGGCATAACTTGGCCTGGAAATGTTTTTTTTAATGATTTTTTATTTAAAAAAAAAAAACTGTTATGAATACAATCATCATATAAATACATAACGAGCCTGCTTTCATTAATGTTAAATAAGGCTGCAGCTAAAGCTTCTGCAATCCTATCACAAGTAATGCCCCAGCTACACTTGGTACCGCTCAAGTACCCTGTGTAACCACTGGCATTGTATACTGCTACCTTTTTTTTTTAACAAAACATTTTGGTTAGTTGTTTTTTTTTATATTTCTTTATTAGTTTTTTTTCTTCCGACTTGGACCTTTTTTTTCCGTAACGGTCTTTGATTCTGTCATTTGTTCCGATTTCTAGCGTCAAATAAATGTGATCACCGGAGACACTCGGTTGAATTCGTGTCAAAAAAAACGACTGACCTATATAACTGGTCTAATAACGTTTCACTTCACTAAGTTCGAGGGTAACACAAAAGACCATGGCCAAAAGAACAGCTGTGAAATGTGTCCCACTCAGATCAATGGTTAGTTACTTCGAACTGGATTGAACTGAGACAGGCCTGTGTGACACGTGGCTGCACAATTGAAGTCAGATCGTTTTGATAGCTTACAGTCCAGAGCTTGTGAACTAGTTATAAGAAAAACAAGAAGCGTAGAACATGAGGTCGAAGAGGAAGTTCATTTGTCAAAGAACATTCTTGTTTATGCCTTTGCCAAACAGCATGCTTGCCTCCCCCATTCCACCTTCATTTCCACGGCTATAAGCCTTCAAAAAAATGTTTACAGCTCATTAAAAGATATATAGTAGAGTCACTATTGCGGAACAGTTTGCTGCAACTTTTAGTTTTCAATTTTTTGCTCCCTAATGGTTAGACCTATGGAAAAAGTAAAACTATCTAGGCATTGCTCATCCATTTTCCGATAAAAATAGATGCAATGTTTAGCACCACATATTTAAATTTTACATTCAAATCGATAGGGTCAGTCACAATTGTGGAACACGGTAAAAATGTCGGAACAAAACCTGTATAAAGCATATATTTATTAGTCTTTTATGATACTTGAACTCCTTATCCTTTACATTAATTTTATTTTTATAAAACTTTAGACAACACATTGTCACTTTTAGTTTCTCTACCTCTTCTTTAATTTTAAGTGACTTCATAGTACCCTGATTTTTTTTACAAGGTTTTATTTTCCACTATTTTTATTTTTTTTTTTATTAATATATATATATATAATATTTTGATTTGTCCTCTTTTTGCTGGACGTCTGGTAATCATAAATTCTATATTATATGTAATATTATTCTCTAAATGTTTTTATGTATACTAATACAAACTCATATTTAAATTAGGATAATCTAAATCACTATGTAAATATATTAAGCTAAATGCGCAGGTCAGATAAATAACATCTATAGTGTTTCATAATTGTGACTATCTTTAAAAAGGTAAAAACTGGGTGAACACCTCCCATTTATTTTTAATGGAATTCCTGGTAGATAGCTATGAAATGACGTTTTTCCACATCCATTTATAAACCGAAAATTAGGTGCATTATGCAGGTGATGTGTCATTATCATTTTTAAAAAGCCTTAAGCCCTGATCCTTGCGGTTCTCCTGGTACGGGAAAATTAATGAACGATTCCACACCTGCCAACTTGGAGTCAAAATTAATTTTCTGCTGTGAAAGGAAAACCCTTATATTGGAAATGTAGAGAAATGGACCATGCGCAGTATCGTTACAGTAGTTTAGCAGAAAATTATTTCAAAATAAAGTAGATTTTAACTAATTTCGACGAGCTGTTCCGCAAACATGCCTGCTCCGCAATAGTGACTCTACCATATAGTGAAATAACATCGGTGTGCTGAAGTAACTTTCCAGTAAATATAGGCTACCATTCTGTTCCACCACTGCTCCACCATTCTGCTCCACCGCTGATGGTTTCCACTTCAAAGCAGGTCGTTTAATTCCAAAGGGAATTCGAGCCTTTACAGAAAAATTTTAAAAAAAGGTGTGGTGTGTTGATTAAATCTATTTTATAAAGTTCACGGCCATGTGGTCACCATGACGGACACATCAACAAATAGCCACTAAATGAACTTCGATCATTAATTGTAGGAAAATAGCGAATCCATTTATGGAAACGTCTGGAATCAACTGCGACTCTGGCGTGGGTGAGTTGGTACCAACTGGTGAGGGGAAACACTCCCCGCCAAAAAATAAAAATCTGATTCACCGGTGTGGATTTGTGGAATGTTGGAACCACAAGCATGGGAGTTACTTTTGGGAAGAATTTGGAGTGAGCTTAATTGCATCAATGACACAAGGGAGTGTAAACTCTCGACCTATTTTCTGCGCTGTTCTGTGCCTCGTTTTGACGTTTGAATACTTTATTGAATTAACATTGTCTCATATAAATAAATAAAAAACTACAACTAGCAGATGTGTGTTAAGGAGTTCCCGTGCCTCGCTGTGGATGGTCACATTAAAAATAAGATCTATTCGGGTTCACTTAGTAATGATACTACAAGAGGAGGCTGAGTGGTAACGCGCTTGGATTCCGGACTGAGGGATTTCGGGTTCGAATCCTGGTAAAGACTGGGATTTTTAATTTTGGGATCTTTGTGCGCCTCTGAGTCCACCCAACTCTAATGGGCACCTGATTTTTGGGGGGGAAAGTAAAGGCGGTTGGACGCTGAGCTGCCCACATGACATTTTTGTTAACCGTCAACCATAGAAACAGATGACCTTTACATCATCTGCCCTCTAGATTGCAGGGTCTGTAAAGAGGTAGCTAGTGGTGCTACACGATACTGAATTATTAGTCATTTACTGGCTACACCATCAGTGCCAGATCTACAAAAGTGCGAGATTGTGGTGCCGCCGCCCAAGATTTCACCCCAAAAGGAGGTCTCCACCTTTAATAATACAAAATTTATTTCCCTTTTCGGTATTAAACAAAATAGGTAAATTTTTTAATTGATTAATGTTTTTGTTAGGTACAAAAAATAATTGCAGAACATTTCAACTTGATCCGAGCATTGGTGTGGGAAAAATAACGTGTACAATTATCTAAGGTACAAACCCCACATATTTAGCCGTATCTCTTAATACTGAATTATTAATTTCCCTTATTGGTATAAAACAAAACAATTTAAAAAAACAGTTATTAATTGACTAATTGGTTAATTGTTTTTATTGATTTATGTTTTGTTAGATACAATACAAAATTGTGCAAAGTTTCAACTTGACCCGAGAATGGGTTTGGGAGAAATAACGTAATCAAACTTTTGGCCAGGCATACAGGGTCGATAGATAACAGCTTGGTAATAAGGGAAATAAGTTTAACTTTAATAGGTCTATTTTTTTTTTTTTTCAGAAATGACATGCATTCTGGTTATTAAGAGAATTTCTATTGAAGCTTGAACAGGGTATAGACTTCCACATAATTTTTTCACAGAGCCTCAGCTAGATAGGTTTCGACCCTGGTAATCACACACTAGTAACACCCTAATTCGCTAATTAATATCTTGACTGGATATATATATATAGATAGATTTATGATCTTGTTGCATGATGTTATTCTGATTAAAGGTAAAAAAATAAATTCGCACAAAATATCGACTTTATTCAACACCCTGTGTTCTTAAACGCCATAATGAAAGACTAAAAATCTAATTAGTAGTAGTCCAATGGTTTGAGGGGATTGAGGTTAGTGTAGGCACTTAATTGCCCATGTCATGCACGAGCCAATCCCATAAAAAGTAGGTCATCATTTATGTATAGGTTTTGGAATGTCAATATGGTGTCGTTAACATAGTTACACTATTGCAATGCATTTGTTAATTATGTATATGTTTGTTTGTCCATGTCAAATATTAAGACGCTTAGTGAGCGTTTCTTAGTGTGTTTATCCTAAAATCAAGTTAGTGTAACCTGCTCTGTCATATCAAAATGTCGGGTATTAGTGTAAATTTATTTCATGGCATTAAGAGAACCACATTCCATGTGTATTAATGTATGAGTCGCGTCGCACTGTTTCTGGTAAATGGAAGCTTGCATATTATTATAAATTATTCATATACATTTATAGATGTGTGAATTAATTATACTTATCCTATTTTTTTTTACATGCGACCCGTATTTGAAATGTTTGGGCACTATGTCACTTCTTAGTCTGACCAGCTTTTTTTGCTTCTGAGTTAAAAATCAGGGGAGGCGAGTGGGGAAACCGCCCCTGGCATTGGGGGGGGGGGGGGCACCGCTAACGGCGATAAAGAGAATCTTTTGCACCGTCAGCCCATCTTACAAATATCCGTGGCCCTGCACTGCTAAGGCCGCTTCTGTTGTAAATAGTGTACGCTCTTTTGCAGTCTGTCCAATTTATGCCCCGCCTCTAGTATCTATACATTCTGACTGTAAATGGTAAAGTTTATAGTTTGCTGTTTTTATAAATAAAGAAAGTTGTAGGAGATTTTGCGTTTAATTTCACTTCACACTAAAGACTAAGTTAAGGCGAATCATTTCGCCTCTTTTGCGTTTATGCTTACTGTCACGTACACAGTATCTATATTTAGCTCGTCAGCAACCTCGGGTAATTTCTCACGCGGAGATATGTTAATTAGTGTAACTTGGGCTGCATTTATTGGTTGCAATGAGCTACGTGGGACACGTGACATCGCTTGAGCCCGGGAAGGTTCTGATTTATTTGTCAGTGATTGTATGGAACTTGGAAGTGGAAACATCTACTAATGTCTTGTATTAGAACTCAATTATATTATTGTGTAGATCTATCATTTTATTCAAGTACGTTTAACCATTGTAATTATTTGTGAATAGCTTTTTCAAGTTCTTAATTAAAGTAATTGTATTAGACGAAGAGAAGTTTCTTCATTGAATATAGTAATATACTTAGATCGATTTAGCGATAGACAACTTCTAGATGATCAACTGGCAACATTTTGAATGATCGTATTATCAACTAGATCTAGCTACTTCTATACGATCATCTTATTAAAAGATTTCAAGATCCTCGGCAATCACGATCATTGTTAGTGTGATGTAGACTAAGATAATCTTCAACGTGACATCTATCATTGTATCTTCATAGATTCTGACATCCATTAATGGATGATTGTGACATCTGGCACCTCCGACCTTCGATAAAGATCATCAAAAAGATCATAAAAAAAAAATTTTTTTCAAGATCTAAGTTTAAATTCTCAAAACTTCGTCAATTACAAAACTTCGATTTTCTTCAACTTGAGAATAGTTCTACTGTGTTCAAAGGTCAGTTTGGTTATCGATATTTTATCTTATCATAAATATAGATCTACGATCGAGTTTTCACTATAACTCTCGAGATCTAATATTATTATTTTGTATTGGCATTGGCAATAAGACCAATATCATTTAACTGGCACGATACATAAGCCCAGTAATATTTAGCTGGCATAACATAAGCCCAGTATTATTTAACTGACACAGTAGATAAGCCCAGTATCATTTAACTGGCATTAGTATTATAGATAAGCCCAGTAGCAATTACCTGGCACTATAATCTATCAAGTAGACATTTCTACTATTTGATATCAAGTCAATCGTACAAAACGACGACTTTAAGACTACAAGTTCTACTAGATCTACAATCTCAAGAGAGAAAGTTCATAGCCTTGCACGGCTCAACAATATCTCATTAACCTGATACGGTTGAATAAATCTACACTTCCTACAACGACTCCAGTAATAGACATAATCCTACTGTTCAAGATTATTAGCCAGTGACGGCATAACTGACATTATTACATTAAAAAAGTACTATATTAATGTATTATAAAAACAAGAACTATACAATGGATTCAAAGCCTAGAGATAGAACACAAAGAATGTCAGAATATCTTGACAAAGGAAAAATATTGAAATTACTGCCACATGATTTAATGGCCTGGGCAAAAGAGCAAGCAGATATAGACGAAGAAAAAGAAGAAAAACGTGAAGAAAAACAAAGCCAAGAAGCAGCAAGACAAAGAGAATATGAGACGAAGAAACGGCAAGAAGATAAAGAAGCTTCTGAAAGACAAAGAGAACATGAAAGAGCACAAATGGAATTTGAAAAATTGAAAATGCAACATGAAGAAAATAAACTCAAGTCAGACTCAAAATCAACAGAAGCCAACACTAATCAAGCAAGTTCCAATGTCTTTGATCGATATAAACTCGTGTCAAACATTCATTCATACAATGAGTCTAGAGACAACATGGACTCATACCTTACTAGATTCGAGGAATTAGCAACAACGTCTGGTTTACCAGAAGACCAGTGGTCAAGTTCCCTCCTTAGTTTACTGACAGGAAAAGCAGTTGACATTTGTTCGCAGTTGTCGGTCAACGAGTGCAGTGATTATCATGATATCAAGGAAGCCTTATTACGCCAGTACGGTGCAACGTCAGACAACTATAGAAAGAAATTCTATAGCTCAAGACCAAAACAAGATGATGATCCTCAAATTTTCGTTTCCAACATGACCATGTGGTTCGACAGATGGATATCTCTTGCTAAAGTGGAAAACACTTATCAAGCTATCAGACAACATATCATCATTGACAATATCACGCATGCTCATTCAGAAGACATCCAATCTTATATAATTGAAAGAAGTCCTTCTGATATTCCAACGTTAACCAAAATCATCAGACAATATAAAGCTGCTTATCCAAACAAGCCAGTCAAACCAGCAGCAGATGAAAACTTTGTCTGTTTTTCAGAAGACAAACGAAATTCACAGTATACAAAATATGACAAAATAATTTGCAATAGATGCAACAACATTTTGCTTCTCAATGCTGCACCAGGATTATTGAATGTTCATATTGTCATATGAAAGGTCATCAAGCCCATGAATGCAGAAGAAAGCAGTTCAGCACCAGCAATCCACACCATGGCAAACAAGCTACAAGAAATCAAAAATATACTGAAAGACCTCGTTACAGAAGCCACTCACAAGACTCTAGACCACGACATGTATATAAGAACTTTTCTAACAGAAATGATAGAGATGAACATTCAACCATGACTGTCATATCGAAAACAAATGGTCTTAAATTCTATCCAGGTTGGGTAGGAAATCAAAAAGTAAAGGTGCTACGTGACACCGGAAGCACATCTATATTAATTAAGAAACGTTTTGTCAAGTCAAACCAACTAACAGGCAAATCAGTTCAAGCTACAGCATTCAATGGCACTGTCAGCAGTCTACAAGAAGCCATAATACACATTAAGACGCCATTCTTTAGCGGTCCAACCGAAGCCTTAGTTGTCCGCGACTTACCAGTTGACTTAATCATCGGTAACATTGAAGGAGTCAGAGACTGCACACCACAAGAACTTTTAGAGTGGGCAAACAACATTGAACGAAATCAAGATTGTTATACAGTAGTAACCAGATCAATGACCAAACCCAAAGAACAATTTTCATCCGAACGAGCAAGCCAAAATGAATCAATACCTAAGACTCAAGTACGGACCATTCAAAACGAAACAGATACAGTGATTACAGCATTACCTGAAAATGACGATGTAATGCCACAATTCCAACATGATGAATTCAAACATGAACAGAAGATCGATTCATCATTGCAAAGACTTTATAAGAAGGCGCAAGCAAACAAACAATCAAAATTCACAGATGAACCATATTTTCAGAATGGCATTCTTATGAAGAAGTCACAATAAGAACGAAACAGTACTTGTACCTCAAAGATAAAGAAGAGAGATATTGGCAACAGGACATAATCTTCCACATGCAGGTCATATGGGTGTAACCAGAACGAAGAAAAGAATCCTTCAAGAATTCTATTGGCCAAGCATCACCAAAGATGTCAAGAAATACGTTAACAATTGTCCAGATTGTAAAAGAGACAATCTTAAAAAGAAGCAAAGTCAAAAGCAATCTAAATCAATCAAAACAAAGAATGAACCTGACTTCAAAGTCAGAACCGACAGCAATGTATCTATACATCATGACTCAAGTAAATCTACAGGGACATCACTGCCTACTACATGTCCATCCCTACCTGTTACTACATGTCCATCCCTACCTGTTACTACATGTCCATCCCTACTTGATACTACATGTCCACCCATACCAAGTACATGCCCATCCCTAAACACTGATGATAACTTCATACATCAAGACTTGAATAAGACTGCATCTGCATCATTATCTACCAATACTATGGTATGCATTGAAAATTCCTGCTACAATCAAGACAAGTCTCATGAACCAGAAGCAGATAACAAAGAAACTTTTATTCAATCAACTTTGGCTATACCAGACAAAAGAAAAACTATTCAATCTGACTCTACCACTTATACAAGTATTAATCATTTGAAAGACTGAGTCAACTAAAGAAGCCATTACAACCATGAACATTGAAAGTCAAAGAATACTACATGAACACATGAAATCAAGTCAATTTACTGTTACCAGATTTGAGTAACAAGCTGTTCTACAAATGGCAAGGTCCTTTTCACATCACCAGAAAGATTTCCAACCTGCTTTATGAAATCAATGTCAACAAGGTTACCAAAGTATTTCATGTTCATGTTTGAACATTACCATGAAACAGATAATGAAGACATCAAAGCAGAAGTTGAACATTTTACAAGCTTAGCAATTATCCATGAAGAAGAAGAAACTTCATCAACACCCATTCCTGAGATAGAAGTTTCATTACCAGCATCAAATCAATTTGACACTTCCAAGGTCATCACTCTGGATGACATAACACTACAGAAAGTGAAGAACATTAAAGTGTTTACAGACCATGCAGATTCCTTTACCAATGTTTCTGAAACATTTCCAGTACTGCAATTTGAAAGCAACTCAGAAAGCAACAACATTGACAACACAAAGTTTCATCCTCCATCCACTCAAAGAGCAAATTTTTTTCAGAAAGGAACAAATGAACTTCATCGACATTGCTCTATTGAATATTCTAATGCAAAGCATTCTGTTACCATTGTTCTACAGCGTCAACGTTCATCAACCAGAAAATTGAGTTTTGGTTTCGGACTGTTCTTATTTTCATCAAACTCAAACGCGGTTCAATTAGACATTATCTGTGTGATCAATATGATATGGAGACTACAGCTTCATAAACTGAAAGACCTTTTCTTTAAGTTTAGAAAACGCGCACACATATCCATAATTGCAACTCAGAAGGGTTCCGAACTTAACATTTCAACTTTACATATGTACTATAGCATATTTAGTGTCACTTGATCCACTATAATTCATACTCGTCAAGGAAGAACAATATTCAGTTGTACTTAATCAATAAATTAATTTGTATACTCATTTTTCCCACAGGTGTTCTATATCAGATTATGTTACATTTGTTTCAGCACCAAGCAACCCATTGAGAAAGGTCACTCATCCAAGATATATTTAATCAATTGCTTTGTTTATTATGTTTCAGCATCTTTACATATGACATTATTTCAGGTATATTATTGCATATATCCTATTATAATGGTACAGATACATGACATATAAATAAAATTGTTCATTACTTCACACTACTGACAGACCATGCACCACTAGCTTTTCTGAACTCAAAGAAAATGGCAAACGGACGATTAACACGTTGGAGTCTACAACTCATGGACTACCAGTTTGATGTCAAGACAATACCAGGTCACTTGAATGTATTTGCTGACACACTGTCCAGATGTATATAGTTAATTACTTAGTTTCGTCATTACATTTTTTCTTCACAGATAATTTATTATCAAATCAAGTTTGTAATATGTTTATCCAAAGTACCTTCGAAGAAAAGATACTCATCTTTATCATATTTTATTATAGTCTTATTTCATTTCGAATGTGACATCAAGTGTACAGTAACTTGTTAATGTTTAAAGACATTATACATATTTTTATGAACCATGATCAAAAATGTGATTACATAATACAACTTACTATGTAACTACAAATATCTTGTAGCATCTCAACCATTTTTTATTTTTGGATATGTACACAATTTCACATGAGTGTTATTACCCTAATGAGCTACACATATACAGTTAACATTTATCTTGTATTATTTTATATGCATTTCTATTATCATACAAATACTTAAGAAAGCGGGGGGTAATATGTCACGTACACAGTATCTATATTTAGCTCGTCAGCAACCTCGGGTAATTTCTCACGCGGAGATATGTTAGTGTAACTTGGGCTGCATTTATTGGTTGCAATGAGCTACGTGGGACACGTGACATCGCTTGACCCCGGGAAGGTTCTGATTTATTAGTCAGTGATTGTATGGAACTTGGAAGTGGAAACATCTACTAATGTCTTGTATTAGAACTCAATTATATTATTGTGTAGATCTATCATTTTATTCAAGTACGTTTAACCATTGTCATTATTTGAGAATAGCTTTTTCAAGTTCTGAATTAAAGTAATTGTTTTAGACGAAGAGAAGTTTCTTCATTGAATACAGTAATATACTTAGATCGATTTAGCGATAGACAACTTCTAGATGATCAACTGGCAACATTTTGAATGATCGTATTATCAACTAGATCTAGCTACTTCTATACGATCATCTTATTAAAAGATTTCAAGATCCTCGGCAATCACGATCATTGTTAGTGTGATGTAGACTAAGATAATCTTCAACGTGACATCTATCATTGTATCTTCATAGATTCTGACATCCATTAATTGATGATTGTGATACTTCCAAACACATACTTTGGCGGAACATAACATACCAAAAGAGAAGCTCTAAGTACCTTAGGTTTTTCTATAGTTATAGTGGCGCAAGGCTGTAGGCCTATCTCTATGCGAGGGCTCATTCAGCCTCGACGACTTGTGAGGTATCTCGCATTCCTATAAACCCAAACCGGAGCGCAGCCTCTTAATACACTTAAAATTTCCCCTTTCAGATACCGAAATTAAAAATCAGTCTTCACTAGGATTCAAACCCGGAACCTCCGGCTACCACTCAGCTATGGCGCCTCCTTTATTCACTTAATTCACATGAAATAACTATTAGTTATGCCAAACAAAGCACGAGTAGGCCTAAGTAATGGATAATAGGTAGGCTAATCATTCTCGAATTAAGTTTAAATGTTCTGCAATAAGGTTTGTTGGACTAGTCCGTTACGTTTCTTTGATTCAAAAGTATTGGACCGGAAGTCGCTCTGTTCCCTATAGATCTTTGTATTGTTCAGTTCTATTTTTAAAGTAAACTGACATTATTATGCTATAATTTTAAGTGTACCTGATAGAGAAAAAAAATTCTGCACAAAATATGGGTAGTTGGGATATAACCCGAGAGAGGCTATATAAAGAAAAGACCTGAAACTAGCGCGTGAAACTACACATTTACAGTACTTTATTTGATGAGTATTTTACCCAACATCTGTGTTGTTTTTTTAGGACTAGCTTATTTCATGTACCCGGCATATTCCGATACACAATTTCATACACAAAATAATTGTTGAAAAAAATTGTAGTGATTTTAAACTTTAAATTTCTTAAAAAGGTGTTACTCTAATCAATTTTGAATATTATTTTGTTATGAATGTCACTGTTTATTTTGTGTCTGTTCTAGTTTTTAAAATTTTTCTTGAGTGAAGGGGTCGTTTTTCTCCTAATGGGTATACCTGATTTCTCCAAGCAGCCTTTGTAAAATATTGGTCCTAAATAATGCTATGTTTATAAACGAAAAATCGCATGGCTGCATTATGATGAATGTACGTGTTAGTTCAATATATTTTATATTACTAGGTAACTAAAAATAACTGCATAAATAGACGTAAGTTTAATTTTTTTTTTCTGTTAGATAAAGTCATATGGCAAATTTTTGTTTATATCCTAATTCTAAAAAGGAATAATAATAGAATTATACAGTAAAAATGATCACTAAGTTTTTCTTTTAATAGTTTTGAAAGTCTGAGTTTGTGTTTTTGCAGATGTACACAAGCTACACTATGAGTCAGCTCATCTCTTCTAATTGTTTAGAAATGAGTGTAAAAATGTAGGCTTCGATATTTTTAGCCTGAATTTAAGAAGTTACAAACTTCAAACAACTAATATATTGCCTCTTCCATAAAACTTTGTACTTCATAAATAAATTTATCCAATGCTCGAAATCCTGCCCTATTTAAATTGATCCGGTATCAACGTATTAAGTAGCAATAACCCCGCAAAAAAAAATTAAATGAAAGAAGATTGAGATATACATATATTTTTGTAACGGTACGCACCGGTACGGGGTACTGGCACCTTTTTTCAATGTCGGGAAAAAATGATTACTTTTCTTGTAATTCAACGTTAATTGTTAATTTATTATTAGTTGAAAGTTAGGCAATCTATCACTGAGTACCGGGAGCCTCTTTTTTATTTTTACAAATAAAAAAGCACTTTATATACTTTCAGCCGACATCCCGTATTATTAAAAACACCTCTGTTAACTTCTCAATCATCTAGAGTCTTAGACAGTCATTATTTTAGACTAGAGTTAAGTAGAGTCTAGACCTAGATTTAGTAGGCCTATTATTACAAAAAATAAATAATCAGTCATTGTAGACATCATTCGCAATTTTATTATTAGGTCTAGGCATTGAAAAGTAAATCTATTAATAAACTATAATAGATCTAGGTCTAAGTACTAACTTTTTAAATAAGTCATTATAAGTAGAAGTATTATAATGAATATTGTATAGATCAAGATTGACTAGATTATAGATAGATCTCTAGTTTAGTAGATTAAGTATAGAGTATACTAAACGTATTATAGTATTATTAGATCTATGTCTTATGTCTATATCTAATAATTTAAAAACTTTAGTCTTTATTAATATCTAGACTTTTTTCTAATAAAAACTAACTATAGGCTTAGCATAGGCTAGACTCGGCAATCTAGTCTCAAGATAGAATCTATACTATTACTAGATCTATTCGATTTTTATATATAGATCTAGACTAGAATTAGATTATAGATCTAAATATACTAATGGAGAGATGATATGACGTGTTAGCTAATATCATTGCACAAGAAACAAACCTGGGTTTTTCTAAACTCTAATTCTTGGTATGTAATAGTACCTAACAGCAACTACCTAAATAAATGGTAACTAGCAATCAAATACCTATATTTATTGTAGTATATATAGGTCTGTGGTTGTATTTTATATAGCCTTCGTAACTTCTTCTATAGAGAAATGACTTTTGTAATTTCTTTTCCTGAAAATTGGGCTATTCGCGTCTGACACATATATAATTTTTATGTTCAACAACAAACCCTATTAGTTATTGTACCTAACAAAACATTAAATAAAAAAATACCGAAAAGGAAAATTAATTCTGCATTATTAAAGGTGGGGACCTCATTTTTTTCGGGGGGAGGGGGGAGTCTCTATCTCCTCCCCTCTACTCTGAAGCATCCCCATTTTTGTTTACTGATCCTACACAGCACAAAGTAAAGCATAAGACGAAAACCTTGTTGATTCTGTCAATTGAAAAGGTATTTCAACTTATTTATAGCGTCTTTCCTCGTGGTGACATGAATCCAATGTTTGCAATGGTAACTTCTCCACCGAACATAAGACCCAAGCCATGCCTCACGGGACTGAATTTGGCAATTAAAGGAAATTTAAAGAAAAGGAGGCCTTAAAACCGGAACTGGCAACGAATATTTCCCTACTGACATCCGCTTGTTGCAAAGAATGTAGATAATAAATGTCATGTATTTCCTGCATCAATCTGTTTCTGGTCTAAAGAAATGGAGGTTTGGGAAGGGGTGGTGATAAAATAGAGAGAAAGGTTTACCCTTGACCTGAAACACAAATTGATACAAATAAAGCAATTCAAGGTGGACCAATGATTCTGTATTCTGCCTCCTACGGTTGAGACCAAAGTTACGTGGGTAAATACAGCCTTTGCCTTGTTCTTTTTTCCTTCTCTAATCCTCAATCCAGTGGTGGACTGGGTATCAAAATCGGCCCGGGTATTACTATATAAACCGGCCCACTAATGGCATGTCATATATTTTCGGTTGAGGGATTTTTACCCCACTCCGCAATTTATATATATATATATATATATTAGTGTGTGTGTATATGTAATTAATCTTCATTACATTCTGATCTTTCATTCTTTCAAATGTTTTTTATACTCTCTTAGTGGAAAGACAGTACACACCGCCAAAGGGCAGCTAGAAAGTCCCGGCGAAGCCCCGGAACAAACCACTATTTCCGTTATTTTAAGCTTTAAAAAAACATATTCCGAGGTATCTACAGTGCAATTAGCCTGCTACTCTTTCGCTAAAAAAAATTCAAAACCAAATCTGCTATCCACTGGAGTCCGGCGGCTGGTAGAAAATGGTTAAATGCTCTAGTTTTGTATTGGAAGGGGGGGGGGGGAGGGAAACCACAAAAAAAAACAACTTTTGGCTACGCTCATGAAATTTGGTGACTGTAGTTCGCTTAAGTTGGCTGCACTGGAGCAATAAGTAAAGTTTCCCTTTCAGACAATGAGGTCTGAGGCAAGTGATGGTTTAAAGACCCTCCCCTCCCGGCTACGCCCATGTGTTATATTATAGGTGTAAGCCTAATTCTCTACAAAATATATAAAGTTTGATAACGCATCGAAAACTGGATGTATGCATTCGTTGGATTACATAACGTATTCTATTTATATGTATAACCTATGTAGTCTGAAAACTATAAACAATGCAATAGAACCCTAATGAGTTTGAAGCTTTTTTGGTATTACTTATAGATTACAGACGTTTCTTCAAAAAAATAAGATTGTTACGTCTTACGTATTTCATGTGTCAATCTAGTCATGCATGTTGATCTGGGACTTAAAATATGCTAAATCATTGGTTTTCCTGGCTGACTCAGGCAACCCATTCCATTAAAAGATAAGAGAAAGCAGAACGGTTAGAGAGGCACTTACTTAATATGAAAAGCTCTTGCTTCCTCCTAGTACATTCTCAAAATCGCGATTTGTATATGAATATACTATGACCCATTATTTAAAATATAAATCTCCTTTCATTAAATAAATTAAATGTGACAGCGCTATATAATTATTGTAATAATTTTCATCATTAATGACTTCATACTACGCATAAGTTTGCCATTAATTATAATAGTATAAAAATTGATTTAGATCTAGATTTATTAAATAATTTTTTAAGCCTTAAGTGTAGTATTTTTAGATGTATGTTATTAAAAATAAACAAAATGAAACTTACTTTTTCTTTTCAAATCGCAGAAAGTAGAGCTTTATACTCATATTGAGCTGTAAATATATTGGGTGGTTTGCAATTTCGCGGCTGTGTGTATGTGTTAAAGTTAATTTCTATTAAGTATTGTTAAAGAGCTAATTGTCGCGCCCATCTTTTTTTTTTAATTTTTAATTATTTTTTTTTTGCTGCGTTATATCAATATTTTCTAACTTAATCTCTCTCATCCCTCTTTTTTGTTAATTTTATTGGAACCATTAAAAGACGGGGGAGGGAAGGAGCAAAAAAAAATGTGAGTGCCATCAAAGGCCCATGCTGACCAGCAAAATGATGAGGCCAAACACAACCTCGAAGACATCAAAGCAGTCCATGCCGCTCGTGCATAGCAGAAAGTACGGTCTAACGTTTTGGAAATGATAATACGTACAGTGCATGGGCGTAGCCAGGATTTTTTGGGGGGGGGGAGATTTTTTCTCCCCCTCCCCCCGCCCTCTCCCCTTTTGCGAAATTTTTTTTTATATCTATGTATGTGTGTGTGTGTACATAATCTTTATTACATTCTGACCCATCATTCTTTCTGAAGACGTTTATTGTGCCCTAGAATAGGTTCTTCCTGGATTTAGTGGAAAAATTGTAGACTCCCCGCCATTGCCAGCAAGGTGGTCTGGGGAAGCGTTAGGAGCTCTCCCAGCGCGGGGCGAAGCCCCGCCGCCTTGCACTATTTCTCGTATTGTAAGCCAACAAAATGTCAACATATTCTGAGGTATCTACAGTGCATTATCTTGCTATTAAAAAGTTTTATTTCAAAAACCTAATGTGCTGACTTAGACCCTCTTGCGCCGTTCGGCGCATTTTCCTGCAAGCTGTTTCCACAAAAATATGTCACTGGCAATGTCTGAAGCCTCTTCTCACCTGCTTTGTCGGACAACATGTCCCGCAAACCTCATGCGACACTCTGTCACAATCTTACTAAGGGGTCGACTCCCAGTTCGTCATGTGATTTCCTTGATTTAGACCCGATCTCTATAACTGACTCCTAAGATCTGTCTTTGCTATCTTTGTTGAGCCACATTTAGTGTTTTCAATTTCGGCAGATGACTATTCACTGCACTTTATTAATGGAGCCCAGCCACCAATAGAAATGTTTTGAAGTAAAAAATCTTTGGAGTTGTTTTTTAAAAATTCAAAACTCCATTTAGCTACATTCATAGAATTTAGTAACTTTTGTTTGCTTTAGAATAATATTGAAGATAGAGGTTTTCCACCTCAAAACGCTCTGTGGGGGGTTTTTAAACTCAAAACCTTCTGGAGGGGTTTAAAACTTTTAAAAAAAGCCATCTGTAGGAGAGGGATTTAAACTCAAAACCCCCCAATTGGCTTAGCTGCGCTCAAATAATTATAGTGTGTAAGTTACTTTTTTTATATTGAAGAGGTATTTTTAGCATCAAAGCTCTCTGAAGGGATGTTTAAACTCAAAACCCCTTTTGGCAACGCTCATAGCATTTTGAGTGTGTAATTTTCTTTTTTCTCACATTGAAGATGTATTTTTTAACTTCAAACTCTGCTTGCGGGGGGTTTAAACTCAAAACCCTTTTGACTACACTCATAACATTTTGAGTGTATAATTTGCTTTTTTTTTAATATTAAAGAGGTATTTTTTACCTTCAAACCCCGCTGAAGTGGGATTTAAACTCAAAACTGAGTCAAAACCCATTTAGCTACGCTCATAACATTTTGAGTGCGTAATTTGCTTTTTTTTATACCGGGTATTGAAGAGGTATTTTTAGCTTCAATCCCTACTGAAGAGGGGGGGGGGGGGAACTGAAAACCCCTTTGGCTACGCTCATAGAATTTTGAGCGTGTAATTTGCTTTTTTTATATTGAAGAGGGGGTTTATCGTAACTTTTGGAGGGGGGTTTAAAATCAAAATCTTCCTTAACTGTGCTCTTGGAATTTGGGCATTGTCGTTTGCATTTTTTTTTTGTTTTGTTTTATAGAAGAGAAGCATTTAACTGCAAAAACCCATGGTAGGGGGTTTTAAAGTCAAACCCACTGGTAGGGGGGGTTAAATTCGAACCCCCCTGGTAGGGGGTTTTAAACTCAACCCCCTCAAATCTCACCTAAAATAAACAAAATCAAAGCAAAAAATCAGTCACTAAATTCCGGCCTGCGGGGGGGGGGGGTTGAACCCCAACCCCCCCCCCCCGGCTACGCCCATGGTACAGTGTATAGTGTTTTTTTGTTGTTGTTGTTGATATTCTTGTTGAATTTCAAACAAAATTAATTGTAATAAGAGTAAATAAAAAAAAAAAAAAGAAAACGTGTTCGGGCCTTTGTGTCTTGATGCTGTCACTTTGTTTTTAAGTTGTCTGCATTGACATTTTTTTCTTTGGTCGCTACCAGACCGGCCCATTTGGTACCGGCCCACCGGGCATTTGCCCGTTTGTCCATATAGCCAGTCCGCCCCTGCTTCAATCTTTTTTTCGCAATAAGTTTTTCTGCTAATTTCATCAAGTGTAGGCCTAAGTCTCCCCCAAACTTTAACTCACGTATGTAGAGACGATCTTTGGGTGTATGTGCTACATGAAGGATTCGAACTCTTCTTCTAAGGTTCAAATAGATGACAAGGATCTAATGGGCGACACCAGTAGGACCTAAAGATTTTATATCTAAATTGCTCTTTGACACGAGTAATTGTAATTCTTATCTGTCCCTGTGAGATAAAGAAAGGCGGTGGTTTTATTATATCTAGATTTGGCCTTACTTAGTATGAAAATCCGTGAATGTGTGCTGCTGTGTGTTTACGATTTGGGAAAAAATAAGAGGACAATCTTTGTGGACTTGGGAATTCCCCATTCGCATTTAATTCGCTATAGCTCCCTGTCTGACAGTCCAACTGTTAATAGCAGCCTCTGCCTATCCTGTGTCAGGTCCTTATGTCAAAAGTCATTTAAAACGTGGCAACGGAAATATCCAATTCTGAGCGCGGACATGGAAATTTCCCGAGCAAGTCAAGATGTCTGTACAGCATATGGTTATGATTGTGTAAATATGTCAGGCATGACAGCTTCTCAAGTTTCTTTTTCGTTTGACTTGTTATTCAGATCAAGGCAGTTTCGTTCTTTGCTAGGAATGATGTCCTTCTTATGAAAGTAGGTGTGTGTGTGTGTGTGTTTGTTTGGACAGTGTGGGATTGGGGGCGGGGGGGGGGGGGGGGGTTGAAGAAGAGATGACGTTTTTGTGTGGTATCAGAAAATGTTTTGTTTGGTAAAGAATTATAGGGGAATGCATGATCTTTTATATAACACAAAAATAAAGTTTAGAAACTAAAAAAATAACTCAATTTAATGAGGAGAAATCAACGGTGGTATAAGGAAAGTTTTACATATTTGTCATTGTCTACTATTTCCTTATTCAATGAGTATTTCAAAATGTTTTTTTTTTTTTTTTTTTTTTACAGAAGTTAAAAATGCAGATTGTATTTCACAAAAGTTAGTCACTCCGGGCGTAGATTTTCACAGGCTTCAAGTGAAGAACTGTCTTTTAGGATATAATAAAGATTGGGTGAAATAAGGGTGGAATGGTAACCATGTTTCCCTTAAATTCTTTATTTTAGCACCACCACAATACAGTGAGACAGCATGACCACCACCACACAGTACATCAATACAGTCACACAGCATGACCACCACCTCACACTACCTCAATACAGTGAGACAGCAAGACCGCCACCACACACTACATCAATACAATGAGGCAGCATGACCACCACCACACACTACATCAATACAGTGAGACAGCATGACCACCACCTCACACTACCTCAATACAGTGAGACAGCATGACCACCACCTCAAACTACCTCAATACAATGAGACAGCATGACCACAACCTCACACTATCTCAATACAATGAAACAGCATGACCACCACCTCACACTACCTCAATACAGTCACACAGCATGACCACCACCTCACACTACCTCAATAGTGAGACAGCATGACCACCACCTCACACTAACTCAATACAGTGAGACAGCATGACCACCGCCACACACTACCTCAATACAGTGAGACAGCATGACCACCACCTCACACTACCTCAATACAGTCACACAGCATGACCACCACCTCACACTACCTCAATAGTGAGACAGCATGACCACCACCTCACACTACATCAATACAGTGAGACAGCATGACCACCACCTCACACTACCTCAATACAGTGAGACAGCATGACCACCTCCGCACACAAACACCATATTTATACACATCCATATTACCACCACACCACACCCAACATCCACACGCCACAATCACATATCACCTTCACACACAACAAACAGCACCACATAACGCCCCAACCATCAACACCTTCAGTCATAACCACCTTAATCTCCAAACAGCACCGCACCATTACTACCTGCCCACACATACCGCACCTCCGATATGGAAGGTCACACACACTACCAACGTGACTTCCTCCACACACAAAGGCCTTACAGCATCACATCACATCTATTCTGCTCACCACACACCCCGAACAGCAACATCACACAACTAAAGAGCCGAAATGTTATAGTGTGCGTAATCCTCCTCCTCCCGTTATTTTTCTTTTATCATTATAGACATCAGAAAGCATAACAGCAGTGACGTCTTACAAGGTGTGTGCATTTTTTACTCACTCAGCCGAATCAAGATCTTTCCTCAAACTTTAAAAAAAAAAATGGCGGGAATGGTATTCTTTCAATGTAGCACGCATCATGTTTGTGTGTTTTTGATTGTTATTTTATACAACTCTGTGTGTGTTCTCAAGAAATTTAAGATATTTTTTTTTCCATCGTGGAGAGACAAAATGGGGAAATCCCAAAAGAATCTCGCCTGACGGGATGTTGATGTTTCCCGCGCACTACAGTGAAACAAGATAAACTTAGATAAACCTAGATATACTCCTTGCCTTTTTGGATGATTGTAAGAAAATAAAAAGAAACCGTGTTTTCACATTATTGTGTTGTTGTGTAAAACGTCTATAGAAGCCAGCGACTAATTGATATTATATACATATGTATAGAAAGAGAAAGCAACCTGTCCGATTCAAGGCTGGGATGGACTCGAGTGAGTGGTCCACACTTACTCATGCCTCGTGTGTATCTGAAAAGTATTGTGAGAGGGACGCGGGGGGGAAAAAGAGTAATTGGAACAGCTGCTGATGACAGGAAACATCGGGGCCCAGCATCACCCCGCCCCAGTCCTCCCACTTATTGTACGTTTCCCGCCCTTCTTGCTCCTGCTGTTTCTTGACTTTGTCGTTGTCTTTCAGAGAAGTCATTTAGTCGAGAGAGAGAAGAGAAAAAATTTATGCCCCCCCCCCCCCCCCCCCCCCATCAACCTTTTCTCCCTCAGTTCGACTTGTCTTGCTATGTTTTGTTTTTTATTAGATGCCTCCCGCGTTCTGTTTGTTTCAAAACCAGTAACGGGTGGTGGGCAATAATCTAGGTCAGACAGTGGGGACTGGACAGAAATATCTCGTAGTATCAGTGTAACACACACAGACATTGGTACCGGTATGGGTCGGTATATGAACCCCGTGATAGGCTGATAGCCTTATATTTATATATGAGCCCTTCGATAGCCCATACCTGCTCTGTAGAAGATTACAAGAGCACTGTGGTAGTCTGAATGAGCTCTTTAGTATCTCATATGAGCACTGAGGTAGCCTATACAAGATATTAGGTAGCTTATATGAGCAATGTGGTAGCTTATTTGAGCACTGTGGAAACCTTTACGAGCTCTTTGGTAGCATATATGAGCACTGTGATAGCCGATATAGGTTCTGCGGTAGCTTATATGAGCACTGTGATAGCCTCCACGAGCTCTATGGTAGCATACAAGAGCACTGCAATGTGGTAGCATGTATGAGCTCTGTTGTAGCTTATTTGAGCCCTGTAATATATGAGAGCCCTGTGGTAGCGTATCATGAGCCTTGAGGTAGTGGTATTATCCTTTTGAAAGCCAGATTGTATAATTTTTCACGATCATAAAAGAAAAATAATATTCATTGTAATGTTCTTAACACTGTCCGCACAAAGACTAGATCTAAATGTAATTCTAAAAAGAAATCTATAAAAAAAAAGAGAGTTGATAGAAGCTTTGTAAAAATGTATTCAAATATCTGGTTCTCTGATGAATTTGCTTATGATGCAGTAGTCTGTAGTGATACTACCGACTATTTACACTAGTGGACCCACGGCCTAGCATACGCCGCTATTTTGCCGGGCCGACCTTAGGCCACTGCAACCTATGCGACCGCAGTGGGTGCCGCACTTTCATAGGATCCGCGCTAATTCTGGGTGTAAATTATTAAATAAAACCATTTTATAACTCCTGGAGCTCCTGGAAATCTCCGGAAATTTCAAATATACGAAGTCCTAGAAATCTCCGGAAATTATTAAAATCTTTTGAAAACTCATAAAAATCTCCTGAAATATATAAACAAAAATAGTCATTTTGGGGTGTCATTCAAAATGGAAAATGCCAATCCTACGAGCGATTATAAAAAAAACATGATGCAATACCCGTAATTGTGGAATCTGGTTAAAGAAGCTTCTCGCGCCTCAAACTAATAAAGAATTACTTGAGGTCAACAATTCTCGAAGATAGATTGAAACGCTTGGTAATTCTTCCTACTGAGCGTGACCTATGTAGGAAACAGAATATTTATGATATAATGTATGACTTCGCTACACGCAAGGCTTGTAAAGTAATTCTGTGCGTAGTAAAAAATGAATAAAATGACAAATGATAAAGACAAATTTATTTTCTAATACAAACTCTTAATTGGGTATCCTTACCCAAACTGGGCCCCGCGAAACCCGTTTCGCATAGGGCCCCACAATGGTTAAGTCCGGCCGTGCTATTTAAAGACGGGTGAATACTACTTGTTTTTCCGGCCCCCCCCCCTTTTTTTTTTTTTTTTGCCTCTTAAGTTACATTACGTGGGGTAACTCTAGTCCGACTTCCAGAAATAAAAGAGTGATCTTTCCATGACTTCTTGGTGGTGTGAGGAATGGTTGATCAATGAAGAGAATTATATATAGAGAGAGATATACATGTATTCAGTCTCGAAGATGCATGTCATAGTAGAGATAAGTATCAAAGTTGTTGGGGGGGGGGGGGGGGGGGGGGGTTACAGCAAATTTCCATAATCGCTTAATCTAATTTCCAAACTTTTGATTGTTCTGGTTTTGTTCTTTACTACTTCGTAATGGTATTATATGGTATTATTGTAATATAAATGAGTGTTCGGAGCTTAACATGCGTTGAAGACCAGTTTTTTTGTTTGTACGGTATTGGATCACTACAAATGAAGAATATTCTGCGACATATGTGTGTTCATATGTTGGTATAACCGTTCATTTTCAGATATTTAAAAATTTACGAAATTGTTGCTTCTACTAATTCAGGCTACCCATTTTATGCTCAAATGGCACTTAGAAAATTTGAGCGCTTTTTGTGAGATTGTCCTGGTAGAGATAAGATTTCGAACTTTTTAAAGGCTTTTCTTTTAATAAAACGTGCCTAGGATTGTCCTCAGTGAACTGTTTGTGAGTGAGATGAGCGAGGAATGGGAGTGGGTCGCTAGTAAGACGTTGAAGTAGACAGAGGTGCTAGTCTATAGAATTGTATCCTTTTGAGGATAACCATCCTAACCATTCACTGTAATACCTAGATTTAAACTCTTCTGTTAGTATAGCCAACGTGAACATGCAGTGTGAGATTTTCACTTTCATCATAGACTTTGGGCTCTTTAACTGGAATTTCTGTTTCCAATGTAAAGGTAAAAAAAACAATAATTCTGTTTTCATTTCTTATGACAAACCATTCAAATAGTTCTATGAAACAGAGCGAGGTGTTCATCCAACCAAGGAATTGAACTTTGGAAGAACAAAAGCATACACTAAAGAAGTATCCCAGGCTTGACAAAAACAATCTCAATTTTCAGTTAACATCTACAAAAGATTATAATATAAAGATATAAAGTTAAAATAAAGAGTTGTCTTCTTTTAGAAATAAAAATCAATACAACCTTTAAAAAAACAATATATATATTCTTTTTAAATTAATTTTCTTTACAATTCTTCTTCTTCGTTCTCATTGTTATGTTGGAGTGTTCAGATGACTAGACCAATACATGAGATGAACTGCGCAGTGGTTTCCAAATCAGGGAGCTCTCCATATAGTTTCCTTTCTATTTCTTTACAATTAAAATGATTTCTTTTCCCTTGGTTGTAAAACTTTTAAAAGTGTTAAATTACGAAATGTCAAATATTCTCAGATCGAATCTAGGAAATTTAGGCACCCGGATAAATAGGCACCCGGAAATTTAGGCATCGACAAATTAGGCACTCTTTAATAGGGACCTTAATTTTGGACATAATTAAAAAGTTTTAATGTATATTTTATCCTTAGGCTATCGGCTATAGGTGATGTTATCAAAAGTAGCAACTCTGACGATTCTAACGACATTTTTATGATACAAAAGAAAAGCTGACAAAACGGAAAAACAAAATGACAATCCTGAGAATGAGTGGAGAAAATGACTCCGGACTAAGAGTCTTTATGTAATATAGACATCACAGGAGTCAGGGGAGGGAGGTAAAGGTGATTCTCCTCTCATTGCTTCACCTCCGGCGCTTAAATATCCGATGACTAAATTTCTAGACACCTCTCAGAAGAACATGTGCAGAAATATGTGCCAATTAATAATCCCCGTTTCACTCGTCAACGAACGACAATTTTAGACGTTGGCGGTTATGTTCCAAACTCCAAACAACACTGCAAATGATCATGATCTATATACAATTTCTTGATTAACTTGACTCTCAGTGTTATATGGTCTGGACGTGAACTCAACACTTTGTTATTATCACTGAAATAATCTGAATTTTTAAAAAAAGTGTCAGATTTTCGTAATTATTGTTTTTTTAATTTTCGTTTTCGCTAATGTACAATTATGTAAACCTCGGCATACACAGAAAAATAAACTTGACCCATATCCTGTTCACAAATAACTCGCAACAGGTAGCACCTTATTTACAACGGTCAGTGCTGGGCTACGCTTCTTGGCTCGTGTTTCTTTTTCCTATTAATCCTTTATTTTGTGTTTACTGACTCGCCATGACGTAGTGGAAGCTATGACGCTGGGTCAGGGACTCCTGAACTTAACGGGACGTCATTACCAAGTGTGTGTGTGTTTTCTCTAAGAGGAGTGGGTGTGTCAAGACTGGGGGTGGGTGAGGGAAATATGCGTGTTGTTCCTAGAGTCTGCCAAACAAAGACAACCGCTGTGTTAAGGAGGCCACGCTCGCCCCTCTACCAATTGTGCTCTAAGTTCACCCCCCACTAGAGTGGCCACATTCTTGTGAATGAATTCTCTCTTTAACGGGAACACAAATGAGAAAGGTGCGGTTTGGAGAGTAGCCTATTTCTGTTCTTTTGATTTTCATAACACATTTTCCCACAGTGTTGAAATGTCATTGCGTTCTTCCAGCAGACGACGGGAAGAGTCTAGATGTAAATACAGAGCCAACATCTTTTATCATTAACTTGAGAATGTTTATAAAAATAATAGTTCTTCTTAAAACACTTATTTTAAACATACAAAATTAGTAATTGAATTGTATGGAAAGGGTCTGATTGGTATGTATAATCGCGTGAACATTCCGGAAGTATTGTTAAGTATTGTTGTTGAAATGCTAGAAAAGGAACCGATTCGAATTAATGTTTAAATACAATAACAGAAGGACAGTTTCTGTATTTGCGTCGAGATATTTGCCATTGATATATTTTGTTTAAAGTCAAAAAAAGTCCAGACAAGCTGCTTTAAAAGTGGTGTGTTTTTTTCTTAGATAAGCTTTGTTTGTTTTTGTTAAGTATTTTTTAAAAATATATTTTGCTTTTTGTATTTTGGTTGCTTTGTTTTTAGAACTTTGGTTATAGAGCTTTGTTTTCAGATCTTTCATCTTTGGTTGCTCTGTTTTTAGAGCTTGGTTATAGAGCTTTGTCTGAAGAAGATCTGCGTCCGTGTAGAACTTTGGTACAAAACTTTGTCTTTAGAATTTTGGTAATAGGGGCTTGTTTTTTTTTTTTACACATTAGTTATATTTTACTTTAATTGACGCCAGTTGCACGATTGCAAGGTTCGTGGCACACTTTAACAATACACCCAATCACTATGTCATCACAGAGTAGTAGCTTATGGTGTAGCGTTATATTCATCTATAAATCATTTTCCACTTCTAGTGCGGGGGCGCTTACAATTTAAAGTGTTTATTGAGGGGCGAGGGAGGACCATAAAATATATTGTCTCCTTCGAACCGCGACTTCCACCACTTTGACGTCATCAATTTATCGGGTTACAATCACTGTGACTAAACTATACTAAGCTTTAACCTTATTATATCCACTTGTAAGCCTAACTTGAACAGACTTGTTTTACGCCTGACTAGTTTTATCTTTCCTTAAATTAACATTAAATTGCTGCTAGCCCTTAATCTGACCTTATCTGTCTGCTAGGTATAGAGCATGTGATTTTTAAAGCAAAGACCCCGGGTTTGAGACAAAGCCATATTTTAATACTAGGAATGGTTTCCAGACACCAGCATAGAAAACCAAGTGTTGCAACGAGAATACAGAAATTTCGCATTTGGATACACGATACATGATTTCTCTCCCCCCCCCCCCTTTTCCCAGAGATCTGTATTTCTTTGCATTTGTTCCGGTCACATGACACCATGTTTAACCGTCGCTTGTGAGCTAATCATCAATAATGAAGGAACATCCGTAAAGTAAGACAAACAAGCTTAGAGGCCTCCCACAGGACGGTTAGAGGGGGGGGGGGGGGAATCTAGCGGCGAACAGTGTTTGAACACAGGACCACCGAGACGACGAGTAAAGAGCGCATACTACACGACCAGTCATCTTTAATTAAAGATGGGAAGTAATTATAGAGACTTAAAAGTTTTCAAAATAAACATTGACTCTTTTGGGGTCGACTGTTAGGCATAGGGACAGAATCAAGGAGGGTTAGTTCTGCCACGCTTTACTATTCTCGTACTAGGTCTAGGCCAAATAGTCTTTTTATAGTCCTTTCCAACCTCTCTTTTCAACCTTTTGACACAGTAATTAATGAAGAACTTAAAAAAGAATCACTTAACAGTCGTTACCACGGATTTTAAAGGTCTATAAGTTGGCAGCTACAGGAGGAAGCATATTAACACGTCCGAGCATCCTAAAACATGGAATTCCTTCAAACCATCCTGAGGAATTTGTACCGAACCATTCATTTATCATCGCGTCCAGTGGGACTTCCGGGTTTTGTGCTTGTGTTGTGTGTAGCACTTGTCGCATTCCTTTCTCGCTCTCCGACCAATCCTCGATACGCCGCGGATCAGTCAACCATAAAGATAAAGGCTGTGTTCCCAGTTAGTTCTGGATACACCCATTTTTTTTTTAAACTGGAAATAAGGGACAGAGCAGGGCCAGATTTGAGTATGTAGAGGACCCAACACTTTTTCGAAATTCAAGTATTTAAAAAATATGCTTATATCTAAAAGCATGCCATATTATAAAAGAAAGTAGGCCTACTTGTAAATAAAATTTAGTTTTTGTTCGTTTAAAAACTATATAATTATTTAATATGTACGGTATATTTTAGTAATAAAAAGGTAACTTTTTAGGATTACACAATTTGGTATATACGGCGTATACTACGAGCCAGTGGCGTTGCTAAGAATTTGCCATCATTTGTGGGCCCGGGGGGGGGGTCTTGACCTCTTTGGGGGCCCCTACATTTTGAGTAATATTTGATGTAAAAAAATTGAAAACACATTTGGTGGTCCCCCTCAAGTTGGGGATCGGGGGATTCCCAATTTCTCCACCTCCTCCACACTAGCTACGCTACTGCTACGAGCACACTATACGCTGACACTTTTTAACTAAGATTTTAAGTATTGCTGGTAATACTGCGGGGAAAAAAATGTTTAAAAAAACGTAAAACCTCTGAATCGTCGAAATATTGATTTTTTTCCCCTTTATTCTGGGGGCCCCTTTCTTGTAGATTCCCCTTGGCTTTAGCCCCGCCTGTCCACCCTTAAATACGGTCCTGGGCAGGGGTCATTATATATTCCTTATAAAAAAAAAAAGAAAATTCGCACGATCTAGACTTGAGTCTAGGTTGTACTAAAAGATTCCGTTATTTCTACTCCACTCACATCAAGAATCTTCTGCACGTGTAACTATTGTTAAAAGGCCCACACCCTAACTAGACAGTATTGCACATGCTGCCATATGCTGTTGTGTAACACCGCGTGTTAATTTTAAGACCTATACGACACTACGTCTAAGTCGATGACAGCAGTTAACAAGTTTTGTATGCTACAGGCACTGACCTATATACATATATATCCTAGGTCTATGGCTACATGTGCAAAAGACGATTATGTAGATTAAATCTAAACTATTTGTCAAATTGCAGATAATCTCATTAGACGTTATACGAACAGGATATGTGTGTAAATAGAGACACTGGAAAGAGAATCAAGATTCCATTCAATCCTACACCCTTTGATTGAATCTTATTCTGATTGGCTTGCCGGATTTCCCATTCATGACTTGTAATTGACGTCACACTGTAAATAGAATATTCCTAACGAAATAATTGTCACACGATATATGCAAGTGAGCTCTGGCAGTTTAAACATTTCGCGTGAAAATAAAAACAAAATCTAGTAGGGCCTAATTTGAAAAACGAATATTGTCTGCTTATTTTTTTTCAGTCAACAAACTGAAGTTTAGTTTTGGTTTTAAATTAGTTTTCTTAATTATTATCGCGGTACAACTTATAGCGATCTTCGAAAAAAAAAATGAAGCAACCATTTTCGAATCTTATAACTTTTTAAAAACAAAGCTCAACAACACTTCTTTTATTTTGTACACCGGATACAACTTAGAGCTTGATATCAATATGTACGAAACTCCCCAATGCCTACTTAATGCGATATATACTGTATCATGTATTCAATTTAGAACTACACTGAAGCAGTTATACATGTTATATATATATATATATATATATATATATATATATATATATATATATATATATATATATATATATATATATATATATATATATATATATATATATATATATATGTGTGTGTGTGTGTGTGTTATAAATGTTATTTAGTTCGAACAAAAATATTCTAGAAACATTTGAGGCAGATCTGTTAAATTTAAGAGTTGATCCTGATAAGCTGCAAGGAGTGTGTGTGTGTGTGGAAGTTAAACACATGATACATTTGACACGTCTAATCAAAAGTTCGTTATCGAGTGATCCAGTGCTTCTAAATGAAAGTGTTTGCTAATAGGCCTTTTAAGCAGGTTGAGAAACGGTAGTCACCTGTGTTTTTTTTTCTTCTCTTCAAAGTAAAGTATTTTTAGTAGGCTTACATTGTTGCAATTGATATTATTTAAAACCATTAAGTTCCTGATAGTTAAACCACTAATAATTCATAACCCTCCCTACTTTTTAAAATGTGCTGGGCACACGACACCCTCGTTACCGTGGGCTAGAGAAACATATGACCTTTACATCATCTGCCCTATAGATTGCAAGGTCCCAAGTCTGAAATGGGTAGGCCTACATTACATTTACTTAATAATATCTTTTATTTTAACGGTAGGTGAAAAGGGGGGATGCAGGAGAGGGGGTCAGTGGTGTTCTCCCCCACACACTTTATAGTTATAGACTAGGACTAGCTATCTGTGTAGCTTATAATCTCTCTCTCACATAAATGGCTTTGACCCAAATGTCTTTTTCCTATTCAGAACCATAGGTCTGGGGGGGAGTCCCTTCGCTTCAATAACCCTAATGTTAAACAACAAAACTGTGTTCATAATCATATCCCACAAGTCCCTGGTGTGACCTCTAGACAGCTTGTTGCGATTTAGGTAAACTATAGGTTGGATTGCACAGGCGAGATATCATTCTTAAAATTATACAGCGGGGAAAGTCTAAAATTACACCCTGCGCAACTTGCGTGTCTATTGGTGGAAACGCACCCACGTGACTCTCTCATTCACAAAACAGACGGGCTTGAAACTAACCACCGTGGCGTACCGTAGGGAGCGAGACTGATAGGCTGAGGAAAGCGATTGTGAGGATATAGACGACCGGTGCAACAGGCTTCTTGAACGTTTTGAAATTCCGTTATTTCTATTATACGACTTGTGGGGGTTTGAGAAGTTAGTGCCATCTTTGAAAAGCTTATAATGTGTGTTATTCCAAATTCTTTGAGGATTATTGTGTGTCAAACTTAATTCCTTATTTTATGCTGGTTAGTAGAGAGTAGTGAGTAGAGTCAATAATTTATAATAATAATCATATAATATAAATGATATTTAAAGTAAATTATTTAGGGTAAGATCTTATTTAGATATCTGAGATATATTTTCTAGTCTTAACATAAATATATTCTAAGTCTTCTAGGTCTATTTCTAGAATACTAGAGCAGAACTAGATCTACTTAGACTAGTCTAGAGATTCTAGGTAGTGTCTGTCGTGACACTCTAGTCTAGTTAGATTTTAGATCTATTCTATATCTAGTTCGAGATTAGAGGCACTAAGATAGCTAGATCTATAATAGTATTAATATTTAATAAATAGCTAGATCTATAAATATATACAGATCTAGATCTAGAATGTCATTTTGCATATAGTATAGAGTCTATAGCTAGATCTAAATTCGAGATCTTGAATGTTATTTAACTTATACAGTATTAACTCTTAACAGAATTTAAATAAAGTCCAGAATTAAAATAATTATCTATCAGAATCTATCTAGATCTATCATTCAAACATGATGAAGTCTTGTAGTTTATTTTATTTGATCTCGAATCTAATATTTCTCTCTAGAGCAGGTAATGGCGGGCCGCATATATATATACACATAAATATGCGGCCCGCCATTATCTTAGAAAGATAAGCTTGCCGTGTAGAATGTCTTTTAATTCATATATACACTGTATTAAATTTTAAAAAATTGCTGTTGTCTTTTTATATCACAATATCCCCACACAAAAAAAACACAAATATACAGTTGTACTTTATGTGCAGTATTTTACTTCTTACACTCGTGCATAATGTTTCTTAACTGTGAAACTATCTTACTAGTTGTTACACCTATGACTGCTGTCAAATTATGACTGGAGCTTCTCTTTGCTTTGAGTTATGTCCTCTGGAGCCGAATCGGCTTCTCTTAATAAGTGTTGTACTTTTAATCATATCACTAAAAATAGTTTCACCTTTCAGCAAAGGAAAATGACAAAAAAAATTTTTTTTTTTTTTTTGCTTGCCTGTAGAAATGGGAAAGCCTTGTTTGAAAATATTTAAACATGCATTAGCATTTCATATGTAAACAACCAATTACAACAGCCATTATACAAAACATGATATTTTGTCTTCCACTCTTCACTAGAATTATTGGTAACAAAGCCACAGTCAATGTCCTTCAAGTCACATAACAATTTCATCCTTGAGATTTTAGATTCTTCTCCTTTGCCTTGCCCATGCTAAGCTAGCGGATACAATGGATTATTTATTCATAGATCAGAACTACCCGTGGTTAACTTCCCTAGCTCTAGTTAACTCTAGTAAATTTAATTAATGATACCACTGTAGTAATTTAATGTTTAAATTATATGCAGCTTTGTGCAAACTTTCTTGTTTCAAGTTTATGTTTCTCAGTCGAAAATCGAGCTCCATCAGTTGTTACACTTGCCATCTTGTTCCAAGCATACCCAACACTCAGACATTGTGTCTTGAATTGAGTGTATTAATGTATAGCCAATAAGCATAATCTTCATTTACTTAAAACATTTTATAACGAGACAGTTTCAATAATTTATATAGAAATTTTCTTTTTAAATAGTTGCATTTTTATATCTATAAACTGTGGGCACACCTGATTTCTGTAGGTGTCGGCGGGCCGCATAAAACACCTAGGCAGGCCGCATGTGACCCGCGGGTCGTAATTTGCCCGCCCCTGTAGTCTCTATGTCTATATAGTTAATAATAAATAGGCTGGATGTAGATCGAGAACAAGAGTCTAGATGTAGTATGCATACGTTTATAGCTCAGCATAAACCGTGTTAAGGCATGCCTACATTTACATAAGTTATAATGTCTTGATCTAGATAGACAAAGTATTGAGTATTGTCTAACTAGAGCTAGATTCCGTTTGAGGAGATAACACTTAGAATCTGAAACTGCACAGAAAAGGTCTGTAGCATCATCTTTTTTGTTTTTAGGCTAGAAGGCAATTTTAGCTGACCCCATCATGCCAGCGCTATTTTATTTCACTAGCTAAGACTCGTGTACACAGGCAACAGAATTATCTAAATGATCATTTTATATCTTAGCTAGAGAAGCTGTGTTTTGTAGCCAAACTACCCTATGCCCTATGTAATACTTTCTGTATTTGTCATAGATTCTAAAATTATTTAATGTATTTCTTCCCTGTTTCAGTATTGCTCTACATCCAACAGTAATACAGATTTACTTATCATTTGGATAATAAACGTTTTACTTAAGTGATTAGTCGCACTTGACCGGCTACTGACCCAGTTGGATACTCTTGTAGCCCAATGAAAGATCAAAAGTGTAAAGACTTCGTGTTCATGCCTCTCAAGGACGGAGCTCGCGGCTCTATGCGGGCCAAGGATGGCTCCCCCAAAGTGAGACCTCTGACAGAGGCGGATTCTAGCCAGGGGACCAAAGAGGTCCGTTCTAAGATTGTGGTCGTGGGATCATGTGGATGTGGCAAAACGGCGCTGATACATCGTTATGTGAAATCTACATTTCTACAGGTCAGTCAAATTTATAATTATACCAGATTCATTATAGCTTACGAGAAGAACCAAAAATAAAAGAAAACACAACTTAATTTAATACTTAGAAAAATACAAAGATAAGGCACATTTTTTTTATTCCATATGCTAGGACAATTTCCTACTAATGCTCCTTCTACCTTAGTGCCATTGCAGAAATGTTTAATTAGTGCGTTAGTTTTGATAAGAAAATACACTTCATGAGTTACGTACAAGCGTATACCTTTAAAAAAAACAGCTAAAGTAATGCAAATATTGTTAATGCTTGTTATGGAAATTTCTACTGTTACTTTAAAATGCCTTTTTTTAAATTCATAAAGATACATGTGGATTGTGAACTCTGACCTGCTTACTTCTGACCCATTACTGAATGTACAGGCCAGAAGTAAAGCAGATCACGTGTTTAAGAGCACAGTGCGTGGGTGTGCCAAATGCCTTGTCATGTTTGGGCTGTCGCGGTTTTAGTGTTTATGTTAATGTACCCTTATACGCCTAATCCAACCACACACACACACACATGCATACCACCGAAGGGTGGGGTGGTTTGGAGGGGTGTTGGGTCTTGGGACCTAAGCACATTGCCCAGGCGGCTTGTGCTATGCAGGGATAGGCCTCTTCTTGCCTTGGGAGATACCTGCCACTTCGGGAATTCATTATTTTGTCGAATGAAAGTCATACATAAAAAGAGGCTAGGCTTCAGTCTAGATACTGTCTACATTTGACTTTACTTCTGAATCTACTTCAGCTCGCCTTGGAAAGTTGAGATATGGATTTAATCTCAAGGTACACATATGAATTACAAGAAAAGAGGGGTGACTATCCTAAGGGGGTTTTATTAGTAAAATTATGTGAATGATGACAAAAAAAGTGAGGTATCTGAATTTTAACACTTAATCTCTTCATGCCTTCTATACAATTTAATGTACAAAAAAAAAACACACACACACACCTGCACTACTCTTCAAGTCATCCCTCGTTTGCTTAGCTGTTCCTACTGTAGGCTAAAGAGATAAATCAAAGATAGCGTCGTCATCACGCCTTATATTTGCTGGTATAAATCGCCACCTGATGGACATTTGATTGTTCAGGTGGGTCCACGGGTACGTGTCTTCCATTGAAATTTTATCAGGAAAGTAGTGGCCGATGAAAAGGTCAGAGATTTTGTTTAATAATTAAATAGTTGAGGTCAACAGCAGGTCAGTGAGGTCTGATAAGGAGGTCAGCATTAAAAGAGACTCGCGTGTAGGAATGTTAATTGTTTTCACCGGTTGTGTCTTGTTCTCCCTCCTCCCCTGATTTGTTGTTGTTTTTTTTGCGCGGCATTTACAGGGAGAAATTGTCTTGCGTTGTCTCAGTATCTGACTTCGATGGCTTCCTGTTAAAAACAGATCCATCTGCTACTTATGGTCTTGCAAAAGAGCTTGTGTCACACATACTCGAGTAGGGGTCTCCTCCAGCCCCAGTCTCTTCACGAGATCTTGTAGTTCAAGAAAACACTCTAGAATTGATAATATGTCCTTGACTATAGCTAAACATGTAAAATCCCAGTCTTCACCGAGATAACTAAAGACATACGTTATTGAATATTTAAATCGGAAAAACAGCTGATCGGCTTTTATATAAAACAAAAGTGAGGTGGATACTCTTCCGACTACAAGTTATTACATTATATAAACTCGTACTTCTTCGTTTTCAAAGCTGTTCACAATCTCGTTTCCTATCAGCTTGAAGATGTTCAGCTTGCCCAGCTTGTACTTAGATACCTTCCGAATAGAAGCTGGTGATGTCTGGATACTAGCCCAGCTTATACATAGATACCTTCCGAATAGAAGCTGGTGATGTCTGGATACTAGCCCAGCTTATACATAGATACCTTCCGAATAGAAGCTGGTGATGTCTGGATACTAGCCCAGCTTATACTTAGATACCTTCCAAATAGAAGCTGGTGATGTCTGGATACTAGCCCAGCTTATACTTAGATACCTTCCGAATAGAAGCTGGTGATGTCTGGATACTAGCCCAGCTTATACTTAGATACCTTCCAAATAGAAGCTGGTGATGTCTGGATACTAGCCCAGCTTGTACTTAGATACCTTCCAAATAGAAGCTGGTGATGTCTGGATACTAGCCCAGCTTATACATAGATACCTTCCAAATAGAGGCTGGTGATGTCTGGATACTAGCCCAGCTTGTACATAGATACCTTCCAAATAAATGCTGGTGATGTCTGGATACTAGCCCAGCTTATACTTAGATACCTTCCAAATAAATGCTGGTGATGTCTGGATACTAGCCCAGCTTGTACTTGGATGACCAGACTATCACGCAGTCTGTGAACATCCTCAGTGCACACTTGACCAACATTAAGATCTACTTCGTCTTAGAAAGCTATCAAGGCAAGATAAGAGTATGCTAAAAATAGATTACAAGTAGCCTCTCCGTTGCAGCAGTTTGTGAATGTGGCTAAGTGAAAATGTACAAAGTTTTAAGTGTAAACTGTTTTACTTGTTCATCTCTTGTACAGACATACTGGTGTCTACTGTGGATACGTTTGTAGTAGAAATGAGCAGTATATTGTCAAAGTGATGTATTATAGAAAGATTATATTTATTTAGTTACACATTTCCAGTCACACTAAACTATCAGTCTTTGGCTTGTCTCCCCTTTCTATGGTTATTTCTGATTACGTTGTAAGGGCGAGAGTTCCGTTAATCAATGTACAAATAAAATTACAAGCAAATGAAGGGCTCCCATTATTACTGTCATGTGTGGGCTGTCTCGGGTCTTTCAAACAACAAACACCCGTTGCTTGCTTCACCAGCTAGATATATTTATATCTGTTAATTTTTTTTCAAACTAAACATCTATTTGTAAACTGTGACATTGTGTGTATAATAAAGAAAAGTTTAAAAATAACTTTGTTTGTTAGGCAGACGCCCACCGTTGAGTCTCATCTGTAACGGAATGCTGGAAATGTTTATTGTAGATATTTATGTCTGTCATCTCATTTCATTGGCGGGTCCGTCACTTAATGAAAGATTCTGCCACCTTCGTTATGCTTTGTACTTTCTGTTGGCTTTCTTTTTTTTCACATTATATCGCCGCTAATGTGCGTGTGTGTGCTTAATGCAAACATTACAAGATACGTTTGTCAGATGGCTCGGCGCTACATGTTATTTAGTTTTAACATATACTCACTTGGCGAGGCTTATCTCCCGAATTCGCTTTACGACCTTGACACCGCAAGCGTGTCAACTTTCACCTCCGTTTCATGTAACAAAAGAAAACACTAAACACTTAAGTGTCACGTCTGCTGGGTTGTTTGCAAAAGTGGATGCTATTACCCAAGACATCGCCCCTGTCATTATCTCAGGCAGTCAATGTAATCCGGAACTCATTTTGCCTATCTTTGTGGGCCTGGCATTATTCAAGCCAGCTTTTGATACTATCTTCTCTGTCTATACACAGCCGGTCTTATCCTTGCTGGATAACCAGGGGAGATAGATATCGCTTGCAGCAGATTTTCTTATCACAGCTGGACCAGCTTAGCCGCCCTCGGCCGAGTGCTCGTTAGACAGTCTTGAATCCTATTCTAAAATAAATGTAGATCTATTGGTTGCTCACCTAATCAGTGTGGCGAGTTAGACAGTGTTATTATGCAGGACATGAGAGGAACTGGCATGTTAGTAAAAGAATGACATGAAACAAGTTTAGTAGTCCATGTCCAGCGACTTAAACTGACCGCTCGTCTGATAGCCCACTGTTTTAACAGTTTTTTTTTCTCCCTTTACATATTGATCTGGTCCAGTCTAGATCTCACTACCATATACTATATAGCAATTTGTTTTGACGATGCAGCTATTACATTAAAACATACTGACATTTATTCCTTGACTAAGTTTAACTGTTTGCATGTTGGTGTTTCATTCATTAATATTCTAATCAATATTACTAGTTTAGATTTTTATTATTCTATGGGAATTTTTTATAATTGACCACGTATGTCAGCAGTGCCCATTAATTTAATGAGGCGCAAGACCAACTTCTCAAATCTGAGGAGATGTAGGGAGGGGTGGTGACCTGTCTATCTGCTGAATATACATTGACCTACTTATTCGCCCGGCACCATGTGTTCACAAAAGTATACGTTTCTGTCTGAAAGGAAACATAGTTGACATTCTCTTCCATCTGTCCTCGACCATCAGACGTGCTGCTCCTCCTCCTAGCAACATCGCGTGACGGACACATTTTAATAACGACTCCCTTCCCCCCCCCCCTCTCTCTCTCTCTCACACACACACACACACACACACACACACATACATACATACTGTTACGAATCTCACTATCCAGGCTCTCTGCTAACTGCACCATACACCAACTTAAAGAACTTGACAACTCAGAGCTCCAAAGTAACGTAACACTTTAATAGTTGAATAAATAACAGCCAATACTGTACAATTGGCAACACGTACACTGTACAAATATCTCTCCGATAACACCGTACCGCCGTATCAACTTTTGCACTAGCCTCTCCGTCTCGTTCCGGGCTTGCACTGGGTTCAACAGTTCAGAACTGACTTCACACACTAGGCTCGTTGTGTCGGACTCGATTGCAGACCAAGATCAAGACGCCAGTCGTCTCCAAATGTACTTGTCAGTACTCCGCACTGAACCGTCGTAATGCTCCGTACAGAACCACACCGCTGAACTGTGCAGTAGTCGACCGGACTGTAGTGAACCGGGCTCTGAACCTTGCTGTTTTGAGCCCCTTTTCTCAACCTCGCTGTATTGACTGCGACACTTCCGCTCTTATATAGGGTCCCTACTGGCCTTCTCGAACCGGACAGAACGCCTCTCGACGTTTCTAGGTGGTCAGATGACTACAACTCTCATGACGCTCCTGAGCTCTGTTCACGACGGCGATCCTTCCCGAACCGTCCTGGTTCGTGGTTTTAAAACATGTGACAAACACTATTCATATTTAGTTTAAACAAATGTTGCAATAAATGGAAAGCTGTCAAGTCAGTACAAATACGTGCATCAACTCATTGTGTACATTTAACATTCAAGTATTGAAGTATTAGAGTGCCATATTGTTTGTGTTTGTCTTGTTTGTGTTTGTTTCAAGTCTGAAATGTTGTGAAGAGGAATCTATATTAACATTTATCCATTCTGTCATGACTAGTACCTCTTCCTTCTGCTCGTCACTTCTCAGAGATGTCTCCTCTGTGTATATACAGTTTGAAACTTTACCTGGCAATCTCCCGTATGTGTTTATTCTGGGTTTACTGTCTTGGTGTTTGCTGTTACTGGGGTTTTGTCGGAGGGCCAGATGGGTTGTGCTAGCTTGTTTTTTAACACCTTACCAAACGGTGTCTATCCAGGTGACTCGAGCCGTCTTGTCGAGGGCATTAAGTGATTTAGGAAGGGGAGGGCCTGTGTATTGAAATACTTACAAAGATTATCACATATCTTGAGGAATTATCCAGTGAAAATTTACATTCCCTGGATCCTTTCCCGATTAAGTCTATCCACATCCCTTTCTTTCATTTCTTAATTATATATTCTCTCCCTCTCTCTCTCTTTCTCTCTCTCCCATTAATGAGACCAGTGACAGAAAAATTTGATGACATTGCATTATATGTCCTCGTCACGTCACGATAACCTCCCTTTCCTTTGACCATGACATTGTCAAGCACTCTTACTTTTTAATGTACACCAAAGTGTCGGGGTAAATACTAGATCTGGATGTAAAGAGATCAGTCCTGGGCAAAGGGAGAGTGGAAAACTGGGACACGTCAAGTTGAAGTTTAGCTCGAGATTTTGTACAGGTTTGGCCTTACCATACGTTTCTTAGCCCCCCCCCCCCCTTTTTTTTTTTCAAAACCAAGCGTTTTATTTTAGCAGCTCGCAGAGAATGAAACCATTGAAAAAGTTAGTTGAGTCAATTTGTACCCCGCCCCTCCTCCACCACACGCAACTGGCTGCCAGCAGAACATTGTTAAAAAACAAACAAATCCGTTAGCAGAGTTGCTAAAGTAGTTACTCAAGTCAGACCCAGATCTAGACCGTAGCTCAACTACCACACGGAATAGAGAATATAGAATGGCCAACAAACGACCTTCTGCGCCTAAAATATGTATCAACGTCACATCTGTAATGGACAAAGGTATAGATTTTACATGTTGCTTTTAATTGGAAAAAAAAGTTCTTGTAAACCGCAACAATTTCCAATTAGGATCAATAAAACAGCCTTAGTCTTAGAAGTCTTTTTCTATATACCGGTCGTACTTTTTTCCATTGAGCTAATCGCACTTAGGTCTGGGCGTATAAATCTGGTTAAACAAATCTTTGCCATGTTGCACTTTTTTTTTTGCACCACAGACATAGGGGCCTATCAGTTTCATTGGTCCTTGAGGTCTCTAGGGAGCACGTTCTTCGTATGCTTTTGTTTCATCCGGAGACCAAGAAATCAAGACTTTGTTCAAAGGGGAAGGAAGATTTCAATGCTTGACCTATCTGACGTGCAACCCCCGCCGCCCCGGTCCCAATCTCAACAGGTAACTGCATACATAATATATAAACACGGTGAACTTTGATCGGAGTCTTTGTTCCCCTTTCCAATGTTCATTGATCCTTCCATCTTAAGCGCCCTAGGGCTGTGACTACAAACAACCCATTTGGTTATGGTGCTTGCCCCATACGTTCACGCCTCTCACATTTCCCCACTGAAGTAACTTAAAAATAACACTAAACCGGTGCAGCCGATCACAATGTAAACAATAAACCGGCCGGAGAAATAAGATGAACGTCAAGACACTGAAAAGGGAAGCCATGTTTTAAAGCCGTTCATTTCCGGCCGATAGGAAACGGAGAGAAAGAGAAAAAAATCCGGAAATGAAAAGTGTCTGGAAGAATTAAGTGGATTGGGAATGGGGGGGGGGGCACAAGGGTTGGTTCCGTGATTGGACATTCTCTAGCTCTGTCATGTATTACAGTGCGTTTCTATTCCTGCCTGCTCTATTTATTATCACAATAAAATTTGGAAATGTGTATGAGCTATTGTTTATATTCTGTTCCGGGGAGAACTTTGTCTCAAGAGTTATCATCGAGATATAAAAATCACTGTATTGGCTGTGACAGATTTCGATGGCGTGCTAAAAAGATTACATTGATGATTTTCCACAATGGGGCTGCTTTAGTGTGCGTGTGTGTGTGTTCTCACATCATATACATATTCTGGCGTGACAGATGGATGTTATAGGCCTGATCAGAAAAAAAAGTGTACATGCGTGCGTTTTGTAACATTTCCTAATTCATTTTATGGTGTGTATAAATTAATGCATTGTGAAACGGATGTCCTGGTAGTGGATTGCAGAGCTTTCCTTTTGTGGACAGCGATACCAGGGCCGGACTTAGGCCACTGCAACCTATGCGGTCGCAGTGGGCCCCGCACTTTCATAGGCCTCGCCCTAATTCTAGGTGTAAATTATTAAATTAAAACATCATAACTTATATATAATAACAGGGTTTCCGCAGCTTTCCGATTTTCCATGGGCTCCTGGAAATCTCCCGAAATTGCAAAATATACGAAAGAGTCCTGGAAATCTCCTGAAATAAAAAATCTCCAGAATAATAGACAAAATTGTCATTTTGGTGTGCCAATCCTACGCGCGATAAAAAAAAAAAAGCATTGTCAACTTTCATTTATTAAAATTTATTGCAAAGACGAATGCATTTTCTGATACAAAATCACAATTTTGACATTACGCTTATCCCTACCCAGACCGTGCCCCGCGCATAGTGTTAGTGCCGGCCCTGAGCGAGACCGATATTTTAAGTTCAGTTCTCTTTAGCTTCTATATTCCTTTATTTGCTAAGGTTTTGATGTGAAACACTTTTACAGTCTGAGACATTGGAATTAAAGTATAAACTAGACTTCTACAGTAGTGAGAGCTTATTTATGTGTAAAATAGGTCTCCTCTTGGAATTTCCCCAGCGCTGGTTTCTCCACTGCCCCTGCCCCAGGTCTGATGTACATCCATGTCATCTATTGATCCAGGTAAATTTCAGGTTGAAACTCTCTGTCCGGAGAGATGTCTGCGCACACATTCATTTGGTGTACTGCTCCCGTTTACATTGAATTTAACAGAGCGTGACGACCCCCGAGGATGAGAAGTACATTTATGTCACTCATTATCCCCTACTCCTGTGTGTTGCGCCTTGATGAAGACCTAGTGTCAAACATTCCCAGAAAAAAGAAGAACAGCTAACAGAACATTTCGATTGATGTCATATTATCTCCCCTGTCATCCATCACTTCTATCCTTTCAAAGTTCCTCCAGACCCTCCCTTCCTCCTCAAGTTCCTCTCACATTCTTCCCCGCTTGAGACTTCCCTTTGTGTTTAAATTGGGCCATTGTTCTTTAAGTTCTGCAGTTTTTTTTTCCCTATGCTCTTTTGTCGGATTTTAATGGACGGATTGAATCGAGAGTTTCTACAGTTGGGCTGGGACTGACATTAAACCAGGCACTTCCTAACTTTTCAAACATATTAGAAAATCTTTTCACGAAAAGTGTGTCTCGCCGTCTGCCCGATTACAGGATATCTTCTTTTTATCTTTCAAGGGACCACAACTAGTTCTGTCTTAGCTTGTTACGTTCTGCCAGTTGTTGCGTGACTTCAAAATGTGTGTATTTAGCGCGGGTGCTCAGTTTATAGATCATTTTATGTTTCTTAGTGCTATAAAGGATTGAAGACCTATGAGGACGTCCAGGTACCGTGTTCTTCGAAATAAAAATTTTAAAATAACGGTTGTCGCGTTGACATCAGACCTGCGGACACTGGTTATCAGATGTTTGGAACCTTAAGTATCTCCCGTCTTCCAATCTCATAGGCCCAAACTCTTTATTTACTTGCAGTTAGTGGAGCCTAGAACTTAATAACCAAGTTTCGTAGGCAACGTAGGGGGGGGGGGGGGGGTTAGGATAATATGTTTCTTGGCGATGGCCCACTTTATGTAAGAGCGTAGTTCATCTGGGCACCCAGTCCTAGGTCAACGTTCTTCTACACCCCGACCTCCGATCTCTCCCCTCATCTCACCCAATTATTCTTTCTACCCTTTAATGGATTAGTGACACGGAAGCCTGTGTTGTGTAGCTATAACACTAGATGTCACGTCTGCAAGGAATCTTACAAAATGAAACAGCCCTTAATATAACTGGAAGACGTGTTGCCTGTTTTCATTTAATAGCAGCAAGAAAGTGAACTCTTTGAAGTCGTCTTCACGCAAGTCAGGTGGGGGCAGGCTTTTAGGTGCACAATGGAAACCGCTTTATTGCATAGAAGCCGTGAAAGCTATGAACCGACTAATGCGACAAAGCGAATGATGCATTTAAACGGGCTCCACTTAACATTATACATTTGCTGAGCTATACATCGCCAACGCTAATGGAATAATTAACGATATCTTTGATGTTCGCTTTAAATGTTGGTCTTTCTATGTATAACTGTATTTTGTTTTGTTTTTCTTTTACAACTTTTTATATCGACTCTTGTCTGTCTGGTAACACTTTTGAACACGTTATTTCTCCCACACCCATTCTTGGATCAAGTTGTAACTTTACACAACTATTTCTTGTACCTGACAAAAGAATTAATCATTTAATTAGTTAATTATTTATTAGTAGTATTTGTTTGTTTGGTATCGAACAAGGGAAAGAAATGGTACTTGACGCACGTGGCTGCATAAGTTGATTTATTTCCCTTTATACTTTGTCTCTTAAAAGTTTGTAACTAACAATAGAAAGCTATGAAACCATCTATTTTCATAAGCACTTCGCTGGCACTGTGGTGAGTGTAGTGGCTTGAAGAGGCTTGAGCCCTCGAGTTGGAATTCAAGTTGCACAACTTTTATAACAGATGACCTCTTCTTTCTCCAAAACTAATGGACCTCATTCACCAATCGTAAACAAACAACATTTAGCCACGTGATAATATTGATAAAACAATGGGGAAAAAACGTATCACGTGACAGCCTTTATGATTAAGTAATTTGTATAGAAGTGATAGAGAATCACGTGGCTAAATGTTGTTTGTTTACGATTGGCGAATGAGGTCCATTGATAGAATTACACATAATATTAGCTTTTTTTTTAAGCATCATTTCTATTTTTCTTGTTTCTCTCTCTTGTCAACAGACCTACACTCCAACCGGTTTTGATACATACACATATCAATACAGTGTGTCGGATAACTACAAAATACACATGTCTATATGGGACACCTCAGGTGAGTCTACCTTCCTTCATAATCTTTACAATTTTGTACGTTTGGGTGAATTCCTTCAGAGATTAAGATTATGGTATAATCCTTTAGGACGGCATATCAGAGTTTGAATTGGATGTGACAATCCGGAGCGCATACAAATGACCTGTGACAGATCTTGAAGGCACAAATGATTGGAGGAGAGGCTATAATGAAATGAAGTTACATAAAGTGAAAAGAGCATTAATGTAAAATGACTTTATAGAGCAAAGTTTGGTTTCCCATTAAGAAGCTGATGTTGTGTAGTTTTATAGCCATTACAGTATGACATTGTTTGTTAGAGGTAAATGTGTAGACACGTGCTGAACTCGTTATGGTACATTAGATTTGACTGATGCTTATCTCCAGAACGAGGCTAACACGTGTGTAGACTAAGTTCCATTTTAAAGTTGTTTTTTTTTTTAAATAGTCTCGTCCAATTTATGAAATATTATAGATCTTCATACATGACATTCACATAAATAAACAGCAAGCTTTTTGGGTGTATCCGGTGTACAAAATGAAAGAAGTGTTTTTATTTTAAAAGGTAGACTATGATATTTTTTTTGGCACAATTTAGGAACTGTATAATGAAAATTTAATTTGTAGCGCAAAATAATTTGAATATTGAGGAAGCATTAGACTTTCACTCTAAGACTTTAAATCTTATTTGAAAACTAAAATCACTGCTCCATCTTTTTAATTTTGTTGCCAACAGTGACATTCAAATTAGCGTCCTTGGCATTGTTAGTTTATCGCGAAAACCTCCAATGAATGAAACACATTAAATGTGCATGGGTTTGATGCATTCTAAATAATGATCACACTTCATGCTTTTATGTATGTGTGCGTGTGCGTAATTCTACGCAATTGACATCTTCACATTTGAATGGAAACATTAAGCAATTTTTTATCTAAAGATGATTTCACTCTCAAGCCGATGTATGTCTGGAGGTACAGGGCATGGTTGTATTGAAACTTGACACAAGTCTGGTAAAAAAAAAAAGTAGTGTAACTCTGTTTCATTGAATCATATAACTCTCACACTGTGATTTTGTTTGGTCTGCACACTACACTTCTGAACAAATCACTTCCTTGAGTTCCAGCCATTCCTCAAAGATTTTCAATTTATAGCTAACACTTTACTATCTCATTGTTTATAACCATTGGCATGAACTCGTATTTTATCTCTAAGTTGTTTTTTGCCTCTCTTGTTGTTTTTTTTTATTTTTTTTTTTAATACATGTAGAGAATTTATCACTTTTGGCTCATGCTCAAAATGTATAAATAAACCTATTTCATCTCCAGCTTTGCACGTGCTGTTTCTGCCCCGCCTTCTACCGCTTCCCCATCTTTACGACTTAGGAGAAACGGTCCTTGCTTGACATAAAATAGTTTTATCTCGTCAGAGCATCAGTTGGTGGTAAACAGAGAAAAAAAAATCTGGCCACATTTGATTCTGCCTTTTATTTATATCTCAGCTGCTCACCGTTCTGTTGCATTTGTGCCGGGTAGTCATCATAATATTTTTTTAGGCTCAACTTTCAATTTCATTTGGTTCGTTTTTTGAGCTAGATCTACATCCAAAGCCTTGCAAACGTTAAAAAAAAAAGGTAAATAGATTGTTTTTGTTGTAGAATCTATTTTTAAACGACTCTCTCTTAGGAAGGAGACCATGTACCCCTAACCCTCCCAGGTACACAAATCTTATCTCATGTCAACATTTCACCAATCTATGTTTCAATGATTCACCGAAGCGCTTTAATTTTTATTTTTCGCTGTATTTTATAAGATAAGATAAGTGTTTTGGTAAAGTATCATTCCAAAGTAGCATTGTTTTGTCGTCTATATTATGGCCTTTTCTGTTCGTTGAGCCTCTGTTGTGTACTTTGCTGGCATGCCATATGATATAGCAAACTGTCAACATGTTAGTACACCATCATGTTAATGTCGTCATGTGTGAATGATCAATAAATAAACAAAAAAGTATTACCGGAAAGAGAGCTCGTAGTTTCTAATGAATCTTTCTTTTCTCTAAATGTGAACACAATTTTGTCATAATATTTAGTACAACTTTTTTGTAATTGACATTGATGATAGTTTTCCCTTGCAGGGCAGATGATATAAATGTCATCTGTTTCGGTGACCAACGGTTAACGAGGGTGCCATGTGGCCAGCACAATGACCAACCATCTTTGTCTTTCCCCAACTAATGTCAATACCCATTAGAGCTGGGTGGACTCATCGGCGCCTAAAGATCCCGAAATAAAAATCCCAGTCTAGGCCAGGATTTGATAGGAACTTTGCGTCAGTTGCAAAAAAATTGAAATAGTTTCAGTTTGGTCGATATAAGAAGAGCCTAGTTTGAACTTAGCAGAGAATGATGCAGCACTAAAGCAAGTTAACTGTACATTCTGATCTCCTTTTCTCACACAGTTACCTTTCCTTGTCTTTTATTTCCCTTACTTGATCTGCGATGAATATTGTTTGCAAGACGTTATGTAATGTCCAGAATCTGGATAAATAAACATTGTTGTAATGACCGCTTCGTCTGCCTTCTGTGGAAGATAGTTAAAAGAGTCTAGACCTGCATGTGCTAGTGTCATTCAAAAATGGAAAAATCTATGTTGTTAGGAAAAGATCCCTAGCCATATGCACGCACACAATTTAGTTTTTCAATATTGGACCTGAGTGAACATTTGGTACGGGAGTACGAGTGTATAATGTGTTAAATGTAACGTGTGCCAGTGCTGTGCCAAAGTACACACGTGTTACACAGTGCATCTACATTACGCAGACATTTTAAAACTACTGGTGATTGCATGAATGACATTTGTTCAATGAACTTGAAATGAAAAAGAAACAAACTCTACTACGTTGCTGTTAAGTATTTATTTGTTACAGTGGCGATTTATGACTGACCACTCTCGTTTTCACGTTGATTGTGGAGCCCAATCCGTGATTAACAAGGATTCCTTGTCACCTTAAAATTGCAATGTTGGAGGTACCTCGCAATACAGAGAACTGGGGGATAGCTTGTATGTACCGACTGTTTACACACCAAAATGCAGGAACTCTTATTAAAGGAAACTATTGCAGTTTGGCAGCTGGCGAAAGAACAGCTGTAACTAAAACATTTATCGAAGGCAGATATCAATAGTTCTATTAGGAAAAAATCTTCGGTGAAAGGTTTTCAGTTAGTTGAGAAATCATCTTAAAATGATGATTTATAATTCAATCTCGACGGAAATTTAAAAAAAAATATTCTTCGACCGTGTGAGCATTGACGGCTTGAATTGAATAATAGCTGTTCTTTTAGTGGACTAGATTTCTTTATCATTATCATTATCTGGCGTCTAGCAGGTTGCACCTTTAGGTCAACTTGTCTGTTGTGATATAAAGCTCAAGACAATTTATTTCACCACACTCTGTATACTCGTCTCCAGACCCCCAAACTTCTTAATTCCCTTAAGTTCCCACACACAATATTACGGACACATGGAGTTAATTACATTGTAAGAAAAAGTCAACCGTGGACCCGGCGGGCTCGACTTACATACTCACGACCGTGGGAATTTCACGGCTGGTGCATTCCGCGTGCATCATGGGGCGCTGCCGACAGACAACCAGCCACGCTCTCTGCAAATGTGCCCCCATTGTTTAAAAGCATATGTTTTATGTCACACCAGTCTACGCATCAAGAACACGTTTTAAAAAAAATTCACTTGTGTGTGTGTAAAATCTTTGTGCGTCAACTTTCAAGGTCGTCTCCATCTTTCAATCTGGTATGGTACCCCTGCAGTCTTATTTTTTCTTTCTTAACAGTAGAGATTTCTTTGAAGAAAAAAAGGTTTTGCTTGTCTGCATTTTGGGGAAAATATATTTTCCCCATCTATGGATTTCCCAGCATCCCGTGTCTCGCACATCTCCGCGTTGACTTGTTCTAAACGTAGATCTAAATGTTGAGAGCAGACGGTCGTTTATATTGACGTCTGAACGTCTCTGTTTGTTTTGGACCTGTGCACCCATGCCACAGCGTTCACCTGGTAGCAAGCACATTCGTGTGCATTTCAAGACGTCATGCCACGCATCCTGTAGTGCAGTTTGCTCTTGGTGCTTTGCACTCCCAGACTCTATGCATTGCCTGATTCTGTGCTCTTCACTCTTGGCTCTGTGATGTACAGTTCTATCAGATAATGCTTTTAGTTACTTCAATACTTATCGGAGACTCAAATATCATTTTGACGTTTTGATAGTCCAACTATTCACTTGTTTTGTTGTTTGTTTTGTTTGTTGTTTTCTTCAAGAAAAAAAACTCAAATTTAATGGAAAAGTTTAACACTAAAAGCAATACTTTTAAAATTTTCATTGTGGAGCGAGATTCTATACTATACTATACTATACTATACTATACTATACTATACTACAATCACTGTTTAAAAAATGAGGCGTTACTTTGTGGGACTCTATGGTGAACATTTACTTAGGTTTCTCGTCGTTATCACTCTCTCCCATTTCTCTCTCTTTCACCCACACACACACACACTTTAGTTAACAAGACTCAGCTTTCTTTCTTGCTGTCTGTCTGGCTCCGCCATGCGTGCCCTAATCTAGCTGCCATGTCTGTCATGTATGTACGTAACCAGGTTGAAGAAGGAACATTTTCAAAAATAACGTAGGATTTGTTGTTGTTAGTTGAATGTATTAACATTTACTACAGTCAGACGTACTCTTTTCACTTTCACGTAACTAAAACTGGCAGAGTAAAAACACGACTTGTAAATGTGCACATTAATTACCCATATAAAAACACTAATTTTTCTGCGTCAACTAATCAAATTATCTAAAAACCTCCAACTGCACCCTCGGGGAATTCAAAAACTAGGTCAGATATAGATCTCTACGTTCACTGATCAAACTGTAAATTGGCTTACATCGCCCGAACCTAAAACTGTCTTGCTCTGTTTATTTGTACGTGTAAACTCGCTCGGGTATAAAGTGGGTTAAAGAAATGCTTCAACTCGCAGGCTGCAAACAAATGTGCATAAAATAAAGAAGGTCACATTAATAGCTGATGTCGTACCTGGTAACCACTCGTAGCTCGCTCTTTTGCAGACCTCCATTTCCCCAGGTGCTGATATCTTGGCAGAAGGCCAATTATCATTTTTAAAGAAGGGCCACATATTTTTTAAAATGTTTGAAACATCTAGATAAGCACTGTTATGTAATTGAACATGCAATACAGCCTTGCTTTAGTCTATCTCATGTTTGCTACAGACATCTTGCATTGTATTGACATACACACTACAAAGACTCTGTTTATAACAAAGAATAGCTGCCTGCTCGTGTGTTATGTGCTCTGGACTGTCGTCTCCATGGTCCCGGTTTGAATCCTACCCGCCGTCGCCAACACCCGCCGTCCTGCGGGAGGTCTGGGCTAGGATTTATTTATTTTCAATTCTAAAGGAACATTCGAAAAAAACAACATAGCTGAATTATGATGTTCGTTGTATGATGAACTAGAATATATCAAAGCCTTCAGAAAAAGGCTCACCAAGTTTACCCAAAGTTGGTATCGGTATGCCGCTGAGCTGACGTGATGGTATTTTTTTTTTAATGATGGGCCAAACTTTGGCGGAATGTCATGCGCAATGTTGAACCTGGCCCGTTCTATTATCTCCCCTTGAAGAGCTCTTCAAAAATTTGACACTAGAGTTCTTACCAGCGATAAGCTCACTCTATTTGATAAACCAATATCTTTGTCCACCCTCCATCCTCCCCCCCCCCCCCAATGCCATCCCATTCCCTGTATGCTTGTGTACATCAACAGTCAAAGGTCATAGGTCGATGTGAAGATTGGGAATTGCCACCTACTTGAAGCTGTTTACAGTCTGAGATCTTCAACGTTTTTCTCTGCTCGGCTAACTGCAATACATTTCTAAACATGACGCCTAGTGGCATCCCCTTCCCATCGGGTTTCTTTCACTTACTGGTAGTCTTCAAATATTCATACACAAAAAAAAAAGTGCGCTGTGAGAATTTCAAAATCTCAGTTTTAAAAACCCCACATGGCTGGTTCACTGGTTGAAAAATTGTAATATTGGTTCCAAATTTATAGTCACATTGTGGCGGGCGGTGAAAACTTTTGAAACTGCTATTGGTCTATGGCCCTATAGTGTATAGATTTGAGCACAGTCTACACTTCACTGATCTAGATAATTTAGTATCACGGTGTAAGGGGACAGAAATGTTAACGTTCTTTTATGAGTTGTTTCTTAATATAGCTAACTGTTAATTAGCTACTTTGGTGCTAGATCTAGTATCTTCCATTTCATTTCCACTCATTGAGTTACTGGCTGGGTTATTGAATGTTACTATGTTTATATCTCCAGGTGATGTAGGCTATGACAGAGTACGGCCATTGTCTTATAGTGAAGCTGATTTGGTCATCATATGTTTTGCAATAGACAGACCTGAAACCATGGACGATGTTGTCTCAAAGGTGAGACTTTTATCTTTTTAGAATCAATATAGAGAGATATTTGAGCGAACATTTTGGGTTGTTCACATTTTTTTTACACTAGTTTCTATTCATGTTGTTGCTGGGATAGCCAAAACAAAATTGTGTGAATGTCTATTTACACACTTATTAAAACCTTAATTTTGGTTCTCTTTGATTTTCCAGTGGTATCCTGAAGTGAAAGAGCAATGTCCTGCAATACCTGTGATGTTAGTGGGCTGCAAGTCTGATATAAGGGCAGAGATCAAAGCCATGCCTTCAGATAAACCCAGACCCAACTTTGTCACATATGATCAAGTGAGTAAAAGTAGTTAAGAACTAAACTTAAAAAAGTAAAGTTCCCCTTTCAGACCTTGCGATCTATAGGGCAGATGATGTTAAAGTCATCTGTTTCTTTTAGCCAATGGTTAACAAGCAGGGTGTCATGTGGCCAGCACAACAACCAAGCACCTTTACTTTCCCTAACTTTGGCCAGCACAACAACCAAGCACCTTTACTTTTCCTAACTTAAGTCTGCTATCCATTAGAGTTGGGTGGACTCAGGAGGGCCCAAAAAAATCCAGATTTTCAAAATAACAGTCTTCACTGTCAGGTTCTTGTGTTTTATTGTATCTATCATAGTTTTAATTCAATGTGTGTTATTGTTATTCTTTTTCTGAACTTATAATATTTTGGCCCAAGTTCAGCCTGACAAGCACACCATACACATACAGTTGTATTAAATTAATAAACTAAGTGTATAATGTTAAATAACAATAAACATTTATTATAGTGATATATTTACAAATGAACTGATGTATGATGAATGATAATAATAGTATCAATATCCATAAATATATGTGTAATATCTCTAATCCAATATGATATAGTTATTTTCTTTGTGATATATCAATGATCAATTATTTGAACAATATCATTACCTCAACATATTCATCATAAGTTGTTCAAACATTCTTTCAACGCAACAACTGGTAATCCACATAGATCTAGTCTGTAAATCCAATACTGTTCACTGACGATAATTCCAAAAAGTTCACAGTTCACACTGCAACATCAGGTCTGACCAAGGCAACCCGCAATCTGGCATCTTGAACCTCAGGCTCATGAAAAAATCAACTTGAACACCAGACGATTAATTGACATTAGTGAGATGAAGGCCTCAGTCCTGTAGACTGTAGACCTAAAGTTGTATTCTCAATATAGAAAATTGAGAATGGATAAACGAGTCTTGACACCAAGACTCGACACTAAGTCTTACACATAGACTTGACATCAAGCTAAGATCACTACTTAGACTTGACGCCAAAAACTTGAAACAAAGTCTTGAACTGAGAATACGACCAAAACCTAGACTTGTCGCTAAAACCCTATAGAAGATAAAAGAAAAGGATTCTTCTAATCATCTAGATCTAGTCTAAATATAGACTTACAAATACGAACGAATTCAAATAGAAAAACTATACCATAAAAAATAAAACTCACCCTAAACAGAGGTCAAGATAATCCAACAAGAAAATGTCCAAGGCAAACGTTAAGGCTATCCAGTAACAATAACCAAGGAGAAATTCAAGAGCTCTCAAAACATGGCTTGCCCCTATACAGCACAAGATGGAGAGACTGAACTTGACGATAAATGACGCAAATCACACACACACACTAACTTTACGTCACTAGAAGTTGTGACAAGCAACAAAAGTTCCTTCTCCTAGTCTACACAAGAAATAGTGTAATGACGTCATCAATATAGTGAACAACGCCGCACTATCAAATAGAGAAATAATTCTACTATACAGTTACATAGATAACTGCTACCCATTAGAGTTGGGTGGACTCAGGAGGGCCCAAAAAAATCCAGATTTTCAAAATAACAGTCTTCACCAAGATTGGAACCCAGGACCCCAGGTTCAGAAGCCAAGCACTCAGCCACCATGTCCCCAGGTTTAGCACTAGTTTGTGTGTTTAATCTGTTGAGATACAATTTTTTTTTTAGCAATTATTTACAAATACATGTCAAGTCTTCACAAAGACAATCTAAGTGAGAGAAAGAGAAACAAAAATAAACATAGCATCTGTAGGAAACAACAACAAATCTGTTGATGATTTCAAATAAATAAATAATAAATTAAAATCAATGTTGAGTGTATAGTTGTAGCTGTTTTAGTGCAATATATGTACATTTTATAGAGGGACAGAACCATTTTAAACTTTTAACTATATAAATTTCTTTCAGGGTTTAAAGACCGCCAAACATATTGGGGCATTGGTTTACTCTGAGACATCTGCCAAGACTTCTGAGCGCAGTGTGAATGATGTCATGGAAGTTGCGGCACTATCCTCAGCAGGCTCAAAGAATGGCTGCACATTTAATGCCACGAGTGGCACCACCACCACAGCCAGTAACTCAAGTACCGGCAGCAGCGGCAATAGCACCTCCAGCAGTGACAGTCCCGTCTTTCGGAGACAAAGGTCTTTCAATCGTAGGAAAGGTTTCAGCGGTGTCAATGAAGCCAAAGTTCATTTGAGGAAGGAAGCAGCCAAAAGCTGCATTGTTATGTGATCCATTTATCTTCTTTTCATGGAATCTCAGCCTGTGCCTGCATCTTATCTTTTCATCTCTTGACATCTGTGATGGCGCATTGTAAAGAGGCTTGTTCTAGGCCAGTGAATATATACTGCGTCATGCATCCATGTGTCTAACTAGTTATTTGATAAAGCTGTCAGTAAAGATTTAGTTTTAAGAGGCTAGTTAAATGAATCTATATTATTTAAATCATATTTATGCACACTGGTATTGACCATTATCACCTTATCTGCATAATTTATTATTGTTATTGTTAAGGTGAACCTATGCTATTCTAGTTAGTTTTTTTTTTTTGCTTTTTTTTAAAAAGATTAGTTAGAAATAGTTAAAACATAAAAACGTATTTTATGTTTTATTTCATGTATTAGTAACTTCACCCAGTTGTTTGTGGGTTGTTTTATTAATTCTCTTAAATAGAATTGATGCCATTTTAAAAAAATCATTTCTTCTCGAATAAGCTCATTTACTTATATGGCATCAGTTACCAAGACAATGCCATTCAGTTTTATTATTGAAACATGTGTCTATACACACTTCAGTATTACACCGCATTATGTATGTTTGTATCACTATTCATATTTATTACTTCAATGGTTAAGTGTAGACTTTAAAGAAGCGTGTCTGTGTGTAATTCAATGGAAGAGTTATTTATTACCTATGCTAGTCCTATGTTATTTTTCTCAACCTTATCAGACATTGTGGTGCATTTATTTCATTCTTTATCTATTATGTTTTTATGCATTAATAATTTAGATTTGTCTAGTTTTTAAAAATGATTTTAGGGATTAGCAAACTTCTCTAGTCAATAATTAGAAAGGGGTGAAATCTAAATTATAGATTGAGTATGCAGAGCTGCATGCATAATAAATTGAAATCCCTGTTCTAAAATTAAATATAGATGTTGAAAGTCATAATTAGATTAATAATGTTACCAAACACTCAAGTGCCTTTTCATAATTATCTAAGAGCTACTTCACCTTTAATATCTGGTAGCCTAGAGTAATCTTCTGTAGAAACTTAAGAATCATGGCTTTATTATATAATTCAACTAAAACATTCATGATACAGCTCAGGTTCTAAAATTTTAAACATTGTACAAAACTTAAGAAAAATAATTTTGTTGTGACATTTGTATTAATTGTCTATTCATGTAACATCATTTTTAAATTAGTCATAATTTGTTTTTTACTATTTGATTTTTAACTATTTTCTCAAGTTAAAACTGAAAATTAGATTTTACGGTATTGTTCATAAATATTTAATTTGATTGTAAATACTTTGTACATTTGTATAAACAATTTTGTTTAAGGTCAGCTCAAAGGCCTACTTATTTTTTACTAATGCTTGCTCTGGAGCTGTTGCGCAGCTCATTATGATTTTACATTATCAAATTTGTGGCTCTGTATATAAAATATAATGACAATGTCAATGCATGCTTCGAGACAGCGGGAAGCTAAAGGGTTTTCATGATTTGATTTTCTTTTGTTCATTATGAGTAAATACCTCTTGCTGTGCAGCTCTGGGTCAGACAGTAATATTTGTAATACTAAAATTGTCATTTAAATAATAGAAGATTTAAGCATTTGAACACAAATTTTACAGCTTTTATTTTTAGTACTTCATTCTAACACACTTTAATGTAATGCAAACTAAAATTAATTACATTGCAGAATTCTAGGAATATGTTAAAGAGGTATTTTAGGTTCAGACTTAAATAGCATCAGTCATAATTTTAAAAAAAGTTCAATTTAGTCTAAAATTGATGACAAAAATAAAAAGATAAAACTTGATTAGTCTGTCCTAAAGTCAGTGTGAAGAGGTCAGTTTCATTCTATCATAGAGTGTCAGTGTGAAAATGTTAAGTGTCTATTTTGTGCAAAGATGTAAGACATCCTAGAGTGTCAGTGGGTTAAGACATCCTAGAGTGTCAGTGAGTGAGCTGTACTAGATCCTAAAGTCTGTATGTGTGAAGTTTTAGGATGTGGTATTTGTTTGGAGCTGCCAATGATAGCTGATGGTATTATATCTATCCCTTGTCAAGTCTTTCATTGTAAAAAGTCTGTACAACATCACTTTGAGTTTTCTTGTGTTTGATTTCCAAAAAAGTTGTCATTGCAATAGCTTGTAGTAATTATGTTGTAGATGGAGGCGGGCAAACAGAAAAGTTTGTAACAATTTAAATAAATTCAACTATAAACCTGATCATTTGAATTTTTAACTTTATATTTTTTGTGTTTTCCACCTGTGTTGTTGTGTTTAACTTCATTAAGTCATAGGTACCTATGTTACAAATGCAAGAGAGCTTTGAGAATCTTCAATCAGTATAGAAAAGTCCTTCCAACCATGACCATTAAGGAAGAGAAAAGCTTGTGAGGTCGTGTTCAATGTAAACTAAACGAGTTCAGAAGATGATGTCAACTAAGAGATTATTTGGTTGTCTTTGTAGAACATGTTACTTCCAACACACAAAAACATAAACCTCCGGGTCTTTAAACTTAAAGTGGATTCATTTTGACCATCCTAATAATAAGTTTGTTTTTTTAAAGTTAAATATTATGGTGATGTGGGTGATATCTTAATAAAAGCTTTCCTTTTTAAGTTCAATATGTGTGTGATAGTTGATTTATAAAATAAACCATTACTTACAAATGCAATAACAAAGAAAACATAATTACAAAGAATTAATGTGGAAATGTGTGTGTGTGTGTTAATAGTGATCTTAAATAAAATATCATTGAAATTCTAAATGAACCCTGCCATTAACATCAACTGTTTTAATAATTCTAACAAGACACAAAGTTAAGAGGCCATTTCTTATTTCATATGCTAGGACAAATTCGTACAAGTTCTCCTTCTTTCTGAGTGCCATTATTGAATGGAATGGGTTGCCTGAATCAGCCAAGAAAACCAAGGACGTAGCAGAGCTGAAGTCACTGATTAGCATGCATGACTAGATTGACGCATAATATGAGTAGGAGCAATTATCTTCTCTTATGAAGTAGCGTCTGTAATCGATAAGATAAGATAATATATTATGAAGGGTCGTTTTTATGTATGTCAAAGTCCTAGCTCAACCACACATCAATCATTGACCCACTTAAGGACGATAAGAAAAATAAACTGTAACAAGTTATTACTTACCATATACTTGGGACAACTAAGCTGACACAATTGAATTGACCGGCGGTCAGCTTTTCTATATTTCTATTCATTTGTCGTAAAGCAGTCCCAATAATGTTTTTAAAAAGATGAAATACACAATGTTGAATAGTTTGAAATGGCATTCCTCACACACACACACAAACAACAACTACAACAACCTGCAATGCACTCTTAGGAACTTAAACTCGCGATTCTAGATGCTTACCCCTCACCTATCTCCCCCCCCCCCCTAAAACGTCCTGGTTACGCCCATATATAAATATAAGAGTATAGAAAATTATAGTTTGGAGGTATTGATCCAGACTTATATAAAAACATTAAAAGACTAGAATTCTAAATTTTAGTTAGAAATGTAGTACTGATAATGTGTATTAATAAATTGTATAAGTAGGCCTATTATAAACATAAGTATATTGTCACAAATTAACTCTATCCGCCCAGCTAAAGAATTCTATATACGAAGGTGCGCAAAATGTTCCTGAACGTCTTTTAAATTTTTTTATTTTTTTTGTGTAAACTCTTTAATGAATACCCACTTACTGTGTAGACACAAGCACAATTTAATTTTAAGATGATTATCTGTTGAACAAACTATAATGGTCAAACCAGAGTTTTTCGGTGTGGCCAATTAGCTAGCAATAGCTTTCCCCCCAAAATATACATAACCTGTCAAATTTCTAGGAAAATCGTTAGAGCCTTTTTCGAGATCCACGTCCACCGACTAGGGTGTTTTGTTTTCTAAACTAATGAAGAATTTACAAGCTGCTAAGAAGAATTGTAAAAATTGTTATGGTGAAAAAATCAATTTACACCACTTATTTCAACATAGCAAAGTACGTACATTTTCTTTTCCGCCTTTTTCAATACCTATGCCATTCTATGCTAAGCGACAACTGCGAACGGCTAGTTCATGTAACGGGAAGCAATTCATAATTTGGCGAACAGAATTACGGATGTGCTGAGTTATTTCCCGTATTTTATATATGGGATGAAATTATTAAAAAATTAAATATCATTCATTTACACCATGGGCGTAGCCAGGATTTTTTTCGGGGGGGGGGGGTTTGGGGGGGATTTTTTTTTCCGCTCCCCCAGCGTGGGGCAAAGCCCTGCCGCCAAGCACTATTTCTGGTATTGAAAGTCAACAAAATGAAATTCCTGCTATATGAAAAAATTTACTCAAAAATGCTATTCTTACTGCCTTACTGGCGCCAGGTTGTACTAGGATGTCATCGCAACCCGTAGTATGCGTAATTCATTTTGTCGGAGAAAATGTCTCGCAAACCTCATGCGACGCTCTGTCACAACCTTACTAAGGGGTCGACTCCCAATTCGGCATAGGATTTTCTTGATTTAGACCCGATCTCTATGACTCCTAAAATCTATCTTAGCCATCTTTTGTTGAGCCACATTTAGTGTTTTTCAATTTCGACAGATGACTATTCAATGCACTTTATTAATGGAGCCCCGCCACTGGTAGAAATGTGTAACCTCTCTTGAATACGCTCTTGGAATTAGGTGACTGTAGTTTGCTTTAGATTTTATATCGAAAAGGGAAGTTTTATCATCAAAATCATCTGTTGTGGATTTTAAACTAAAAAATCTCTGGAGTTGTTGTTTTTTTTTAATTCAAAACCCCATTTAGCTACGGTCATAGAATTTGGTAACTGTAGTCTGCTTTAGAAAATTTTTTAAAACTCAAAACCATCTGGAGGTTTTTTTTAAACTTTTAAAGCCAACTGACTACACTCGTAGAATTTTGAGTGTACAATTGCTTTGTTTTTAATATAAAGAGATATTTTTTACCTTTAAACCCCGTTGAAAGGGATTGAAACACAAAATTGAGTCAAAACCCATTTAGCTATGCTCATAACATTTTAAGGGCATAATTTGCTTTTTTTTCATATTGAAGAAGCATTTTTAGCTTCAAACCCTGCTAAATGGGGGTTGGAACTCAAAAGTGAATCGAAACCCATTTACCTACGCTCATAACATTTTGAGTGCGTAATTTCCTTTTTTTTATATTGAAGAGGTATTTTTTAGCTTCAAACCCTACTGAAGAGGAAGGGGGGGGGGGGGTAAGCTCAAAACCCTTTGGCTACGCTCATAGAATTTTGAGTCTGTAATTTGCTTTTTTTATATTGCATAGGGGGTTACAAAAAATGTTCATTATCTGTGCTCTTGGCATTTGGGGGATAGGGTCGTTTTGTGGTTTGTTAGCAGAAGAGAAGAATTTAACTGCAAAAAAAAAACCTGGTAGGGGGCTTAAAACTCACAACCACTTGTGGGGGTTTTAAATTCAAAACCCCCTGATAGGGGTTTTGAACTCAAACCCCCCCCCCCCATGGTAAGGGGATTTTGAACTCATAACCCCTGGTAGGGGGTTTTAAACTCAAAACCCCCAGGTAGGGGTTTTAAACTCAAACCCCCCTGATAGGGGTTTTAAACTCAAAACCCCTTGGCTGCGCTGGTGCAAGTGATGATATAGTATTAAAATGTCACCCAAAATAAACAAAATCAAAGCAAAAAATCAATTACTGAATTCCGATCCCCGCCCCCCCCCCCTGCGGGGGGGGGGATTTCATTTCGGGGGGGGGGTTTAACCCCAAACCCCCCCTGGCTACGCCCATGATTTACACTCTAGAGTCTAGGCCTACACTAATGAACAGATTGTATTGAACATGAATACAGAAAATTTAAATTGTATAGCATCTAGAAATAAACACCCATTACAGTGTTACTATTTAAAGGAGGGCTACATCAAAACAAGATTACAGATGAACCTTTGTGTGTACATTAAAAATTGTAAGAGGCCCCTATGAGTCAGTTGTAGTCACACTTCGCATGACACACTTTTACCTAAATTGCATCAGTGGGGTCGGCAAAGGGCGCACTGCAAAGGGTGACCAATATCAGGGAGCAACACCAAAGTGTGAAAAATAATTGCATTTCTGCAAAAAGAATACACTTTGTTTTATTTTCTTATTTCTTCTCTTTCCCCCCCCCCCCCAGGTAACACTATTAATATATTCATTCCAATACAGGTAAAAAAATAAAACAAGAAGTGCCAGAGAGCTCAGATAAGTGCGGATTGTCGGCACCAGGACCCAGGCTCCGCATGTTCTTATCACCGCCTCTGTGTATCCAAAAAAAAAAAAAGAGTAAAAGCTGTTCATCCTTCACCTTCACCTATCAAATTGTCTGTTGGGGCATCACTCAAGATGTGTCGACCATCTTTCTCCAATCCTCAATGTATTTTGCCTTGGATAGAACCTCCTTCAATGGCAGGTCCGTCCATTCTTTTATGTTGTCTTCGCATCGCTTTCTCTGTCTGTCTCTTCTTTTTCCTGGTACTGTTCCCAGCGCACAACTAATAGAGAGCGTCTTTCTCATTGAAACACTGAACTGATGCCCACAACTGATAGAGAGCGTCTTCGTTATTGAAACACTGAGCTGGTGCCCACAACTGATAGAGAGCGTCTTCGTCATTGAAACACTGAGCTGGTGCCCACAACTGATAGAGAGCGTCTTCGTCATTGAAACACTGAGCTGGTGCCCACAACTGATAGAGAGCGTCTTCGTCATTGAAACACTGAGCTGGTGCCCCACAACTGATAGAGAGCGTCTTCGTCATTGAAACACTGAGCTGGTGCCCACAACTGATAGAGAGCGTCTTCGTCATTGAAACACTGAGCTGGTGCCCACAACTGATAGAGAGCGTCTTCGTCATTGAAACACTGAGCTGGTGCCCACAACTGATAGAGAGCGTCTTCTGTGCTAAACAATAAACAATCTTAAGACTCGAAGTCCACATGGATCCCTTCCTCATCACCCTTCCCGTTTTGTCCATTGAGACGTAGACTCCCTAGTCATAACATTTGAATGTTTGACAAATGACATTGACTTCCCAATCTGGACGCTTGTGATTGTAAGTCTTCATTGTTGTGAAACAATATTTAATTAGCAGTTCCTGTCAATCTACCTCACAACTGTGCTTATGCGAAAGTAACAGACTCACAGGGTCTGCCCGCGAGTTTCTGTGTAATACACCCCCACCCTTTTTTTTTTTCTTCGATTGTGATCCATGTAAAAGTTCTTTTCCTAGATTTCCAAAATATATTGTTTGCATAGTTTGCGCATGGTGCTGCAATGCCCTCGAGACCCATGTATATCAAAACCAACCATACCAAAGTTTTCGTTTGTGCTATGAAAAAAAGTTTTGACCTTCTAGATAAGTGAAAGTGATAACCAACTTGATACAACAGGTAATGTGCCAAGAGACGATAAGTATGCAGATACTTGAGAGGAAACACAGAACTTTCTAAAATATTGAATGAGAGAAGAGGTGATCTTTTGGAGATTTAATCGTTCTCGTGGATCCCTTCTTTCGTGACTTGTCATAAATATGCTAATTTAAGTTCCGTGCTTAGATTTCTGTTGTCGTCTGCTACACACGGTACTGGAGTTACCTCCTTTTACAGCACACCTTTGCTTTAAGAAAGGTCTCTTGCAAATTAATGAAATTTAAATTTACAATAGTTCGAGATTTACTATCATATATAGAATAGAATCGGTGAATTTTGAACACATAGATCTAAAAATATAATGTTGCCAAGAAACGCAAGATGAGATTGTAGGAATCGAATTATATCACAATACATGTACTGTCGTAACCTCGGGTCTGTAGTCATAACATTAAAAAAAAAAAGTAAGATCTTCACCTTTCTACTTTTCATCCCTCAAGACACCAAAATTTTTTTTTTACTAAATTAAGACATTCTAATAATAGTTAGAAATAGTTGAAATAGAGATGAACATGGTTGTAAATATATCGTGATGAAAGATGTTTTCTTTTCAGATCTTATACAATGGTTATAACAAGACTTACTATGAGGCCTAGAAGTTTCAGCGTTTTTGTTGTACGACAGTTCAAGTCTCACATTGTAACAAATAAAGCGGGATGTGGTGGTTTAATAACATTTCTTGAATTGGAGGTTTGACTCTATAGAAAGTTGTTATATCTGATAGTTCCTAAGATAGATTCCCTATCATACACGAGATGAATCAAAATTTGAGGATCCAGACTTTGGCAAGTTAAGTCACAATCTGGACTGGATTTACACTTGATAAGGCCCTAAGGTATTCAAGATATGGAGCACTTGTAATCAACATAAGACAATTTTCTCCTTCTTCAAAACATTTTTCGGAGTGGAGGGGCCCTAAGCTATAGATTTTGTTGCCTATAGGTAAATCCAGCATTGATCACAATAGATTCTGCCCCGACTTAAGCAGAAGCAATTAACACCAGAACATTTTCTGGGCGCGCGCTTTATCTCTCGAGACAGAAGTGGCCATTTTGGTCTATGTATCGTAATAATTCTGACCTGATATCACCGATTTGCAATCTGCATGTGTATTTAAAACGTTCATGAGTTAAATGCCTTAAACGTCATTGCGATAAACTCAAATAAAAGATTTTGTTCAAAAATCTTAGAGAAAGTTAAACCAGCCACCTCAAACAAATGGCAACAAAAAGGAAAAATTCTCTTTGTTTTCCCAACAGTTGCTGAGTTGCACTACAAACTGTGAATGATGTAAGTACATAACACTCCCCATCCCCTCCCCACATGGTATCTTCAAACGACGATGCAGCGAATGGTGTGCTAGCCCTCGTATATGAGAATGAATGACTTGTCAAAGTAGACGTCTCGCTTATTTGAAGCAACGTTGTGTACACATGGCTTGGGAGTCTAACGACCGAAGATATACCTTCCTTCTTGATCTTAAAACTCGCAAAAGATCTACACACATTCCTTATAAATAGTGGCGTGTGTGTGTGTTTTGTTTCAAAAATTCGGGTCTGCTCTATAGCTTACAGCCCAACACAATGATTTATACTGGATAATAAAAGTCTTCAAAACATGCATCTTCGTATTGTCATGCCTGGGTTGCTTTTGTTCAGGTTTTACTATTATAGATACAACAGACATTAGCACATCCCGTGACACTTGTAGATGCTATGGACGTTCCATTAAAGGTTGAAAACACAGAGAGAGAGATAGAGAGAGAGAGTGAGAGAAAGTGTTCCGACAAAATGCCCACATCGTTGTTCACATAATCAATAAGGATGGCTGCCTAGTCGTGTGGTTTGCGCGCTGGACTGTCGTTCAGATTTATCGATGATCCCGGGTTCAAACCCTGCCCGCTCCAATCCCCCGTCGTCCTGCGGGAGGTTTGGACTAGGAAGTAATTATCTTCAACTCTGAATGAACATCCGAAACATGTAAAACAAACAAACACGTAATCTTTACTTCCCTCGACTTCAAGTTATGGACACATTTCTTATTGTTCCCATACAGTTCTGACTGACTTGTTCCCATACAGTTCTCACTGACTTGTCACTATGTTGCCAAGGACGCTACTCCCCCCCCCCCCACTCCTCTAAAAATGTGCCTTTAGTGCACCAGAAAGATGCATATTAGTTTTAGTGTGAAGACACGTTGGTATATTTATAATATAATAATATGGCTCCTTATGTCTCGGAGGACAATGCATGCGCCCAAGTGAGTCAATGTCATTGATTTCGTGTTGAGACGGGGCAGAAAATAGTGTGACTGATCAAGCCGATACTGGAGCGGCAGAGTTTGCCACAGTTCGTATATTTATATGATAATTGTATTTAAACAAAGTATATAGTATATACATCCTACACAGATAAACTTCTTTCCGAAATGTTCATTTCAAAACATTTTTTTCGGGCCGGGGGGGATATACATTTATGACAAACGAAAAATTGTTGAGTTAGCAGAAGATTCGAGAGGCATGTGCCTCGGTTGAATGCTGGACACCATTGTTTTAAAAGTTTCACTGTTTTCAAAGCCTCGCTGTTTTCTTTGCAGAAAATGTAGACTTATAACAGGGTGGGTCGGGTGGCTGGTCGTGTTGTATGCGCTCTGATATCTGCCACTATAATCTTGGGTTGAAACTCTGCCTGTCATCATGTTCTGCCGATAGTCTATTATCTGAAATAAAGAATTGAGTTTGCTTGATCGCACGGCATAAAAACAAGAAATTTAAACCATCATCATAGTAATAAAAAAAATCAAATAAACTGAAGCTAGATTTACCTCACTGTAGTAACAAATAACCAGAGAAAATAGAGTTAGACACATCCAACATTTAAAAGATGCTTTAATATTATAGCCGTTAATAATGCTATTTATAAGCTATAGAAATTTAAAGAAAAAACAACTTGTATAAAGAAGGACGCTGAGTGTAGCTGAATAGCCTAACAAAAGTGTAACCAGTGCATTTAATTAAGAAAATGCAAAAAAGATGCTGATGCTGGATTTTCAAATAGGTCTAAATATAGCCTTAAACAGGCTTACGTTCTGTAGATACTTTGCATACAAGTTGACTTCAAACTGAGTAAGGGAATGCACTGCTCGCCGTTTCAGTTGTTGCACAATAAATGTCATGAATGGGACCCACCCAGGCCAAATGAAAATACGTAATTTAAATCCCTATCTTTACCAGGATTTGAACACGGGGGAGAAAAAAAACAACATTTTTACCACATGAACAAAGTCAAAACAATACACTACCAATGATTATGAAATTTAAAAAAAATGGATATACAAGCAAAGTTTAGGCCTAACTTAATGCACTTAATAATTTATTTGAATATCCCAAGATACCTCCTAACTAGTCCTAACCAATTATTTTATGATTCAGACTTTGAGTTCGCGAATCCGAGCCTCCCCAAACTTGTAGGCCCAACTTCGCTGCGTTGAAATGTTTAATATTCATAAGTGCTTTCACTTGATCAGAAAGTCGGACCCCTAGGCCCTACCATTTTTTTTTCTGCATTGTAATTTATGCTTCCCATAAACATACCTTTGTGAAATCTATTGTCTATTTAAGTTTAATATTAAAAAAGGAATTTTAATACTGTTTCTGACTATTCTTTGGGTTCTCCATTTTATATCAAGATGTAGATCTAGCCCTTATAATTTTCCTTGCCTTTGCACACACGTAGCCTACTCAACATGGCTTCCGGGTGGGAACGGCCGTAAAAAGAGACAATTAAGCGAACAGGGAAGCAAAACAGAAATCACGTTGGGGTGCTAAGGACCGAGCCTTGGATGGAAGAGAGAGAGAGAGAGAGAGAGAGAAAGAGAGAGAGAGCTGGGAGATATATTTGGAGGTTATCATCCTTTTGATCGTTTCTTACTGCCACCATGACTGAATAAATGAAATTATTTTCTACGGTCATAACAGCAGCGTCCTAAACAATGAACAAACCAACAACAATCCAAACTAGATATAGAACTGTACAAAGTACACACTACACATAGTACATTTATGTTTAAAAAAGAAGTAACACTAATTTTTAAAAAAATAGCCACAGAAGGAAAGTACGTATAAACAGTTGAGGCCAAGACCTAAATTTTATGTGGGCGAAGAATATTTTGGGAGCCCCCCCCCCTCCCTTTGGCGGAAAGTAGGTATAGGTGACGATAAAACTTCCTAACTTAAAGTCTTTCCCTACCCTTTATATTTCTTAAATATTTTTTTTTTCATTTTACTTTCGAAAAGCTCCTTTTAGTTTACTTTTCTGTTATGTATTAGAATAGCTGCTTAACATCTTCAATGGCATTCTGTTAATTAGATATCAGTCTGTGTAATTTTTCACGTGATTCTACAGCAGTGTTTCCCAAACTGTGTCCCACCGAACCCTAGTGTTCCGAGAGGCCTGAAGATGTGTTCCACGAACAACTGAAACAATGAACTAGTAGGCCACAACGTGAATTAATCTCTAAAAAATACGCAAAGTGTTCCGCTACTACCTCAGAAGGTGTGAAGTGTTACGTCAAGGAAAAAGTTTGGGAAACACTGTTCTACATGTTGGAAGTCACTGCTCTCATCCACCCTTAGGACTACTTCATCTTTTGGATTACTTTTTAGTTTAGGATTCATCTACAATATATGAACTTCAACTTCACTATTAACGCCTACCACCTTGCGCCATTATCTTATCTTTATCTTGTCTTATATAATACAGACATTACTTCAAAAAAGAAGATGATTACGTCCTACGCGTCATGCATTTCAATATTTTACCTATTTTTTTTAAAGCTCTCCCAGTGTCGGGTTCAATATTATCCGATAATTTTTTAAAATCATTTTGCCGGTTGATGCATGTACGTCAAAATCTTAATTAAGATGGCTGGCATTTCTAGTGTAAAAAGAAGTAAAAAAACTATATTTGAACTCGTTTACCATACGACGGATCACTTTATCTGTAACGGTTGTTGATTATTTTTAATAGATGTTGAATTAGTGAATCATAGTAATTATGCACCCTATTGCCATATTTGTAAACATTCGAGGCCTCTCGAACCGCGAGGCTGTAGACGGTCGCCCACTTCGCCTACGCCTTGCGCCGCCTATGCGTATAACTGAACTAGACGTATGTCAGGCTATGTTCCAGTGCAAAAACAATACCATGATGTCGACATATACATGATCATTGTCACAGACGTGGTTTGCACTTAATCTTGTCACTGTAAGCTTCTTCCCTAAAGAAGAACACAGGGGTGTGGCAGAAAAGCGCATCAGATTGCAGTTTTATTATAAATCAATGGTGGTGTTATAGGGCCTATAATTACATTTGATGCTTGTCTGTATATAACAACTGCTATAGATTTATTTTGATCTAGTATTAATTTCAAACTGATAATTTTATTAATTTGGGTGCCTGTGCGGTCTATTTTTTTTCTTTTAATTAATTTTTTTAAATAACAGGTGGACGTTTCTTAGTCTATGCAGTATATATATATAGATTATAAATGTACATGTATTGTATACAATATTTTAAGTAACAGGAACTCCACATGACTCATTTTGTTTTTTTAAAACCCTTGCGCATGTCAAAAATATAAAAAATGGCGACGATCGGAAAAGTCACTGCTAGTACAATTTGAGCATTGCTATTTATTTTATTATTTTTTTGTATTAACACAATCTATAATGTAAACTGGCTTTCGCAGTTGTGCCTTTGGCTTTAGCCTTAAAACAATAAATACATGAGAGTTACTGCTAGATCTGTAGTCTATATGAATAGACTTGTGTTTATGTGCATTTTAAATCATTTTAACTTTAACTATTTTAAGCCATTTAATTTATTGTTATTGGAAATTTCATGAAAATTCACTCATTAGTCTCATTTGTGTTTTTTTTTTACAACATCGCGAATACTTCAACTTCAAGTAAGGAAAGTGATTGACTGTCCAGAAAATAAATTTAGATTAACGTTTGTATTGTGATGAGTTCATAACTTCATTGAAGGAAGTGTAAACTCAAACTGTGAGTGAACTATCCAGTAACAATCATTCATAGAAATAGAGATCTAGATCTACTCTAATACTGATAAAATGATAAATGTTAAAGTGATATACTCAGCCCTATCATATAACTCTAGTCTAGATCTAGACCTAGATTGATTCTAGATCCAGTGCCAGTAGTGAGTAGTAGTAGACTCTACTAAACTTAGTAGACCTGAAAAGTAAACATTATAATTAATGACTGAATTAGCAACTTGACAATTCAGTATTATTATTTATTATTAATCATAATTAATTATTAAACTTAAAATAAAACAGCATTAGAAACTAAAACTTAGATCTACTCTATACTATACTATAGTCTTAGTCTTAAGTGCCTAAAGTTAAAGAATCCAGTCTTACTTCAACATTTGTAAAGTCAGTAAGGAGGGAAATAAATAAAAATTTGATCTAGATCTAGAGAGACTTTAGACCTAGAATATAATATATATCTAGATTAGATCTAGTCTAGAGATTGTCTAGAATCTAGCTAGAAAGACTCAATTCTAGATCTAGAATTAGTTATAGTAATATCTATCTATAGTCTATCTATCTGATTGAGTCAATTGAGTGGCAAGAGAATTTTTTCAATGTTTTAAATGTTTACCCACATATTGTCAATATTGAATTATTATTATAATACAGATTACAGTCAGTTAATTATCCAGTTTTTTTTTTACTTCAGTTGAGTTTGATCTTGACTAGACTCTAAATTGATTCTAGATTCTAATCTAGATCTAGTGCAAAAGAGCTTAGAGCACAGCAATAAAAAGCTGGCTAGAAGAAGAAGAATCTAGTATCTAAACACAGAAGAAAAAAAGAAAGTTAGAGCAAAAACAAAGTGCAGCTTAAAATAGGAAATAAAATAAATTTAATATTAACAAAATTAACAGATCTAGATCTAATCTATACAATTGTCACAAAATTAATTGCGTTTTCTCACTAAACTTTTAAATACAAAATAATAGTCTTTTACTAGATTACTAGATCAAAATATTACAAATTATAATTATGTTAAATTACAAAATAAATTAGCATGCTTGTCTGTTGCAGAAATGGAAGTTAATTAGTTGTTTATAGATCTGACGATCTGTTTGGTTCACATCACTGTGTGTATTATTGTGGATTTATTCTTATTTCATTTTAATCCCCCGTCTGCTTAGAACATTTTCTCTTTGAACTACATTACTAGCTTTATAACATCCAATAGATGTAGAGACTAGGACATATAGACATAGGGGACTCATAGAGATAGTCCAGGAATGACTTTAAATTTAATACTAGAACTAGTAGTTTGACAACATTAATATAAATGTAAAATAATTAATATATATATATCTTAGTATAAAAATATGCAAATAGTCTTAAATGTTTTTGTATTTAGGAATTTTCGGACATTAGGCTAAATGATTTTTTTATTTTCGCTCACTTTGATTGGCTTGACCTTAAGAATGAAGCAGTGTTAAAATGCTGATTTACTTCTGTGTTGGAAAAGTTTTGCTTTCGCACTAAGGAAAAAGGCTCAACCTAAATAAATATACTTCTGAATAACTTTCTCTTACCAAAGGAAGATCATTGTGTTACCTTTCGGCCTTATAGAAAGAAAGTTACACTGACATCAAAATGTCTTTTCTGAGTAGCTTTCGGAAACTTTTCAAATTTGGTGCGGATGATGATGATAAGAAAAAAGGACAGTGGAATGTCAACATAAAAAAAGATGCTGATCCTAATCAGTTTTGGGAAATTATTGGTGAAATTGGAGAAGGTGCCTTTGGAGCAGTTTATAAGGTATTGGTTAATACTCCTTATTTAAAACATCTCTAAGTTCATAATAATATAATATATATACTAATATATATTTACCTATATTTTTAACATCTCAGGTTTATAAGGCAATACTTTATAATGCCCTAGACAGTGCTTTTATACACTTATGAATTATATTTGTGTTTGTTTGTTGATGATAGAGCTCTATTTATTTATATATAAAAAAAAAGCTAGCTGACTTATGTTTTTATATAATTTTACCTTGGTTAGTTTATAGCCTACATTTGTTTAAAGGACACATCAATTTTGATTGTTGAAATATGATAATGAGGAATTATCTAACTGATATTTTAAATTGTTCTGCATTGATATTTTTAACTTATTTATTGAACAGTATTTGATATTACTTGCTCATGGTATTTGAAAAAATATTTTTTGTTATTGGAATCAAAGACCAGTATTATATATATCCAATGTAAACTATTTATCAATCTACTTCTTTTAAAATACATTTAATAATAGTTCAGATTTAATTTAAGTAGTTTTTAATGCATCAAGTGGTTAATTGATAGAATATGTAAAAGATATATAATATATGTTTAGAAATTAAATTAACATGACACTGAAAATAACATTTAACAATTTGTTTTTGGACCTACAGGCACGCAGGAAGGACAACAATGAATTAGCTGCCTTGAAGCAAGTAGAGATAAAGAATGAGGAAGACTTGGAAGATTTTTCTGTAGAAATCAATATTTTAGCAGAATGCGCCCACAAGAACATTGTTGGCCTCCATGAGGCTTTCTTTTTTGAAAACAAATTATGGGTTAGTTGACCCTTTTTTAAAAAAAAAACAACAAAAAAAAAAAACTGTACTTTGCTTTTGTCTTCTGAAAATGTTAATTTTACTAAATATTTAAGGATGTTTCTGGTCTAATGGACATGCTTTGGAAAAATATTAATTTATAATTTAATTAACCTTTATGTATTGAAGAGGCACTTAACAACTAGTCTCTCTTTTTGCCTGAATTGCCAGAGTGTCACTTTGCACTTCTCTCACCCTTGGTCTCATGGAAATTGGCCCTTTCCTTTCCCTAGCTCACCTCCTCCTGTCTTGCCCCCACCACTGGTTCCCCGTTGCCCCTGACATGCTCTTTGTTACCTTGCTTCTTGTACTACCTTTTAATTGCCCCCATTTAATAATAATTTAATTTATAGAGCACTGTTAACAAACATGATGTAGGCTCCAGGTGCTGTGATAACATTGCAAACATAAGCACAAGAGCTAAAATGACAACTATCTAAAAAAGTTTGGAACAGATAGGTCTTAATGTTCCTCTTGAATGTAGTGAAGCATGCTGTCTGTCTGAGATCTATGGGGAGTGCGTTTACCTTTTGTCTGTGTACAAAAAAATCCAGTGAATAGTAACTTTTGAGGGAGAAATGTGGTGTCACTTGAGTCCATGGAGCACAGTGTTCTCTGAGGGACATATGGGGTGAACAATTCACTAAGGTTCAAAGGCTTTTCTTTATTGTAAATGCACTGATGGCAAAGTGTGGCCTCCTTGTTTTCCATTCTTGCTTTCACTGGAAGCTGATGGAGTCTGTGCAAGAATTGCTCTCATTTGTGAGCTTGAAAGAAGTGGAAAATAAAATAAAACATCCTTTGGAAAGCTTATCTATAGAGTGTGTATATGTACTTTATGCTTGCTATTTAAAAAAAAAAAAAAAAAGCTCATTTTATAAAAAGCTAACTATGTCACTGTTACAGATGTTTATAGAGTATTGCGGAGGTGGAGCTCTAGATTCAATCATGGTAGATCTAGAGAAACCTCTCACGGAGCCTATGATTCGTTATGTTGCTCATGAGATGTGTGTAGCTCTGGCATTTCTGCATGAGCATAAAGTCATTCACAGAGATATCAAAGCTGGGAATGTGCTCCTGACTCAAGAAGGAGATGTTAAATTAGGTAACCAGATTAAATTTTATATAAATAGTTCTTAGGTTAATATATAATAGGTGTCACATACACAGTGTCTATATTTAGCTCGTCAGCAACCTCGGGAAATTTCTCACGTGGAGATATGTTAATTATTGTAACTTGGGCTGCATTTATTGGTTGCAATGAGCTACGTGGGACACGTGACATGGCTTGAGCCCGGGAAGGTTCTGGTTTTATTGTTCAGTCATTGTATGGAACTTGGAAGTGAAACATCCACTAAAGCTTTGTATTAGAACTCAATTATATTATTGTGTAGATCTATCATTTTATTCAAGTACGTTGAACCATTGTAATTATTTGTGAATAGCTTTTTCAAGTTCTGAATTAAAGTAATTGTTTTAGACGAAGAGAAGTTTCTTCATTGAATACAGTAATATACTTAGATCGACTTAGCGATACACAACTTCTAGATGATCAACTGGCAACATTTTGAATGATTGTATTATCAATTAGATCTAGCTACTTCTATACGATCATCTTATTAAAAGAAGATTTCAAGATCCTCGGCAATCACGATCATTGTTAGTGTGATGTAGACTAAGATAATCTTCAACGTGACATCTATCATTGCATCTTCCTAGACATCTGACATCCACTAATTGATGATTGTGATAATTGGAAAATCATCATACAAAATAGTTATAATTAAGATTGTTTAAGTTCTATAAGAAAGTTATTTTGAAGGACTGATGTCATTAGTATAATAAATTGAGTTCTTCATCAAAAGGTTATATGTTGACTATTTCTGTTTCAGCTGATTTTGGTGTCTCAGCTAAAAATACAAAAACAGCTCAACGCAGAGATACATTTATAGGAACCCCTTACTGGTAAGATAACAATTGATCGTGAATAGACTTTGTCCCTTCTTTGACAAAGTAACCAATCAAGCTGTAACATTCTACCACATGTACTTCTGCCACATCCCCTGTAAGAACAGGTCACTCAGCAGGCAGTTTTCCTGATTGTTATTAAAATTAGCGGGCGATGTCTGGGCAAAGAATGATTACTGAGTATAAGCTACTTATTTGCTGACATCAAGAATAATTCTAGATTGTTGCTTAAACTACAGCAATGAAATTCAATGTCTATTTACTTCAACAAATATCATAAGGAAGTCTTCTTGTGTGTTGTAATTCCATATTAAATAACATTTCAGAAATTTCAATTATCAATGTATTTGAAAACTAGTTAAAAAGACGAGAAATTAGGTTTTTGAGTAAAATAGTTGGCTGTTACTTTTTCCACGAACCATTTGCAAATATCTCTAATGTAAAGTAGATTTTTAAAAAAAAATAAATTTGCAAATGTGTTTTGAATATGCTTATATAGAATGCACAGTAGACTAAAATTGGAGATTTTCAGCTCAAATCACACACTAGACTTTTGTGTCATCATTACATGATAAGAAAGTACACTTTAAAATCTTTTTTAATTGTTAAATCTACATATTTCAAATCTCAAGAGCTCACCAGTTGATTTGACTCAATCTTGTAAGCTAATAACTCAACATTTCTTTCAGGATGGCGCCTGAAGTTATACTGTGTGAAACATTAAAAGATGTTCCTTATGATTACAAAGCTGATATATGGTCTTTGGGTAGGAAGTTTAACACATTATTGGTACAATGTAGTCCAAGGTCCAGAATTAATTGTTAATAACTTTGTGCATTTTTGCTAGGCATATTTGGGGACATTCTTATTTAACAATTATTTATTGGTCCACTAACAATAATCCCATTGTCTGAGACGTGTGGATAAATGTCATAAACTCTTAGCATGTGGAAGGGTCTTGAATTCCAATTCTGATGAATATTAGGAATGTAGATCTTGCTGAGCTGTATTTATCAAGCAACCACAGAAACATTTTCCAAATCTCCCACATGTTCACAGTAGGAAATTGAACCAGAGTGAAGAGAACATAGTATTATAGCATGGGGACTCACTTTGCAGAAGTTAATGCAATTTTAATTCTAATTCTAAAAATAATAGTTGCAAATTAATTTATTCCACTGAGTTTAGATTTAGTATTTAATATAATAATTCACCCCTCCTAAATTATAACTATGACAAGTTGATAGCATTAAATTAAATTATAGCCATTGTCATTATATTGGTGATTGTATGATTTTGTATCCAACTCATTACAATAAATGTAATTTTTTATTTGCTCATTATTTTCACCACTCAATTATTTTTTCATTCTACTACTGTAGGTATAACAATGATAGAATTTGCTCAGATAGAACCACCAAACAAAGAGATGCATCCCATGAGAGTGCTGATTAAAATACAAAAGGCTGAACCACCAAACTTTGACAAACCTTCCAGATGGTAAGTGTATGATAGACCATTTCATTAATTTTTCCATAGATCTCTTAGTGTTGAGGTTTTCAACCCATGATGCAGCTCAACAACTCAGTATATCCTAATTTTTTTTTCTCATTTCAATTAAGTCACAAACAAATAAATTTTCTGAAAGATAATTGGACAAATAATATTATCCACATATTATTCTCTACCTAATGTTTGGATTGCCTTGACCCCAGCTTAATAAGGTTGTATTGTTGTTTTTTTATTCCTTTCCCTCAAAAAACTGTTCTAGGGCCTCTTTAATACATGCTATGTTTAGTTATGATAATAAATTGGATATAACTAGAAACTCCATAGATTAATTTCTAGAAATAAATATTTTTAAAAACTTATTTTGACTCAGACAAATTTTAGAACTGAAATTAAAGCATCCCATTTGGCCTCTTATATTGTCAAATAAATTATGCCATAAATTAAGACACTCTTAGTTTAAAGCACATTTTCAGTGACTAAAATGTGCCCTTTTCAGCTATGAACATTACATACTCTTCATTAGATACCTACCAAAGTGTTTAAAAAAAAAACTAATGGGGTAATGTAAGTGTATTGAGAAATGTGTTGGAAAGTGAACAAAAAATAATAAAAAAAAATTATCTAGTACTTCAGTACCATGCTTCCATAAAATACAGATCTGCAGGGCACCTCCTGAACCTTTAGAAATGTTTTGATCTCAGGCTCAATTTAAAGAAATGTTTTATGCTAGCCTAATTTAAATTGTAAACCTTGGTGAAAGCTAACTTTCACTATGTCAGAGCTTAGCAGCTAATTGGCAAGAAGAAGAAACAATAAAGGGTAAATATGAGTGAGAGGCGAGGGTTAAGGGGATATATGATTCTCAGGTCAAGTCATTATGGGATTTCATTCAGTTTACTATGTGTAGAATTTTGAATGCTAGTGTTTAACCATTACATTTTCACATAAAAGAAAGCTTATGACAATAAATATTCAATACTATTTGTACTGGTGCCACAAAAATGTTTGTTTTAAATTACTTTCTTTTCCATTCATTCTTTTTTTACCAGGTCCAAAGATTTCAGAGACTTTGTGAGCAAGTGTTTGGTGAAGAATCCAGAACAGAGGGTAACAGCACAAGAGTTACTAGAGGTATGGAAACTCTAATAGTTTAAACCCTTAGTTATTAGTGAGAATCTGTTTCTTTTCATGTCATAAGAAACATTTTTGTTTTGTTCAAAGCATCCGTTCATTAAAGGATATCAAGACAAAAAGGCCATCTTGGATTTAATATGTGAAGCCAAAGCAGAAGTTGTCGAGATTGTGGAGGATTTGACTGAAGAAGAAGATATTTTGGCTATTAAGGTTGTTAAGTTTTTAATTTTACTAGATATACATGGATCTTAAATGTCAATATATTGTTAAAAGACTCAATAATTTATTTGGGTAATTGCAAACACATTTTAACAAATAAATAAATCATCTTATCTAATCTTCAATGCTTAATATTCCTTAGCTTTATTCACACCTTGAAATCACATATAGTTGAAATTTAATGTTTCCTCTATTCCTTTCATTCCAAAATAGTCTTTCTTAATGTTGCATACTTAAGTTCATTGATAATGCTACAACATATTTCTATAATTTCTTAATATAGTCCATTATGGTTTTGTAATTGTTGTTCAATGACTTTGACTTAAAGAACTGATAAACATGCTTTTAAAATCTATTGTATACACTTACTATTTAATGAATTTACACCCTAACTATTATATAAAGTGTATTAAGTAATTTCATACTAATTTGCTTTTTAACAATTTATTTTGCAATGCAGAGAAACATGAGCGCAGATTCTCAGTCCATTGATTTGGATAGCATTTCCCTTGCTAGCGATGAAAAAGACAAGGTAAAAAATAGTTTAAGATATCTCAGACATTAGGTCTACTTTTGTCATAATTCCTTTTTGGCATGGCTTGTTTTTTTTTTTTTTACATTGGAAGTTTTTTTAAATATTCGGCCATGACATCTCTTCTGTGTGTCTTCTAGTTGTTTCTAGTATGATTTAAATAAAAACAAAAGCTTAGAAAATCCCAGATGATATTTAAAGGCTAATGAAATTCTCTGGAAGAACAGAGATTTAAAATACTATAAAGTGAAGAGGTTAATTAATTTTTGATTTGTTTATTTGTTAATTGTAGTCAAAGTGAAACTATTACATTTGTTGGATATTTGTAATTGATAGATACAACTTTACATTTTCATCCATCCCATGGAGTGCTCTGGTCTGCTTCAGTACATCCTTCCATTCAGATCTCTTGAGCTTTTTGTCTCCATGCCTGAACTCTCAATCATCAATCTATCATAATCATATTTGCTCCCCTGTTCTCTGAAATCCTATCAATGTGCCGTGCCCTGCCTGGCGAAGTCTGTCTTTTTTTTTTTTCCTGTCACTATCGGTTAGTCTTCATACAATTGGTTTAACATTACATGTTGAGTCTAATTTATTAAAGTGTTGAAGTAAATTTGTTGTTTTTGTTCCTGTGCTTTAATAATTGTCAAACTAGCATCATGCTTAAGTGGAATAAAGAAATTTCTAGATCCTTGTCATTACAATGTGGCAGCCACACAACCATCTTGATATTTATAGATGACTCTTCATAGTCTAACACACTCAGTAATCCGATGTGCAGTGTAAATTTGTGTAATTTAGGTATACTGTAGTACATATATTTTAGAATGTAGGTAGGTTTAAATTGTAATTTAGTAAAGTATGTGAAAGCTGAAATCATGTTTTGCATTTTTAATAATTTTTCAATAAAATGATCTTTTTCGTCTATTGTTTATTTTATACTCTTGAAAGTCTCCCAGACAGTGCTTCTCAACCTCAACATAACATCAGGTGGCAATAGTCATTAGAAGAAAAAAAAACACCAAAAAAATACAGTTAAGTTGTCTAAGGACATGAGTACCTTGCACTGGTGTGGATGGTATAGTTCAGACACACTGTTCCCCATTGTGAGCTTGGCCTTTGGCCTTGTATCTAACCCAAGCATATTGGGATACGAGCCATGGGCCTAGAGTTACTACTCAACTCTAAGGACAATTACAAAGAAGAAGAATACCCTTGAAAGTCTAAGTGAATATCTTATTATATTATAAATATAAATCTCTTCACATATATGGTTATTTTTTGAAGTATAACTAACCTTTGGTAATATGACATACCTGGTCATGTAACCTTTGTACTATCAAACGCTGTTTTCTTGTATTTAGCGTTCGCTACATACATTATATAAAAATTAAACGCATCAACATTGTATAAAATGTGTTACTGTTTGATAGGTTTAATAAAAGAAACCTGCCTATGGCAATATTTGTTTAACCATTTGGATTTCTTACTGTATTGATTATTTCAGTGTAGTATTTTAATATAAAGTCATAAAAAAAAAATCACATATAACATAGCAATTATTGTTTTAATTAATGTATTTTACCAAAGCTGTTAATATTGTACTTTTCATTCATTCCTAGTTCTTGATATTTCAGTTTAAAGTAAACTAATAAAAGGCTCAAAAAGTTTTATTATATAAAACCTAGTAAAATATTCTAAATTGGCTTATAATTTTCTACGTTTCAGGATCATAATGATGACTTGGAGCATTCTAAAGGAACACTCTACAGGATTGATGAAAACAAAGTAGCTTCTGTAGAAATCAAAGTTAGTGCTCCTGACAAATCACCCATGACCACAAAGAAGAAGCCAGCCCCATCTCCCCCTGAAGTCGTTGCTGTCACAACCATGCCATCTTCAGTGCCTAGTTCTGAAGCGGAAGAAAAACACTCGACTGATGAAGGCATAGGGCTAAGTGGTGATGATAAATCTCAGAGTTCAGACTCTAGTCAGGTTTGGACAATTTTTACAAAAATTTGGTTAATCGTTCTATTAAGCTATTTAAAGCTTAAAGTTTCCCATCAGCTCACTACAATGAATTTTACATAATTTTGATTGTTCATACATAGTGTAATAGATAATATTGTTGGTACTTGGCTTGGTGCTAAGAATATAAAGCTGACTTTTTTTTTTTCTCTGTTTTATTATGAACTTGAGAATTTATATGAATATAAAAAAACAAGTAAAAAAAAAAGCTTTTACAGTGACTTAATTTTTTAAAATTATAAAATGCAAACATTTATGCTACAAAACAGTTTTGTTACCTATACGTTGTTTTTGCATTATTATCTTTATATGTATTTTCTGCTTGAATTCTTTCATTGCTACCACATTCTGACCAGCTATTTCCAGTGGCTAAATTTTCGTATACTTTTAAATAAAATAAGAGAGAACTTACAATTCATCGCAACAAGTATACTTTAACATTGTATTTAAAGTCCTCAAAAACCCTACCTAAAGATCCTTTCAATATCTGATTGAAATTCCCATAATACATTAATTACAATAAAACATTCAATCATTTCTTTATATAGCTTAAATTATAGTATGTGAAACAACTAGGCTAATAGCAATTTGTATATTCTATTCTTATACATAGACTAACTGCATTATTTACCTGCTTCTCCAGCTTGATATATGGCTTTTAAAAAAAATTGTACTTAGTGTTTAACATGTCAGATAACATTATTTTTTGGAAAATCTGATGCATTTAACATAAGTTTGCATTATCTAGGTAGACTCATACATGTAAACATTAGCTGACTGGCAAGCGTTAGGAATGTGGCATTGAAAGAGTCCAGTGGAAGAGTAGTAACGTCATTGTTATATACAAATGTGATTTGGGCTGTGTTCTATTCTTTCTCTACAGCAGAGTGTTAGTCCAATCAAACTTAGAGAAGAGGAGGACAAGAAAGAGGATTTCCCTGTTCCAGTTGTAAGCATTCCTGCTAATGGGGAAGAAGTGGTTTCAGAGATTGTCTCTGACATAATTGATGATGTCCTCAATAGCACAATGCAGGAGCCTTCTGTTGCAAGTGTGGTTTTTGATACAGTCAGGGAGTTTATAGCCCCTGAGGAGTCCAATGAAGGCAAAGATAATGATGTGACTATTCAGGATGTAGTGGAAAAGCCATTGGAAGGTCCTGTAGAAGTCCCAGTTGAAATGAAAGATGATGACAGGGTAACACCAAGTTTTGAAAAGATTTCCGAACCCCCTTGCATAATACCAGTGGAACCAGTGAAATCCTCTGAAGAGGCTGATATACAGCTAGAACAAGACAAACCAATGACTGAACTAGGTACCATCACTGTAAACGGCTTTGTGGTCCCTCCGTTCAAAGATGTGCCTGAAAAACATTCCTCGAGCACCAGCCCGGAAAGGGATACTAAAATTAATGAGCCACCCAGAGATACTTCTATTGGAGAAACTGCCATGGTTCCCATCTCAAGTCTTGGGGTGCCTTCTAGTGTAGTCATACCTGTGCCTCAAACAGACTTGGACACCTTTGAAACCAAGATGATAGAAGGGGTGTCCAATGTTGATGATGACTCTGACAAGAGGTCAGACTCTGGTAGTGTCAACACTTTGGACAGTGACATGCATGAGCAGGATGAGGATGGTGAAACAACACATGTGCAGAGGAGACCCAAAAAGGGACATATCCGTGGTAGAAATGTAAGTCAGCCTTTTTGTCTCTTACACCTTTGGTTCTTAGAGTGTGTGCACTGTCTGAGGTGCCCCAGATCACTTACAAAATAGCCTACTTGTGTCTGGGGTGCCCTACTTCCACATGAATGCAATGGCCTCCATTCTAGGGCATCTGCACATTACCTTTATTAGTTATTATTGTTTGATAAAGTAGAGGCACACTTCATACAACTATATGTAGAAATGGTGATCACAAATCACAGGTGATTGAGAGCTTGTCTTTATAGCTCTTACTTTTTAAAAGGTTTGCTACCCATTTGGCAATGTTAAAGGACATTAAAACCTCCTGTCCTTATTGCGAAGTCCTTATTATATGAATGTTTTTTTTCCTAGTCTTAAGTAACAGAATTAAATTCCATCTTGTATCAAATATTTCCAACAAATTTCTGTCCCAGTGTTTTTCATATTGAGGTTTGATAATACAACACCACTATTACTTGGTGGCTGCAGTAATTTGTCCTTGGAATTCAACTGAAAATAGTTGAAGTAGTTAAAGGCCGATGTCAGAATCACTGCTTAAGTTTAATTTATTTAGTATGTAGATAGAACAACAATAAAAAATATAAGATTATACCTTGTTCATATACAATTTGGGCCTCTTCGAACCCATAGATACAAAACCCTCTGTCATTGTAGCTGTCCTCTGTCACACACTGCATTGCACCAACAAAATACAAGGTAATGCTCTTTACTTAGACAACAGCACATCATGGACAAATTTTAACTGACAGTGTATTCATATCACTGAAAAGTAAAGGAACCTAATTACTTTAACTAAGAAAAGATGACGGAGAAAATTTGTGTCAGACATCACTAGTATCTAGCACCTTTACACTCATGCTGTGAAATCCATTACAAAATAACTACTTCAAAAAGGCTTATCATTAACACTATATGCTTTAAAAAAAATGAAGTTAGAATTTTGTGTAAAAATGTAAGTATTATTCTATGTAGATATTACTATTTTAAGCCACTTTATTTAAATCGTATAACATCCCAATATTTAATTTGAGCACACTTTTTTTTCTTAGTCATATTATTGTCTCTTTCTGTAATTATTTTCAGTTTTCTGAGGGAATTATTCACATCATTGATTTTTAAACCGACTTTAAAGCTCAATGTTTATCTATGCGTCTTTTTTTTTTTTTAAGTTTTTAAATAGTCTCATGTTAATGGCATCCAAACTAGTCTTTATTTAAATATTCAAGTCATTCATTGAATCAAAAGGACTGGTACTATGCTAGATTTAGGTATCTAAACCATGTTTTGATTCAACTTTAGTCACTTTTGTGTTTGTTATCAGAAAATGTTACATTTCTTATAGAGTTAAAGCAGAAAGCCCTTTTCATATTACATACATTTGTATAGAACCAATTATTTTATACACTATACAATGAAAATGTTATGATTCAAATTAAAAGAAATAATAATTTATTTACACAGCAATTTTTATATGACACATTTAAAAACACATACAATGATTATCTTGAGCTCATTATCACTTTCATAGACAAATCAGAGAAAATTGAAGCATGTCAGTTGAAACACATCAGTATTTGTAAAAACTTGTTGAAAAGGAAAAAAAATCAGCAATGAAAAACTTTTAGGAAGGAAAAACAAAGGAGTTTTCAAACATCTGGGCTAGGAGCATGATGGGACTGAAAGGCAGATTTAAATCAATGATGGGATATTAAAAAATTCATCAACTAAACTGTTGTAGTGGAAGCTTCTTAAAAGGCTCAAGCCCTGCCATTATATATTTCCATAGATACAGTTTAGTAAAGACCGTACAAAATTGCTAGTAACTAACTGGGAATCATTCACATATGATGAAATGTTTTTGTCAGATTTTTGGATTCTGCCAACCCTTCGGATATTTGAGTATTATGAAATGTTCTTGGCAGCAGAACGGATTGTGTCAACCCTTTTGAATAGTTATTCGAGTATTATGAAATGTTGCAGCCAAATGCATTGTGCCAACAATCCCTGCAGATATACAAGCAATCACATCTATGTGATTAATTACCCACTGCTTCAAACATAGAAATGAGTTCCTATAAGGCAGCATAGAAAACTTTTTCTGATACTCTCCCCACCTCTGCTTGGACCAAAGCAGACTGAAAATGGAGACTAGATACCTAAATCTAGCATAGTACCAGTCCTTTTGATTCAATGAATGACTTGAATATTTAAATAAAGACTAGTTTGGATGCCATTAACATGAGACTATTTAAAAACTTAAAAAAAAAAAAAGACGCATAGATAAACATTAAGCTTTAAAGTCGGTTTAAAAATCAAATTTGGAAAATCAACCAAAAATGTCATTAATAAAATAAGTACTAAAGAGACACAGACTAGAATTGGTTTCCTGGTTCTCTTACAACATAATGAAATCATTAGACCACGGAAATCTATGGCCTCCTTCACTCGCGAAGCGACTATGGATCACCTCATGGAAATGAGATGAATGCCTGGGCATTAGCTGTGGTCAGAATGATGTTGCCCACATATAATTTCCCCCCCCTCCAAAGGAACAGTAGTGTCGATACAGTTTGGGGTCAGTGGCATCGCAGGTTCTGCCAGGGTGTAGCACTGGGTGGTGCAAACTGCCTTAGGGTAGCCTGCTCCTGATTTTTTCCTCAGGGTTGACTCCCGAAGCCTTTCCCATGTTTGGGTATAGCTGCAAGGCAACAGAGGTTTGAATTCAGAGTCTTCCGTCTCCTAGGTGGGTAGCCAACCATGGCTAATGAGCCCCTTCTGCCCGAAGCTTACTGGTTAAGGCGCCAGTTACTCACCTTTGCTCCTTCTCCTGTTAGTGAGCACCTATAAAATGCTTCCTAATGGCATGTCTCTCAAATAGCTTCTGACAACCAGTCCAACTCCTGGCCTTCACGTGTGGCTCAGATTGAGTCCGACAGAACCAAGGAAATAACTAAAGTTTATATACATCACTGTTTACAATGCATGAGTGAGAATAGTATATATAATCAAGGCTTATACTTTTCAACCAATTGATGCAATTATTATATGTATCAGTAGTACATTATTGAAAACACAAAATAGGTTGAAGTATAAAAAAATTTTGTTGACATGATGCCAAACACATGAACCCTTTTTCTGAACTGATCCATCACTGGATTTGAGGCTTAAACCTTTCCCTGACCTTTACTGGATTGATGGCTTATATCAACTTTTGGTGGAATTAAAATATTAACACCATGAGACAATAATCTTTTGGAATGCATCTTCTTGTTGGAGTATCTCTATTCTGCATAAATGAGCTAAAACACAATGAATTTCTGGTGGGATAATTTTAAAATTAACTCCAAATAAATCAATTGTTATCTAAACAAGTGATGAACAATGACTGATTTAATTGAAAAATAGAAAAGCAACTGCTATCATTTGTCTGGAGTTTTGTAATCTTAGTTACCTCCCATTGAAGAAGAATAAAAGAAAACTTTTGAAATTAGTTGCATTACATTTAGCTTTATACCCCACTGTCAATCAATAATCCTGGTTATGTAAGCCAGCTTAATTCACATTTATGTTAATATTTTCCTTGCAAAATCATGTTTCATTATCTTCCATCAGTTCAAATGATTTTCCATTGAACATTTATATCTTGTAATCCTGGTTATCTCCCCTTGATGGAAACCAAATTAAAAAACAAGCCTCTCTTGAAATCAGTTGCTTTAGATACAGTTACATCCCCTGTCAGGGAATTAGATGTGTCCTACATGGCCATATCACAAATATCTCAAAAGAAGAGGAAAAAAGGAAATCTTCTGATTGCAAATGAAATTATCAATAATCTTATTCAGTTTTTCATTTGTTGCTCCCTTGAGCACTGCAAGGATTCTTGGGAATATTTGTAGCTGTTGTAAAATAAAGGCTCATTGTTCTCTATCTTTAGTCTTGAGTTATTCAGCTTGTCCTAGAAACTTTAGTTTACTTTCAGAATATTATAAAAATGACACAAATAAAATTTAGATATACAATCACAGACAACTTTGATTTTGTCATTTACAAAACTTCATTACAAAGTAAAACAAAACAAAAAAACAAACCCAGCAATGTTTTATGTCTGCTGTCTATACTTGAAAAGTAATATACATGATCTATAGCTCCTCCTTCGTGGTCCAAGATGAGCACATTTCTCATTTCCTATGAACAGGAAGATGACTGTAAAGTTCAATCCCCCTTTGAAAGGCCAGCCACATATGTGGGCATGGATAGGTTTGATCAGTTGCAGATAGGCCTGCTTCTTCTCTCAGATTTTGTTGGTTAAACATTCTTTCATGTTGGCCACTCTCCTTGCTTTGTATCTTGTGACTAGGACACTCTGAGCTTCATGCCATGAGGAGCCATCGAGAGTAGGAGTATTCTTTTCAGACTCTAAGATCTAGAGTGCAGATGATGTAAAGGTCATCTTTTTCTATGGCTGACAGGAAAGAGGAAGCTCACATAATAATCCGCATGAAATAATGACTGATGATTTGGACTGTGAACAATGACCAAAAGATTAACGAGGACTCCAATAGTTAGCTCTACGCTCCTTAAATATTACTGTACCAAGATTTTTCTGGTCCTTTTATGATACTGATCGTAGATTCTACCAATTACTAGCTTGATCCCAGATCATGTTTATGCAAATCCCACACATATGTAATATGTCCTGAATAATAAGGACTATTGACTTCCTGCTGGTCAACCGTGACATAGCCCACTCTTTCTATTTTGGTTTACACATTGAAGCATGACATTAGCCTTGCTTTCTCATTGTTTATTTGTAATAATGGAGTTGTAAAATTGTTTACATTTAGTTCAAATTTTGGTAACTTTTAATGATCACTGTTGCATCATGCTAATAATTGAAAGTAATGAATAATGAATGTAGAATATCATTCTCAGTAGTTTCACTATAACAATACAAAAACTGGCATCTTGAAAAGATCAGATTCCGAGCTTTCTCTATCAGAAGTCTGGTGTTGCTAAGTACTTTACTTCATGCCAGTTGATGTTTGAAGCTTTTTTTTTTCTGAAGCATTTCCTGGGGGGTTTGTTGCACTTCAACATTACTACTGGATTGTTTCCCTTCCCATCAGACAGGTCAAACTTTCAGTCTAACTGCATCATGTATATCAGTGCATATTTGTTCTGTGACTTGTATTGTTGCTTTCCCCCACCCCCACCCACCCCATTTCCCTTTCATTTTATACATCTTGATTATTTCTTTGAAGCCAAGAAAATGTTTGGAATTCTTTTTTTTTTAACACCATTTACTGTTTATAGAGCAAAAAAAATGTTTCTTCTATCATTTTAGGGGGGGGGGGGGAAATCCCATTATTGATAAAGATTTTAAAGTAAGCATTAAAAACAATGACTGACTGAATATAAAAATTTAAAATAGTGGTCAATGTTTCTTCAGTAGCCTAGACGTAGAACTGGGGAAAAAGAAACAATGCTAATGTAAATCATTTGGTGATGTAAATTTTTTGTGTGTAACATCATCACATGCAAGATCCTACTGATCTAACTATTGTTTGTTGCACAGGAAAGCAAGAGCCACTACAGAACTATTGCCAAAACTAGAACCTACATGAAAGATGGTCAAGTGGTCACTTCTACCATCACTAAAGTGATAGCCACTGGGGAGGAGAACAAAGTCAGGGAGGAACATCTTCACAGGTCAGTGATGAAATTAGTAGCATAAGGTGCATGTCAGTTGTTCACCAGTGATGGTGATGAAATTAGTAGCATAAGGTACGTCAGTTGTTCACCAGTGATGGTGATGAAATTAGTAGCATAAGGTACATGTCAGTTGTTCACCAGTGATGGTGATGAAATTAGTAGCATAAGGTACATGTCAGTTGTTCACCAGTGATGGTGATGAAAATAGGTGGTGGCTTCACAAAAAAAAGTAAAGTAAAGTTTCCCTTTCAGACCTTGCGATCTATTGGGCAGATGATAAGGTCATCTGTTTCTTTGGCTAATGGTTAACAAGCAGGGTGTCATGGGGCCAGCACATTGATCAACTGTCTTTACTTTTCGCAGCTAAAGTCATGTACCCATTAGAGTTGGGCGGACTCAGGGGCACCCTAAAAATCCCAAAATTAAAGTCTTCTCAGAAATTTGAACTCAGGACCCCAAGTTCAGAAAGCAAACCCTTAACCATTCATCCACCATGCCTCCTGGTGACTTAACAAGCTCAGTATCAAAAGGATGAAATCGAAAAGAACATTTTGTAATTTGGTCAAAGTGTAAAATGTGTACATTTGGTAAAAGGATTTTCAATTATATTTAAAACATAGTCTGAAAGAATGTAATTAAATATCCCTTTGTGTAATAACCAATGCAGGATGATAGAAACATTTTGGTGTATATTTCCTTTGTTTCTGAGTCATTAGCAGCACCATTCTATTTACAAGCCAACACACAGTGAATTCCTTTCCTGGCCATCTGACAAGATTTCTTTCATTTCCCTTTTTTATGTTACTGTCATTGAATTTTCTGGTTTCCATGGCAACCTGTCGATATTTTAAGAGTGCCATTAGCTTACATCCATTTGTTTAGGCTGTTTAAAAAAAAACAACTGTTATTTATTGTGTTCTGTTCACAAAACTCGGACTTGTGCTATCAATTTGCATGTATGGATCATCACTAGCTCAGTGGTTCCTTCCTTTTCCCTACATCGAATTGTATTTGGTCTCCTCTGAAGCTTTCAACAATAGGGTAGCGAGCCAATGGTCATGGCAAGAATGACGCGTGAGTCATAGCAAAGGGAGGGAACCCATTCGTAACCTAGCGTGCTGGTCCCTCTCTCCCTTCACCCCCCTCCTCTCCTGCTAGTCTGATGGAATCTGGCACCGTGACGTCATGTTGGTCACCGAGGGTGACCTAGTCGTCTGCCGCTATGTGTGTGCGTGTTTATGTCGGCAGCACATTGTTTTGTATACAGATTTGGTTTTATCAGCAAAACAATTCTAGCTTTTTTTTGTGAGGTTTTGCGTGTGTGTGTGGTGTGTGTGTGTGTGGGGTAAATATGCTGCTGTTACAGAATGTAGATGTATTGTGTTACAGAATGTAGATGTGTTGTGTTACAGAATGTAGATGTTTTGTGTTACAGAATGTACATGTATTGTGTTATAGAATGTACATGTATTATTGTGTAAACCACACGATATAACACACGCGTCTGGAGGCTACACTGACACCAAATGCACGTTCAGAAATGTATATCATGCATGGCTCGTCGTAGATCTGACACGAATGTTCTATTGTTTGATGATAAATCTCTAGTGTGCATGTTACAGTAACACCAACAAGATATAACCACCAAGTATAAACGAATGTGTCATTTTGATTGGCATATTCAGGGTCACGTTGGCATCACTTGTCTCCGCCTCTATTAACATCTCTCGGTATTAGTTCTAGCAAGCCACCTACTACATATGAAATATCTGCCCCCCCCCCCTCCCCCATTCTAGTCGTTGTGATGCCGACGACAGATCTGAGCATGAATATTTGAACGCAGTGGTTTTACATCGAGTCTCGTGGACACAGTATTCACTCACGTTGGCTGTGCGTGTGTGGGAGACGAACTGTTGACACTTTGTACTGGCCACATTTCAAACGGAACAAAATCAGGCCATTTAATGAAGTGATGGACAAGCTCAACAGGCGGCCCTACAAAAATCGAATTATCGAACTTTGTTTTTGTTATCATTTTAATAGATGTTTGTTTACATTGTGTATGCGTGTGTGTGTGTAAGGGCGTTGTTTTGACTTATGTGACACGTAGTTGATATTCCTTACACTTAGGAAAGAAGGGAGCAAACTCTTGCACTAGAATTCACATCTGTTTACTAGAGAAAAGCAGAGTAACTTCAAATCCATACAGTTGAAGGATGAATTAGTAGAAGAGTGTCTTTCTTCAACTATAATCTTAAATCAAATACAACAATAGAACTTCAGATGGAGCACCCTGTATACCCCCCCCCCCCCCAGTAGTTCATCTTTGATTTGCTTGTCTCTTTTTTTTAGTTCCATATAACGCGTTTGGCCTTATAGCGCGTCTATTGATTCTCTTACTGTGAAATAGCCAGTGGAACTAGAGGAGTGTAACAAACAGTTCTCCATAGATTTGATTCAGTTACGAATGTTTCAAGGGGAATGAGCTTGGGCTGTGAGTGAGTTAAATGATCCAGTGCCTTGAGTCGATGACTGGTGGCCGGAGATGTGCCTCGGAGTTGACTCTTTTGTGTCGAGAGAGAAGGAAGAAAGTGGCCATGGAGAAAATACACACAGAGTGAGAGAGTGGGAGAAGAGGTGATTGATTTACAGAGACGAAACTCGGAATCACTTTGAGCGTGGATTGCGAGGGCCGAGCATTGAGGCAAAACCACCAGTTGAATGTGACGCTATTTGTGTGCGCGGATGGGGGTTCGCTGGACGTTGATGTTTTGAGTAGCCGTGCATCTACAGTGTACTGATGGAGTGAGACGGTCTATTCAGATCAAGGGCCGGCTCACGGTGGCCCAGTTTAAGACTATCTACATACCGGGGGGCCGGTCGAAAAAGATCGATTTCCTGTGCTCTGCTGTGAAGTCAGCTCCTCAAATAGCTCGAGAAACAAAGTTTATGCTCCTTGCACTGGATTGTGTTATTTCATTGAATGCGTTTTACGATCAGATCGGATATTGTGCACAGCAAAGTGGGATGCTAACGACTTGATTGGCTTGGACATCAGATCGTTGGCTTCTTGGATTGAGGAAGAGTATACAACTTTTGTGTGCAATTAGGCGAGATTTGTTCATAGCATAAGCTTTACAAAGTGTTGGTAATGTCAATGATCACTCAGTTTCTATTGAAAAGTAATATTTATTAAAACACTGCATTATTACTATTCACATGCATTGTGAGTTGATATGCTGACAACTTTTTCAGAAGGAAATTCTGGGACACTTATACTTGTGTTAATTGAAATATAAAAGAAAAAAATAATTAATTTAGCATGATTAATTAATTTTTAAAACTTTCACCACTAGAAAAAAGAAAGAGGCTAGAAATTCTTAAAATGTGAAAATATGTAACTCTTCAATGGCACAGATTTCTTTAAACACACATTTTTGGAAACTCAATTTGAATACATCTAATGAGTGGGACGACTAGTTTATGACTGTAGAGGATATATTTCTCTAAATAGTTCTGGATTTTCCCCTTTGAATTGTGTCATTTGAAGTGGTTTCAGTTCACGTTGTCACCCCAACCTGTTGTTTCACATTTGGCTGTTCAGTTTGAGCTTTGGGAAGTCTACAACATACACATTGAGATATTGTGTCTATTTATTGTCAGCGTCGTTTTATGGAGCAATGGAGCCCTGTTCTTTCTACTTGGCTAGGTGATATTTTCCCCCTGTTTTGATAACATTCGGTTGGCATTTAGTTGACTTGGAGATTGAGACAACATTACTTAATCATGTGAGGGATGCAAAAAGAAGTCACCATGTTCTTCGGTTCCACTGAAGGCAACGTGACTCAGGAGGACTTTGATGAGGCATGCTGGGAAAGTGCTCGCTCCAGTTGGATCTACATGGACATGGACCCCAAGCAAGAGACTTGCTGGTTTGAGAAGGGCTTTAACGTGACCCCTGATGAGTCCGAGACGCGAGAAGGAGTTGAGGCCGGGTCTCTGGACACGTCGAGTGGTTGTGATGGGGACATGAGCCTGGAGTTTGTTGAAGGATACACGCTGGCTCACCCAGAGGAAGATCGGGATGGCGAGGCGGACTACGAGGACATTGATGGTGACCAGGAGCCGTGCTATGAAAGCTGTGATATTCAAGTCAGTAATGACAACTTCATTTTAAAAAAAGACGACAGAGACATTTTGTTCAGACCACGTAAAGAATTTTCTGGACGGGAAAAAAGTTCCACAACCAGAAGATCAATTTCACTGGACAGTTATCCTTTTCCTAAAAACCCAGTGCACCTGTTAAAGATGTCTGAAACGTTTCACTATTCATCTCACATCAACAAACAACGCGCCCTCCCACCTGTGCCATCAGAACATTCGAACAGTTCCACACTAGCCTGGCCACAGACTGCTCAACTTTCGCCAGTGTCTCTCATATCAATGCCGGGTCACCTGGAGCTGGACGCTGACAAGGATTCTGTCCTGTCTCTGTCCACAATGGCCACTGTTTCCACGGCGACTAGCTGGGGCAGCCTATACCGCATTCCTGCCAAAGTTCGCAAACTTTCTACCTCGGCCAAATCTACCTGGTCCGCCCTCACCAGTAAGAGTGTCATCAAAACTGTGGACCCGGCGATCCAAGACTCTTCTAGAGTCAGTCCGCAGGTGTACACATCGTCTCTGCCCAAGTTTCTGAGGGAGGTTTTTTCTTACCTGTGGTGTGACAATCCCGACCGCGACCCATTCAATACTTTCTCTGTATCAGAGACTGAGTTGACCTCTGCCATCGCTCACTTGGAACAACAGCTCAGCACCAGGGTGTCCAACCCTGAACAAAAGTCTAGAGCCAGTCTATTCTCTGCTCTGCTGCCCCAATCCTCCTCGGCACCCAGTAGCCCCAAACATGTGGCGCCTGATTTTAGGGCAAATGATTGTGAGAACAAGCCAACTCCCCTGGAGCAGCTTCCATTCCGAGTACATTTTATTATGGAGAGTTACTGTAGCATCTATATGACAAGGTAGGACATGCTAGTTTCTTGTCTTGTTTCGTGACCGTTGGAGTTAAGTATTACTTTTGTGACCATCTTGTCATTTTGCATATTAACTTTTATCTAGACATAGACAATTTAAATTCTCTGTCCCACTCAAGTGTATGGACAAGTTATTAATAATGTAACAATTTGTGTTTCCCATGAAGTGTATGGAGAAAATGTTTCCTTGTGACTATTGTATCTTTGGTCCGCAGAAATGTCGTGTGCTTGCCAACGTTTAGCCTCGAGCCCTGGGAAATTAATTCCGTAACTGGGTTTGAAAAAAAATATTGATTTTTTCCACAGAGCAATTTTTTGTTTCTTGGACACACGGAGGTTTGAGTCTGGGCGAAAGTGAAGACCTGGCCTGGCGAGAATAGAAGCGGCCACGCACGCGCAGACACACCGACACACGTTTCTACCTTACAGCTCTTAGAACAGACTGTTGAATTCGTTGAGAAACTACCGCACGGGCATAGTTTTGTTTAGCTCGTAAGTTGTCATAGCAACGCGTCATTAGAGTTAGGTGTCTTTGAAGACGTTTTTTTTTGTTTTTTTATCTAGTCCAATGTGAGCACACGTACACGACTTTTACTTCATAGCGATGGCCTAATAGATGGGTTTGTGGTCAAGCTATTTGGCAGAGAAAAGTCTAGACCATAGTACACTGTGAAACGAGATTGGCGTCTTGGAAAACCTTTTGTTAGAACACAATAGTGAAGCTGGATTTTAATGGCTCTGATAATTAGCATGAGCCACTACCGTATTTTCGCGCATATACCCCGCACAATTGTCAAAATAAAAATAAAATCGTACAACCCGCACCCTTACATACCCCGCATGTGCACAGCGTGAATTGCCGTCAACTTGTCACAATTGAATACTGGTATATATTAAAGATTCTCTGCCGTATCAGTACAATTTGTTTTCTTTAGATTTATAATGAGATGCTCCTAAAACTTTCCAAACTAGCCTACATTTCACGTTTACACAGCGAACTGTCGGAGGTCTAAAGACCCACCAGTATGTCCAGTTTCCGTTATGATATGGTTAATGAGTCAAATACATTTACTGTAAACCCCGCACAGCTGCCATCCGTTTGTAAAAACTTGAATAACCCGTGGGTTACCTTGTCGATGCGTTGATGTAGTTAGTTGATAAAGATTGTAGTTGTGTAGATGTTATATGCGAGTTCTACTAAAAGACATCCAACAGAACAATGAATAGATAGATTGAATCAATCCAGAGGTGTGTATTTGAACAATTTATTGAAGGGATCAGTCTGGTGTGTCTCTATATCACAAGTCGGTCTTCCTTCGTCCTCCTGTCTAAACTTAGCGACATTTGTTCCAGCGACATTACACTCGATTGTCTTTATAGCGACATTTGTCTTCACCGCCTTACTTCGACCAAAGAAAGTCAGATCTACATTACGTGGGAGGATTGTTCTCATTGTCCTAAGAACTCTAGAACAAATGTCATTGGACATTTTTTTTTTTTTATAGCTTTTTTATATGACATTGTGCTATTGAAGTCAATTATAGTTTCACCAGGGCAGTTGGCGAATCCATCAATTAGTTGCCACTAAATATTTCTAACGCGGGGGGGGGGGGGGGGGGGGGTCAGTATTTTTGTTCGTTTCTCTTGACATCCTCTGGAATTCACTGTGTGTCTTGGCCGTGTTCCACTAGAGTCCATCTGGTCCTCCACTGTCCGGATCTATTCAGGTCACTGGAGGATCTTTGCCTAGGGTTTTTTTTGTTAACGTTAGAGAAATTTTGTTTTTCCACTGGACAGTTCATTGTGTAGAATTACTGAGTTGTTTTTGTTTGTTGTTTTAATGATGTCAATGAATTGACAAAGGCTTCATCTAAGCATAACAATGCCTACAACTTTAGCGCATGATTTTGAGTCTAGAATCGACTATCGACTCTTAAAAGAACGCAACTCGATCTAAGTACACAATGTATAGTGTACGACTTAGGATAGCCCCCGAGACAAAACTTCCTCGCACCTTTGCATGCACTATTGTAATGGGTCATTTGAAATCACGAATGACTCGGCCATTTACTACATACGTTTAAGACGATTTTTATCTTGAGTCCTTTTTTTGTTTTTGTTTTCTGTATGTCGCCGTCCTATCCAAGAAGTCCACGAACACGCGGCTCTTTCAATTGGCATTGCGTTCTATTTTGTAATGCTTGTGGTCTACGTGGAGTGCTCGATAGAGCTTCTGCTAGAGCTTCGTCAATCCTCTTGAGCTAGTTGATTTACTAGCTGAGAAGTCAACATTGGGTATACTAACACGTGCCAGAGAACCTTGACCCTTGACATGTACTACTGAACATCTGAGACATTCAGTGGAGGTACGAGCACGTATGTCAAGTAATGACGCTTCCTTCTTTGCTAAATGTCGTCGTTTTGTATGCGGCTTGTTCTCGTGTCAGTATGACCACTTACCAACTCGTAATGCGTTAAGGAAGCTGACATACCGATGCTCTGTTCATCACCAAGTCTAGATCTAGATGGCTGGTCTCAGTGTTCATATCGATTGATACAATTAGTCTGGTCTTCGTATGTAATATACAACACTTCCTTATTAAACCAATGAGGCATCTAAAGAGCGGCTTACTCAATGGGGAAGATACATTTGATGTGAACTAACAAGCTGCTATTTACTAGACCACACACACATACACATTGGACATTATCCAAATGAAGAAATTGGAGAAATCTAAACAATTGGTGAAGTTTACATGAATCTTGTCCTTTCCCACATCACTAGTCATTCTGGTGCTTCCTTCGTGCATTGTTGGCCTTTTGAAAAGTTAGCTCAACTTTTTGTCTGGACTGTTACATGAAGACAAACGCTGCACACTGAAATCAAGAGATTCCTTCTTCACTTCCTGTTGGAATTCCAAAGTTTGTGTATTGACTAGTTGGTTCTTTACACATCTCGAATATATAGTTTTTAATGGGGGTTTTTTGCCATTATATATTTTTTTTACAAATGTGAACATTGGAGCAAAAGTGTTTTTTGTTTGTTTAGTGAATTTTGTTTTCTCATTCTGTTTGTATTATGTTTAATTACATTTAATAGTTCTTGTACTGGCTAGAAAAAAGCAACTTTAAAATTCCTATCTAGTGGAGGAAATAGTTGAATGGTGCTTGTACGATTTTCTTCATTTCTGTGGAAGAAATCCAGTAGCAGGCTTTATTGATTATCTTTAACCCAAGACAATAAAAAGATTTCATGCTTTTAGATGTCTTTGTTTTACTTGATCAAATAAACATTATGTTGTGAATTTTATGGGTCTAGACACATTATAGTTAAATCAAACATGGATTGATACCTTTAAGAGGGTGCATAGGTGCTAGTTCAATGCCCTTTTCTTATGTTCATAGACTGTGTGCTTTCATAGGTGTAATAGTTTCATAATATGCATTCAGTTGGATAATGTTTAGGGTCTCATTGCTTTCATAGATGTAATAGTTTCATAATATGCATTCAGTTGGATAATGTTTAGGGTCTCACTGCTTTCAATGGATGTAAAAGTTTCATAATATGCATTCAGTTGGATAATGTTTAGGGTCTCATTGCTTTCATAGATGTAATAGTTTCATAATATGCATTCAGTTGGATAATGTTTAGGGTCTCACTGCTTTCAATGGATGTAAAAGTTTCATAATATGCATTCAGTTGGATAATGTTTAGGGTCTCACTGCTTTCAATGGATGTAAAAGTTTCATGGTATGCATTCAGTTGGGTATTGTTTAGGGTCTCACTGCTTTCAATGGATGTTAAAGTTTTGTAGTATGCATTCAGTTGGGTATTGTTTAAGGTCTCACTGACTGCTTTCTAGTTGATACCTCAAGTTTGTTATTAGAGCTATAAACTCCACTGAGTGTCTGCTTGTGACATGATCATGTAACACAGATTTGTGAGGGATACAAAGGGAGGCTACTTCAGTCCTGGTATTAATCCTTCATGTCCAGTGCTTGTGTACACATTCACTTACAGCCAAATGGCCTGACATGTTGACTCAAACTGGTCTCCAGGCCTCCCTTCTCCACCAGTCAGCTATTCAGTGTTCAGCTTTTGGCCCTACATAGTTCTCCCTTGTCGTGTGTGTGTGTGTGTGTGTGAGAGAGAGATTACACAATGACATATTTTGTGCTCATTGGACACATGAACTTTAAAGCTTTTTTATGTTAGTGTGTTAAGACTCTTAGACCAGGGCATTGTCCTTAGTTTCATTTTGTACTTTAGTTTGCTATAATCCAAAACATTATTGAGAAAGGCAACTCTATGAATACATTGACAACTTTCACTTCGTTCTCCTAAATCTATTCTTATTAGTATAAATTTTGAGTTCATTCATCAAATAGACGCAAATATATATCATCATCACCTAGGCAAGGTATCATCCCCACTTTAACTTTCTCTGACCAAAACCAAAATCTCAATTCTATAGAAATAGAAACCTTCTTTCTTCATGTTATGTACCATTTAACTCAGTAGGAGAAAATGACCTCCCATGAGAAATAACTAATTGGACTGAACTACTGGTCAGCCATTCCACTATTTGACATTGTTTTCCTTGGGAACTTATATTTTCTTTTCAAAGACATTTTCTCTAGGATCTAGAATATTTTTTCTGTTGAGGCCAGGAAAACATTTTTTGTCTTAAGGACTGTTTGGTTACAAAGGGAATTTTCTTTGCTTTCGTGCTATATGTACACATCTAAAAAAGAAAAGAAAACTTAGGAAATCTCTTCTCCTACTCTGGACAATTCTTGTAAGAAAAATTTTAAAAACACTTTAAACGCTATAAAGTTTACAATGCCATGCTGAAAGATAGTTGATTATAAGTAATTCTAGGTAAGGCAAATTTTGAAAAATCATAATTTGGCTTATCACTCTTTCTAATTGCACTCATTATGGATCACTTACATTTTTTTCAAATTTTGAACCATAATAGGGGCAATGACATCCTACTTCAATCCTTGCCACTTGTATCCTCTGCCATTCTTGTAGGATCTAGGATGTAATAGTTTTCATTTCTGTTGGCGCATTGGAAACTTTTAATGACAACCATAATTCCAGCTTACTGGTTATTTTCTTATCAAAGTATTCAAACTAGTTAGAATCTATTTGAATAGAATCCACATCTAGATTAGGGCTATTAGACCTGTGTGATAATTTTGAGTAGGCTCACTAGACTTGGCCTAAGCCTGGAAGGCCTAATGCCTTTTCTACTAATAAAAGTGAACAAATTACTTGCCATTGCTATTTTATTTTGGTACAAACTACTATTCACTATATTTTTGTTTCAGCTTATGTTGTCACCTTTAAATTTTAGAACTGTGAATATTGGATCTTCCTCATAAGGGTTGGAGTTCTACTCATATACATCTCTCCTATGAATATTGTTGACACAAATTGTTTTTAGAACTAAAACTTTGTCTCAACAGAAAACAAGATTTAAGAGAGCTGAAACTCTTACAGAAACAAGAAAACAAACAGATTACAGACTTGGCTTACAAAAATAAATTGGCATTAGAAGCTAAAGAAAGAAAGTTTGAAACAGACAATGCAGTAAGTTTTGTGTTTTTTTTTGCATCAGATTGGCATTATAATAATGTAGCACAAATACAAAATTAAGAGATTGGGTATCCAAGAACAATATTAATAGCATTTAACATTGAAGGCATTTTGTTTTCCTTTTTGGAATCAAATATTTCCCGTCACATTCACTGAGTATGAGATTTCTTTCTTTCTTTTTTTTTTTTTTTGGACCAACTTCAAAAAAGAAATTAAAATCTGAAAAACAACCTTTGAACATTGAACAGCCTTACTTAGATTCTGCTGTCAGATTCACAATTTTATTTACCATTGCAGTTTTTTTAAAGTGCTCCATGTCTAGATATCGTAGAATAAATTGAACTTCAGGAAAATTTATTTGAATGATAAGCTTATGAATATAAGAAATATGGTTCCTTTCATTTTTAATTAGCAAGATTTAGATTCAACTGAGTGTCATATTATTGCAAAGCATGTGTTTTTACACTAGGGATCACTAATACATTTTGATGTTTTGGTGGTCGACTCTGATAATAGTAACAGTCTAATGATTAGTTTTCATGTATTCAACTTGTTAGTTGACCAATAGGAAAATGATTATGGTCTGCTATGCATTACAAGGTTAAGAAAAAAAAGTAGCTCTTTTAGATTTTGTGAGGTTGTGGGTAGCACAATGAACAACGTCCTTTACTTTCCCCAACTCATGTCAGGTACTCAGTAGAGTTGGCTGGACTTGGGGGGCATTCTAAACATTCAGAAATTCAGAGATTTGAAACTGAGACCCCTCAGTGCTTTACCACTCCACTACCACACCCCCTCTACAAGGTGAGAAAAAATATTTTTTTCCTTGACCCAAGAATTGACTTGCACATCATATATTGTGCATTCCAGACTGCCAAGAAGACATTTGACCAGGAACTGGACATGCTGACCAAACAACAGAAACAGCAGATAGAGAAAGCTGAACAATTGCAGCAGAATGATATGAAGAATGCTTCTAAGAAAATCAAGGCTGAGCAGGCAAGTTACACAAGTGTTGGTGTCTTGATAAGATGTTCTCTGTGTTCTAATGTTGCTAAAATAATATCTTTGGAAGTCAAAACATTAATGTTCTGCCCTTAGTATTGGCTGAATAATCATTCATTATTAATTACTTAGTTTAGTTTATATATATATATATATATTTACAAATTAAGAATAGTTGTAGATGAAATGACAAAATTATTTAATATCAACATTGGAGAACATTTGTTTTCACTTTCAAATATTCAGATTATTACTTTAGTTTTTATTGTATAGCTAGGAAATTAAATGATGTAACAGAAGTCATTCTATAATAGCATTCAAAATTGTGTTTAAATCAACCATGTAGAAGTTGCCATAAATAATTCTGTTCTTGTCGGTTGTAGGAGAAAGAGCTGAAGATGTTCAGGGAGAAACAGAAACAAGAGATGAAACTGTTGAAACAGGAACTGGAAATGTTGCCTAGAGACAGCAAGAAGGAAACAGCTCAGAAGATAAGAGAGTCTAAACAGATTGAAATGGAAGAGAAAGTAAGAAACATGAAATAGTTTGAGTGTTTAGAGTTGTTATCACACTGTGGGCTAGTAGTTTGTTCTGTTTATTGTGACTGTTTCTTTTTCCCCATTTTCTCTTGTACCATATGTAGCATGTGCACTTGTAGCTGTGACAAAAATCCACCAAATAAGTTGTTTTAACTCTTAAAGATTCTTGAGTTTTCCCCCTTTTTTTATTGTTTTTTAAGGTACTTAATAAAAAATGATTTTTCTAAAATAAAAATAAACAAATATTAGCATGTTATCTATCATTTTATTCAGAATTGCATCCTTTGTCTTCAATATCTGGATTTTGTTTTCTCCAGTCTTGAACTAAAATAGAACTATGAACTCTAGCAATAGCAATGAAATGAAAAAATAAGGTTTTCCAGTCACTTGTTAGTTTTGCGCAGCATGTTCTATTTATTTAGTAGTTGATCACTTTCATAAAAGAATTACAATCCCCCCCCACTAGTTGAGGCTGTTTAACTTTTAATTGTTCAAAAACACCATTATTTTTTGTTCTCCTATTAACATAATTAAACTCATTGGCCGAATGCATGGTTGAAACTAATGAAACTGTTTTGTTATCCCTCCACTGCATAGCTAAAACCTGATCTTGTCTAACCCATCTCATATCCCCCCTCTTACTAACCTTTTCCCACTGCTTCACATTCTTAAGTTCTGTTGGAAACCCTTTCCTATTGCTTATGATTGTTCCACAAGCAACAATACCTTTTTTAAAAAGATCAATAACAAGTACAAAACTGGTATAAAAATTATCAAAAAATAAACGATAGCCTTGATTTATTAGAGAGGACACTAACTTCATTACTACATCATATGCTAATCCAAAAGTAGAGCTATTCCCTTCTATCTTACCTAAATATACATCAATGTCATAAGTGTACCCACTAAGAGAGTCTGCTAAAACCCACAATTTCATTCCCCATTTAGTTGGTTTATTCCTTATATATTGTCTAAATGCATACCTACCCTTATTTCTAACCATTCTTTCATCTATAGATATGTTTTGACTAGGCTGATATAATTTCATACATTTTCTCCAACTAAATTCAAATTAAAATCTAACCTTAGCAAGTTTATCAGTAGCCACCTCAGTATCTCTATTGCTTACTTTCAAAAAGCAAAGAATTTGTTGAAAACGAAATCTAGTCATGAACGTACTGGCCCACAAACCATTGAACAAACTCTTTCCGTTCCAATAGAGCTTAAAGTTGGGAACCTGAACAAGTCCCATGTACATCAGAAGTCCCATGAATACGTAAAACTCTTCAACGTCTATATCCTTCCAGTTCTTGAACATACTTGGTTTTGTAGGACCAGTGGCAGCAGCATTTTCGTTGGTAAATTTACAGAGCATTTCAACTAAAGCTTCTGTAAAGAACAATTTAAAAATTGAAAGAGGAGTAAGGTAGTTTCTCCTGTTTTGCCTTGTTACACTGTCAGGGAAATGAGCTCCAGGAGGCCTTTCGGGTCTGAATGCTGGTATGGCATGTGGTATTTGGTCCAGGTCATCATAGCTAAAACAAAATAAAATTTTAAAAAATTAGAATTAGATTTAGTAAAATTAAAACATAAAGACATGCTAATCATAACTACAAGCTTTGAATCCAAATATAAATAATATACATATACAGCACTGAAATGTTTACAGATGTAGATTATAAACAAAGCGTAACCAACGTAAACAAATGAAATATGGATCTAGCAAAAACAATGTGGTCTGAAAAGTGTTTGGCTCTAGATCTAGTAGATCTAGAAAATACTTTGATTTTAGTATAAAGTCTTATAAGCTCTTTATTTCCCTAAATTTTACAAATAAATTATAAGGTTATTTAGATGTAGACTAGATCTAAAGTTTCTAGACTCTAACGATTCAACCCAGAACTGGATGTTTCGTAAGAAAGAAAAATATTTACCTTCCGTAGTTCCTCTGTTCATTGAAATTGGGCTGAATGTTTTCATCATCACGAAAATCTTCTTCAATCCATTCTTCATCTTCACTTGAAATGTACTCAATTTCTTCATCAGAAGATAAGTCTTGATGCTAGCGCACTAGTAGTGGTGAAGGCAAGTAGTAAAATGGCCGACGAGAATCACAAAATGGCTTGTTCAAAATGTGAACTTTCGGACGCAAATAAAAACAACTTTATTTAAAAAGTTTAACTTAAAATAATATTTTTACGAAACAAAAATTTTTTTTTGGTGAAAATAAAAAATAACGCAAAAATTTCAAGATTTATTTATTTAAATGACATTTTAAGGCGTCGACCACGGGTGATCGAAAATCCAATATGGCGTACCATAAGAGTTAAGTATCATAGAAGCCAATAATATTTCAGAACAAAATCATTCAATTAAATTTCATTAATTAGAAATACAAAAATATGCTTCAATATTTTTTTTACTTGAGCATGTTTTATTTTGTAGTAGGTGTATAGAGATCTATCTTATCTTATAAATTACAAATGTTTCTTCTAAAAAGAAAATGATAAAGTCCATTGCATATCCCAGTGCTGACCTTACTGTACATGCTAATTTAAGTTTTCTTGTTGATTCCTGCAACCTGTTCCATGCTCTAATAGCAACAGGAAAGAAAAACACTTAAAAGTGAATTCACCCTAACATTTGGAAAAAAAAAAGAGTCTTTATCTTTGTATTTCTATGTTTTTGTATTTGCTCAGTTTCATGTATGTAGCATCTTAATCTAATGTCATAAGTTACATTTGAATGACTTGTGGTTTCAGGAAAGACTGTTTATGGAAAACCAGGCAGAGAGATTAGAAAAGGCTATGAGGCAACTGGCTGATCAGCATAGACAAAAAATAGCACTCCTTGATAGCCAGTGTCTGCAACAGAAGCAGCAGTTATATAGAGGTAGGATGCTAATATATATATATATATATTATCATATTATCTTCTTGCAGATTTCATCCAAAGCTCAACTTTTTACATTTTTTTTAAAGACAAATGACCCTAGACAAAATGAGTTGTGGTTTTCTATATATGGTAATAGGTCCAAATAATTTGTAACTAAAACATGGAAGCATTCTTTTTGTTTAGTAACTAAGTAGGTCAGCTAATGTGGTCAATTGAGAACATTTCTACATGATGAATTGAACTTTGTCCAATGTTAGTTCTATTTAGATAAACACAAGTTAGAATACAGTCCATTCTTGTTAATTGGATCATAAATCAAAATGAGAAGATTTGGTCCTAATAACTTGCTGTTTTTGTGTCCAAGAATATTTTGGTAATTAATTCCTCATAAGCAGATGGTCCTATTATCAGATAAGAATGTATATACAGATTTGTGCACACCATTTGTCTAGCCTATAGAAACATTAAGCAACCAACCTATAGTCATTGATTAGAAAACTGTTGATAATGTATTATTTTATAGCTCGTGAAGCCACTGTTTGGGAGATGGAAAAGAGTCAGCTCCATGAGAGACATCAACTGATGAAAACACAGCTTAAAGATATGTTCTTTGTCAAACGTCATCAGATGCTCACAAGACATCATAAAGTAACCTTTTTTTCAATGTTACCTAACAATATAAAATAAAATAAGACCAATTCTATTTTCATCATTTCTGAATCAATTGTTACTATCTTGTATGCTCCTATTCTAAAGGAAATGGAAAACTTGAAACGCTACAATCAGACCAAAGAAGATGAAATGATGAACAGGCACGCCTTAGAAAAACGAAGGTTACCCAAGATTTTAAAGAGTGAAGCCAAGACTAGAGCTCAGATGTTTAAACAGAGCCTCCGCTTGAGTGTTGTAGGAACACCAGAAGATGATAAAACAAAAATTAAACAGGTTAGTCCTATAACAAAATGAGTGAGATTGAAGGCTTCGTTATTTGGTATTACATTTTCACTCTAGTTTGACTAAAAGTAAGATAGTTTTGAGTAGGCTAGATATAACGATGCAAGTTTTCTTGTTAGTTTGAAGAGAGTGAGAAGAAACGAATGAAGTCAGAACAACAGAGACAAGAAGAGAAACACAAAAGACAGTTGAAAGCATTGCAGGACAAAAATGAGGCGGCAGTTAAAGAACTAGAACAGCTTCAGGTGAACCATTCATTTCCTTTGGCTTTTTTTTTTTTTTTTTTTTCAAAGGTCTTTTAGTAAAATACGTTTATTGCCATAATTTAACATTTCATTCTTTTTTTTTATAGTCTTGCAATATTTATTTCCTGACATTTTGTTCTCATCAATGGTTATAGTACATCATTTGTTCTCAGATGTGTCAAAATGTAATAGATTCAGATTCTGAGGCCATGCTGCTTGTAAATGTTCAGTTGAACTGTTTATTTCTGACCTCTCTGAGTTAAAACAGAGCAGAGTTTCTTGAAGCTTTAATCATGTAGAGCATTGAGAGTCTTTATTAGTAGATGTAACTTTGAGTTGACTTGGTTTCAGGCGGAAAAACGTAAGATGTTGATGGAGCAGGAGACACAAAAGATCAAAGAACTAGATGACCAGTTTAGTTCTGACATGGCTCAGTGGAAAGCTTTACTTATACCAAGGAAACAGGTATGATCGTCTTTAGTAATATTGCTGTTTTTTTTTGGTTAAAATTCATATTTAGAATATTGAAACATTTAGTCCTTTCCAAAACAGTATTTTGTTATCTCCTTCCTCTCCCCTACTTTTCTGTTAGTTAAGAAAAAAATCTTGAAATCTTTCAATACACAAAAAATTCTTTATCTAGAATCTAACGTCTTCTAGTCTGAAGATTACGGAAGAGAGCATTATTTCTCCTGGCCGTGCAGACTGTTAATAGTATACAAGACAATTAATCAAGACCAATTTATAACCAATCATTATTATTATAATAACACGAAGAAACAGTTTATTTCTTCTTCTCCAGAGCTTACAATCAAAGAGTGTAAATACATAAAAGTATTTTGATGTTTGTGAAACTATTGGTGTTTCACATTGGTAGACCAGCTTCTTGTGTACTTAAAGCTGCTGATTGTTGCCATTAGTCATTAAGTTCCACTTTTGTCTCTCCCCAGGCCCTTGAAGAACAGTTCCAGAAAGAAACAGAAGAGCAGCAATCATTCTATGCAGATGTTGTGGAAGGGAACATCCCTGCCTTGCCCAGTATTCGGTCAAGCACATCTACAGTTCGGAGCAAAGGAAAAGATGGATCCAATTTCTCACGCCATTCTACTGTAATTTAAGCACAAGAGAAGTTTATCATTCAATCAAAATTATTATGTCACACGTAATTTAAACTGTTCAGAAAAAATAATATTAATCCTGAAACAAATTTTTTTTTAATCATTTTATATTGGGATACTTGACATACCAGAAACGTAGCAATATAAGCTGCCATTTATATATATATATATATTATCTGCAGAGCCTTTGTACACTATCTACTTACTAATTGAATTATCTGCATTGTACAATGGTTTATTTTCAATGTCAATGTATTGACTAGTTGGATTGCAGTGCACTTCCAGAAACAAGAAGTTGTACTTTCCATTCTGTTTCAGCTTTTTCTTCATTTTGTTGTTGGCCTGGGCCTCTAACTGGTAACACAGGTTCTTGTTGGCCTGGGCCTCTAACTGGTAACACAGGTGCTTGTGGCCTGGGCCTCTAACTGGTAACACTGGTGCTTGTTGGCCTGGGCATCTAACTGGTAACACAGGTTCTTGTTGGCCTGGGCCTCTAACTGGTAACACAGGATCTTGAGCTTCTCCAGTTTAACATTTTTGTACATTGTAGCATTAAACTTGTTCTAATTTTAAGTCAGGGACTATCTTTTGGGGATAACAGCACAGGTCTGATTGACATGAGCCACTTAGTATTGTTGGAAGATATCTTTTTATATTTTATAAATAATGAATCATTGTATCCTATTTAATTTAACTTTGGCAGAAACTTTCATCGGAAGTTCAAATTCATTATGCCATTATGGTTAAACAGCCATCACTGAAATTTCTACTGGAGATTTATGGACATAATTTGTATTGTATCTTCTCCTAACCTCTGAGCTGAAAGTATAAGAGTTTTCAATTTTTATTCCTTGTATTTGTCAAGTTTTGTGATCAACATTGCCCTCTTTTGTTTTTTATTGATATGAATATAAATACTTGTGCTTTGTCTTATGAACTATTACCTACATTTTTTTAAAGTTAATTGTTAATCTATTTGTATTGGAATACATTACTATATGGGCTCTGTACGCTGTATATCTCTATCTATGAGCATTTTGAACATTATTTTTTGACTGTTATATGTACTAGTTACACTGTATGGAATTAATTTGTTAGAGTCATGGGGTAAGTTTCATTTGGGAAGACTTTACAAATAAAATCTATATTTGAATACACTTTTTAAAAATTTATATGTTCCGTTATGAAGTCAAAAATGATCAATGCAAATTTTTTAAACACTAAATCCTACTATTTGAGTGTAATGAGCTTTTGAATAGAATATTTATATTGATACCATTTTATGTCATGTAAGAATCATTTCACTGAATCAAGGCCAATGTCTGTGGTAACAAATGTTGTTTTAAATTATACACTTGATGATGTTTAGTTTTCATAAGTTCTCCTTCAATGGAATTAGATCTACTCATGTCAACATTGAGCTCTGTTCAGTTAGTCTTTCATTGAATGCTGCTAGTTTGTATGCTTCAACTTAGCTGTAGATATACTGTGCAAATTAGGATTTTTTAATATCAGTTTAGATTAGTTGGCAGTAGTATCTTTTCATTTGATAGGATTATTCTAGGGAAATGTATTCTTCAAAATGTAAACTGGTGTCTTTACAATGAAACCATCATTTTATTGATAAATAAGAAATGGAAGTAAGGCGTAATTATCTTCTTTTTTGAAGTAACGTCTATATTAGATAAGATAAGATAAGACCACTTTAAGGCTGTAGTTGTTTGAAAAAGACAACTCACCTTGCTATTAAAAGTGTGTCTGTTGCTACTTGTTATATTTGATATTAAAATGTACAGCCCTATTTATTGTGTTCTATAAGCTGACCATTTCAAACTTAATTTGAAAAGTTTGTGCATGTCTCATTAGTAGTGATGGAGTTTCAGTTCTTGCCAAATTTTAGTTGATTTCATTTGATAACAAAATGTAGACATAGACTCTAGTTGTAGTAGTCCAGCTGATACTTATCAAGTTTATGTAAATATTTTTTTTGTTACAGCGTAGCTTACAAACACAAACATGTATAAATAACTCAGCCACTACAATGTTGTACTAGTCTGTCTGACTGGTGGCATTTGTTTTTCAATCTTATGATGGAACATAAGATCCTAGCCCCTCAATGCACATTCCCTATGTGGTTTAGCTGGAAGTGAGGCCTTTCCATTATGAAAGAAATGTCTTTGAGAGTTGTATGTGTATATTTTGTGAAATATAGTTCTCTATAAATATGTATATCATTGTTCAACTCTTCTGACATGGCACCTAATGACAGGCTGGCGCTGTCCTGGGAGAAGTCATATTTTCATTCATTGCTTTGACCTTGTTTCTATCTTGTCCCATAATGCTCGCTGTGGATTTGTTGTTGACATAATACTGTGAAATCTCCACTCTTAGCACACCGTGGCAGGAAGCCAGCCATTTCTATGTATCAAGAAGTTTGTGTTTTGTATTTGGAGCTCACGCTCCTTCTGTGGCTTCCAGACTTGTGTATTTTCAGTTAGCCAGGAAACCAGTTGGCTGATATAATCATACAGGGTCACCTTTAGGTGGGATGAAATGGTGGTGAGGTGCAAATGTATAGAGTACTTCTTTTTTTTTTTCTTTTTTTTACATATTATTTTCTTTTTTTTGAAAAGCTTATGTGTGTGTGTAAATGGGAATATTTTATTAATGGCATCTCTAAGTATTTTTATGTTTATTGTCTAAACAGTTCTTGTGATTTTTCACTTAATGTCATGTGATCATTTCATAGCCAATACATTTCATTTCTAAATACTCTTAGTCCAAACAATGAAAGCTGATGAGTATTTGTTCATTTGGAATGTTGGCAAGGAAACTTGTGGACTAACAGCTCATTTTGCATATTTCATGCTAATAAAGGACAACGGAAACTCATGGACTTAACTAACCAAAACTTTCTTGAGTTGAAAGGATATTGTTGATGAAAATATACCAGTTAAATATAGAATACCCAATAGAACCTTTTGCTCTCATCAGAGCTAACATTTTCGACCCAGGAATGTTGGATTTCTTATAATGTAAAAATGTTAGTGATTCAGAAATTAATTTTTTGGTAAATATCACTATCATGTTAGATATAACATTTTTATAGGAGTTGATGAAAATTCTGCTTTCAGTTGCTTTTAAGAAATGACATGTTGTATCTCTTATTTGTAGGTTTAATTTATTAACATTTTCTGTGACACATTAGTATTTTATTTACTACAAAGACCAATTGGAAATACTATTTCTTTTCTTTCTAAATTTTAAGAAACAAATTTAGTAGTCAATGTGTTGTGCTTATAAAAACGTGCATAATCTTAAAGTAATTTGAATCTGGGTTTAATTTGGGAATTTAATTATAGGTTTGGTCAAGTAGAACTAGTACTTTTGGTGTCTGTTGAACACTTCATGACTTGTTAAGCTTCAAATGTCTTATGGACCTTCAAGTCTTTGTCTCTTTTTTTTTCAATTCTAATTTTATGAATATTATTACTCTTTATTATTTTGTATTTTTGTGTCTTACATGATGCAAAGAAATAGAAAATCTTAAAAAAACAATTTATTTATGACTATATATCAAACCAATGTGTAAGTATTATTCAAGAAATGTTCTGCCTTCACTGGAATGTGTCAACTGTAACTAGTGCTCCATGGACCTTGATGTATTTACTGTCTGAACACCACTGAAAGCCTTCACGTCTGCTCACCTAGACCATTTCCTGATTTGCACAGTTCTCTTGCTTGATGCTGTCAAACTTATTTATAAAGAGAATACCTATTGTAGAAATGTATTATTATATGTATTTTGTTTTTGTTATGTTCTTTGTCATTACTGTAAGACTGCTATTTTTATGAATCTTGTCATTTTTTAGACTTTGCTTTAAGGAAAGCACTCATACAACTTTGTTCTAGAAAAAGCTTGGAAGAAAGCTTTTTGTTTTTTATATGTAGAATAATTTTATTGACTTGGTTAATTTTAAGTTGTTTTGTGCTTTAGTTGCTGTGTTGTTTTTTTCTCTCTATTGCTCATCATCGTTTTTTTTGTATCACATTTTATATAAACTTTTTTTTTAATGAAGAAACTAAATAAATTGACTGGAATTAAAACAAACCTTCATCTGTGAGCCAGATTTTGAACTAGTTGTATTGAAATTCATAATGTGTCAGTGTTGGGCTGAATGGCCAAGTCTCTAATTCAGTCTTCTTTCTGTCTGCATTGCATTTTAATCAAACATTTGATTTGTCTGCTTTGTGCTTGATTAGCCCAACTTGTAGATGGATCAGTGTCAGTGATTGAAACACTTTGAGTTTTCTCTACTAGTATTTATTTCTGTTTCACTATGATACTGTGAACTATTAAACACATCTGTTAAAGAATCTAACTGAAACTTTTTTTAAAAATGATTAATTGTCCACTTTTTTTTTTTTTTTTTGCTGTAAGAAACCAGACTAACAAGGAAGTAAAAAAACAAATCCATCCATTTCCTTGAGGAATTGGGAGAAGTCTCTATTTTAAGCAAGTGATATGGTTAGGACACAAGACTCCTGAGTCCTAGGTCAAATATCCACAGGAGTGAACCTGTAGAAAGATTCAGAGCAGAAAAGATAGTTTGTTAACTTCAAGCTTTAATTGTCTTAGTCGATTCTAATGAGCTCACAACATACAATTCGCCATCTATTATATAACTTCTGCTACCAAGCTGAAATAAAATAACGAAAGGGAGGTAACATAAATGTAGCTTCAACCATTTTGTTTAAAAACACACTACCAAACAAAACATGTTTTCAAAGTAAATTTCTATTTTTCTTAAATAATTTGAAATTCTTATTAATAACGATGTAAAAGCTATTTAATTAAAAGCACTTTGAATAATGCAGCAATGAATTGCATTGGTAGCTTTTAAAACCACAAGGCAATCTATTGCATGCACTATGAAGGTTAATAGTGCCTATCTCATTTGCACTAACAACGTATGACATAAAATTTCTAACACAGTATATCACATATCAGATGGAAAAGGAGTGATAACACTATCCCAGCGGTTGTCAATCTTTTAAGCTCGGCGACCCCTTTTTACCCCCCCCCCCCCCCGCACGCACATACACAGCAATAGAACAGAAATACAATCCATTTTTTCGATGATCTTTGGCGACCCTTGGCAAATCGTCAATCTACCCCCAAGAAGGACCCACAGGTTGAGAACCCCTGCACTATACCAACCTTATCAAGTGCATCTTCATTTAAAATAGGAACTTTTAGGAACATAATATAAAAAAAGTTTTTGATTGTTGTTTAAAATACTTTTAAAAAAAAAGATTAGGTTTGGCATCAGGATATTAACAATAAAGATATCACTAATATTATATGGATGGTCATGATAAAGCAACCTTTGAAATGACCTCCGAATTGCGCCTCTCTTAGCTCCCACAAGTCCTTTAATTCTAGTGGACCAGAGCGCTCTCAAATCCTAAAGTAGTATAGAGACACTGTATAAACAGAATAAGCACAATTACATCTGTAATCATATTAAAAGCATTTTCGAGAATTGGAAAAAATAATATAATAGCTAACTATAGCAAATTCTTATTCAAACCCCGAAAACGTGATAATCCAACAAAAAAAACTAGATAATAAATGGGCGTTAGAAGCTCTTGTGGGTCAGTTGTACTCACTCATTACAAGCTTTCGTAATACTAATAGTATCTGGGTCCTGGGATAAATCATGTGAATTAAACTCATGATGTATACTTGTTACTAAGTGCACAGCTTGGGAAGACCACAAAAGAATTCACTTTCAGAAAAATTTCTTGAGTATGATACTTGCAACGGTGAAATCGAATTTTCAAGAGCAATTGCTAAAATACTCCCCTTCATTCTCCCTTCACACTTGTCATAAAAATCACCTCACCTTCACATCTACATTCATAGCTTACTACCTTCCAATTCACATCTACATTCATAGTCTACTACCTTCAAACTTACCTTCACATCTACATTCATAGCCTACTACCTTCAAACTTACCTTCACATCTACATTCATAGCCTACTACCTTCAAACTTACCTTCATATCTACATTCATAGCCTACTACCTTCAAACTTACCTTCATATCTACATTCATAGTCTACTACCTTCAAACTTACCTTCACATCTACATTCATAGCCTACTACCATCAAACTTACCTTCATATCTACATTCATAGACGACTACCTTCAAACTTACCTTCACATCTACATTCATAGCTTACTACCTTCCAATTCACATCTACATTCATAGTCTACTACCTTCAAACTTACCTTCACATCTACATTCATAGCCTACTACCTTCAAACTTACCCTCACATCTACATTCATAGTCTACTACCATCAAACTTACCTTCATATCTACATTCATAGCCTACTACCTTCAAACTTACCTTCACATCTACATTCATAGCCTACTACCTTCAAACTTACCTTCATATCTACATTCATAGCCTACTACCTTCAAACTTACCTTCATATCTACATTCATAGTCTACTACCTTCAAACTTACCTTCACATCTACATTCATAGCCTACTACCATCAAACTTACCTTCATATCTACATTCATAGCCTACTACCATCAAACTTACCTTCACATCTACATTCATAGCTTACTACCTTCCAATTCACATCTACATTCATAGTCTACTACCTTCAAACTTACCTTCACATCTACATTCATAGCCTACTACCTTCAAACTTACCCTCACATCTACATTCATAGTCTACTACCATCAAACTTACCTTCATATCTACATTCATAGCCTACTACCTTCAAACTTACCTTCACATCTACATTCATAGCCTACTACATTCAAACTTACCTTCATATCTACATTCATAGCCTACTACCTTCAAACTTACCTTCATATCTACATTCATAGTCTACTACCTTCAAACTTACCTTCACATCTACATTCATGGCCTACTACCTTCAAACTTACCTTCATATCTACATTCATGGCCTACTACCATCAAACTTACCTTCACATCTACATTCATGGCCTACTACCTTCAAACTTACCTTCATATCTACATTCATGGCCTACTACCATCAAACTTACCTTCATATCTACATTCATGGCCTACTACCATCAAACTTACCTTCATATCTACATTCATGGCCTACTACCTTCAAACTTACTTTCATATCTACATTCATGGCCTACTACCATCAAACTTACCTTCATATCTACATTCATGGCCTACTACCTTCAAACTTACCTTCATATCTACATTCATGGCCTACTACCATCAAACTTACCTTCATATCTACATTCATGGCCTACTACCATCAAACTTACCTTCACATCTACATTCATGGCCTACTACCTTCAAACTTACATTCATATCTACATTCATGGCCTACTACCATCAAACTTACCTTCACATCTACATTCATGGCCTACTACCTTCAAACTTACCTTCATATCTACATTCATGGCCTACTATCTTCAAACTTACCCTCACATCTACATTCATGGCCTACTTGATATTCCAAAAACAGAAAAGCTACTCATTCTCGGTGACTTCAACGCAAGAGTCGGCTCTGACCATCATCATCACAACGATATCTATGGACCCACAAAGTCAGGCTCAGCACCTCGATTAAATGCTGATGGGACAATCCTATTGACAGATAAGGAAGAAATCCTAAAACGCAGGACAGAGCACTTCGAAAAGGTTCTCAATACACCTTCCTAAATAAAGGAAGCGGCCATAGACAGGTTACAGCAAGTAACAATAAATAAAAAAAATTTATGACCCCCCCCCCCCTACGCTAAAGGAAACCAATCTTGCCATTCAACAGCTCGCAAGCGGAAAAGCCCCAGGAGCTGACTCCATTCCCGCAGAGGTCTACAAAAAGGTGGATTAGCCCTGATTGAACTTCATAAGCTCTTTTTAATTATGTGGGAAAAAGAGTCAATACCACAAGACTTTAAAGATGCCACAATTGTTCATTTTTACAAGCGAAAAGGAAATCGCCAGATCTGCGACAACCACAGAGGAATATCTCTTCTCTCTATTGCTGGGAAAATCCTTGCACGCATCCTACTAAATCGCCTCATGCAACACATAGAATATGGTCTACTACCAGAAAGCCAGTGCGGCTTCAGAAAAGAGCGTGGAACCATTGACATGATCTTTGCAGCAAGGCAGCTCCAGGAAAAATGCCAAGAACAAAATGCTGACCTGTTCTCAATATATGTCGACTTAACAAAGGCATTCGACACTGTTAGCAGAGAAGGACTGTGGAAGATCATGTCAAAGTATGGCTGTTCACAAAAATTCATAACCATGGTGAGACTATTTCATGATGGCATGAAGGCTCGTGTCCAAGAAAGTGGAGAACCATCAGAGCCCTTCAAAGTATCAAACGGGGTAAAACAAGGCTGTGTCCTAGCACCTACACTGTTCAGTATCATGTTCTCTGCTATGCTGACAGATGCATTCACAGATAGAGAAAAAACGGGATAAATATATCATACAGATTTGATGGTGGCCTATTCAACCAGAGGCGGCTTAAAGCAAACTAAAAAACAAATTCAGCAGTAATCAGGGACTTGCTATTTGCTGATGACTGTGCTCTAAATGCCTGCTCTAAAAATAATCTGCAGAGCATTGTCAGTGACTTCTCAAGAGCATGCTCAGACTTTACCATTAACACAAATAAGACTGAAGTCTTATATCTACCTGCTCCTGGGAAAGCCTACTCGGATCCAAGTATCACTATAAATGGACAGGATATAAACGCAGTGGACAAATTCACATATCTTGGCAGCACACTCTCCAGAAATGGAAAAATCGATAGTGAAATCGACCTGCGTATCGCCAAGGCCAGTGCATCCTATGGCAGACTGTCTAAAACTGTCTGGAATAGACGTGGTATCGCCACAAACACAAAGCTAGGGGTCTATAGAGCCGTCATCCTCCCTACATTGCTCTATGCCTCAGAAACATGGACAGTGTACAGTAAACATGCAAAGAAACTGAACCACTTCCACATGACATGTCTAAGAAAAATACTAAATGTCAAATGGCAAGACAAAATACCAGATACAGAAGTTCTTCGAAGAGCGTGTCTGCAAAGCATCCACACAATCCTGATGCAGTCCCAGCTGCGATGGGCAGGTCACGTCTACAGAATGGAAGACCACCGCATCCCTTAAAGACTCTTGTATGGCCAACTAAGCGAAGGAAAGCGCTCGCAAGGTGGTCAAAGAAAGCACTTCAGGGACACCCTCAAAGCTTCTCTGAAGGCGTTCAGCATAGACCCAGGCACCTGGGAGACAGAGGCACATGACAGAGCATCATGGCGTCGCGCTGTGAAAACTGGCGCACAGGTTGCTGAGGAAAAAAGAACAACGCTGGCAGAAGAAAAACGCCAGAAAAGAAAAGCAAGGAAAATGACACTAGCTCCAGCTGGAATAACCTGCCCAGTGTGAGGCCGAACATTCCGGGCTCACATAGGTCTCACCAGCCACATGAGGAGGCATAAAACCCCAGTGCAAAGCCCTCAGCCCCCTGGATGACAAAGTGGTCATCATCGAACCATGGACGAACTATACATATACATAGCCTACTACCTTCAAACTTACCTTCATGTCTACATTCATAGCCTACTCACTTCTTATAGCATAAGACACATTTTTTTACAAAGCTTATATCAACTCTGTCTGCCTAGTAAAAAGTTTGAAGATGTTTTTTCTACCATTTCCCATTCCCCGATCAAGTTGAAATTTCGCACAACTATTCATTGTAGGCCTACCTGACAGGACACGAGCCAATCAAAAATATTAAACAATTAGTTAATTAATCATTGGTAATTATTTTGTTTGATATCGAAATAAGGGGAATAAATGATATAAGACCTATATATATATATACATATGAATCCCTTCATTACGCTTTGATACGTTTTTTTCTCACACTTTCCATTCTTGGGTCAAGTTGAAATTTTGTGTTATTATTCATACTTGACGACAATACACGAATCAATCCATATATGAAATAATTAGTTACTTAATTTTATTTTATATAGCAGAATGGGAGCTAAACCCTGCCATGAAATGACATATTTTAGAATAAAGAAATAGAGTAGCCTACTTATAAATTGTATCTAATGTATTCTGCTGTAAAAAAAAAGTTACTAATATTTCATATGCAATAAAACAAATGTATAGGCCTGTGTTGTAGGTTTTTGAGTTTGTGGAGAGTAAGACCATGGGTGACTTATAAAATCTCATTTGTGCAACCCCCCCTTTTTTTTTTGTGGAGGCCCCGGGGCTATAGCCCCCCACCCCCTGCCCTGCCTCCGCCATCCCTCCGTTCTGCAGGAGGTTTGGGTTAGGATATAAAAATCTTGAATTCGTGGAAACATCCCCCAACATGTAAAACAAACCAAACCAGGGACCACCTAGAGTCTAGACCATAAGCCTACTCCGCGTTCTGGCGCATACAATACAACTATGACTAGGCCTACTTGTAGATGACTGGACAGAGTTAACTAGATCTAGATATATAATAATTAAATATTGCGAATTTCTATCTCACTAGTCTTCAAAATATCAAAGGGGAACTACTCTTCAACAGTAAATCCCCGCAGCAACAAAAAGCGTCAAAATGGCTGATGGCGACAGAGTTTTATTAGATCTTCAAGCTGAATTACAACGTGTTAAAAGCGCTAATAGAACAATATCTACGTTGGCAAGACAAGGCAATGATAAAGTACACATAAAAATAACCTATAGTATAGGTTAGATCTAGAATTCTAGAGAGATCATGCTCATGGTTAGAACCAATTTAAGGAAAAATCTGATGGTTTTGGAAATTTTTTGATATAATAAATAATATAGATATAATAAATGATATAGATCTAATATGTGTTTTCATTTACAGATAAGGAATATATTTTTTCCCCATTTTATTTTCAATAATAATTATGTAACAATCATTGGCTACCATGCATATATTAAAAATGTATAATCTTTAGTCCCTTCATCCACTGATCTTTTTATACAACAAATAATAATTGTAAATGTATTATTTTTGCTTATCATCATGGAGATGTATAATTGAAACAACGTGTACAATGCTGATATGGCATGTTTATAATTATAGATTAGATGAAATGTGCGCTTAAAGTCGAAGTATTAACACCACAATTTCATAATAACTGAGAAAAAAATATTTAATTGGTAATGAAATGAAGTGACCAAAGATGAAATGAGTGGGGATGAAATGACCTGTTACCATTTATATATAAAAGTAATTTTATTTATAAAGCACTGTTAACAAACTATATATTTGTCCAATTTTTAGCTTGTTCAAGATTTCCTAACAGATGATTTTAAAATTCAAAGTTCTGGACCGCTAGCTAAAGTGTCTCAGCTATATGTTGGTAAGATGATATTTCTTAATAAGCCTTTAAACATTAATTCAACATTGGTTTTATAACCACCTTCAGCACTAAATTTTATCACAATTCATTTAGTTAAATTAAATGGTATGTCTTATTGATAAATTTTTTTTAAAGCAATATATCTAAATTAGTGAAATAAGAAATACCCATGAAAATTAGTGCAAATTATATCCAATTTCTTTAAAGATACAGGGACTATGGTTCAAATAACACTTCTAAGTCATTACAAATTCTGCACTAAATAAGTCTAAATGAAAATAGAAGCCAAATTCCAACTAATATAACTCCTTTTTAAAAAACAATTCTAAATATTTAAAAAGTACTAGATTTGAATTTAATTAAAGATTTCTTTTACATTTTTATCTAGCTAGCTTTTGGGGTTTGAAAGACAGTGTGCAACATCTTTTGGATGCTGGTACAGGTACAGCTGTATTTATCTCTTTTCTACTAATCATAGAAAATATTTATTAGAACATTCACCAATCTTAATTTGTTCTTCTGAAATTTGCTGTAATCTAATGATATATTTTATATTAATTGTTAGACCCAAGCTTTCAGAATGACCAAACACTTTGGACGCCTCTTCATGCTGCAACATTCCAAGAACATGGACCAGTAAGTTAGATTTACTTTAGTAAATCTATAGAATGGGCTTTCAATTCAAAATATTAATAAGCTAGTTTGACACAGTCTCATCTCATCTCTGCCTGTGGTCCCTTCTGAGGCATAGGCCACCAACCAACTTCCCCCAGATATCTCGGTTCTGGGCGAGTCTCTCAAACTGTTTCCATGTCTTACCCATCTGCTTGGCATCTGCTTTCAAATTGATGCACCATGTATTACTGGGCGTCCCCTCTTCCTCTTTCCTTGGGGGTTCCAGGTTATGGCTTGCCTTGTTATGTTGGGTGCAGGCTTGCAAAAGATGTGACCAATCCATCTCCAGCATCTCTGAAGAATATCTATTTCTCATTCGAGATCTTGTCTGGCCAGCGGATCATAAGTATCCTCCTCAGGCAGGTATTGGTGAATACCTAGATTTTTTTCATGGTGTTAATGTTGGTTCTCCAGGTCTCTGCTCCATAAAGTAGTATTGGTTTAGAGTTAAAGAGCCTGATCTTGGTGGTGGTGCTTATTTCCCTAGATCCCCAGGTATTCTTCAGCTGATGGAAGGCTGTTCGAGCTTTACCAATGCGGGTTCTGACATCTGCATCTGTTCCTCCATGGTGGTCTAGGATACTGCTGAGATAGGCGAAGCTTACCACCTCTTCCAGCGCCTCACCTTGGACTGTAATGGGTGTGTTGTTGGATGCCTTTATCTTGAACACCTTGCTCTTTCTTCTGTTTATGTTTTTTCTAGCTGAATTGTCAGCAACAATGCTTATCTTTTCCTGCATCTGCTGTTGTGTGTGAGAAAGAAGAGCAAAGTTGAGGTCATCTAGCTGTTTCCACAGTGTCCATTGTATACTGTTCCGCTTCTGTTGACACAGTAGTCACCTGAAATATCTTGTTGCTTGTCAGTGTATTGTATATGTATCTACTGACGACAATGTGATGCTATGAATTACAGGACTAAAAAACATTTATGGTTTGCTTGTTGTAAAAGTTTCAGACAGTCCTTCAGAAATGAAGATTTTTTACATTCTAGACCAAACCTTCTGTAGGATTTTAGGGGATAACAACAGGCAGGGCTTGGAACTCAGACTATCAGACCACAGTCCAAGTGCACACCACTCAACCAGGCAGCCATCAGCAGTAGCAGCATAAATAAAACATAGCAATTATTTAAAAGTTACAATGAGATATAGACTAGGACAACTTGTATCTGTCTCAATATTGACATCACTCCCCTCTATATTTTTTCTTGGTTGAATACATCAAATAGAAAAATTAGAAAGCTAGAGCTGAAGAAATATTTTGTGAATTCAAAATTTTTTTTTTTAAACTAGTTACACAGGTCAAGCCAAAACACTCATTCTATTTAATCTTGGCAGATTATTTTAATATTTTAAATTACAGGTTATTATGTTACTTCTGGACTATAATGCACAGCCCGAACTACCAGATGCAGAAAACAGGTAATCAATTTATGATATTTTACTATTAAGGTTTTATGTTATTTTACATAATTTTTTTTTTCATTAATACTCTTGAATGTATGTCATGTGCATATTTTTTTTTTAAAGTAATATCTTTTATTTCAGAACACCTGCTGATTTTGCTTCCGCTTCAGACACAATCTGGCCATTATTTGCTGCTTTGAACATTCCTAGAACACCTCGGAGTGAGTTGATCAACAAAGGGATTTTGAGACCTGTAAGTGAAGCAAAACATATTCTTTCTCAACAAGTTTATTTTAGCAAAACCCTTGTGTTAAATAAAAAGGTAGTATTGTTGATAGTTTATAAAGGACAGAAGGAGTTACATTGGATTACTACAGTAATACAAAGGTTTTTAGGAGTTATTTGATTATATATAAATCAAGCATTAAGAATTTCAAGTTACATAGACACATAGAATCAATGTCTTATATTTGTTATGCATCCTTTTCACAAATACACAATCACACCCCCCCCCCCCCCCCGTCTAATTTTCAAACTTCAACATTTTAGATCTTACATATACTATCTTCAAAATACTCTCTCACCTAAATAGATATTCTCTTTGCATTATCATTTTTTTGTTGTTGCAAGCCAACCTACTTTCATTACCTGCAGCCTGTCAGGAGGTGTTGCATAATTGATTGTAAGATTTTTCTTAGCTAGAATGATCATTTATAACTTACTAGACATAATGTTGTTGCAAATGAAAATCCTTGTTTAATAGAAAAAAAAAAAGAATCACTAAAATGTTCTATAAATAAAAATATTTTGGATATGTAACTTAGTGCCAAACATATTTACGTCCTCCATTCTTTGAGAATAAAATAAAAAACTATTTTATTTTTTTATTCTTAAAGTATAATTTTGTAAAAGTAGTATTTTTTTTATCTGAGCTTATATCTAGTCACTCAAGTCTGGTCAAAATATTTTACATCTTATTTCTACCATACGAAAGTCGAACCCACAAAAGTCCAGGAACTGTGTTATTTCATGTGAATTTTTTTTGTTTTGTTATGTAACAAATTGTAAAAAAAATTTTACCCCTCCCTTCTTCAGCCCCTTAGTCGTTTTGTAATATCCAAATGTTCTCTTCTCATAAACAAACTATGATAAACATTGTTTTAATTATTAAAGTTTAACTTTTTATCTGCTCCATGGACATGGGTCTCATTAAAATACTTTTACATTTATTGAATTTGGATTTTGTTTCAGGGGACAGGCATGACAGATCAAAGAGACAAAGTTCTAGTAAGTAAGATAAAAATATAAATTATTTGTTAGAATGAGACTAGACAGTGGTTAAAAATTAGAGATGCATTAATTTTAATTTTTTTTTTTATAATAAAAAAAAAAATAATACAAAGTTATTATTTCACAAAATAATTTTTTCTTTTCTCTTAAACTTTTTTTTTCTAATTATACACAATATCTAGCTTGATTTTAAGGCAGCAATTCCTACGAGTCACAGTGATGGAAAAACCAACAACTTCATGGCAGCAATGTCAGGGGATGTGTTAGCCAATGAACTAGAAGATTCACAGCTGCTAGATCCACGCTATGGCATAGAACCACAGTACACTTTGTGGAAATAATCATATACAGATGTGTACACAGACTATAAACCTTCCTATTTCGTCAAGGCCTGTTCAAAATATTTTATAATGTATATTATTTCAAAGTTGACAAAACAAATAAGCAACTTTTAAAAAAAAATTAATAATCAACTTTAATGGCATTATAGGAATATTGTTTGTATAACAGAACATAGGTCTGATAAAACTATGATATAGATCCAAAGATGTACTTTCTTACATATTAATAAATCCTGGCTATTTCTGTCACAAATGATCACAACTTGTTACAAATCTCAGGTGCTGTGAGATTCAACAGACCATTCCTGCACAAATATATTTCTACTTCTATACTTGAAGCATATGCTTATGGTCGTCTAAAGCCAGATTTAAATTCAAATGTTGTACATAATAGCATAATGAGTTCTGGCTATGGTATATTTTAATCTACCAGATACTGAAGGAAAGTGATATGTACAAATCATTGCATGTATTTATTTTGTACAAGATAAATATTTATTCTTTTGACTCAACTGAAAAAGTAATAAAAAATGTATTAATTTTATTTTGATTTTAATTTATATAACATTTTTTAAGCAAGCTATTTAACTGTAAATATATTTTAACTAAGCTAGAGCAAATATTTTTAAAGTAACCTCCCATTGACTTTGCACACATTTTGTGTAACACACAACATAATTTTGAAAAAGGATTTAAATTGTGTGGAGCTTATTATTATTCTATTTTATACTTTTCAACAATGAGATTCTAGTCATGCCTTTTTCAAACTATCGACAGCCTATAGATCAATTTTGTAGCTGAGCACTATTGAAGGACACAGTAATGCACATTGAGGTAGAGGATCATTGAGAAAGCAGAGAGGGGATTGGTTGGTGTTTGAGATTTTTTTTCTTCTACTTGAAGAGTTTTATAAGTTAATCTCCAGTAACATTTTGCGCACCATATTGTAAGTCTAAATCTAAAGGCCAATCACTGGAATATTATAAAGTCTAGTAGATTTTACATTCTCTTAATCAGGCCTTTTTTTTTGGGGGGGGGGGGGGGGGGGGGGGGGGGGGGGGAGTAAAGAGGCAGTGTAAAAAATGCTCAATTTAAAAATAAATCTAACACTCATTGGTTATTAAGAGCAAAATAATTGCTCTGTATGTTTTACAAAGGAGGTATTGTCTTTTTTTTAAAAAAGTACTTTATATATTTTTTTCTTATTGAATATTACTTTACTTGTAAAATATTTTAATTATTTACCCCCAAAAAGGTTGGCAAACCAGTGTTCTATATTTGTAAGAAATTTATATTCAACGTTTGCATTTGGGGAAGGAAGGGTTAATCAAATTTCCTAATTATAAGTTTAATAATGAATGCATAACACAATTGTCTATATTTTAACCATCTTATCATGACAATAGTTGTCTAGATAGCTATGCTCTTTCTAAGTTGCAATATCAGCTCTTGGAGATTATACCACATTAGATTGTACAGCCATTGCAAATGTTTCATCAAATGTGACTAACTTCCTGAATTTATTTTCTGTAAACCTTTTATTCCCTTTTTGTTGTAGGCCTATGTGTTTTATATTGTACATAAAAAATCAAAATAAATTTGATTGTTTTCCAAATTAATTTTTTCAAAAAATTTTATTTAGAAGAGACTTTGAATATTTTATTTATTCTTATAAGAAAATAGAGAGGTTTAGTGGCTGAGTGGTAAAGCAGTTGGCTTCTGAACTGAGGAATCTCAAGTTCGAATTTCCTTGAAAACTAAGATTTTGAATTTTTAGATTTTTAGAACACCCGAGTTCACCAACCCTAATGAGTATCTGATATAATATGGGAAAATAATGGCGGTTGGTCATTGTGCTGGCCACATGATACCCTAGTTGACTATCAACCATAGAAACATATAACCTTTATATCATCTGCCCTATAGATTGCAAGGTCAGAAAGAGGTACTGTACTTTATAAAAAAATAAGGGGGGTGGGGGGCATTTCTGTGTGCTTGAAAACTGTATTCATTGTAACAAAATGGTAAATTTAAAACAATGATTGTTATTGTTGTCCTCACTTGTCACCATACTTTGATAGGCTGGTCACATGAAGGCACAATAGTTTTAGGCCAACAATTTCTCCACGTTCACTGCGCTATAGAATACTGTAAAAGCCTCCTTAGCCTGATGTCTCAACAAGTGCAGCCTCTTCCCCATGCCTCCTTAACCATGATGTCTCAACAAGTGCAGCCTCTTCCCCATGCCTCCTTAGCCTGATGTCTCAACAAGTGCAGCCTCTTCCCCATGCCTCCTTAGCCTGATGTCTCAACAAGTGCAGCCTCTTCCCCATGCCTCCTTAACCTGATGTCTCAACAAGTGTAGCCTCTCCCCCATGCCTCCTTAGCCTGATGTCTCAACAAGTGCAGCCTCTTCCCCATGCCTCCTTAGCCTGATGTCTCAACAAGTGCAGCCTCTTCCCCATGTCTCCTTAGCCATGATTTCTCACAGTCTCAATAAGTGCATGTGTTATGGTCGGTCCTTGGATTATAGCTTTAAACATCTAATACAACTAGATCGATGTAGGTGTATTCTATTTGTCTTATTGTAGGACTTCAAATAACTTGAACTAATTTTATTGTGAATAAACTCTCACTGTCACTTCTACTAGCAATACACACAGATTCAAGTTGAGATTAAATAGAGATCTAATAGTAACACATTGAAACGAAATCTCACAACAAATACATGTCTCTTTCACGTTTTTGGGTCGTTTCCCTCAACAAACATGTCACTTATATTATTATGTGAATTACGCCACACCTTATTGTGGTTTCATCATTCTGAACCGACCCCCCCCCCCCCAAAAAAAAATAAAAAAAATACAACCGCATAACCCTTTTTTCGTTGTTACCTTGGAAACACACGCACCCCATAACGCCGAGTGTCTCAATAAGTGCAGCCTCTTCCCTCTGCCTTCTTAGTCATGTCTCACAGGGGGCGCAGCCTCAATAAGTGCGGCTTTATCCCCACATTGGTGCCTCAGTGATAATTCTTTGTCTGCCATGATCATGTCAGCATGTACAGTCTGCTCCCATACTGTTCACTCGTAGTCAGCTTCTTTCAAAGTAATTTTAATATATGAATCCAAGATCTAGTTTTCAAGCATATCTTTTGACAGCGTAAAACGTTCTTTTGGTGAAACACATTAAAGTTCTACACATAGGCCTATAGTTGGGTCTACACATAGGCCTATAGTTGGGTCTACACATAGGCCTCTAGTTGGGTCTTAAGGCCTATAGTTGGGTCTACACATAGGCCTATAGTTGGGTCTACACATAGGCCTATAGTTGGGTCTACACATAGGCCTATAGTTGGGTCTACACTTAGGCCTATAGTTGGGTCTACACATAGGCCTATAGTTGGGTCTACACATAGGCCTATAGTTGGGTCTACACATAGGCCTATAGTTGGGTCTACACATAGGCCTATAGTTGGGTCTACACATAGGCCTATAGTTGGGTCTACACATAGGCCTATAGTTGGGTCTACACATAGGCCTATAGTTGGGTCTACACATAGGCCTATAGTTGGGTCTACACATAGGCCTATAGTTGGGTCTACACATAGGCCTATAGTTGGGTCTACACATAGGCCTATAGTTGGGTCTTTCATTTGACATTACAGAAAGAACGCAGTCTTCTTTGCTGTACTAATGCATCTTTACTTTTAAATTGTCTGGTTGTTTGGACGATCTGGATCTCACCAAATGGTTTGAAACTGGCGCCATTAATTTTGACTTGATACTTCGACTATAATTCAGTAGGCCCCTATAAGTAGCCTAGCTAAAATATATTTAAAAAAAAAACAACAACTGAGTCTTTGTTGCTGTACTAATGCGTGTTAAATTTTTACAAAGCTTATATCCACTATCTGGTAAAAAGTTTGTACACGTTTTTATTTCTCCCACACCCAATCTCGGATCAAGCTGAAATTTTGCACAATTGTTTCTTTTCCATGACAACAAAAGAATCAATTTAAAAAATAAGCAATTAGTTCATGAACTTTTGGTAATTAATTATTTTATTTTTGATATTGAACAAGGATGTTATGGAGTGTGTGTGTGTGTGTTTCTATGGTGACGGTGGGAAGAGGTTAGTGATTGGTTGGGAATGATGCAAGTTAAGCAGCATTGCCGTCAGAGGTCAGTGAGTATTCCTGCATGTATTCATTAAAGAGTTATAAAATAAATATATGTTTAGGAACATTTTGCGCACCATCTTATTAGCTAGACAATACACATATATGCATATAATAACCTACTTGATAATTTTTAATACACATTATCAAATACAATATCTGTAACTAAATCCATTAGGCCTACTCTAGTCTAGACTACTGACTTTTGAATGTTTGTATATATAAAGTCTGGTATAAACTAGGGGAGGAGGATGTTTAAATTTTGTTCAACAAAAGTGAATTTTCACCCAGTTATTCCTTTGCTTAGGCCTACACTTGGAATAATTAAACATTTTTCGCAATTAGTTACTGCCAAATGCAATGCAATACAGGGCTTTAAAAATAGTTGATATTGAGTTGAGAAGCCGAAGAATAGTCAAAGGTGGTATTTAGGAATGTGTATGCGTGTGGGGATATTACACGATTTAATAGGTACTGTAAACTATATGCAGACCCTTCGTTAAGTGTTAGAAGTGGTGTTTAATTGACCAGTGTCTTCTCAAGAAGTTTACTGTATTGTTAACCTCCTGCATTACAAGATTTTCTAGTCCTCTTGTCAAATCTAAATTATTTTTTTTTTCTAAATTTGAAAAATTATAACGGTCAAACTAGAGTTTTCCCAGTGAGTCCAAAGAGCTTATAATTCTTTTCCCAGCGATATACATCAACTGTCAAATTTCTAGGAAAATCGTTGGAGCTGTTTTTGAGGTTTTTGAGCCCACACAGTTTCCACGAAGATACGAGTTGAATAGAGGTGTAAAAATTAAAGAAAAAATACTGGCAGTGATAGTATGTTTGTAAATTTGTATATTACATATTTACATTTGTATATTACATGCTTCTGGAAAAGGATAGGCTTTAGAGCGAGAGAGTGAGGTCGACGTGTTGCGCGAATTCTCCTCACTTTAATGAAAATTTTCAGCGCAAGTCACCTAATCATCCCCCCCCCCCCCCCTTTAAAAAAGCCAAAAAAAACACACATACATGAAACTACGGTTATTAGCATGATGGTTGAATGTAAGTTTAAAATTAATTATGTAATTTTTAAAAAATGTTGGAATGAAAATGCGAATAAAAAAATCCTTTCTGATGAAAATGAACCGCTGCCGTTTCGATCGTGAAAAGTGCTTTTAGTTGGTCAAGGCACTCGGTAAGTAAAAACAGGTTCAAATTTAATAATGGGTCAATGAGCCAGCTATTGAGCTGAAGCTTTCGCGTTTTTAATCCCAGAAATAAATAGTTAAAAAAACACACAACTAATTTAGATATTTCCATACTATTTACATTAACAAAGAAAGTAGAAGACGTAATCATCTTCTTTTTTGAAGTAACGTCTGTATTATATAAGATAAGAAGATAAGAGACTAGGATTTAGCACAAGGAGCGTTAGAGTTAAACAAATGTCATTGTATTTTTTTTTTAAAATTCAGATTTAAAGTTTAATGATTATATAGTGACTGAACTATACCATTATTAGAAACAAAAATAACATTAAAAAAAATAGAAGACCCCATCTAATGACAATACCGAAATGCTACAGAACAACTTTTGTGACATTACTCTTGCATAATACTACCTTTTTTTCCCACTCATCACACTTGTTAAATATATTTAAAAAAAAAAAACAACTTAAATTATTAAATTAAAAAAAAATCTAATCTGGTTTAATCAGCAGGAATGGTCCTTGTGTCTCCTGGGAGCCTCGAATTCAAAGATTTTTCCTGCTCCTGAACAACGTCTTCCCAAATTGACTTTTCCCTCCACTCCTTGAGCAGACGACAGCACTAGCAGAAGGGACGTCCAAACAAGGAGCGAATCATAATTCTATTAAAGCCCCTCTTCACTCCAGTGCCGCCGCTCCGCCCGCCCCTGTGCGCCGCTATCTTTGTTTACGCTTGGCCTATCTGCATCATTCCCGCTAATCACGGCGGAACAATGCGAGGGGTGTGAGGCGGTACAGCGCCACCTGTCACTCTTGTACTCGCACGTTGACAGCGCGAGACCTAACTTGTAACGGTCCTGTTTTCTCGCGGTCTTGCCGCGGTTCACATTGTCGTCTGCCACTAAGAGTTTCGAGAGTTTCTGACGTCTTGTTGCGCCACACGCATGACAGAAATCAAAAGGTCATCATATTTGGACTAGTAGGGAAATCTTTTCATGAAGTCTCAACATTTTCTCTCACACGTGTTCAATTTAACAATCTCCCCCCCCCCCCCCCATTTAGTAGCAAATTTATGCAAATGAGACGAACCAATTAAAGCACTTAAACTATAATACGCAAGGGCAGTAATCGAAGTGATTGGTATACAGTAGAACAACAATGCTATAAACGTCATGCATCGTAGAGAAGGTCACGGAGGGTCTGATGTTGGCGACAGCGATGGTGTCAGAGATCCATTACTTTTTGGTTGGAGGTGGGGGAAAGGGACAATATCTATCGTCTGTTCTTCTGGTGTCCGTACGAGGACTCGCGGCTATAATTTGAGGGAAACACAAATACTTATCAGTTGAATGAGTACTGGATCTACACTCTAGAAATTACATAAAAAAATATTATTAAGTGAAAGCTATACTGGATGCGTTATCAGAGTCTCTGAAAGTAATAGATTCACGAATTTCAAACCTCTTCATTAATGTGGCCCGCGACATGAGTGTCCGAAATTAAAATAGTCCGTCGCCCAAATAAGGTTGAGCATCACTGCTGTAAACAGTTTATGTTACACATAAACTCTTGGGCGACCTCTGTGGGTCACTCGAACTCATGACGTGGCCCATTAACATTTAAATATTTCGAATTAATAGGTTTATCAAGCTCTTTTGTTTTTTTTATAAATAGAGTGAAGGCTATGAGAAGCAGTTGCACTAACATTTAATCACATTCTATTTGAAAATTTAAATGTGTTAAATAAATTTAAATATTTGATAACTATATAAGATCACTAAATCTTGTCTATAAAACGGTGTAAAAGGTTCGTTTCCAGTAGACTACATCGGTCATAGCACTTCATTTGAATTTTGAGCAACATACGGCCGATGGTTGTCAATTTAGTTGTTTTTTTTGAGATCTGAATGTGACAGAGAGCCAGAGACAAAATACATACACACACACACGCACGCCAGCGATAGAGGCCTTACAATATGAGACCGTTCAAAGCGATACTACTTACTTTTTGAGCTGATGCTAAAAGCTTGACAGTCTATTTATGAAATGTTATTTGCTAAGGTAAAAAAAATCTATACTACATGCCATATCAAAGGTAAAGAAATCTATACTACATGCCATATCGAAGGTAAAGAAATCTATACTACATGCCATATCGAAGGTAAAGACATCTATACTACATGCCATATCGAAGGTAAAGAAATCTATACTACATGCCATATCGAAGGTAAAGAAATCTATACTACATGCCATATCAAAGGTAAAGACATCTATACTACATGCCATATCGAAGGTAAAGAAATCTATACTACATGCCATATCAAAGGTAAAGAAATCTATACTACATGCCATATCAAAGGTAAACTAATTCTCTTTACACACCGACGGAAAAATATTTTTGCAAAGGGTCATAAGAAAAATCAGAAAGAGTTGTTTAACTCAGTAATAGACTTGAGTTCCGGAACGTTTGCAAAATCGGCAAAATTAACGTGGGCATTTTAGATGTACTCCTAAAAATAAGAAGTAATATTAACTCAAATCTTTTGATGGACGATGGATACTAGTTTACAAAATGGAATAGTCAATGTACTCATTGGTGTAACAGGTTGCTTTTAAATCCCTGACTTTTTCAAGTCGTCCATTTACCCCGTGATGAGACTTCACCCAGTTCCCATTATATATAACATCCACATACAAAGTTTTTTTGTTTTATATGTTTCGTATGTTCTTTCAGAATTGAAGCTTATTAAAGCCTGGCCCAAATCCCCGCAGGACGGCGGAAGATGGCTGCTGGAGGGGTCAAACGCGTATCCCTTTAGACGACAGTCCAGAGCGCTTACCACACGACCAAGCAGCCATCTTTGGTGATGACTTTATTATCATTACCATTATTATTAGAATTAGAATATTTCTTGGAATTTTAAAGATCCTATACCCACTTCTCAAAAGCTAGTACTTCTATGGAACAAGAACCTAACTCTTTATCTAGTTTAGCTGGCATTTAAATTTTGTTAAGTGACGATGCATTTAAGTCAATTGTCCAAAAGTAAACTATTCATCTATTGCATTATACATTATTAGTTGTAAAAAATAGACCCATGTTGGGACATCACAGACTTCGTGCTTCTATCTAAATTTCTGCTTCCGCTTCTCCTGGGCTGTTTTTACCAAATTTGATTACTTAAGCCCTATTGTAGTGCTTAGAAGATTAATGCGCGGCTAATGCAATCAATCGCGAGTCCTCTCTGATTAGTGACGTCTGATCGCAAGATACGGCCCGCCATTGTTTTAGACCTTGTCTCTCTAGCATCATTGGTAGAGCAAAGAGCAGCCAGCGCCATCTGTTCAGTTTTTATATTGCTCGCCTCTACTCGCTTATCAATATGGTGACGTAGATGATATTTTTTTTCCCTACAGAGACACCCACTCACTCAAAGTCTAACAACTTATAGATTTCAAATAGGCAGACAAATGTTTTTGTTCATAATGATGTTCCATGTTGCGATACCCTGGGTATTCTTATCTTATTTATCTTATCTTATAAATTAGAGACGTTTCTCCAAAACAGAAGCTAACATCATGTGTCTAGTCGTTATGTTAATTAAAGACTTTAACTCTTCTAAGCCTTATGTTTTCTTGGCTGAATCAAGCAACCCGTTCCATACTCTAATGGCACTAGGGAAGAAAAAGCACTTGTCTTAGCATAAGGAATAAGAAATGTGCCACATTCTTTGTGTCTTTCTGATTCGATTATTATTATGGAAATGAATTAATTTTCATTCTCTGGCACTGCCAGGGACCGATTCTATTTGGTGGAAACTAAATTCACTGTAGTCCTATTTTACAGTGTTCATTGAGAAATGGTGGCAGGTCTGCAGCAGTACTTCCCTTTGACAGGTAATAAGGATCCTCTGAGAAATGCTTCGAATGTGTCTACGAGCCCAGTTGTCATTATCCCTTCAATTGATGTAACAACATGATGTATTTTTTTATACTATAGATAGCTTCCATAGTCGCTTAATCTCTAAACTTAGAATTTCATATTTTCTTCGTTGTTCAATGTTTGTTTTCCTTCTATTGTGTGGCAGTGTATGGCCATGTCAATAAAGGTTGCGGATTTTTCTTTTTTGTTGATAAAGAGTAAATCTGGGCAATTGAAACCAACCATCTTGTCAGTCAAAATAGGTCTATCCCAGTATAAAAGGTAATCCGTTGACTCGAGGACTTCCTGTTGTCAGTATTTGTAGTAAGCTTTCGTATCTTTCCTAATCAGATTATAGATTATCATTAATTTGTGACATCTTATTCACACTAAAAAGATAACAAAACAAACAAAAAAACATATTGTCTTTAAAGACTAGAAGAGTAAAACTTTGATCAGCGGCGTAGCCAGAAATGGGGAGGGGTTCCAAATTTGAAAATCACCCGGGCCCCAACTTGAGGGGGGCCTTCAAATAAGTGTCCGAAGTTTATTTATACATTAAATAATACGCCATTATCTCATGTCATGATGTCAAATGTCAAAATGCAGGGGTCCCAAAATAGGTCAACCCCCCCCCCCCCTGTGCCCCCAAATCCCTAGCTACGCCACAGACTTTCATTGTCTTTTTTCAAGAAAGTGGAAATTAACAAATCTAACAGGAGATACCATTTATATGGTTTGGAACAAAATTGTCCAAGGTTCTAAAATTCTAGCAAAAATATAAAAAAAAAGAATTAAAAGAGCCGAGCTGAAATAAAAACTACAACCGCGGACATAAAATTTGACGACTCTGCCCAATTGTGGGATGTTTGGAATAATTTTTTTTATCAACTTTTGGCAACATCGCAATTAAACGGGACACGGTCTGGGGACATATTTTGCACCATCCTAAAATAGCACAGATGGCTGGTATCGAGGTTATTCATTGTCTTCGCCGTCCTTGCGCACCCGTTAGATCCCTGGAGTATTCCTACGCGCCCATTCTCAGAGCAAAGATGAAGGAAGGAAGAAAAGTTCTGAGTTGGCTTATGCGGCCATCTCCGGTCTTGTGAGTCATAACACTGCGCGGAAACAATGGCTTCAAGTGTTGTAGCATGGGGGTGGGGAGATCGATTCATTAAAAAAAAAAAGAACATTAAAACAATAAAAAATTTCAAATATTGTTGTGTTTAAATCTGTACATTTATTTTTCTGCTGATTGAAGGATTTTGAGACAAGGGGAGCCAACTCTCACATCTGTTATGAAAGATAACAAAATCTGTTAGTGATACAAGATACTGAAAAACTAAACGACCGAGACGGATGTCTATCTGGTGGATGGGATGTAGTAGAGATAGGTGCAACAAAGAATCAGGAATCGATTTGACATAAAAAAAAAAGGACATGTATCAAGTGGACATCTATTTTTAGCTATTAACCAAGAAAAACAATAATGGATAACAATACATTTTCGTAAATCTCATATCTACTAGCTAGAGATACAACCGTGGCACTATAGTTATTGATATGGTATTCAAATATGGAGAATCAGGTGATAAAAAAACAACAATTTTGAAACTCACTGGAGGTTCTATTGTCTAAACCACTCTATACCTAGAATATTTTTTGTTGAGACCAGGGGCGGGCTGGCTATATGGGCCTCTGGGCTATTGCCCGGTGGGCCGGTACCCTAATGGGCCGGTATGGCCACCTAAAGGGCCTCATGAATGCCACTATAGAACTTATTAAATAAAATTGTTAAAGGTTTCATAATATTCTCTCGTAAAATGGGCCCTCTGAACGACGTGTTTATAACCGTCGTACACAGACTCTATACAGTGTAATGCTCATTAAATCTAACACATTTGTCTGAAATGGTGTAATAGCCTTTATCTGTAGACAGTGCTGCTAATAGGTTTCATCCATTTAGGACCTACTGCAGCGGTTCTCAACCTTTTAAGCTCGGCGACCCCTTTTTACAATATACAACTCTGCGCGGACCCCCCCCCCCCCCCCCCCCATAGACACACACAGCAATAGAAGAATAGACAATAACAATCCTTATTTTTTATGGTCTTAGGCGACCCCTGGCAAACCATCAATCGATCCCCAAGGGGTCGCGACCCACATGTTGAGAACCCCTGACCTACAGGCTTAGCGATTAAAATGCATCATAAGGCCTATATTACTTATAAAGATACAGAGTTCATTGTATGCATGCGTTCAGGTATCGATACGTTATAAAAACTTAACAGAATGATTTTGAGGACAGGTAGACCTAGAAGTGGATGTCCATCATATGATATACAATTTGTGGGCCGGATTGTGTAGAAATGCCCGGGCAGGTTTTAGCACCCAGTCCGCCCCTGGTTGAGGCTATTGTATATATTCATACAAGAAGTTACATAAGAATCGATTCCGGGTACGATTCCTAAAGATTAAAAAGTTTGAATCGAATCTATCATTTCTGTAATCTCTCAGTACATGGTTGATGGTTGATTTTTGATGTGCTTCACAATGTACAATCAAAACACCCGGACTCTGTATCGTAACTGGAGATATCAACAACCTAAATATTGACAACACACTGCAAAACTATTTCCAGTATGTCTCCCTCCCCACAAGGCAGGGTAAAACGCTCGACAAATGCTACGTAAACATTAAGCATGCTTACAAATGTAAAAGTTTGTTCCCACTTGGAGAATCTGACCATGTGTTAGTCCATCTTATACCAAATTACAAACCTAATATTAAAACTACAAAGAGAGTTATAAAAACGGTCAAGATGTGGTCTGAAGAGGCTGTAGAAAAACTACGAGGATGCATTGAGAAAACTAACTTTATTGAAAACTGTCCAGACATAAACGAACTAACAGAAACTTGACTCATATCTATCATTCTGCGAGGAGTTAACAATTCCAACAAAAACAATACAAGTCTATGGAAACAATAAGCCCTGGATGACCAAAAAAATCAAACACCTTATTACTGAAAAGAAAACAAAGTATAAAGCTAGCAACGAAGAGTTTATAAATGCTAAAAATAAACTGAGAAAAGCAATAATTGAAGGGAAAAAAAACATACAAAGAAAAAATTGAGAATTGCTTTGCAAAGAACAACTCAAAACAATGCGGGGAGGGATTAAAGAAAATAACAGGCTGCGCCTCAAAACGAGAACAAATTTCAGTGGCTGATGATGAGAAATTCGCCAACGAACTAAATTATTTTTATTCTCGTTTTAACAAAGAAGATTTTGTTGATCTACACAAAGAACTTTTCAACACTCTGTCCAAAGGAAAACAAGAACCTTACGTCAATTTTGTAACTGAGGATGAAGTGACTTTGTTATTTAAAAGAGTAGACGTAACAAAAGCTTCTGGACCAGACAAAATTAGTGGCAAGCTGATCAAGCTATGTGCGGAGCAAATCTCTTCTATCTTCTGTCACATCTTTAACAAGTCATTGCAAACGTGCGTAATTCCACACATCTGGAAAACTTCAGAGATCATACCAGTGCCTAAGAAACCAAAAATAGATTGCTTAAATGATTTCCGCCCAGTAGCTCTAACACCTATTGTTATGAAATGTTTTGAAAAATATATGCTAAAACAACTTGTAGCAAAAGTCAACAACAGCCTAGACCCTCACCAATTTGCATACAAAGCAGCTAGAGGAACTGAGGATGCCATTCTATTGCTTTTGGACCAGCATTATAAGCATCTCGATATACCCAAAACATACGCACAAGTCCTCTTCGTAGATTTCTACTCGGTTTTCAATACCATACAGCCATATCTAATGATAAACAAACTGAGTAACTTAAATGTAAGCCCTTACTTACAAGCATGGGTTCTAAACTTTTTAACCCAATAGCCCCAGTATGTTAAAGTCAACAACACCAAATCGTCAACTCGATTACTATGTACGGGCGCTCCACAAGGTTGTATACTTTCTCCTGTACTATACACTCTTTACACTAATGACATAAGAAGCATCTATGACTCAGTTAAACTCATTAAATTCGCTGATACTGCCATAGTCGGTCTTATTTCAGGAGACGAAACTCAGTATCGAAGCTCGATAGAAGAGTTTACAAACTGGTGCACCGACAACTTTCTAGAACTGAATGTAACAAAAACTAAAGAACTTATAATAGATTTTAGAAAGAAAAAACATACTATACGTGAACTGCAAATAAACACTACATCTATAGAACAAGTAAAGGCATATAAATATCTAGGCGTTATCATCAACAACAAGCTTTCATTGGGAAGACCACCTTGGAACTCTGACAAAGAAAACAGCCCAGCGACTCTTTTTTCTATACAAACTCAATACCTTTAAACTAAGCAAGAAGATCCTTGAGACATTTTACGGCGCGACTATACAAAATCTGCTAACATACGGAATAACTTGTTGGTACGGCAACGCCTCATCTAAACTGTTGCGACGTCTAGAAAACATCATTAAAAAAGCATCAAAAATTACACTTACAACATTACCACATTTAAAGGAACTTTTTGAACAAAAGTGCCTAAGAAAAATCGACAAAATCTTGGAAGACAACGGCCACCGCTCCATCAGAACTACGCCAGGTCGTCGCGAAGTGGGTGACTGCTGTCAATCAAAACAAGAACGGAGCGGTACAAAAACTCGTTCGTACCTCATCTGACCGGACTCTATCACCGCCACTCATTGATCAGGGAACATGAAATGCACCAAGATACCTGTGTGTAGTCGCTGAATGAACTCTTTATGTTGTCTGTTGTATTTATGTGCATTTTTCTGTTGTGTTGTCTTTATATGAGAAAAGAGTCTGTGTAATCACAACAGATTTCCGTAAGGATCAATAAAGCAGTCTTAATCTTAGTCTTATGTAATAATGGCGCTAAAGATGACAGATGGTATGTATTATCTCCCTTGCAATACAACCTTGTCACCAGCAGCCCCACTTACGTCAGTAGACAAAAGAGACCAAGGACCACTAGACAAGTTGATCTCAATGGAGCGCGGGCCCACACGTGGCGCCACTGAGACCACAGAGCCTACCCCCTCCTCCAAGCGGGAACATTATTTTTAATATTTTGCATCTGTAAATGTAATTCTATTCTATATCGTTTAAAAAATCTTTTATATTTCTCGGTTTATATTTCTTATATCACATCATTGGAATAAATACAATTACAACACATAATGAGCCTTATCAATAGACCACAAACACTCTATTGAGCGGCCTGGTTGTACTCACATAGCACTTTGTAGACAAACTCACTTTAGGACAATGCAGAGATGTAGATGACTGCTGACTGCCGCTTACATTTTGTTTTAGAAATGTAATATGTATGTGCTTACTAAAGCTGTATATCAAAAATTGTAAAAAGTGAAGACTTTCAAGAGAACATTTCGTTTTAAATTTACAGTTATTTAAGGAACGTCGAAACTTTATATAAGCAAACACACAGACAAACACACAGAAAAACACACAGACAATCACACAGACAAACACACAATCAGAGAGAGAGAGAATGGGGGGGGGGGGGGGAGAGCGAGAGTTATTATAATAGACTATTTTTACAGTTTTAAAGTATATAAGACTTTTGATATTTAAAAAAATGGTTTATTAGCGGTTCCCGAAAGGGGAAAAGACATGTCCGGCTGTCCTTCCCGTTTAGATCTCGTAAACTAGAAAAGATAGTGAAAATCCGACATCACAATATTTTAAACCATTCAAAGTTCAAAAATTTTTCAAATCATTTATGCGAGCATTTTTTTTTTCTCCATAAAAATACACCACTTTTACAACTATTCATTATTAATAGTAGCAAACACTTGGGGCTTTTTGTACGGAGCACCACCGTGTACATCCCTGACACATTATGCAAACGGTTGTAGAATTTTTGTCAAATATTTTTTTTATATTTGTATTGTTACGTTATGGAACTTCTGTTCTACTTATTTTTGTATATTTGTATTGTTACGTTATGGAACTTCTGTTCTACTTATTTTTTTATATTTGTATTGTTACGTCATGGAACTTCTGTTCTACTTATTTTTTTATATTTGTATTGTTACGTCATGGAACTTCTGTTCTACTTATTTTTTTATATTTGTATTGTTACGTCATGGAACTTCTGTTCTACTTATTTTTTTATATTTGTATTGTTACGTCATGGAACTTCTGTTCTACTTATTTTTTTATATTTGTATTGTTACGTCATGGAACTTCTGTTCTACTTATTTTTTTATATTTGTATTGTTACGTCATGGAACTTCTGTTCTACTTATTTTTTTATATTTGTATTGTTACGTCATGGAACTTCTGTTCTACTTATTTTTTTATATTTGTATTGTTACGTCATGGAACTTCTGTTCTACTTATTTTTGTATATTTGTATTGTTACGTCATGGAACTTCTGTTCTACTTATTTTTTTATATTTGTATTGTTACGTCATGGAACTTCTGTTCTACTTATTTTTTTATATTTGTATTGTTACGTCATGGAACTTCTGTTCTACTTATTTTTTTATATTTGTATTGTTACGTCATGGAACTTCTGTTCTACTTATTTTTTTATATTTGTATTGTTACGTCATGGAACTTCTGTTCTACTTATTTTTTTATATTTGTATTGTTACGTCATGGAACTTCTGTTCTACTTATTTTTTTATATTTGTATTGTTACGTCATGGAACTTCTGTTCTACTTATTTTTTTATATTTGTATTGTTACGTCATGGAACTTCTGTTCTACTTATTTTTTTATATTTGTATTGTTACGTTATGTAACTTCTGTTCTACTTATTTTTTTATATTTGTATTGTTACGTTATGTAACTTCTGTTCTACTTATTTTTTTATATTTGTATTGTTACGTTATGTAACTTCTGTTCTACTTATTACTATATTTTTACACAAAAAATGTTTACTATTTTTTTTTAAAGAGAAAAAAATCTATTTAGTATGCATATTGTCAGACATAAGTACAGAACACAACCAAAGAATATTTTTTTTGTGGAATAAGAGATTAGCCCTTAACTAAACAATTAGATCAATTAGATATTCATTATAAGACATCACTTAGGCCAGGTTCACATCTAACTTCACCTTCACATATCCTTTGGTCTGCTGGACACAAGATCTGTTAACCTTTTCTTTTCTCCATTATTTTCTGTCATTTGTCTTTGATAGGATTTCATTCTGATAATTTTGAAACCTGCCTTTTTCCCTGCCTGGGTGGACCACTTCGGGGGCCGATTTTCAATTTGTGTTTCCACACAAACTGTCTTTGTAGCCTTGTGTTTATATAAATTTCAAAAACAGTTTTCATACTAAATGACATAAAATTAACCTTTCCATTACCTTAAGCCATAAACATTTCGATGGCTAAACAGGCGATGGTGAAACGAATGATAAATAGCGCATTTAGTTTTTGAGGCTAACAGACATACGGACTTAAACAGACAAATAACACTAAACCGCTAGCGGATTTTCCTTACGGGGACCGCTAAAAATGTAGACACTGTGAAGGTTGTGTGATCTAGCTGTTTTATTACAAAACTTATATCAAGTCACTTTTTTTCTGTCTGTCTGTATGTCTGTCTGGTCAAAAGTTTGTACACGTTTTTTCTCCCACTACAAATCTCGGATCAAGCTAAAATTTTGCACAATTATTTCTTGTACCTGACAACATAAGAATAAAAAAATATATAAAAAACCACTAATTAGTTAATTAATTAATGGTAATTAATTTTTTTTTTTGGTATCCAAACAAGAGAAAGAATTTGTACTTGACTGAAGTGGTTATATAAGAGAATTAGTTCCCTATATTCACCGTCGTCTGAGTCTCAGTGAACACACAACATGAAGACTAGGAGGAGACTATAAAACAATAGATAACTAAACAATCTTCTATATTCATAAGCGCTCCACTAGCAGAGTGGTTAGTAAGTGGTTACAGTGTTGGTTTGAGAAGCCTGAGAAGGCTTGTGCCATGAGATCGAGTTGAGGTCGTTTCCCCCTTTTTTTATTTGTATACATGCTTTTTATTCTTATTTATTTATCTATTACAAATGTAACTGCATGACTGATCCAAATTAATTGGTACAAGTACGCATAATATAAGCTTTGATTTAAAAAAAAAGAGTATTTTTATAATGTTATTCTTATTAGACTCATCACACAATGCGTCAAGTGCAACTACAAAGCCAACACGATGACACTGCGTGAGGTCAAGCCTCTTAGTCTAATAAGCATTTGTTCATATAAAGTTGTGTGTGTGTGTGGGGGGGGGTCAACTTTTTCACCATGTCATCACTTTTTTGTTTCTTCAACTTACGTGAGAGGGGTGGGGGGGGGGGGGAATAGCGGTGAGTAAAAACGAAGTCTAGTACCTCCCTGACTCACCCTCTCTTTATTGTTTGAGACTGGGCGGAGGGAAGGCAGAGCTATTGGCCAGGTACCTCCATCAGAAATGGGTCCCCACAATAGAGAAAAAAAAGCATATTCCAAGTTATTTTAAGTTTAACAAGTTAAAATATAATACTCCTACAACGGTTTAGTTGTCTACCAGCAGTTTGGTGCTATAATTCAACGTCCTGTAGTAACACTACTGACACAAGCGGAATATCGAAAGTATTGTTTTCTTTGCAAAAACTTAGAAATTACAATTTAGAAAAATGTCACTTCAAATAGGGGTAATTAATTTTTCAGCAGCTATAGTTTACTTGGAGGCGCTGTGGCTGAGTGGTAAAACCCTTGGCTTCCGAATCAGTGGTCTAGGATTCAAATCCTTGTCAAGACTGGGATTTTCAAATTTTTAAATTCTTTGGGCGCCTCTGAGTCCATCCAGCACTAATGGGTACATGGCATTAGTTGGGGAAAAGTAAAGGCGGTTGGTCGTTGTGCTGGTCATATGACACCCTCGTTAACCGTAGGCCACGTAAAAGATGACCTTTACATCATCTGCCCTATAGACTACGAGGTCTGAAAGAGGAGCTTTTTTTAAAAAAAATATTTTGCTTGATATAAGTTTTTATATTGATATAATATTGTTGTAAACCTGGTGGTGACACAGATCGGCGCCTTCGACACGGAGGTCACGCACAGATGGGGGTAGTGCTGTGTGTTTTTAGCCTACCCAAATCGCCACAGTCCAGCGCAGAACGAGCGTTCAACCGAGACCAGTGACAGTACACGCCAGTTCGGCAAGGACCAGTGACGTAAATATTACGCTCGCAAGTCACGGCGAAAGTGATCAACTGGAGTGGTCAAGAAGGTTAGAGGCCAGTAGAGATACTATGTAAGAGCGAGTGGGTCAGAATCACTTCACTTGACGTTACCTCGCAATGTGACCAGTACGAGGCGAGAACCAGCACGGTGCGTGAAGTCAGGCGGAGCAAGACTAGGTTTTTATAAAGACAGTGTTAATGTTGCCTATTGCGATGTATTTGATATAAAACTGTTACTGTTACTTTGGAGCCCTGAGTTGTGAGGTTCTTTAAGTTCGTTGTGTCGTGTGGTGCAGTGTGAAGAGAGCCTGGATATTAGAGAGAGACGTAACAATATGATACACAGGGTGTATACAGCTTACATAATTGCAAATTTGATATTTATTATAATATAATCGTATTCCTGTTATGTCAAGCTCAAGAGTCATTTAGAGAAGACTTTGAGGATGAAGAGTTTTAATTTCAGCAAGATGGAGCACCTCCACATTACAAACACAGTAGTAGATCTTCTTGGATGAGATCTTGCCAATCAGATTGAACGAACTGGTTTTGTTGACTATCTTCCATGTTCACCAGATCTTATGCCATGCGATTTTTTTTTGGCGGCAATACCTACAAAAAAAGTCTATGCCATGAAACCTTGTTGATGTCCAAGGGCTGAGCCGAAGTAAAAAACAAACAAACCTGTGTGAACACACAGTTCTGTTTGAGAGAGACCCGAGTCAATGCCTATGTAAAGCATTGCTGTTTCCAATGCCTTTGGCCCCCGACGCATGCTTGGCTGCACATGGCCGAAGGCCGAGGACACCGGGAGCCTCCGCCATTTTCCTTCGTTGTACCAAGCTAACTGTGCGGGACCCGCCTTTTATGTAACGGTCCCTTTGAGGAACAGCGCATGGATGTGGTACGTGTTCGTGGGGGCTTTTTTACAACCCCGCCCGTGCAAGGGGTAAACTCTCGTCTACCCGTGGGCATCCCCACGGGAGTTATGTTTCGCCATTCATTTAGCCTAGCTACCCCCTCAAGTAGCCGTTTCCACCCAGGTGCCACGATGAGGCAGAACAGCGTACCCGGGTGCCATGAAACCTGCTGCATCAATAGAAATTCTTAAACAAGAGTGCTTCAAAATACCAAGAGATAATATGATGTGTTTGACTTCATTGCTTTGCTTTGGCGGCAGTGTATGGATCATAATGGACGTCAGGCAATGAAAAAAACAAAAAAAAACAAACAATAAAACGTTACTTGAAAAAACTTTTTACATTTATGTATTGTTGTGTATTGTTGTATATTGTTGTGTATTGTTGTATATTGTTGTGTATTGTTGTATATTGTTGTGTATTGTTGTATATTGTTGTGTATTGTTGTGTATTGTTGTGTATTGTTGTGTATTGTTGTATATTGTTGTATTTTGTTGTGTATTGTTGTGTATTGTTGTATATTGTTGTATTTTGCTTAATATAATATTCTATATATGGCCTCTGGGCCTCCACAAGAGAGAGAAAAAAAAGAACTATCATAATTTCCACTATAAACATTGTTCAAAACATTTCTTTCACATTTTTACCAACAATATTTAAAATCTTGCAGTTGGCAACACTTTCGGGGTTAAGAATCGTCCGCTTGTAGAATGCCCGTGATATATAGGTGTCACGAATCATCAATAGTGCTAGTGTCACGTTGAAGATTATCTTGATCTATATCGCACTATCAATGATCGTGGTCGCCGAGGATTCAGAAATCGTCAGTTGATAAGATGATCATCTAGAAGTTGCTAGTTGGTAAGAGGATCATCTAGAAGTTGCCAGTTGATAAGAGGATCATCTAGAAGTTGCTAGTTGACAAGACGATCTAAGTATATTATTATATATATTCAATGAAGAAACTTCTCTTTGTCTAAAACAATTACTTTAATTCAGAACTTGGAAAAGCTATTCACAAATAATTACAATGGTTAAATGTACTTGAATAGAATATAAATGATCTACACAATAATATAATTATGTATTTTTCTTGAGTTCTAACACTAGACTTTAGTACATGTTATATCTAACACGTTCCGCACAAGACTGGCGGTAATATCTCCCAGCTTACAAAGCTTGGGCGTTACCACGTGACCAACATCTCTCTGCTGCATGGCCAACCAAAGTACAATAATTAATACCTCCAACCAATCACATTCATCTCAAAATATAATTCTACTGCGTGATGTAAAATTCCCGAGGTGGGTGAAGTTCTGGTAACCTTGGCTAAATATAGATTCAGTGTACGTGACAATAGGCTTACATGTAGTTTTGGATATACGACAGTGCGTCAATCCATAAACTGAAAATGTACATTTTTAGACTAAAATATGCATATTTTAAAAAAAAAAAGATGAAAAATGAAAATAAATTTGTCAAACTTTTATCTTTTATATATAAGTAATATTATTACTTTAATCCGGCCATGATTGTATATATATTATTTTATGTCATGTTCTGTTCTGTAAAGACATTATGTTTGAACTACATGCGATGTAAGGAGAGAGAGAAAAAAAAGCTCGAAAGATTTCAAATGAAAAAAGTAAAAAAAAAATGGGAGGGAGAGGGGAGGAGGGGTCGAACATGAGGGCACAGTCTCATTAGAATGTCCCCCTAATATTTTGTCTCTGTCACTGAATACTTCAGTTGTTTTGATCTTATTCATTTCCTAATTCATTCTAAGCTTATTTATGATCCGCCTATGCCAATAATTCAATAATTCTTAAAACACGAGAACAAGGTTTTACATGATTATGTAGATGTTTGCAACGCTCTGGCGCTTGTTCTGTTAACGAATGGTTGGGAATCGAAATCAATCTGACATCACTACGAGTTGAAGAGGACTCGTTGACCTGATGCACGTCCGTTCATTGTGTCACAGTGTCAAATAATATGCGCCCTTCTGCTGTTTTAGACGGGAGAAAAACAATCATCTTGAATTGGCCTGTTGCTAACTACGTCATATGTCATGGGATCAGCATAAGGCGTCATCAATCATTGTAACGGATTCGATTCATGTCGGTCATTTTAATCATATACAAACATCGGCGTCCAAAGAAACGTATTCTTGGATGCAACTAAAAATATAATAGCCGCCCTTAGCAGACATAAAATAGCTGCCATCCACAGATATACACTATTAGGAACTCATCAGAGTTGGGTTACTAACAAGATTAATAGCCAACAACTTCAGAGCATGTTATCCCATTAGATTAGCAGTCTTGTGTAGAGGTCACTATTTTCACATTCATAACTTGGAACAAGATAACAATGGGAGTTGGTATCTTATTGAAACTCGTAGGCGGATCCTGCGTGTCCTTGGTTTGTTACGTAATTAGATGCAATGAATGTTTAAACATTTTAAAGCTAACAATAATAAGGGTGAAATTAAATAACAATATGGCGCTTTTTTAACACATGAATATGTCACTAGTGACCAGTTGTAGTTGTAATAATTAATATAAGGGTTGGAGGTAGGGTAAGTGTATCTCTGGGTCAACAAACAGTCATAGGAAACATTCATATGTGGACACCATAAAACATGAGCTATGACATATCATGAATAACAGTTCCATATTTTCTCATACGTACATTAGATTTTAAGAGCAAAATAATCGGTCTTTAAGTTGTATACAGGAGGAAATGTCTTTAAGTTGTATACAGGAGGAAATGTCTTTAGGTTGTATACAGGAGGAAATGTCTTTAAGTTGTATACAGGAGGAAATGTCTTTAAGTTGTATACAGGAGGAAATGTCTTTAAGTTGTTTACAGGAGGAAATGTCTTTAAGTTGTATACAGGAGGAAATGTCTTTAGGTTGTATACAGGAGGAAATGTCTTTAAGTTGTATACAGGAGGAAATGTCTTTAAGTTGTATACAGGAGGAAATGTCTTTAAGTTGTTTACAGGAGGAAATGTCTTTAAGTTGTATACAGGAGGAAATGTCTTTAAGTTGTATACAGGAGGAAATGTCTTTAAGTTGTATACAGGAGGAAATGTCTTTAAGTTGTTTACAGGAGGAAATGTCTTTAAGTTGTATACAGAAGGAAATGTCTTTAAGTTGTATACAGGAGGAAATGTCTTTAAGTTGTATACAGGAGGAAATGTCTTTAAGTTGTATACAGGAGGAAATGTCTTTTTTGTAAAAAAAAACAACAATAATTATTTTTTTGTGTTAGATTTTGAGACCTGAACCTGACATACAGAGGGACACACAGACTACGCAAAACTAATGCTAAAAAAGAGTGGTTCATTTTATCCGATTTTATCTTGCTCCTAACTTGTTCCTCTGTAACTTTTGGCTTTGTGCAGTGTTTCTCAAACTGTGTTCCGTGGAACCATGGTGTTCCTAGAGGCCTGAATAGTGGTTCCTTGAGCTACTGGAAGAATTAACTTGTAAGCCACCACTCTAAAAATAAGCAAAATGTTCGACTATATACTCTCAGAATGTTCGAAGTGTTCCCTTAAGGAAAACGTTTGGGAAACACTCTTCTAGTGTATTTCATGTGGTAGGCCTTACAGCTACTATAAAATACTATTTGAGCCTAAAGTGTCTCTACGTTTAGGCTATGGATGTTGGGAAGGTAGGGGGCTTACTTTCTAAAGGGGGTCAAGTACGAATCCCTAACTAAACTAGGAATATTTAATAGCTTTGTCTCGAGCGGATTAACATTTGCATAAGGAAGCACGGAATCCTTCTCCCTCCAATAAAAATAGATCGGAGCCATGGGCGCATAGAAAGGTGCTACTTCTGCTACTACTACTCATTTTAGTACAAGTGTTATTCCTTATTTAATGCCTTTTTAAAAATAATCTAAATCTATTTGTGTTCTCCTTTACTTACAGATTGCGATGAGCTAGTGTGTTGCTAGTGTGTTGAAGCATGTTTCACAAACAGGAAGCCAATGTTTGCATGCTATCCAAATAGTTTGCTGTCATCATCGGATCATGGCGGCGAATAAAAGAAATTTAATGTCTAGAAACATTCTATTATTACATAAACACTAAACTAAAAACTGTAAACAGAAACTATCCACTTCAAGGTCATTAACGTTAAGTAATGATCTCATAAAATTAAATATAATTGTGTATTTGCATGAAATGTTTCCTCTCTATTTATACAGACACAGAAACATACCTAGATTAAGAAAAAACAAACACATTCACATTCACATATAGACAGAAATTAAAGACAAAAAGAACCCATGCGGTATGATGTTCGAAGACGATTGCTAGGTGTCAGTATCAAGCCAACGACAGTGGTGTCACAGGCTTCAAGTATCGCGAGAATTCTATTCTCCTAACCATGACCCTTCTGTGGTCATAAATAAAATACGCCTGCTCAGAAACGTCGTAGAAGATTTGCACATATGGTAATGTGATGAAATAGAAATATCTTACAATTGAGACGCTGATAATGTGCATGTATCTTATAACGTGTATGATTGTATAAACCAATATGTAAGAAATATACATATATTGATGATATGGTGATCTTATCTAAAAATAAATAGAAAGAAAAAAAAAGGGACATAATGATAACATGATTTAGAACTGACATTTAAGAAGAAGAAAAAAATATGTTCTAACCATCAACAACAACTTTTTTTTTCTGTTGAATGTGAGCACAAGTTCACATTATTTGCAATGCACAATTTCACTTCTCCGTGTAAGAGAGAAAGAGAGAGAGTATAGTAGCAATTATACATAAAACACTGAACCATAATCTTTAAATACAAAAACAAAATCTAATAAAATACTCAGAAAGGCACAAAGATGTAGGGTCATATCACATTCCATATGCTAGGACATTTAGTTAGGGTTAGAGTTAGAGAATAAGAAAAAGGGATAAAAAAGAGAGAGACTAAAAGAGGGAGATTAGATCGAGTAAAACAGAGAAAAGAGAGAGAGAGAGAGAGAAGGAGAGAATTTAGGATTGCAAGGTGTTGGTGGGTTTGATGAAAGAAGATGAATAACACTTTCAAACGAACACAACAGCACTAATCACAATAATGGCACTATGTTTTTGTTTTTAATTGGTTGTTGATCTATCTAGAACTGTCAGACTTTGATTACTTTCATGGTGACTTAATGCAGTGTTGACACTCATTGGTGTAGAGATGCATTAATATAGATAGATAGATAGAGAGAGACAGGCAGACAGAGACAGAGAAAAAAAAATCAAAATTATGTTTCGTGACAGAAAAAAAGGTGACATCCGCGCTCACAGTGTCAAACTGATATTTAAAATTTAACAAGAGAAAAAAAAAAGGTGTTATAAAGGGGAGTTATAATAATCAAAGGCGGAGCTATCCTAAAGCCAAACAAAGGGTTGCTCTAGAGGCGAAAAAATATAAAATGACATTAACTATCTGCATCCTTTCTAGACTAATCCCTTGCCACTGGAAACCATACCTTTTGGAATCCCAAATAACAACCGGGACTGATTTCTCTTTTAATCCCGGATCACTTAATGGACTATCATGCTGGTGAAAGATTTGATCTCTAATGACACTTCTGTTCCTCGCGGACGATACTCCCTCTTTTTGTTGACTCATTTCTGTGACACGAAACCGACTGGGATGTCTTCGTGCCCTGAATATCATCTTTTTGACTTTTTTTTTTCAGCTTGAGTTACCAGTTTAGTTCACTAAAAGATGTAATAATTTATAAGTTATAATATTTCTAACATAACCTGACTTTCGAAAACATGAACTATTATACAATGTTAAACTGTTTTCTATGCACCCGTTCCACGCCACCCCCTTCTTTTTTCCCGCCCGCACGCTGCACTGCCTTCAATATGACAAATTATAGAATTAGAATAGTTTTTGATGTTCAAGTGGGTAACGATGTCAAACTTCTTAGCTTGTTGCGATAAAAGGATAGCCTTAGGATAGTCTTAGGAAGTTTTCAAGTCAAGAAAAGGAGAAATGGAGATTTTTATAAATAGCTAACAATATTTCATCGACTTAGTTCCAACACTTTTTTTTTCCAATCCCGGAAATTTGATCCAAACCCTAAAGTCGTGTTTCTCTACAGTCAACCGCAGCCGGTATGGCGTACTGGGAAATTTGAAAATTGAAAAACCAGATGATGAAGCCGATAAGAAGCTATTAGACTGTGTTGGAAATTACAGAGGTGTCAACTTCCGAATTGTTCAGGTCGAGGGAACCTTAGACATCCGGGAGTCTGCTCCGTCGGCACGGCTGCCCCCAGTGCGGATGTCAAACAGCGCGTGACAACAGTTTATCCACGGATGGCCTGCACGAGAGGTGTGTCTGCATCTTGAGTTACGGGGGCCATGTTGACCTTTCCAGGAGACCGTTTGACCTATTGTGTGGGGGGGACGAGAGTTAATGACGAGGCTCGGACACGGGTGTGAACAAAGTCTAGTCAACAAATTATAGCCTAGGCGGGACACTGTCACAGTTTATCTTGATGAAAGTGAAGGTCCATTTTCAGTGCCGGAAGTACGTCATACGTTTTTAAGGTTGGCGCTGAAAATTTTAAAACTATTGATTTGTTCCATCATTTTGGGCACTTTCTTGCATTTTGCTAGTGCAATTATTTCGTTTTTTTTTATTAAACTTACTTTTTTCTAAGGTCCAGATTAAAAAAAATAATTCAATTTTAATGGATTAATATTCCCAACGATAAAAGGGCTCACAGATATTATATTATAAAAGGAGTTTCTGCAGTTGGAGCTTTACATACTGAAATCAATCATAGTTAACTTCTCTATATTTACATTTTCAGTTTCAAAATCCGGTTTATATTATTTAAAAAATAGAAACAATAAGATAGACAAGGAGAGAAACAATTTGGGGAAATATGTGGGCAATATAATGGAGGCTGAAGAAAAACGTATGACAATTGGAGAGGAAGATTGGGAACAATTGTAAATGTAAAGTAAGATTACTGTTGGCAACTACAAATAGAGACTATCGATAATGCAATGCAGAAGAGTGTGTAGTATTACAAAGAGCAAAAATAAACATAGTTAGCAATATTTCTGTTAAACCAAAAAAAAAAAAAAAAACACCAAAAACTCCATTACGAAAATCCCCCATAAACTATTTTATTGAACTGAAAGATAAGAAAGTGAATAGATTTATAAAACGTAACAAAATAATCTCCCCTGCCTCTTTCTTGCAGACGATCAATTGCTGTGAAGGTTTTAATATTTCATTCTGTCTGTCAGTGACGACCGTCCAGGGGACGACAATCAAAAGTTAAGAGTTAGCAACTCAGGTAATGTCACCGTGGCTGACACACGCCAGCTCGTGGGGCAGATAACTCTAATGACTCATTTCGTTTTGTTTGTTTGTTGCTGGCCTTTCCATAGAAGCAATATATTGCCTCCCCTTATCTTTATAGCTTTTCCAGTTTTCAGGTTGAGACCGAAAAGGGGGAAAAAAAAGGGGGGGGGGGGAGGTTAAGTGTGGCAGTGGGCTTTGAGAAAGGACGGGAAGAAATCCAACACTTAAGATTTGCACTCTGCTAATTTAGCGTTTGACCCAAGTTATTGTTTTCTTATAATTCAACTGTTGGGAAAAGAAACCCGTCTGCGTGTAGCTTCATCCAGTCTGTGGCCAACAAGGGCATACATTCACGGACATGCCACCACTGGCGGATCCAGAACTTCGAAGTGGGGGGGGATTTTTTTCCAAACCCTAACCCTAACCCTCAGTAAACCCTAACCTTAAGCATAAATGCGCTTACAGTATATATTAAAACTCTCAAAGTTATGCATATATTAGAATGTTTTAAAAAAGCTGTTTCTCAACCTTCGGCGAAAAAAGCAGACAAAAACAGCAACGTTGAGGCCTTTCTCTTGACAGCTAGGGGTTCTGGGGGTCTGAGGCCTTTCTCTTGACAGCTAGGGGTCTGGGGGAGCGCTGTAAGCATTGAGGATCGGGGCGAAGCCCAACGCCAAAATCATTTTCTTGCATTCTTCACTGCAGAAAAGCGTTTTCCTGACATCTACATCTTATTATTCATCATATTAAGATAGGACCTTTTGAATAATGTTTTACTTGAAAAATATTCTAATATGATTTTACATGCTCTTACTACATCGCAAATACAACCGATTTGGAATAACTTTGAGGAACGCCGCCGAAAAAAATCTATTCGAAAAATAATATTTAAAAAAAAAGCTCAATATGTAAGTGATACATTTTGTTCAGTAGGCATGTTTGTAATTTGGTTTGTTACAGAACTATGATTCAAAGCTATAAAAAAAACATTATGGAAGTGGAAGGAGAAATTAAGTGAACAAATTAGATTTTACACTAAATTTTTTTCACTTTTAGTATTCAAGCATAAATTGTGAGTTATTGTCCCAAATATTTTTTTTTTACAACAGAAAAATATCAGTTTGAGTAAAGGTTGAAAAGATGACTAGGAAAATGATATTTGGGTTCAGAACTCATTTCAATTGTTACTCTTATAATGAGAAATTTCGTATGAATTCTAATTTTTCCAAAAAAAAAGTCTTTCTTAAAATAACTAACATGAATTCGTGTGCCATTACATAAACTCTGTCGCTACATTTTACTTTTCTGTTTTAAAGCGTCATCTTTTCATCCGACCTTATTTACAAATGGATTAAAACATCAATATATAGCTTATATTAAATAGATATTCAACTAATTTTGTTCAAAATCTAGGATTTCTTCATAAAAATAGGACCGCCCCACCCCATTCAGAGGGCTAGCGTAGGGAGGGCAGCAGAAGCAATCACCCCCCCCCCTCCACCTCGGCTAAGATACCAGAAGTGTAGCAACATAATATAAAAATTATATTGTAATTCAACTAATTTTGTTCACAAACTATGATTTTCCCTTAAAAGTAGGACCCCCCCCCCCCACACTCAAAGGGTTTAGGTGGGAATGGCAGTAGATGTATTTTCCCCCTCCCCCAACCCAATCGGAAAACAGGGGAACGACATAATATAAAGATCGGTTAAAACAACAGTAACACGTTTTAATCATATAGATATTTAATTGATTCTGTTAGCAAGCTGTGATTTCTACAAATTTATTGGACCGCCCCCCCACTCGAAAGTTTATGGGGTGGGGGGGCGGGATCGATGTCATCACCCCCTCCCGACCCCACCAAATCGGCCAACATACCTGAAGGGGGGCGAAAAAATCTAAAAATATGTTGAAATATAAATAATTAGCATATATTATTAACATACGTAATAAATTCGTAAACAAATTGTGTGAATTCTATACTAAAATTCGTCCGCACCCCCCCTTCGGGGTGAGGGCGGCCGAGTGTGGGGGGGGGGGCGATCGCCCCTACCGCCCCCCCCCCCCAGGATCCGCCAGTGCATGCCACTGTGCCACAACATTCACGGACATCCCACTGTGCCACAACATTCACGTACATGCCAGTATGTCACAACATTCACGGACATGCCACTGTGCCACAACATTCACGGACATCCCACTGTGCCACAACATTCACGTAAATGCCAGTATGTCACAACATTCACGGACATGCCACTGTGCCACAACATTCACGGACATGCCACTGTGCCACAACATTCACGGACATGCCACTGTGCCACAACATTCACTGACATGCCACTGTGCCACAACATTCACGGACATGCCACTGTGCCACAACATTCACGGACATGCAACTGTGCCACAACATTCACGGACATGCCACTGTGCCACAACATTCACTGACATGCCACTGTGCCACACCGCTTTACGAAAAGGAATGTATGGTACCTGTTTGAAAACTTCCCACAAGCAATGAGTTCCCTTTATTATTATGTTAGAAACGAACGTGTATTCATTCTCTGGCACTGCCACCAGTCTGCCAGGTTCGAGTTTCGTCAAAGAGAAACAAAATTCATTATAGTCCTTTAATCATTGTCCACTGAAGAATTCTAAGGTGATTCGACATGTCTGCAGCCATCTGACAGGCAACGAGAATCTTATGAACGTTTAAAGGCCTTGAAGGTATCAGTGAGGTCAGATGTCATTATCCCCTCTAATGAAATAACACTTTATTGTTATATTAAATAACTTCCATAAACACTTAATCTCCAAGCGTAAGTCCACACATTTTCTTTGTTTTTACAGTTCAGTTTTGCTTATATTATGAGACAGTGGCACGGCAATGTCAATGATGGTAGCGTTTTGTTTTTCTTTTATCAATAAACAGTAGATCAGGGCGATTAAAATCCACCGGGATTTTTTTCGGTCAAAATAGGCCTATCTCAGTATAATAAGTGATCAGTAGATTCTAGAACCTTTTTTGGCGAGCATTTGTAATAAGGAGGAGTATCCTTATATATCAAATTATTTTTATTATTATTATGATTCCAACTCGGAACTTTTGCATTACCTCACCTATGTCATATCACAGCGCTATATACGATTGCTAAATTTAAAAATCTAAGTGTTATTAGAATCAGATACCTTTGGTTGAATGACCAACAACCAACTTAAAATGTATCCATCCATCCATCCATCCATGCCAGTGGCGCTACAGCCAAGGGAGGGCTCTGGCACTTCAATCAGATCTCTCTTGAGCTGTTCGTCTCCTTGCCCTAACTCTAACTTATTGTGTATCTGCCTCTACATCGTCAATCCATCGTATTCCTGGTCTGCAGTAGCGGCCTTAGGGTGTGGCAAGTAAGGCAACCGTCCCAGGCCCCGCGCCTAGGAGGCCGCGCGATAGGAGATTCCTTTGTCACAGTCAGGTTCGAAAACCAAACAAGTTCTCATAAACATGACATTTTAGGCTTCGAAATAACGTTCAGTTTCGGTAAAGGCAGCATCTTATGACCTGTACATTCTAATCGTCTATCACTATTTAATTAACAGTTCACCTTGGCATAAAAAAAACCAACAACCAATAAAAATAGTTTATTCCAAAAATAAAGAGTCATACAGTACTGTTATGTTATGTTAATAAAATTCAGCAGCTCGAGGTTTCTGTAGAAAAATCCGCCCTCCCCCCCAAAAAAATCCTGGTATAAGGTTTATAAAAATATACATTTCTAGCAGTCTTATTTCTTCCACACCTAATACAATTGTCGTTTCGAGAAAGTCGCTAAGATATGTGAAATGTCTTTTAAAGTCAAGATTCAACCTGGGACATGCACACCCTCCCCCCACCTTTAATTTTAAATCTCTCCGTTTCTGCAAATGCTCTTTAATCTATTCAAGTCTATGTGAGCCCCAGTCATCATTAAGCACTAGGTAAGAATTGTTGAAGTCTCTCCTTAGGCTGAAGTATATCCAATCCAACATTTTTACTAAAGCTTTTTTTTTTAATGACATTAAATTCTAGACTGAAGAACAATCTTGAAAGATAAAACAACCGCAACAACATGCAAGACATTTTAATTTCAATCTTGATATGATACTGTCCAAACTTCATCTGGATATTTGGACCTAGCAAGAACATATCTTTTTGACACTCGGCACAACTAGCTCCAAATGCGATTAGATTAAAAAAAACAACAAACGTTTGCTTTACGAATTCTAATGAATTTATATTTCTGTAAAGAATATGCACATTCGATTTTAATTTTTAGCAATGAGCTTGTATAGACTTTAATCATCTTTAAACATCTGGAAAAATAAAATTTAAAAAAAAAAAAGTTACTTTCAGTTTACTGAGTCTCTTTGAACCCTACTTTAAAACCAATAAAATAATCCACTATTAAATTCCTCTTTAGAAGTCTTTTGAAATTAAAAAAAAAGTATGCAAGGTATGAAAACTTAGTCATGTGTTTGAAGAGGTTGGGACATTTTTAAAGCGGTTTGACGGTTATGTCCCTTGTCCTCTGATGTCAAAGGTAATGACAACGGTACTTAGGGGGAGGCAACCAATAATTTAATGGTTCCTAAAGGGAACAGCCACTATTGGAAACATTGTTTATATCCAACTCAAGTGGCAATAACTGAGTTGTTCTTTAGCACAGCTATCGACTAATTCCGATTACTAAGCTCTCCTCTCGCTCGCCGCTCTCTCGGGCCCATTTGTAGGCCTGTATTTTAAATGTTTTTCATTTCCCGCCATTTTTTTAATAAAAAAGGTTTTGGCTTCAATTGCGTCATGTCTATGCCACTCTCGATGGACCAACGAATTTAAGAAATATAATCTTTCTTCAGCTGCCAAAAAGATTGTAACAAACTGATGGTTTCTTTAATGACAGAATTTTTCAATGACAATAAACACATGTGGAAATCTTTTACTAAAAAAGAGTAAGTTGTATTGCTGAAAGTGTGCCTCAACATTCAAAATACATTATATCATAAAATATTTTATAAATAATTCTACTAAATAAAGTTCAAAAATTTACTAGAGTTTTTGAATATTTCATATTTTCAGAGAAATTATAGTAAAAAATAATGTATGGTAAATGTTTAGATCTTAAGATAAATTGAGATACACATACTCTCTGAGGTTATATAGGGCTAATCAATAAATAATTTTTTTTTAGTAAGTCCGGTCAACAGAATACTGCAATATTGATAAGCGAAATATTTTAATTAACCATATGCTTTAAAAAAAATAGCTCTGTAGAATCAAATTTCTGCAGCACAAAGCGATTTTCACTATTTAGTTGGCAAGAGTGATCTTTCCCTATGGCGTCCTTGACATTTTTATTTTTGTCTATTTTAAAATCTCTCCCGAAATTTCTCTCTTTTACATTGTCTTACGTTTTTCTTAAGGGTTCCATTATATCGTCATCACATGTCTTCAAATCGCTTTCTCTTTTTTTTTTCCTCTAACTGTGTTTTAGTATTTAATGAACGCAAATAAGTTCTTTAAAGACAGAAGGAACAAATGACTGCGATGAAATTTTAGTGCTGAAACCACAATAGCTCATCACCTTACGTATTTTTAACATTGTTCTTGATTTGAATCAGACAACATTTTTTTTTTAAATAATAAGACGCTAGAGAATTAGTCACAACATTTCATCTTTTTTGTTTGTTTGTTTCAATGACAAATTATTTCTCAATCTAAATAAAACGAAAAACATTTCGGACATGCTATGGGCATGCTTCATTGAAATTCGAACATTCATTAAAATGTATACATTTATATGTTAACTTTTCAACATTTGCTTACAACCAAAACCAGAAATGATTTTCAGCAAAGTGAGGATAATTGTGTCTATCTTTGCGCTCTACAGATTTTGTATTCCATCTGTATGAGACCTTGGCTAATATTAAGAAATATATAGTTTCATTAAAAATATGGGAATTATTTAGTTAACCCCTTTTTCACATTATCCTTTTCTCCTCGCTTGCCGACTCTGCCATCTGTCTCTCCCTGGATATATATATATATATTATATGTTAATGTGTCACTTTCCGTAAGCATATTTTCGTGTTTGTAAGAGCAGGGGATAAAAACGCAGATCTTTCCATTAAAGGAGGAAAACAAAATCGCTCCAGCAAAATAATTTACATATATTTCAACTATTTCAACGTATCCAAGCACGGGTATCAGCTAGTATATATACTTTAAATAATGAAAAACTTAAACAATTGGAAATTCATTCATTTTTCAAGGAGTAGATTTGTAGAAACGAAACAGATTTTCTGTAATTCATTATTTCGATACATGGCTAAAGCTTCCTTAGCAACACAGCCATATTGTGGATATTTCACGGGGCGCGAGGCGAGTGCCGAGTTTGATCTCACGGCGCCGTAAAAAGATTGGCCTCGCGTGTTGGGCACGTGCCTGCTTAGCAACGAGGGGACGCCACAATCTGTCGTTAAGGGAGGTGGGGGGGGGGGGGAGAAAACACTTGCCAAGATTTTTGTTTGAAGGAGAGGAAGAGCAGATAACCACGACTGCGCGCCCCATGTACACAGCTCCTAGATTATCTCAGCGGGCGGTCTGAAACACCTCCTGTCTAAATGTGCGTGTACTATCGCTGTATTGCGCCCTGTCACTCCCGCCCTGGCCATGTGAGGGGCAGTAAGTGGCTATTTGTTCACTGTGGGAGTTATCAGGTCAGTGTCGACACAAAAGTTAAAAGTTAAAAAGTTAATTTGTTTAGTCACAATGGAATTTTAGGGGGGGGGGGGGGGAAGGTTGTAAAGTGGAGGTGGCCAAGAAGAAAAAACGAAAAAAAAACAACTACATAATTCTTATGATATAACTGTATGACTTCGCTAGACGCAAGGCTCGTAAAGTAATTCTGTTACGTAGTAAAGATTGAATAAAATGCAAAGACGAATTTATTTTCTAATATAAACTCTTAAATTTAACTTATTATCCGCTTCCCTACTCAAACTCGGCCCCCACGAGATCCGTTTCGAATCCCCACAATGCTTAAGTCCGGCACTGCTATTTAGTGTTTGTAAAATATTTGCTTGTAAAATGTTTTACATATTTCGGATGTTCCTTCAGAGTTGAAGATAGATACTTTACTTTTTAGTCCAAACCTCCCGCAAGATGAAGGGGGATGGGAGCGGGCAGGGTTTGACAGTCGAGCGCGCAGCCATCCGTAGCGACGTGTGAATACCCACGTGTTCTCCCCCCCCCCCCCCCTTATTTTGTCGTGAACTATCTGCAGAAATAAGAGAGTGATTCTTCCTTTACTCCTTTTCTCGTTTAAACTGTTGAGGGAAGAAGAGAATTATATATACAGAAGATACATATTTCCAATGGACCTCATTCACCAATCGTAAACAAACAACATTTAGTCACGTGATCTTATTGATAAAACAACGGGAAAAAACTGTCACGTGACAACCATCATGAATTAAACATGAGATCTTAAATTATATAGAAGAGATAGAGCACCACGTGGCTAAATGTTGTTTGTTTACGATTGGTGAATGAGGTCCATTAAGATCAATAAAGCGATTCGTCTTAGTCTTATGTGACCAGATATTGGGGAGTGACCACGGGACACATGTCCATCAAGGGACGTAAAAAAGACAGACTCAGATTTGTCCGAGTAATATTTGAATAACACCCTATTAAAATACATCACAATATACACACACACCAGCACATCTTACGCACAATGTAGGCCTATACACACACAATAATTTAAATAATCGCAGGCTTTCTGAAATGTTTTCCAAGATAGATCATCTTTCTGTGCGATCTCTCTGTAATCGTTAGCCGTCAAATAGGCGGCTTCTCTCTCTGAAATAATCGGCACGATTTTCGTAAAAGTTTACTATTGTGGCTTTTAGTAACCAACTCGCTTTATCCAAAAGTTAGTCACATGCTTAATTCTTTACGGACGAATACTTTACTAATCAATTTATCATGCTTATTTTCATGCATTTCTAAACCAATTCGTCAATGGCAGAAGATACTTCAAGAGCACTGACATTCTGTCCCTCAAGAAACTTCTGCATGGAATATGTCTCAATGCTGTGTACAAAATGCAGCCAAAATTCAGCACACGGGTTTTCAAAGAAACTTCTCTTGTGAAAAGAAAAACAATTTTAACTCTTTCTCTCCTACCTGACGATACCAACGTTGATTCTACCAGAATGTGGTAAATAATTACGGAGAGAAAGAGTTAAAGCAGGATATAATTTAAATAGTTTCTCCACCGCAGGCTTCAGAACTAACCACCTGGTCTGTCCATAGCCTGAAATTCTGCTATATTCTAAATTTACGTTTTTTTTTTCTTATAAAGATTCCAGCGAAGTGTGGCGCAAAGAATTGTATCATCAGGGGAAACAAGTTCACTTTATTGTGGGCTCGAAGCATCCGTCAACGCTGTCAAAAACTGGGCATCACTAAACCTGCTACTTGACTTTGTTCATTATATAGGCACCAAACATTTAACGTTGATTGCTTCACATTGGATGAAAAAAACTGTTATTATGGAAAACTGTAAGATGGACAGAAGTAACTTGACACGCGCTGCGAATTGATCTTGGATCTATTAAGTATTTCAAGGTTGGACAAGTACCTTAATAAAGGATTACAAAATTAAAATGTTTCTATAACAAAAGAGTGATTTTTTTTGTATGAAAGCGGGACAATTGCTGTTCCGACCGGACATTCTATGAAATGCGTGACAGACGGTACAAAGCGGTACTGTCACGCTTCAATCGGGACGTCTGGTCACCTTATCATATGTCTTCTAATTCTTGCCCAAACAGCGAAAGTGTCAAAGAAGGTGGTTCAGATCTAGATCAATTTCTCCTCCTTTCTGTAGAGTCAAAAGGGAGACTATCTCTTCAACTAAATAGAAATAAACTAAATAAATGGTGGAAAAAAATTGAATAGTTTCATTTATTTATTGGCTCAGATTACTATTAGCCCGCCACCCCCCGAAAAATACAATTTATACTTATTATAATTGAATTTAAGATTCGCTCATTATGCTACACTGTACACCGCGATTCTTTATCCAGTGACACACCGTGACACTTTATCCTGCGACACACCGCGATACTTTATCCTGCGACACACTGCGATACTTTATCCTGCGACACACCGCGATACTTTATTCTGCGACACACAGTGATACTTTATTCTGCGACACACCGCGATACTTTACCCTGCGACATACCGCGATACTTTGTCCTGCGACACACCGCGATACTTTATTCTGCGACACACCGCGATACTTTATCATGTGGGCTGTGGTACATCACGACGCTTTATCAATCTATCTTCTTTGAGAAAGATTTTATTTAGATTTAAAAAAAAAACGCCTGGAGTACTAAATAGTTTTGATAACCTCGCGGGTAAAATCAAAGGTAAGATGTCGCCCGACGTAGATTCGGAGAGTTCCATCGCTCCACGCTTTTGTCGGAAGAAGCCTAGCCGCCATTTTGCAATGCGAAATACACGAAGACTAGAACTCTCTCTCAACTTACGGTCGTTTCTTTCCTAGATACATGCCCGCCACGTTCTTAGACCGGCACTAAGCAGTTGTGTTTTAGTAGACCTCTAAGTCGTATATAATATATACACAGAGAGTGAAAGAGAACAAAATATATAGAATGTAATTATAGTTGTGACATAAATAGCTCAACTTATCTAGAGGAAAGTCTGAAAATGAGACTTGGGTAGCGAGAAGAAATAGAAGAAGAGAAAGAAAGATTGCTAGAGAGAAAGAGAGATTGAAAGAAAGAGAGATTGAAAGAAAAAGAGATTGAAAGAAAGAGAGATTGAAAGAAAGAGAGATTGATGGAGAGAAAGAGAGATTGATAGAGAGAAATAGAGATGGTTGGAGAGAAATAGAGATAGATAAATGGTAAGAGAGATTCAAGGAGTGAAAGAAAGATTAAAGAGGAGACAGAAAATTGATATCGAGAGAAAGAGATGGAAGGAGAGAAATAGAAATTTATTGAGAGAATGACAGAGAAAGGGAGCTTGAAGGAAAGAGAGATTGATGAGAGAAAGAGAGATTGATGAGAGAAAGAGAGATTGATGAGAGAAAGAGAGATTGATGAGAGAAAGAGAGATTGATGAGAGAAAGAGAGATTGAAGGAGACAAAGAAAGATTAAAGGAGAGAGAGCTTGATAAAGAGCAAGAGATTGATGGAAAGAGAAATAGAAGGAGAGAAAGAAAGATTATAGAGAGAAAGCGAGCTAGATAAAGAGAGAGCGACAGAAAAAGAGAAATCCATGAAAGGACTTTTCGGTCTCACATACTTTTCTTCTGTTATTTCCTTCATTCATCTGAAACATGTTTCTGAACATATGGAGACAATGCCAGTATGTGTCCACTCTACAACGCGGTAGCGGTCAAGTATATTTGGACACCACTGAAGTGTCCATCGCTTCCTCACTCTTGGGTACTCCAGACGTACACCATCGGGAGGTCAGTAAAGTGACCACTCCACATGATAAAAAAAGGGGTCGGGCGACAACAACAACAACAGTTCTCATGTTCTATCTTCTGTCCACCCCAACACTCTTGAAGTGATAATAATAGGTCGTGCGATACGACCAATAAGAGAGGCGTGGACACTGACTAATAGCCCTCGTTTCCGTGACCGCGGGTCGTCAGTGTTGGCCCCCGCCCCACGACACCCTGGGGCTGCTTCTTCCTTTTCCCCTCATTCTTGTGTCTTTCCCCCAGTTTAATGTTTCCGATTTTAGAAAGAGGGCAACCAGTCGTCAGTTCACCGGGGCTCTCGGCGCCCTAACACCTTTTGGACGAGCGTAAAACTAATCCCCCGACACCTCACGCCCTTTTGTTGAGCGGCGTCCACCTTCACGCCACTTTAAAACGTCACACCATGTTTACTGACCTCTACTGACCAACTGACCACACATAAGGCACACACCAGTTGTGTATTTAATCTTAAAACCTCTGACTTTTGGTAACATTCTGAATTTCAATCTTTATCTAAGCTGATGCAAATGGGTTGCCATTGAGAACAGAAAGAAGGGAGGGGTCATCCAAGAGTACTAACCAGTAACTGACCAGCTGACCTTCTTATGTCCCCCACACCAAAAGTCCGCGGCGCCCTGAAGACGAACTAAAACAATGCCGGGGTTACCAAGGATCATACCTAATTTTCACGTCTCGCATTCTAAGAAAATCAATTTATAATATTTCACCCAGCCTGAGAGGGTGGGAGGGGGGCGTGGCGCGGAGGGAGGATGTGGCAGGGCAAATACTGACAGATGGGAGCAGACGTGGGCCTGGCGGAGTTTACTGGCTACTACGATTATTTGCATAATATCTGGCTTTACTGCGCATGCGCGCGTGAGCAAAAAAAAAACCCAGTATGAAGATGGAAATGGTTTTAAAAACTCTTGCTCACGACAGAAATAGTTTGTATAAAGTGATCGGGCCACAGGGAGCAGGACATGCCTCTAGCTAAGTTTTTTTTTTTTATTTTTATAACTTAATGTTTCATCACTAAACAGAAAAGTCACACTTACACTTTGATGGATGTATACTACTAGGTCACGTGATTACAAGGAGTTTATGTCTGTAGAGTTTATTTAAAGCCAATAGGGTCTATGTCTTTCATAAATTGATGAATAAGTACCATTGGTCATTGCTGTAATGGTGAAGTTAACCACACAGGTCTATCTATTAGATTAAGTTGGAGTCATAAGCTGATCGAGAGACTTGAACTACAGTAAGTAGGTATGTAACCTTTTTTCCCTAATGTTGATATTTGCTTGTTATTATTTTTCGTTGCTATTTTTTATTGTTGTTGCTAAAAACAGAAACGCAATTGAGATTTTTTGTTGAAATATTCAGCAGGCTCTACACTAATATTAACTTTATTTTTTCAGCATTTTAGCTACCGATAACAGAAACATAATGAATACACAGATTGCAATATTTATGATTATTAAAATTAGTGTACTATTCAGCTTATTAGTCTACTGGATAGTTGGTGCATTTATTAATTTTTTGTTTTTTTGTTTGACGGTTTCTTAAATGTAGCTCACATACTAGGGTGTCCGTCTGAAAGGTTTGTCAATCATTCATTAGTTTATGTGTGCGTGTGTGTGTGTGTGTGTGTGTGTGTGAGAGAGAGAGAGAGTTTATAAAGAAACAAAAGGAGACTATTTGTAATGCACATATTACTAAACATTGTCAAAGGCGCTAAATCAAACTTCAAATGTTAACTAGTGAAACAAACTAATTGAGCTCCAAAGAGTTTAGAGAACTCAATTCATAGGTTATCACCGCTTCCTTCAGTCTGTACACCGGATACACCAAAGAGCTGCCTATTTATTGTTTCCCTCCATAGATGAACAGTTGTGATACATATTAATTAGAAATATACTTCGGCAACCGGAATGAGTAGACAACTTTTAAGTTTTTGTAAAGATTTATTAATTGCGTAGTTGCGCTTAAGGAATTAGTTTTTACTGGTAGCACTCGAAACACTACGTGATATAATATATCGAATGATTATATTATATAATGATATATATACATACATCAGAAAAGTATAATGTAAGCTCTAGATACAGTGTTTTAGTCATTTCCCTTACACATCCTTCAGGTGCATGGCATGACGATCAGGGAAAACAAACCATTGAAGATCAAAAAGAAATGACTGACTGGCTGACTGACTGACTGACTGACTGACTTGCCAGTATGTAAAGTAGAAGCTGTACGATAGCAAAGAGATTAGAATAATTTCATCCTTATTGGAAAGTATTTCTTCGTTAAGAACCCACCCCCTTCCTTCCCCCCGTCTTACGAATAAAAAAATTGGGATTGGAGTAAAAGAAGACTATTTCCTTTCTTGTTCATGAATGTCACAGTAAAATGAAAATGTTTCTTGAGTTAGAAAGTTATCTTCAAAGAGTTTGACAACAATACGACACTACAGCATGAAGACATTTGAAACATTAAAAATTCACCTAAGACTTGTGTATAATGGAAAAAAAGACAATAAGAAAGAAGACCACGTCTAAGCAATTCACAAATCTCAAGTGTAGCTTAAGTTCCAAACATAATTAAATGTTAAATATTTTTTTATTGAGACTAAAACGAAAAAGAAACTAGTATAGTAAATGGATAGCGTCACTCTTTGAATACTATTTGACAAGGAGATCCCTAGAATGATGTCATGCCAAGAAGAATTTTTTTTTTCTTCTTTCACTTTTGGCCAATGAGAACACGTTATTCAATGCTATATTTAGCTACGAAAACATCCTCTTTCTTATTGTGCTTCCTCAATACATAGAAAATCATTTACTGGAACTTCTTATAAAATGGAGGCGAACTCGTGGCAAAGTTCTAATATGTACATCCAGTCCATAGAATACGGAAGTATTGAACACTAAACACTTTGACAACCGTGGATAGAGTTTTGTGCTCTTTTATTTGAAAGCAATGTAGAATCCAATGAAATTAAAAAATAGCTGACATCGTAGGTCTAGGAATATCTACAATAAACTTTTTGATATGTATTTTTTTTTAAAATTATTAAATAAATTTGGATTCAGTATTTTTTTTTTTTTTGTGTAAGGTAAATATTTATTTTTGACTTTTGTTTCTATCTACTATCTTGTGGATAAACTAGTTTATTGTTAGTCCACATGATCCGTCCATAATCAGCACTTCAGATTAACGGGGCAGATGATCCACGGGGCGTCCTAAGAATCCTAAAGTCTGAAATGCTTCTCGATTCTCGCTAAACACTCGGTCACCACGTTCCATCCCCTCTACCACTCTACCACTCTACTCTACGTTTTGTCTCGCCTAGTCAAAGAAACAAATAGTCCTTTAGTCATCTCAAGTTTTTAGAACAAATACATACAAGAATTGTTCTGACTATTGATACTGCAATGTTGCCCATTGTATTCTTTCTGTGATCTATACATTAGGACGTCACAAAGTTATAATAAGGTTCAAATCTTGGTGAAGACTGGGATTTTGAATTTCGGTATTTTTAGAACGCCCTGATTGTATTCAATGTTTACCTGACATTAGTTGGAGAATGTAAAGGCGGTTAGTCGTTAAAAGCGTTAATACAGGAAGGTTATATTAAACTCCTAATTCACTAAATCAATCATGATGAAAAAAGAATATAATTGTAGAATGTAAAATACTCAAGGTTAGGTTTAGGGTTAGTTTTAGCGTAGAGCGCATTGAGTAACAATCTGTATAGTATACATACGATGTTAGCAGCCTCTTCCCAAATGGTGTCACTGCTAAAGGCAGTCAAAACAGTCAGCTTTAGCTCCAAATTTATGATCCAATGTAGGAATGCAAATAGGACATATATTTAGCTACTTCATCAAGCTTATTGCTTTTGAAAAGACTCAACTGTTTTAGTGTGATGACTTAGATTATTCCAGAAAAAAAGAAACAAATGGGAACAGAACAGAATGTTCATTATTGCTTAAAGGAAAAAATCATATCTGATTATATTTTTTATATAAAATTTTTAATGTTCAACAAAATTTAGTTATTCCAGTAAAAACAAACAAACAAATAAACAATGTTGAGTCTATTGCTTATGGGAAAATATCAGATCTGTTTTTATTGTTTATTTTTTTGTAACAAGAAAACTTTCCATGTCGAACAGATTGTAAATATTGGGGACAGAAATCTGCCTAATCCAATGAATTGTTTATTGTTGTGTCTTCATGAAGGTGAGAGTAATTAGACGAAATTCCATTAATGTTAATGAGAACGTCCTCCAAAGTGAGTCACGGGCAGGGGAAGGGAGTGGGAGGACAAAAGGGCGGCGGCTGGTGGGACAAGGGCCGGCACTGCGACACACAGTACAGATTTTTTGTTCCCCTTGTCTGAAAATTAACTCCCCCTCTCTTGGGATATGCCATTTCGATTGCGTCCCCCCTCCACCCACTTTTGCATGCGGACATGGCGAGTGAACAAACGACAAATAGAATTCTTCCGAAAAAAAAAATAAACGCGATCGTGAATTCTGAGATTAATTTTTTAATTAATTGCTAAACCCAGTCACGTGTTACCGTTGTAGGCGAATAGTGCTACAATAGACCCTGACATTATCAGGTTTTAATTTGCAAATTGGTAACAGAAAAGAATCATAGATTAAAGTGATGCAAGAAAGACGCGATTTCCAAACACGAGCCGCGCTATTTGTGAGCTGCAGAGAAATTTAAAACAAACAAAGTCGACACAATTCTGGACTTTTCTTTGATATTTTCCGCTCAAACTTTTAGCCCTCTACCACCACCAGTGTTATACTTTTAATTTTTTTGGGGGCTATTTATGATACAAGAATTTCTGTTCTGGCCTCCTTACCGTCCTTACCCAGAAAATAGCGGCGCATATCTTGTGGGAAAGAAATCATAAGGTGAATGTCTGCACAGTCGCCAAAACTTTAAACAAGCAAAATATATATATAAAAATACTTTAAAACAAAAAAAATTATGTAAGTGAAAGGACCGTCTGTCATTTCTATTAAAACTGCTATTTTTTTCTTCTTTTTTTCTATATAAAACAATTTTTTAAAAATTACAAATAATTAATTAAAGTCATTAATCAAAGTGTCTAACATTATAGACCATGCTATATACTGTGTAATGATATGCGGTGCTAATTTTTAGATTGATTCACTCATGTTTTATTATCCACAATGAATAATGGTGTACAGTTTCAAACTGATCCAAGAATACGGAGAAATGTACAAGATTTGTACCAGGTCACGTTGATATTAGCCTTGTAAAAAATTACACAGTGCAGTAGTTTCAAACGCAAGACAAATGAATTAAACCAGTCATTTACTTCAATACATAGCTTATATCAATTCACTCTGTCTATCTGCGTCAAAATCTGCGCATACTAAATATCCCATACCTGTCCTCCACCAATTGTGTATGACACGCGAAAGTATGAAAAACTACTTAGTAATTGTTGTTTTATAGTATGTTCCACTTATATGTACATTAAATAGATTTTTTTTTGTAAATGTAGTTTGTATGATAGAACTTACTTATTGTACGAATACGTTTATACAAAATAAAATTTTTGACAAAAAATAAAAAATGTTTACATAACTGTGTTATAAATATGGTAAATTACTATCTCTCTTGCTAAATGGCCTCCCGTGTTTGTAACTATTAATAGTGAATAGTTGTAAAAATGGTGTATTTTTATGAAAAAAAAAACTGCTTGCATAGTTGGTTTAAAAAATTAAATTTTTCGATTTCAGAAAAGAAAAAAGTAGCCGTTGCATCAGAACTTTGAAAGGTCTAAAATATCAGGATGTCGGATTTTCTAGTTTACGAGATCTAAACCGGACGGACAGACGGAGAGACAGACAGACCACAAGAAAAATAAAAGCGACTATTCCCCTTTTGGGGGCCGCTAAAAATCAAGGGCTAGTCAATTTTCATTGGTAATTGATTATGCTGATATCAGAATTGAAGATAAACCTTCGTTAGTACAGATATGGCTAAATTTATAGGATTTTGTCAGTTATTTCTCTCACACCCATTCTCGGATCAAGTCAAAGCTTTACACAATTATTTATTGTACCTAAAAAAAAAACTCGAATTAATAATAAAAAAACAATTAGCCAAATTATTACTGGTAATTAATGAATTTAGCTGAAGACAATTAAATCGTTTTGTATTAATAGATATAGCTAGACTTGTAAATTTGTCTCCCTTAGTCAAACTTAATTTACTTTAAAAGTTTTTTTTTGCAAAGTTCAAAGTCATATTTTATTTGTATCGATGAAATCTCTGGTTTTGTTAGTAGACTTAAGAGTAAATAGAATTAAACCCATACCTTCAACTTGCCTTGAAGTCGTGTACAGACGTGAACTATGAAATCAATTTTTTTTGTTTACTAGTGAGTAGGCAGAGTTATCATTAAATTACCTCCCTTTTGTTGAACTTAGACACACTAGGTGACGATGCTGTGTAGATGTACAAAGAGACCAGGACCAAGTAGGTCTAGTACATATCTTTTTGTAGACTGACGACTTATAAAGCTTTAGAAGATAGTGTTGTGCCGAAGACTGAGACCTTTAACCTTTTGGTTGGCATGCCTAATAAAATATGTGTGCGTCTTCGTTTGAAATGTCTGTATGTGTTTCTGTCAGAACATGACTTCTGTCTAGGAGACGTATCTTTAAACCAGATGATAAAACTTAATCGGATCGTCTCAATCTAGTTGTCAGTGTCATCTGTCACATAGTCTTGGCAATGCAGCGCCTAAGCAAAGACAGGTGCATCAGGACGAGTTTGTGCGTGTGTGGGTGTTTAGTGGTGTCTGTAAAGAAGATTTTTTTAAACTTCTGTTTTCATAAAGTTTAATAGAAAGTGAGTTCTAGGAACGAAACTAAAAAACCAGCTAAACATATAAATAGAAGTATACATACACAAAACAAATTAAGGAACACATTAAAAAACAAAAGGTGAAAAGGAATAAAACAAATAAAGAAGCCAAAAATACAGAAATAAAAGTAAACAAAGAAAATAAAGAAGGAAAGAAAAAAAAAGAATGAAAAAATAGAAGGAGAAAAGGAAGAAAATAAATGAAAAAAAACAACAACAGGCCAGTATATATTTAGTAACACATTTTGAAGACTTTTATAAAGTTTTTTACTTTGACCAGGTCATTCTCAATAACACCATACATAATTAAATTTTAAATACACAAGAGTCCTGCAAGACAATCTTTATAAGTCGTACAATATTCCCAAACAAAGGAAAGCTTACAATTTTACTACCGGGCATTAAATAGAAAACAAACAGTTTTGACACCAGTGGGCGTTAGGTTAGAGCTACACAGCAAATGAACTATTCTTATCATGGCTAAAGAAGGTTTGGGCGCGACAAAAAATGTGAAGAGATTGTCTTAATCCTCATCGATCCAGGTGTAATCCAGACATGTGACACAATAAATCCCGTGTCAACATGACAAGTTCATAAAGAACTGCCCAATACAACTCCACAAAAACACTTAGTCGCGGCACAATGCTGGAAAGGTACAGTATCTTGGACAAAAGAGAAGTAACTCCATCATACAGAAATTCCACGGTAGTTGCCCTTTTATCTGTGAGAGTTAAAAAAAAAAAAGTGTATGTGGGGAAAAAAAAAGGGGGGGGGGGGGCTTTACCAGGTATTTTAGCTTCCGCCGAGAGGCAGAGGCTTTCAGGAAATGTCTCGGGGTAACCGCAATACAGTTCAGATATGATGTCTTTGTATTTGTTTATCAATAGTGGACTGTTGGTCTTTTAGAGCCTTGTTTTTGTAAAGTTTCAGATCGATAGTTCTAGTTTTTATCCCTTGTTTTTTTCTAGAGAATTTTTTTTTCATCCACATTTAAAAATATTCCCCCCCTTCCCCAGTATTTCTCTTTTTGAATCAGAGCCAATTTAGATAACACAAAATACTGGGCTGCTGACACCTAGAAGGTTGGGAGAATGACAAGAACATTTGAAAACTGTTAAATATGAGAGATTGTGTAATAGCCATCATCCAAGAGATGGTACAATATTCGCAGTCTCTTAAAAGATATCCTCATCACAATAACAATCATCAAAAGTAAAATTTAAATTTACGAATTAGACAGAAACATAAGGATTAAACTATTTCCTTTCGAGATACCATATCTTGTTTTATGTGATGTTAAGAACTGATTTGGTTGTGAATTTTGGTGGTAAATATATTCCAAGTTAAAGGCTAACCCTTATTCCATTTCAATGAAACAATGATTCAAGTTTGACATATGCCAAGTTAAAGGCTAGCTCTAATTCCATTTCAATGGAACGATGATTAGTGCCAAGTTTGACATATGCCAAGTTAAAGGCTAGCTCTAATTCCATTTCAATAGAACAATGATATACACTTATGTCTTTAGATCTTTATCCTAACCTCAAATTTGTCACTTAAAGGAATATTAATTAGATCTAATTCTTATACTTCTGACTCATTTCCAGGTGAACCAGAGATGCCGATAAAATCGAGTGACAGTGACACTGACGTATTGTCACTGTCAGATCAGTTCATTGACATCTACGACGATGATGACGAAGAAGAAGACGATGAAGACATTTTCTCGTCAGAACCGGACGACTTGCCGGACTCTACCACGGGGGAGGACGGGAAGACTCACAGGGATAGGAGCGGCGAGGACACAGGCTCGGACGCTGGCAGCACTAGGAAAGGTGACCAGAGCTCTGGTGAGGGCGGTGGCCAAAAGAAGAGGGGCCCCAAAAAGAAGGCTCTGACCAAGACTAGGCAGGTGAAGCTTCGGGTGAGGAGGGTCAAGGCCAATGCAAGAGAGAGGAACCGGATGCACGGACTGAATTCCGCCCTGGATGAGCTGCGAAACCACGTCCCTTGTCACTCCAAGACTCAAAAACTGTCCAAGATTGAAACGTTACGACTCGCCCGGAACTACATTCACGTATTGGCTGAGATCCTCAAGTCGGGCATCAGACCGGACAGTGTGACGTTCGCCAAAGCTCTGTCCAGAGGTCTATCCCAGAACACCATGAACATGGTCGCAGCATGTCTTCAGCTAAATCCTAGAACACTTTTGCCAGAGTCCACCTACTCCAAGCCTTTTCAATTCATGTACGATAACTCTATGGACTTTTCAGGCAGGTTTCCGCAAGATCCTTACGGCATGTTTGCATTTCAACCTATTGGATGCAGCCCTGACCTTACAATGGTGGGCCCACATCAAAGTTATGGACCATGCCAGCAGATTATGCCTTTCGCTCCTGTGCCAAGTAGTTGCTCGCCAACAGCTACTATCCCATACCAATATCCGATGATGGACCATACAAGCCCCCCCTTTAACAACAATAATAACGCCAATGCATTGATGGGAAATGTGTGTGCAAATCCTTGTCAGAATCCAAATTTTTTGACATGCGACATTCGGGAGTCAGAGAGTTTCGTTAGAGCAAACTTCAACTCACATCCTGGGATGGACAAGAGGAGACAATCTCCACAACAATCATCAGCAGCAAACGCATGTTTATCTCCCCCTGCACAACGTCTGGGAAGTGAGGCACACATGTCTACATGTTCTCATTTTATCAGCAGCACTGCAGACATGCATTCAACATCTTTAAACCAAGTGCGCACTGCAGACATGCATTCAACATCTTTAAACCAAGTGCGCTCAACTGCGCCCAGCTGTTTTGCCGATCCATCAATGTCTCAGCTGTCACCTCATAGAGTTTCCAGCAGTGTCCAGTCTTCCTGTAGACAGCTGCAAATAAAGACAAGTCCCAGATACCCGAACACGGTCAATCGATCTAATTCATCGTGTGCCCAGAACGCTCCACACACGGTGCCCGAAGACTTGCCCCTGGACACGGAGTGTTCAATTGAAAGTGATTTGGCTATGATCACATCTTCAGACAGTATTTTTCAATTAAACTTGCCCTGTTGACTATAGACACAAGTCAATTCCACTAAGCAGATAGAGGTAGCTCAATATATGAGACTTATGATCGTTGTGTTTTGGAAGTATGCATTCGATGAACGAAATATTGCACAGAACACACAACCTACCCCCAGCACTCCGCGCTTTTATCAAGTCGAAAGCAGAAAACTATTTTACAGTTAGAGAGTAAACTTGTTAGCTATTTGTTTTGTGTTAGCAATTAGTAAAAATAGCAGTTCACTTCTTATTTTTTGTATAAGACGAAAGTGTGCAATGTATGAATGTAACGTAACGAATAAGAAACAGTGCAGAAGTGTAGAACCAAATGTCAAAATATCTGGCAATGATCTGTACACAAAGTCACAACGTATTGTTCACTTAGTAAAACAAGTCTACTCCTGGTGACATGACTTTCTTAAAGCATTGCCTCTTTTAATCACACTAACAGATAGAACAGTTTAGAGTTTGTTAGTCTTATAGTTATTGTGATTCCTGTGTAGTTAGCTTAAATATAGGTTTGATAATGACTGTGTAAAATACATAAATTCATTCGAACATTAATGATAGTAATTATTGTATTGTATTGAAGGTTATTAATTAAGCTTTTCTCAACGGCGACGGGATACGCGCTTAAGGTGCACACTAAACCGACAGAGAGACAATAGTGAAGATTTATACAGTTCTAAAATAAATAGCTTTGTGGGTGAGTCGAAGAGAGATGATCGTTAGACTATAGTGTCACTAGAGGCACAGTCTGGAGAAAATGTTTTGAAATAATCTGAACTAAATCATAGTACAATTTTATTAGTAAACTTTATACTGAGATCTATATATTTTATTGGAGCCTGAAGAGAGCAGAGTCAGCATACCACTTTGTTAGTGCTAGCTCTATAAACAAAGATAAACTTTTTTTGGTAGGTAATTATAGCAATAATTAAACACCAAGTGAATACATGTACCGTTCTCGTGAAATATCTCGGGCGAGAATTTTAGGACTTTTGTTAGTCTCAAGTCTTTTGCTATGTCTTGACTTTGAAAATCTGATTTTTTAAAATCCATTTTTGTAATAGCTGCGCATTTGGCAGGTTAAACAATGCGTGTTTTGGGGAGCATATGTCCGTGTGCCTGATTGACATAAAATACGCTCTCTGTGGTGAGCTGTTTAAGGACACACATAACTTTCGCATTTTTGTTCTTCCCATTCTGACCTAACAATATTATACAGTATAGTGTGTGCAATTAGGTCTATATCTGCATGGACATTAGAAATGTTTGATGACCTACAGTATAGTGTGTGCAATTAGGTCTCTATCTGCATGGATATTAGAAATGTTTGATGACCTACAGTATTCATAACTTGTACATTATGGTTCTTGTTATTTACACTTTAAGTGCAATATCATCCACTGTGCAATTGTTTACCCAATCTTTTAGTTTGCTTATACACGATTGTTTCTTTCATCATTCCAATGAACATATTTTAGATGTAATAATATTTTTACTGTTCTTTTGTGCCTAGATTTGTTTACTTTATGCGATTGTGTGAGAAAGATTCGTTATTGATTGACCATTTACAAATCACAATAAACATTTGTGGTCAACTGTTATATTAGAGATCGCCTATTTGAAAACTTTTCTTTTTTTGTATTGGAAGTATTTAATTATTATGTTTTATTAATAGTTTTATTCATATATCTAATTATGTCTGTTAAGCCTTATACAAAGTGATGTTAAGTTTCGGAACGCTGGTAGAGGTTTACGATAGAAGTGAAATTAATATTTTATAACTGCAGCTAATCTTTGAAGTTTTGGTTCCATGTGGGTTTTTTTTTTTAAATGTCAGAACATTCCAAATAAGACATAACCTTTAGATGGCATGAATCAATCTATGGAAACATGTATTATTGTACAAATAAAATAGCTTAACAAGGAGAAGGCATTCAATTGCAAAGCTTATATGGAGGGTGAATTAGTTTTACTAAAAACAGATTTACCCTTGCGAGCTCAGACTCACAAATGCACTGTGCCCATTATTGTAATCTTAGAGATTCATCCGCGACTTGACAGCTCGAGGTTCTAGGTTTGGGTTATCACTACGGTCACTAAAAGATTTGCTGCATTAAGAGATGCAGAAATGTATTATTTAGCAGAAAAATATTTGCTCTGGGTATATATTAAGTAAAGTCACGGTGCCTCTTAAATCTTGAGGCCCCACAAACACGACTTTCTACACTCTTCGAATGTGTTTTAAAAATCAAGTTTATTCAGAAATATAGAAACGCAAGAGACATACTGAAATTTATAATTTTGTTGACATTTATAATTCAGGCCAAAGCAATGCATATTGTTCAAATTCATTATATTTGTTATATTTACACCAACTTAGAAAAAAACTTAAATCTCTTGTGTGTTGATCACTTTTGCCTATTTTCACTACTGCTCTTTGAAGACTACAGGCTGAGAACTGAGCGTTAAGTGCTTAAGCATAGGTGTTAGATGTAGAGGTTCTACACTATGTCTAGAATTGAAACGAATATACGAAGGTATTTAATTTATGTCTTACGAAGTACTTTATGAGTTGATTGGTGTGTACTTTTATTAGTACATAATGTAAGTCTTGTGCAATAGAAAGTGTTTGTAGACCTACCGTTTAAAAAAAAAAATTTGATGGTTTGTAGATTTTTGTGGTTTAGTTTAGGATAGCAAAGTGTGGACACATTATTTACAATTTTAAACACACCTGACATCTACATGTGCAATACATTCAATACATGTACCCATATGTATCATAAATGTATTACCTACCTAAGGCTACCTTGATTCAGTTGCAACTTGACGTGTTATGTTGTTAGCGATCATCTCCCCTCTGATGCCTGTAATAACCCGTGCCTGTGGTGAGTTTAATAAATCAGTATTGGTGTTGCTAATTTTCATTTTAATTTCCTGGTTGTTTGACAAAATTGTAGAGAGTTTATTCACATTGTTTGGACTCAAATAAAGCTGACACAAAAAATGACCATTCTTGTGTTGTTGAGTTCAACTGAAAAATCTCTAAATATTTTATTTTTACAACGATATGTCACAAAAAAAAAGTATTTTCGCCTTTTTTAAACACAATGATTGTAATGCTAACTTTGTATTTTAGCTTTATTTTTTTACATACAGGATTTAAAGGATCAAAATAATCTGCATTATTTCCTTCAGAATTCAAAATAACTTAACAATATAAACTGACGCTAGTTTTTAAATGGAAGTACAATAAACTTCCTGTTTTGTCTATAATCTCAAGAAAGAATAAATAGGCCTCTACCAATATTTAGATGTGATGGGATAGCAAAAGGCAGTGTCCAGTGTGGTAACATTATCTCGTCGCCATTGGAGCGTAGCAGCTGTGAAAGGAAAACAATTAGTCTCCCTTGCCAGTACATAGCTCTCAACAGAAATTCCTGTGCAGCACCTCCTCATGGTGATAGATAAAAACTGATGCTGTGAAGCCTCAGGTCAATCTGCAATGTTGTCGAAGGAGGCTTGGCCCGAAACTGTAAGGCAGTCATAGCCCTTCGGAGTGCAGACACGCCCTGCTGTCCACAAACCAATATCTATGGGTTAATAATCACATTGCATTGCTTGTGTCTCTGTAAGCAATGTAAGGTCTAATGCTAAGGGAGCAAACCCTAACAGAAAATCCGGTTTTGGAGCCCCATATGTGGTAAGACCGCTGGCCTCAAACAAATTCCTCCAGCCACCTGGACCCAAATTCCAATGGTTTTCCATCCCTTTGGACCCGGTCAGAATGGAAGGAGGCGAATGTTGACGTGTGGGCAGCTTAGCACTTGCAAATTTCCCGTCCAGGCTTTCCCCAAGTAATTGAAAGGTCACCCCATCACTAGCAGTAATGTATCAGAAAAAAAAAAAGGAGAGAGGTAGTTTCCGGTGATAAGTTCCTAGCTGATTGGCGTAATCTGGAACGCTAAGAACACCCTTGACGGTAGAAGGGGCAATTAAGCCTCATTTGATAGTTACTGCCTGACCTAAGCTGGAACATACGGACAATGAGTCTTGGCCTTAATACTGATCCAAACCTCTTTTCTTTTATGTGTTAAACGGCTATTATTGACAGATGGATAAATGTTGATGTAGCTTGTCTGCAGCCAATCAGACTGGGACGTATTGGATCTGTTACAGAAAGTAATTCTACTGGCAAGGAAACCCCCAGAAGAATAAGAAACACCCTCGTTCCTTGCTTTGCGATGTTTCCCATAAACAATGAAGGGATACTACACATGAAATCATCCTTCCAAGGTGAAGTAATTATCATCTGTGCTTACTCACCAACCTAGCTGTACCGAAAGAGGACAAAGGCAGGTTCTTCCAAGCTTTGGAGGTCATTAAAAACATCACAAAGAACGAGCACGTCTAAATTAATGGAGATTTTATTGCCTGAGAGGTTGCTAATAAAAAAGGCGTGGCTAAAATTTCTACGTCCTCATGGAGTTATTAAGTTAAAAAAAAAACGGCTGAAGGCTACTTCAGTTCTGTATCTCTCATAAACTATGCATAACAAACGCATACTTGTCTGGCAAGGACTGTCAAAATGTCTTTTAGCAGCACCCAGCTCAGAAAGGTGGCATCAGTTTGACCTCTGCATCACTCAGAGGATGGATCTGAAAAGAATCATTCTCAACCGCTCATACCATAGTGCGGACTGTAACTCTGACGGTAAAACTAAAGAAGGTCTAATGCCATTTCTTATAACAAAAATTTAACTTATGAAATAATTTGTTGGCTAGGTAACATTTCATCTAAATTGTTGAGATACTTAAACAACCTTATAAAAAGAGCATCTTCCAACTCCAATGCTTACGGAGCAGTTTTTAAATAAGGTGGCAAGATAAAATAACCAATGAAGAAGCGCTGCGGAAAGCAAGGTGCCAGGTTATCGGCGCTGTTGTCAGCAGTAGACGCCTTGGCTAGCTTGGACATATTCACAGAATGCCACAGAAAATTCTGTATGTTGATCTAATCAAATGCAGCAGAGCCGCGGGTCGCCTGCTTTTAAGGTATACTGATGTATGCAAACGCGCCATGAATCTTTTCAAAATTATCATCAACAGTTGGGAAATAGATCAAGCTGGATATCAATCACAAAGGAAGGACACTGGATTGCAGACGGCGTACACATCGGATGTTTAATAGAAGGGTAGAAGTGCTACAGCGTCTAGTGATTCCAGATGCCCAACCTATGACGCAGTTGTGTATTAAGGATTGGCCTCTTTGGTCTTTAGTCACATGTGAAGACTAAAACTCCAAGTCTAGGTCTCCAAGTCTAAGTCTCCAAGTCTAAGTCTCCAAGTCTTAGTCTCCAAGTCGAAGTCTCCAAGTCTAAGTCTCCAATTCTAAGTTTCCAAGTTTAAGTCTCCAAGTCTAAGTCTCCAAGTCTAAGTCTCCAAGTCTAAGTCTCCAAGTCTAGGTCTCCAAGTCAAAAAGTCCAAGTCCCAGAGAAGTGAAATGTTACAGAGTAAGAGAAAACTATTTCTCCATCTGAACTAATTACATACTTTCTTCGAAAATTCATGTCTATAAAATAAAATCTATCAATTTATCATAGTAATAGCTTCAATAATTTTTTAAAGCATATAATAACAGACTAACAGTACTTTGTGACCAAACAAGAATATACCAAGGGACTTAAGTCAATACATTTTTATAGCTACATCTTTCATATTCATCTCCCTTGATATATGTATGTTGCGCTAGGGGCTGCAACAGTAGATTTTTTACTTAATCTTGCAATGTGTGCATTGCTTTTGATTTTGATTAGCAATGAAATCTCCAGATATATTTATATTTTGTTGATTGCTAAATGATAATAAAGTTTTAACATAAATCATAATATATAGAGAAACATATATATTTATTTATAACTACATATACATTCAGGCTGTCTTACTGCTGACTAGTGCTGACTGTGAATATTTACCATCCTTTCTAGTTAGGTTACAATGAATACATACAATCTCCAAATATCCATTCTTTATAGCCAGACAACACATGCTTGCAAGACATGTCTATTCTTATCAAATATATAACTACATTAATTGTGTTATGTAAAAATGACTGCACAATTGAACGAGGTTATTAACAACATTTGAAATTCTATAAAAGTGATGCCCAAACAACGATCAGCGGGCCATATCTGACTCGAGACTCTGAGCTATCCGGTCCACTCAAAACTTGTGTACAAAATGTGTGGGCGTCGATCCTCGATCTAGTTGGATTCGATATACATTTTTTTTTTATTTCAGTGGTACGTCCAGTAATACGCGTGTGGTAAGCTCATTTGGCTGCAAACGGAAAAAAGTCAAGCATTACCGTACTGTTCCTACAAAATGATTCACATGATCTCTTTCATCAAAGGGCTTACAACTCCGAAAAATTGAACTCAGTGCTCATGAACTGTCACTATCATCACTGATCAATGAGCAATGTAAGAAAACAAGTCTATTGTATCGAGCAAATCTCTTCGATAGCAAGCGTAATAAGACAACACAGCAGTGTCAAGGCAGACAACTCAATGAAATGTGATGGCTGTTTATTTACATGTGAAATGAAGAGACCACAAAGATAGAGAACAGTAATTGTTGAGAAATCTTGTCTTGCTTACAAGGTTCATCGCCTCCCTTCTCTAAAGCGTCCGAATCACTGGAAATGGTAGAGTGGTACATAGATACTGACCCGGATCTCCTTTACACAGAACTATTCTGTTCAACCAAGCAGGCGAAAGGGAACTCTTGTCTGTTTTTGCTGGCCTAGAGTTTCAAGAGACTTCGGCCCAGCTCTACCTGACTGTTTCAACAGTAATCACAGGAGCAGAGATATTACAGCATCATAAAATATGTACATATTATGTAATTTGAGAACAATTAGTGACTGTATAACATGTACATTATGGTCTTAACAAAAAATAACAACGAAGGTAGCAGTATTGGCACATAACTAATTCTAATATAAATGCTCAGTATTTATTGTTGAACATCTAAAAATATTAAAATAAACATTAAACGTGTGCATATAACTAAAGAAAGCAAGACGTCTGGACAGTAGATTGGCACTAAGGAAGATCGAATGTGACCAGGGGACACATAGTTCTGCGCATCGACGCATCGACACATCGCCTACTCTCTGCACACTCATTTTAAATCAAATGAGATATGAGGCGGCTATTGACAAGATAAACATGAGCTATTTAGTAGTTAAGGTACACTTGCCGAATGTTAGGTATACTTTTAAACTTAAAAGGTACAAAATGTTCCTAAATTCCCTCTAAAAAAAGCATAAACAATGACACATCTGTACTAGTGACTATAAAATAGGTACCTTACGTAGAATAACATTTTCCCTCTCAATAGTCACCAAGCCATATTGAGATGTTCAAAGCTACAACAAAAACAGAAACAAACAAACAAAAAACAAAACAAAACATGGCAATCTTGTAAAATGAGCCAGTTGCTTGTATTGCGTACGTGAACAAAGTTGTGAACACAAACCTTGACTCTCATGTTGCTAATCTACAGGCCATATAGGTTCACGTTGTAAGGTCAGAATAGAATCCAAATGGTGCTGACACGGAGATGTTTATTTTGTGCATTCATTTATAATTTTAAAACGTGTTTCATTTATAATTTTCTAATAAGTAAACAATAAAACTATTTCAATAACTAAAAAGAAAAATAGGACCACCATCTGGTAACTGGATGTGTACATTATTTAATAGTTATACAGTTGCATCTGATAACGACAACACTAATAGTGTGGTCTGCGCTCAGGACCGTCGCTCAATGGTTCGAAGCTTCCGGGCACGAACCCTGCCAACCGCTATTAACACTCATCGTCCGGGAGGCTTGTGAGGCTGCTTTTATCCTTAAATCTGATAAAGAGAGAGAGTTAGAATTAAAAAAAAAAATAAAAAAGCCATTTATAAGGGACATAACTTAATATTTTGTTTTCTTTATGCACTGCCAACAATTTCTTGATTTACTTCCCTTCATCCCCTTACTCTCACTCTTTCTCTCTCTCTCTCTCTCTCTCTCTCTCACTCTCTCTCTTTCTCTCTCTCTCTCTGTTATTTACATTATTTATTATTTTATTTGATAGTTTAATTGCACTGTTAAGTTGTAACTTGAATCATTCATACAATGCAAAAAAAAAAATGCTTTCTTATGTATCTACATAGAAAGTATAAACATTCTGAATCCTCGCATGGAAAATTATTATGAACATATTAGTGTTTGATGGAGTATCTATAGCATAACAATAAAAACAAAACAAAATACATAGCGACTATAGAATAGCTTTATAATCTTCTGTTTTGATTGGTTATAAATCAATTATCTCCTTTCACTCTGTGTTCAACTCGGTGTGCTTGCAAATGAAAATAATTCCAGTTCGAAATAGTTCATGAACTGGAAAGGGAGACTATCATATGACGTATTTATAAAATTAATTTTGTTAATTAACAATGACCAGACTTGACGCACACCAAACAAGAATGAACAAAGATGCCTGCCTGGTCTGCCTGTCGTTCAGTCGTCTCGATGGTTAGGGGTCGATACTCTGCCTGCTACCATCCCCCATCGTCCTGCGGGAGGTTTGGACTGGGAAGTAAACTCTGAAGAAACATCCGAAACTTTAAAACATTTTACAAACATTTTGTAACCACCAAGTTGTGTTGTGGTCGTTTATAGCACCCTAGTTAGTATACCATCGCATTAGACAAAAGCACCAGTCGACAGAGACTTCTGAAAGAATGACTGAGGAATTCTTCTTCTTTTTCATTCCCATAGTCTATGTTGGACCTCTGGGGCACCACACATGACCTGTTGACTGTCTTCATTCCTCTCTGACTTTCGTTGGGATAGGAATCTATTCCTAAGGGTGCAAAAAGGGCAATTCTTTTTTTGCTTGTTATTTCGCTTTTTTAATAGGGTTTGTTGCTGAACATAAAAATTATATATGTGTCAGACGCGAATAGCCCAATTTTCAGTAGAAGAAATTACAAAAGTCATTTCTCTATAGAAGAAGCTACGAAGGCTATATAAAATACAACCACAGACCTATATATACTACAATAAATATAGGTTTTTGATTGCTAGTTACGATTTATTTAGGTAGGTGCTGTTTTACTATTACATACCAAGTATTAGAGTTTAGAAAAAACCGAGGTTTGTTTCTTGTGCAACGCTATTAGCTAACACCTCATATCGTCTCTCCATTAGTATATTTAGATCTATACTCTAATTCTAGTCTAGATCTATATATAAAAATCGAATAGATCTAGTAATAGTATAGATTCTATCTTGAGACTAGATTGCCGAGTCTAGCCTATGCTATGCCTATAGTCATATTTTATTAGAAAAAAGTCTAGATATTAATAAAAACTAAAGTTTTTTAATTATTAGATATAGACATAAGACATAGATCTAATAATACTCTAATACGTTTACTATACTCTATACTTAATCTACTAAACTAGAGATCTATCTATAGATCTATCTATAATCTAATCAATCTAGATCTATACAATACTCATTATAATTCTTCTACTTATAATGACTTATTTAATAAGTTAGTACTTAGACTTAGATCTATTATAGTTTATTAATAGATTTATTTTTCAATGCCTAGACCAGTGATTCCCAAAGTGATCTATATAGACCCCCAGGGGTCTACGAAGACCTCCAAGGGGTCTACGAAAGTGAAAAAATAAATTGGGGGTCTATGAGATGTCCACGGGGGTCTACGATAATAGATTTCATTTAAGCAGGCCGTTACTTAATTTTCACATTCCATTAATGTAATTATTTTCTACACTAATATAGGATTTGTACCCGAGTTAATCCTTTCAATATTTATCCTGCTATTCAAACGAACAATTGTTGTATTCAATTTCAATACTTATTTAAATAGCTTAATTTTGTCTACATGCAACTAATATGTAGAAAAAAAAAAGAAATGTAGACAGTACAGTATTAATTATTTAAAATTGGGATTCATTCCTTCCTTGTCAAACACACAGTAGCCTAAGTGACTCTTTTATGACGATACGAGACCAGTTACGTTGGAGGATTATCTGAGACAATGCCACCCTGACAAATATTAAGATTTGAAAAACTTTCGAACACTCAAAGTTCAGAATAAATCCACAGAATCTCTGTTCGAAATCATATAGAGAAGATGATGGTTTGTGAGCGTCTTACAAGATTTCTTTACTTATAGCAAAATACGGAAAACAGCAAAGGTCAAACATTGATTTTACTAGCCGTTTTACACAAACATACATCTGTTATTATTAAAAGAATTTCTTTAAGCGACAATACAGTTCAAGGTCGCTTCGGTGGCATGAGTTAAAAAATTAAAAGCTTCTTATGTAAATCTTTGCAAAAGATAGAAATACAGTTTGGTCTGACAAGGTGTAGCGCTGTGTGCTACAAACTGTCTAATGGTCACCATCTTATTTCATCTCATCTATGCCTGTGGTCCCTTCTGGGGCATAGGCCACCAACCAGCTTCCTCCAGGCTCTCGGTTCTCCAACTGTCCCCATGTCTTGCCCATCTGCTTCCAAATCGCGGTGCCATGGTAAAGCTCGAGCAGCCTTCCATCAGCTGAAGAACACCTAGGAATCTAGGGAAATAAGCACCACCACCAAGATTAGGCTCTGTGACACCATTGTTAGGCCAATACTACTTTATGGAACAGAAACCTGGAGAACCACCATCACCACCATGAAAAAAATCCAGGTATTCATCAATACCTGCCTGAGGAAGATTCCTATAATCCGCTGGCTAGACAAGATCTTGAATGAGGAACTGTGGCAAAGAACAAAGCAGCAGCCCATTGAAGTAGATATCCTTCAGAGACACTGGAGATGGATAGGTCACACCCTTCATCCAGCATAACAAGGCAAGCCTTAACCTGGAACCTAAAAGGAAAGAGGATGAGGGGACGGCCCAGGAATACATGGCGCTAATGGTCACTGTCTCCTTATATTTCCTTAAGGTTCACCCACGAGACCTGGTTTAGGCTCGCCTTTGCCCCTTCTGTTAATGAAAACAGTTCCGCAGATTTAATATTTGAGCCACACTTGAAAGATCAAGAAATACACAAGAAACTGCTCTTTGCAAAACCTTTTACAATGATACTTAAGGCATATTAATTAATTAATTAATTAATATTTAATGTCGGAAAGTCTACTTCAACAACAAATTCGTATATGAAACATAATATCCCTAGTTGTGTAGTTTTAAATTACTTTTTCACTATTCAACTCACTACATTTAGAAATTTGTTTAAAAAAATGTTGATGAATTTGCAAAAATGTGTAAGTTGAGCAGGGGGTCTATCGAAAACCAGAAAACATGGCAAGGGGTCTACGAGACAAAAAAGTTTGGGAACCACTGGCCTAGACCTAATAATAAAATTGCGAATGATGTCTATAATGACTGATTATTATTTTTTTTTATAATAATAGGCCTACTAAATCTAGGTCTAGACTCTACTTAAATCTAGTCTAAAATAATGACTGTCTAAGACTCTAGATGATTGAGAAGTTCACATAGTGGTGTTTTTAAATAATACGGCATGTCGGCTGAAAGTATATAAAGTGCTTTTTTTTTTTGTAAAAATAAAAAATCTATCTCCGGTACTCAGTGATAGATTGCCTAACTTTCAACTAATAATAAATTAACAATTAATGTTGAATTACAAGAAAAGTAATCATTTTTTCCCGACATTGAAAAAAGGTGCCGGTACCCCGTACCGGTACGTACCGTCACAAAAATATATGTATATCTCAATCTTCTTTCATTTAAATTTTTTTGCGGGGTTAATGCTACTTAATACATTGATACCGGATCGATTTAAATAAGGCCTAAGTATACAATCAGGATTTCGAGCCTTGGATAAAAAAAATTATTTTTTAAGAACAAAGTTTTATGGAAGAGGCAATATATTAGTTGTTTGAAGTTTGTAACTTCTTAAATTCAGGCTAAAAATATCGAAGTCTACATTTTTACACTCATTTCTAAACAATTAGAAGAGATGGACTGACTCATAGTGTAGCTTGTGTATACCTGCAAAAACACAAGTTCAGACTTTCAAAACTATTAAAAGAAAAACTTAGTGATTATTTTTACTGTATAATTCTATTATTATTCCTTTTTAGAATTAGGATATAAAAAAAAATTTGCCATATCACTTTATCTAACAGAAAAAAAAATGAAACTTACGTCTATTTATACAGTTATTTTTAGTTCCCTAGTAATATAAAATATATTGAACTAACTACATTCATCATAATGCAGCCATGCGATTTTTCATTTATAAACATAGCATTATTTAGGACCAATATTTTACAAAGGCTGCTTGGAGAAATCAGGTGTACCCATTAGGAGAAAAACGACCCTTTTACTCAAGAAAAATTTAAGAAACTAGAACAGACACAAAATAAACAGTGACATTCATAACAAAATAATATTCAAAATTGATTAGAGTAACACCTTTTTAAGTAATCATTTAAAGTTTAAAATCACTACAATTTTTTAAACAATTATTTTGTGTATGAAATTGTGTATCGGAAAATGCCGGGTACTTGAAATAAGCTAGTCCTAAAAAAAAACAACACAGATCTTGGGTAAAATACTCATCAAATAAAGTACTGTAAATGTGTAGTTTCACGCGCTAGTTTCAGGTCTTTTCTTTTTATAGCCTCTATCGGGTTATATCCCAACTACCCATATTTTTGTGCAGAATTTATTTTCTCTATCAGGTACACTTAAAATTATAGCATAATAATGTCAGTTTACTTTAAAAATAGAGCTGAACAATACAAAGATATATAGGGAACAGAGCGACTTCCGGCCCAATACTTTTGAATCAAAGAAACAAAACGGACTAGTCCAACATTGCCCAAGTAGAAAACAAACAAACTATGTATTCGAGGCAGTAAACATGTGCACTCTAATTGTTAATATCGTAATTATTTACAGAATGAGAAAAAAGGAAAAAAAATTAAATTAAAATTTTATTCCAAAAGTTTTTAAACTAAGGAAAGTAAAAAATCATGCAGAGATTTATATTTCTTTCTCACCTACTCTTTATCCTGCTTCTCAGTCTCTCTCTTTATATCTCCTTTTTGTTTTCTCTCTCTCTCTCTCCTTCTCTCACCCACTCTCTTTTATTAACAAACAAACAAACAAAGAAACAAAAGAATTAGTGATCTCTTTCATAGACCTAATGACTGTCACGTTCAAATAAGAAATCCTTTCGTTTCATTCCATTTTCTGGGGCACATTTCTAAAGTTTGAAAAAAAAACAACAAACAACAAAACCCGATTAACATAGCTCGTGCTGTGGGGCGTGTCGTCATTGAATTTTTTGTTTCAAACATAAAAGCTTTTTGGTGTCATCATTTCAGCTTCTTATTATTTGTATTTCTTTTTCAATAATGAAATTGTAATTAACTAACCAAATTTAAGTTGATTGTCTAAGTCCTTAAACAACTAGCCTGATAATGTTCATTTCCCGCAAGGCCTAATCCTCAAAAATTGTTGCCAAATCACGTTTGATATAATGAGTTTACAAGGGCGAATGTTGTTGTCTATTCAGCAACAACCAATAAAAATTGTAGGACAGCTATCATTTTTTTTTTGGTTTCCTCAAACCCCCATTTTACTTGATGCACATGGAAACAATGAAAAAAAATTTACAAGTCAAAGATATCAGGTTGCATGTTAAGTTGAAAGCTAAAGAAACGCTAAGCATGTCCCATCCTTAGATTCAATTCCAACTGTGTTTTAAATACCTCCATGAACTGAAGTCGTTGAGTACATTTCATATGATTTCAATGAAACGGACATACATTGTAGAAACTTTGTGATCATTTCAAACATTATGTTCAACCCAATGGTTGGCTGTGTGAATAATCAACCCTGGCATTATAATACAATCTGCCCCACGCTGTTTTGCTGTATGGTGTGTGCTATAAGGTGTGTGCTGTTTGCTGTATGGTGGACATCAAATCGGAACTTTCGTCAAAATCTGTAAATCATTATGCAAAGTTTGTAAAGTATGTAAAGTTTGACAATGTACTGAACAACAACAAAAGATAGTCATGCAAGCGTGGTTCAATATAAGGTATCGCATTTCTATAAGTCAGTACGCTAGGCTGGTTAGCTTTATGAATAATAAATTACACGATTGCTAAAGTATTTAATATTACAACAAAAAGTAAATCCTAACTTTCACATGTGTGTGTATTATGCCACGCTTGACAGGACAAATAACGGCTGACAAGTAGTGGCCAGTAGTATTAAGTCACATAGAGTGTACGGGGATAATTCTGCAGATTTTTGTAAAAGAGACATTAATTTGCATAAATTAGAAAAAAAATGGAATGAAGGGAAGCTAATAGTACTTTCTAGCAGTATCAAAAATTATCCTGAAAGATCCATATACGATACTATATGAATGTGAAACAAGCTATCGCAAGGGTCAGTCAGTCATTGTTCACGGTCAGTCGCTAGCCATCAGTTATTGTTCCAGGTGGATTATTTAGTGAGCTTATTCCTAAATGGATTACTTTTAGTTCGCTTGTACCTTTATTGAGTTTTATTTCAACTGTAAGATTTTATTCAAGTATTTTGGAACCAATTTTATTGAATTAAATTTGAAATTGTCAAACTCAAGAAAATTATTCATCGTAGTCGTACTATGCTATTGTCCGGTGGTGTGTTGGTTAGACTCTTAGATACCTGCAAATCCGCATATGTCAGATTACTGTGGAGACAATACAACTTCTTCGAAATAACATCCTGACAATAACACTTGAAAAGGAGTTCTCGCTACTGTATTCAGTAATATTTATGTGATATCCACTAACCACATTCATAGTATAAAAAGATCACACTTCAAAGCTAATGACTGCGTCCAAATGTTTTGTAGATAAGCAATATGGGCAGCCATCAACACGAAACCTTTCAAGTGCCTTGTGTCATGATGGCCTACACCCTATTCTTTACAAACGTCATTGTGTAGAAACTTTTTCTTCACAAGACAATTTAATGACAACTACTGCCTACCAATAAATGTAACATCTTTCCAATTCAGTAGCAGAAGCCATCCTTTGTCTCCTCCCCTTATATTCGTTTTTAATCCTCGCCATTTTCTAAGGCAAATTAAATTCAATGTCCAAATCCAAATCTTTAGCCTCCATTCTTTTAGAATTCAATTCCCACCAAGTCGTCTGCTACTTTTTGTGTGTCTACATCTAGAAGTCTAGAAGTTAGTAAATTAAAAAGAAAAACTACTATTCTATTGTACGCTAAGGTACCGTGTACTTTTATCTCCAGTTAATTTTAGTTCAGATGTTTTAAATACGATCGAGATAATGAGGAAAGACCGAAGAAGAGAACGAGAGAGAGAGAGAGAGAGAGAGAGAGAGAGAGAGAAAAGAAAGAGACATTTAATGAGACATGAAAAAGAAAACACAAAAAAGAGCTTTGTTAAAAAAATCGTAGACAAGAATCGAGATTTAGATCTATATAGATCTTGTTTTACTCTTCGTATTGGCTTTATTTTCATAAAAGAAAGAAATAAGTTTCTTTTAGAACTTGGCCACTTGCCAGATTCACTCAAAGTTGGTGATATCTAGACAAAACTTGATGCCTGGTTGGAGTTTGTGCAAACAGAAAAATTGACTTCAAGTTTAGAAATAAGGACTGCGTCTTGTGAAGACATCGGCAATGTGTTGGCGTTGATCAGGAAAGAACTTCATGAATGCAGACACACAGACAGACATAGAGACGGACATACGAGTTAACACCAAAAAAGGTGAAGAAAGCATTAAGACATGAACCAGGTCTGTTCATTAATTGAATCAGTTGAACCCGAGTCCGGCATATTCTTTGTATTGACCGCAACTTGCCACGTAGATTCTCTCTAACTAGCCATGCTTCGTCAATGTCAAGGTCGGCCTTATTGGTTGACGTCTATTTTGGGCAAGACAAACAGGATTGTCTGACGTTTGGTATATTGAGACAAAGAAGAGCAACTCTTTCTTCTATGTAAAGCGTTGACCTACAAAAGTTAAAGTTTTCTTACATTTACTGCAATAACGGAATTTATTCCAAGTTTACACTTATACCAGAGATAGTCCTTCTTTAAGAAAATACAAAAAAACAAAGTTACAAAGACAGTTTGTGTGGAAACCCAAACTCAAAATCGGCCCCCGAAGTGGTCATCAGGATTCGAACAAGGGACTTCTGGTTCCAAGTGCTTTACCACTCAGCCACAGCATCTCCATATATTCATTTAGCGTACACTTATATTTTCTAAAATAATAATTATTACTTTATCAATACATTTAAAATTAATAACATGTTACATGTAATAAAGAGAAACTAAAAAAGATTTATTCTTCTTACAAAATTAGATAAATTGGCAACACGAAAAAAAAAATTCTAGACGTATTTTAGTTAGGTAGTGAACTAGCTAGAAATGACTTGACAGACTTGGAGTAGGTCTATTTGGACCAGATTGGAGTAGGTCTATTTGGACCAGACATTCCTCTTGCAAAATAAAAATTAATATCCCCATTGTCATTTGTCATACAAACTAGACATAGATCTAGCTAGATCTAGACCTAGTGTTAGATCTAAATCTAGATTCAAGATCTAAGTCTAGTCTAGAACTAGATCTAAGTTTAGATCTAGATCTAAGTTTAGATCTAGATCTAAGTGTAGATCTGATTATAGATGTAGATCTAGAACTAGACATAGAATCTTGATATAGAATCTACTATATCTAGATTAGAACTCGTATGACTTTACACGTTTAATCTTAAAATTACTAGACCTATGCCAATGTTATGATCATGAATAGTAGGTCTTTAGTTACCGGGTAATGCCATTACTAATGGTGTAATATGCTGTTCGTATTAATTTCTTAATGTGATATTATTGCTTACATAATAAATAAATCTGCACCCCTAAGCTGTCAGAAGATAAGTTATTGCCTTAATAATTAAATTTTTGTTCAAATAATTAATACATTTATTATAAATATATCAAGATCGGGCCTCTATTTAGTCTTATTTAGACTGTCAAGTGTAGGCCCCTATAATGAGGATATGTCAAAACTGCGCGCTATAAAAGTAGTTCGTTATTTTTGAAACTTATAACTAAAATGAAGTTCGTATCAAAATTCTTTTTTAAAACAACATTTGAATCAGTATTCTATTCAATGAGTTCGTTAATAAATGGAAAATATATTTTATAATGAACCATTGACACTTTTACCATTGTGACATTAGATGCAATTTTTTGTACCAATGCGCGAATCTATGAATGAAGCTTGAGTTATTAATGAAGAAGCCCATGACCTTTAAAAAAAGTTACTTTCCCTGAAGTTTTTCTTTGAAAAGTGGTGTAATTTTTTTAAAAATCTGCTTGCATAAATAATTTTTAAAAATTAGATGGTTCACTTACGGAAAAGAAAAAGTAGCCGTTGTATCAGAACTCTGAATGATCTAAAATATCACGATGTCCGATTTTCATGTTCTCTTCTAGTTTCTGAGATATAAACGGGACGGACGGACGGACAGACAGGCCACACAAAACGAATAGCTTCTTTTCCCTTTCGAGGGTCGTTCGGTATGCTCGCTTAATGGTCAGTTGGTCGTCTCGATGGTCCCGGGTTCATTCCCTTCCCACTGCCATCCCCCGTCGTCCTGCTGGAGGTTTGGACTAGGAAGTAGATTATCTTCAACTTTGTAGGAACATCCGAAACATGTCGATACATTTTACAAACAAAGGTCAACCTAAACAACGTATCTCATGTTTGTATTACTTTACAAACTACCTGAGAGGTCTGTGAGTAGCTTGCTACAATGTGAACACGCCTGAGTGATACACAAGTTAGTGACCTTCTGCCAGCTGTGCTATCCGGCCCCTTGAAACATCTACCCACAGTGCTAGAAAAAAAATTATTGAATATATATGTCCCCCTGTGATAAAATGGTTAGGAACCATTGTTCTATCTTAAATATTTAATTTCTTTAGAAATAAGCTACAGAGTCACGATTCGCCAAGTTGTAACTAAGCTTATATCAACTCTATCTGCTTTCTGTGTGGTAAAATGTGTGTACAACGTTATTTCTACTACACACATTCTCGCATCAAGTTGAAACGTCGCACAATTATTCATTGGAATCGACAAAACGAATCAAGAAAAAAAGAACTAACCGATTAGTCAATTAATGACTGGTAATTAATTATTTTATTTGATACCGACAAGTGAAATGAATCCTCCAGTATTCTTCACAGATAAGGCTAAATTTGTAGAGTTTCGTCCCCTTAAATAATCTTTCCCACACCCAACATTAAACTATTAATTGTATTTAACAAAACAGGAATCAATTAAAAAACAAACAATTAGTCAATTAATTATTGGTAGTTAATTATATAGTTTGATATCAAATAAGGAAAATAACTTTCACATTACCGATATATATATATATTTAGTTGTATGTGCGGATTTCTTTAGATAAGCTTTGTTCTTTTAAAATGTATTTGTTTATATTTTGCTTGTAGCTAGATTTAGATTTCATCTTTACACACTTTGGTTGATCAGAACGAAGAAGACTAGAAACGTGAACGCGAGGAGCTACTATTAAGTACATGTGAGTCCAAACGTTCAAGCCGGAAGCTATACATTTATACTTTTCCTAAACATGCGTCTCTGACAACACTGCAAGAAGTGGTCGTGTCCAATAGGGATGACCCCTCTGCGACAATGCGACCAGGCGGCTAAGGAGCCTTGTAATTGGCTAGTGAGCACTGAAATAAGTTTGGCGAAACATGTCTCCTTGCATAACATTTTCAGCGTGATATGTTGATGAAGACTTATACTGGAAGCTTAAGATCTATTGATTTGGGCCAGTGTTGTAAATCTAGACAAAAATACTCAAGGGAGTCGAGAGAAATGACGATGTTAATTTCTACAATAATGGAAAGAGGATCAGTCAAATACGCACTCATAATTGTTTTGTATATACAGAGAGAGAGAGAGAGAGAGAGGGAGAGAGTGAGTGGGGGAAATGAAGAATATATACTAAACATATTAAATGAAAACCTGATGTGCTCCGTTGGCCACTATTAGGTAAGAACAATGTCGGTGATTATGACAAGTCAATTAATGATTCATACATAGATGAGACAAATATGAATATATCTTCCTTACGGTGAATAAATGAAATGGTTTGGAGACGTCGTGAGATATTCGAGACCACGGTTGAGACGACCGGCCAAGACTCATACAGAAGTGTACGCCACAAGAATAATTTACTGAGATGATTTATTGACTGTCAGTAACTGTTGGTTCCCTGGATTGGAGAAGTGGGGAACCTTGGTTGCGTACAGCGTTGCAACACCCCCACGAGGCAGATCAGGTTTCCGAACAGAACTAAGATAAGGTCACTTCTGGCTATTTCACACATACACATTCTGAACTGACCCAAAGCAAACGGACAAACATTGATGTAGTTTCAGAAACACTCCTACATAGCAATAAATATACGGAGAGCCCAGTTGCTGGACAATGTTGTCCATCTGAGAAACAAAAGGCTGATGTAATAATCAATTTATGTTGCATTTCAAAGAGATGCATCTCAATACTGTATGTTTGAAAGCTTGTATTTCTATCGGAATAATTCAGTTTTCTATGAGAGGGGGAATATATTTCTAAGCAGCTCCGGACAGACAGATAATGCAAAGCCCAGAAATACGCCTTGCTTCCCTCACCAATCAGCGTCACATTGAGAGAGAGAGAGAAAAAAAAACTTAAATATTTTATACAACAAATTGTCTAGACATGTCCTTGAACGCAGACAAAACACATAACATGTTCTGTGACTATACAAGGAATATCTTTAAACTATATTGATAATAGCTAGGTGAGATTAATTTACTCTTAATTAATTTACGCTTAATTTACTCCAGTCTTCCTGTTAGTGTGTCTTCTATTAACGGCCTCTAAACAGAATTCAGAAAGATTTCCGGGAAATTTAAAGACGTTTATACAAAATTCCTTAATCTGTAGCTTAAGTATATTCCTGGTAGTTGGTTGACAAGGTTACCACGTGACCAGCACAACGACATTGCCCCCTACTTGCTCCCTACTTACCCCCTACTTGCCTACTACTTGCCTACTACTTGCCCCCTACTTACCCCCTACTTGCCTACTACTTGCCTACTACTTGCCCCCTACTTGTTCCCTACTTGCCCGCTACTTGCTCCCTACTTGCCCTGTACTTACCCCCTACTTGCCTACCACTTGCCTACTACTTGCCCCCTACTTGCTCCCTACTTACCCCCTACTTGCCTACTACTTGCCCCCTACTTGCCCCCTACTTGCCAACTACTTGTTCCCTACTTGCCCACTACTTGCTCCCTACTTGCCCCCTACTTACCCCCTACTTGCCTACTACTTGCCTACTACTTGCCCCATACTTGCTCCCTACTTGCCCCCTACTTACCCCCTACTTGCCCACTACTTGTTCCCTACTTGCCCCCTACTTACCCCCTACTTGCCCACTACTTGCTCCCTACTTGCCCCCTACTTACCCCCTACTTGCCCTCTACTTGCTCCCTACTTGCCCCCTACTTACCCCCTACTTGCCCACTACTTGCTCCCTACTTGCCCCCTACTTACCCCCTACTTGCCCTCTACTTGCCTACTACTTGCCCTCTACTTGCCCACTACTTGCTCCCTACTTGCCCCCTACTTACCCCCTACTTGCCCACTACTTGCTCCCTACTTGCCCCCTACTTACCCCCTACTTGCCCTCTACTTGCCTACTACTTGCCCACTACTTGCTCCCTACTTGCCCCCTACTTACCCCCTACTTGCCCTCTACTTGCCCACTACTTGCTCCCTACTTGCCCCCACTTACCCCCTACTTGCCCTCTACTTGCCTACTACTTGCTCCCTACTTACCCCCTACTTTCCCACTACTTGCTCCCTACTTGCCCCCTACTTACCCCCTACTTGCCCACTACTTGCTCCCTACTTGCCCCCTACTTACCCCCTACTTGCCCACTACTTGCTCCCTACTTGCCCCCTACTTACCCCCTACTTGCCCTCTACTTGCCTACTACTTGCCCTCTACTTGCCCACTACTTGCTCCCTACGTGCCCCCTACTTACCCCCTACTTGCCTACTACTTGCCCTCTACTTGCCCCCTACTTACCCTCTACTTGCCCACTACTTGCTCCCTACTTGCCCCCTACTTACCCCCTACTTGCCCTCTACTTGCCTACTACTTGCCCTCTACTTGTCCCCTACTTGCCCCCTACCTGCCCCTAAGTGATGAACGAACATCGTATGAGAATCGCTGGACATACTTTCAGACAATATATGAAAATGTTCTCAAAAGATAACCTTAACATGAAGGCCTAAAAGAGGCAAGCGAAAACAGGGCACACACGTTTAAAATATCGTCTTAGAAGACCTAAAATCCGAGGGCACTGACTGGGCAGAGACAGTGCAAGTCTCCTTTGTCCGATATCTGCGAAGTAAGCATCCCGGCTTATGCGCGGCACGCCACTGGATGGTGTAGGCAAGTCTGTTTCAAATCCATAATGTTTTGTTGAGTGACACGTGTCACAAAAGTGTCACAATTAAAAATATTTTTTTTAAATATTCCTCTACTGTTTTAAGAAGATCTTTTTTCTTTAATGTCACCCTGTGAAAGTTTCATCTTTAATTAAAAAAAATGTTTTAATGGAGCAACCCACTAACCTCGTCTCCATTCCCCCCTCCCCTCCACCAATACACACAGCAACACCATAGAAGCTATACCGATTTGTTCTATGGTTTCTAACTATAAACGTTTAGTTTTGATTGCCAAATGGGGACTGGTAAAGTTTCTTGTCAGCTAATACCCTTGAGACTCAAACCGCTGCAAAGTAATTCTTCAGATGTGCACTTCTGGGCTGTGATTTTAGTAGACTGAAGCAAAGCTGTGACTTTTTCTTTGGAAATGTGGGGGGGTTGTCTGGGGCACCAGCAGACTTTGAACTTTGCACCAATCAGGGACTTAAGGAACCAGGTGACGTTTATCCTTAAAGCCGCCAGATAAGAATGAGAAAGAGTGAGAGAGAGAGGGAGTGAGAAAGAGAGGGAGTGAGAGAGAGAGGTAGGGAGAGAAATGAGAAAGTGAGAAAGGAAGAAAAAGAGAATAAGAGAGAAAGAGATTTAAAGGAAGAGAGAGAGAAAAAGAGAATGAAAGAAAGAAAATAAAGAGAAAGAATAAGAAAGAGAAGAGGAAACAAAAATGCAACTGTAACATTTCTTTTAGCTTTTCATAAATAAACGGATGAATCAACACATTTATAGATAAAGAGAAAAAAAGAAGGAATGAAAAATGAGAGATAGAAGGGAGAAAGAAAGAGAGAAATAGAGAATAAACGGAGAAAGAATGTGAGATTTAAAAGAAAGAGAGAAAGAAAAAAGAAAGGAAAGCGAAAGAGCAAGAGAGAGAGAGAGAGAGAGAGAGAGAGAGAGAGAGCAAAAGATAGAGAAAAAAAGAAAGGAAGAGAACAAAGTAAAAAAAAGAGAGAGAAAGTGAAGAGAAAGAGAGGGGAAGAGAAAGTGAAGAGAAAGAGAGGGGAAGAGAAAGTGAAGAGAAAGAGAGGGGAAGAGAAAGTGAAGAGAAAGAGAGGGGAAGAGAAAGTGAAGAGAAAGAGAGGGGAAGAGAAAGTGAAGAGAAAGAGAGGGGAAGAGAAAGTGAAGAGAAAGAGAGGGGAAGAGAAAGTGAAGAGAAAGAGAGGGGAAGAGAAAGTGAAGAGAAAGAGAGGGGAAGAGAAAGTGAAGAGAAAGAGAGGGGAAGAGAAAGTGAAGAGAAAGAGAGGGGAAGAGAAAGTGAAGAGAAAGAGAGGGGAAGAGAAAGTGAAGAGAAAGAGAGGGGAAGAGAAAGTGAAGAGAAAGAGAGGGGAAGAGAAAGTGAAGAGAAAGAGAGGGGAAGAGAAAGTGAAGAGAAAGAGAGGGGAAGAGAAAGTGTTTTACGTCTGCAATGGATCGTCTCCCCTACATTGCCACGTCACGTCACGTCACAAGAGTTCACCTCTACTCTATTCCATGTAATGGAATCTACGATAAGTAATGTCTTCTCCGTATTTGCTCTCTGGGACAGAGCCGTCTCAATCATCACATGACCTTCTTACGCCCTTCCACTCCAGTAATCACTCCGCCAAATACAACTCTATTCCTACGCGGCTCACTAGATCTTCCCATTCATCCGGAGACCCCGCTCGCCATCACAAAAGAGTCTAGGAGATCAGAATTATAGGTCAATTTGTCCCACTGCCAGGGCACGGCCAGAAGATTTGTTTGATCGTCTCGGTGAATTGTCCTAGATATAAGCTTACATGGGCAATGGGAGGGCCCAGAATGATGATGATGCAGGCAGTAGCGGTGCAGTAGAAGAACAATGATCTACTACTTCAGGGCGTCTCAATAATTAAGAAGTGTTTTTGAAGACCCCTACGATGTTCGCAGTTCTTGCTCTGTGTCTGTTTCCTGCTTCAACTATATGACGGATGCATCACTTCAAGATTAGCATACAACTGCACATACAACTGCACATATAAATTCACATACAAATGCACATGCAAATGCACATACAAATGCACATAAATACACAGACACCTGCACATACAAGTGCATATACACATTCACACATTCACATACAAATGCACATATAAATGCACATCATATACACATACACCTACAAATACACATACAAGTGCACATCTTAAACATATTCGTACAGATGTCATGAACCGATTTTTCCGCTTAACCCAAAAGGACTAAACAAAGGTCGTCTAACGTATGCATACTATGTAGTGTAACAAGTAGATCGAAACACTTTTGAATAAATTTTGAATCAAAGTAGAGCCCTGTGCGGGGCCCTCACCAGCCTTGACATACATATGCATATACAAAGTCACTCTCTACTTCGCCTAATAAATAAAACTTAAAACTGTGAGATTGTCAGTTCCGGTTTGGGTTTATACAAAATCATTTTTTCTTCTACCGCAACAGTCCTTTCAAGAACGCGATAGACCTTTCAATAATGCGATAGACCTTTCAAAACCAATGTTGGATCTAGACCTAGATCTAGTTCTCTAGCCAACTTTCAATTTATTTCTTTTTTTCCTTTGAAAATATATATCGGTCAAACTAGTGTCTTCCTCGTGTGTCAGCGATAAAAATCAACAGTTAAATTTGAAGGAAAATCATTAGAGCCGTTTTTGAGATCCGTGTCCAGGTTCCACCCTTCACTCTCAAGCCTCCAAGTTCCATACATTTCTGACTTGAATAGAGGTACTGCAAAAAGGATGAGATTCTCTGACTACATTTGGACGTCTAAAAAAATTAAGTGCTGGTTTTAATTTATTGATTTCTTTGTTAAGACTTATTTTGAGTTGCCCGCATCGACTTCCTCATGTTAGTGATAAGGCTAAAAATGGCACTTGTGTTCGCATGTGTGTACATAGTTACTTTCGCACCAATCTCTCCTTTCATGTCCTTAGACATGAAACTCTCGTGATTTGAATGAACTCAAGTATTTCCACGTTTCTGTCGTATAGGAGAGATAAAGACATGCCTCGAGTCTCCACAAAATTAATTTCAAATGGTTTCATTGGTGAGAGAAAACATTCAAACTGCAATAAACATTTATAAACCTTTAATTAGCACCCGATCAAAAAGTTATTGAAAATTGTGTGCTTGTATTAGCGTGTTAGTGTGTGTGTGTGTGCGTTAGTTTGAGTTTGAGTTTTGGGTTTTTGGGCACAATTTAGGCCATGTCGTGCCTGTAATCCTTCAAGAATTACTCTCCTTTACAAGGGCTAAATTCCATACAGTTAAATCATTAAAAACAAGGTATATTCACAGTTAGTCTATTTGTGATTTGTGCAATAATATATTTTGTAGTTTCCTTTAAATAGATTATCATTTCGCCATTTTGTAGTTTGTCGACATTAAAATAATTCTATAATTTCATTAACTCCGAAAAGATGAGACCATTCATGGCCAAAATATGCAAATTAATTATAAAAAAACAAAGAGATAGAATGTGAAATTGAATGGACAATTAGTCTAATATCTCATAATAATAATTTTAATTGCATCTCCTTTGAAGTCTTCAACAGAATATTGAAGGCCTTTCACAAAGTCTATAAAAACATTGCCCAAGGGTTGAACATGCACTGTACTCGGCAGACCTCGAGTCTAACTACTCTTTGATCTTTACTAGTTGACCGTGTTCCGTAATTTATAGACTAAAACCATTAAGTAAACACAAATAGCAGGATGTAATGTTTTGTAAGTTTTGTGTTTGGGTTGTTGAGGTCTGTTCTTCTGACCAACACTGTGTAAAGTGTAGAGCAGTGGTTCCCAAACCTTTTTGTCTCGTAGACCCATTGTCATGTTTTCTGGTTTACGGTAGACGCCCCTTCTTAACTTGTATTGTATTCTTGCAAATTCGTCAACTTCATTTTTTAAAACAAATTTTTAGCTGTAGCGAGTCGAAGAGTGAAAAAGTACTTTAAAGATACATTCTAAGTTATAGAGATCTTATCTTTTGTTATTGATAAAATTCAAATTTAAAGCAATTAAAATAACAATTAATATATATTATTGAAATCACCAAACACACTGCAAATGCTTGTTTTTTTGTACAGGTTCATGCTCCGTTCCTATGGATACTATGTTTCATATAGGAATTAGTTTTTCTGTGAAGTAATCCTTCAAACATTAAATGTTAATTAATTAATTTGCCTTAAGTATCATGGTAAAAGTTTTCACAAAGAGTTTTTCGTATATTTCTTGATCTTTCACGTCTGGCTCACATATTGGATCCGCGGAACTCTTTTCACTATCAAGAGAAGGGGCGAAGGTGAGTAACTGTCGCCTAAACCAGTAAGTTCGGACAGGAGAGATTCATTATCCTTGACTTGCAACCCACCTATCAGAAGGAAAACTGAATTTAAACCTCTGCTGCCTCGCAACTATACCAAAATATGGGAAAGGTTTCGTGGGTCAACCCTGAGGAAAATAAGGAGCCGGCGACCTTAAGGCGATTTGCAGCACACAGCGCTACACCCTGTCAGAGCCTGTGACGTCGCTGATCCCAAACTGTATATGTCGTTTGCAAAGACTCAAACAAGAAGCTTTTAATATTATAGCTTATACCACCGATGTGAAATTCGTTTAATAATATCAGATGTAGGCTTGTGTATTAGTTTTTAAAACTACTTCAACAGCTGGTAAAATAAATATTGTACCTACTGTTTTCCGTATTGGGCTAAAAAGTAAAGAGATCTTGTAAGGCGCTCACGAACCACAATCTTCTCTATATGATGTTGAAGAGAATTTTTGTGAGTTTTTTCTGAACTTTATCTTTGAGTGCTCAAAAGTTGTTTTTTACACCTGTATCTATTTTATCAGAGTGGCATTGTCTCATAAGGATCCTCCAGCGTAATTAGTTTCATATCGTCATAAAAGGGACCTAGGAACCGCTTGTTTGACAAGGAAGGAATGAATCTCAATTTTAAATTATCAACGATGTAAATTTCTTTTTGTTAAACATTAGTTGCTCGCAGATAAAGTTAAGCAGCTTAAATTAGTGCTGAAATTAAATAAAACAATATTTCGTTTGATAAGCAGGATAAATATTTAAAGGATTAACTAAAGTACAAATCATATATTAATGTAGGAAATAATTACATATGGGGTGTAAAAATTAAAGTCACGACCTGCTTAAATGAAATCCATTATCGTAGACACCCGTGGACATCTCATAGACCCTCAATTTATTTTTTCACTTTCGTGGACCCTTTGGAAGTCTTCGTAGAACCCTGGGGTTCTATATAGACCTCTCTGGGAATCACTGATGTAGAGTATTAGTAAACTGTCTGGCACTCTAGGTCACGTGTCTATGAACCAGTAAGTATTAGATGTGCATGATAGGTGGCTTTCATTGGATCATGTCTCCGAGCTATAAGCGCAAGGAACAAAATGTAAACCATAAGGTGTTCTCACATTATGGTCCTCATTAGCCTCCAGCATATTTATGTAATGGCCAGTCATAACTTTTAGTGAGTGTGTGTATGTAGAGATAATAATACATCTACATTAAACCTGTTCTGTCATTAAAAAAGATAGTTTGAAAATTGGTTTTCGGGACAGCGTGTCTAACCATATTAATCTCTTGTTCCTAGCTCTATAATCTTGAGACTCACTGGTTCAGTCTTACAGGTTTTTTATCTTGTCTTTTCTTTTACGGTCTAACGCTCGACTTCATCTCTTAAGTCATCTCAAGTGTCATCTTGCATTTCTTTTTTAATAACTGTTTTAGTTTCCTCCCTTTGGGAGGATCGGGAAAAAAAAAGCAAGGGAACTAACCCTTACCATTATATATTGATCCTGTTGTGTTTGATTGAATTCTTTGAAAAAAAAAAGTTGTCTTTTCTTGTATATAGAATAATGTGCAGATTAAGCGCTAATGTTTGCACTGTTGTTCATTTAAGATTATTATATTATTATATATATATAATAGGTATATATAAAGATATTATTCAATAATTAATTTAAGCACCTTTGCTACTGCTATCAACTTGTCACCCTGGTTACATAGTCCACCAGGCATCACAAAACTGCCAGCCTCGGTTATAGTAAAGTTAGACCTCAGATGATCGCCAATTTGACAATGACACTGAAAAACTGTAATATATATTTCTGAGACGGCAAGCGACGCCCACAACTCCAACACTGGCACCCTATAAACGAAATAAACACAATACTCTCAACTTCTACACTAAAAATAGAAATAGTGACAACCTCATACAACATACAATAATAGATATCACAAACGAATAACTCACCCTAAACAGGGGTCCCAAAAATCCTACTGAATAACAAGACCGAGAAACTAGTACAGACAAAGAACGTTTTACGGGCCAACACACCGTCCGTTTCAACCAAAGAGGATGAACTGCCTCATGACAAAGAATGACCATAGATGTCACCGGACTTTGTGACGTAGCAAAACAATTGAAAACAAAAACTACAAGACACTCTCGCCCCTTACAAGTACTACGACTACGACTACGACTACGACTACGAGTAGAGGAAATAAAAACCAGAGTTAGGAGAAAGAAAAAGACACTTGTCTATACCACGCGACAACGACCACTTCGTCCAGATCTGATGTAACAGTGGTTTAATGGGTGCAGGTTGTCTTTGAAGATCGTGTTATTTTGGAAAGGCATCTTTCATGAAAAGGTTCTTCAAGAGATGGCTGGTAGCTGTGTTCGAGGGATATACGATGCTTTTAAAAAAAAATTAATCTGTTTAGTCTATGTCTTTGTGCCAGTGAAGTATTACCATACCACCACCAGCATTAATTGCACCAGACGATGCACGAGGGATATAAATATTGTCAATTTGAAACAAGGCATTTACCCTGTCAGTCTCTCTCTTGATATAATTAAGTAGTTCACCAGTCTCCTACATTTCTGAAAGTAGATGATATAAAGGTCAAATACTTCAACGGCTGAATGATAACCCACCGCCGCTTATAGTTTCCCTAACCAGGCTCCCTTTAGAATCACGAATTTCAAAATCTCTATTTAACATCAGAATTCGAACTTGAAACCCTCAGCCACCTTCTTTAAATAACCCAATAGATTTTTATTTTGCTTGATCTTATAAACTTGGACTCTTCGTCTCTCTACTGGGCTAACCAAGTTCCATAACCCTGTCAAAGTTTAGCAATGCAGGTTTTTTAGTCTGGTCATTGAATGCCGTAACATCAGATCATTTTAGTTTCTCAATAGCTGGACACACTGCTGGCCTCTACAAAATAAAATAATGCACTTTGACTATCAACCTACTATATTTTATAATTTATTTTTACAAAACTCATATCAACTCATTCTGTCTGTCTGTTGAAAAGTGTGCACACGTTATTTTTCAAACAATCGATCTCGGATCAAGCTGAAACTTGAAACAATTATTGGCGAAGACAAGTCATGAATCAGTAAAAATAATTAACCAAAAGCTCAGTGATTAACTATTTTCTTTGATACCAACAAGGGAATTTGATCTTTCAGTACTCACAGATACGGCTAAATATGCAGGTTTCGTCCCCTTAAATAACGATCACGTTAGTTCTCCCTCCCTCCCTCCCTCCCCCCCCCCCCCCAGCCTCACCCAGCCTCGGATCACGTTGAAACCTAAAACAATTAATAGTGTACCTAAGAAAAAGCATGAATCTGTTAAAAAATTTACCAATTAATTAGTTTTTTTAAAAATATTTCACGTGTATAAGTTATTTTCCCTAGTGTGGAGCTGTATGTACATATATTTATCGATGTGTCATTATACCTGTGTGTGTGTTGTGGTTTAGAGAGCGGGGCTAAGTGCTATGCAATACTGTGACTCCTACATTAGGCAGGGCACAATGGGAACACAACTATACAGAAGTTGAACTTGATTGGAACACTGTAAAGTGTTCGATAAAAATGGAGGAGCTCAATGCAAAGGAGGGATAATGCTCCCACAGATCTCCCCCCCCCCCCTACACACAACGCTCCTCACAGCTGTTTATAAAGTTTTTTTTTTTTTTTATATTGTTGTTCTTTTAATTTTAGTTAGTTCAACATTTTCACGTTAAAGATATGATTGTGCTCTATGATTGTGAGGAGTATTTTTTTTTTTAATGTGCTCTGTCTGTCTGTATGTCTCTCTCTCTGTATATATATATTCATTCTATTATTGCGTTTATGAATGTAATCTATGATTGACTTTTGGATTTTTTTCTATGATTGTGTTGAGATTGTGTTCAATTATTGCACTCTTTGAGAAAGGCTGTTAAATTGCCATATATTATTGAGTTATGCCATTGTGTTATATATAAACACAGTTTCAACAATTGTGCCATATCTACAGACAGGATCTAGGACTTTGTACAATCTATTTCTAAATGGTCGCTAACGCTAATACATTTTTAAAATATAAAACTAGATCTCTGTTAACTCGACGTTGGGGATTTAAAGGACCTGCATTTTCCACTCGTTGGTAGGTAAGTACTAGTAAGTAGCCCGCCCATCTTACCGTTAGTTTAAAACATTTACTTTACCTTTACCTATCCCTTAGTCTGTTGGGGCACAAAGCAAGATTCGTCGACCGTCTTTCTCCATTCCTCCCTGTCTTTTGCCTTGTTTAGACCTCTTTCAATGGCAGGCCCGTCCATTCTTTAATGTTGTCCTCCCATCGCTTTCTCTGTCTGCCTCTTATCCTTTTTTTTTTTAAACATTTAACATTACAACTACAAACTAAATTTTTTTGAGCTAAAGAGTTTATTTAACCCTCCAACAGTCTAGTACCAAATAAAGGCACCAAACACCTGTAGTTTATCCAAAGACTTATATTTCCTCCATATATGAGCCTTCAACTAAGCTGCTCCATAAACATGGCCCAATCTTTTCGATCTATTTTCGACGCTTTTTTTCCATGAAGTTTTTTTGATTTCCCCATACTATATGGGCTGTATTTTTCCCCCCAAACAAATGCAAATACTGGAGCCAATGACACTGTGTTATGGCGTCAATGTCGCTATGTCATTGGCCTCAAGTTTACTCAATATTCAAACTTGGCTTAAATATTAGCGTTTATCTCCCTTTGCAGGAGTATTTCGTCTATTTGATTAGTGCAATCTCTTCATTATTAATATAGCTAGCGACAACTGTTCCGCAGAAACAATAGTCTTGGTTCATACTAAATATTCACGCATAAAAACAGCATAAAATAAAGGAATAAGATAGCTCGGCTCTGAACTATCTGTTAGTAACGTTCATTTTTCAAAATATTTATATGAACGTTTCATTTATATGTCTGCACATCTTTTTCAATTGGTCTACGTAATCTGTAAAGAAAAAGTTCATTATCGTAAACCAACAGGGCCACCGTGGCGATAAACCTCAAACTACTAGGGAACATTGTATAAAACTTGGTGGAGTATTTGTAGAACTTGGATTTGCACCACTTGCCTTTTTTGTTTATTTAGCAATAGCCAAGGTGTAAAAACAAACGCACTGTTTATCAACTTCTTAAAAGCCATGGCTAGAACTTAATTTTTTTTTCCCACTAATACAGACCAAAAATAGGATAAAAAAAAAGTTGCAATAGAAACTTTCTTCAACAGAGGTAGATGTACCACCATATGTATTAGTTGTTTCTCTTATGTTTAAAATACGTGAAACATTCCAATGTCAAGTAACTAGATCAAGATCTAGCTTCCGACCGGAAGTTCCAGTGCCTGTATAGGAGCTGTACGATGGTATCTTTCAATGAGACTTCAGTTATGTAACATTTCAGTCTTGTGTTTCAAGCCTCTAACATTATTGACAAGACACTGCCAGCCTTGTTGTGTAGATACGCTGGGACATGTTCGTTTTCTAAGTTCTATAATCTGAGACCGAAGATTCCTCTGAGTAGCTTGAAAACATTATTTCTTGGTATATTGTGTCAGTTCTTTTTGTGTTTTTGAGTGGAGCTTTAAAATTGTAATTTTAAAAGATACTATGTACTTATCAATATTCCGAAAAGGTATTATACATATTTTTAAAATATTATTTTGTGTATGTATGTTTGTATGTGTGTGTGTAATTTTATGTTGTATTACAGTAAGAGCTTCACAAAATCAGGCGCGTAAAGATAACAAAAGATGACATTCTAGAGGTAATGAGTTCATCAGTAGACCTACCAGTGATACTAAAATGTAAACATTAATTCATTATTTCCTTTATATAGCTCTTCCTTTTTGTTCGAAGATGAGCACATTTCTAATTTCCTATGGACTCGAAAATGCTTCTAAAAAGCTGGCCGCATACGTGGCATTGGTGGGTGTGGTTTGTTGCAGGCAGGTCTGCTTCTTCTCTCAGCTTTTTGTTTGTTCGGCGCTCTTTCACCCTCTTCCAGCTTCAAATCTTGAGACTCCGAGACTCACAGTTTCACGCCATGAGGAGCGATCGAGAACTAGTGCTTCTCAGTCGTGAATGTCGATATCGCATTCCTTGAAGGAGCTCTTGAGAGTGTCTTTATGGCGCTTGTATAGACCACCCTGGGAGCGCTTTCCTGCACACAACTCCCCGCACAGAAGTCGTTTGGGAAGGCGATTTTCTGGCATGCGGACTACATGTCCCGGCCATCGAAGTTGGGACCTTTTTACAGTCTCATTGATACTGTTCATGTTGGACAGCTTTAAGATTTCTGTGTCAGGTATGTGATCGGACTAACGCACCTTATGATTACTCCTTAGACAGCGTAGGTGGAAGGAATTTAACTTTTTGATGTGGCGGGAATATAGGGTCCAGGATTCTGTTGAATGTAAGAGTGACGGGAGAACTAAAGCACTATAGACTTTCAGTTTTGTGGATATGCTGAGTCCCCTCCGTTGCCTCACTTGTCCTTGAAGTCTGCCAAAAGCAGCACTGGCATGAGCAACACGGAAGTCAACCTCATCATCTACGTTGGCGTTTGCTGATATGGTGCTTCCCAGATAGACAAACTATTGACGTTTGCTAATTTCTGGCCATCTATGAAAAAGTCTGGTCGTGTGACAGATTTATATGGCTCCAAGCAAAATTTCCTCTAATGAATAACTAGCTATTTTCTTTTCGCAGATTTTAGCCTCATAATGACAATGACTTAGTTCCGTCGTGGGTTTCAGCCTTGACAAATGCACATTTCTTCTGAAAGTTCTGTCGTGGCTTTAAACTTTGCTTTCCCCTGACAGCACAGTCGGGCTTTAAACTTTGCTAGATAAACATTTCCTTAATGTTTACATTTCTTTAAAATTTACATTTATGAGTTATTGCTTCATGTATATTGATTTCGATTTGATAAATGTCACATCATTATTATAATTCGACCTTTAATAGTCTCGGGGTTCTGTGATGGTTGCTTTGCAACAACTTCCATTCCTCCAGTCCAAAAGCATCCCCCTCTCTCATCTGTGTATACAGGGACAGACTGGTCCTCATCGGTGTATACAGGGACAGACCGGCCCACATAGTGTATACAGGGACAGACCGGCCCACATCGGTGTATACAGGGACAGACAGGTCCACATCTGTGTATACAGGGAGAGACCGGACACATCGGTGTATACAGGGACAGACCGGTCCACATTTGCAGTCCTGTTTTTATTATATCAGCTGTATAATTGAATACGAAACGCTTGGACCTATTTCTAAAATGTAGATCATGAAAAAGTAACAAGACATCTGATTTGCGGTGCAAGCTCTAAAAACAGGGGTGAACTGGGTGTCAAATTGGGCCCGGGCATTTCTATTCAATCAGGCCCATAAATTGCATATCATATGATGGACATCAAACTAAGTGTGTAGGCCATAAAAGGAAGAAGCCTACTAGTAGCGCTGTCTACGCATGTAGGCTATTGCTTTATTTCGGAAAATTTGTTAGATTAAATTAGCATTACACTGTAGAGAGATTTCTTTTAACACGATGTTCATGTTCAGAAGGCCTCTTTTACAAGTGCATATTATAAAACATTTGAAAATTTAATACTTAGTGGGATCCGTTCGGCCCTTTAGGTAGCACTACCTGCCCTTTTAGGTACCAGCCCAACGGGCATTTGCCCAAATGCCCATATAGCCAGTCCGCCCCTGTCTAAAAACTAACCTAACAAAACTCGTATTGCTTTGTCTGTATTTGTATTCGGGTCAATATTGAATAAAGATCATTTCGTGAATCCTGGCCAAGCCAGAGAGCCAGTAATAGAAACTAGGTAATAGAAACTATGGCTGCTCGCTATTTTGTTGGTGAATTAAACTGACATTTTAAACTAACTCTGTTTTTCTGTGCTCTTTGAACCAGTGTGCGACTGTGTCTTGGTGCGTGGTCTCCGTATTGTTTTAACTAATGTAGTCGATTGTGAATAATAATAATAAGGCTTGTCTTCGAGTCCGAGAAGATCAGTGAGGAATGCAGTATTTCCCGTGAATGCGTAACCCAATTGTGACCTACATATTTTGCCACATCTAGGGCAAGCATAACCATTGTCAGCAGGTGGTCGATTTAGATTTTCTTTTCGCCGTCTGCGTCTGTCCTCGGCTGCGGATTTTCTTTTGATCTCAAATGTGTATCCCGCGGCCTTTGTGAATGACCTCAGCACTAAAGTATGCAAGAAGGGCGCAGTCATCAGCACAAGAAACTCAGTAACTATCATCTCTTTAAATTTAGCCTGGGAAAGTAAGCGCCAAAAGTAAAATAAGCTCTGTGGGTGCAGAATTGAATGTAGAGATCCTCAAATCACCTCGTTGCTTCATTTGTTGGAGTCGGAACACACTATGTTTGACGTATTTCTCTAGAGAAATGAGCGGTCAGATGACCTGTCTGGCTAAGGCCAACAGCGTTCACGTGAAATACTGCACCATCTTTAATGCTCATAATTGAAGACCGCAATGGAAGACCTTGCTGGTAGAGTATGTATTGGTGTTTGTTGTTTTTATATTCCTAGTAATTTTTTTAAAATTTTGGGTCCGGGCGACGTAGATCTGCCATGGTAACGCGATGTATATTCAAAGTTACCATTGCGTCTGTAGACTAGCGGTCTAGTTTTTACGACATTTAGTTTTAAAAGATTTAAGATTTTAAGTTATTTTTAACTTCAATATTTAGATTTTAAAAATTTCAAGAATTTATAACCAACTCTGAAAATTTCAATTTGTTTCTGTTTTTCCTACGTGTGCATAATGTGAAATTGTAGATGTTTCGTGCGTAATTAGCATTTTTTTAAATTGGCGTTTTTTTTTATATTAATTCCTTATTTCTTTATATTTTTTTTTGTGATAGTTTTTTTTATTACCATTATTTTTATAAGTACCGGTATTATTTTGATGCTAGTAAACAGTTTTTGTAAATATTGGGATTTACTACGAGGATGTCTACAATTAATTTTAAATTGTAACGGCATTACTTTCCGTTACTTAAACGTGTAAATATTAACACACTACAATCACATCAGAAAGTTCGAGTAGAACATACAATAGTTAAGAGTTTCATCATGTTTATTATATCGATGTTCGAACTGTCTCTTTGACTGTCATCAGGTGCATCTAGTGACATCTGTAAAGGTTTCTTGACTGTCATCAGGTGCATCTAGTGACATCTGTAAAAGTTTCTCGACTGTCATCAGGTGCATCTAGTGCCTGCAGGAAAGTTTTCTTGGTTGCTGTTAGTCATTTCAGATATCGGAAAAGTTTGGTGTTGGGGGGAGGGAGATAAAGGAGGAATGGGAATAGACTTGAGGTCGTCTCGGAGTCTGTACATCTGAACTGGAAGCAAACTAAATATGTCAATTGCGACAGTGCATCTGAGCAGATGTAGTTTAGGGTGTCCATTGAGTCAGTGTACAATTCTGGGCTGTCGTGGTGCCTGCACGTGTTTCTTCCGTTCAATATTCGTTCCTAAAATCAAATAGATATACATTATCCATACAGTTTATTTAGATCTAGTACTGGCGAAAATAAATTTTATGACAAGCTAGATGTGTTGAAATGTAGTATTCTATTGCGCATTCCATTTGATATTAAGGATTGGTCCCATCAAGAAACTTGCTGGTATAGAGGGAAATTTACTATTATACTAGCTTGAATTAATCAATTCGAAAAATCCACAAGGTCATTGCAGTCTAACTTAAAACTATTCAGCTCTCACAATCATCGGCTAAAACTGATGGAACCTCATAGGTGGAAATGCTTCTCGAGAACAGCGTAATGATTTTTAGATATTTGACTGTTGGGAACAAAATTACTAGCTCGTTGGCCACACTGGGATAATAGTTTGACCCTTAAAGTTATTCAAATAATGAAATAATTGGCTAGAGGACTAGAAAAATATTGAAAAGATTACGTCATCAAGTATTTCCGTATTCATTAAAGAGTTTAATAAATTAATTTTCAGGGACATTTTGTGCACAATCTTGTAAGTCTAGTCTAATATAAAGTCTAGTAGATTTATACATTCGCTTACAGATTTTCTAGGAAAATAGAATTGTGTCTTTATCAAAAAAGACATTTCTATTGCTCGTTTCATATTAGGGAGGCTATAAAAATCTTCAATAATTTATATCTTCATCTAGTAGCTTTATTCAAAGCATAAATTAAAGTCTAGACAACATACAACAAAAATGACAACAATCTTGTTTCTTCAGCCATCTTGTAGACTTAGATCAGCCATCTTGTAAACCTTGATTCAGCCATCTTGTGGACCTTGATTCAGCCATCTTGTGGACCTTGATTCAGCCTTCTTGTGGACCTTGATTCAGCCTTCTTGTGGACCTTGATTCAGCCATCTTGTGGACCTTGATTCAGCCATCTTGTGGACCTTGATTCAGCCATCTTGTGGACCTTGATTCAGCCAGCTTGTGGACCTTGATTCAGCCAGCTTGTGGACCTTGATTCAGCCAGCTTGTGGACCTTGATTCAGCCATCTTGTGGACCTTGATCAACCTTCTTGTTGACCTTGATCAACCTTTTTGTGGACCTTGATCAACCTTCTTGTGGACCTTGATCAACCTTCTTGTGGACCTTGATCAACCTTCTTGTGGACCTTGATTCAGCCATCTTGTGGACCTTGATTCAACCAGCTTGTGGACCTTAATCAACCTTGTGGACCTTGATCAACCTTCTTGTGGACCTTGATTCAACCAGCTTGTGGACCTTAATCAACCTTGTGGACCTTGATCAACCTTCTTGTGGACCTTGATCAACCTTCTTATGGACCTTGATCAACCTTTTTGTGGACCTTGATCAACCTTTTTGTGGACCTTGATCAACCTTCTTGTGGACCTTAATCAACCTTCTTGTGGACCTTTATCAACCTTCTTGTTGACCTTGATCAATCTTTTTGAGCCATCTTGATCTCGATCAGCCATCTTGATCTGGATCAGCCATCTTGATCTCGATCAGCCATCTTGATTGTGATTAGCCATCTTGTAGTCATTGATCAGCCAACTTGTGGACCTTGATCAGCCAACTTGTGGACCTTGATCAGCCAACTTGTGGACCTTGATCAGCCAACTTGTGGACCTTGATCAGCCAACTTGTGGACCTTGATCAGCCGTCTTGTTGATCTTGATCAGCCATCTTGTAAACCTAGATCACCTTGATAACCTTGATATACCATTTTTATCGTATGTAACTTAAGTCTAGTTCTAACTCTAGACTGACCTTAATTACCCTTGTCAATCTAGATCTAGAATTTTAGACCTTGATGTTTAACCTCTACCTCTACATCTAGATCTAAATACAATGATTTACTTTAGAACCAGATCTTAAGTCTGAATCATTTACTCAACAACATCTACATCTGGAGTCTATAGCTTACAATGCTTTGCACAGATAGAGCAGCAAGATCTAGATTTGGAGACTATAGTTTGCAATGCCATGCACAGATAGAGCAACAACATCTAGATCTGGAGTCTATAGCTTACAATGCTTTGCACAGATAGAGCAACAAGATTTAGATCTAGATCTGGAGTCTATAGCTTACAATGCTTTCACAAATAGAGCAACAACATCTAGATCTGGAGTCTATAGCTTACAATGCTTTGCACAGATCGAGCAACAAGATTTAGATCTAGATCTGGAGTCTATAGCTTACAATGCTTTCACAAATAGAGCAACAAGATCTAGATCTGGAGTCGCTTACAATGCTTTCACAGATAGAGCAACAAGATCTACATCTGGAGTCTATAGCTTACAATGCTTTGCACAGATAGAGCAACAAGATCTAGATCTGGAGTCGCTTACAATGCTTTGCACAGATAGAGCAACAAGATCTAGATCTGGAGTCTATAGCTTACAATGCTTTCACAAATAGAGCAACAACATCTAGATCTGGAGTCTATAGCTTACAATGCTTTGCACAGATCGAGCAACAAGATTTAGATCTAGATCTGGAGTCTATAGCTTACAATGCTTTCACAGATAGAGCAACAAGATCTAGATCTAGATCTGGAGTCTATAGCTTACAATGCTTTCACAGATAGAGCAACAAGATCTAGATCTAGATCTGGAGTCTATAGCTTACAATGCTTTCACAAATAGAACAACAACATCTAGATCTGGAGTCTATAGCTTACAATGCTTTCACAAATAGAGCAACAACATCTAGATCTGGAGTCTATAGCTTACAATGCTTTCACAAATAGAGCAACAACATCTAGATCTGGAGTCTATAGCTTACAATGCTTTGCACAGATCGAGCAACACGATTTAGATCTAGATCTGGAGTCTATAGCTTACAATGCTTTCACAGATAGAGCAACAAGATCTAGATCTAGATCTGGAGTCTGTAGCTTACAATGCTTTCACAGATAGAGCAACAAGATCTAGATCTAGATCTGGAGTCTGTAGCTTACAATGCTTTCACAAATAGAGCAACAACATCTAGATCTGGAGTCTATAGCTTACAATGCTTTGCACAGATCGAGCAACAAGATCTAGATCTAGATCTGGATTCTATAGCTTACAAGGCTTTCACAAATAGAGCAACAAGATCTAGATCTGGAGTCGCTTACAATGCTTTCACAGATAGAGCAACAAGATCCAGATCTGGAGTCTATAGCTTACAATGCTTTGCACAGATAGAGAGACAAGATCTAGATCTAGAGTCTATAGCCTACAATGCTTTCACAAATAGAGCAACAAGATCTAGATCTAGATGTAGATTTGCCAATTCAAGATAGTATAATTTGATATCTCTTTTCTAGATGTAGATCTAGATCTAGTTTAATTGATAAACGTGTATGGCTAGATTGACACATGAAATGTTTAGGACTATAATACTATACTATACTATATAGATCTATATAGAATATTAGAATGTAGATCTAGATTAATCAAGATAAAAAGATTTTTTTGAACAACTTATGCTGAAGTATAGATCTAAAATTTAAATAAAAAAAATTACCTTAATAGCCTTCAGAAGTCAGCGTCGATCATGTAGTATACTGGGTCCGTTTAGCTGCATCCGCACGTTTTCTTGACCTGTCCACAAGTAGAACACTTGGGTGGTGGTGGTGGGCAGGCAGGCTCTTTGGGTGGGCACTCAGGCGGTGGGCAGCACGCTGGAGGTGGTGGGCAGCAAGCTGGAGGTGGTGGGCAGCAAGCTGGAGGCGGTGGGCAGCATTTCTTCTCAGGGCAAGCGGGTGGATCCCGGCAGCCGGTGTTACATGTAGACATGATGAAGATGTGGTGGAGTGATTCCTTTGAAGAAATTGCAGGAGATAATCTTCACTGCTCCGAAGGCTATGGAACGACTGAATGTTTGGTTACGAAATAGGACGTTTTAACCCCATAGCAACTTATGTTAGAGAGTAGTGAACAAAAGCTTTGACGTAAAAGGGTAAAGAATAAAATCAAATCGACATCATCTTAGTTTACTTATTTTAGATTTTAGTGCGTAGTCGTATTTACGGTAAAACTCCTAAAAGGCTGATAATTTATATTCTTTGCCCAAAATGTGAGACCGAAGGCCCATTATGAAGCGGGTCTTTCCGAATCAAGACTATGTGGAAGAAATTATGATGCGCAGGGAAAGGGGGTTCCAGAGAGCGAAAGAGAGAGAGAGAGAGAGAAAGAGAGCGAGCCGTGAAATTCATTGTAACAGATACACTTATTCACGGGCTAAAATAAATGTTCGGTTAAGCGTTAAAATGTGTCCCGTTTATTAAAATAAAGGCTGTTCCAGTCGTAATAAGCAATATAAAGCCTAGGAACAAATTCGGCCATAATAAACAATAAAACGCTAAGGAACAAATCAATGGGCGTAGCCGGTGCGTACTGCTAGTTTACTATGTATGGCATGAACACTTTGTAACATCTGAATATGTCTGTATTTCATAAGATAACACTTAGCTCCTCCTTCGTGGTTGACATTTCTCATCTCCCATGGACTCGAAGATGACTTAAGTCCAATGCTCGCTTTAAAAAGCCGGCCACATACGTGGCAAGGGTGGGTTAAGTCAGTTGCAGATAGGCCTGCTTCTTCTCTCAGCTTTTTGTTGGTTCAAAGCTCTTTCGCCCTGGTCACTCTTCTTTCTTCAAATCTTGAGACTTCGAGACTCACAGCTTCACGCCACGAGGAGCGATTGAGAGCTAGTGCTTCTGCCGTGAATGTCGATATTGATAAGTCTAGATTTAAAGGGAAGAACAATAAATAACTAATGTCATGTAGATTGTAGAAGTGCGTTGCACAGTCATGTCAAAGTAGTGTCCCTCTCCAACTGTTCCACGTGAGGTGCAAAGCTTTAAGTGTATGTAAGAGCATTAAAATTTAAAGTTTAATTTAAAACGTCCTCCTATCAGACATTGCGATCTAAATGATGATGTAAAGGTCATCTTTTTCTGTGGCCCACAATTAACGAGGGTGTCATGTGGCCAGCACAACGACCAACCACTTTTATTTTTCCCCAACTAATGTCAGGTACCCATTACATGTGGCTAGCGCAACAAACAACAACTTTAATTTTCCTCAACTAATGCCAGGTACCCATTACAGCCGGGTGGACTCATGCGCCTTAGAGATTCCGAAATTTAAAAAACCCAGTCTTCAACTGGATTCGAACCCGGGACCCCGGTTCGGAAGCCAAGTCAAGCAAAGCGCCAATGTTCAGACTTTGTTTCAACAGGCAGAACAAGAGATGGATAGAAGCAGCGGTGGCTTTGTTCAAATCTTAAACGAATTGGTTTGGGACTTCTTTCAATTTTCAAGCATATTAAGATAGGTCGGGATTTATTCAGAGGGTAAGGTTTAATGTCCATACAAGTCAACGCCTCTACCCTTATTTACTAAAACGTAGATCATTTCGCGCCGTTCGACTCATTGGGCGGCAAGTTGTCACCATAAAGATCTGTCCCTGGCAATGTCTGAAGAGTCCTCCCACCTAGTGTCCACTCCTCTGAGATCCTCCATGAAAATGTGACACCAAGTTAAACGAGGACCTTCCTGTTTGCGCTTTGCTGGTACTGGTCTCCATGCCATTACAACTCTTGGTATGCGTAATTCATCCTGTTGGAGGACATGCCCCGCAAACCTCACGCGGCACTCGGTCACAATATTATTAAGTGTTCGAGTCCCAGTTCGGCATATGATTTCTTAGCCTGAAACCTTATTTCTGTAACTGACTCCTAAAATCCGACTCAGCTATTTTTGTTGAGCCCAAACACACGCATCACTACTTCTCCCACTTAGAAGCACTAAAAAAAAAGAAATTTCACTACGGTGTCTCAGAATCAGCTTTGCACTATAAACCATCACAAGAATCACATTTTTCGAATCAATTGAATGTTCTTTTTTTTTTTCGCTTTAATTATTATTATAATCTACACATATTTTAATGACGTCATTTTACGTTTTCATTTCCGCTTTCTTGTTTTAATGACGTAGGTCCGATAGGAATAAACAAAAACTCTGAATAAAAAAGAGGGATATTTCCTTTTTTAAAAACTATTGCACGTTCGAATGTGTAGACAATATTATTACATCTACTAATGAAAAAACATCTTTAGCATTAGTTGATATTAAAAACTGTATTTTCTAAGGATTAGATATAGATTTACATCTAGATGACAGTTAATTGATTAATTATAAGAATGAACAGTAGTTCTTATTGAAAGTTTTATTCTAAAGGAACATGGACAATTTGGTACTTATAGAGCAGTGGTCTTCAACCTTTTTTGGCCCACCGCCCCCTTTTCGTATTTTTTTCTATTAAAAAATCCGCCAGAGCCTCCTCTAAGAAAAACACTTACAAAGAATCCTGAGAAGGCAAATATGAACAAAATGCCATCTATTTATTGGTTTCTATGCTGTCAGTAACACTTATACCGAATGGAAGACGACCGCATGCCAAAGGTGATCTTCTTTTCGAGCTTACAGTAAGTAAGTGCCATAAAGATCCACTCAGGCGCCATTCGCCCTCACTGGCATAGAGGAAAGTACCTGGCAGCATTGTCTGGCAGCAGATGGCCTCTGAGAGAGGCAGTTGGAGAGCTCTCACAAAAGCTGCGGGACAAACATTTTAGACTCAAAAAAAAAAAGCCATTATTGAAGATAGGCGCAGAAGACGGAAAGAAAACTTAAATAGACCGCCAGCAGACGGCTTTGTCTGCGGGAAATTCGGGATAATATGCAGGTCGCAAGTGGGTTTGCGTAGTTAAGTGAAACACTGCACCCAGCCTTAATATTCGTAATCGAAGACATTGCCAATATTATCATTATACTGTTGTAAACTTTATCCTCCTCACCCCCCCCCCACCCCGACTGACCTTTTGTTTTCCCATGTGAAAAACTTTTTGAGTTGTGTTTGTGCTTGGAGGGAAACTGACCTGAGGGCTGTGTTGATGTGTTATCGGGGGAGTTATGAGTTTGGATTTCTTGATTGAGGATTGTTTTTTTTTCTATTGTGTTAGTGGATAGGGACTTGTAAATTCGATTTGGAGATTGTGACATTATTTCTTTTGATCGGGGATATTAATTGATCATAGTTGGATTGTGCTTCTGCAATTGGAGAGATACCAGCGATCCTGAGAGTACGGTGGGTTATTTACTTTCGTTCAATCCCACGTCGTAACAATACAAAAATTAGAAATTTCAAGCTTTAAATTAGTCAAAGCAAGGCGAAGGTCTCCTCTAGTGGCTTCATCCAGTCTATTTCTTTGCTTATTCATTAAGTTTGTTACTCACAAAATCTAGGTTAACCATGTATGTTGATGGAAAAGCTAAAACATTATTCCACTTTCGACCAAAGTTTAGAAATTTTACTGAAACATTCAAGTGCAGCCACATCTCTGTTGTGCCTCCTATGTTTACATTCTTTTTTTACTGAAGACATCATTTTGTGAATCTATTTTTTCCTGCAACTCAATTTGAACATTGGTAACAGATGTTTAATAATTGTCATTTATATTTATTTTTATTTCTTTACATCCTAGAAGCGAATCGTAATTTCTTCAAAGGGCATTGTTGTGTGAATTGCAGATATCGGCGTCTTTAGGCAGTAATTCATTTGTTAACAAACAAATTTACATGAGATTGTAAAACTCTTTAAAATAGATTTAATAGATTTTTATATCTCTATAAAAAAATGATATAATCAGGGAAAATCCATTTCTTTCCTAGCAGTCTGAGGTTGGTTTCATTCATTTGCGTTCCATAAAAAAAAATAGTTTTTAGTCTGCTTTAAGTCATCGCCAACCATCTTTTTCATCATTTGTTTTTTATTTAGTGGCAATTAACTAAAACTCTTAGCAATATTCCATTACATACCAGCGAGTTTTCATAACATTTTGTCAATGTTTTTGTTTTAAAAATATTAAATTATTCTATTTGAATGTTAGCTTGAACGTTTTTTTTAAACTAACATTTACATATCAATATAGTAACATATGCTGATAAAAAAAAATTTAGTCTAAAAGGCGTATTACCTAGTTTGTTAATCAAATCATGAATGTTTATGCGCCCCAAGATCTAAGGGCACTAGATACCCTTTGATTTCAGCAAAAGAGTAAGAATTTGAAAATAGAAAATGGGATTCCCGAACTCAATTTCTAACGTTTAATTAGAGGTAAACTAATTATAATTTGTCTATATTTAGTTTGCCTGCATTAATTTTGAAGAGTTTTTTTATTTGTTTTGTTTCAGTGCACCTTAAGTTTCTTCTTTCTCCCTTTATGCCCAGCGCCCCTTACCGCCCCCTATTGTGCCCAGCGCCACCTACCGCCCCTTTGGCTTCCAGCGCCCACCAAAATCTCGTAAAACGCCCCCCTGTTATAGAGGAATGTCACAATAAACTAAATAATGTCAAGGATATGAAATTGAACTCCATTGTTACCAAATAACAATATATATATATATAATATTGACATGAATATAAACCCATTGAAAACTAAAATGATTTATATTTAATTTTCATGAAATAAAAACATTTTTCATCCTAGCGATTCAAGGGTTTGGGTTAGGGTATATAACATTTATTGTAAAACAAAAACTTTTTGGAATTCGGGTTACTTTATTCCGGTTGATACGATTTGGTTCACATAAGTTTACAGTTTTTCTCGTCCCAAACCAATATGTTTAGGATAAATTATTTTTTGTTTATACTAGTGCTGCCCTTCATGAACTGTAGTGATCCAATGGACCTCCTCCCCCCCGTACACCCACACAAGTTACATTGTGGGCAGCCCTCGCTACAAGAGGGAAACATAACACAGGCTAAGGTAAAATTGAATAAAGCGTTTAATTGGGAATCAGGTGTGTAACTAAAACTGTCTAGATTTGGGGGTCGGGAAGGTGTTTCAATACAGCGTCGTCTTAACGTCCTCACTTTGGCCAAATTGAACTTTGTGTTAGCCACACCGTTTGATGTGCGTTTTATGTCATTCTTGTACAAAATAAAATGTATACAGATTAAATCTAGTTGTGGAAACCTGAAAAATATTTAAACTCTAAGTCGAATTGTCGGAGTATGGTGGATGCGGCTGGGATTTTGAATTTCGGGATCTTAAGGTCTATCCAACTTTAATGGGTACCTGACATTAGAAGTTACCAGACATTAGTAGTGGAAAGTAAAGGTGCTTGGTGGTTGTGCTGGCCTTATGACACCCTCGACAACAGCAGGCTATATAAACAAGTGAACTTTACATCATTTATCCCATAGATCAAAAGGTCTGACAGGATGCTAGGGAGTGTGTATACGTATGTTTCTATGGTGACGGTGAAAAGAAAGCGATTGGTTGGTGGCTATGCAGTGTGAATGATGCAACATAAACGGCATTGTCGTAAGCCATTTTGGTAGGTATGACGACTTCAGAATGTCGAAGTGAAAAGACGTGTTTTTGTAGTGAGTTAGATTTTGTTTAAAATACTATTTTACATCATTACTCAAGCCTTCTACATTTATCTCATTTCACCTCAAGTGAAATAGTCTATATTATAAAAAGCTTCCTCCAAGCGTCTTGGATCTGAGCGAGTCTCTCCAACTGTCCCTAGGTTTAATTGCCTTCGAGAAGTCCAGAGTTAAAACTAGAAGTCCAACAGCTCAAGACATTTGTGTCATTTTTGGTCATTAGGTCAACAAAATGCCACGCTTGGTGAAATAAAGGTCACCAGTCTCCAGTGACTTTTTTTTAACGATTTGACACAGACTCAAGTTTGTAACTGAAATCGATAAATGTCACAATCAATGTGAGTCCATATTCAACTAGCAGTTTATGTCTGGAAACGTGAGTTAACAGAACGAGGCACTCCTTCACTACATGATAAACAATTTCATTTCAAGCACTAATTTACAGTTTACGTGCTACGCTCAAACAGAACTGAATACAATAAACACAACACAGAAGGAAAATTGATAAAGTAAATTCTACTCCGGAGGGTTTACCGTGTATGAGTGATAGGAAGAGAAAGGGCACTTTGACCTACTTTTTCTGAGAACCACTGATGACGTGATAAATCTCCAGACGATAGTAAAATATACTCTCGCTACCAACGTTTCCATTTTTTATGTCATCTTGCGTGTCTTAATAAAAGCCGATGTCAACGTATCTTGTCCTTCAATTTGCTCTCATTATTTAGCAGGAGCTGCAATTTCCTTGACATCGCTTCCCAGAGAACATTCCAGACCATCGTGAGGGGGGTGGTTACAGCTCTGTCGGTCAGATGGATTGCGTGGGCTTTGTTACAACGCCCCTTCCTATTCTAGTCATCCCTTGCGAAAGACCGGTGAGCGTAAAACGGTATTTGGTACTAACAGCAGCAGACTATCATAAACGGACTTATGGGTCATGAAGACATTGAATGAGAAACTGCTTTGTCCCTGACCTGAAGTCTGGCACACTCTAGTACAATTTCACTTTTAACAGTAATTGTTTAAACTAGTTTGAATGTATCGATATAGAAAAATAAAAAGAAATTACGGGAAATCATGCTGGTGTCAATGAAAGCATAAAGGCTCAGGCCACAGGATCATCGTCAGCTGCAAAGAGAAAGAACACAAAATAAAGTCAAAACAAATCCGACTTCATTGATTTTAGAAACAAAAACTTTGATATGATTTAAACTCCTACCCCAGCAGGAGTAATTGTGTACCTGTAAAATGCTTTAATTCTACTGAGCACAAAAATTATTACATAACTAGCATTACTCACCGATGACGTCAAGCTGTATTTTTATTTATTTTGTTTGAGCAATTCTAATAAAACTATCCGCTTTTTTTTTTTGCTATTGCCCTTGAATTCTAGCGTCTTTTAGGTTGACGCACCTTAGACACGCTTGAAATTACTTTTATTTATAGGCCGTAGAGATTAAATATCTAAACACTAAGAAACGTATTTGACAAAATCCCCCAACACACACATTCACACACACACACACCCACATATACTTTTAATTGGCTCCTACATTCACTGTGACAATAAAAAAAAACCACCTTATCAACACATCCTATATTTTGTACACCAGAAACAATAAACTAGCTATTAATAGTTATCCGCCGTAGATGGGAATCTCTACTAAAGAAGAAGAAAAGCCTTCTGTAATAGAAATATTTCTTTAGCATGAGTTTCATTTCAAGAAAAGGAAGTGAATTGGCCGGGAGGGAGGTAAGAAGGAATGATGGGAACTGGGAACACTATTGACTAAAGAATATTCTCTCGTAGTCTTTCTAGTCTGTTTCTTTCAAACATGTTTTTGTTTTAAAACTCCTTTCACGTATTTCAAGTCCAAGTTTTGAGTTGAACTAGCACGGAATGAAGAGATACATTGCTCCAAGTTTTGAGTTGAGCCTAGCACGGAATGAAGAGAATCATTGCTTCATGTTTTGAGTTGAACTAGCACGGAATGAAGAGAATCATTGCCCCAAGTTTTGAGTTGAGCCTAGCACGGAATGAAGAGAATCATTGCTCCAAGTTTTGAGTTGAGCCTAGCACTGAATGAAGAGATATATTGCTCCATGTTTTGAGTTGAGCTAGCACGAAATGAAGAGAATCATTTCTCCATGCTTTGAGTTGAACCTAGCACGGAATGAAGAGAATCATTGCTCCAAGTTTTGAGTTGAACCTAGCACGGAATGAAGAGAATCATTGCTCCAAGTTTTGAGTTGAACTATCACGGAATGAAGAGAATCATTGCTCCAAGTTTTGAGTTGCGTTAGCACGGAATGAAGAGAATCATTGCTCCAAGTTTTGAGTTGAGTTAGCACGGAATAAAGAGAATCATTGCTCCATGTTTTGAGTTGAGCCTAGCACGGAATGAAGAGAATCATTGCTTCATGTTTTGAGTTGAGTTAGCACGGAATGAAGAGAATCATTGCTCCAAGTTTTGAGTTGAGAAACACATTATTAATCTAGTTTTTATGATGGGCGCCTACTTCGCGCTTATAACATCTTAGTACGTTATGGTTCAATCACTTTGGACATGTGAGGGGGAACGGGAGGTATCTGGAAGAAGATTTCTTCGACGCTCGATAAGAAAAACACAGCTCGATTAAAATCTTAATTTTAAAAACGTCTTATTTAAATAATGAGTCCAACTAGCACCCGCCCCTTTTCCTTTGTGAGTTCTTTAGTTGTTTTTTTTGTTTTTGTTTTTCTCTCTGCCACATATTCAGATATTTCTTTTTTCGGATACTAGCCGGTTATGACCCGCGGCCTGAGGGCCTTAGTTTGGGTAGTACTGATGTAGTGGATTGAATTTAGATCCTTGTCAAATTCGGAGAATGTTCCCTTCACTTTTTTTTTTTTTTTTTGCCATGAAAATAAAAGTAGTGTGAAAATGGGTTTACCCTTTCAGCAAACATATTCAAAACAATATAAAATTGTCTTAAAACGGGTTTACCCGATTTCTAAAAAGTTTCGTACTTTAATAGAGTTACCATTGGATGCTTTTTGTTTATTTTTTAGGGCCTTCCTGTTGTGGAAGGAACACTAAATATACTCTACGGTCTCCGCCATGCAAGGAACATTTTTGCCAAGTTTGATCAAGATTGACCTAACGTTTTGATTTTCATTCGGGACATACATACACACAAACGCCTAACTTTCTGCTTTATAGTGCATGATTATCATTAGTTAGATATAATCGTTAGTAAAGTATCAACTTTTGTTTGATATGATTGTCATAGGAACCATTCTGTTCCAAACGTTTCGTTTATTTGAACCATACCGTGATTTGTTGTTTCTTTCTTTACTTTTTCCTTTCACAGTTTGTCTCACGTACCATCTCAATCACTGTCTCTTCCTGGCTGAAACTCTTTCACTGCTCTCTTTAATATCTTTCAGTTTTTTTTTTCGTTGAGTTCTCTCCCTTGAGAAACATTATGTCTGAGCGTGGGATTACTAGAAAAAAAAAACAGCACATATACAAAATGTGTGACTGAGATAGAAAACTTGAGTTTTTCTAAGGCAAGAAACCAATAAAACACCAGACAGAAACAAAGCAAAAACTTAGGAGCATTTATTAACAATAACAAAGAAAAAACAACCTAGATCTCTGATGAAAACTCTAAATGATATAATGTTGTGCTCCAGTAAGCAACCATATATTTACACACACACACAAAATGCCCTGGATTATTTGTTTCCTATTTTCTTAGGTTTATGAGTTTTATTCGCAGGAGCTGGGGAAAAAGGTTTTCCAGAACTGGGAAGTTTATGAGCAGAAAAAAAAATCCCTCTGATTCATAGACTCACGCTCAGCTGACCCCTAACTCCGTACAATAATAAGAGAATATGGGAGTCATCAAGAAAGAGATTCTTTAGATTGATAGCTTCAAGTAACTTGACGTTGATCTCAAATAGACGATAATATGTAGATATATATGTAAGATATACATATATATATACCACATACAGCAAATGAGAGAGAAAGAAAGGCAGATACCGAGAGAGAAAGAAAGGCAGAGATACCGAGAGAAAAGAAAGGCAGATACCGAGAGAGAAAAGAAAAGCAAAGATACCGAGAGAGAAAAGAAAAGCAGAGATACCGAGAGAGAAAAGAAAAGCAGAGATACCGAGAGAGAAAAGAAAAGCAGAGATACCGAGAGAGAAAAGAAAAGCAGAGATACCGAGAGAGAAAAGAAAAGCAGAGATACCGAGAGAGAAAAGAAAAGCAGAGATACCGAGAGAGAAAGAAAGGCAAAGATACCGAGAGAGAAAGAAAAGCAGAGATACCGAGAGAGAAACGAGTGCAGATATACCGAGAGAGAAAGAAGTGCAGATATACCGAGAGAGAAAGAAGTGCAGATATACCGAGAGAGCAAGAAGTGCAGATATACCGAGATAGAAAGAAAAGCAGAGATACCGAGAGAGAAAGAAATGCAGAGATACCTAAAGAGAAAGAAAAGCAGAGATACCGAGAGAGAAAGAAAGGCAAAGATACCTAAAGAGAAAGAAAAGCAGAGATACCGAGAGAGAAAGAAAAGCAGAGATACCGAGAGAGAAAGAAAGGCAAAGATACCTAAAGAGAAAGAAAAGCAGAGATACCGAGAGAGAAAGAAAAGCAGAGATACCGAGAGAGAAAGAAAGGCAAAGATACCTAAAGAGAAAGAAAAGCAGAGATACCGAGAGAGAAAGAAAAGCAGAGATACCAAGAGAGAAAGAAAAGCAGAGATACCGAGACAGAAAGAAAGGCAAAGATACCGAGAGAGAAAGAAAAGCAGAGATACCGAGAGAAAGAAAAGCAGAGATACCGAGAGAAAGGAAAGGCAGAGATACCGAGAGAAAAGAAAGGCAGAGATAACGAGAGAGAAAAGAAAAGCAGAGATAACGAGAGAGAAAAGAAAAGCAGAGATATCGAGAGAAAAGAAAAGCAGAGATACCGAGAGAAAAGAAAAGCAGAGATACCGAGAGAAAAGAAAGGCAGAGATACCGAGAGAGAAAGAAAAGCAGAGATACCGAGAGAAAAGAAAGGCAGAGATACCGAGAGAGAAAGAAAAGCAGAGATACCGAGAGAGAAAAGAAAAGCAGAGATACCGAGAGAGAAAAGAAAGGCAGAGATAACGAGAGAGAAAAGAAAAGCAGAGATACCGAGTGAAAAGAAAAGCAGAGATACCGAGAGAGAAAAGAAAAGCAGAGATACCGAGAGAGAAAAGAAAGGCAGAGATAACGAGAGAGAAAAGAAAAGCAGAGATACCGAGAGAAAAGAAAGGCAGAGATACCGAGAGAAAAGAAAAGCAGAGATACCGAGAGAGAAAGAAAAGCAGAGATACCGAGAGAGAAAAGAAAGGCAGAGATACCGAGAGAAAAGAAAAGCAGAGATACCGAGAGAGAAAGAAAAGCAGAGATACCGAGAGAAAAGAAATGCAGAGATACCGAGAGAAAAGAAAAGCAGAGATACCGAGAGAGAAAAGAAAAGCAGAGATACCGAGAGAGAAAGAAAGGCAAAGATACCTAAAGAGAAAGAAAAGCAGAGATACCGAGAGAGAAAGAAAAGCGCAGAGATACCGATAGAGAAAGAAAGGCAAAGATACCGAGAGAGAAAGAAAAGCAGAGATACCGATAGAGAAAGAAAGGCAAAGATACCGAGAGAGAAAGAAAGGCAAAGATACCTAAAGAGAAAGAAAAGCAGAGATACCGAGAGAGAAAGAAAAGCAGAGATACCGAGAGAGAAAGAAAGGCAAAGATACCTAAAGAGAAAGAAAAGCAGAGATACCGAGAGAGAAAGAAAAGCAGAGATACCGATAGAGAAAGAAAGGCAGAGATACCGAGAGAGAAAGAAAAGCAGAGATACCGAGAGAGAAAGAAAGGCAAAGATACCGAGAGAGAAAGAAAAGCAGAGATACCGAGAGAAAGAAAAGCAGAGATACCGAGAGAAAAGAAAGGCAGAGATAACGAGAGAGAAAAGAAAAGCAGAGATACCGAGAGAAAAGAAAAGCAGAGATACCGAGAGAAAAGAAAAGCAGAGATACCGAGAGAGAAAAGAAAAGCAGAGATACCGAGAGAGAAAGAAAAGCAGAGATACCGAGAGAAAAGAAAGGCAGAGATACCGAGAGAAAAGAAAAGCAGAGATACCGAGAGAGAAAAGAAAAGCAGAGATACCGAGAGAGAAAGAAAGGCAAAGATACCTAAAGAGAAAGAAAGGCAAAGATACCTAAAGAGAAAGAAAAGCAGAGATACCGAGAGAGAAAGAAAAGCAGAGATACCGATAGAGAAAGAAAGGCAAAGATACCGAGAGAGAAAGAAAAGCAGAGATACCGATAGAGAAAGAAAGGCAAAGATACCGAGAGAGAAAGAAAAGCAGAGATACCGATAGAGAAAGAAAGGCAAAGATACCGAGAGAGAAAAAGATGAAAAAAAGTAACACAGAAACAAAACAATAGAGATGAATTAGTTGTCAGGGAAAAAGTAGCGAGGGTGAAGAGAAACGAGTGGACAGAAAGAGAGACGAGAGGACAGAAAGAGAGACGGAGACTAGAGGAAAGAGAAATTGGTGGAAGAAAAGAATGGAAGGAGAGAGATAAAGAAAAGAAGAAAACAGAAAGAGGAAAGAAATGAAAACAAAAGTTAAGAGAGAGGGAGTAAAGATAGAGGGAAAAAAGAGAACGGAGAGGTCCACGGAGAGCGGAGAGAGTGAGAGAGCTGAGAGAGTGAGAGAGATGAAAGAGAAGAGAGAGAAGAGAAAAATTCGAATACAAAGTAATAAGATGACATCGGTGAGTGCAGCCAACAATATCCAGTCTAGCTAACTGTGCACGAATTTTGAACCAACATTTGCGGTAACCTTTCCCAAACACTACATACATTTTTGTTTCAGGTAAATATTCATCTCCTAGCAAACCAAAGACAAGACGTTCAACAACAGCCTAAAGTCACTAGACATTCCAATTAGACATAGACTGCTACATCACCACTATCTGTGAGTCCTGGTGCTTTGGGTCATTATTTCACTACTTCTAGATTGACCAACATAAATCTATTTCATTGATCAGCTCACACAAATATAGGATAGCCCAGTCTTCTCCTATAGCTCTACAATAAACGTTCAGTACAAAACTTCTTCTGTAATGATTGATGTTTACATCTTACGACGCTAAAGCAGAAACCTAACCCTATGTGACTACAGTTAGGGTAACTAAGTTGAATTCCATTGCTGGAGCCCATTCAAGTCTCATGGACTGCAGGACTGGACTAATGGTCCTGAAATCTTTGGCTATTCCGTGACTCTTGTATTAGCTGTTACATCCAGTTAAAGAAACGCTTGGTCACTTGTCACGTGACTGGGAAGGATTGTCCTAGTTAAACAATAACAATTGGCTGAATTTCCCAATAGCATAAAGAGAGAGACAGTCGCTGCAAAAGAAAAAAAAATTATAATTTAAAGCACAAACCACAAATTAGGAGACAGAGAGAGAGAGAGAGAGAAAGAGAGAAGGAGCTGTTCTGTGAAAACTTTTGTAGTCAATTAGAATGAAATATATGAGAAGTACAAAAGATTCTATTTGATTGACGAGATGAGTAATCGAACTTGGTATTTATCATAGATATATCCGTTTTCTTTGTACAACTGTAATTGTGTCAACTGATTTGTTTTTTTTTTTTAAACAAATTGAAACCCTTAAAAGAATATACGTCTATCATGCTACTATTCATTAGATTTGGCTCTAGTGTGCACACACAGTTCGTTGTGTGTTCGTAGTAGACACTTGACACATATAATAGTCTTTGTAAACAGTGCCAACACGTTTGAAAGCTAATTTAATTTATAGATTTATATTTCATGCTTATCATAAAGATTATTTTCACTATGTATCTCTTTTTTATAGTCGAAGAAATGATTTTAAACTATCATGCTCTAAATGTTCTAATTTATATTTAAACTTTTCTTATATTGGGCTCAAGAAGTAAAAGGCGCCTATTGTAGGTCTACTTATTAGATAAGACAGCTCTGACGTATAACTTGCAGACAATGAAACTATAGTCGACGTCCATTTGGTAATATTACAATAATGTCCTTAATGTGTATGTCATTATACTTTAAGAAACTGATACGCTAAAGCACATCTCTACTAGGTTTCTATTGCTTCACATACGCTGCCTATTGTCCTGACAAAATTCGTTGTATTCCATTTTTAATTTAAAACACAAAATCTCCACGAATCCCAGGGATGACATATACGTGCTGAGTTAATTGTGACTGAGATTTCAACAGAATTGAAACAGTGTACAACTTTCCCCCAACTAGTAGAGAAAATCAAGATTTTTTAAACTGCAGCCAGTCGACATGTGTATTGTGATACCTATTGTATATTGTTATAAATACTTTTTTAAAGACTTTTATGCCAATCAGATTACTATTTTAAAAGCCTGCGGATACTACGATCTCACAATGTGGTCAGTAAACAAAAGAAAACTTACAAGGGTCACTTGAAGTGAAAAGGTTACCAAGTTCTGAAGAAGCCGTAAGAAAACACCACTTGACCAAGTAGGTCACGGAATTATTGGAACCAGAGGCCTGTTGGGGAGGCATTGAGGCGTTAGAAAGGAAGAGGTTTCAGAGTTCGATGAACTAAACAATGTCAAACAACATTTGATCTAGACTTGGAACATTAAACCTATTACGATGTTGTGGTGGTAGGTGGCCAGAATGTATTTGGAAATCCATACACGTTCGAAAGTAGACAAAAACATTGACACACATTCTCTCTTTTTTTTTTTTTTTTTTTAGAAAGAGTTGAAATGTACTTAACACCAGTACTCCGAACTCAGTCTCTCTCTCTTTCTGCCTTACTTACTTAAACAAGGATAAATACACTAGCACATTTTTGTAAGTACGGGTTACGGATGAATTATTCGTCATTCTGAAGAAAATCATTGCATTAGTAATTCGCTCTTATTTATAGCAATGTAACATCTAAACATGGTTCTACTCATTAAGTGGAACAACTAGTAACTTCAGATGTGTCAAATATTTACAGACATTTGTTTTAAAGCCCCAATGTTCATAGTAGGCTTTGTTAAATTAAAACTTCTCCTGTCTCCAGAAGCTTTGTACACATATTTATCTTATCTTATAAAATACGGACGTCAGTTCAAACAAAAAGAAGACGATTACGTCCTACGTGTCATGTATCTAGTCATGTATCTAGTCATGTATCTAGTCATGTATCTAGTCATGTATCTAGTCATGCATCTAGTCATGCATCTAGTCATGCATCTAGTCATGTATCTAGTCATGTATCTAGTCATGTATCTAGTCATGTATCTAGTCATGCATCTAGTCATGCATCTAGTCATGTATCTAGTCATGCATCTAGTCATGTATCTAGTCATGTATCTAGTCATGTATCTAGTCATGTATCTAGTCATGTATCTAGTCATGTATCTAGTCATGCATCTAGTCATGTATCTAGTCATGTATCTAGTCATGCATCTAGTCATGCATCTAGTCATGTATCTAGTCATGCATCTAGTCATGCATCTAGTCATGTATCTAGTCATGTATCTAGTCATGCAGGTTAACCAATAAAACGACACATCTGTCAGAATGCTGCCGGAAATGTCAATACTTTCCAATTCATTGGACCAATAAAAATGTTCTTATCTCTTATCTCAAGTTAAGTTGGTTTTTTAATTCTTACTATTAGCTTGTAAACTAATGGGGGGGGGGGGGGGGGGCTCTGGATGGGAGTTTCGAAAACGGCTCTAACAGTTTTCCTAGAAATTTAATATTTTATGTATAACTGTGAAAAAGTGGCCACACAGTGAAAATTACTTCCCAACATTCACATCTAAATAAAATTTGGCTTTCGTCTTTTGATTTTAAACAGCTTCGGCTTCAGTAGAATTCTCGCCCTCGACTCAATTGTTACTTCCGGTAAGAATTTAAATAAACAAATTGACGTAACTGAACATTTTACGCACCGTGTTTTGCCAACGTTCCAGTCAACATGCCCTTGTCAATAAATGAACTGAACTGTTAATAGAACTTGATTGTGTAAAACTCTTCGGAAAGTGACATTCCACCTTGCAATAGTGAAACATGTATAACTGCTTTGGTTTGTTTATTGAGACTTAAATTTAGTAGAAATACTATGCGACTATTTGGCATGCAACTTTCAATCTGATTCTGTTATGAGTGAAAAATTGCAAATTAAAAAAGTCAACATATACGTTCATAACCAAGCGACTAATTCTGTCTGACAATAGAATTCATTCCAATATTAGATCTGTGTATACTTTCATAGTTTTCTAAACCAATAAACAGAGTATTTATAAACTCCTGGAAACTGAAAGCTACTTAAAGAAGATATTACACTTAACTGAGACTTTTGTCCAGGATGTAGGTCAGTAGGTCATTAGGAGACTGTTATTAACCAAATCTCCAGCTCCCAACATCTTAGTTTGTATTTGTGAATAACGTAACAACTGAAACGAAAGCAAGCCAGGGGGACAATTGAAATTACTTTGACATTGGCACCCCTAAGGAATTCAGAAAGGAGGGAGGGGAAGTAATGAGTCCTGTACGTGCATGTGCGTGCTATTCTTATTGCTTAAGATTCTAATTTCAAATGTGTTAAGAATTGAAAAGAAATGACCAGTGTTCAGGCAAGTGAAAAAAGACTGGCCAATATGACAGGTGCATGGCACAATCTGCGATCAAACTGATGAATTATTACAGACCTATCTAGTACAGACCTATCTAGTACAGACCTATCTAGTACAGACCTATCTAGTACAGACCTATCTAGTACAGACCTATCTAGTACAGACCTATCTAGTACAGACCTATCTAGTACAGACCTATCTAGTACAGACCTATCTAGTACAGACCTATCTAGTACAACAGACAAAATGGTCGTGTTTTTATATTTTATTGGAATAGTTCACATTTATCGTTTCTGGTAAATTAAATTTTTATTACTATCCTCTTCTGATAATGATGAAATTTACCGTGGATAGCGCGGCCTTCGGCCGCTTATAGCGAGAAATTAATTATTTATTGGTACCTTCGTTCCACGTATCTGATCTGAAATCTTAAGAGCTAGAATCTAGACGTAATCTACATTACATTGACGTAAAAATATAAATACGTCAAAATATAAGCAAAGCTTATATAAACTTAAAGTAACTTTAAGTTTAATATTTTAAAAAATCAGTTATCAGTACACTTCGCCACGCTTTCTTAATCTAATTTATAGCCAAATATAAATTTATTTAATTTTTTTTTTTTGATAATGAATAACGGTCAACGATCCAGAATTATTTTTTTTCCAGAGATATACATCAACTGTTAAATTCAGCGCCCTGGTTCCGCCCTCCATGAAATTATGACTTGAATAGAGGCATTGTAAAAAATGGATTGAGGTTGGCGTTGTACAACTTGACCGTTGTGAAAAACAACTAAACAAACAAACACTCACAACTCGTTGGTAGTTTACCATTAGTGCCCAACTTTTTCCAAAATCAAAGGTCTTTTCTGATACCATTCATAGATAACAGCTGTTGTCGAAACGCCATGCAACGCTGAGTACTATCTATCACAACGAAAAATAATTGTCTTCTCTAATTATACAGATCTTTATGTTCATAATACTCATGATGACACCAAGACCATTCATTTGGAGAACATCGTGCCTAAAAAGATATTAGAAATAAAAAATCACCATTAGGGTCACGATGTCGTAATTTTACCCTCACAAAAGAGATACAAGACACCGACAGCAAAGACAAACAGACACAAAAACTCTTTTTTTCCCTTGGCAATCAAATCTTTAAATACAATTCAACTATCTGATATAAACATTTCACATGTAGATTATGAATAAGTCCGGTATGAATGTACATTTTGGTTTTATATAGTTCATAGACATATATGCTATATCTAGACTGGACATGGAGATTTTTAGTACTACAAATATGTCGTGAAACAAGGCGTTGTTTTGTAAAGTAATTATAAGGAGTAAAGTTGATTTTTTTAAAACCTAACCTATGTAACATATAAATTAATTTTTTGATCTAGATCTAGTAATTGAACATCAAATATAAGAGTACTATTGTCCCATAATTATTATTTTGCAATTTTTAGATACATAACCTAGAAAGATCTAGGTAATCAATCTATTTAAATGTACATAAGAAGATTAAAATCAACAGACATGAATTATTTCGATCTAGGATTTTTGAAACATTATCTCAATGGAAACTAACATGAAATGGCTTTGTTTCATATATTAGCGTGGATATATAGTTGTGTGATTAATTACCCATTCTAAAGAAAACCCAAGAAATGATTATGCATTATTTCTAAACTTTGCAAACTAAAAAACATTACTTTTCTAAGACAGAAAAGATTGATTGGGGCGACTTCCATTAGAGCTTGAAAAAGAGTTACTTACATAAAAATCTATTTATATAGGTCTGTGAATCGATCAATCACGGATAAGAATTAGTTTCCGGTTTCCAGTCTAGATATTAATTCAAGTCTATGATATAATTATAATGTTTTGTTTGGTGTATGTACTGCACACATTGTAAGACTAATCTCCTTACGGACAATAAAGATTATTATTATGCTAGCAATGAACGAGTATTCATTCTCTGGCGCTGCCAGGCTCGACTTTCGCTAAAGAGAAACAAAATTCCTTTTAAACCCTTTATCAGTGTCCAGAGAGGAATTTTCTGGTGATGTGGGAGGTCTGCAGCAGTAGTGCCCTCTGACGGGCAACAGGGATGCGATTCTTTTTCTTCTTATTCTTATTATTTATATATTAGGTTGGCACTATACATCAGATATTGATTTTAATGCATATTTTTGTTTTGTTTGTTTCGTTGAAATATTGTGTATAAAGATTTTAGTTATTCAAATCTGACATCAAATATTATGACGAGAGAGCAAATTATTTCCTTTGCCAACCAACTTTTAAAGAGATTAAAGGTTTATGTTCAGGGGACACCCACACGCCCACAACTACACTGTCAATAGAGTGAGTTGACATTTTATAATGGCACTTTAAAGGCAGGCGATTAGCAAGTGGTGACGACAAGAGGTTGGCACGTGCAATAACAGCTTCTATCGCGCCCTCTGTTGGTCAGCCAGTGGTCCTTGTTGTCCAGGTACTGTGTCTGTGTGTGGTAGGGGGGTGCGTGTTTCTGTAAAATTGATAGCAAAGCCATTCGATAAGATTGTTTTGTCTAAGACAATTGTGGGTCTTTAAGATTGTGTCAGACATATTGGAGGGGGGGTGCGGCATAGCAATTTGTTCTTACAGGCACTGGACCAGAGAAGAGTATACCCATGAGGACGCTATCAAGATGAAATTAGACGCCATTTTGCCCTCATTAGAATAGAGGAAAGAAGCTGGCAACAGTTGCCCCTTGAAAGATAACTGGAGAACTCTTATGAAAGTCTAAAGACCAAACATTCGAACCTAAAAAGAAGCGTCCTTTCCGAAGACGACGAAAGGAAAACCCCGCAGATAACAGCTTCGTCTGCATAATTTGTAGCAAAATATGGAGGTCACTACTAAGTTTGCGTTTAAATGCGAATTAATGCACTCATCCTTAATCTTCTGAATTAAAGCCAATACCTCTATTCAAGTCACTCCTTGATGGAGAGTTGGTAGACGCTGATTTCAAAAATGGCTCTAATGATTTTCATAGAAATTTGACAGTTGATTTATACTGCTGAGAAAAGAATAACTAGCTCGTTGGAAAACTCTAGCTTGACCGTTACAATTTTTCGAAAATAAAATAAATAAATGCGAATTTTGCTAGAGACTAAATCTATATCTAGATATTACAATAGTTTTTAATAGAAAAACAATCTCTCAAAAAGTTGCATAAATAAGGTATTGTCTTGTTTTTTTTTAAAATATTTTTAAGGTTTTTCTTGTTTTTATTATTATAGGCAATAACTGGATCAAATATTTGCTATGTAAATATCAAAGTAAAGAAATGTCTTGACCAATGACTGTATGTAGTATTATTCTCTGCTTCACTGCAGAAACCAAACCAAACAATAAACGAAAGAAATCATTCAGTATTTGGCATTCACTAAGAAAGTATCTCCCACTCATCAGCGCAGAGAGCCGAGTAAAATCAAGCTTCAGGGCAAAAGAGACCTTGAAAATGGTGGCTTGACAAACTAAATGCGAAATTACAAAATCTTACGCTTCACCAAACGTTATATCTAGAAACAGAATGTCTTAGGTATCGCCTCCCCTTCCCCCTTTCCCCCCCCCCCCCCCCCCCCCCCCGCTGTTATCAAGTAAAAAAGGACGTTTTGTAGATGAAGCTAAATGAGAAATATTTTTCTCCCCTTTTGCTAAATGAATAACGGAAATGAATTGTAATACTTTCCCCAGCTTCTTCTAAACATAAATCATAGACCTCAAAGTGTTTAGAATAGAAAAATGTGTTTTTATGTAAGAAGACAATTACTCCAGAAATCAAATTGAACCAAAGATAATGCAGTCTTCTGTAATAGTTTCCACTTGATGCCCTCAAAATCTTTCATGAAAACAAAAGGGGGGAGAGAAAAAAAAAAGAGTTCTAAGGATTTTTTTTTTTAGTTTAATGTTTTCTGTTTTTGATTAATTTATTAAGACTTTAGTCTTATGTTGGGGAGGGATATTACAGACGTACTGCTGCTAAATGTGACATTGGGTGAAGCATAAGAGTGTATACTTTCTCTTTCAGTCAAATCACCATTTACTGGAGGGGGGGGGGGGCAAGAGGAAGAGTCAGGCAAAAGGAGCGATGGGAAGACATCAAGGAATGGACACGGGCCTGTCAATGACAGAGGCTTTAGCCCTGGCCAAAAGCTAGAGAGAATGGAGAGAGACAGCTGACAGATCATGTATGGTGCCCAAGCGGTCTAACTGACCAGAAAACTGACTTCAAACAGCCGACCATCATTAAGTCTTTTCACCTACTCTACTAACTCAACTCCCCATCTCTCATACGACCTTATTTCCGTTCAGACATTATTCGTGTTCACTATTTACGTTCCGTATTCACAAAATTCTTCAAAGTACAATGAGGTAACTAGTTTACCCGTCACAGAATTATGATGAGATAGAAAATATGACCGACGTAGACCTAACAAAACTATTTAAAGTATTTCCTATCACTTCCATCTACTTAGACCATGACCGCTGCAGCCCAGACTCACAAGTATTGGACTTCTATTGTTTCTTGTCATTTTATTTCAAATGTTGACAAGTACTATATTTCTTACCAAGATGTGATTAATCATTGTTCAGTTTGGAATCCGTTTTCGTGATTTTCTAGAAATGATCGTCTTGGAGTTTTAGATCCAACCGTTGAGGCTGACAAATGACACCCGTAGGAAGCTCATTAATCAGTTGATCATTAATTTTAAAACTTGTTTTTAGTCACATTATTAAATAACTGGATATCGATGTTATCTCTTTAAAGAAAAATCCCGGTCTACACATAAGTTAATAGACTGATGACAAATTTCGATCGGGTTCGCCTTGTGTAATAAATATCACTTCCGTAAAATAGAGAAAAACATCACATCGTTCATGACCAGACATTGTGTGACAGTCGAAGCTCATGTATTACATCTAATTAGTGAACAACTTGTTTTGAAATAAGTTTTTGTTCAGTTTTAAGTCTAATATTTCCCCAATATTGTAAGTGTTATGCGCTTGAAATGGAGAGAGAGCTAGTACCATGAACATTTGGTTCCGCAGTGCTAAAAAGTGAGCTAAATTAATAAACACCTTTTTAAAATAGGTTATCAAAACTTCCTTTAGTTTGTACACCTAATAGAGTTGTTTGTGCCATAATGAAAATGTAATGAAAGTTTATTGGTGTATCCGGTGTACAATGCGGAACGGAAGCGTTGATAAGCAAGTATGTAAATTAAACATATAATTTTGTTGCACTTTTCAGCCTTGTAAAATTGAATGTCTCGCTTATACCACAAAGTCATTTCTTTTATTTAGTTGGCAACGATGATCATTCAAAATGGTGTCCTTGACATTTTTGTATTTTTTTCATTGATTTCAAAATCGAGCCCGATCTCCCTCTTTTACATTTTTTTACGTTTTTCTGTAGGTTCTGTTACATCGCCACCACATTTATTCCAATCGATTTGTCTTCTTTTTATCTTTTACTGTTTGCTTACGGATCTTAAAAATCAAAGCGCAAACAAAGAGCAGATTAATGCAATTAACTTTGAGTGTGAAAGTCCCCAACAAAGTTTAACCTCGATAGTCGTTCCTTGAATTTGGGTTGCTTCTTTTTCGATTTTATGATTAAACTACTATTTGTTCTGATACGTTGATCATTGTATGGTTGAAATTGGAATGTGATATATATATATAAACTAATTTTTCTTAAATCTCATAATAACCTGCAGATAACGGATAAAGATTTCATTTCCTTTTCCGGCATATTATTTATATAAACCCATACCGATTCATTCTTTCTAATCATAGAATCAGAAGAAAAGAACTTGATTCTATTTGTCATAGGTAACAGATACAAAGAGGTAGCCAGACTGCCAACTTAGAACCAGAAACTAGACACAATGTCCTTTTGTCCAATCTCCTAATAATCAAGAAAACTAGGCTAGGTAACGGAAACGAAACATCACCGGAAGTGGCGCCATGAGTTGGTGCTAATTGAATATCATATTATTGGGGACGGTACCAGGGTTCACTAACATAAGAAGCCATGGCGTGAGAAACAGACATTGGCTTTGTCTATGTCAAGCTAAGGTTACATTTTGAAATAATGAAAAAAAAAAGGATCAATTAAGATTTAGTGGACAGTGTATTGATAATAATAATGTATTAATAATAATAATGTGCTTATAATACATAATAAAGTATTTATAATAATAATGTTTTTATAATAATAATGCTTTTACAATAATAATGTATTTATAATAATAATGTATTTATAACAATAATGTATTTATAATAACAATGTTCTATTCGGTACTACGACTCCAAAAGATAAAGATAAAGAGGGAAAACAAAAAGAGAAGTTAGGATGGCGAAAAAAAAGAAGTAGATAAAGAAAGGAGAAATGAAGGGATAGAGAAGGAGAAATGAAGGGATAGAGAGAAGGAGAAATGAAGGGATAGAGAGAAGGAGAAATGAAGGGATAGAGAGAAGGAGAAATGAAGGGATAGAGAGAAGGAGAAATGAAGGGATAGAGAGAAGGAGAAAAATAAAAAGTGAAAAGTCTGACAAAAATATGAGAAGAAAGAAAGTGTCAAAGAGAGGAAGATACAGAAGTTAAAAAAATAGAAACACTCACAAATATCTACACGGACAGACATACACACATACACAAAAAGGGTCAAGCCCCCAGTGGTCCCAAATTCCTAGCTACGCCACGGTTATTATACCTATTTTTTTTTCTAAGACATATCTGATGACAGTCTCTGAGGTATATTAATATTTAAGGAGTTACCTTTTTAGAAATGTTTTGACATCAATTGACTTGAAATAAATTATATTGACTATAACCAGTGGTTTATGGCCTATATTAGAACTGACTCAACGTTTTGAACAGACACATGTGTTGCAAGTAATTCAATGTCGACATGAAGTTTAACTGTTGTAGATGTGTAGACAGGGCCACAAGAATTGTCGTAGGTTGTTGCAGCATCGTACCGGGATTAGAAACATCAAGTTTACTGAGTTCTAAGACGAAAACTAATTATTAATTGTATGTAGAAAATGTTTAAGTGTTCAATTCTCAACGTGAATCGTCAAAGTACAGTAGACACACTTAAAATAGACAACAATCAGTGAATAGGGCAACAAATATTTGTTCAACATTTTAATAACACAGACATGTGATGTCTTGGTAGCACAGTAATATCAGTCACGTGATGTCTTGGTAGCACAGTAATATCAGTCACGTGATGTCTTGGTAGCACAGTAATATCAGTCATGTAATTTAATGCAATCCTTTCTGTCTTTCGAAATTCATGATATTGAATATACTTCGGCATCAAAACAATAAATGGCAATTCATCATTCTGACAATGAGTGGAATTTCATCATCTCTTTTACTTTGTTACGATTCTTGAATCCGATGGACTTCTAATTACAAAATTAAAAAATAAATAATGTTTTTATTTCAAATTTTTTTTTCAAAAAGATATAAACAGGCAAAAGTTTAGGTCTAAGTTTTCAATGTTTACATCGAACGTACAATAGATATTGAACTAATGAGTGGGCGTAACCATGAGTAGGGCGCTGGGAACGTAAACAATGTGGTTAAAGGAAATCAAAGGATGATGGAAAAGTGACAAGGGCAGATCTTGAACTCAGAATCAAATACAGTCATTTAACTTTGACATTTGGCTAGAGACACATCTAATGTATTTAACTTTGACATTTGGCTAGAGACACATCTAATGTATTTAACTTTGACATTTGGCTAGAGACACATCTAATGTATTTAACTTTGACATTTGGATAGAGACACATCTAATGAATAATGCCATCGCCAATGTTGCTCTGATAAATAGCAACTATTTAATTGATTATACCATTTCTCATCGATGATATACAGGCAATGTGACAATTTATTTTCTCTGTTGGGTTTTACACCATTTCTCATCGATGATATACAGGCAATGTGACAATTTATTTTCTCTGTTGGGTTTTACTTTCTCTTATCTCCATTATTTCGTCTGAAACAGTTTATTATTCACATCATATATACCTTTTTTTTTTAAGGAATTACTTATTTTTAGCTGAAATTTTGAAAGGTAAGAAGAAAGACAGAATGATAAAAATTAAAAAAAAAGACATCACCACCTTAATAAATATTATAAAGTGAGCAATTACTTTTCTCTTAATGACTAAGGAATTGTAGATTAAAATTTTTTTTACCTCGCCCCATCTGCTCCAACCCCCGAGAAATAATCAAGTTCAAACGAATGTATAGATCTACTAGACTAAATAATATTCCAAAGATAGTCATTTAGATCTAGATTTAGAAGACGATGCTCTGAATGTTCCTGAACATTAATTTATGAAGCTCTTCAACAAATGTGGAATATCCGAAGACGTCTTGTCTCTTATTGTTATAAACCTGGTGGTGGCACAGATGGGGGTAGTGGTGTGAGTGTAGTCAGCCGACGCAAATCGCCCCAGGCCAGCGCTAGACGAGCGGTCAACCGTGACGAGTTACGACGGTCAGCCGAGTCGAGTGTCAACAGGACGGTTCGGGAAGGATCGTCGTCGTGGACAGAGCTCAGGGGCGTCACGAGAGATGTAGTCGAAGCTAGAAACGTCGAGCGATGTTCCGTCCGGTTCTAGAAGGCCAGTAGGGACCCTATATAAAGAACGGAGGTGTCCAGTCAAGAAGGTTCAGAGCCCGGTTCACTACAGTCCGGTCGACTACAGCACAGTTCAGCGGTGTGGTTCTGTACGGAGCATTACGAAGGTTCAGTGCGGAGTACTGTCAAGTACAGTTGAGACGACTGGCGTCTTGATCTTGGTCTGTGATCGAGTCCGACACAACGAGCCTAGTGTGTGAAGTCAGTCCTGAACTGTTGAACCCAGTGCAAGCCCGGAACGAGACGGAGAGGCCGGTGCAAAAGTTGATACGGTGTTATCGGAGAGATATTTGTACAGTGTACGTGTTGTCAATTGTACAGTATTGGCTGTTATTTATTCAACTATTAAAGTGTTACGTTACTCTGGAGCCCTGAGTTGTCAAGTTCTTTAAGTTGGTGGTGTATGGTGCAGTTTGCAGAGAGCCTGGATAGTGAGATTCGTAACAATATTTTCTCATTCTCTAGCCTAGTTTAAATTAACATATTTGTTTTTACTTTGAAAAATTATATCGGTCAAACTAGAGATTAACTAGTTCGGTAAAAAAATTAACCAATTAGTTAATCAATAAGGGGTAATTAAATAATTTTTTAATACTGAAAAAAAAGAGCTTATTTCTGCAATATTCAAATATATGACAGTGTTTGTGCGGTTTTTCTTTTTACATACTCTTCGTTTAAATTTTTTTTTATTTTGCTCGTTTTAATAAAAAAAAAAATGACTTTGCCCTATTCCTCTACCGTACAAATGCATCAGTTAAATAGTCCACGAGAACTAAATGTGACTCAGTGTAAGACAAACAAGGTTTACAAAGTAAAAAAAACCCACTAAAATTCTATGCTTTGTTGTAACAATACACAGGGATGCATTGTGATCAAAGATCCATGAGATCTTTATTAAACAAGATTATAAAGAGAGTTGGTATTATCCCATAATCTCAGAGGTGGTCCCCACCAGAGCTGCCTACGGACGAGGAATATTCAAGCCATTGACATGTTTTGATTGTCCAACATTGCAGAGACACAGTAGGAGTTTGCTTTAACACTTGACAACAAAATGAAACACGTCTAAGAAGAGCGATGTCAAGGACTTATTTTGGTGTTTTTGTTTTTCACAATTATTGATAATGAGATTTCTAACTTATATTTACTTTCGTTTTTGCCCAATACCTTTTCTAGTTTTTCGAGCTTAATGTGACAGACCGACAGACAAATAACACAAAACTAATAGCGGCTTTTCATCTTACGGGGGCCGCTACAAAAATAAATACAGATTATTTGAAACTTTTTTGTGGACTAGCATAGCCCACCGTGTACACGGAAGGCACGCCACTGCCTGAGCCTCGTGTAATTATTTGTTTATCTTAGATTTGATTTTTGTCACATCGGCACAATTTAGGCCAGGTTGTGCCCTTAATTCTGTAAGGATTCCTTCCTCTATCTATTGAATACAGGCCGAGCGCTAAAAGTTATACAAATTATTATTAAAAACAGTTTATTTACAGTTCAAGTGTTGGATCTTAGAAAATGAATTTCTCCACTTCTGCCAGATCTAGAACTACAAGGAACATATTTGGTCCGTTTGAGATTTTTTTTTCAATTGTAACATGCATGCTATAGCAAAGATCAAATATTATTTTTGTTAACCACTGATGGAAGGGGAGTATCTGGGAGAAGGTTTCCTTACTGTCTTTACAAAAGTAGTTTTCAAAAATATATTGTAGTTAAAAAATATATATATATATATCTGCTCAAGTCAGGATTCGTATTCGTTTCACTGCCCCTTTTTTTTTCCAAGGTAAGTAGCTTGTTATTAAAACTTTCCTCCCTTGAAGTTTTTTATTTAAAAATGGTGTATTTTTAAGGGAAAAAACTGCTTACATATTTAATTTAAAAATCAAATGGTTCGCTTACAGAAAAAAAGTAGCCGTTGCATCTGAACTGTGCAAAATCTAAAATACTGTGCAAAATCTAAAATATCATGATATCGGATTTTCTTTTCTAGTTTCTGTGATCTAAACGGGATGGACGGATGGACAGACAGACAGATCACACAAAACTAATAGAGGCTCTTATCCTTTCGAGGGCCGTTAAAAAAAATGGGGGCAGAGGGGCGGGCGTAAGTCTTGTAGAGATAGATATTGTCTTTGATATTTAACATGACCACGCAAACCATGGTGTGAAAACTTGCGACCTACATAGTTTGTCACGTGATCGTTGTTTGCTTGTTATTTCTACCTATGTCTATTTGATGAATTGTGTTTGTGTGTAAGGTCCATGACGAACAGAAGGACTGTTGATGACGATCCCTACTTTAAAAAAATGCTATAATGGTAATGTCTATGATTTCGAAGATTTAGGATGAGTGTAAATCCAAATAAGACCTGCATATTTTTTGTTCACTTATGATGAGACAAAGCCGTTGTCCGCTGGAGTCTTCTTTTCGTCTTCTGAGTCTGTCTTCAATGTAGACGTTTCTTTGGGTCTCAAATGTTTGTCCCGAAGCCTTCGTGAGATCTCTCCAACTGTCTCCATCAGATGCCATCTTTTGCCAGCTATTTTCCTCTTTACCAGTGAAGGCCAAATGGCGACTGAGTTGATCTTTATAGCATTTCTGGGGGACACCTTTGTTACGCCACCCTTCTTTAAGCTCACCAAAAACGTCCGCATTAGTTATGCCGTTGTCCTAATGCGGAATAAGTATGCGCCCCAAAGCAGCTGTCGAATGATTAGTAGTCTTCATTATACGCCTATTAACCTTGTAGATCTTTATGATGTGTGAGGTCGCTATGAGTCTCACAGTATGGTCTCCATAGAAACATAAACATTCCGAAACGTTCCTTAATCCTGGGACTAAAAGACAAGTCCGTTTCGTGCTTTTTTTGTGAATGTGTGTGAGTGTGCGCTCGCGAGTGGTGCAGGTACTTATTGTCTTAACTGACTCTCTTGTGTTGGTAGAATGAATCAGAGTTGCATTCACTGGTACAAATAGATAAGATCATTTACATAAAGGCCACCAGAGGAGCAGGGCACCATTTGTATCTGAAAGAAAAACTTTGCGCGCTCTCACTTTTCTTCAGACATGGTGGCAGTGACTTACTGGACAATGGCTAACATCAAGGGACAAATAGATCAATGTCAACGAACAGAATCTACGCCGCCTGTGGGAAATAAGCTCAAATGAGTCGGTACTAAAGAGTTGACCCCCGTCCATTTGCACTGACCTCCAACATTTCTGAGTGTTGGTCAGAGAAGACTGTCTAACATTCACAGCACTAGTCAACAATATTGAATATAGTCGCAAACCCAAGCATTTAAATTTAGTAGGTCCATCCAGGGTGGCATTTCAGGGAAATGGGCGACGAAAAATAAAAGAGGGTGGGGTCGTTAATGGTAGGCTTGTAGCTCCAAAAAGCTTGTACAACTAAACCGATGTTGGCGTATAATATATGTAAAAACTTATTTTTAAATAAATTAACAGAACTCCTCTTGCGAACCAAAATGTATTATCACTTCTATTATAGTATTCACAGATTTAACTTAGAATGAAATATAGATCTAATAGTAAATTGTCTGATATTTAAACATAATCTAACTCACAATAAATACACTTTTTTCTCTAGTCTCAAGACCATCTCAACATTTGCATCACGATAAATCATAATGTAATTTCATCCTCCTCTGTGCATAGCCACCAACCAAGCTCTCGTCCGTCACGCAGAGAAAACACACACACACACACACACTCTCTCTCTCTCTCTCCATAGCAGGAGAAAAGACTAAAACAGGGAAAAAAGTTGTTTAAATTTTTATTTAAATTTTACAAATTTTATCAAGTCACTTCTAAACTACTTTATTTTCTTTCAAAAGTCTATTGTATTAAAAAGAAAGACATCATTTTTTTATTTTGGATTCCTAATAATTGTATAAACATTATATAACAAACGCTCATTTTACTAGGAGGACCCCCCCCCCCCCGCTCAGCAGCCCCTAATAAGAAAAAGCCACTGATGTTTTTATGCTGTCTGCCCGTCCGATCGTCACGTTTAAATGTAAAAGCTAAAAGCTTTTTTAAAAAATCACTATCGCATGCATGATGCTCGAAACATGCACCGGCTACTTTTGGTCTTCTGAAAGGATATGTTGTTGTTTACTTTCACATTTAAAATGCAATATATATGTTTTTACATGCATAGGTCTATTTACGCATTTTGAAACAAAATTAAAGTATTATATAAAAGCTTCTACCGTCTACGTCACAGCCCAATACTCTGCTCATAATTAATAAATGTATCCATTTATCCATTTAAAGTAGATACACATTAATGAATGAGCTTTGACTAAATATTTAATGAACATGCCTCGATAGATACAATATTCTAGTAAACTTTTTAACCCTCTGCTTCCTGGTTCACAATTTTGTGATACGAGCATTTTAATATGCATTCTATTTTTGTAGTTTTTTTTTCTGTTGTGTACTGTGAGCAAGATTGTGTTTGACTTCAATGTGACTTGCTTCAGTCATTTTTTTTGTTAATTGATATGAAACATACACATTCGTTCTGAATATAAAATAGTTTTTTCCTATCGAAATATGATCTTTAAATTCACATTCACGACCTGTTTAATGAGCCAATAGTCCTTAGTCCTTAACTATAATGTTAGATCAACCCATTTCAGGCACACACCGAAGGGAGTGGTAGATCTATATATTTTTTTATGTTGGCTGCCAAATGTTCGCTAAAATAATGCACTAAACTTTAATTCATTCACATTAAGGATGTGGTATTTCACGTCGCGAGACAAGACCTCTTCTCTTTGCAGCTTATCAAGTGCTAAAGAGGCCATTGGATATATAAGTAATCACAGGTTAGGCATGTTTTGTAACCAACAAACATCGTTTTGAGTTGAGTCTTCTTTCTACTTCTAGTGTGTTCACTATTTGCATGCCAATAGCCCTCCGTTTTGCTTGCCCTTTATGTAGCTATATACTGTACTTCTTTCTCCCAATTCGGTGTGTGCCGGATGGCTGCCTGGTCGTGCGGTTTTGCGCTCTGGACTGTCGTTTGGATTTATCGATGGTCCCGGGTTCAAACCCTTCCCGCTCCCATCCCCCGTCGTCCTGCGGGAGGTTTGGACTAGGAAGTAAACTATCTTCAACTCTGAAGGAACATCCGAAACATGTAAAACATTTTACAAACAAACTGTTGGTGCCGATTCTGAAGAGCTTCATGTCGGACTTGTATCTTAGTGTATCTTAGAAGTGGACGACCTGCAGCTTTCCTGCCTGCTATTACATCAACATACATCAAATGTATCTTGTTGGAGTCGATCTTGTGGCATTCAGTGAACATGTCCTAGCCAGCCAATGATTGCCACTTTTTCAAAATGGAAAATCTGCCTCAAGCACCTGAAGTGGAATATATTTTGCTTTTTTTTCTTGCCAAGAGTAGGTGGACCATGTTTCACTGTCGTAGAGGTGTGTACTGAACACAGGTCAGGTAGACTAGGGCTTAGGAGCTAAGTATTGTGATAACTCTAAGGGAAGCAACTCAACAAGGTACGCAGGAGAAGATAAATGATGTTTAACAACTATTATGAAAGATGTGAGCCATTACACAGCCATTTACAATTAACTGAAACAGCGACCGTCAAGCCTTGGGTTTGCATACATCCTTCCCGTCAGCCCACTGCTCAGGCAAACCTTGCAGTGCAGCACAAAAAAAAACAACAAAAAACACATAGTATTCACACGCCAGTCATCAGGCAGGACGAAGACTATTTCCTTCTTGTCACTTCAGTCGGATATGAACTCACTCATCCGTCAAGTTTGTGTCCCGTGTTGAATAGTGCACCATGAGCATGACAGTAGAGCTAAGAGTTATTGCATTATTGTAGAGTTAGCGGATGCGCCACCTTATGAATGACATACTCTCGTTCGTATTCTAGATATGTACAATTATCTCTCATTGACTTTTGAAAGTTTCTTTTAATTTCGCTTAACTTGGTTAAATGGATTGATTAATACTGCCAATATTTCTAAAGATAATCGATGTCCAGAACAATGTCCTAATGCATTGAAATTTTCTTAACATAATATGTTCGCCTGGTCAAATATATTTTCAAAGTCGGAGGAAAAAAATATTGACAGTACAGATAAAGACTCGAACCCAAGTTCTCAGTAACAAATCAAGACATCAACCTGGCGCAAGCGATTTCTTTAGTCTATCACGTCGAAGAACCGAAATATAATCTCAGTTCATCAAATATTCACTTCTAGATTTCTGCCTTGACCATCTTAATACCACAGTTATTTCTCCGCCAACATCCATCAATTTTTCTTTGCCCACCGAACGGCGCCCACCAAAAAATGCCGATCTCACATGTATGGACAAAGTGAATCAAAATTCGTCTCTGCTCTCATTTCAGCCTCACAAAGTCCCGCTACTCAAAGCCTGCGCAGCAGACGTTCTTACAGTGATCTCCCCTTTTGCTCTCGCCAACCTTTTGGACAGTCCTTCCCACCCCTTTCTCTCTCTCTCTCTCCTTTATTTGTGTAAGAGAATCAACTTGAAAGGGATTATTTCAATAGTACATTCAGGAGGATGTGAAACTGTTGGGCAATCCTGTTGTGTGACCGTCATGTTAAAGTAATTTCAATCACCCCAGCCCCCGTGTGACTTGCTTTGGTCAACAGGGAATCAGCGAAACGAAACATAACTCAAATTTTGCAATTCTGGTTTTGATTTTTAATCGAAGTGGTCAATTTGAATTCAAAGGAGGTCTCATTGTTTGAAATTGATACAGGTAGGGGCCTAATTATTTTTTTTATTACTATTATAGATCTAGTATATTTATCCTGGTTTTATTAGCCCTATTATTATGGATTTTTTTTTCAATAATTTTAACTTCTTTAGTCTTTGACACTTTATATTTTTAGAGCATATGTGCGTGTGTTTTATGTGTGTGTGTTTGTGTTAGCTTTCGAGAATGAACTTCGCTTACTATTGATTTTGACGTTATCACAATTCAAATGTCCTTTGTGTTCCCATTAAACGTAGAGCCTCCAGAAAACATGTTGCCATTATTGTAAATGAGACTATTATGTAAATGATGACAGTCTATACGTATACAAGTCAAATTCTTTACCTCACGGACTTGATTAAAATATACACGATACAAGATTCAATGATCCAAATGATCACATTGACTCAATGACAATAATTCTATGTTCATAACAATATAACACAGTAATAAAAGTCGATAATAATGCAATAACACACATTTACAATACATTATAGTGCCATTCTTTAAACTTGGTACTAATTCCCTCTGTCCACCTAGTCAAAGAAGCATTGCACAATAAGATTGAGTTCAGGCGAGTCCCACTGATAGCTGCTCTATCATTCACTAAAAATAAAAACTTAATAATAATGCTCCCTTTAAAAAAAATTACAATGGTTAGTTCTGCAAGTTATTAGCCTCTAATCTTAACTGTCGTCATTTTATATTTAACCCGAGCAACTCTTTTGGTTCCAAGATTAACACACACAAATAAAAGTAATGTTAAATTCTACTAATTGAACCCCTTAACACCTTAGTCTCTAACTCACAGAAGACGCTACCATGTAATAATAAGTACATCTGAATTCTAATGACATTGAGGGGCAGGGTGCTAAGTTCCAATGTTTGCATGGTTGTAGCTTCATCTTCACGTTCTTTTTGACATGAATACATTGATATATCTGTATTGAAATTTCACCTGATGATTTGGTGTTTGAAGTATTATTGCATTACTATATTTTTTAAACATATGAAGCACATGTTGGATAAGGTCCGTTTCTGTATATGATTCCGTGGAGGAAGGGTTTTATCTGTCTCTATACTTTGGAACCTTCAAGTAAATATTTATGCTTTCTGATTGGGGTTGAATATTTTAATTTTATATATGCTAGAGGCGCGAGAACACTTGCATGTTGACTGAAGGGGAGAGAATACCTGCCGCTCTTTTTTCGTCGTCCAATGTCTTCCACTTTTTCATATAAATGAAGCCTAACTGATGAAGTCCATTCAATTTCATTTCTCGAATTCAACATTTTGATGTTACAGTCTCTTTGTCCTTTAGTTTGTAGTTTTAATTTTTTTGAAAACAATTTGTACATTTAAAAAGAAAAAGTTTACCTTTTTTACTGCATTTGTGAAAAGAATGTCATTAGTTTTGAAATAATATTTCCATGCACAAAATGCTATGTACATACTAAAATGTTCTTCACAACTTATAGTTATTATAAATTGGCATCATTGCGAGTTCGCGACAAATTCATTATTTAACGTAATGAATACCAATGACGCACTTAGTATCATAAATTAGATGGTTCTTAGTTCACAGGGCCAAATGTCATCTAGTGTAGCACCAACATTTCTAGTCAACACAAATCCTCTGTCACTTCAATAAAACTGTCGCGTCATTAGTTTCTCTCATATTTAACCTTAATTCTTATGGTTTTACATTAGCGTCATAAATATCCTTGCATTGTAACACAGTAACCGTACAATATGCATTTATGTTTGTGTTTAATTAGTGAAGTATTTCTTTTGTGTGCCTTGTTCTGATGAACTTACAGATCTATCTTGACCGAACATATTTTACATCTCCACAAACAATGATTGAATGGTTTATATATATACTATTACGTTGCAGTAATTTGGATTAAAGCAAGTATACTGTCTCAAGATGTAATATGTTACGAGACACATTTGTGTATTTTAATAAATGTTTCTGTATAAATTGTAGTAAATGTTATTATTGTGGTAACCCTTGTTATGCATTTCGATGCTTATTCTAAATGTCAACTGGGCAGCCTACAGACATATGATGTATCGAGCAAGTTAAGCCAGTCCCAGGGGGTTCGTTATAACCAGTTTTAGTGGAGGTGTCTATGCTAATATGCCTAAATGTGTAGGCCTACGTCTTTTTTTCTCTGTCAAACACATCCTGCCTGATAAGCTATTTCTATGGCAAAGTCTGTCTATATTAAGAGCTGCAGGTATATGTTTTGATTTTGATTCTCTTTTGATTCTCTCACATTCTTCCCTCTCTTCCTTACTTTCTCTCTCTTTCTCTCACTCTCTCTGTCACTCTCGCCCTCTCCTCTCTCTCTCCCTCCCTCACTCTCTCGCCTTCTCCTCGATCTATCTCACCATCTCCTACTCTTTCTGATTCTCCCCCTCTATTAGCTTCTTGCTCTTTGCATTTCTGTAATATTCTGCTTTTATTCTACTCTGAATACAATATTTTCACACACAATTACACCAACAGACGTACACCACACAATTACACCAACAGACGGACACCACACAATTACACCAACAGATGGACACCACACAATTACACCAACAGACGTACACCACACAATTGCACCAACAGACGGACACCACACAATTACACCAACAGACGGACACCACACAATTACACCAACAGACGTACACCACACAATTGCACCAACAGACGTCCTTACATACAACAACAAACACAACACGCGCACGCACTGAGAACGTCTGGTCCACATCCCTCAATTATCCATCTAATTCCACCTCACAAATTGATATCTAGACTCAGAACGAGACTAGAGTGAGTTTTAGTACACCTGTGTTAGCCCTCACATGATATGCTATAGAGTAATGAAGAATTTTATCACCCCTCTTTTACAATCCATCCTTTCCCCCCCCCCCTTCCCACACGCAAATAAAAACAATGGCCGAGTGAATTAGTTTTAAATTCAGACAGGTCATCAGGTTCATTGCAACCCAAACACAAACCTGATTGCTGAACTATTACTTACGTTGTTTTTTTGTTTTATTGGTTTTCCTCTGGTTCACGTAAGTGCTAGCTTGAGGTCTGGATTAAACTTCGGATAATTAATCAAATTCTTCCTTGATGTCATTCCGAATCTTCCAACTATTTCTTCCGTAGTAATATATTTTATCCATACCAATATTTTTCTCGTTGTAGCAACTTTCGCTCGTAATACCCTATTGGTAGTCATAACGTATAGGTCTACTGAAGAATAACTCATATGTACTCTGGAGTGGACTGAGTGTTAAAATCGGCCTTGGCATTGCCTTACCATATGATAAGGCCCATAAATTGTTGCCATATAAATAAATAATAAATTGTTGCCATATAATGGACATCCATTTGTGTTATGCTATTGTCATCACTTTTTATCAAAATCCATTTTCAAAACACCAAACAAGAAAAACATAAAAAAATACTTTAAAAAATACTTTTAAAAAAAAACGAAGTGTAATTGTATCAATTACTATCGAACAGTCTTGTAATTTAATTTCTAATAGATCTAGACCAACAACAATACATCTGTGCGATTAATAATATTTTTACCTATTGCTTTTGTTTAGCGTCATTTCGTGCTTTTAGCTTTCTCAAAATGCGTTTAAAAAAAAAAAGGGAACGACCTGAATTTGAACTTGTGGCTCACACCTCCTCTGGCCGACGTGCTAACCGCTCTGCTTGTGAATTACTTATGAAGATTGTTTCAATTTAGAGCGGCGGCCTGTAAAGGGGACTAATTCAGCTTAAACCACCCTTACAATTTAACTTCAATCAAGTAACATTTCTTTCCCTTCTTTGAGATACCAAATAAAATAATACATTACCAATAATTAATTAACTAATTTGTTATATTTTAAAAATTGATTATTGTTTTGTCTGGTAAAAGAAATAATTGTGCAAATTTCAGCTTGATTTAAGATAGGGTGTCCGAGGAATAACGTGTACAAGCTTTTCGCTAAACAGACAGACGACAGAGTTGATATAAGCTTTGTAAAAAAAACCTCTTAACTTGGTCTTTGTATATTTTGAATGGAATACTCGACCTGAATCTGGTCACACTCAAGTAATTTGATATGACTATAAACTAGAAATCTATATGCCTTACATTTTATTAATCAGTTATTCTGAATAATGGATTGTAGCTCACCAACTATTATTAATAAGTAGAATCCGAATGAAATGAAAGAAAATAATGATGAAATATTAATGATCAGATTTACAAAAGAAGCTGTCAGGGGGAAGCTGACATGTTAATGAGGTTGATCAAGTGAAAATCCATTGAATGTTTGAAAGAATATGATCAACTTTGTATTTTTTTGATCGCTATGACTGGAACTCACACATACACACCACAACAAATGACCAAACGTTTGGTGACCATTAAATGGTCCTTCCGTAATGAGGTCATTAGTGCCTAAAGTTCGGATGTTCTAGCGGGTGTCAGTTCTAACCGTGTTAATGACGCTATTCCAAGGGACAGACGGCTGCCTTATTTAACTGTGACCACCTCCTGGTAGTCTCATAACTTCGTGGAGTACGATGGGGAGTCGTTGACTACTGGTCACGTTTAGTGCTCACTCTGACCCTTCTTAAAGGTGATGAGTGACCTATTTCTTTTAATTATTGACCTTTGTCCATTTTATAGTTCAACTGAAAAACTAAAGTATATACTCGTATATTAATGAGACATCCCTGGACTTATATGTATCAGATATTAAACACACACAGGACGATGTCTTCTTTGTAAGCTAAATGTCCGATTCCTATCTTTGAAAACATACTTATGTGTAATAGTTGATAATCTGTGTACAATTATATTGTCTCGTAAACAAAAGAACTGAGATCAACTGACTACCGTGACACAGTGACTCGATAGGAAGGAATTAAATTATTAAAGGGACATCTAACACATAAAAAGTAAACCGACTGTCATTATCATCATCATCCTCCTCCTCTGTCCCTCCTATTTCGTCGTAGAGTGCTGTGACAGCGTAATCAAACCTCTCCACTATTTCCGGTCAGCAGCTGTTCTTAGCAGGATCTCAAGCAAGAGGCCTGTTCATTCTTGGACAGTGTCCAGCCAACGTTTCTTTATATTTCTTCTTGCTCTCTTCACTGACCTTGAAGAGTAAGTTTTGACAGTGAGTCATGTCTTACTGTATGACCAAACCAACTCAACTTTCTTCTCCTCACAGTATTGAACAGTTTCTCCTTCCCATTGTCTGAGTGTTTGAGTTCTAAAAGTAAAAACTCTTTTGTTTCATTGTCCTTGATATCCAGCAGGTTAAAAGAACAAACTCGCAATTGTTTGTATTGGGATATGTTTGGGAGAACGATGAACTAGCCATACTTTCATGCCATACCTTCTTGCCATACCTTCATGCCATACCTTCATGCCATACCTTCATGCCGTACCTTCATGCCATACCTTCATGCCATACCTTCATGCCATACCTTCATGCCATACCTTCATGCCATACCTTCGTGCCATACCTTCATGCCATACCTTCGTGCCATACCTTCATGCCATACCTTCATGCCATACCTTCATGCCATACCTTCATGCCATACCTTCATGCCGTACCTTCAAGCTTTTTTAAAGTCTATGAAGTTGTGTACCGACAATTTTCGCATTGGTCATATAATCATCATTTAGTACATGACCCCAATGAGGGAGTTTGAGGAAGCGGGTAAAAGTAATTGAAGGTAATTGGGTCATATTGTTATACATGCCGCCTGAAAGAAAACAAAGCACTACTGGCTTGATATGAACTGGGATCACAATGCTAAGAATCCCTTGTTTTGTGAACGTGCCTGGTAGAAAAGTGAATGAGTGATAACCTAATGAGCAGATGGAATTAAAAATGTATTTAAGACTTATACCTTAATAAAGAGAGAGAGAGAGAGTGAGAGCTGTGTATAGTACTATATAGTAGAGTTGTACTGACGGGCCTGTCATTGAAAGAGATTGTAACCAAGGCAAAAGACAGAGCAAGATGGTCAACAAATCTTCTTTTGATGTTCGACCTTAATTTCTTAAACTGAAGGACAGATCTGGGTGAAGGACAGATCAGGGTGAAGGACAGATCAGGGTGAAGGACAGATCAGGGTGAAGGACAGATCAGGGTGAAGGAAAGATCAGGGTGAAGGACAGATCAGGATGAAGGACTGGTCATAATAAAATGTTGAAGTTGTAACAGCGAATTAAAATCTTTGATTTTGAAGAATATAATTAAAAAAAAAAACGTACCCCATATCAATTAGCGACACCAAAAGAAAGAAGAAATGCTTTATAGATACAGACATTTAGAATATTGTTGACGGGCTTATTGATTGATTTCTTCATTAAGATAATGAGCTAGTGGCCAAACGATGTTGTTATGGTAACCTATGATACTGACAGAAGGCATGTGGAGAGTTGTTTAAAGGTAAAAGGTCAGGGAGGTCACCTGTCGATACTAGCAACTCGGCCATCGTACAGCTATCGCTCATAAGATTCATTAACATGCAACTTGCCATGGTTCCCATGTTTCATTTATGACTTTAGTATTTATATAATGTTATAACCCTGCTCCCGCGCCGACACTGGAGGTGCGCACTAGCACACCGTTCAACACGAGGGATAGACGACATATTGATTCTAGAGGAAGGACTGTTTTAGATCCGGCGGAAGTGATCTACAAGTTATGGGAATCTGGGACTTAGAGCTGTCCTTCGTGATACCAGGGAACTGTATTGAGGACCTTGAGTGACACTGGGAAGTGTGTCGGTGGTCTGCACTAATGTTTATGTAGAAAAGGACTTGTAGAGCTTAATTAAGACTCCCTGTGACTTGATAGCTGAAGTCCATGTCTCACTGTGTATTCTATAACTGTAAATAAATACATCTTCTATTGCTAACTACTTTATTAGAGAGCTTGCCTTAGATTTACTACTATAATTATTCTTTCTATGGTCTGTATATCACTATTACATATGTACTGTGTTTGTACAATGCAAATAAAAAGTTTTCGTGCAGTACCAAAATATGGTGGCTATGGGTTTTCATGTGGTAGCTAAATATTTTGTGGATTATAAAAAAAGGAACTTTCTAATGAATTCAGTCACTAGAAGCATTAAGATATCGAATGTCAATATTAGGACGCCGACATGCAGATAGACAAATCAAACCAAAGCACCACGCAGAACTGTTCTTTACTTTTTATAAAAGAGAGATTTATGTAATCACTCCTGGGGAGATAAGCCTTGTCGTGAGGAGGCCAGAGTTGTTGTTCTTAGTTGTTGTTTTCTTTTTTTTTTTTTTTTTTAAAGTTTACTAGCATTGGGACATACAAACGAAGGGGACTCTCTAACCGGCCTATCAAAGTCTTGCTTGCTTATCAATTCATAACTAATAAATGGCAAACTGGAGATTACAGGATCTGAATGATTTTTGTAGTTATTGTAGAAAGTCATGTAGTCTTTTATTGTATTGTATCGACAGCCTTTGTTTAGATTTTGACTCAAGTATAGATAACTGTTCAATAGTTCCTGGTCTGCTATTTACTTTAAATCTTGACATCAAACAAAGAACGGAATCAAACAAAGGTTGCATTTAATTGTAAGGTAGGGCTTAAGTTGTCCATTTCAATGTTGTAAAATTAAAATAAATATTTTTACAAATACTAAAAAAAAAATACCTCTTTGATATTGAGTGAAATTAATTTGGAAATATTTGCTCACTGCGTTGTGGTCCAATTACTGATGTGGACCAGTGTGTGTGTGTGTGTGTGGGGGGGTATCTGGGAAATTTTTTTTTCGTGTTGCCTTATTAAAAGCCATTAAAAAAAGCTGCTCAAGGTTAAATTTGAACTCGAGTCTCCATGATCGAAGGCCGACCATTGTGCCACTAAGCTATTCAAGTAATTATAAAAAATAAGGTTCTATAGTTAGTTTAACATTGTTAGCGCACGACCTAATTCACTACGAGAGGTCTATCTCTCCTTAGGACATACGATGTAGAAAATGAAATAGACTAAATACGAAACTAATGGTTAATTTTCTTTTAATCAATTCGTGTGTTGTCATTGACAATGAATAATGTGTAAAGTTTCAACTTGACCCGAAAATGTGGAAGTGGTAGAAATAACGTGTACAATATTCTACCCAGACAGACAGACGGAGTGACTTGATATAAAGCTTGGTAAAACAATTCACTATGAAGCTCTGTAAACATAGAATCATAAACAAAAAAGACGCGTTCAAAATGGGACAACATCCGGGTTTCGATATTTTGATCCTAACAATCGAGTGGTTCAATCAACTAGATTGAACCGTGTAATAGGATTTGTTTCGCTTCTTTTGGATCCAATCCTAAAAAAGTGTCTGGTCCAATTAACCGGGTTCGAATCTCAATACAGAAAGAGAGAAAGAATGAGAAAGAGATCGCAATAGAGAGAACAATAAAGAAGAGAAAGGGAAAGAAATAGAAAAAGAGTGAGAGAAAGAGAGAGAGAGAGAAAGAGAGAGAGAGAGAAAGAGAGAGAGAGAGAACTAATATTCTAGATCCTTAAATTACCCTGAGACCTAAATAATGTAGAATATGCTTATGCATCAGACATTATTTATACTTATGTACCCCTCACACAATTGTCCAAGTGTTGTAAAGCCCTTCACTACTGTTATCAACTTAGCTCTCTTTGCCTTGGACAAACTCCAAAGGAACACATGAGCTAAGCAACTGATCCCCTGTATTCATGCTTTATCTCCTTGATTTATTTTGGAAGACATAAATTGATTTCAAAGCTAAATAAGGAATGAAGACACTGGCCCATAAAACTCCATAAATTGTAAGCCAGGATCGCTGGTGCAGACAGAGAAGACGCGAGGGAAGCGCCGGGTGTTGTCGGGGTCTGCAGGAGACTGAAATGAATGTTGATGTCACCTGACCTGCCTCTAACGTGGACAGATGGAATGAAGCAATTTTACATTTCACAAAGAGAAATATAGTGTTGATTTTTTTTCAATATTTTACTTTAGACACACAATGCTAAGGCGATGGTACATAGCAACTAGTATGAGGCTTGTATTGGGTTGTCTATAACTTTCCATGTATTGGGATGTCTATAACTTTCCATGTATTGAGGTGTCTATAACTTTCCATCTATTGGGATGTCTATAACTTTCCATGTATTGGGATGTCTATAAGTTTCCATGTATTGGGATGTCTATAAGTGTCCATGTATTTGAATGTCTATAACTTTCCATGTAATTGGGATGTCTATAACTTTCCATGTATTGGGGTGTTTATAACTTTCCATGTATTGGGGTGTCTATAACATTCCATGTATTGGGGTGTCTATAAATTGCCATGTCTTGGGGTGTCTATAACTTTTTTCTTCTATTATCTTAGTAACTGGAATTTTAGTCCGTTCCTCATTATCAGCTTTGACTTACACCTACATACAATTATACTAATAGATGTCCACTCTTGTCCACCTACGCTTACACATCCCATTCCTGTTCTATAGACTTTGCATTGTCTTTTAGAATATTCAGTAGTTCGTACTCTCGTCTCGTGCTGGCCTTAATGAGAGTTCATCTCATGGTCCGCTTTAAAAGAACGTTGATAACTAACACACCCATGTATACAATCAAACACATTTTATAAGCATTTATCGCACCCTGATATTTTGTATCCCAAAGCTAAAATGATAAGCAAAATGAAGTCCTGATATTGTTTGGATTATATTCCCATGTTACCTTATCCTATATGACTTCGTAAACCATACACTCTTAAGACTATCCTTCAGATAGCGACATCAACAAAATGTCTTCCATGAGTCATTTGAGTGCTGGTTGAGGACAGATCCGTTGAGGAAAATAAAAGAAGAACTAACATCTCATCTTCTGTACACTGACCTTTACCACCCGATTGATCTTTGCAATCAGACTGACCTTTGCACTCGGTTACATATTAGTCTGTATTCAATGGAGAGAGCGTCACAAAATATGTAAGCCAAGGAAACATAATGGACTCAGAGCTGTTGTGTACACCGAGGTCAGTGGATATATTAGATTTCTATCATGATAGGACTCAGTATGAAATCTTATGCCTGCTTTCAGACAGCTGACATTCCTTTGAAAATATTTTAAGCTTTAACAAATCTTTTGTTCTCTTGAGTTAATTCCTTTGTCTCTCTTAGCGTCATTTTCACTTGGACTGTATTAGTGTATCGTTTTATAATAATTATTAGAATTGTATTTTTAGCGGCCCCCGAAAGGGGAAAAGACGCTATTAGACTTGTGCGAAATGTCTGTCCGTCTGTACGTCTGTCCCGTTTAGATCTCGTAAACTAGAAAAGATATTGAAAATCCGACATCACAATATTTTAGACCATTCAAAGTTCTGATGCAACGGCTACTTTTTTTTTTTTCTGAAAGCGAAAAATCTCATTTTTAAAATCAGTTATGCAAGCAGTTTTTTAAAGAGAAAAAGCTAATTAGTATGCATTATAAGTTAAACCTAATTTAAAACGAATAGTAATCTTGTAAACTTCATTTTCCTGCACTTTTTTTTTAATAATTACCGGTTTTTTTTTTTTTTTTTTTTTTTTTTTAGGATGGATTCGAGCCTTTTCAAAACAATTAGATCAATTATAAGACATCAGTTAGGCCAGGGGAGGCGCGGTGGCTGAGCGGTAAAGCGCTTGACTTCCGAAACGGAGGTCCCGGGTTCGAATCCTGGTGAAGACTGGGATTTTCTACTTTGGAGTCCACTCAGCTCTAATGGGTACCTGACATTAGTTCTGGAAAAGTAAAGGCGGTTGGTCGTTGTGCTGGCTACGTGACACCCTCGTTAACCGTAGGCCACAAAAACATGAACTTTACATCATCTGCCCTATAGACCTGAAAGGGGGAACTAGTTAGGCCAGGTTCACATCTAACTTTACATTCACTTTCACCTATCATTTGATCTGCGGGACCGTTGGGGCACTACACAAGATCTGTTAACCTTCTTTCTCCATTCTTATCTCTCATTTGTCTTTGATATAATTTCATTCGGATGTTCTTTCTGAAAATATTGAAGCCTGCCTGCGTGGACCACTTCGGGGGCCTATTTAGAGTTTGTGTTTCCACACAAACTGTCTTTTGTAACCTTGTTTACTATAAAATTATTATAAAATTAATAGCGCTACTCTATCTGCTTAACATAAATGGCCTGCCAAATAGCATTAGCTCAGGAACAAAAGTCAGATTATTTGCAGACGATTGCATTATTTATAGAACAATAAAAAAGGATAATAAAATTTTACTAAGAGTATTAAAAGAATATCAGAAATGGAGATCAATTTGGAGCATGTCTTTCCAGCCAGATAAATGCAAATTATTAATTAATAGAGTAACAAAACTAAAACAAATAGAAAACTACTTTTCTTATTCATGGTAAACCAGTCACACAGACTAAAAACTCAAAATATCTAGGTGTGATAACAAAGAATAATTACTTTGCAATCTCCATAATGATGAAATTAAAAAATGAAACAAAGCATTTGGGTTTATTAAAAGAAATTTCTACAGGAACATACAATAAAAAGCTATTTAACCTTGGCTATGCCAATATTAGAGCATCCATTCTCTGTTTGGGACTCCTCAACCGAAGAACAGTCGCAAAATAGAGCTTTGAGATTCCTAACAAACGAATATTACCATTTGATTAGAGTAACACCATTAGTAGAATGTATTAATTTAGTGGTCCTTCAGGACAGAAATCTATCAAAGCAAAGTAGCAACAATAGGCCAACACAAAACACAATCATAATGTACAAATACAACAACAAAACCTAAATTACTGAGAAAGACACAAAGATAAGGTCACTTTTCTTATTCCATACGCTAGGACACGTGCACAAGTGCTCCTTCTTTCTAGGGCTATTGGAGCATGGAATGTGTTGCCTGAATCATACACGACTTGGCAAAGGTTTAAGTCACTAGATTGACTAGATTGACTCATGAGATGCGTAGGACGTAATTGCCTTCCCTTTTAAAGTAACGTTGTAATTTACAAGATAAGATAAGATAAGATAACATCTTTACAAGAGAGAAGCTGTTGATGTTGTACTTGACTCAGAGGCGCCTTCATCAGGATTCGAACCTCGGTTTGGAAGCCAAGATCTTTACTACACAGTCACTGCGCCTCCAACGTAATACTTGAGTCAACAAAACTAACTCCTGTTAAGGCTTACAGGGCGCCTTGACCACTGTATTAAAACTACATACTGGCCTTTTCACTGTTCATAACATTAAGGAGTCCTGCACTTCAAAGGTCGAATTGTAATTATTTAAACAAAAACGTTACATTTTATATGATACAATTGAAAAGGGCGTGACTATACTCTCATGTGGATTGAGACAAAGGAAATTAAAACATTTACAAACCATTATTGCAATCTTACTTTTTTAGAACTTTATAGAATTAGCTTACAATTAACGATACAAATTGTATCATATAGGAAGTGATATTTTGATGTTTTTATATGTCCTTATACTATTACATGATATACACCCTGTATGTTATTATCGTTTTGATTATGTATTGATGCATCAATTTGATGTTTACAAGCTGACTACTCAGATTTACAAGCTGACGATTGTTGTTTGCAGATTTGTATGGAATGAACTGATAAAAAGACTTGACCTAGTCTACCATTGAATGAACAAGCTGTTTCCCCTTGTTAGTGATTGTATAGTAATTAACATTGTCAGATTAACCATTCATACTATTTCCGAAGAAAGTCTCAGGGGGAGATAAATCGAACCGTTGATTTTTGTCCAGACGATATTGATCGTCTGCAATGTCGAGATTGGGGGGGGGGGGGGGGGGAAGAGAGAAAACGAACGTTCCTTGTACTTGACATAGTCAACGTAGTGACAGACAACGTCAACAGACTGTTTTCATTAAGTAACTGGTCAGAACTGGAGATGGAGTTATCTAGTTAAAATTGCGTGACTACAAGTAGCACTAGGCAGTTGACATTTCATTGAAAGTATGTATAGTAACCAAAAATTAAATAAGGGAAAAAATACATTAAAAAGTACTTTTAAAAAATACAATACCTCCTGTATACAACTTATAATAAGGCTTATCCTCGAGTCCCAAGATAATGGCAAGCAAAATGATTAAATACTCTTTGCTTCTTATAGAGCGGTTATTTTCCATAGATTGGAAAAAGGTTTATAGCGTCATCAAAACTTAGTTCGTAAAATTATTTTTTATCTCTTGAATTAATAATGCCTTACATTCGGAAATTTCCGAAAGCGCTAGTCCTTTCAAAACTGATGCTGGGTCTAAATGTAGATCTAGTCATGGTCTAGTAATAACAGAACGAATGGCCCTTATTCACCAAGCGTAAACAAACAACATTTAGCCACGTGATAATATTGATAAAACAATGAGGAAAAAAACGTATCATGTGACAGCCTTTGTGGATTACGTAATTTATATAGAAAAGATAGAGAACCACGTGGCTAAATGTTGTTTGTTCACTATTGGTGAATGAAGTCCATTGAAATTCATGTATTTGTATACTTTGTAACGAGCTTGTAATTTTTTTTCCGAACAATATACGTTAACTATAAATTGATAGGAAAATCGTTAGAGCTGTGTTTTGATATCTGTCTCCACCCAAGTTCCAGGTTCTATCAGTGAGGTTTTGCTTGAATAAAGGTATTGTACAAATAAGTTAAAGTAACAGTCCAATGCTCCAATTTCTAATCTTCATTTTAATTCATAATAGTTAGGACATGATTAAAAGTTTTATCATCTAAAGGCTAAAGGCATAGCGTTCCACTCGGCCCCATCCCCCTCCCCCTTTTTTCTGTTGTTTTTTTTTCAGACATTTTTTTTTGTGGAAAATATAAAAAGTTATAAAAAGTTATATAAAAAGTTGTAGAACTTGGGTGATTATTTCAGCGTACATAAACATAAAGTAGTGAACATCTAATCTTGTTCTCGTGGGATTACTTATATTATAGCCATTATCCCTTATCTTAAATAAATAATAGAAATTATTAGAAAGCTTTTTCATCGGTGATTGGATCTCAGTTTGGGACGTAATTCTGTTTGAAAGAGGAAATGCAAAAACAAATGCATTAATTAACATAAAAATATGTTCTCGCTTTCTCTCTCCCTCTCTCTTTCTTCTCTGCTGTGGGCTCTTCAAAGCTTCCTTTCATTCATGCGTTTTATTATTTTTTTTGTGTGTAAATACTTCCACAAACTCTGCCAAGGTCGTCTCTATGCTCCAGTCCTCAGAAGCAGAAAGTAATCCATGCGATGAGCCTGTCTCTTAGTTTATCGTTTATTTTTTTTAAACCTTTACGAAGCAAACTTTTTTAAAGCTAGTTACTAGAACAGTTTCGTATTTCTTCCTCAAGTCACTGGATGTTCGATCTAGTTCTGTGGTAGGCTAGGATTAATGAGATAATTGTCAAGTTTATTTAACTGTAAAATGCAATGATTGAAATAAACACGGAATAATGATATGTAGTACATTCTGCAGTAAGCTAACGCCAAACATCTAAATATCAGTATACGTAACACACCAAGATGTGTAGACAGGAAACAATTGCTCTAAAGAATATGTAATAACATATGTTTAATATAAAAGAGGATGTTGACAAATCACACGTAGAGGTGTGTAGAGATAGTGTAAAAGTAACAAGTAAAGTTCCCCTTTCAGACCAAGAGGTCTATAGGGCAGATGAAGTTTCTTTAGCCAACGGTTAAAATGAGCAGGGCGTCATGTGGCCAGCACAACGACCTAACCGCCTTTACTTTCCCCAACTAAATTCAGGTACCCATTAGACTCAGGGGAACCCTAAAATTCAGAAATTCAAAATCCCAGTCTTAACTGAGATTCGAACCCAGGACCTCAGGTTCGTAAGCCAAGCGCTTAACTTCACAGCCACCTTGTAGTGGATTGAAAGTCACACGTAAAATGCAGATGTGTATTCATATCCAGATGTTATAATCTCACATCGAGACATATACACGTCGTTTAGATGTCCAGCTATCAGTCAGTTGGTCTTCATTAAGCCAATAGCTGTCTAGCTATCTGTCTCTTGGTCTACATTAAACATTTAGATGTCCAGCTATCAGTCAGTTGATCTACATCGGTCAGTTGGTCCCCATTAAACATTTAGCTTTCTTGCCATCGGTCAGTTGGTCTACATGAAACATTTAGATGTCTAGTTTCTGTCACCTTTGTTTTAGTATTCTATTTGTTTCGGAAAAACTTTTTCATTCAATTTACAACATGATACAAAATGAAACTTCTGCAAGAGAAACTAATGTCGCAGTCTCTAATTATTTAGTATCAAAGTGTTTTACTGAATTATTTAAAGATTAATTAAACTATGGTCATGTTAAGTGACGCTCAAACATATTGCTATTTATCATAGTATCAAAGCACATCTCTACCACAATGACATACGTTAGGACAAGGACATTTAAGAATATTATCATTAAAAGTTCAATTATTTAAAAAACGAAATCGGTTTTCTGAAGAATCCTTCAAAACAAAAGAAAATTAATGCATTCAATACAATAATTTTACACGTTTTATAAGGAACGTAATATGATAAGCAAATTATATACAAGACACATCAATATATTTGACATTTTGAATTTTAAAAAAAAGTTCCCCTTTCAGACCTTGCGATCTATAGGGCAAATGATGTAAAGGTCATCTGTTTCTGTCTCCCCACGGTTGACGAGGTTGTCTTATGGCCAGCACATCGACCAACCGCCCTTAATTTCCCCAATTAATGTCAGGCACCCTTAAGAACTGGGTGGCGCCCAATGATCCCGAAATTAAAAATCCCAGTCTTCACCAGGATTCGAACCCAGGACCCCGGTTCGGAACCCAAGGACTTTACCGCTCAGCCACCACGACTCCTGGATTAAATGTCTCAAACTGTACGGCACGAATTCTAGACCTGATGGAGACTAGGAATTTTTTATTTGAGATTTAAAAAGTTTTTTTTGTTTTCTTGAAATAGTGCAACAATGTTCTCACTGAGATCTTCTTCCTCACTTCTACAAAAGAGGATATTGGACCAGATCGATCCAAAACGAGTTGCATGAAGTCGAGCTTTCAAATAGCAAGGAAAAAAATAATTGAAATTGTAATAAACACTAATTGTGAATTTACCGAAAAAAAAAAGAGGATAAGATACGTAAATACACTTTGATTGTTGTGAACGATTAGAACTTTCAGTTTGGCTACGATAGTGTCCACTCTAGTATCATTACTACTGTCACGATAGCGATATAGGTTTTTTTTTAAATAGAAAAAAAAGCTATAAAGAAATGACATACCACAAAAACACACACACAGATCCAACTCTTGATGAATGGGGCTCCTATGTACTTCTCGATGATGGCATTGAAACACTCTGGCTTAAAATGAAAGAGTGAAAGAGAAGATTTTTAAAACCACTTTTAAATTTATATTTAATAAAACATGATTATTTGAAATACTCGTTGACTTAATTACCTTTCCTTCGCTCCAAACATCTGTGTATGTATACATGATCAACAAGCTAATAAAGCATGCTTCACCACATCCTGTGACCCAGACAGTCTGTATATTATCATCTATTGTCATTCCCAAGCTGCTCATGTTCAGAACTAAAGTGTTGTTAACTGTTCTCTAGCTCAGAGTTAAAGTATTGTAACTGTTCTCTAGCTCTGACTATTATTCTTGATTATTGGCTATTACGTGATCATTTGTCTTCATTATTGTATATTTTTGTGTTTAATGTCCGCCTTCACACCACAGAAATTCATACAAAAAAAACAAAAAAACAACGATTTCCTATTTTTATCCCCCGGACTGTCTCGTAGTCTTGGACTCTGAACGTTCTCTTAAAAAAACTGTCAAGTGCGTTTTTTGATTTTATGTTTCATGAGCATAGACCAGCTGATCCCAGTTGGAAATGTTTATTTTTGTTTATTTTGACTGAAACCAATTTTTTTTCAATCTTCTGTTGGAACGCTCCAAATTATAACGCCCCTCCCAAACCACAGACTATTCGACCCGTACTTTGTAGTAGACCATAAGAATGAAACACCTTGGCCTTGCTCTTCTCATGAACAGTCGAAAAGGGAACTTTCCGTTCTACTCTCCACACAAACAAAATCTTTTTGATTCAGCAGCTGTAGTTGAAATGGAAAAATAAACTTTTAATGTGTAATAATATACTTCTATTATAATTCTATTTACTCATACATCTAATGTTATGTTATCTTATTTAAAAATTGCAGATATTCCTTCAGCTGTTCCTTCAAAAGTGAAGATAATTATATCCTATGCATATCCATGTGCTAATCTTGTTGATGGTTAATTAGGGAGTCTACTAAGTCATTGCTTGTCCTGGCTGATTCAGGCAGCCTGTTCCATGCTTTAATGACACTAATGAAGAAAAAAAGCACTTATACGAATATGTTCTAGCATATATAATAAGAAATTCGCCTTTGTCTTTGTGACTTTTTTGTCACTATTTGATTATGTTCTGTTCTTATAAGTTAGGGTTTAGTGTTTTATGTATTATTTTGTAAGTGTTTAAATTAGTTTAGCGAGTACATACGTTTGTCAAGTGATGTCAAGCAGGGATGTGTGCTCGCACCTACTCTGTTTGGCATATTCTTCTCCTGTCTACTGCATTATGCGTACAACGACATAAACGCAGGTGTGTTTCTCCATACAAGATCCTCTGGAAAACTATTTCATGTATCAAGGCTGCGGGCAAAAACCAAGGTTAGGAAGCTACTCGTCAGGGAATTCCTGTATGCTGATGATGCAGCTATTGTGGCTGATTCTGATATGCAGCTACAGTCCCTGGTTGACAAACTATCTGCTGCTTGCCAGAAGTTCGGCTTAAACATCAGTCAAAGCAAGACAAAGATTCTTGTCCAAAACACAAACACTGCACCTCAAGTAAGAATTAAGGGCCAACCACTAGAAATTGTTGATCACTTTTGTTACGTTGGCTCCATCATATCCAACAACACTCTACTGGATAAAGACATAAACAACAGGATAGCCAAGGCAATGGCCACCATGTCACGGTTGCAGAAAAGAGTCTGGGACAACATATTGCTGACTAGCAGTACTAAAGCCCTAGTCTACCGGACCTGTGAGTTGAGCCCCTTGCTGTACGGAAGTGAAACATGGTCACCCTACTCATGGCAGGAAAAAAAGCTGAATGTCTTCCACCTCCGATGCCTAAGGCGGATCTTTAAAATAAGATGGCAAGATAAGATAACCAATGAGGAAGTGCTACAAAAAGCTCTGTTATCAGCAGCAGACGCCTTAGCTGGCTTGGCCACGTTCGTAGAATGCCAGTAGGTCGACTTCCACAGGACATCCTGTATGGAGAGCCGCTGGTCGCCCACTTTTACGTTATACGGATGTATGCAAACGCGACATGAAGCTCTTCAAAATCGACATGGCAACTGGGAAGAGGTGGCACTGGACAGATCCACATGGAGAGAGAGCATAAAGGAAGGGTCACAGATTGCAGATGTCATACACAACAGAAGCAGAAAGAAGGGGAAAATGCAACGGCGCCTGGTGATTATGTGTGCCCAACCTGCGATCGCAGGCCTCTTTTAATCGTTCTTGACATTGTTTAGTTTACCCTAAAAACCTCGTGAACGTGGTTACCACTTATACCTAGGCCTACGTCAGCCTTCTCAAACTAGAAAACATAGAAGGAGAATTTAGCGGAAAACTTGTTTTTAAAGGACAATGAATATTTTATTTTTCCTCCAAACATTTCAACCTCACCTCTTCCTCCAATCACTTTTTGTTTTTCAAAGTTGCTGTGGCTGGTACGAGCTCAACAATAAATAATGGTAGGTATCAATTGGCAACATCCTTCCTGGACATCTGTGTTCTTTTTATTTATTCTGAGTGGACACTCAGTCGAGCAGACAGTCTAATGGTAGCCTGGGGTCATATCATAGAGGAGGAATATCGGGCTCTACATTAGCGCAAGGCTGTGGCAGGAGTGCTGTTAAATCTACCGTAGAGCTCTCAGACTTGTCACACTGCTGAACAGTCTCAACTAATTAACGCATTTATTATTAGTTTCGCTATTATTTTTGTGTTGTATGTTCATCCGACGGTCGGTCTGTCCTGTTAAGAACACATTGACTAAAACCCAATTTGACAATTTGATTTCAGCATAGTGTGCTAAAAGTGATGCGACAGCTATTTCTATTTTTTACCTGTAAGCAAACTCTTTGTAAAAATTTATTATACATTCTTTTATTTTTGCAATGAAAACTGAATTTGAAAAAGAAAAATTAAATAATTATTTTGTATTATACTAGAAGTTGTAATAGAGACTCTAACAAGGCCGAATATTAAGGAGGAGTACAGTAGTCCAGGTGGAATGAAGGATATAGTATGGAACTATACTATACTCAGTCTCAAGTGTCAAGGTTTAACGATTGTCAACATTAATGGTGAATTTACAGTAAATAGAAATTATTTTGCAATCTTACTTTCGGTAAATCAGAATTATTGTCCAAGCTTTCGCATGGGAAATGTTGAATTTAACAAATGAAACGTGTGATTGATGATGTGGTTTTACAAACTTTTTCATATTGGAACGGAAAAGTGAGGCAAACATTTTTGTCAGGAAAACTAATTCCTAATATCTCCTGATATTACAATACAGTTTAAGATAATCTTACGAAAATTGTTATAAACTGATTATAATTCTTAGACTTTAGCCAATTTCATTCTTTCTATATCCTTTCATCTCTCTCTCTCTCTTGTCTCCTTTCTTTGTCGTCACCTTTCTTTCTTTCTCTTTGTTCATTTGTATTTGGTCTCTTTCTCTCGGCCTTTCAATTTCATTCTCTCTCTTGCTAACTTCCCTTATTTTTTTCTCAGACTCCCCCCCCCTCTCTCTCTCTCTTTGTCACACACATACACACACAACTCAAATTGCTTGAATAGTTTTTCTTCAACTTTCATTCCTCTCTAGCTTTTTCTTTCATTTTCTCTCTGCCATTTTGCCTTTCTTTCTGGTAAAAGTCATAAAATACTCAAGTTACCTACAAGCTTTAATCAAGCGCCAACTACTGATTGAAGACATTATTTACTGATGATTAAAACTTTAATGGCAGACTGACAAGCGGCTGATGAAATCTCGTCTCTACCAGTGCAAGTATTACGCCAGGAGTTTTTCAAAGTAGTGATGAAAGTTTGTACTATCAGTAATAAAAAAGGAACTACTTTTTTCAGCGTAAATGTAGAAATTATGTTGGTAAGGCGCCGAACCATTCGACGGTGTTTGCGTCATTCGATAATCCTTTTGATGGTGCAAGAGGCCAGAGGAACAGCAAATGGAAAGAAAATAAACTTGGCTTTTAATGTGCGCGGGAGGAAGGAAGAAGACGTTTGAAAGGGCGCAAAGTGGTGGCTGTGTGGAGCGTGAACCACCTGGCACGTCCGTCTGTCCAACACATGGGTGAGTCTGAGAGTGTCAGGAGATCCGGGATTTTAGTGAGTCTAGGAGAGTGAACGAAAAAATAAGAGAGAGAGAGATTGAGAGAAAGAGAGAGCGCGATCGAAAAAAATGGAGAATGAGAAGAGAGAGAGAGAGTTAAAAAAAAGAGAAGCACGTAATAGAGAGAGAGAGAAAGGGAGAGGAGAGAAAAAAAAGAGTGAGAGAAAGAGGAAGAGAGAGAGAGAGGGGGCGAATAATTAGAGAGAAAGTGAGCAAAAGAAAGAGTGAGAAAGAGAGATAGACCAGTATTTGTTGTGGCGGCTGAAGAGACTTAAGCCCCCAACACAATATGATTGTGAGGTGGAGACCCAGGAATGCAAAGCTAGCAAGCAAATCAGGGCGTGTGTCTGGACTCGTAGTTCTATGTTAAATGTCAGATGAATTCATTTTCTTTTTAACATTTTGATTGAGATCTTTCAAGATGTTTATTTTAAAACAGAAACTTTAAACAGCCTTCACCATCTGTTCACATGTCACTGTGACCTTAGCGCCATTCCTTCTGTTAAAATGAAAAAAAAAACTCTAATGAAATATTGTTGTAAAGAGCCTCAATCCGCTAGAGAATACAAGAACTGTCAGCTCATGATTTCAATAATGATAATACATTTGAATACCCCGAAGGAAATACGCTTTATAATGTCAATTAAATACATACATGAAATACATTGGGTATTCGGTGAATATTGAAACCCTAACATTTCAAAATATATTACGTACGGAATTGCCAAGGGAGATAAACATTGTGGCTTTTGTTTGGGTTTTTGTATTTGACTTGTATTTGGTTAAAAGATACAATTGACGTCACAATGTCCTTTAGAACTTTCTTTGAGATTTTATTTTCAATTTCAACGACAAGATTCTTGTGTATGAACGCTTAAGATTTGCGATTTATCTCAAATATTTGTCTTTCATTAGCAACTCCAAGATAATTATATCCAACAATAGAAAAATGTGTCTAATTCTATCACATAACAAAACATTATCGCGATAAACAAAGCGTATCTTTGGGGGAAGAAGTCCACATGTACAGCTATATCTCTTATTAATGTAGCAGTTATTTCCATTGTCTATATCAAATTTAAAAAATGTAAATTGATTCATGTTTTGTTAGGTACTATAAAATAATTGTTTAATGTTTCAACTTGATCCGAGAATGGGCGTGGAGGTATTTTATTTGTACAACTATTTAAGGGAACAAAACCTTCCATATTTAGCCATATCTCCGAATACTGAAAATAAATAAATAATTAATTACCATTAATCAAATTACTAATTGGTTAATTTGTTTTTAATGATTCATGAATTGTCTTCGCCTATGAATAATTGGGCAAAGTTTAAATTGGATCCGAAAATCGTTGTAGAAGAAATAACGTGTTCAAACTTTTTACCAGACAGACAGACAAAGAGTGAGTTGATAGAAGTTAGTAAAGAGTAGTCGAATCAAACAATGTGTGTGCACCTTTTAGAATGATAAGTTTACTCTCAGAAATGTACCATTGATTAACTTACAACATTAAGCTATATAAAGTTGTATGTAATACTCAAAACAATGAATGACTAGGAACTAGCAAACTTCGCGACATAATCGTTAATGTTATTATTTTAAAAAGTTAAAGCTCATTTCAGGTGTAAATATTTCTAACGTTAAAGTCTTCTTGTCCAGAGATTAGGGATGAGGGAAATGTTCACATGCAATTGATGCAAACCAGTTGCAACCTTTTATAAATCCAACATCATGTAACCAACAAAAGATGCTTCAAACATTGCGCTGTTGCATACATACTGAAGGATAACCCCATGAGCCATATCGATGTTTAATGACACTAGAAGATAGCGCCAAGAGCCATTGCGGTGTTAAACGATCCTTGAAGATAGCTCCTTGAGCCATTTCGCTGTTAAATGAAACTTAAAAGATAATTCCATGAGCCATGGAGCTGTTAAATGATTTTTCATACTTAAGTGCATGAGCCAAGGATCTGTTGAGAGGCTCCAGCGATAACTCCATGAGCCATGGAGCTGTTCCCACTTGAAAGTCCACGGATAAACCTGGCAAGCTAAAAAAGTAGTATTTCATTGTATGTCCCTGAGGTCTCGAGCAACGTCAAAATGACGGAAACACGTTGATAGTACATTTGATTTTTTAAAACCATTAAATTGTTGGAAGTATCAAATATCTAATGTCTACAACTTATATAAATTTTTTGTCAGAAAAAAATAATTAATAGATGTCCGGGGATGGGAGGGGGGGGGGCAGCTGTGGTTGTGGCTCGGGGGAGGGAAGGCTGCAATGTATTCGGTGTTTATATCTCGTAAGTAGGTTATTCATTTTAAAAGTATTTCTAATTGTTGAAATACAAGATTTGACATCAGACAGATACAAAGAAAGGATTCTGTGGAATGTTCACCATCGCTGAGATATTCTCTAATGACTTGATGTAGTCTCGAGTCTGTCATTGTTTCTAAATGTCTCGAGCACCTCGACACGTTCTACTTCGTTCACATCAGCTCTGGGTTCAAAGTTTCGTTAAATCAAATTATAGTCGATACCAACCTAATACTTGAAAGCCTAGGTCATCAAAGTTGTGGACTAGATCACGATTCCCCCGGGTATCGATACTTCGTGTTAGATTTGTTTGAATAGTTGCCAACAATGAAGTTTATTTGCTTGTATCTCCTTCTCCCATTAAAATTAAACTTAAAAGTTTTCTCTTGAGACCTTGTGCTTTACGGGTCAGACATATAAAGCCAATGTTTCTGAGATCCAGAGGCCGCCATGAAATACAGAGCAGCACTTTTTGCGTTCTCTATGAGCCTATGCTATTCATTATACGTGTCTGCTTTAACTCAGGTTTGAACTTAAAAGCATCGGCTCCGAAACCCAGAAGTATTAAGTTCTTCTTCTTCTACTAGATTCCGCTGAGCTGTAAGTATTAAGCTCTTCTTCAACTAGATCCTTCCCGCTGAGCTGTTAGTATTAATTTTCAATTTCCGTTGTTCTCGTGACCATTTTACTCATTTCAAAATGAAATCATTTTTGTGATCTTTGTAAATGAAAGAATGTCTACGTAACGATTATTATTAAATGGAATTATTTATGTTTCTCGAAACCATCATTCCATAGGTAAAAAAAAGTAATCCATTAAAGAGTTGTCTCCTATTAGCTCAGCACACTTTGAATATAACACAAAATTTATCAATTACTACTAATTGATTAAATGATTGGTTAGTTTTGTGATTGGTTTATCTTGTCATTGACAATGAATAATTGTTCAAAGTTTCAACTAGATCCAAAAATAGAAAGTATGACAAATAACGTGTCAAAGATTTTGACCAGACAGACAGACGGACAGACAAAGTGAGTTAATATTAACTCAGTAAAATTGTTTATAACATTGGTTTAAAGACAAGCTAAGAAACTCTGTTGAAATAAAACTTATTCTCATAACGAGGTTACGGTAAAAATAAAATACAAAATAAAACCTAGAATGGGACCAGACAAACTACACAGACTTTTACTTTGTGCTTCACAGTTTTGTATTGAGTAAAATTGGAGGCGGCACTTTTTCAGCATAAAAGTGGTATAGGATATTTGGAAAAAAAAAACAAAAACAAAAAAAAAACATGATGTCCTGTTGGACGTTTTGAGAAAATTGTGGCTACTTAACGGCAGCCGTCCGATTTCTTCGCCTCTGGAAGGGTCAATTGACCTCTCTAACATCTAGGGCTGGACACAGATTTATCACCTCCTCCCCCCCCCCTAGAAGTCTCTAGATTAAAAACAAAATAAAATAAAATAAAGACTCCAGTAATCGCTTCAAGTTATTTTATTTCATTGGGGGGTGAAAATGACAGGGAGGTGGGATGAAATACAAAAGATATTTCTGAATTATATTGAGAGGTCTGCCAAAATATCTCCCTTGAGGGAAGTCTTTCTACCAGTAGTCACGTTTGGTAATATATAGTCTACCGTGTTTTCATTTGCACACACACACACACACACATATAGTTTTTGAACTTTTCAATGGACTTGTCCCTTTGACTAGCTTTTAGAGATTCACATAATATGCACAATGCAACTTCAATATAAAATGTAGAAATAAAAAAATTTACCTCACATTTACATTTAAATATCCCTTAGTCTATAGGACCGTTGGGGCACCATGGATGTCTCGTCGACCGTCTTATTCCATTCCTCTCTGTCTTTTGCCCTAGTTAGAACATCTTTCAATGGCAGGCCCGTCCATTCATTTATGTTGTCCTCCCATCGCTTTCTCTGTCTGCCTTCGCTCTTCTTCATGTTCCTGGTAATGTTCCCTGAAGGAAGGTCTTTGCGAGCTTGCGTTTTTTTTACGATAGTTAGCAGATCAACATGGAGTCCAATCGCTGCAGTAACCCTGTCTCTAATCTATTGGTTTGTGATGTGGTCTTTGAATGTGATGCCTAGGATCCTTCTGTAGCATCTCAATTCCATTGCTATGATCCTCCTCTCTAGCTCTTCAGTCAGCGTCCAAGACTCACAAGCATATAAAAATGTGGCCTTGACTAGGGAGCGCATCAGTCTGATTTTGATGCCGAGGGCTAAGCCTTTGTCTCACATTAAGCTACGTAATTACTTTATGTATATACCGTTACAACATGACTGGTTCAGAGGCATGGACTATTTCATAATAGAAAAATTTCCCCTTTTATGAAACTAGTGGGGGTTTATCATTTCTAATTTTACAATACCTCTATGGAAGTCGCACATTCAGGAACTGATTTAAAATTCATTAGTTATTAAGAGTTAATCGCTCTATAAGATGTATAACGGAGGTATCGTCTTAATAAGGGTATTTTTACAATCCCCCTATTCAAATCACACGTTTGGTGTGATTTCCTTCAAATTAGACACTTGATGTACATCTTTTGGAAAAGAATTACTAGCTACCCTGGGGAAATTCTAGTTTGACCGATTTAATTTTTCGAAGTATAAAAAGAAAATAATCTAAATTTGGCTAGGGAGCTAGAAAATCTTTCTCTGGAACAGACTCTATGTCTCCGGGTATTTCCGCATGTAGCCATTATTAGTTCCTAGTTGAATCAATGAATGTTCAGGAATAATTTGCGCACCGTCTTCTAGGTCTAGATTTATAGATCATTAGAATAGTATTAAGTCTTGTAGATTTATACATTCGCCTAACCAGGAGTCCTTCTCAGGGGGGGGGGGGGGGAGGGAGGATGGGGCGGAATAAAAAAGTCTCCATTTTTTTAAATCTAACATTCATTAGTTGTGTAAAGGAAGTACTGTCTGGTTTTTTGTTTTTTAATTTGTTTTTATGTTTGTCTTGTTTGTTTTCTTATTTCTTGTATTGTTTTATTACTTCGAGGAGCCTCTTTAGTCAATGTTTCTTTAGTTCGAGGAGCCTCTTTAGTCAATGTTTCTTTAGTTCGAGGAGCCTCTTTAGTCAATGTTTCTTTAGTTCGAGGAGCCTCTTTAGTCAATGTTTCATTACTTCGAGGAGCCTCTTTAGTCAATGTTTCTTTAGTTCGAGGAGCCTCTTTAGTCAATGTTTCTTTAGTTCGAGGAGCCTCTTTAGTCAATGTTTCATTACTTCGAGGAGCCTCTTTAGTCAATGTTTCTTCGCATTCATTAGAGGCTTGAGAAAATAAAACAGATTTTCATACGTGGAGGGAAAACTAGAAATAGCTAGCTTTTTGGTGTATCAGGGTACAAAAGAACCAAGTTATCATATTAACAGTCCAACTAAGGATTTCTTTATAAGACGGTGCGCAATGAAGTACTAGTATGTCTAGTGGCCAGATTTTCACGATAGACTAATCAATGTCAAGGACGCTCATTTGAACTTCAGTGTTGCCAACTAAGAATTGAACTCTAACTTTAACACTGCCGAAATGGCTGGCAGTTCATCTTCAAATCAACTCTGCTATACTACCGCTTGTTAGATACCCATTTATATTCAAATAAATTTAGAAAGCCTTCAGGAGAGAAGACTCAAAAGTAAACTAACAATTATAAAACACTGTCTTCAAAAACAAAAACACAATCGAATAAAATACTCAGAAAGACACAAAGATAAAGCCAGATTCTTCGTTCCATATGCTAGGACAAATTTGTAAAAATGCTCCTTTTTTCCTAGCACTATTAGAACATGGAATGGGTTGCCTGAGCTAGCTAGGAAAACCAGTGGCTTGGTAGAATTTAAGCCATTGGTTAACATGCATTACTAGATGCATGACGCGTAGGACGTAATCACGTAATTATCTTTTTTTTAAGTAACGTTTGTATTATATAAGATAAGACAAGAAGTCCAACGTTTCCTCCATATTGAATTTTTATTGTGCTACGAAGGGCACACAAATTATCACATACTTTAAAAAACAACAACATAACTTTCTTTTTTTTTTGTACACCGGATACACCAAAAAATCTAGCTATTTATACCTTCTCCACCATGTATGAAAATCTATTTTATTTTCTCAAGCCTTTAATGAAGCCAAAGAAACATTTCAGTCGAGTGGAGGAATTCTGCTGAATGTCTTTACAATTTTACAAAAAGAATTTTAAGATGATTAGATTTTTAAAAAAATTGTAAGGCCAAATCAGAGTTTTCCCTGTGTGGCCAATTAGGTATTTATTTCTTACTCCAAACTGTCAAATTTCTAGAAAAATCACTATCCGCCCAGTGTTCATGTTCCAGCCAGTGTAAAACTCATTGAACCCTTGCAAAATTTGTGAATTGATAAGAGGTACTGTATCCATCAGATCTCCGTCACTTTAAACACACACCTATGAGATTGTTGGTAATGGAGGAGCTCTGCTATTCTTCAACGTTTCCGTTGTCTATTTTAACATTTCATTTTAAGTTCATCTTGTGTTTTAGCGCCCCTAACCCCTGTGTCCCGCTCATACACTGACGCCCTCTTCTCGGTCAAAGGTAAAAAAAAATGTGTGACATTTTTGTTGTTTTAGTTTACAGGTTAGATATAATTAAAGAAATAGAGAGTCAGCGGAAGTGATGCAATCAAAACAAAAATTGGGTCAGATTTGATTGCCCACGAATATTAATAAGATGTATGCATCAGAAGTAAAACATTTGTTGATAAAATACAACAGCAGAGAGAAAGTCAAACCAATCAAACATTTGGTGAGAAAAAGACATATTTATCTACTTCTATATTCATTCTTTCTTTGTAAACCCTTAGAGGATTTATATTTAGTGTTAGTCAACACACAGGGACTATGATAAGAAATTTAATTGTATGGGTTTAGAACTGATGGCATTCACACACCCATACACCCATCCTAAATGTTAAAATGGAAGCTACTCTTCTAGTTTCTACAAAACATATTCAACATGTCAATGAAGGAGTATAAATATTTCCTCAAATAAACTTTATCCTGACTGTGGAACGAGACCTTGGTTAACTAGAGAAAATATTTTTCTGTTAAAACTTTAAAAAGTTAATAATTTTAGAGTCTGAAATCTTTACACGTGAATTAATCTCAGTAAAAGTACAGTCACAATGTATCTGTAATCATTAACACATTTAAAAACATGGTCAGCAAAGAAAAAAAAAGTTATTTTTTCTAAAACGAATAAATAAGGTGGACAACTAGTAATTAGCTTACTCTGATAGAATTCTTTTCCTTTGGTACTTTAAATGTACACCTCACTTATCGCCAATGAAATAGTTTAGTTACAACATGAGTCATTCAGTAAACGCAATGGTTCTCTAAATGGGATTTGAGTTGAACAGACTCAATTGATTACTGTTTCATGAACGGACTTCTTTTTTTTCTTCTAACGCCAACAACTTGTGGTTAACCTTCTTCGGTTTATGAGCCTAATAAATTTCCGACTGTTGCGTCAAGGAGAAGCCTCCGCTTAAAAAGAAAGTCCAGTCCAACTAGACTGATCGTCTGTGACTTCTTTGTGGACTGAGGCTTTGATATCCGTACCGAAGACGGTGGAACCTAAGACCATATACGAAATCTCATTAATAAAGCTAGGTATGCTTGGACCACTCTCCAACGTATCAGGCGCTCTAAGGCAGTGTCTTTACAGAACGAGACCGGAGTCTAAAACAGCAACGTTTTGAAGAATACTGAAATGACATGAGAGCAGATAAAGAAAGCTGCTCAGAACCGAGTTCGGCGGAGAGGTGTGTGGTTCTCAGTCATATTCTCCTCAGGATGAAGTTGAGTAAGTTATAGCACTGCGTGGCAGGATATGTCTCGTTGACCATAGCTTGAGAATCACTGACCTAAACAGATGTTAGATGTTCATACATGTGTCTTTGAAACTGTAATGAAACCTCAATCACCTTTGGGGTATAGATGGATCAGGTTGAGAACCACCACTGATCTGAAAGTAATAAACACCTACGTCTAGCAAACACATAAAAGTTCATTGGGAACATGTTGGTACATCATCTTCTCAAAGTCTGCTATTAGTGATGGGAGGGGAAAGGGTTGCAAAAGGTTGGAGGGCGCTTCTTATTCTCCCTGTAGGCACGATCAGTTCGCAAGTAATACTTTAGTCTATTGTAAATTTAAACTAAATAAATCTCTATGATTCTCATTGATCTTTGGTCTGTAGCTGTAGAGGGTTAATGTGAAATGTGGTGGACATTGGAATTATTTTTTCAGAGCAGGCTAATGTTTCTGACACCTCCAAGCTCTGGTGTGTAACAAAACTATTTTGAGTTTTCCACTATTTCCCAAGATGACAATGAGTCTTTAGGAATTATGATGTAGGATCTATGGACGTCAAATGTTGTATAAAATGTAGGGAATGGTCATCTTCAGTCATCTATTTGGCTGATAGATCTAATTGGACGATTTATGAAAATAGCTTTTTTTTGGGGGGGGGGGAGGGGTTTAATGGTTAACCTATCTCTCTGTCTCTCTCATTCTCTGTCCCTCTCATTCTCAGTCTCTCATTCTCTGTCCCTCTCATTCTCAGTCTCTCATTCTCTGTCTCTCTCATTCTCTGTCTCTCTCATTCTCTGTCCCTCTCATTCTCTGTCTCTCTCATTCTCTGTCTCTCTCATTCTCTGTCTCTCTCATTCTCTGTCTCTCTCATTCTCTGTCTCTCTCATTCTCTGTCCCTCTCATTCTCTGTCTCTCTCATTCTCTGTCCCTCTCATTCTCTGTCTCTCTCATTCTCTGTCTCTCTCATTCTCTGTCTCTCTCATTCTCTGTCTCTCTCATTCTCTGTCCCTCTCATTCTCTGTCCCTCTCATTCTCTGTCTCTCTCTCACTACTTCCCACCCTCCTACCTTTCCCTAAATCTCTTGCTATGACTTTCTCTTGTATGAACCCTTCCTAAAAACATTTTGTCCTCACGACGTCCTGACAGAATTTGTTCGTTTTTCACATTTGTACATTCTGCCCTGTTAGGATTTCACTTCACTAACATTTGTGTTTGTAATCAGAAAACGTTACTTTTGATCTAGAATTATAGGAGAATATCATGCTCTTCTTATATAACACAAATTATACGTTCTAAAACCAAAGATCAATTTCATTTAATGGGGTCAAATCAACGGTGGTATCGTTCATTAGGAGAGAAAGAGTTCAATGTTAATTTTGGAGCTGGGAAAAGATCACATAACAGTCATGGAGTTCATCTCGAGCAGACTCCTAAAGACAAATCTTATTCATTTAGTTGTGCCAATTAGTGTTTTTTTTTACTCCTTGCTAGCTTCTACTTTTTCTTCTTCTAGTTAGCTTTCTGTTGCTGAGCTGTAGCCTCTTTGGCAGACTGTTCTTAGGAAAACACTTTTTCTGTTGTTCAACAATGCAACACATAGTGTTAGTTACGTTAGGCTGTAGTGTGATGGTTCCTGCATAAGGTGGTTTAAAATGGGACATTCAAAGAGAATATTATTCATAGTTTCAAAAGGGTGAGCGCAGTGTCTACACATCTTATTCATTGTTTTTAATCTTTGCAAGCTTCGACAATTTTGTGAAAAGGTCAAACACACCAAAATTACAAAATATTATTTAGCTACCGATGCAAGTCTTTTATAATTTTCTAAAATAAGACTTGCAAAGGAATCAGGAATGAATTTGATCAAGGGAAGCTAATTTAAAACACGACATTTGGGTAAAATGTGAATCAGAGGCAGGTAAATAGAGAGAAAGAAAGGGCAGATAATTGACACCAGACTATTGCTTTAATGCGATACAGGCCATGAAGGTGTGGATGTTCTTAAAGAAAAGTTGGAACACAAAGGTTCTGAAACTAAGTTAGGGCAACCTTTCTTTAAATAATTTGTTTAGCGTCCAATTAGATTTTTACCTTTACTTTTCTTTTCATTTTCGAAATCCAGACACACATACATTCTATTAGTAATCAAATTAAACAATTATTATGACAATTGAACTTTATATACTATGTATTTCTTCTATTACTAGCAGTTAGGACAGTCTATAGCTTTCTTTCGCTAGAGTGGATGATAATAAATGTTGTATGCTGGTATTGGCTGTCTGTGGATGTCTGCCTGGTAATGTGATATATGCTCTTGTCTATAGTCTCGATGGCCTTGGACGCCATTTTGCTGTAGGTTTTGGCTGGGATACTAAAATTTTCCATTTCGAAGAACATCCAAAACATTTAGAACAAACAAGTCTATACGTCTGGTGTTTCAGAGTGTCGACTCTCTTTCAGATTACACTGTATTGTAGAACAAACAAAAAATCATACATAAGAAAAAATATTGACATTATTTTTCATAGGTCGTCTGAGAGGCGATCCAAATACCTCATAACAGGTAGACATTAGCTGCATGATAAGCAAAGCGTGGGTCGGACATGACAAGCATCGCCGCAGAAAGAGGAAATTAAACAGACTGAAGCCTAGGAAGACTGGACCAATTGAAGAGCAACAATAGTGTAACGTTCTGGCGTTGAAAAGAGTGTATAGAAACTGGCAAATCAAAGTTCGTGTTGGAAAGTGTACACTGAAACTGACGAATCAACGCTCTAGCTAGAAAGAGTATGTTTAAGGCACAAGACTCATCCTAAAATAAGTAGACACTGTCAGGTTCTTTTTATAAGTACTTTACTATTCTTATAAGGAATGTTCTCATAATGTTGGAAACTATGTTCATGTCCATAGTTTCCGGTTTCCTGTTTTCTCATGACGTCACTTCCTTACAATATCTCTTTCGTAATAAGTGCATATTTAAACTGAACAATCAACACCCGTATATTACATATACACAAAACAAACACCAGAGCTGTGCATGAAAAAGAAATACTCAACGATTCTGGTCAAAAATTCTGCGGTACCTTCAAGCCTCCAACGAAAACTATATTGATATTATTACTTTAATGGTAAAGCCTTTTGAGAGAGAGAGAGAAAGAGAGACAAAGAGCCAGAGATGAAGAGAAATAGAGAGAGAGAAAGAGTTATTTCGATTTGAAAGAACAACAAACTATCAAAGTATGTGTTAGTTTTTTTTAAGTCCCTTTCCCAACTAGACTAACGACGGTCGAGAGATAATGAGTAACAAGAGTACTTCCGCTTCAGGTTGAAATAAATATCTTTTAGTTCCAGTTAGTTTAGTGCCGGACATTTGGAAGTCTTTTAATGCATTGATTGAATCGCTACTTTTTATGGTAATCATGAAGTTTGAGAGAGTTGGAGAGAGAAAGAGAAATGGAGAGAGAGAGAGAGAAAGAGAAAGAAAAGGAGAGAGAAAAGAAAGACAAATAAAGAAATACAATAATAAGAAGATTGACATTGAAATTACAGAGAAATGTCTCTAATATTTACTGAATTCCATCCATGCAAAGGTTTTTAATACATCAATCGTATTTCAAACTAAAATTATTCAACATAAGCTTAATTGGGAACTCATTGCAAAGAAATTCTATCAAGCTAATCAATCGGTGCAAAAATTGTATTGGGCAAATCAGTGCTTAGAAATTGTATTGGGCAAATCAGTGCTTAGAAATTGTATTGGGCAAATCAGTGCTTAGAAATTGTATTGAGCAAATCAGTGCTTAGAAATTATATTGAGCAAATCAGTGCTTAGAAATTGTATTGGGCAAATCAGTGCTTAGAAATTGTATTGGGCAAATTAGTGCTTAGAAATTGTATAGGGCAAATCAGTGCTTAGAAATTGTATAGGGCAAATCAGTGCTTAGAAATTGTATTGGGCAAATCAGTGCTTAGAAATTGTATTACTTCCTTTTTTTTCGTCTGTTTCAATTGTACACTAAAAGATTAACGATTTAAAAAAAGAAACATCCATTCTATTTTTTTTTGGAAGGCGAATCTGTTTTTGATATTAAATGTCCAGTTGCACTCGCGCAACACATACACAAACGCACACACACACACCTTTTAAACACACTTTCATGCTCACCCCAAGCAAGCACTAATCTACATTAGACATTTAATCTAACACTTCTGTTCTGATTGACGTTATTCACACTAATTGCTTTGTTTACACTGGGCGTGTACTGGCATGGTGTTGGGACGGGGGGGGGGGGAGGAACTAACTGCATGGGCAGGTTAATGGTTGTAGGTCAGGCCGGTCAAAAATCAGCAAAAGCTTGTGCTACTCTTTTAAGTAGGATGATGTTATCTGTTGAATTATGTTATACTCAATAGTCATTTTTTTCTTTACCTTGTCATAATAATGACAGACAAATGACATGACATATCTGACTATCTGAGATAACATCGTACTTATCTATGACAGACAAATGACATGACATATGTGAATATATATATATATATATACATGCCTAAGCATTGGAGGTGGAAGATATTCAGCTTTTTTTTTTTTCCTGCCAAGAGTATGTTGACAATGTATCACACAGGTTTGGTAGACTAGGGATTCTGTATTCTGTTGAAAGCTCCATCGGATTGCTCTATAAAAATTCAATCAGAGAGATATATATTAATGACACGCTTGTTGAATCCTTATTAAGTCTTCACACATATATTTCTTTCATCATTAGCAACACCACACACACACTTATATATATATATATATCCATATATATATATATATATATATATATATGTTATTGTAAACTGTCGACTATATATATATACATAAATCTTATTTTAAACTGTAGAATACTTCCCTTGTAGTGGCTAGTTATTGTTTCACTAATAGATTTTTTTGTTCAAACCATCAAACCCCCAGCTGTTGTGAAGGACAAACAAAGTTGTCTATCACTCGACGGCCGTCTGTATGTCAACAAAAGAGACTGTGGACTCAATGTACTTTCTTCCAATGTACATCATGTGACCTTCTCAATGTAGAGACAAACTCAAAGTTATTTTTTACGTTTGATAACAAGAGTTTGTAAGTATCAAGATAGAATATTGATTGCAGGTAGATGTACTCCGTTATTGTCCTGGCGCTCTACAGTTTCTGTCAAGTCTTGTCATCTTATTGACCAACCATACGCTAGAAAGCGATACCAGTCTAACCAATAATATGTACTTCAGAGAGAGAGAGGCGCAATAATTGACCATTGCCCAGTTCTGTGTTTTCTGATTCATATTTCCGCTCGCATTCAGTAGCCTGTACGTCATTGTCAATATAATTGACCAGTCCACCTATAAAAGTGCCCCCCTCCCACGAGCGGTGTGTGCGTGTGTCTGTTTAACTTTGGACTGATGAGCAATAGACTCGGAGTCCATAAGAAATCAAGGAATCGTCAGGAATACGACATGGTTCTTATCTCTGGACTCTCGTCCTGTCCTCCTTTACGTGACCAGTCAAGTCTAAAGAGCGATCTGTTATCACTGATCAATCCATTATGACTGGCGTCCTAGGTTCAATTAAGTCAGGAAAAATTGCATGATTATTAGAAGTCAAGATTTGCTGGTGAAGTTATTTCTTTGCACGCAGACAAGAAGGATTTAGAAAAAAAAAATAATTTCAAGTTTAATAGGAAACGAGTCAGTTAGCGTTGGGAAATTTTTTTTCAACTCCTTTGGCCTACTACCATTGTTTTAGGAGATCCACTGTGGAAGTAAAAGTTCGTGATTAATAAGGTTAAATGTTCATCTCTTTTAAGTGACGTCACGTGGATGCTAGTCTAGCTGCACAGCAAAGATTTTTGACAAAACAGCTTCAGTTTTTGATAACTTCTGCTCCATGACTCGGTGGCGGGAAAACCAATTTCACAAATGCTTTTAAACTTGAAGTCTTGCAGACGTCTGTTCTCTGAATAGTTCATGCTTTTAGCTGAATCTTAACCCTATTCTATGGCTTCAATAAATATTGCAGCGACTTGATTTGTATTAACAAAATAATTTTGGGACTTTATTTATATATACATATAGGATTACATTTCTCCATAAACATTAATCTTATTAGAAGATCTGCTGCTAGATGTACAATATCCTGGTCACCTCGTTTTCTAAAACATGAAATTTATAAATGAACAATTTGAGATTGACATTGATCGCTTGGCGTCACAGTTGACCTTCGTATCAAATTTTCTTAGTTGTCCCATATGTTTTTCAATAAATATTAAGTATTAGAGTAAATCTCCAACATATTACATTTTTGGACATGTGGTCTATAGGGTAGATGAAGTAAAGGTCATCAGTTTCTGTGGCCTACGGTTAACGATGGTGTCATGTGGCCAGCACAACGACCAACCGCCTTTACTTTGCCCAACTACTGTCAGGTACCCATTAGAGCTGGTTGGACTCAGAGGCACCCGAAGCTCCCAAAATTAAAAATCACAGTCATCACTAGGATTCGAACCCGGGACCCCAGGTTCGGAAACCAAGCGCTTTACCGATCAGCCATCGCACCTCCGACACAAATGAGAGAGCTTCAAAAATTTCATTGAAAAGCAGGGGCCGTCTTAGGGGGTGGAGAGTGGGGCAAAGGCCCCCAGGCTGTTGTGGACGGTCGTTGACTTATAGCACCATACTACTGGTAGACATTTAAACTGCTGTAGGCGTATTATATTTTAACTTATAAAACTTGAAATAACTCGAATAACTTCTTTTTGTGAACAAAACTAGATAGAACTTTGATCACAGAATTAAACAAATTTAACTTGAAATGAAATCAATGTAGTAGACATTAGTCAGAATAGAAAAGAGTATTCTAAACAAAATCTAACTCACTACAATAACATTTACTTTGTCTCACGTTCTGGAGTTGTCTGTCCTAACTAAGACCAGTGACAACAATACCATCTATCTTGCATCATTCAGAAACAATCGTGAACTTCTTCCCACCGTCACTATAGAAACACACACACACACACGCACTCCATAACACAGGCCCCATGTCTTAGGAGGAGGGGGGCGCAATAGAGAGAATCGTTTGTCGCCGTCAGCCCATCGTACAAAGGAGGAAATAGTCGTGGCCCTGGTATGATACTCGCCCAGGGCCCCGCGCATTGGCATGGCCGCTTCTGGTATAACGTGCAATTTTTTTTGTTATACATAGCAGTGCACTTGGTCGAACATAGTTCCTATATATATAGCAATGCACTTGGTCGAACATAGTTCCTATATATATAGCAATGCACTTGGTCGAACATAGTTCCTATATATATAGCAATGCACTTGGTCGAACATAGTTCCTATATATATAGCAATGCACTTGGTCGAACATAGTTCCTATATATATAGCAATGCACTTGGTCGAACATAGTTCCTATATATATAGCAATGCACTTGGTCGAACATAGTTCCTATATATATATATATATATATATATATATACATAGCAATGCACTTGGTCGAACATAGTTCCTATATATATATATAGCAATGCTTTTGGTCGAACATAGTTCCTATATATATAGCAATGCACTTGGTCGAACATAGTTCCTATATATATATATATATATATATATATATATATATATATACATATAGCAATGCACTTGGCCGAACATAGTTCCTATATATACATAGCAATGCACTTGGTCGAACATAGTTCCTATATATATACATAGCAATGCACTTGGTCGAACATAGTTCCTATATATACATAGCAATGCACTTGGTCGAACATAGTTCCTATATATATATATAGCAATGCTTTTGGTCGAACATAGTTCCTATATATATATAGCAATGCACTTGGTCGAACATAGTTCCTATATATATATAGCAATGCTTTTGGTCGAACATAGTTCCTATATATATAGCAATGCACTTGGTCGAACATAGTTCCTATATATATATATATATATATATATATATATATATATATATAGCAATGCACTTGGCCGAACATAGTTCCTATATATACATAGCAATGCACTTGGTCGAACATAGTTCCTATATATACATAGCAATGCACTTGGTCGAACATAGTTCCTATATATACATAGCAATGCACTTGGTCGAACATAGTTCCTATATATATATATAACAATGCTTTTGGTCGAACATAGTTCCTATATATATATAGCAATGCACTTGGTCGAACATAGTTCCTATATATATATATAACAATGCTTTTGGTCGAACATAGTTCCTATATATATATAGCAATGCACTTGGTCGAACATAGTTCCTATATATATAGCAATGCACTTGGTCGAACATAGTTCCTATATATATATATATATATATATATAGCAATGCACTTGGCCGAACATAGGAACATAGTTCCTATATATACATAGCAATGCACTTGGTCGAACATAGTTCCTATATATATACATAGCAATGCACTTGGTCGAACATAGTTCCTATATATACATAGCAATGCACTTGGTCGAACATAGTTCCTATATATACATAGCAATGCACTTGGTCGAACATAGTTCCTATATATACATAGCAATGCACTTGGTCGAACATAGTTCCTATATATACATAGCAATGCACTTGGTCGAACATAGTTCCTATATATATATATAACAATGCTTTTGGTCGAACATAGTTCCTATATATACATAGCAATGCACTTGGTCGAACATAGTTCCTATATATATATATAACAATGCTTTTGGTCGAACATAGTTCCTATATATATATAGCAATGCACTTGGTCGAACATAGTTCCTATATATATAGCAATGCACTTGGTCGAACATAGTTCCTATATATATATATATATATATATATATAGCAATGCACTTGGCCGAACATAGGAACATAGTTCCTATATATACATAGCAATGCACTTGGTCGAACATAGTTCCTATATATATACATAGCAATGCACTTGGTCGAACATAGTTCCTATATATACATAGCAATGCACTTGGTCGAACATAGTTCCTATATATATATATATAGCAATGCTTTTGGTCGAACATAGTTCCTATATATATATAGCAATGCACTTGGTCGAACATAGTTCCTATATATATATAGCAATGCTTTTGGTCGAACATAGTTCCTATATATATAGCAATGCACTTGGTCGAACATAGTTCCTATATATACATAGCAATGCACTTGATCGAACATAGAGAAAGAGAAAATGAAAATCGGAAAACATGATATTTTAAGCTATTCAAAGTTTTAAAGCTACTTTATTTATTTGTTTTTTTTTTACATTTTTCTTAATGCTTGAATCGCCTCCACATTTCCCAATATCGCGTTCCTTTCTTTTCTATTACTTTATTACCGAATCTGATAAACTTAACAATGTCAATGCCGCTAAATTGAAAGTCACTGTTGCCAACTCAATAAAAAAGAATTTTGCTGTAATTTGAACACTACGTGAGCGTTGATCTTCGTATCAGATCTTCATTTTTAACCGTTAGTGAGTTACCCATTTTTTTTTCAAGAAGTTTCAAGAGTTTAGGTCAATCTTCAAATACAAAAACAAAATCTAATAAGATACTCAAAAAGCACAAAGATAAAGGCATATTCCTCGTCCGAGCATGGGTGCTATTAGAGCATGGAATGGGTTGCCTGAGCTAGCCAGGAAAACCAGTGAGTTGGCAGAATTTAGGTCATTGGTTAACATGCATGACTAGATGCATGACGCATAGGACGTAATCATCTTCTTTTTTGAAGTAACGTCTGTATTATATAGGATAAGATAAGAATTAATCCTTTATATTGAGATATAAACACACGAGCTTAGTAAACTTGATTCTGTAGTGCTAAAAAGTGCTCAAACATTATCCTAGAACTTTTAAAAAAAAAACAGCTTAACTTGTCATCACTTTCTTAGTTCTGTACACAAGATACACAGAAAAGTGACCTATAAATAATCCCTACTTTCCATCAAGCTTGAAAATCTACTATTTAAGAACAGGTCAGAGGTCAGAGCATTTCAATGCTTATCAGAAATGAAAGTTGAAAACGAGTTCAAGATTAAAAGTGCCGAACAAAAAAAAATATCCGTGACATCAACTGGACACTGCTAGGGTAAGAAATGTTGGGTTTTTTTTTATTTTCGTTTCTAAAGACTTGAATGATACAGTGAATAAAAATGATTGAATCTTTTTGTGTGTGTTTGGGTGGGGGGGGGGGGGTATTCGAGAGGTTTCCGTGCTCAGTATACATAACTTAGCTCTAGTTGGGATTCAAACTTGAGTTCTCTTGTTGGGTAGCCTAGTGGTATCTGTTACTCATACATTATTTTTTGAAGTCTGTAAAATATGCGTATTCTGCTAGTGAGAACCGTATATGTTTACAGCCAGACACGGTATTATAACGTCTGGGGTTATAAATCTATGTCATGTTATTGTTTTCACAAATATATATATATATATATATATATTTATATATGAGGCTTATTTATTTTCTTCTTAAACAATCACTTCTCTGACAATAGACTTATTTTAATGGACTACTGAATCTAACTCTAAACTAGAAGAACCTTATGTTTTCAACCAATCCGGACGCTTCAAATCTTTCATCTCATCTCAAGATTGAACCGACCTCTACAAATCCCTTTCTTCAACAATGGAGTCAGGAGCAAATAACTCGGTCGGATTATATTTCAAGGGAAGATAACTAGCGGTCGTGTGAAGCACATATGTCTCTTCCCTGCCGTAGTTGTGTGGACCCAACAGAAGTACGTGCTGTTCAGCCCTATGTTTTGAATGTGAGTTTATTCTACAAAACAACCCTTACAATAACAGCATTGAGTTTTGTATTCTGAGCATTGTATTTCTAAAAGGTAACCTTAGTATTAGAATGGCCTTGTGACGGTCCAGGTGTTAAAAATACAACTCCAGGATTTCCCCCAATGTTAAAAAGAGGTCTTTAGAGGGGAGGTGGAAGGTGGGGTCTACTTTGTGCCTGTGCTGTTGACGTCAGTCCAATCACTCAACGTAGAAATGAATCAAAATATTATTTGTAATTAAAGGTGAGTACTGAAATAATCCCCGAGTCACCAAAACATAAACCCAAACATTTTGGTAGGACGGGTGACATGAAAGTTTCACAATGTGCAGAGAGAATTTTAGTCATGAGGAAATGAATGTTTGTATTCAAATTTGTAAGACCATAACACAAACTTTGTCTTCCCTTTTGTTTTGCATATAGTTTTATTCAAGCTTTACTGATAAAGGGAGCATAACATTGTCACAATATGCTAAACAACATTCAATTTAATGACTATGTTTTCTACTGATAAAAGCTAACGTCGTCTGCTATTCTGGAGGTGCTTTTCCCGCATAATTTGTTTGTTTGTTAAAATGTACATCTTTCGGATGTTCCTTCAGAGTTGAAGATAATTTACTTCCTAGTCTAAACTCCCCCAGGACGACGGGGGATGGCAAGCGGGCAAGGTATGAACCCGGGACCATCGAGAAGTTTGAATGACAGTCCAGCGCGAATACTGCACGGTCAGACAGCCATCCATAATATTTTTATTGCAGTGCTATGCAAATAAATAAATAAATACAAACCAATAAAAGTTGACTTGTTATATGTCGTACATATTGGACTTTGTCTATGTCTCAATTTTCTTTAAAAAAAAACAAAAAACACTCTCCACAAGAATCACATTTTTAGTCAAAAAATGATCTCCATTTACTGTACTATGCCCAAGAAGCTATTTGTGGCCAGGTCTCTTCCAACTAACAGTTCCAGACCGACAGCAAATCAACGTAGAGTGCACCAAAATGATCTAATTAAATTCAGATCCAAAAATCAATTATCTTGGCAACTTTTTTTGTTTTTTTTTTCGAACCCCTGAACCCCTAAAGCTGGGTTCAGGGGCGGACTGGCTATATGGGCAAACGGCCAAATGCCCGGTGGGCCGGTACCAAATGGGCCGGTCTGGTCGCGACCAAAGAAAAAAAAATTCAATGCAGACAACTTTAAAAAAAAGCGACAGCAGCAAGACACAAAGGCCCGAACCCGTTTTTTTTTAAATATATTATTTTTATATTTTTATTACAATTAACTTTGTTTGAAATTCAACAAGAATATCAACAAAAAAATACACTATACACTGTACGTATTATCATTTCCAAAACGTTAGACCGTACTTTCAGCTATGCACGAGCGGCATTGACTGCTTTGATGTCTTCGAGATTGTGTTTGGCCTAATCATTTTGCTGGTCGGCATGGGCATTTGATGGCACTCCCATTTTTTTTTGCTTCTTCCCTTCCACCGTCTTTTAATGGTTCCAATGAAATTGAACCAAAAAGAGGGATGAGAGAGGTTAAGTTAGAAAACATTGATATTACGCAGCAAAAAATAGGTGCGACAATTAGTTCTTTAACAATATTTAATAGAAAATAACTTTAACACATACACACAGCCGCGAAACTGCAAACCACCCAACTTATTCACTGCTCAATATGGGTATAAAGCTCTACTTTCTGCGATTTGAAAAGAAAAAGCAAGTTTCTTTTTGTTTATTTTTAATAGCATAGATCTAAAAATACTACACTTAAGGCTTACAAAAAAAAAATTAATAAAAAAATAAATCTAGAACTAAATCAATTTTAATACTGTTATAATTAATGGCAAACTTATGCTTAGTATGAAGTCATTAATGATGAAAATTCTTAACAATAATTACAATCTATACTAATAAAAGGCAAAGCCCTGACTCACTGACTCACTGACTCATCACTAATTCTGCAACTTCCCGTGTAGGTACAAGGGTGAAATTTGGCAGGCGCATTCCCTACAGCTTACTTACAAAAGTGCAGCAGGTTTCGTTTCCCAATCGTACGCGTAACGGTCGTAACGGTCGACAACGTCCGCCATGTTGAACGTTCGTATTTATGGAGCCATCTTCACGAAACTTGGTACGCGGCTTCCCTGCGCTAACCGAAACCGTTGAACAGTTGACGGTGTTGTCCATCCAACCTACAAGTCGGCCTGCAGGGCACTTGGTTTGTTAGAGGACGATGTCAACTGGGACGAGACTCTCCAGGAAGCTGCTCTGTCTCGCTCACCTCAAAAGATCCGTGAACTGTTCGCTGTAATGCTGGTCTTCTGCCAAATGGAGAACCCCTTAAATCTCTGGGAAAAACATAGAGACAGCATGGCAGAAGATGTTAGGAGACAGACTGAAAGAGATCATGGAGGAACAGAAGTCCAACAGTGGTTGCCTATGATCTACAACAAGTGTCTTCAGTTGCTTGAGAACTACGTCATTGCTATCGGAGGTCTCTCTGTCGACCATTACGGGCTGCCTTCACCTTCGAGAGAACTGGCAGAGGTTACGTCGAATCCCGAGTACTTGAGGGAAACCTCTTACGACACCTCGGAGTTGGCCAATGTAGTCTCAAACAACGAGCCTTTGCTGAATGGTGACCAAAAGAGAGTTTACGAGCAAGTCATGAGGAGCGTTGTCTCGGGCACTGGCACGGTGTTTTTTCTTGATGCTCCAGGAGGAACTGGCAAGACATTCCTCATAAACCTTCTGCTTGCGAAAGTCCGAGCGGAAGGTGACATTGCTGTAGCTGTGGCTTCTTCTGGCATTGCAGCAACTCTTCTTCAGGGTGGGAGAACTGCTCATTCAGCTTTCAAGCTACCTCTCAACCTCAGCCACACCACTGATTCGCCCTCCACGTGCAACATATCAAAGTTGAGCAACATGGCTGAAGTGCTAAGACAATGCAAGCTGATTGTCTGGGATGAGTCCACCATGGCACACAGAGGGGGTTTCGAGGCTTTGGACAGGACCCTCCAAGACATCCGAAACACCACCACACGTATGGGAGGCTTGACAGTGTTGCTGGCTGGAGACTTTCGGCAAACCCTACCAGTCGTGCCCAGAGGAACACGCGCCGACGAAGTGAAAGCCTGTCTGAAGTCTTCGTACCTGTGGCGTCAAATCACTGTCGTCACTTTAAGAATAAACATGAGGGTTCATCTGAATGGCGACACAAGAGCCGGAGAGTTCTCTGATCTTCTGATGAGTATTGGTGATGGCAGCTTCAGTCAAGAAAATTATAAAATAGCAATTCCCTCAAATCTCTGTCTCCTGGTGAAGACCTTGCAAAACCTTCGTTACAATGTTTATCCCAATCTAAGAACTCTCCAGCATATAGACGTGTCATGGTTGAGGGAGAGAGCTATCCTAACACCACGAAACGACATGACCACGGCCATAAACCACGTTTTACTCCAAGAACTCCCCTCACAATCTAAAACATACCAGTCTGTGGATTCAGTTGTGGAAATGGAAGACGCGGTGCACTATCCGGTAGAGTTTCTCAACTCTCTGAATCCTCCAGGCACTCCTGAGCATCGTCTCATTTTGAAGGTTGGGGCACCGATAATGTTGCTGAGGAACTTGCAGCCACCTAAACTGTGCAACGGCACCAGACTTCAAGTCACGTCTCTGCAGAAGAACCTCATTGAGGCAACTATTTTCACTGGCAGTGGCTCAGGAGAGACAGTTTTGATTCCTCGCATCCCCCTGACCTCCCCTTTCAATTCAAACGCCTCCAATTCCCAGTAAGGCTCTGCTTCGCCATGACAATCAACAAGTCTCAGGGACAGACACTACAAAAGGTTGGCATTGACTTGAGACAGGACTGCTTCTCACATGGGCAACTGTACGTCGCATGCTCAAGAGTAAGCTCGGCGCAGGGATTGGTCATACTGCAGCCGGAGGGCCGAACTGACAACGTGGTGTACAAAGAGATCCTCAACAAATAACTGTGTATTGGTACATGTATGTTTCTTCTCTATTTCAAAAGGTTTACTTTTCTTCTTAGTGATGAAATATTTAAGGCAGTACATATGACACATTATTTTTACTTATCGGACTAACATTGCAAAAAGCCACACAAAAACTGCGTTGTTCCGGTTATTCCAAAAATACATGCGCTACATTCCCTGCGGTAACACTCCTGGCACAAATGAGAATGTTTTGTTGTTACATGTAGGCCTATTAATTAAAGCAAATTTGAAATGTTAATGCAATAATCCTCCCGCTGCAAAGCGCGGGTATTTTGCTAGTAATTTATATAGCGCTGTCACATCCGATATTTAATGAAAGGAGAATTATATTTTAAATAATGGATCATGGTATATTCATATACAAATAATGTTTTTGAGAATGTACTAGGAGGAAGCAAGAGTTTTCACATTAATAAGTACCTCTCTAACCGTTCTGCTTTCTCTTATCTTTTAATGGAATGGGTTGCCTGAGTCAGCCAGGAAAACCATTGATTTAGCATATTTTAAGTCACAGATCAACATGCATGACTAGATTGACACATGAAATGCGTAAGACGTAACAATCTTATTTTTTTGAAGAAACGTCTGTAATCTATAAGTAATACCGAAAAAAGCTTCAAACTCATTAGGCTGCTATTGTATTGTTTATAGTTTTCAGACTACATACGTGTATAAATAGAATACATTATGTAATCCTACGAATGCATACATCCAGTTTTCGATCCTTAATCAAACTTCATATATATTGTAGAGAGTTAGGCTTACACCAATAATATAACTCATGGGCGTAGCCGGGTGGGGAGGGTCTTCAAACCATCACTTGCCTCAGATCTTATTGTCTGAAAGGGAAACTTAACTTACTGCCCCAGTGCAGCCAACTTAAGCGAACTACAGTCACCAAATTTCATGAGCGTAGCCAAAAGGGGTTTTGTGGTTTCCCTTCCCCCTCCAATAAAAAACTAAAGCAAAACTATAGTTACCATTTTCTACCAGTCGCTGGACTCGATTGAATAGCAGATTTGGTTTTTGAATTTTTCTTATCAGAAGAGTAGCAGGCTAATTGCACTGTAGATACCTCAGAATATGCATTTTTAAAGCTTAAAATAACGAAAATAATGCTTGATTCCGGGGCTTCGTCCCGGACCCCACTGGCGGGAGCTCACAGCGCTCCCCAGGACTCCCTAGCTGCCCTTTGGCGGTGTGTACTGTCTTTCCACTAATTATAGGAAGAGAGTATTCTAGGGTAGAAAAAACTTTCAAAGAATGAAAGATCAGAAAGTAATGAAGATTAATTACATATACACACACACACTAATATATATATATAAATTGCGAAGTGGGGTAAAAATCCCCCCCAACCGAATATATATGACATATGCCATTTGTGGGCCGGTTTATATGGTAATGCCCGGGCCGATTTTGATACCCAGTCCGCCCCTGGCTGGGTTTATGAATTGTTTACACTCATTAGGCACACAAATAAACAAAGCCGAAGTATTTATGTTTACATTACGCAAGATTTATGGGCTTACATCTTTATTGCAATTCGTTCAATTTTGCCAGAGGGAATTTCTGTTTGACTTTTCTGAATTTGTATTAACAAGGTCAAGGAATGTTTTTTTTTCTTTTATATTTGTTTTCGCCATATTTTACCTCCTTGTACTCTCCTTGACACTATGTACTACTAGAAAGTGCTTTAAAGACGAGATGATTCTACTTGCAGTATAGTCTGTACGCAATGGTAGATTCTAGCGGCAGGACCAGGGTCTAACTTTTTTTTTACAAAGTTTATATCATCTCACTCTATCTGTCTGGCAAAAAGTTTGTACACGTTATTTCTCCCACACTAATCTCGGATCAAGCTGAAATTTTGCACAACTGTCTTTTTCACCTGACAAAACAAGAATCAATTTTAAGAGAAAAATAATTCATGTTGAACAAGAAATAGAAATCGTACTTGACAGTTGTGTTGGTATAAGCTGAATTAGTCCCTGTGAGGACTAACGCTGAGTGAATTGTTTTTTTTCATTTTAAAAACGATCATGTTAACATTCATCAAGATACTCCCTTCTTCCCTCCCCCTTTCCCAACTGGTCCAGACAAGTGATAGGATCATAGCGCAGAGACAAGTGATAGGATTATAGCACATTGAGACAAGTGATATTATCATAGCGTAGTGAGACAAGTGATAGGATCATAGCGCATTGAGACAAGTGATAGGATCATAGCGCATTGTGACAAGTGATAGGATCATAGCGCATTGAGACAAGTGATAGGATCATAGCGCATTGAGACAAGTGATATTATCATAGCGTAGTGAGACAAGTGATAGGATCATAGCGCATTGAGACAAGTGATAGGATCATAGCGCATTGAGACAAGTGATAGGATCATAGCGCATTGAGACAAGTGATAGGATCATAGCGTAGTGAGACAAGTGATAGGATCATAGCGCATTGAGACAAGTGATAGAATCATAGCGCATTGAGACAAGTGATAGGATCATAGCGTAGTGAGACAAGTGATAGGATCATAGCGCATTGAGACAAGTGATAAGATCATAGCGCATTGAGACAAGTGATAGGATCATAGCGCATTGAGACAAGTGATAGGATCATAGCGCATTGAGACAAGTGATAGGATCATAGCGTAGTGAGACAAGTGATAGGATCATAGCGCATTGAGACAAGTGATAGAATCATAGCGCATTGAGACAAGTGATAGGATCATAGCGTAGTGAGACAAGTGATAGGATCATAGCGCATTGAGACAAGTGATAAGATCATAGCGCATTGAGACAAGTGATAGGATCATAGCGCATTGAGACAAGTGATAGGATCATAGCGCATTGAGACAAGTGATAGGATCATAGCGCATTGAGACAAGTGATAGGATCATAGCGTAGTGAGACAAGTGATAGGATCATAGCGCATTGAGACAAGTGATAGGATCATAGCGTAGTGAGACAAGTGATAGGATCATAGCGTAGTGAGACAAGTGATAGGATCATAGCGTAGTGAGACAAGTGATAGGATCATAGCGCATTGAGACAAGTGATAGGATCATAGCGCATTGAGACAAGTGATATTATCATAGCGTAGTGAGACAAGTGATAGAATCATAGCGCATTGAGACAAGTGATAGGATCATAGCGCATTGAGACAAGTGATAGGATCATAGCGCATTGAGACAAGTGATAGGATCATAGCGCATTGAGACAAGTGATAGGATCATAGCGCATTGAGACAAGTGATAGGATCATAGCGCATTGAGACAAGTGATAGGATCATAGCGCATTGAGACAAGTGATAGGATCATAGCGCATTGTGACAAGTGATAGGATCATAGCGCTTGAGACAAGTGATTGGATCATAGCGCATTGAGACAAGTGATAGGATCATAGCGTAGTGAGACAAGTGATAGGATCATAGCGCATTGAGACAAGTGATAGGATCATAGCGCATTGAGACAAGTGATAGGATCATAGCGCATTGAGACAAGTGATAGGATCATAGCGTAGTGAGACAAGTGATAGGATCATAGCGCATTGAGACAAGTGATAGGATCATAGCGTAGTGAGACAAGTGATAGGATCATAGCGTAGTGAGACAAGTGATAGGATCATAGCGTAGTGAGACAAGTGATAGGATTATAGCGCATTGAGACAAGTGATAGGATCATAGCGTTATTGAGACAAGTGATAGGATCATAGCGTAGTGAGACAAGTGATAGGATCATAGCGCATTGAGACAAGTGATAGGATCATAGCGTAGTGAGACAAGTGATAGGATCATAGCGTAGTGAGACAGGTGATAGGATCATAGCGTAGTGAGACAAGTGATAGGATCATAGCGCATTGAGACAAGTGATAGGATCATAGCGCATTGAGACAAGTGATATTATCATAGCGTAGTGAGACAAGTGATAGGATCATAGCGCATTGAGACAAGTGATAGGATCATAGCGCATTGAGACAAGTGATAGGATCATAGCGTAGTGAGACAAGTGATAGGATCATAGCGTAGTGAGACAAGTGATAGGATTATAGCGCATTGAGACAAGTGATAGGATCATAGCGCATTGAGACAAGTGATAGGATCATAGCGCATTGAGACAAGTGATATTATCATAGCGTAGTGAGACAAGTGATAGGATCATAGCGCATTGAGACAAGTGATAGGATCATAGCGTAGTGAGACAAGTGATAGGATCATAGCGTAGTGAGACAAGTGATAGGACCATAGCGTAGTGAGACAAGTGATAGGATCATAGCGCATTGAGACAAGTGATAGGATCATAGCGCATTGAGACAAGTGATATTATCATAGCGTAGTGAGACAAGTGATAGGATCATAGCGCATTGAGACAAGTGATAGGATCATAGCGTAGTGAGACAAGTGATAGGATCATAGCGTAGTGAGACAAGTGATAGGATCATAGCGTAGTGAGACAAGTGATAGGATCATAGCGCATTGAGACAAGTGATAGGATCATAGCGTAATGAGAAAAGCTAAAAGCTAAACAAAAACAACTGGTAAAAATATTTCTATTCACACAGATTTATTATGTCCATGTCTATCTGATATATCACTACAAGTCTGATCCAAACTAATTGATACAATTACTTTTAACATAAGTTTTGCTTTTTAAAAAGTATTTCATGTTTTTCCTGTTTTTAAAATCTCGTCAATGCAAATCAGGTTTGAAATACATCACTCATATAAGATAAGATTAAAAAAAACAAACTCGATCGTTAGTTTAAATACAAGCTATAAAGAGCATGAACCCAGGACCATCGAGACGACCGAACTTCAGTCCATCGCGCATACCGCACGACAAGGCAGCCATCCCAGATATCTAAAATCGTAGTCCTCACGCCGTCTAGCCAACTCTAATGCTTTATAATGCAGAAGCTGCAAGAAAAACATTCATATTTTCGAGACCGCTCTATTTATAGTTTTTATGAATTTCCGTTTCCTACTTTCTGTATCCGTGTCAGTGTATATGTGTGATACTTGAAATAACAAGTGAATATTTGGATCGGTAAATCACGTTTACATAAGATTCAAGACCAAGATCACGTGACTTGATGCTTTTGGGCTACAACTTTTTAGAAAAGCTTATAGAAACTCATTTCGTCTGTCTGGCTGGTACAAATTTTTGTATACCTTTTTTTTTTCACCTTTCCTTGCACAATTATTCAGTCTATGACAATAAATGAATCAATACAAAAAATTAATCCATTAGTGGAAATTAATACGTTTTATTTTACATAGAAAAGGGAATTGAACCTTGCAGTATTATTGTTATTATTTTTGTTTTATTTTTTTTAAGTTATTTTTTATATTTTAAAAATACTGTTTTGACTATAATGTGAGTGACGTTATACTGATGTAAGGATTAAGAGAAACAAGCTTCACTGGGTCATGACATTCTGGTAAAACAAGATTGTGGTTTGCAGAGTGAGAATCGGACAAAATTATGGGAATGCCAAAGACAGCTTTACCAGAGCTTAGAAACAGAAGGTCATTGCTGCTATGTAGTCTGCTGCCACGTACAGTTCTGCAATGAAAGACATGGAAATGAGTCACTCTCCAAGAGATATTGTTGTTGAGCATTTCTAACTTTATAGTGCGTGCATTAGTTCCAGTGGTGCGTAGAAACATTCATTAAGGGCAGGTTAAACCCCCAAATTGAAATATCAACAAATCTGTCACTATTTAAGTGTCTATATGTTTGGATGGATCATTTAATAGTAAAAAAATATTTTAAAAAACACAACTTTAAAAAGTGAAATTTTTCACAAAAATAGGGTAAAATAGTCAAAAAACTAAAAAAAAATACATGAACACACATGTCAAGATATTTTAGTATCTATTAAATATTTTCAAATGAAATTTGCACAGTGTCTTCAGCATGTTATTCCAATCACATTGATCTACAATTATTACAATTAGAGAGAACACTTTTTTAAATGAATTTTTAGTGTGGGAACCATAAAACTGTCGAAACTGGTTGGGGTAGGGGTAAGTATTGAGACCATAACTTTAAAACTACTTAATATATTGTAATTCTGGTAGCATATTTTGATTCAATATGGACATAGAACAAAACTTCCAAATTTCAAAGCTCTAGCTAGCATAGCTTTTGTGGAAAGTTGACAAAACCAACCAAAACATTTTGAAAAAGCAGATTTTGAGAAAATCAAGAAAAACCACAATATCTATGAATAATAAAAACAAAAACTTACAATTAAAAGCCTCCTGGTAAATATCCTTCATCCCTAGCATCCTCTGCATTTGAATGAATGTTTTTTTTAACCTGGATATCATTTTTTATATATTTTTTGCATTTAAAGATGACAAAATTCTTTTCTTGTCCGCGAAATGATGTTTCAGCATAATATCCGAATTGTAATCCCAAAAGTGGAAATATCTGCCTTCGTCCAAGTTCCCCATCATTATATACAATTGTTGCATCATGAACAGCTATCTCAAGCTTTTTTCTTCCAACAAATTGGTTTTTGGGGCATCTTTTCCATATTAAATTATGAAACGACTCGTTAGAATTTTATGTGCCACCATGTAAACACTTTTGCAACAGTGCATCTGATATTAACTCTTCAAATATTGATTTCATAGATAGCATCAGTAATATATTTGGGGAGTTTATTTTTGTTTGCCACTGCTATGTTTTGTTCTTTTGGACGCCAATAGCCGCAATCACTGTGGTCTCCACACCTGTGTTTCCGAATTGCCCAAATTGCCTATTCATCTGCAGAAGGTTGTTGGTATTATTTCTAATGGCACCACCATAATGGCCCTGGATTCTTAGAATTGCTGCTTGAGTTTAGCCTTTTTACTCCTTCCATCCCTTTGTAGTGTTTGCCATCTTCTTCAAAAACTTTTCCTTTGTTAGAATTCTTTAGGTCCATAAGTCGACGTCCCATTCTTTTCTGTACATGACCGCAGCATTCCAACTTTTCAATCGTCTTACCGGGGTATATTGGTGGATCTGCATCTGCAACAGTTTTATAGCTTTTTGAGTCACCATCTCCCAAATAGCCTGTATAGTTTAAGCCGTACATCTGTGAACGTCGGAAAGTTTGTAGGATCCCTTGTGATTCCATCGCACCAGAAGAGCCTGTGATTAGCGTCACATTCAGCTGCGTGGTTTGCTTTCCAAGCTACAAACTGTTCAGGAGTAAGTTTCTTTTTGCTTTCGCAACATTTTTCACAATAGTTACTGCTGGTAAATGTGTCTATTACTTTAGGAGCACCTCCAGGATTAACGGAAAGTACAGTTGCAACTCCATTTTTTGACACGAAACCACGCCTCTGCCATGTTCCATCGCACGACACAGTGACATCCGATGATGGCTGAGAAGCTTTGAATTCTTCCGCAGCTGCTTCTTTGCATTTGGTAGCAACTGTCTTAGTGGCTTCTAATATTTTATTTCTAAAATAATTGCTTCTTGTAATGCTTACCGGTGGTGGCATGTTCATATTTGCTAGAAATTTGTTACTTTGTTCATAATGGCATCCAATGGAAAACATAGACAGTTGAAACCTTAAATTTATATTTTCCTTAGAACTTTAAAGCATGAAAACATGTTTGCAATCCAGGCACACAAAGGATATAGTACAGTTAAGTCCAGTGTTTCTTTCAGTAGCTTGAAAGCCACAATGCTTTTCACAATTAGAGCAAGGAAATTGATTCACAAAACACAATAAAATTTGAACATCAAACATGCGGTATCCAGTCATATCATCCAAATAAATGTTGTCCTGTTGAACACTATCATTTAATTTAATAAATGAACTACTTTCAGGAACATTTCCAGTGTTATCATCAGGATTTACTGGATCTAGCTCTAATATGTCCTCAGAAACCGGTTGAATTTCACTGACTTCAGTCTCGCTAGATCTAGACTCAGTTTCAGTATCATGATCATCTAGATCTAGACTAAGCTTTTTAAAAAACCTATTACCATGGGATTTCATTTTCTTAGGACGATCTTTGCGTGTTCTAGGCATTGTTATATTTAAATAATATTAATTAAAATAAACTAAAACACACTTGAATGAATACAAGAGTAATACAATGTAGAGAAATAAACAGTGTCACAGAGCACCGACAAACGTGGGTAAAAATAGTAAACAAAATGGCTGCCAAAGAGGCTTTGTAAGAAACGTTCTGATTGGTTGGATAGAGAGATAATATAAGAATCTATTTTAATTTCAACCAATGAAATTGAAGCTTTTAACTAAAATAAGGCTTTAAAAAAATGTATCTTGTTTAAAAAAAAGAACTGTAACAGTGAAAAAAAAATTAAAATCGGATAATTAGAAAAAAGTTAGAGTATTTTAAAAATTAGACAATGTCTATGCATATTTAATGAGGCAAAAGCAAACATTAGTCATGTTTTTATTTTAAATATTTAAAATATTTATTAATATTTTTTCTAAAAACAAATTACAGATTATTATTCAGAATCGGATACAGTTTCTAATTAACGTAAAAGCTCAATTGACATAATTTTGAAAAAAAACAACAACGACGTGTATAATAGAAAACAACCTGCCCTTAATATTAGGCTCTCGATTGTAACAAAATGGCCTAATTAATTATAATTTTTTAAAAAGTTACATTATCAGATTTGCTATGGAGTGTGTGTTTCTATAGTGATGGTGAGATGAAGTTAGCGGTTGGTGGCTAGACAGTGTGAATGGTGTGAGATAAGCGGAGTTGTTGTACGCTGTCCTGGGTAGGCAACTCAGAATGTGTAAGTGAAAAAAAACAACGTGTAGTGATCTAGATTTTTTGTTAAAATACCATTTCATGTACGAAGTGAAGTCCACCACAATTATTTATTTTTATCTCATGTTGAATTCGTGTATGTCATGATGAAATGACCTCCACAGCATAACGAAGTTTTTCAAGTTTTCTAAGTTTAGATCTAATACACCTACAGCTGTCTACAAGCAGTACTCTACCACAAGTCTAAGACCGTCAACAACACGCATCGAATTTAGCTTATAATATACAAGGGAGAGAACCTATCCTATTCTTTCACTATTACAAGGTACATAATTAATGAAAATCAATTTGTACTAAGCTGTACACTACATATAACCTCCCAGCGCACAATTGAACGAATTAAACGGGATCGGTGATATTCAGTGACAGGTTTTAGTAAGTAGTTATTTTGTTGACGTCTCTCTTCAAGATTGAAAATAAATGCACTGATTAATATTTTTACGAGCAGATGAGACTCATCTTACACCAAACAGACCCATATATATACATAGTATATTATGAAGACTTGATCGGAAGTAATAATATATCCCGAATATCAATTAACCTCGTTACATGACTCCATTTCTAAGCCTACTCTAACTTCAACCACTGAACACGCATTCGCACCATTCCACATTCACACTCTGCTGCGCACGTAACAAATGTCTTATTTAAATGGAAAGAAAGTATTAGTCATTGTAATATTATCTTCCTTCTGCTCAATTATATATTTATGATAGACATGCTTTGTTTTCTAATATTTCACAAATGCGAAGACCCCTGTATAGTCTTGCACTGTGGTAAATCCGCCCCTGAGGAGAAATGATCTCAAATTAAGCTGTTCAGTTACAACAGACATTGGCCCCAAATCACCCCAATAGAAAGGAAACTTTATGGAGAGCTCCCTGATTTGGAAACCACTGCGCAGTTCATCTCATGTATTGGTCTACTCATCTGAACACTTTAACATAACAATGAGAACGAAGAAGAAGAAGAAGTTACAACAGTTAGTCAAAGCATTGCAGGTCTATATTTTCTAATTATATATAATAGTCAAAAGTCATTTCACTGTCTTAAGAATGAGTAATGTAGCTTACTACAAATGTCGGTCAGCAATAATAAAAGTCTCCATTCTCCAAATGTACAGGCTGTCAGGTCTGTGGCTGCTTGTCTCTCCTCAGGCTTAATTCTCAACGCTCTAAGCCCTCATCTCCTAGTACAAGCAAGGCTTAGACAACTGATTGAGGCTTTTACCAGTTAGACACGGGTACACACAAATACACTTACAATCGCACTTAGATACATACACATTTACACACATACACGCAATTGTGCACACTCACACCAACAGCTCTGACACGCACACCTTCGTATTTCATCCAAAGGCTATATATAGACCCACATAACGTGGTTCTGGTGTAAGACGATACCCTTGTCCAAACACTTCTAGAGCTGACTGGGCTCCTTACAGCAACCGCACAATACAAAACACACTCTAATACACTTAAACACACGAGCCCACGGGTATAAAAACACACACCCTTGTATAGTTATGCAATTCAAACCTCTTACATACCATGTTCATTTCTATTTATATCAGTAACTAAGTTTGAATGGAGAAAGTACTAGGAGAAGGGTTATCAAGTACAATGCGGTTAAATTACACAACAAACTATTATATTAACTTTCACCGTCATGTATAAGATTAATTAAAGTATTCATTTTAAAATGGGCATAAGTTAATTCTAGAATATTTTTTTACCACTTGGTACTTATTTGTCAATGTTAGTATAGTTTGGAATCATCTGTTGTTTTTATCAATCGGTATTCGTATGTTATTATTAGTGTAATTTGGAATCATCTATTGTTTACCCTGGAGATGTTGTCACTATAATTGGTATTATTAATAGTAATAACGAATGTTATCTAGCTGAGTTACAGGAGTATTAAAAGTACACGTGATTTTGTTCATAGGTTGTAGATAATAACAATAACTATTTTAATATTTAGAAAATAAATTCCAATAGTCATGGGCATGTCCGTACCACTAGCCCACACTATAAGAAAAACTAAAATTGAAAAAAAGAACAAGAGATGAAAATTTACGTTTAGAGATCCCTAAGAGGCTTCTCGTAAGTTGTCAAAGAGTAGTACAGTTGCAGGCATGGAACATCAACAGAAAATACCTCAATGCACAATGTTAAGGGGAGACTACAATGAATTTGTTTCCCTTTTACGAAGTTGGACCCTGGCCGTGCAATGATGACGTTATTGCCAAATATGTTATTGTTGAGGATTTTATTTACTCATTTATTTTATAAGGAGGGATATTTTCTTTTTTTTTTTTTTTGTTTATCATGGCATTCTGGTTTAGTCCAAGATATTTATAAATAGTAGCAGAGTTCCTCGCTATTATTATTAGTATTATTGGGAGGGGTGGTGGCTTAGCGGTAAAGCGCTTAGCTTCCGAAACGCGGGTCCCGGGTTCGAATCCTCGGATTTTTTCATTTCGGTATCTTTGGGTGCCTCTGAGTCCACCCAGCTCTAATGGGTACCTGACATTAGTTGGGGAAAAGTAAAGGCGGTTAGTCGTTGTGCTTGCCACATGATACCCTCGTTAACCGTGGGCCACAGAAACAGATAACAGAAACATCATCTGCCCCATAGATCGCAAGGTCTGGAAGGGGATACTTTAATTACTTACTTTTATTATCATTATTATTATTTATATTATTATTATATTATTATTATTATTATTATTTATACTACTATTATTATTATTATTATTGAAGAAATTAACTAATATTCATTCTCATGCTGTTAGAGGTAAACATAATTAATTGTAAATCTTTTATTACTAGCAAATCTGTTATGACAAGATAAAGTTATTAAGGGATTTTCATATAACGAGTGTTACGTTCTTGATTACCTGGTATCATAACAAACGATTTCTTTTGTGAAATATGTGATCAAGTCACAACCATAAAACAGTTGAAACAGATTTCCGCCAGACAATGATCTTCAAATCTAGATGCTAAGGCCCTAGACATAACCCACTTTCGAGATAAGAAGGCGGCATTTTCAGCAAGGGCAATAACTCACGTCCCTAAATGATTAAACGCAATCGAAGGCAATAGCAGGAACAAGATGTAAATATATGAGTGTTATTACGTTGTATATTTATTTGGTATTGTATCTTGAAGAACACGGCCTGTTTTAGCTGAAACGTCTTTTGGGTCCTTTCTCCTTACTATGCCCTAAGAACGAGATTATGGTTCGATTCTCTTGAGAGACACAGAGAAAGCTTGATGATAGAACACGAGAAAAGGGATCCTGTCTGCTATTTAATCTACCTCCCTTTCTCTCTCTCTCTCTGTATGACTGTTTTAGCTCTCAATTCTCTTTCTCTCTCTCTCTCTCTGTATGACTGTTTTAGCTCTCAATTCTCTTTCTCTCTCTCTCTCTCTGTATGACTGTTTTAGCTCTCAATTCTCTTTCTCTCTCTCTCTCTCTGTATGTCTGTTTTAGCTCTCAATTCTCTTTCTCTCTCTCTGTTTTAGCTCTCAATTCTCTCTTTCTTTCTCTCTCTCTCTCTCTCTCTTAACACAATGACAAATATTTTAAGGATGAAGCCAGATCTCAGCTAGTTCAATAAAACATACATCATGGGTCTGTTTGATTGACCTTCACCTTACTACTTCACAAGCCAAGAGACCCAACAAATCCCATGTTGACACTCTCTGTTGCCGACTATTTACATACTGCACTAGTTTCTACCCTCCCTTACATACTTACCACTGTCAGCCTCCCCTGAGCCAGCTCGTGCCAGTTCAGCCACTCTACCTTCCATGTGTTTGTTCTCCTTGGCCTTTCCTGCACTGTCTTGGATGTATTCAGAATAATTGATCACTTCCTTCTATTGGGCTGTATTGAATTTTGGTGGTATATAATAGACTTGATGTCCGTAGCGTGATCATTCCTTTTAGATCGACTAAGAAAATAAGAAAGAAAAAATGAGAACAAACATTACATTGAGTGTTTCCTGCACTACATTAGTTTAAAGGACTTAATATGTTTTAGTGGGATTTAGAAATACTATTCTTAATCAACACACACACACACACACATATATATACACAATCGTTTACGATCTTATATAATACAGACGTTACTTCAAAAAAGAAGATGATTACGATCGAAATACTTATCTTCAACATTACTTTATATATGAAACATTAGAAAACATGCCAATAGTTATTGCTTTCTTCTAGAAATTATGGCTGAGAATCTTTTATTTCCGTTGTTCATCCCTGATGTTCTCACATGAAACTCTAAAATGTTGATTTACACACCTGCCAACTTTGAGCGCTTGGTTTCCAACGGCAGAGCAGCTGTCCATTAATATTTGTAGTTTTAACTAAAAATGTACCATCTTCTTAACCTAACTCTCTTGGAACGTCATGAGGCAATGACATCATAAAGAAGAAACGTAGCCACCGTTATGGTCTGACTCTTCTCCACAGTTTATATAACAATTTTACATACATGATACATTTTCTATTTTCTTCCCCACAGGAAAGATCCTTCTCGGTAGTCCCTTTGTTAAACGTCAATAGAGCGTTGCTGTTTCGAAAAACCCTCATCTTACAAGTAAAGCGAATGCGTGAATGTAAAAATAGTATGAAGGAAGTTATCAAAATAGCTAATCGACCTAAATCCATTTTCTAAAATAAAAATATTTGCTTGTAGGCATACATATCTTATATTCAAATATAAAAGGGACTTTATTTTGTATGTTCATGTGTTTTAAAGTATAAAGTAGGTCTATAGATAAATATGGATCTAGAGTTAAATATTGGCTGGGATAGATTTCGTTCTGCGCTTGCTTGGAGCCTTATCTTCTTATCTTATATAATACGCGCAGTGGTGACCTTTCTTGTTAGAAGTACGCAATTCATGATTGGAACTATTAAATGTTTGTCAACACGGTTTTGCAGCTATAGCGAACGAATAAATGAAAAATGCTTTAGAAAAACAAATTTGAATGTTAATTTGATTAAAATATGAAATGCATGTGTTTAATTATAAAACTATCTTTGCGAAGAGAAGTTCCATCATCTTAGAGTTGAATTAGATCTAGGAAAAGAGAGATGTGTAAAATTTCGGTCTTATCTAAAGTCTAATGAAAGAATGTACGTCAGGAATTCTAAATTCGCAGATATAAGGAACGCAGGATTCGCAGATATAAGGAACGAATTTATGTAAAACTGATTTTGAAACACAAATTTGATGCTTATTTTATTAAACAATGAAATCAATAGATCATATGTATTGATTTTCATATGTGAAAGTAAAAAACTATCTGTGTAAAGTGTAGTTCTTAAAATTAGATCTAAATTTAGATCCTTTCGACCTTCTGTCATGTAAACATGTCCTAGATCGATGAAAAAGTTACACTTTCATAGAGTTGGGCAACTGTATTTTTTGTGGGTGTGAAGTTTGTTTTAGGGATACTATACATACGTCACGGTTCCAGTTAGTACCCGAGGAACATTAATGCCAAGTTTTATCAGGATTAATGAAACTGTTTTGATTTCTATGCGAGACATACATACATACATACATACGCCTTACTTTCTGCTTTATAGTATAGATAGACAATAGAATTAAATATCAATTATAAATTCACTGTAGTAGACTTAACATGAAGTTTCCAACTTGAGACTTAAAGACTTAATGGACGGATTCTAGCCTTAATATACAATTTATTTAACCTCGTCTCATCTATTTATTATAGTTTATTCCTAACTCAGAAATCGAAAGTTTTCAAAAGTTTTGGTACAAGAAACGAATTATCTCCCTTACATTATGTAAACTCGATTGTGGAGACTAGAAGCTACCAGAATAAAACTTCAGTTCTAGTCTCGGTGCTGATAATGTTTTTACTTGGTCTTTGTTTTTATTTTATTTTATTTAGAAACACCCGGGAAACTTGTCATTATTGACTTCTTAGGAACAAGACTGCACCTTTGCTTTAGGCTCACCTCCAGGTCATTATTGAGTTATTAGGAACAAGACTGCAACCTTGCTTCAGGCTCACATCATTATTGGCTTGTTCAGAATAAGGCTTTGTCTTTGCTTTAATTAGGCAGATAAACTCTGCCTAACCCTAACCTATGGGCCTGAAAGAATTATTTGATTAACGTACTATTTCTGTCTAGGTGTGACCTTGAGAATTGAAGCTGTGACTAAGTCTACTTCCTGTCAAGCTCATCTAAGTTTTTTTGTTGTTTTTTTTGAGACTTTGTTTGAGGACAGTCAATGAGATTTTTCCCCTTTCAGAGATGAGTGTTAAGTTAAGGAGTGCCTAGTTGATTTTTGGTTACCTAAAAGTAAACATTGCAATCCATGCGATATTTTTTTAAACTTATGCCATGACCAAAGTTTTTAATTTGTTATGTAGCCTATATCTTAGTAATGTTTCACAAGTAAGATTTGACTTACACTTGACACTGAATCAGTAGCTTTAAGTATTTAGAAACTTATTTATCTTACTGTATATGTTCTCGTTCTTAAGTTTTGTTTCTTTAATCATCATTCTCTATCCAATACACCTTGTGTTTCCCCTCCAGCCTCTCTCTCTCTCTCTCTCTCTCTCTCTCTCTCTCTCATTTTACAGTACCACTGTCCAGAATACCAGATTAATCAGCTAAAGAGCTCATGTCCAAGATTGTGAACTTGAAAAGCTGTTACCCAATCCCAGTGCTAACTAGTGGATTATAATATTCACAAACATTGTAAATTGTTTCTGTGCGCACTCAAGTAGTTCAGATATCATTGTGGCTTGATCATAATCATTAGTACAGCTGAACTGACGCACTGTACGACCAGGTTTAACTGCAATGTACAAAAGAGTGAATTGGGGGGGGGGAGTAGGTATGAGAGAGGGTAGGGTGAGGGACAGAAAGCGAAAATGGAGGAAGAGAAAAAAAAAAGAAAAGAGTTAATGGAGGTAGAGAGAGAGGTCGGAGAGAGGTGGGGGCAGAGAAGGAAGTAAGAGAAACTGAGAGAGAGAGAAAAAGAAAGGAAGAGACAGAACTATCTACAGAGAGAAAGAAAACGTGTCTACAGTAGGAGACTATCATAGCAGGTAAATGTACTTACGGCCTATAAAAGAAAGTATTCCACGAGGTCTTTTGTCCTGTACAGGGCACTCCACAGTCAACATGACCTCCCCCGCACTGCTCCCTTCTTGTCTACTCCGTCCTCAATGACCTGGATTGATCAGATCGGGTGTACAACTCAAACTAGTCAGTCCTACATCTGTTAGTCACATTTCCACTCGGTACGGAAATCTTTTTTTTCTCTGAAACAACTTTTTTGTGTGCCTTTGTGACATTGTAAAGGGACATCACTCTAAGTGATGATACTATAGTACAAAGGCATGTTTACACCATGTATTATCAGCTCTTGCTATCTGATATAATCAAGTAAGAACTCAGAGGAGAAAAAGTAGATCTATATGTGTGTTCAACTCTTTTGTTCATTTGTACATGAACACTAAAGTGTACATCTACGTGCCCGTCTGACCTATCAGAACAAAGTCTTGGCTTACGTTGTGGAGGAAATTTAAAATATTTCATCTGTAAGTTGGAATTTTCGTTCTTATATTTTAAGACATTATTTTTAAAAGTTTATATTTTATTATTAAAAACATAAAATCCTATTTTTAATTTCTCAAGATACCTTATAAATACGAATTGGCGTAGCAGGCTAACTGAAAGCTCGGAATAAAAACAACAACTAGAATTTGGAGTGTGAAAAAATATAAAGTCTCTCCTGTTTATTGCTTTCATAAAAATACATTCCAATCTATGTATCACCATTCTAATAATTGTATCATTCTTACTTTTGTTGCGCCTTCTTACCAGTAACCATGTGACACCTCTTAATGGACTTCTTCTTTAAACTAATAAACGACTATCTTTCAAAGGCCTCTCGGGGTCACTATTAGTCATAGGCCCTGGCACAATCAATCCCCTGTGCGACATGGTCTCAACAAAAATGTAAATACGTAGAATTAAAGAGAAATTAGAATCAAATAAATAGGTCTTCGGCTTGGGGAAAGAGACATACAAGAAGAACGTGTCCAATACTTCTTTCTACAACTTACAGAGACATTTTTTTTTGTCTCTTAATAACAAATGAATGTTAGATTTAACAATAAATGGAAAAAAAATTACCCCGTTACATCTCTCCCCCCCCCCCCCCCCCCCGACCCGAGACAGAGTCCTGGTTAAGCAAATGTATTCATCTACTAGACTGTTACAATTCCATGAACAGACGTTTAGGTCGAGACTTATAACACGATGACCAAAAAGGTTCTTGCGCATTCATTTATTCAACTCTGGAATGAATAATGCCCTACATGCGAAAATAGCCGAAGACTTTAGATATTTTCTTGATCTCTCTAGCCAAATTTAAATTAATTTCTTTTTATGCTTTGAAAACTTATAACATAAGATAAGATAAGATAATTTTATTGATCCAAAAATAGAAATTCAGTTTGACTACAATTGACAACATTGTCAAGCTAGAGTTTTCTAACGAGCTAGTAATTCTTTTATAAGCAAAATACATCAACTATTAAATTAATAGGAAAATTAAGAGCAGTTTTTGAGATTGGGATCCAGGTTCCACTTTCCCCTCTCTACCTACCTACCCTGTATGAGGTTTTGACTTCAACAGAGGTATTTTAAAAAGCTCTTTTTATATGTACTTTTTTAATAACCTTTTCCTAAAAATACAAATTTGTAGAGTGAAAAAAAAAAAGAAAAATTAAATATTTTCAAAAAGCTTTTAAATATTTGAGCTATAAGCACAAATTACGATAACTCCGAGTTCTATGCATATTATATATAGCAATCTGAACATTAAAAATAAAAATAAACTTCATAGCATCCGACCTAAATGCTGCCGGTAAAGTCATTGGCAAATATCAAACCCCATATGGGCAGCTGTTTCAGAAAAACATTAATAAAATGCTAAAAAGGTTATAGGAATAAAAAAATTCACCTTTTGAGTTTCTGTGCTATTGCTTGACCATCACAAAAGAGATACAAGACACCGATAGCAAAGACAAATAAACACAAAAGCCCTTGCAAACAAATCATTAATTTAATCATCAAATCAACATGTTAATTATACGTGAGTCTGGTGTGAATGTATATTTTGGTTTTCTTTAGTTATAGCTTATAATAAACAAAATTTTTTATACAGCACAAAGTTCTAAGCCTATATGTCGAGTTAAATCATGTCATTAACAACTTAGAGTGAGGGACAATAGATACATGTATATGAATTTTAGAAATTCAGGGGACAGAACTGGGTAAAGTTATTTCAGGTATTCAAACCATCAAGACCCTACGGGGACAGCTGTGAAAAAGTAAGGGTTTTATTTTATTAACTTAGATCAAAAAAGGGTCAAACCTAACTCACGGCAGGTGTATTTTTCAATGAATGTACTCACACATAGAAGACAGCACAGAACTCAGGTAGACTTGAGTCTTGAGTTACGATGAAAAAGCTGTGGAGAGTTGGAGGTGGGGTCACAGCTATTCAGATCGTGTAACAAAGAGAACATGAATTAGACCCCCATGAGTTTGAGGTCATAAGGTTCCAGCAGTCCTTTAGTCCGCATGTTTTCTATTGACTGACTGACGTTAATATTTATCCCGTGACCTCCTTTTGTTTGTTGCTTTACAAGTTGGAAACATGTTTGTACTAAAAATGAACCACACAACGCTAAAACTGAAGTTATGATCAAGTAGACATATATATAAGTAAACAGACATTGTAAGTTTGTAAGACATTTTTTTTCTTTTTTAATTCTTTGAAGTTGAATTGAAATTATGATTTACATAAAACATACATGAATGGGGGGATGGGAGAAGTTGGGGGAGCCAGCTCCCGCTTTCTTTTTAGGGCGTCTCTGTTTTACATTTTTAAAAATACCCTGGTGTTAATTTGCTTGCAAGAAACTGTTCTTTTATTTCTTCCCACAAGAGAGCGCTAAACCTTTTTTTTTTTTTGGCTCTTCAAACACAGCTGTCTTCATTAAATGAACAAAACTGAATGTCAGATTTATAAGACACTAAATAGCCAGACATGTTAGAATTCTGCGTGCATTAAGATTTGAGTAAAAATTGTTTTGTTTTTTTAAAAGGTAAACCTTTCTATTGTATACTTATGTTCTTTCTAATAATCTCCTTATTGATGTGTGTATTGTTTCGTGATGTGCCTCAATGACACTGTTTCTAATTGACATTAATGGCCTACCAACAAAAGTCAAATTATTTGCAGACGATTGCACAAAATAAAGAACAATAAAATAAAACACAAGAAATTGAAATTTTATTAAAGAGAATTAGATTAACTACAGAAATGGGAATCAAATTGGAGCCTGTCTTTCCAACCAGAAAAATGCCAGATAGGAGTAACAAAAAAACTAAAGCAAATAAAAACTGTGTATATATATGTATAAAGATCCACACTGTATATGGGGCAGTGTTATATCATTGTGCAATGTAGTGTGTAATTCTGACCAGCAGGAGCTGCCCATGAGTTCGTGTAGAGCACAATCTCTCTCTCTCTCTTTTTTTTTACTCTCTCTCCTCTCTCTTTGTCTTGCATTTCTCTGAGTATTTCCTGGACTTGGCATGCTGATGTAAGAACTTGACACTATTACATTAATGTCAATGTAAGACAATTGTGAGCGGTGACTAGGCTACAGCGACTATTGTCTGCTTAGGGGAAAACCAAATAAACACGTAGCCGTAACAATAAAGACACGTAAAAACTTTCAGCCTGTGCCAAGCCACAGAATAAATTTAACATTGGTCAATCCTTGGCATTAAGGAAGTCGTAGGAGATTTGAACGGGCAATAATTTGAGTCCAACCTGGCATAGTCTTCTTAGTGTTGTTCTGTTTTTTTTTATTTTTGGAAGTATAGGCCAAAATCCACAATAGTCTTCAATGTGACTTTTATGCGTGTTTTCTATAAGTAAACAACATATGGACGGAATTCCCAAAATGTGTACGTACAAGCACCTGGCTGACCGACTCAACGGTTGATGGACTGATTTATACACACACTAGAATTGGCCGAATGTATGAAATGAATAATCTTGGTTTTAAATTATTTTATTGTCTTTTATTGCAAAGCTTCTATCCACTCACTCTGTTTGTCTGGTACAATTTGTATACAGGCTATTGCTCCCACACTCTTTCTGAGATCAAAACATGAATTAATACAAAATTAAATAATTAGTTTATTATTGGTACTTAATTATTTTGTTTGTTATTGAAAAAATGGTAAAAAAATGTTAATTATTGAGAGATGCTGTATATGGGAAGTTATTTCCCTTGTTACATTTAGTACTCCTACTTCCCATTCTCGGATCAAGTGAAGAGTCGTTGTAATTCTCCATAGTCGATGACAATGTATGAATCAATTAAAAAATACCAATTATTAATCGATTAGTGGTAATTAGTTGATTCTGTTTTATATTGAAAAAAGCTAGTTTATTCCTACAATATTGAGATATGTGGCTGAGATTTAAGCAATACTTTCCCTAAGATAAGCTTTGTTTTTATAAATATTTTTTTAAATATCTTGCTTGTAATTTCAATGCTATTAACGTTCATAGTTTAAGGTTATGTTGAAATTATATGACGATTTGTTTGTCTATCGGGCAACTGGGCAACCATCTTCACGTTCAGGGTTAGTATGTGTCGGTACCATCATCTCGGTCAACTGATGTAACTGTACCATCTTCAGGTTCAAGGTTAGTATGTGTCGGTACCATCATCTCGGTCAACTGATGTAACTGTACCATCTTCAGGTTCAGGGTTAGTATGTGTCAATACCATCATGTCGGGCTACAGGTGTGTCGGTGCCATCATTTTGGACAACTGCTGTAACAGTATCATCAGGACATATTTGGTGTGTCGTTGTCATCATCTCGGCCAACTACCTTGTCGGTCACATTAACCCTGTAACAATGTTGGTTTTTTTACTCTTTACAAGTCCTGCATTCTTATTTAGCGTGTTTGATAAAGCATTTAAAGCATTTACTTTAAATTACAAATCTGGTTAAAGGCAGATCTTTAACAAAGGTGAGCTTAGAATTTCTTAGTCCGTGATCTCTTCTCCTTTCTTCTATTTAATCAAATGTAAGTGCTACTAGGAATATATGCCTAAAAAAATACTTACTAAAACCAATGTAACCCTAACTCTTACCAATGTAACTAAATGAGTGTGCTGACTCAGAAGTACGTAACGAAGGCTGAAGACATTCTAGAACAATGTCTGTCAGTACAAATCTGTTAAACAAGCACCGAGACTAGAAAGTTAAACCTAAACATTCTAGTTCCTTACAAAATCTATACAAATACTTCTAGAAAACGTGGGCCTTTGATTAGTCCATTTACTCACTTTACAGTTTTATAACACAGACAAAAAGGAAACTGTACAAATAAGAAGTGTTCTTGTTGGCCAAACTGGACAGATTTTTCTGTAATCCAAAAGTGATGCTCTGAATTTCTAACGCTCGGGTTTATGTGTTTCTTCCCTCAATAGACCACAGCTCTATCTGGCAATGTTCAAATTAATTCCATTTTTTATCAAGTTAATTTCTTGTTCTGCTGTTAATGACCTTGTACCTGTGACCCTGACCTTTTGTAGCGCTTCACTTTTCGACTTGATCCGTCAATCAGCGCCGTTAACCGCAATAGATTTGAACAGAACCTCGTAGGTGTCAAAGGTTATTTGCTCAGACATGCTGACAATGAAATATGTGTAAAGATATATGTTCTAAATTATTTTAAACTTTTGAATTTATTATAATTTTAAAGCATTTTCGTAATTTCTTCACTGCTAATGTTGGCGCCAAGGTTTGTCTTCTGATACATGTCACTGGCCTTCAGTTTACAGCAAAATAAGTGTAGTCTTCTGATACATGTTACTGGCATCCGGTTCACAGCAAGATAAGTGTAGTCTTCTGATACATGTTACTGGCATCCGGTTCACAGCAAAATAAGTGTAGTCTTCTGACACATGTTACTGGCATCCGGTTCACAGCAAAATAAGCATTGTCTTTGGTAACATGTCTCTGGCCTCCAAAACAAAGCATTCTTCATTAGAAAGTCTGTGGATTTATCAGACAAACCAGTACGGTAAGATGAAGCAAAAAGACCTACTATTTTGTTATTGGAAAGAATATCAGACTGTGATAAGATGACCGACTTACAAGCCTCAATAGCCAATCTGCCTGATAAATTACATGTGTACCATGTTAGGACATTTGCCTGTCGGGCAAGATTTGAATGCAACATATTTTAGTACATTTCTTTTTCAACACGACAATAATAACAAAATATTTTTTAAAAACTTATAAAAACTCCACTCATCAGGGCCTGATTTACGACAGTGGAAAACTGTGGAGTTGATAGGGCCTCGCCCTTAAAGGGGGGCCTCTACAATGCCAAATATTCATAGTAATCATAGAACATAATGGAAATGGGATTGCATGTACACTATCTCTTTCTTCACAACTTGATATTCCTTAGGATTAATTCATAATGTAAGTGCATTAAATATTGAAGCTTAAAAGGGTCTCCACAAAAACAAACAAAGGGACTCTTCTTACTAAACTTACCGCACTGCACTCATCATACTAATTATAATTCCTTTAAAAAAAATACCCATTTAATGTTTGTTTTTTAAAAAGTTCCTCTCTCACACCATGCAGTCTTTAGGACTAGCACAAAGACCAACCTCCTTTACTTTTCCCCAACTAATCTCAGATACCCATGAGAGATAGTTGGACTCAGAGGCACCCTAAAGCTCTCGAAATTAAAAATCTCATTCATTTCCAAGATTCGAACCAGGGACCCTCCGGCTCGAAAGCCTAGTGATTTACCACTCAGCCACCTCTCCTACTCCTTGAAGTGAAATATAATATCTTTTTTTTTTAAATATCTATCTTAAAATTGGTATTGGGTCACGTGATGAATACGAAAGTTTTAACTTGAAAGCTCTTGACCTATTTGAAGTTCTGTGCAGACAGTCCACAAAACCATTGGGCTATCAGAATGTGCATTAAAGAGATTGCAAATGGCAGGTGATACTTTGGCCAACTTGTCAACTATAAGATAACTTAAGTCTACCCAAAACCTACATTTTCCAAGAATGACAGAATACATCTTTTGTGTTGTTTTTCAACTGAAGTGCAGTTTCCGAAAATGCAACAACACTCTTGGATAGGTTCTTTTTTTCCAACTTAGTTCATTTTCCGAGAATACAAGAAGGCACTCCCAGTGATTCTCAATCTTTTGTTTTGTCAAGTACACTTTTTTTTTGGTACCTTTGTATGTACTTTATATTGCACTTTAGTCGAATTTATTTATTTATTTATTGTGATATGAACTAAATCATACGAAATCTCTTCACTTGATTCGTGTGTCTACGAATGATAAGATGTCTTTCAAGCACAGGTTGAGAACCACCAAAACATGCAAACTATCGAGCTCCATCTGAGAAGCAACAGTACAGAAAACATTTACTTTCTAAAGACTGCTTCTTACAAGTGTCCGTGTTTGATCTTGTCATAGAAGTTAAAGAACATTATTATCTTCAGTCAGTATAAGATACACACACGCACACCAAACACACACCACACACATACACATACACACCACACACACACACACACACACAAACACATATGATTGTGAAAAGGTGTCAAAATGAGCCTCTCTCACCCTGCACTTCAGATAAAAAAAAGTGTCACCTTGTTGGTCGGCTCATGATTTGTTCAGCTTTGCATTGTCGGTCTTACTATATGTCTTATCATTACACATAGTGGGCATCTGAGATTTCACTAGATGTAAGTAGACAATGATAGACCAATTAGATTGTTTCAAAATCTACTAGTTTAACCCTTGACTAATTTGACCTTTGACTATTTAAATTTAAACCTTTGACAAGTTTTGATTGTTTCAAATTTCACAAATATTTCTTCAAATTTCTTTGAACGAAAATAATTTATTTTAATATATAAATTTAGTTTGACTTGTAACCATACTTAGCATGTGTGTGTGTGGGGGGGGGTGGATGCACTGCACAACAATGTAAAATAGGTTTAAAACAAATCTCATGCATTTGCTACAGAAAGACAGACAAACAGGAAAGGAGAGACAGCTAGAGAGTTGTCGGTAAGCGAGATACAAAATACATTTAGAGTCTAGACAGACAAAGAGATAAAAAGAGACAGAGAGAGAGAGAGAGAAAAAGAAACGGTCAAGAGGAAGTAATCTAGAAAAAAAAAAAAATAATAAAAAAGTTGTTTTATTTTAAATAAAATTCCTACTTTATGTCAATCTAATTCAGATCAATCGCAGAGTACATCTGTTAAATACATACTTTAGATACACATGAATAAAAGAAAAAGTGTGTCTAGCGTGTTGGCAGCTATATGCATGAGAAATATTACTGATACTTAGTAATTAGAAGAATGAAATGTAATGGTTAGTTCCTCAGAGTCCTGAAAATAAAAACAACTTTTTAATTAATTCGATAATTAATAAAAACATCATCATTACATCTAAACTGTAGTGAACTTTTGGTACTAATGAAACTCATATTAAATCAATTTTAACAGTTAAATTACTACAAAATAACTAAAGCTATGGCATCAGTAAAAAAAAAACAACTGTTAATAAATTAAATAATCATTGATTGTAAAATCAATAAAATGTATAAGTGTTTTTTTCCACTAGTGTCTTGCATTTCATAAGTTAATCTGGTTTAACTTCAAGGTATTACAAAGGTGGCAGAAGATCAATAAGCCATCAGAGTTAAACCTTGTTTAAACGTCGACAGACTAATTTGTAGCAAGGCCTACGACATTTTCTCCTCTACTTCCTATGACAGGTTTAAGTTGGGATGTCTTACTACTGTGAATAGTAATATAATATAATAATATGAGACAGAGGTGTCGCTATCGGAGTGCGAGAGGTACGGCTAGCACGGATGACACTAATCCTAGCGACGCCGCTGCTAAGAAATGCACTCTAAGAATGCGTTTAAGAAATTGTCTCAACACTGCATTTCCTTAAGCAAAGCAAAGACAAAGGTCATCATCTAGAATCTAGAATTCTAGATCTTGTAACTTGATCGTAGAGAGATAGATCGTTCGCTATTTCTTCTTTGTATCCCATATCTGTTTTTTACAGACACAAAAAAGTCATTTCCATTGTCACTTCAGTGCTGTCTATGTCTCCATTAAATGATGTTGATAATGTATTAATCTCTTTGCGTGTTATTTCCACGCGACAAGTTTTACAAGGCTATTAGCTAATCACAGGAGACACGCCGTAATCACATCGTCCCTTTCCAGAAACGTATTCAAACACAAACATTTAAACATCATCTTAAGCCTAAAACTATTTTTAATTCATTCAATAACAAACATGTCATGTTCAATTTGGGCCTCGTTTTCACATTATTGCGTCTCTTCCCAACAATGAATTGCATAATAACATATTTTTATAATATTTTTTTTTAAAATTAAACTTAAATTAATCTCTGGTTTCAAAAAATGCATTGGACCTCCGGCTCATTGTTTTCTTTCCTAAAAAAGTAAGTTGAGCTTGTCTTTGCGTTTTCTTGATTTTCTCGTTAATTAGTTGTTGTTGTTTTTTTCAAAGATTTGAACACAGTAGCGAGCTTTAAAGATTTTCATACACGCAGGTAAATCTACAAATAGCAAAACTTTTTTCAATTTATCGTCTATATTGTAGTTAAGCCTGTTGATAAGTGAAGAATTGTGAAATGTTTTAAATATTTCGAATGTTCCTTCTTTTTTTCTATACAAACTTAATAGCTGTTGTTGAACTTCCATTACGTCGTCTCCACATTTCTTCATATGTTTTATCATTTGCCTTCTTTATTCCTCTCTTACTATCTTAATGAACGTAAACTGGATCTTGAGCATCATAGCTGCTACAAAGCAGTCAATTAGTCAATTAATCAATTAATTATTTGTAATTAATTACTTTGTTTAAGTTCTAAAGGGGAAATAACGTCTACATTATTGAGAGATATACTTGTAAGAGTGGATTTGTTTCCCTTAGATAAGCTATGTTATTTTTAAAGAATGTTTTACAAAGTTTTTATCAACTCACTCTGACTGTCTGTGTGTGTGTGTCTGTCTGCCTGGCCAAAAGTTTGTACACGTTATTTCTCCCACACCTAATCTCAGATGAAGCCGAAATTTCGCACAATTATTTTTTTACCTAACAACACAAGAATCAATATAAAAAAATAATTAAACAATTAGTTAATTAACTATTGGTAATTAATTACTTTGTTTGGTATCTCAAACAAGAGAAAGAAATATTACTTGACTGAAGTGGTGGTCTTAGCTGAATTCGTCCCCTTTTATAAATTGTAGCCTAAGGCTTATTACAAATTTAATTACATGACTGATCCAAACCAATTAATACACTTAATAAAAGCTTTGTTTTTTAAAAAGTATTTTTTTTTTATTTTGCTTGGTATATTTTACTTGTTACTTTTGTAAGTGCTTAGTTACCTTTCTTTTTTTTAGGCAATTCATTGAAGATTTGAAATGTGAATACGTCTTGTGCATGTGTGTGTACATTTGTAAATAATATTCCAGCGACTAGTTTATTTCAAACTTAAACATTTCAAATCAGTTTGAAATGCCATCGACTGCTACCTAAGGCCAAGGTCATTACTTAGTTCACCCTGACATAACAGTGCAAAGGCGTAGTGCGCCCGGGGCAAATTACTTTATTGGAGCCCCCTTCACCATTTTCCATCAAAATATAGGCTAATAAATAAAAATATTTAATAGCAATATAATACAAATAACCTTAGAATGTATTACCTAACTAAAATATCTACAATATTTTTTTTGGCGCTTCTCTGCGTGTGGCGCCTCCCATGAAGGTGGGGCCCGCGGCATCGTTCACCCCTTGCCCTACCTCACAATGACTCTGTAAGAGTGACTGCACTGACCTGGTCAATGATTTTCCCCGAGGCATTAACGACATCATTTTGTCTGGATCATTCATGACTATACGGTACTATACCTAATAAGTAAGTCAATTAAAATAAAATACTTATACTAAGTTGTTTACAAAATGAACACATAATGAACAAATAACGACATTATGATGACAAGCCGTTCCAATGATTTTAATGGTCAGATAAAAAAGGTGCACTAAGCTTCACCTTGAATTTTGAACCTTAAAAAATCAGAATTACTCGTCATAAAGATTGCGAAATTTCCAGTACATCATGTTAGCCAATATCAGTTTCATCATCATTTGTAAAAAAAAACACATAAAACTAAACAATTAATGTGTTTACGACAATGATGCTTTAAAACACCCTACAATAGAAGCAATATAAAGATATACTTTTTAAAAAAAAGCTTATATTAAGTGTAATTGTATCAATAGGTATGGATCAGTCATGTAATTAATTGTGTAACAGATCTAGATTAATAATAATGAATCTGTGCGATTATAAATATTTTTACCAATTGTTTTTATTCAGAGCAGTTTCCTGATTCTGTCTTTCTCAATGCATGCGCTATGGTCCTATCATTGTCAGGAGCAGTTTAGAATAGAAGATTCTAAAGTAGCAATTATACATAAAACACTGAACCATCTTCAAATACAAAGAAAAAAAAATCTAACAAGGTTACAAAGACAGTCTGAGTTTCCCAGTTCGTGTAGAAACACAAACTCAAAATCTGTTCCCTAAGTGGTCCACCCAGGTAGGTAAAAAGGCAGGCTTCAATATTTTCAGAAAGAACATCAGAATGAAATTCTATCAAAGGTAAATGACAGAGAAGAATGGAGAAAGAAGGTTGACAGATTTTGTGTTGTGCCCCAATAGTCCAGCAGACTAAGGAATAAGTGAAGGGGAAGTTAGCTTAGAACCTGGCCTAACTAGTGTCATATAATGATTATCTAATTGATCTGTTTTGTAAAAGCTTCAAGAAAAAAGAAAACATTTCCTTAAAAAAAAAAATTCTCTCCTTCCTTAAGTTAAGTGTTCCTCCGGTGTGACACGCCATTGCAGTTCACGTGATAATATGATAAACTACTTATTAATTGTTGTTTTAAATTATGTTCCACTTATATGCATACTAAATAGATTTTTTTAAATTAAAAAAAAGTAATTTTTGTTTTGTAAATGTAGTAGTTTGTAAGACAGAACTTACTTTTGTAAAATTGTAATTGTGCACTTATAAAAAAAAAATTAAAATCTTAAAACGTATTCATCCTCCATTATTTAACTGCCCTTCTGACACAGTCATTGGGACAAGGTGGCTTAGCGCTTCTGAACCTGAGGTCCTGGGTTCGAATCTTAGTGAAGACTAGCATTTTGAATTTTGGAATTTTTAGGGCTCCCTTGGGTCCACCCAACGCTAATGGGTACCTGACTTTAGTTGGGAAAAGTAAAGGTAGTTGATTGTTATGCTGGCCGCATGACACCCTGCTCGTTAACCGTTGGCAAAGAAACAGATGACCTTAACATCATCTGCCCTATAGATCGCAAGGTCTGAAAGAGAACTTTAATCACATATACTCCGTTCTCAATAACTTGGAAACATACTTTGACTGCATCTTAAAGCTGACTACACACATACACAACAGAATATGACCCCCCTCCCTTTTTTTAAAAAATATCCTTACGTTAAGTAAAACAAATGCTAACAAGATAATCTCACATTTTTGCAAAGCTTCTATGTATTTGAACTGAAGTCAATAGCTTTGCCATGATATTGTTATGGCGTTGTATTTACCAAGAAAGTCCTCTTTTAATTTTTTATGGTTTATCTTGGCACTCTGGTTTATTCCAAGACCTTTATAAAGGGAGGCAGAGTTCAGTTCTTCGATGCCTTCAAATGCAATGTTGGTGTTGGCTGCCTTGCCCTTTTTTATGCTTATGATACCACACTTATCCAAGCCAAAAGACATGCAGATATCGTCACTGAAGCGTTTTACCGTATGAATTAAGATGTGTAACTTATGCTCTTTCTCTGCATATAGCTTTAAATCATCCATGTATAACAGGTGAGACACAGACTTTGTACATTTAGTGTCAACCCTAAAACCGTTTGTAGTGCCATGGAGTAATTTAGATAGTGGGTTAATAGCTAGGCAGAAACAGAGCGGAGATAGAGAGTCACCCTGGTATATACCCCTTCTTATGTGCACAGAACCTAGTTTATCACGATTAACGTGTAGACTTATCTTCCAATTATCCATACAGACTTTCAGTAGTTGTTTTATTTTTGGGTTGATTCCATGAATTTCAAGGGTTTTCAACAGCCAATCATGCGGAACTGAATCGAATGCTTTTTTGTAGTCGATGTAGCACATTATTATTATTATTATTATTGTTATTACTATTATTTTTATCATGGGCGTAGCCAGGATTTTTTTCGGGGGGGGGGTTGGGGAAGAATTTTTGTACCCCCCGCCCCCCCCCGCCCCCCCCCCCCGCCAAAAAAAAATTATATGTATGTATGTGTGTGTGTACGTAATCTTTATTACATTCTGACCCTTCATTCTTTCGGAAGACGCTTATTGTGCCCTAGAATAAGTTCTTCTTGGAGTTAGTGGGAAAATTGTAGACTCTCCGCCATTGCCAGCAAGGGGGTCTGGGGGAGCGCTAGGAGCTCCCCCAGCGCGGGGCGGAGCCCCGCCGCCAAGCACTATTTCTGATATTGAAAGCCAATAAAATGCATATTCTGAGGTATCTACAGTGCATTTTCCTGCTATTAAAAAGTTTTATTTCAAAAACCTAATGTGCTATTCTTACTGACTTACACCCCTCCCACGTCGTTCGGCGCATTTGCCGTCAAGTGTTTCCACAAAAATCTGTCATTGGTAATGTCTGCAGCCTCTTCTCACCTGCTCTGAGGACCTCCATGAATGTGTGGCGCCAAGTTGTACTAGGATGTCATCGCAACTCTTCTTATGCCTAATTCATTTTGTCGGAGAACATGTCCCGCAAACCTCTGTCACAATCTTACTAAGGGGTCGACTCCCAGTTTCCTTGATTTACACGTGAAATTTGGGGGGTTTGTAGTTTGCATTTTTTTGTTTTGTGTTATAGAAGAGTTTAACTTAACTGCGAAAACCCCTGGTTGGGGGGTTTAAACTCGAACCCACTTGGTAGGGGGTTTTAAACTCATAACCTTTTGGTAGGGGTTTTAAACTCAAAACCCCCTGGTAGGGGTTTTAAACTCAAATTCCCTGATAGGGGGTTTTAAACTCAAAAACCACTGGTAGGGGGTTTTAAACTCAAAACTTCCTTTGCTGTGCTAGGGCAAGTGATAGTTTAGTCTTAAAATCTCACCTAAAATAAACAAAATCATAGCAAAAAAATCAGTCACTAAATTATTATAGTTTCATCCAAATATATTCACACTAACGTTGATCTCTATAAGAAATAAATGCCTTAAGTTTCTTGCTTATCGCTTAGTGAAGTCTGCTAGAAGCACTATAAACGGATGAAGGATATTTACGACAATATTTTAGATTAGTATTAGACTTTAAAAAGTGTAAAAGATTTTTTTTTTAAATCACGACCTCAAAGTGTTGCTTTTAAAAAGAAAAATATTAATCTTAAAACAATTTACAGGCATTCATGCGGCTCTTTCGTTGGCCCTACCGGCCCAATGGAGTAACGGTCCACCGGGCATTTCCCCGAATGCCCATATAGTCAGTCCGCCCCCAATTGAAGTCATTGTTTAACATGCATGACTAGATGCAAGACGCTTAGGACGTAATCATCTTTTTTTTTAAATAACGTCTGTATTTTATAAGATAAGATATATAAGACCGTTATCGCTTTTTAAATGCATTTTTTAAAAAGTTGCACGACTTGAATTCGAACTCAAGGCTCAAGCACCTCAAGGGGACTAAGTAAACTTATACCACCACATCTGTCGAGTAAAATTTCTTTCCAATGTTCGATACCAAAGAAAATAATTCATTACCAATATTAATTAACTAAAAGTTTATTTTTATTTTATTCTTGTTTTGTCAAGTAAAAGAAATCTTTTCCAGAATTTCAACCTAATAAGAGAATGAAGAATACAAATGTCCTAGAACTATGACACTAGTAGAGGGGAATGTCACACTGGTACACGGACGAAGTGGACTTAATAAATGGAGACAACATTTACTGACCTTCGAATAGCCTGGGGAGCTTTGGTCTGTAACCAATTTTGGCACAACAAAACAAACCAAATTAATACTTCTGTCTGTGACTGACTTGAAAGTTGTCTCTTTTATTCAATGACTGTGTTGAACTTTTATAGAACATTAAAAGGTTTGACTTCATTCCATTTCTAGTCAGTTTTTTTTACAAAGGCTATATCAAATCACTCTGTCTATCTGGTAAAAGGTTTGACTTCATTCCATTTCTAGTCAGTTTTTTTTACAAAGGCTATATCAACTCACTCTGTCTATCTGGTAAAAGGTTTGACTTCATTCCATTTCTAGTCAGTTTTTTTTTTACAAAGGCTACATCAACTCACTCTGTCTATCTGGTAAAAGGTTTGACTTCATTCCATTTCTAGTCAGTTTTTTTTTACAAAGGCTATATCAACTCACTCTGTCTATCTGGTAAAAGGTTTGACTTCATTCCATTTCTAGTCAGTGTTTTTTACAAAGGCTATATCAACTCACTCTGTCTATCTGGTAAAAGGTTTGACTTCATTCCATTTCTAGTCAGTTTTTTTTACAAAGGCTATATCAACTCACTCTGTCTATCTGGTAAAAGGTTTGACTTCATTCCATTTCTAGTCAGTTTTTTTTTTACAAAGGCTACATCAACTCACTCTGTCTATCTGGTAAAAGGTTTGACTTCATTCCATTTCTAGTCAGTTTTTTTTTTTACAAAGGCTACATCAACTCACTCTGTCTATCTGGTAAAAGGTTTGACTTCATTCCATTTCTAGTCAGTTTTTTTTTTACAAAGGCTACATCAACTCACTCTGTCTATCTGGTAAAAGGTTTGACTTCATTCCATTTCTAGTCAGTTTTTTTTTTACAAAGGCTACATCAACTCACTCTGTCTATCTGGTAAAAGGTTTGACTTCATTCCACTTCTAGTCAGTTTTTTTTACAAAGGCTATATCAACTCACTCTGTCTATCTGGTAAAAGGTTTGACTTCATTCCATTTCTAGTCAGTTTTTTTTTTACAAAGGCTACATCAACTCACTCTGTCTATCTGGTAAAAGGTTTGACTTCATTCCATTTCTAGTCAGTTTTTTTTTTACAAAGGCTACATCAACTCACTCTGTCTATCTGGTAAAAGGTTTGACCTCATTCCATTTCTAGTCAGTTTTTTTTACAAAGGCTATATCAACTCACTCTGTCTATCTGGTAAGAGGTTTGACTTCATTCCATTTCTAGTCAGTTTTTTTTACAAAGGCTATATCAACTCACTCTGTCTATCTGGTAAAAGTTTTGAACATGTTGTGACCCATTTCCTATTCTCCAATTAAGTTAAGACTTTGCACAATTTTTCAATGAACCAATCAGTTTATTAATTGTTAGTGATTATTATTTTGTTTGATATCAAAATAAGGGGAATAAATGCTACTTAATGAGCGATGTGAATGTAAATATGGATTAAATCTCATTATTACCTTTTGACACGTTTTTTTTTCCACTTCCTAGTCTCGGATCAAGTTGCAGGTGCGGGGGGGGGGGGGGGGGGGGAGAGGAGTGATACTAGAATTCACTGGCCAAAAGTATTTGGATCTGTTTGGAAGTGAGCGTTATAAAGCAGGTTGTGTTGTTAATAGGCGAGACATTTTAGTGGAAGTACTAACACAAAAAAAGGAGGGAAGGTTTGGGCCTAAATAAAGAATATGTTGCCAGTGGATGCTAGTCCATATAGAACTAAATTTTAGTGCACGAGATCTACAAATAAATAAAAAAAAAAAGCAAATTTTATCGCTGTCTATACCATTTTGCCAAAAGATATATAAAATAAAATTATATTATTGCATTTTCTTGACATTACTTAGTTTTCATTAGATAGACTTTCTTCCCGGTTGTGCTGAGCTAAAGCATAAGACGAGGTGTGAGATGCGCTGAATCACGGCACCACAGAAGTCAGGCTAAAGTACAAAAATTCTCAAAACTCGGGCGAAATTACTCGTCTTCACGTTACAAGTCACATCAAGTAACTGACACGTTGTATTACTTGATCAAACTTGCAGTTGTGAGTCTATTATAGCACCTTTATATATATATATATATATATATATAAAAACGTTTCTAAGTGGCCGTCATAGATTTTTAGATTCTTATCTCATATGATACAGACGTTACTTCAAAAAAGAAGATGATTGTATCCTACGCGTCATGAATCTAGTCCTGCAGATTAACCAATGATTCAAATGTTTAGAGACAATCTTTACAACCAAATGCAAAAGATTTCCATGCACACTATTTGCGTGTTATGATTATTTCCAATGATTTTTTCTGACATTAATTTTTTTTTATTTGCGTTTATTTGAATTATTAGAAACGATATTTGATACAGCGAGACGTTACATGATCAATTGACAACACGGTTTTTTTTTATCTGTTTGTTTTTACTTTGTTGTTGTTTTATTGTGCAACTGGACAAATGCAATAAAACCACAAAAAAAATTCTTTTTAATGTTGTAATGATTGCAGAAGCGTAGTTTAAGTTAACATTTTTCTATAAGGAGGAATTCATCTTATTATATGATCTGGAAGATTATTCTAACGTTAACGGTTTTATTTATCGCATCGGATTTTCAGTTATTTAGAAATAAGATTCGGCGCAATGGGGAGGGAGTTTCTAGACTTTCTGAACCCTACCTGATATTAACACTTTTGATAACGGTCGAAATTAAGAATATAGATCATTTACAGATTTCGTATAATTTAGTGACTTATCGTTGAGCTAAATTATTTGTTTGGACTCATTACTTCTAGCGAATTTATTTTTTAAACACACAAGCATCAATTTCTAAAATGTACATAACACAGTCCCCCATTTGTAAAAGGTGCAAACATTACATACAGAATTAAAGCAAGGAAAGGGAAACTGGAAAAAATCCAGCCAATGTTTTAGCATTATTACAACATGTATGTGAGCAGTCTCTCAAATGTCCATGTTTTTGGAGATGTGGACATGTCGATGTGGACATGTTGATGTGGACATTTTGATGTGGACATGTTGATTGGACATTTTGATGTGGACGTGTTGATTGGACATTTTGATGTGGACTTGTTGATGTGGACATTTCGATCTGTTGCTTCGGACGATGACTAAAAAACAGAAAAAAATTGACCCTTAGGTTGAAACTTATCCGTGTGTCCACCTGGTTGGGTGAGCAGCAGGATGGGTCATTTTCATCCACTAGTTTTGTACTTCCTTTTCAACCTCTTAACAAATGGTGACGCCTTCGACTCTATTCCAGACCTGATCTACATATGAACTAGATATGAATAACAGTTTCAGAAGATCATTTTTTTAAGTTGAAAGAGACCTGACATATAGATGCAACAATGTTATATTCTTTGTGACATTAAATCCATCAGTTTGTTTGTTTTTTATTTAGATTGTAATCTCTATCCCAAGCTTGGGTGTTAATAACTTGTTTTTAAAGTAAGTAAAAACTGTTTCTATCTGTATAACTGTGGATATAAACAGTTTGACAGAGTGTTGACAAGTTTGTTAAGCTAAACTAGAAGACAAGAGATAAAAAAAAGGTAATTTGTGGATAATGAGGGAGATGTCCCAACATGGAGGGTCCTTGAACTACTAGAACTGGCAGACGTAGAACAACACAGCGTCTGACAAATGTGGTGGTATGAGATAGTGGTCAATCCTATTAGAGTTTGCGATTCGCGGGAACATAAGTCACGTGGCCGGCTTTGTTTTGGGTCGCATATGTTTAACATTTTAAAATCGATGAAAATGTATTGCTTTATTGTTCAACATTTAGAAGACAAATGAAGCAGGGTGTATTCAGTTTGTATAAATGAAGCAGGGTGTATTCAGTTTATATAAATGAAGCAGGGTGTATCCAGTTTGTATAAATGAAGCAGGGTGTATTCAGTTTATATAAATGAAGCAGGGTGTATTCAGTTTATATAAATGAAGCAGGGTGTATTCAGTTTGTATAAATGAAGCAGGGTGTATTCAGTTTATATAAATGAAGCAGGGTGTATTCAGTTTATATAAATGAAGCAGGGTGTATTCAGTTTATATAAATAAAGCAGGGTGTATTCAGTTTGTATAAATGAAGCAGAGTGTATTCAGTTTATATAAATGAAGCAGGGTGTATTCAGTTTGTATAAATGAAGCAGGGTGTATTCAGTTTATATAAATGAAGCAGGGTGTATTCAGTTTGTATAAATGAAGCAGGGTGTATTCAGTTTATATAAATGAAGCAGGGTGTATTCAGTTTATATAAATGAAGCAGGGTGTATTCAGTTTATAAAAATGAAGCAGGGTGTATTCAGTTTATATAAATGAAGCAGGGTGTATTCAGTTTATATAAATGAAGCAGGGTGTATTCAGTTTGTATAAATGAAGCAGGGTGTATTCAGTTTATATAAATGAAGCAGGGTGTATTCAGTTTGTATAAATGAAGCAGGGTGTATTCAGTTTATATAAATGAAGCAGGGTGTATTCAGTTTATATAAATGAAGCAGGGTGTATTCAGTTTGTATAAATGAAGCAGGGTGTATTCAGTTTATATAAATGAAGCAGGGTGTATTCAGTTTATATAAATGAAGCAGGGTGTATTCAGTTTATATAAATGAAGCAGGGTGTATTCAGTTTATAAAAATGAAGCAGAGTGTATTCAGTTTATATAAATGAAGCAGGGTGTATTCAGTTTATATAAATGAAGCAGGGTGTATTCAGTTTATATAAATGAAGCAGGGTGTATTCAGTTTATATAAATGAAGCAGGGTGTATTCAGTTTGTATAAATGAAGCAGGGTGTATTCAGTTTATATAAATGAAGCAGGGTGTATTCAGTTTGTATAAATGAAGCAGGGTGTATTCAGTTTATATAAATGAAGCAGGGTGTATTCAGTTTATATAAATGAAGCAGGGTGTATTCAGTTTATAAAAATGAAGCAGGGTGTATTCAGTTTATATAAATGAAGCAGGGTGTATTCAGTTTATATAAATGAAGCAGGGTGTATTCAGTTTGTATAAATGAAGCAGGGTGTATTCAGTTTATATAAATGAAGCAGGGTGTATTCAGTTTGTATAAATGAAGCAGGGTGTATTCAGTTTATATAAATGAAGCAGGGTGTATTCAGTTTATATAAATGAAGCAGGGTGTATTCAGTTTGTATAAATGAAGCAGGGTGTATTCAGTTTGTATAAATGAAGCAGGGTGTATTCAGTTTATATAAATGAAGCAGGGTGTATTCAGTTTATATAAATGAAGCAGGGTGTATTCAGTTTATAAAAATGAAGCAGAGTGTATTCAGTTTATATAAATGAAGCAGGGTGTATTCAGTTTATATAAATGAAGCAGGGTGTATTCAGTTTATATAAATGAAGCAGGGTGTATTCAGTTTATATAAATGAAGCAGGGTGTATTCAGTTTGTATAAATGAAGCAGGGTGTATTCAGTTTATATAAATGAAGCAGGGTGTATTCAGTTTGTATTGTGGTGACTTACTTTTAGACACATTTCATTTCTAATCAGAGATTTTGTTCTTTTTTGTAAATCTGTAAATTTAAATGGTTATTCTTTACAGTTTTCTCCCCTTCTAACATTTTGTTTTTGAAAGGGCCCTACAGTCTGGACTTATAAGACGTGGAAGTGGGACCAAGCCAATCAGTTTGTCTTTCATTAGGAATCAAATGTGTGTGTGTGTTTTTTGAGTGTTTACAGAAGTAAAAAAAATGCAATATCTTTTTTTTCAAAAACGTAATTGTTATCTTAAGTCTGTTTCACATAAGTTTTACAGTAGGTGTAGGGTGTGATTTAAGACAGATCCATAATTGCATCTCTGCCTCTCTCTCTCTTCTCCAAAAAGTGACATAAATGTTCGAGAAAATCTAGTGTAGTAACTCCAGTGGCGGACTGAAAGGGTTAATGTGTGTGCGGCCTACTGATACACACGACTCAGGCCAATCACAGACGTCAACGGGTCAACGGCTGTCGACAAGGGACAGTACTGCTCATTCACGCAAATATGACTCATGTTGTGGTCATGTGATCAAGAGCCTTCACGGTCGAGAGACAGTGTGTTAAAAAAGACAGTTGAGTCCAGGACAACAAGGCAGTCAGTCTTTGGGGTTCCTCTGAGTCCTCGATAATGTAGCTGTACGAGCTAGAGAGACTAGTAATGTTTATTTAGGCAGTTCTGTTAAGTTCAAGAAAGCATTTGAATTGATGTAGCCAATTTTGTTGAATTGGCTGTCGATGTAATTATAAATTAAATCGCCACTTTGTTACTAGAAGCTCTTGTTGCCAAGTTCTTGAGTTAGATGTGCTGTGTTGTGTTGTTAAGTAGTGTTTGCAGAAGGCCTGGTGGAGAAGATCGTAACAATATCTAAAAGTTCTGGCTTTAAGGCTATTTTTAGCGACTGCTGTCAATCAAAACAAGAACGGAGCGGTACTCGATCAGACTCTATCACCGCCACTCATTGATCAGTGAACATGAAATGCACCAAGATACCTGTGTGTAGTCGCTGAATGAACTCTTTATGTTGTCTGTTGTATTTATGTGTATTTTTCTGTTGTGTTGTCTTTATATGAGAAAAGAGTCCTTGTTATCACCACAAATTTCCGTAAGGATCAATAAAGCAGTCTCTTAGTCTTAATCTTAGTCTTAAAACGAATAGTAATTTTATAAATTTCATTTCCCTGAAATTCTTTTTATATTGCGGATTTTTTTTTTAAGGATTCGAATAAGAGATTGAGCCTTTTAAAAAAATTAGATCAATTATAAGACATCAGTTAGATCAGAGGAGGCGCGGTGGCTGAGAGGTAAAGCGCTTGGCTTCCAAACCGGGGGTCCCGGGTTCGAATCCTGTTGAAGACTGGGATTTTTAACTTTGGAATGTTTGGGCGCCTTGGAGTCCACCTGACATTAGTTGGCGAAAAGTAAAGGCGGTTGGTCGTTGTGCTGGCTACATGACACCCTCGTTAACCGTAGGCCACAAAAACAGATAAACTTTACATCATCTGCCCTATAGACTTAAAAAGGGAACTAGTTAGGCCAGGTTCACATCTAACTTTACATTCACTTTCACCTATCCTTTGATCTTCTGGACCGTTGGGGCATCACACGATCTGTTAACCTTCTTTCTCCATTCTTATCTCTCATTTGTCTTTGATATAATTTCATTCGGATGTTCTTTCTGAAAATATTGAAGCCAGCCTGGGTGGATCACTTCGGGGGCCGATTTTGATTTTGTGTTTCCACACAAACTGTCTTTTGTAACCTTGTTTTTACTAAGCTTATATCAACTCTGTCTATCTTGGTGCATTTTATCAAAGTTTCTTTCAACTCATTCTGTCTTGTCTGTCTGTCTTGTCTGTCTCATTTATTCCATATTCTAGGACATCTTCGCAGAAGTGTTCATTCTTTCTGCACGACTAGATTAACACTGGCCCATACCCGTCTCTACGTACTGTTTTATATTTTTTGTATTCCTTTGAATGAACGTTTGTAACAAACAAGAAAAGAGATAAGGTCCAAGCTCTGAAGAGACTTTACTCTTGCAGGTCATTAGTTTGCTATTTGGATGTTTGTCCTAGTGGAGTTGGGGGCAAATACTGAAATAGATAACTGACACTAAGATCCTAAACCTAGATAGATCCAAATTTGACCTTTTTTCTAATATCTAAATGTTGGTGAATGAGGTGAGTATGGAATAATTGAGTTCCGCTCTTCTTTTTGACTACCTCAACTGGTCATTTTTAAACGTAGCGGTTTATCGAATTTAAAATAAAATCAGTTAACACATTTTTTTATGGTTCTTAAATTTTTGCCTCTCACGACTATGTAAGTAAAACTAGTACCAGTTGTTTACTGTTGTAAATCGACGCATGAAATGTTTTGTAACCGAAAATAACTCTTGCGCATCCTTGTTAACTATGTTAAATATTGGGTTGTCGTCCTTGGAGACGACATCATGTGACCCTCCCTCCCCACTACCCCTTTAAAAAAAATCCATTATTTTTTTTTTTTTAACGAATCTAATGTTTCAATAGTTCTTGTTCTACAAGTCTGAATGGAATCCATGAAGTAATCAGTCGGCTAAAGGAAATACACTGAGTCTCTGATGGCTTGCAAGTTCCCTGAAAGGGGAACAGGTTACTCGTCATGTTTTCCTTTATGTGAACATGCTTGGTTCCTTGACAAACAAAACCGCATTCATTCAACAAGAATAGTTCCCTTAATGAATAGGCGTAGACCGCCCACATCACTGTTAAGCCAACAATAGCAGGTTAGGCCGAGAATAGCAGTTGGAAGCATTATGCTCAATGCATAGCATAGCCTGTGTTGTTGTGTTTTAGCTTTATTATGAGCTGGTGTACTCAGCGAGACAAAATTAAAACACAAATATTTATTTATTTTAAAATGGTTATAGGTTGTTTTAATAGGGTTAAGGTGGAAGGGGGGGGGGGCTAACCACCGTGACCACTCACCTAATAAAATTTCTAAATTCCGTCCTTATAACACACACATACACACACATACACACACATACACACACAATACACACCCATACACACACAATACACACACATACACACACATACACACACACACAATATGTCCCTAACGCCTTTTATTTGGCTATTTTGGTCGTCAGAGTCAATAAAGCCTAGGTTTTGTTAATCTTAGGAGTTTGTCTGTACATCACGTTATTTTACTGAAAAATGATTTATAGTCTAGATGTCATTTGATAAGAATGTCATAAATGTCAAGAACTTATTAAAGATTTATTATCTTAAACAACTAGAAATGGTCAAACAATAAATAATCTCTTAAACTACACAATCCACCTGGATAAATGATCTGACTCCAATTACTTTTAATTTAATTTTTTTATTGGTCAAAAAAATGTTAAACTGCAATTGTCTGTGTCGTCAATAATTATTTTTATCCAGTGATTCAACTATTTTTGTCCAGTGATTCAACTATTTTTGTCCAGTGATTCAACTATTTTTGTCCAGTGATTCAACTATTTTTGTCCAGTGATTCAACTATTTTTGTCCAGTGATTCAACTATTTTTGTCCAGTGATTCAACTATTTTTGCCCAGTGATTCAACTATTTTTGTCCAGTGATTCAACTATTGTTGTCCAGTGATTCAACTATTTTTGTCCAGTGATTCAACTATTTTTGTCCAGTGATTCAACTATTTTTGTCCAGTGATTCAACTATTTTTGTCCAGTAATTCAACTATTTTTGTCCAGTGATTCAACTATTTTTGTCCAGTGATTCAACTATTATAGTCCAGCATTCTTCATTTAAATGACCGTGTCCTTATGACTCGGCGCATTGATCATTTTTAGCTATTACCACCTCTTTGTTTTTTTACTCTTTGTTAAGACTGCCAATTACAGACAACTTTAATGTTATCCTGATTACATCTGGGAATTCGGTTGAGATTGTAAATACTTACTAGCTCACTTGTACCTGGCACCTCATTATGATGCTGAAGTCAGTTTTCGTTGTTTTGGTCATGTAACAGTAAACTAGCAAACAGTTGATTTGTGTTACTAGCCCTACAGGCATTCTTTTAATTCTTGTGGAGAAAACGTATACTTGTGTTTGTGCTGAGCTCAAGACCACGTGATTCACTTTGTACAAAAACAAATTTCTCTAGATTATTTATAGAACATTAGATCCTGTTAGATTCCAGCCAGTCACTGACCAATACAAAACATGATGTCCCACAAGTCCACAGACTTTGTTGATGTTTTGGTTCATGCCGGTCTGGACCTTAGGCCATCTTTCTGTCCAAACAATTGACTAATAAGACTGTCTGTAACTATGCGTCCGACTAGTTCGCTTAATTGCTTCTGTAAGGAGGAAGTCTGGGGAGAGGGAAGAATCCAATGCTAATGATTCACTCTCTGAAGTTTATATCTGATACATTGTCTTAAGTTTATATTTTATCTTATCTCATGAAATACAGACGTTACTTCAAAAAAAAAAAAAGATGATTACGTCCTTCGAGTCATGCATGTTAACCAATCACTTAAATTCTGCCAAGACATTGGTTTTCCTGGCTGCATCAGGCAACCAATTCCATTCTCTAATAGAACTAGGGAAGAATGAGAATTAGTACAAATTTGTCCTAGCATATGGAATAGGAATGTGCCTTATCTTTGTGTCTTTTTGAGTATTTTATTAGGTTTCATTTTTGTATTTGAAGATTATGGCTCAGTGTTCTATGTATAATTGCTATTTTACTTTTTTAGAGTCTTCTATCATGGAGGCTTTCTAAATTTAGTGATTTTACTAAAGTTGTTACTCTTGTCAAATGTGAATATTCGTTTGTTATGAATCTCACTGCTCTATTTTGTGTCTGTTCCAGTTTCTTAATGTTTTATTAAGATCGCTCCGCCTGCCTACAAATATAAGTGTCTACCAGGCGGTGGTTCTCTTTTAGTCCGACAGATGCGCTGGGCAGGGCACGTATCCCGTATGGGAGACGAAGGTATGCCAAAGGCAGTCTTTTTTGGTGAGCTAAAAGGTGGTCGACGTAACAGAGGCGCCTCACGGAAACGCCTCAAAGACCAGCTTTGGCGTCTACTTTCCTTGGCTGACATAGAAGAGAGCACCTGGTTGCATACGGCGTCGGAACGAGACAGCTGGAGGTCACACGCGAAGGCCGCGGGATAAACATTTGAGACCAAAAGAAAATCTGCTGCCGAGGACAAACGTAGACGGCGAAAAGAAAATCTAAATCGACTGCCTGAGGACAATGGTTATGCTTACCCTAGGTGTGGCAAAATATGTAGGTCACAGCTGGGACTGCGCAGCGACGGGAAATGCTGCATTCCTCACTAATCTTCGAACTCGTAGACTATCCTTAATTATTATTATAACACTATATACAGTGTACTCATCAGACCACATCCGCTGACTTCCCATACATAAGGAGCCATATACCTATACATATACCTATACATATACCTATACATATACCTATACATATACCTATACATTTACCTATACATATACCCATACCTATACAATGTTTGATACATCATACAACTATTAACACTTTTTTAATCAAATAAATGAATTAAACCATCCAAAAATTCCTCCAAAAAGTGTTCAAGTTTGTTTTATTCCCAATCATTTGCACACATATTCTCCTGACATTGTTCAGTTCTTGTATTACTTTCGAAGGTTTCTTGTCAAATAATTTGATAATATTGAATTCAACTGAAAAGTCAATTGTCAAATGCTGTCGGATTACTTGGAGAATGACAAGGATCCATTGTCAAATAATTAAATTACATCAAAGGATCTATTATCAAATTATTCGATGACATGAAATCTCTCTCTCTCTCTCTCTTTCTCTCTAACGTTTTAAAAATAAATACATTTAATAATTCATCACGGTAATCTTCACCTAGCTGTCCCCTTTCCCCCCCCCCCCCCACTCACTCCTTTCCATGCTGGTCAAGACAAGTGCTAGGATCAAAGTGTATCGAGAAAGTTAAAAGTATGAAATTGTGCTAAACAAAAACAAAACAAAAATGTAATCGCATGGATTAATCAATTGTTAGTCTAGATCTATTACAAATGGAATTACATGACTGATCCAAACTGATTGGTATAGCTACGCTTATGATACACTTTATTGTTTTAAAGTATTTAAAAAAAATTTTCTTGCTTTACCACAGACAGCTCTAGTTCTAGGTACTAAGGGGACACAACTTGAAACAAATAAAAATAAAGATTTTGTATTAGAAAATAAATTAGGCTTTGCATTTTATTCATTCTTTACTAAGCACAAAATCATGATAAAATTTAAGAGCCTTGCGTATAGCGAAGTCATACAGTATATCATCAAAATGCTATATTTTACATAGATAACGCTCAATAGAGGAATTGCCAAAATTGATATGCAAGAATTGACAAATTGATCAATCCATTTTGGTGAGTTGTTGAGCTCAAGAACTTCTTAATTAGTTTGAGGCGCAAGAAGCTTCTTTCGCCAGATGCTACAGTTATGGGAATTCTTTAAAATATTCTGAATGAATCAAAGTAGTTTGGGAAAGCAGTGTATCTTTCATTAGTGGACTGATAAGAAAGAATTACAATTATGCCTATTTTATGAGTTTTCAGGTTTTAATAATTACAGGAGATTCCCATGACTTTTTCGTATACTTTTGCTATTTCAGGAGAGTTGCACTCACGTAAACAAGCTGTGTCGTAAGCATGGGCGTAGCCAGGATTTTTTTCGGGGGGGGGGGGGGTTGGAGGTGAATTTTTTTCTCCCCCCCCCCCTCCGCCCCCTCCGCGAAAAAAAAAATTATATACATGTATGTGTGTGTGTGTGTACATAATTTTTATTACATTCTGACCCTTCATTCTTTCGGAAGACGTTTATTGTGCCCTAGAATAGGTTCCTCCTGGAGTTAGTGGAAAAATCGTAGACTCCCCGACATTGCCAGCAAGGGGCCTGGGGGAGCACTATCAGCTCCCCCAGCCTGGTATTGAAAGCCAACAAAATATATATTCTGAGGTATCTACAGTGTATTTTCCTGCTATTAAAAAGTTTTATTTCAAAAACCTAATGTGCTATTCTTACTGACTTAGCCTCCCCGCGCCGTTCGGCGCATTTGCGTTAAGCTGCTTCCACAAAAATCTGTCACTGGTAATGTCTGAAGCCTCTTCCCACCTGCTCTGATGACCTCCAGGAATGTGTGACGCCCAGTTGTACTAGGATATCATCGCAACTCTTATTATGCGTAATTTATTTTGTCGGAGAACATGTCCCGCAAACCTCATGCGACGCTCTGTCAGAATCTTACTAAAGGGTCGACTCCCAGTTCGGCATAGGATTTCCTTGATTTAGACCCGATCTCTATAACTGATTCCTAAAATCTGTCTTAGCCATCTTTGTTGAGCCACATTTAGTGTTTTTCAATTTCGGCAGATGACTATTTACTGCACCTTATTAATGAAGCCCCGCCACTTGTAGAAATGTGTAAACTCTCTTGAATACGCTCTAGGAATTAGGTGACATTAGTTTGCTTTAGATTTTATATCGAAAAGGGAAGTTTTATAGTCAAAATCATCTGTTGGGGGTTTTAAACTTAAAAATCTCTTGAGTTGTTTTTCTTTTTTTTTAATTCAAAACCTCATTTAGCTACGGTCATAGAATTTGGAAACTGTAGTTTGATTTAGAATAATATATGAAGATAGAGGTTTTCCACCCCAAAACGCTATGTAAGAAGATTTTAAACTTAAAACCATCTGGAGAGGCTTTAAAGTTTTAAAAAAATCATCTGTAGGAGAGGTGTTTAAACTCAAAACCCCCAATTGGCTTGGCTACGCTCAAATAATTTTAGTGTGTAATTTGGTTTTTTTTTTATTTATCGTAAATTTTAGAGGGAGTTATAAAATCAAATACTTAATTAACTGTGCTCTTGGAATTTGGGGATGGTCGTTTGCATTTTTTTGTTTTGTTTTATAGAAGAGGGGGATTTAACTACGAAAACCCCCTGGTAGGGGGTTTTAAAGTCAAACCCCCCTGGTAGGGGGTTTTAAACTCAACAACCCTTCGTGAGCTGGGGCAAGTGATGGTTTAGTATTAAAATCTCACCTAAAATAAGCAAAATCAAAGCAAAAAATCAGTCACTAAATTCCGGGGGGGGGGGGGGTTGTTGAACCCCAACATATACACACAGACACAATTTGTTCGTTTCTATTCATTTATGATTTGGCGTGAATGTCTTGCAAATTAACATCAAATTGACAAGCTAGAGATAAAAGAGAGATTTAACCTAATAAAAGAAACGAGAAAGGGACATAACCAAAAAAAATATATCTATTCTGCCCTCTCCAGGCGATGAATATTGTTCCCTGAAGATTTTACTCTTGAACAGACTTGCATAAAAGAAGTGAAATCTGCTACGTCATCTTGGCTACGATAGCCGGAAATGTCGTTACCATGTGACATTACCTCCCCTAACCCCCCCCCCTTTTTTTTTATCATTGTTCGTTGTTCTTTTTTTCGTTCTGTTCGTGAAATGGAAGGGCATCGTATGATTCTATTACTGTCTATCTACATCTTAAAACCCAGTTAATGCGTTTGCTGGACTCGCCACGGATTACACAGAATTCACATCTACAATAGGGAAAACAGACCTGTGTCCCCTTGTGTTACAGAACAATCTGAGCGTCTCAAACTGGTAACTAGAAGAGTAAAAAATATCAATCATAAAAACAGAAAACAATCACAAATGTGTGATGAAAATCTCACAGCACCAATATAAGTGCTTCAGGTTTTAGGAGATGTAGTTAGTTCCACAGCATCAATATAAGCTAGAAAGTTCTCCAGGTTTTAGGAGATGCAGTTCCACAGCACCAATATAAGCTAGAAAGTTCTTCAGGTTTTTGGAGATTTAGTTCCACGGCACCAATATAAGCTAGAAAGTGCTTCAGGTTTTAGGAGATGCAGTTCCACAGCACCAATATAAGCTGGAAAGTGCTTCAGGTTTTAGGAGATGCAGTTCCACAGCACCAATATAAGCTGGAAAGTGCTTCAGGTTTTAGGAGATGCAGTTCCACAGCACCAATATAAGCTGGAAAGTGCTTCAGGTTTTAGGAGATGCAGTTCCACAGCACCAATATAAGCTGGAAAGTGCTTCAGGTTTTAGGAGATGCAGTTCCACAGCACCAATATAAGCTGGAAAGTGCTTCAGGTTTTAGGAGATGCAGTTCCACAGCACCAATATAAGCTGGAAAGTGCTTCAGGTTTTAGGAGATGCAGTTCCACAGCACCAACATAAGCTGGAAAGTGCTTCAGGTTTTAGTAGATTTAGTTCATATTTTTTAAATCTTTTTTTTTACTAACATTACGTCTTTGCAACTACAAAATTCATTGACCAAATCCTTTATAACTGACATTAGATGACAGAACAGTTTTATTGTTGTTATAATGATGTGTTTGTTTATAAAGATACGGTATTAAATGAGTTAAATCATAGCGAAAATAGTTTACAGAAATGTACGATAGAACAATACGATCTAATAGGATAACAAGTTTCAGCACTTGCAGAGTTAATGTCTTTGCTGGAATCGCTACGGCTTATACAGAATTAACCGAATTTTAATAAGACACAGTTAAATCCATCGGACATCATGCATTATTCCAGCCATTGTCGACCTTTCAATCTGAGGGGAAAAGTTTACAAAACTAGAAATGAAAATTACATTTTAATAAATGCAATAATGACTCTAAATTTCTTTTTTTCCAGAAACTGAATCCTATAAGGAGTATGAACTTCACTAACCAGTCGTATATTTTTGAACGGTACAGGCCAATAACTTCTATGTTCGAAGAGTTTTCCCCTGTCGGTGTAATGGCTGAAAAAATTTTGCCACCAGTTTGGTACATCGCTGGCTTCGTTGGCAACCCAATCTCGGCCTTTATCTGGCTAGGGCAGCGCATGCGTAGGAATAACTCATCTGCCGTGTATCTCGGCTTCCTGTCGTTGACGGACATGATATTCCTGATTCTCAACCTTATGTATCTTTTGCACACCACTTGGGGCTACAAGGTATACAACGACCACGTCTCTTGTGAGATATTTCTGCTGGCCTACTACGTACCTCAGTATCTGTCCACGTTTTTAGTTATGGGCTTCACCGTGGAACGATACGTAGCAGTGTGCCATCCTTTCATGAAGGAGAAATGGTGTACCGTTAGGAAAGCTCTGATCATCATCCTGTTTCTCTCCACCTTCTCATTCCTTCTGGCCTCGGCACACAGTTACCTCTGGGCCTACCACACTGACATGGACGTATGCTCCCACCGTCAAAACGTCGATTCTGACTTCATTACTTGGTGGATTCTAATCACGGACGTGGCCGTATTCGTGCTGGTTCCGGTCATCGTGCTGATCTTCAATGTCATGGTCATCAGGGAAATCAGTAAAATTTCCAGGAACAACGTTGTCCACCGACAGCAGAACCGCAGAGGAAATGGGGTCACTTCGACGGTAACGCTTCTGGCAGTTTCGTTCTATTTGATTCTAACTCAGATCAGCGCTACCGCGGTGGGTCTTTTGCATCAAGCCTTTCCATTCGGAGATCCATTCATGTCTGATGAAGACATTCGCAAAGATCAGACATGGTCCAGATTCTTCACCTTCCAGGATGTTAGAAAAGTTGTGGAGGTCATCTGCCTTTCCCATTACGCCATCTATTTTTTCATTTACTGCGCCACGGGGAAACACTTTCAGAAAGAGGTCCTTTATTTACTGACGTTGCAAGGGAGGCTGCCCTTTCTCGCCACCATGCTGTCCACAAAACGCAGAAAAGAACATTACACTATGGTCTCAACCAATGGATGCGCAGTGTCCGAGATGTACACGACCAATATGTCTACCACTATATGAGCCCATCCTCCAGTTTGACCAAGAAGCAGACACCAGTAGCATATTGCCCTTAAGGGGCAATGACGACGTTACTGTACGCAAGCTGGAGAGTGGGCACAACCAAATCATGGCTCAAGCCGAATGCATTGTCATTCGAGTGACCACAGTGTGAGCAAAACTTGCTAGACATCCCCCCACACGAGCATCGAGGCATGCAGGTAGAGTCACTCACGGGAGACTATAGAAGCTCACATCAATCTCTCAACCTAATCATATCAATCGTCAGATGTACACGTATGATGGATCAAAGATGGATTCACTAACGTGATCTACTTTACTTCGTATGGATCTATCAATCTATAGAGATATGTGATAACACTGTAGCCGAATGTTCAATGTACATATTATTTATTTAGTTATATTTTCATGTAATGGAATCTGTACATTTTTAAACATATACTGTGATAACTTTGAGATTACCGTCACTACATTCAAAAGTGTAGATCAATTTGTAAATAGTCTGACCAAGAAAAACCCTAATTATATTGAACACATCATAATTTTAGTCAGGCGTCAGCTCAACACAGAAATTTTAATGTTCTGTTTATTCAATAGTCTACTTAAAATAGCGTGAATCTATTGATCTTTCAATATGTGTAATGTTTACTCAACAGAATTAACAGTTTCTTGTGTCCACTCAATAGAGTCCTACTATTGGTACTGTCCACTCGACTTTACTCAAGTTTGATTTCGTAATCTCCTATCTCAAACGGACTGGAACTAGATATAGCAGTCCTCAAACACAACTACAATTCGTGAAAGAATATGTATAGTCTCACTAACAGTCTAGTCTCACAAACAGCAAACGTCTATTTCAGTGTTTCCCAAACTGTGTTCCCCGAGATCCTATTTATTTCCACAATAGTTTCCTGTCATATGAAACTTTCAACCTGAAAGCTGTAACATCTTTACACAGCTGAATCGTTGTGTTCATTCAGGTGTCTGTTATTTGAAATGGACTTGATATTTTTATAAAACGTTTCACATTAAATGGAATACATTGTCTATCATTTTATTATTTGTATCGGTGTTTAGAACCAACTATCTTTTCATTTCGGCCCATTACAGTTTTGAAATATACATTCTCAAAGGAGGCCAGAACGTAACAAAGGGGCCACACAAATGAGAAATGGAGGGTAGGGCTAAAGATGTTTTAGCGCGTATCTTTTAATTTAAACAAGGTTACAAAGACAGTTTGAAGTTTATGTGGTAACACAAACTCAAAATTGCCCCCCGAAGTGGTCCACCCAGGCAGGTAAAAAGGCAGGTTTCAATATTTTCAGAAAGAACATCAGAATGAAATTCTATCAAAAACAAATGACAGAGAAGAATGGAGAAAGAAGGTTGACAGATCTTGTGTGGTGCCCCAGCGGTCCAGCAGACCAAAGGATAGATGAAAGTGAATGTGAAGTTAGATGTGAACCTGGCCTGATGTCTTATAATGAATATCTAATTGATCTAATTGTTTTGTAAAGGGTCAATCTCTTTATTTATCAAGAAAAGGACATTTACGTAAAAAAAAAAATCCCTTATTCATGTGTTCTGCTCTGTAGTCCATATCTGCATTTCACGCGAGAACATGAACACAAAACTACTTAGTAATTTTTGTTTTAAATTATGTCCAACTTATATGCATACTAAAAAGATTTTTTCTATTTAAAAAAGTAAACATTTTTGTAAATGTAGTAGTTAGTATAACAGAACTTATATAACTTAGCAATGCAAGTGTAAATTTTTTTTTTACAAAAATCTAAAACCGTTTGCATAAATGAGTTGAGAATATTGTACATTGTAGCCTCCGCTACTAAAGAGCCTTCTTTGTTACTATTAATAGTGAATAGTTGTAAAAGTGGTGTATTTTTATGAAAAAACTGCTTGCATAAGTGATTTTAAAAATTAGATTTTTCTTTTTTAGAAAAGAAGAAAGTAGCTGTTGCATCAGAACTTTGAATGGTCTGAAATATTATGATGTCGGATTTTCACTATATTTTCTAGTTTACGAGATCTAAATGGGACGGACAGACATTCCACACAAAACTAACAGCGTCTTTTCCCCTATCGGGGGCCGCTAAAAATGCAAACACGTGAAACATGCATATGTGTTGTTAAAAAAAAAGGTTTGATAGAATCGGAATTCGAAATCGAGCCTCCATGATGGGAGACCAACTTGCTTTGCCACAGAGCTATTCAAGTGTATGTAGGCTATATATAAGAATGTTTGTTTGAAATTTTTTTTTTTTATCTACATTAGCTTTCTGTTTATAATTTAGTAAACTTTCTATAGAATACAACAATTGTGCAAAGTTTCAAATTGATCAGAGACTGGGAAGTGGGAGAAAAAAAGTGTAAAATATTTTGACCAGACGAACAGGCAGACGGAGTGAGTTAATATAAGCGGGATCATACACAAGTTGAGATAGAACGCGGGACCAAGTAGCGGGTTGACAGTTTAGTTCTGGTCATTATAGGGAAAATTGACGTATGACATAGACTACTTTTGAGTCACACAACATTAATAACATTCTTACAGTTTAATGGCATCCAGTCTACAGACACTTCCTTACATTTGACGAAACAATTCTATTACAGAAATATTGTTTCAATAAAAAAGTTTCGTGATAAAAAAAATTAACTGACTTTTAATTTGTTATTTACGTTTAAAAATGCATGTTATGTATTGGAGGCTTTACAGTTTTTACAGCCCAACGAATCAACGCAAATCAATCCACCGCGATCTAAAGCTCCAGGAGCAGCTAGTAGAGTTCAGTCATCAGAATAAAGAAGTCTATGACATTCATTTCTTTAGTAAGACAACCACAAACTGTAGGCGAAGTAGAGTTGAAGCATCTTCCTTCCGAATTTCATGAAAGAGTCACCACCTTCTTGTTAGCACTGTTTCATGACAGATTTTTTTTTTAAATTGCAGTGTTACATCCAACGAAGCCACTACACTTCTCCTGGGTCTAATTCGCATCCCTTGAAATGAGTACACAGCTCACTGGACTATCGCGTATCACTGCTTCATACATTAAGTTTTTAGAGATGATCAGAGAAGTTAGCGTTGTATTCAATCCGTTGATTTACAACCATCTCAAGCTAACAAACGAAAAACGACCATAGTAGAAACCAAATCTGACATTTTCAATCATTAAAATCTTCACAAAGAGCTATAAATAATGCTGCTGTAATCTAGGTAAGCAACTCAACGAAAGGGAGCCAAGGGGACGATAACGTTTGCTTACACAATAGAGAATGATGAAATTAAACACACACACACACAGTGGCTCGCCTCCTTAACACAGTTCTACACTTGGGCCCGGGGGTGGGGGGAATAAGTGATAATTGAGCTCAAGAGCCAAAAGTATATGTTTGGCGGTGAGGGGGGGCGTTATAATGAGGGCATTTACAATAGATATCTTTGGGGGGGGGGGCGTTATAATGAGGGCAGTTACAATAGATATGTTTGGCGGGGGGGGGGGGCGTTATAATGAGGGCAGTTACAACAGATATGTTTGGCCGGGGGTCGTTATAATGAAGGCAGTTACAATAGAATTGACCTATACTAAAATTTATGTTGTTCTTTTTAAAGCCCTGAGGATAAAAGTACATACCGGTACTAACATTCACAGGCCAGTAATGATTATGTTTGTGTGGGCGTTTTAAAGCGGATCGTTCCAACTAAAAGAAAGATTGTTGAAATGCGAGCAGTTTTATTGAAAATGCATTTAACAAAGGGATGAGCGTTACTGACCAAAATATTACGTGAGCGTTACTATTTACAGGATGTACTAAGAAAAAAAGCCCCAAGCCAAAAAGTATTATTGAGCTTATCAAATATTTCGATATAGAGCTGAAGATCAGAGGAATTAGTTGGATAGTCGAAATAAGGCTTTTTATTAAGGGGGAGATTGGGGGGTTGGGGGGGGGGGGGTAGAAGTGATACTAAAATTTTCGGGCTGGTCCAATTCAACGTAACATAATCTAAAATTTGCGGGTCAAAGGAATGTATGAGTGTTTACATGTGGGCTTTCTTTATTATTTTAAGTTGCAAAAAAAAAAAAAAAAAAGGAGGAGTCCAAGGAAAAAATAAACAACATGTAGCTTAAGAACAAATTAACGGACGTAGCCGGTGGGTAATGCTAGTATATCATAATTACTAGTCATCTTTTGTAAATTCTTAATCGAGTTAGTCTGTGAGCAGTTAATGATAATGACAAATTGTTTTACTGGTACACTATTTCCTCATTCTCTTGACATGGACGTAATTGCCAAAGTATTGGCATGGCAACAGCTGTCCAGCTAAACAATTTTTGTCTGATGCCTAAAATACTTTGGTCAGTCAGCACCAGAGTTTGTTATAAGGTGAGGGGAAAATCTGTCTTGGTTTCTGCAGATTTCATCATGTATACATTGGTTTTGAAAGGAATCCTAGATTTAGGTGTCCACTGATGTAATTCTTTATAAGCCAGCAAGACAGTTGCTGCCAGGTGCTCCTCTCTCTACCAGTAAGACAGTTGCTGCCATATTCTCCTCTCTCTACCAGTAAGACAGATGCTGCCAGGTGCTTCTCTCTCTACCAGCAAGACAGTTGTTGCCAGGTGTTCCTCTCTCTATCAGTAAGACAGTTGCTGCCAGGTGCTCCTCTCTCTACCAGCAAGACAGTTGCTGCCAGGTGCTCCTCTCTACCAGTAAGACAATTGCTGCCAGGTGCTCCTCTCACTACCAGCAAGACAATTGCTTCCACGTGCTCCTCTCTACCAGTAAAAGCTGATATCTGACATCAAAAGGAAAGCCACATTTCAAAGAAGAGTAAGATGGCAAAAGAGAATTGTTCTCAATAGCAACCAGGCTTCTTAGCTCTACAAACATTGTGTAAGAACTACTGTAAAAAAAAAAACAATTATAATATAAAAAAAATTATTTAAAAAACAAAGTCTATATTGACTGAAATTGCATAAATTATTTTGAATCAATCATTTAACTATATTTCAACAGATCCAGACATTCTAAACAACAATAATAAATTTGTGCATTTTGAAATACTTTTGTTAATTGTTTTTGTTGAGTGGTCCATCACTTTGGCGGAGCAGTTTAGGGGTGGCAGTTATCTGGGAGAAGGTTTCCCTGCTGCCTTTCCAAAAGTATTTTTTTTAAGTTGCTATAGTCAGAATTCAAACAAGACTCTTAAGACTCCATGATGGAAGGCCAATGAACTAGCCACAGAGCTATTGAAGTACTCATATAAAAAAGATCAATCTTTGTTCTCAAATTTAACCCTAAACCATTTTGACAAGTCCCGCTGTCTGTCTGGCACAAATTTTGTATGCACTATTCACTTCCCTTTCTCGGATAAAGTTAAAACTTTGCACAATGATTCATTATACCCAACAAATCATTAATCAATAAAAAAAAATATATAACTATAAATGTACAGTTCTTTTCCTAATATGCTTATCATAACTTTGTTTTTTTTTTTAAGTATTTTTTATATTTTGCTTGTTTTTTTATTCTGTTATTTGATATCTTTATATTGTTTATATTGCAATATGTACACCTTTTCTTCTTTAATTGAAACTGTTCAGATTTTTCTTTGTACTGGTATCTTAAAGATTTTGTTTCTTCTATTCAACTAAGAACTGTAAATCCTATTGTAATCCTTTGAAAGAGAATTTTTTAAAATTGTAACCAGAGTGATGTTGTTGGTACTATGATACATTAGATCCAAACAGTCTTCCAATGCAAACATTATAATGAGAAATCTCCACAAAGTTATGATAATATTTTATTACTAATAATCACATAAATGTGTATACAAAATAAAAAAAAGTATATTTAAATAACAGAGAGTAATGATTATACACAAGAAATAAATACATCACATAATGATCACTATGATTTTTTTAGCTGATGGAAGTTATACTGGATACAAATGTGGGAGATAACTTCAATTCTACTATCTAAATTATCTTTCTTGTTTACTCTATTTATACTTTGTCTATTAAATTAAAGGAAGAATTTTCTGTTTTTTTTACTTCATCTATTTAAAAAAAAATGTGGGTTGCTGAATGGGCATCATCTTGAAATGTTAAAGGGTAAAATACTGCTTGTACTGGAATGTATCTCAAGCAATAAGTCACTACACAGTCACCAAGACAACCTCCAGCTAGAATCTCATTTTCTTGTCACCGTTGCACTTCTCAGCATTTGCTTTTTCTCCAGATTAGCATACAGCTGTGCTTCCAGAACTTTCTTATCAAAGGTGTCAGACTGGTATTTCTCTTTAATGTCATCACGCAGAGTCTGGCTTAACTGGGCCATGGCTCGGGTCTAAACAGAGAAACATGTTCACTCTATTAAAAAAGATGTCCATGTATTTCAGCTAAACATAAACTCAATTTCCTTTCACAACATTTATTCTTTTCTGTCACAACATACTTCAATCAAGACTAAAATAAAATATCTTAATACTTGAAATGTTGAAATTTTTTATAAAATGTGATGCATCTTTAGTAGGTTTACATAATCCTAAAATTAAGTAGACTATAAGGTCAACAATGAAAAAATGTCTATAATAGATCAGTATGTGATAAATCTGTGATAAAAGTTTAATTAGGTCAAAAGATCACTTGTGTTAAACGACTTAAGGAATAGGTCACCTGTGATACGAGCTTTTCTTTTTCTTCTAAAAGTTCATCAATTTTTCTGTCTTTCTCCAACAAAGATCTTTCCAGAGCTCTCCGCCATTTTTCTTCTTCTTTTTGTAATCTAGTTTAAAAAGAATAAATTTGTAACTAAATATTCAGTGTTCGTTGTTAAATGCCTTCCATGCCAATGGAGTAATGTCAATAAATAAATAAATTATATGTAATTAAGTTAAGCTTTTTTTTTTTTCAATACTAGAATCAAAAGCTATCTTTCTAATAAAAATTGAAAGCAATAAAAAAATATTAACTTTATAAGCATTTTCATTATATTACTAAGTTGAAAACTTTCACAACAATTCTAACAGCATTGCAACAGAATCATTAACATTTGACAATGACCATGGGGACAACAAAACTGTGTAACTTTAAAGACAAAGTGCATAGAGCAATAGTATATAACAGTGATGCTCAACCTCACTCAGACGGCGGGCCATTTTAATATCAGACACTCAAGTAGCGGGCAACAAGAAGAAAAAGTGAAAAAAAAAAGGGAATTATACAATAAACCAATTTTTATTTAGAAACCCGTGAATCTAGTATTTATATTCATGAGAAGTTTATCCTAAACTACTTTTAAATATCCGGCTGCATAGTTGAGACACCAAGTTGAAGAACTGAATCTAGAATTCTAGATGTTCGTCTAAGAGACAACACGATTACGCAGCATCGGTTTCACACGATTCATCACTGAAAAAGTTTGTCCCCACAAATAAGTGATTGTAATTATTGGGAGAAGATGAAGAAAACTGCTCAGAACCGAGTTCAGAGGAGAGATGTTGCAGACGTATGCTCCCATGAGAGCGCACAGGATTAAGTCAGTAAGTCAATTATTGTGATCATCCATAACACTTGTTTTTGGAGATATTGTCACGTATTACAAATTGAATTCTACTTTTAAATGGCTTGCCTAGGGGAACGTGACAATAGAAAAAGGTAGTTGTGTCACTTATCTTAAGTCTGAATTTAATCAGAGACTTACAATGAATAACAAAAAAAAAATGACACAAGAAATCGGAAGGTAAAATATCAACTTAATGTTTAATCATAATATAACTCAATACAAAATGGAAGGGTTGACCAAAACCCTTTTACAAAAATGGCTTGTAAAAATATTACAATACAAGAGTTTGAAAATATAATTACAAATACAAGCAAGGCCTTGAAAAAAGAAAAATCTTAACTTACACGATCAATTGGTATACCACGCACGGGTCACGCAATGTCTCCGCTATTCTGTCTCACGGCTGTCTCCGTATGTCTGTCCGTCAACGTTACGCGAGCGGTCTTTATATAATCTACCGCGCGTCGATATCTAGTAATTTCTAGAACAGAAAGTCATCAACACCCAGATCTAGAACGCTCTTCAAAGAGACAGAAGAAAAGAAAAAAAAAACCACCCTCCTTTCAACCAGAGGTACACACATAGGTCAAGGACCGGTCACTGTCTGTGTGGCTTGACTCACCGTGAAAAATAAAATTAAAAAAAACTTATTACACAAGGGGCAGACAACCTACAGGTCAAGAGAAAAAAAATAGTATCTAGGTAACAATGCCTAGATACGTAACACCTCCCTCCTAAAAATAAAAAGTTTACATTTCCACGAAATGGAAATCTTTTTAGAACAATTACAAAAATGATATTTACATTACAGAATGTATTTATCATGATATATATAAAAAAAATATACATCAAAATACTTTTTACAATCTAGATAAGGCATCGGCGATAACATTTTCGCTGCCTTTTATGTGTTTAAGATCTAGGTTGTACTCTTGTAAAAATAAACTCCACCTGAGAAGTCGTTGGTTCTTGCCAGACATTTTGTGGATAAATGTAAGGGGATTGTGGTCAGTAAATACAACCAGTGGCCATCTGGACCCACTGATATAAAAATCAAAGTGTTGTATAGAAAGAATCAACCCAAGACATTCTTTTTCCACAGTAGAATAATTTCTTTGATGTCTATTAAATTTCTTGGAAAAGAAACAAATAGGGTGCTCTACTTGGAAATTATCTTCTTGGTAAAGGACTGACCCAACACCTGTGTCACTGGCGTCAATAGCTAATCTAAAAAGGTTTTCCGAAGTCAGGAGCCATCAAAATGGGGGAGCTAGATAATATCTGCTTAATTTGGTTAAAGGCTTTCTGACATTCATCCGTCCAAGTAAATCGGACGTTCTTTCTCAGGAGGTTTGTTAAAGGACTGGCAATGACAGAAAAATTTTCGCAAAATTTTCTATAATATCCAGACATTCCCAAAAATCTTCGGAGTTGTTTCCGATCAGCAGGAATAGGGAAAGCTTGGATAGCTTCTACTTTGGCCATTACAGGTTTCACCTGGCCTTGTCCTACAGTATGGCCTAAGTATTGGATGGAAGCCTGGCAAAAATCACTCTTACTCAGGTTTACAGTAATTTTTGCATGTAAAAGTTTAGTAAAAAGACAATGCAGTTGTTTACAATGGCTAGAAAAATCTTGGCTAAAAATTACTACATCGTCTATGTATGCGTGGCAATTCTCCATGTCAGCAAGCAGGGCATTTATCATTCTCTGGAAAGTGGCAGGAGCATTCTTCATGCCAAATGGCATCACTTTGTATTGGTACAGACCATCAGGGGTGACAAAGGCGGAGATTTCCTTTGCCCTATCAGTCAGGGGAACCTGCCAATAACCTGAAAGTAGGTCTATTTTGGTGATGTACTTAGCGTCACCAATACGATCTATGAGATCGTCTATCCTAGGGATAGGAAACGAATCGGTCTTTGTTACAGCATTTACCTTACGGTAGTCTGTACAAAAACGATAAGTCTTGTCCTGTTTAGGTATCAAGACACATGGGGAGCTCCAGCTACTGGAACTTGGTTCAATGAGGTCATTTTCAAGCATATACTTGATTTCTGACCTAAGTATGGCAAGTTTTTCAGGGTTAACCCTGTAAGGATGCTGCTTGACTGGAGTAGCCTCGCCAACATCTACATCATGCATTATAACATTAGTCTGTTTTGGTACATCAGAAAAAAATGTCATTAAATTCATTAATGAGTTTCATGATAACTGGCCTTTCTGTCGAAGACAGATGAGACAGTTTTACATCCAAATTCTGTAATACAAAAGAATTAGGTATTTTGTATTGTCCAAATTTCTCCTTTACAATATCATCATCAATAGGAGAAACATGGCTATTTGAACAACTTTTGACTGTATTTAAAACACAATTACTCTTCTCTGAGTGATCTGGCCGAGATACATAAGGCTTCAGCATGTTTATGTGACATAGCTGAGTCTTTTTCCTACGGTCAGGGGTTTTGATTGTGTAATTGAGGTCACTAATTTTGGTCTCAATTTCATAGGGACCAAAGTATCTGGCTTGCAAGGGTTGACCTGGTATGGGCAAAAATACAAGCACCTTATCCCCGGGAGAAAATTCTCTAACACGGGCCTTTCTATCATACCAGCGTTTCATGCTGGATTGGGTGTTTTTTAAGTTATTTTTGGCCAGAACACAAGCATCATAAAGTCTAGTTTTAAACTTACTTACATAGTCTAAAAGTCCTTCAGTGGCTGTTGGTGACAACAAAGTCTCTTTTATACATTTCAAGGGACCGCGCACCGAATGGCCAAAGACTAAGTCAAAAGGGCTGAATCCCAACGATTCCTGGACGGATTCACGGGTTGCAAACAGCAGCATGTGGATTCCTTCGTCCCAGTCTTTTTCGTGCTCAAAGCAATAGGTTCGGATCATGTTCTTGAGAGTCTGATGGAATCGCTCAAGAGCGCCTAGCGACTCGGCATGATACGCACTCGACATGCAGTGTTTGATGCCCAACTGAGTCATGACTTGCTTGAAAAGATTGGCCGTGAAATTCGTTCCTTGGTCCGATTGGATGGACTTTGGTAGACCAAATAGAGTAAAGAACTTGATTAAGGCCTTTACAATGTTCGATGCTTTTATGTTCCTTAGAGGAATAGCCTCAGGAAAACGAGTTGAAGCACACATAATGGTCAACAGGTATTGGTTGCCAGCTTTTGTCCTTGGGAGAGGACCAACACAGTCAATAAGTACTCTGCTGAAAGGTTCTTCAAAGGCTGGAATTGGCTTCAGAGGAGCAACAGGGATCTTTTGATTTGGCTTGCCAACCATCTGACAGGCATGACAAGATCGGCAGTACTGGATGACATCTTTCTTCAAACGTGGCCAGAAGAAGTGTGACATAATCTTGTGGTATGTCTTGTGGATGCCGAGATGACCTGACATTGGTGTGTCATGAGCCAGATTCATGATGTACGCTCGGTATCTCTCTGGTAACACGATTTGATGGCATATTCTCCATTCTTCTTCGTTGGATGCGTCTGGAGGTTTCCATTTCCTGAAGAGCATATCATCTTGGATGTAGTAGCACGTTGATGCTAGCTCTGCCTCTTGTGATGTCATTGCGGTTTCTCGGAGTTTGGCGAGCTCTGGATCCTTCTTTTGGTCCTCAATCAACTGTTTTCGAGTTGATGCCGGCTTTTCAGAATTTGGCGTTGGTTCTTCTTCAAGAGAAGCAAAGAATGTGGTGCTCAAGTCCACATCATCTTGGTTACTGTTGGCCTTGACGACGTTCTCTTCTTGAGATGCTTTCAACCTCATTGCCCTTGTTACTGCACACGCTGGATATAACTCTAGGTCTTCCTCGGGTGTAGCAGATAAGTCGGGTGTTTGAGTGACGATGGGTTCGGCTATCACCTTTCCACCTGCTAAGTCATTGCCTAACAGCAACGAGATGCCTTCCAATGGTAATGTTGGTCGGACACCTACAACAACCGGTCCAGTAATGAGATTTGACTTTATGTCGATTAGATGTAGAGGCACATCTATACATCCAAGCTCTACGCCTCGTAACAGTATGCTCTTCCCAGTCGATGATGATTTTGACAAGGGCAAGATACCCTCTAAAAGTAGCGATTGTGAGGCACCTGTGTCTCTCAAAATGGTGATAGGTCGTAGACTTGTAGAATCACCGGGTAGTGATACGAATCCTTCCGAAATGAAAGGCTTAAAATCCTCTAATAAAACATCAATTTTGGTTGATGCAGACTGGACTTGGGTCGAACTCTCGCTGGAGTCATTGACATCTCTAGGAGACGCAGTGGAGAAACTCTTTCTTGAGTCAGTAGAACATCTTTTGGATGTATTTGGAGAACTCTTGATGGAGTCATTGGAACATCGGGGTGATGTCTTATGGGAACTCTTGATAGAATCATGGGAACATCGGGATGATGTATTATGGGAACTCTGGATAGAGTCATTGGAACATCGGTGTGATGTACTAGGTAAACTCTTGTTTGAGTCATTGGAACATCGGTGTGATGTACTAGGTAAACTCTTGTTTGAGTCATTGGAACATCGACTTGATGTATTTGAAAAACTCTTGTTTGAGTCATTGGAACATCGGCTTGATGTATTTGAAAAACTCTTGTTTGAGTCATTGGAACATCGGTTTGATGTATTTGAAAAACTCTTGTTTGAGTCATTGGAACATCGGCTTGATGTATTTGAAAAACTCTTGTTTGAGTCATTGGAACATCGGCTTGATGTATTTGAAAAACTCTTGTTTGAGTCATTAGAACATCGTAAAGATGAATTTGAAGAACTCACTGTTGAGTCATTTGAACATCGTGGAGACATTTTCGGAGAGTCTTGTACAGTCAATACATTTGAAACAGGTGGTGTCGAGGTATTCTTGATATGACTTGATGATGAGGGAGTAAACCTCTCCGACCACTGTACTGTGCAAGCGCTGACTTTTGAAGGAGCTTTTTCGTTTCTCTTCCTCAATTTCCAGCAATCGTCAATTTTATGGCCTTCTCGTTTGCAGTAGGAACAAGTAGCTTTACTTGTAGTAGGTTTTCTGTCGTTTGTACTGCTGTTCTTGATGGAGTTGCTAGCAGTGGACTCAGGCTGTTTGACTTGTTTTAGCTTGACATCCGTCGTATACTTGGCAAATTGATGTGATATTATATAATCGTCTGCCAACACTGCAGCCTTGTGCACATCTTCCTCGCCACGATCAGCTATATGCGTACGGACGTCCAGCCGCACACAACTCTTGAACTCTTCCATCAGCATTAGGTTCTTGAATTTTGCAAAGTCGGTGCCGATTTCCCTGGAAGTGAGCCATTTCTCAAAGCGTCGCTCCTTTTCCCGCAGGAATTCTACATGGGTTTGGCCATCCGATTTGCGACAATCCCTGAACTGCTTTCGGTAAGCTTCCGGAACAAGTTCATATGCCTTAAGAATTAAGGCCTTAACAACATTATAATCTTTTTGTTGTTCAATGGTCAAAGAACAAAATACCTCTGCAGCTCTACCAGTCAAAACTGTTTGCAGCAAAGTGGGCCACAAAGTTTCAGGTACATTAAAATTTTTCACAGCAAGTTCAAATTGTGGAAAATAATTGTCAATTGTGGCTTCATTAAAGCGTGGAATTATTTTCAAAAATTTTATTGCTTCAGCAGTATGACTGGCAGGGGAAGAATCTGGTCTTACATTAGCAGCTAACTCTAATTTTTTAAACTCTATTTCTATTTCTTTCTGCTCTCTAGCCGCTGCAAGCTCTAATTCTTTTTGTTTAATTTCCTTCTCTTTTAAAGCTAACTGGGCTTCTATTTCCATTTGTTTTAATTTTATCTGAAGTTCTAAATCTGATTTACCCTCATCGGGTCTAAGGGTTTCTAAAAGGTCTTCAGAAAACACTTCCTCATCTACATAATGGATTACAATGTTATCTCTGATTTCTTGTTTAAGGGCATTTGATTTTATTTTTAACCCTAAATGTTTAGAAATAAGGACCAGTTCCTTCCTAGTAAAAGCATCAAGCTCTTCCACAGAGGGATTTGCAAGAAAAACCTGAATATCCATGGCTAACTAACAACTATTACAAGCAAAAAATGTATACAATGTAAATATACAGTACAAAATCAGTACAACAAAAAAACCTTAAGAGAGTTTGGTCAATACTATTGATACTTTACTTCCGACTCTTTGACACAAAAAAAATTTTGTTAAAGTCAACTTCGCCTTTACAAAATTACTCAAGTAAGACGAAAATAGGTTCAGAAAAATATCCGGGACGAAAGCCCTCAAACTTCTTTTGTCACGTATTACAAATTGAATTCTACTTTTAAATGGCTTGCCTAGGGGAACGTGACAATAGAAAAAGGTAGTTGTGTCACTTATCTTAAGTCTGAATTTAATCAGAGACTTACAATGAATAACAAAAAAAAAATGACACAAGAAATCGGAAGGTAAAATATCAACTTAATGTTTAATCATAATATAACTCAATACAAAATGGAAGGGTTGACCAAAACCCTTTTACAAAAATGGCTTGTAAAAATATTACAATACAAGAGTTTGAAAATATAATTACAAATACAAGCAAGGCCTTGAAAAAAGAAAAATCTTAACTTACACGATCAATTGGTATACCACGCACGGGTCACGCAATGTCTCCGCTATTCTGTCTCACGGCTGTCTCCGTATGTTTGTCCGTCAACGTTACGCGAGCGGTCTTTATATAATCTACCGCGCGTCGATATCTAGTAATTTCTAGAACAGAAAGTCATCAACACCCAGATCTAGAACGCTCTTCAAAGAGACAGAAGAAAAGAAAAAAAAAACCACCCTCCTTTCAACCAGAGGTACACACATAGGTCAAGGACCGGTCACTGTCTGTGTGGCTTGACTCACCGTGAAAAATAAAATAAAAAAAAACTTATTACACAAGGGGCAGACAACCTACAGGTCAAGAGAAAAAAAATAGTATCTAGGTAACAATGCAACGTTAAGGTTATGCAAGAAGACGGAGCAGAAATCAATAGTCTGCATCACTTGAAATGTATCAAGCAAGGGTGTCTAGTTTGTAAGTCTATCAGTTTCAGTTGTAGCCCTGTCTGGGCAATTGACACATTGGTTGCAGATGGATTTTAAATAATTCAGCGAGACCACAGAGACTCGGTTCCATTTGACCTCTAAAAACTATTGTTGTCAACCATAGTTTTGGCACTATCAGTTGAAACTTTTTTGTCAGTGCTTTGGCACTGGCGATCCATGCATGCTCCAAATAGGTACACATTTTCTGATTTCAAAACTGTTGAATTTATAGCGAATAAATAACAAAATTTTGAGCAGTACCAGATATGTCGGTAGACTTGTCAGCGGCAACAGAAAATAGACATACATTCGACTCATTTTCTTCCCTTTTAGGTAAATATTCTCATCAATCCACCACTTTAGGTGTATCTAACTATTGCGTCTCAAACCAAGAATGTTTCCTTATTTGTTTGATTTCCTAAAGCTGCTTAAAAAGAGCCACTCTTTCTTTATAAAACAAATATGTTGGCTTACTATCGATACCAATCCATTAACTGTATGTAGTGTAAGATATTTTTTAAACTTTTTATTGGACAATGAATTTTCTACACTTTGTGCCGACTTTACGCGGACCGGATACAACCACGTATTTTGGGCATCACTGGTATATAACAATCCTACAAACCTAGACAAATTTTTTTGATGTTCAATTTCCTTATCTCTTCTTTGTTTCTGAGCTAACAGAGCTTTCAGCTCAATGCTTCGATTGACTGTTTCCAACGCCCGAGCTTCAATCTAGTGAGAAAAAAGCAATTTATTATTATTTTTATTATATTAGAAATATGCAAAAAAAATTTTAATACTGAAACAATATTACGTAAGAAAATAGATTATGCATTTCATATTTAATGAAAAATGTTTTGGTTAAAAAAAAATACATTGTGTGTGATCTTATTGAAATAAGATGAATCAAGGGTAAACAACTGGATTTAAAAGTAAATACTTTAGAAAAATTAAAAAAAAAGAAACTTGGATTTGGCCTAAATCTTGTGTTGCTCTAGTAATATTTTTTTTTTATCTATAATGCATCGATCCACTGTATGATTTTTTAATGTAAACAAATTAAACATGCCATGAGAATATTATCAATATGCTACTATCCAGTGAACAATTTGTTGGTGAACTAATTGTCAGTGAGCCATTTGTTGTGTGAACCAATTGTTGGTGAATCAGTTGTTGGTGAAAAAGATGTCTGTGAACCAGTTGTATGTGAATGATCTTTTGGGTGAATCAATCATCGGGTGAACAAATAGTCAAGTGAAAAATTGTCAGGTCAACTAATGGTTGGGTGAATGTATTGTCATGAACAAATAGTCAAGTGAATGAATTGTCAGGTGAACTAATGGTTGGGTGAATGTATTGTCATGAACAAATAGTCAAGTGAATGAATTGTCAGGTGAACTAATGGTTGGGTGAATGTATTGTCATGAACAAATAGTCAAGTGAATGAATTGTCAGGTGAACTAATGGTTGGGTGAATGTATTGTCATGAACAAATAGTCAAGTGAATGAATTGTCAGGTGAATTATTGGTTGGGTGAATGTATTGTCATGAACAAATAGTCAAGTGAATGAATTGTCAGGTGAACTAATGGTTGGGTGAATGTATTGTCATGAACAAATAGTCAAGTGAATGAATTGTCAGGTGAACTAATGGTTGGGTGAATGTATTGTCATGAACAAATAGTCAAGTGAATGAATTGTCAGGTGAACTAATGGTTGGGTGAATGTATTGTCATGAACAAATAGTCAAGTGAATGAATTGTCAGGTGAACTAATGGTTGGGTGAATGTATTGTCATGAACAAATTGTCTGTGAAAGATTTGCCATGGAACAATAAAAGGGTCTGCCTGAAGTGAATTTTAAATTGGGGAATTCAAAGAAGAGTCTAAAATGTTTGTTTGTAAAATGTTTTGCATGTTTCGGATGTCCCTTCAGGGGGAATAGAAGCGGGCAGGGTTTGCACCCATGACGATCGATAAGTCAGTTTGAGCTACCTTGTCTACAGAAGGGTGGGTGTATAAGTTTTATTCTGCCAATATTCAACATATCAAAATCTGACTTACTTATATTTACTTACTTACATACTGGAAATAGAATGATAAACAGAGAAAGCTGACTTGAAAGAAAGGGGAATTTTTTTCTACTTATTTCATTGACATACCAATTTTTTATGTTCAAGCAAAGTCAATCCCAATTCCTTGGATTCTTCTTCAGATCTTTTATGAGCAGTTTGAGCTCTTTTGAGTTTGGCCTTCTCCTGGCGCCTGATGGAAAAATGTATTTAAATTCATTAACTGCTATGTAATTATTAAATAATGTGTTCAATAATTTTTTTATGCCTTTTATTAAATCAAACAGAGACAAAAAAATATTTGTAAAAAATGGGAAGTACTCACTGATACTCTTCTAATAGTCTCTTTCTCTCATTTAAAATTTGGTCTAAATTTGCTTCTGCCTGATTTAGTCTTATTTCCATTGATGATCTTACTAAGTCCTCATTTTGCCTGAAGTGAAAAAAAAAAAGTTATTTGATGAATAAATAGTCCTGCATAAATTTGTAGAATATTAATAATAATAAAAAGCTTTTCTCCTTGAGCATTGAGTGCAGTAAGTCAAGTCTTGGTTAAAGGAAATTAGCCTAATGTAAAATAGACATCACTTTGCCTTAAAAAAATAATTTTAAAATATTTTGACATAAAAAAATTTAAGACCTAAAATAATGAAATAAACATAAGTTAGTTTGACTTTTAATTTATTAATGCCTTTAAACATTTAAAGTATCTATCAATTAATTTTGTAGAGAATCATGATAATGGCTGAACAGATTTTAATTAAACTAAAATAATGAAATTTCACTTCTAATGCAATATAAAGATTAGCATCACATGATACTCTTCTGTACCAGACTCTTTCAGGGCTTATTAGATCTAAAACACTATAATTACTATCTTCATGTCTTCCGCATATGATTCACAGTCCTTTCCCTCTAATCTTCATCACTTTTATTATCAGAATTATCAATAGAATAAAAACTAATATACAAACTGTGCACACCAAAATTTGTATTTCTAGTTGAAAGCATAAAGACCTTTCTTGCTTGATTGAGTTTGTAACTACATTACATAGAGAAATGTAAGAAAAATATTACTAAAAAAAAAATTCTTGTTTGTTTTTCTGACTTCCATATTGTAAAAGTTTGAAGCAAAGTAAAAACACAAATTGCTTTACAACAAAATAACTGAAGTTATTATTTCCAAGCAACTGCAAAAGGTTACTTTTTGAAGCAGCTTCCAATTACTAACTAGTAGGAAATATTTATGTGTAATTTTAAACAGTTAAATAATCCTTCATTAAAGTGTGGATGTTAAGATGCAAACTATAGCCAATGTTCAAATTATGTTGCACAAAATGCAAATGAAAAGAATTGCAATGCAATAAAGTAAAATAATAAGGTTTACTTTTCTTGAAGTTGTAAAAATTTTTTTCTTTGTTCAAACTGTTCTCTTTCTTGTCTGTTCTCTAAAAATTTTCTCTGAAATAAAAAGAGAGTAATAATTGTTTCTAATATAAAATTATCTCCTTGTTATAAAAATAGCATTATTTAGACTTGCTAATATACAAAAATGTTCTAACTCTAGCTATCTAAAATATGTCCTGACAGCACACTATTAGTTCATTATTTTTTTCCTAGCTAATGGCCAACTTCCCTGACATTGATTAAAACCACTAAATATTGACCTAACATGCTTATCAAATTCTACCACTATAAACTAACAGAAATTTTACACCACCCTGTGACTCATTCGGAACAACCCCATTTATAATATTGCATAGAAGCTTTTGGTAGTAGAATAACACATCACTGAGGAAATTTTTTTAAAAAATTTTTTACACAAAATAGTAAGAATTCAGTGATATATCAGAATTATTAAAAGTAAGATTAAAAGAATGGGTAAAAGTTTATTTCCAAAAAAAAAAATTAGGAGCCTTAGTAAACTGGCTGCCTAGCATGTGAACTGTCATCTCGATGGTCTTGGGTTTGACCCTGCTCACTACCATCCTCCCTCTCCTGTGGAAGCTTGGGCTAGGATGTAATAATCTTCAATGCTGAAGGAATATCCAGGTAAAACAATAAACAAAAATTTGCTTTAGCTACATTATATGATAACTAGGCCCATCAATTCATTATCAGGCTTTATTTTGTTTATTATGGCCAGAATGCTCCATCCTTTTCGTTCTGTGGAATTTCAATAAATAAGATCCATTTTAACGATCTCCCTAACATACTTTTTAGTATGTGAATTAGTTTATCTGTTACAATGAAATGTAAAAGGCCGCTCTCTTTCTCTTTCATTCTTTCTCTCTCTGGAACCCATATTTTGTTTCTTTTAAGATTTTTTATCTCTCCCCCCACCCACAAACAAAAACTTGAGTCCTATGAACAATTTCTGACATATCTTCAGCTTCTCAATTCAATCTACATTCTATTTCCACCATGAACCATTTCTGACATATCTTCAGCTTCTCAATTCAATCTACATTCTATTTCCACCATGAACCATTTCTGACATATCTTCAGCTTCTCAATTCAATCTAAATTCTATTTCTACCATGAACAATTTCTGACATATCTTCAGCTTCTCAATTCAATCTAAATTCTATTTCTACCATGAACAATTTCTGACATATCTTCAGCTTCTCAATTCAATCTACATTCTATTTCTACCATAAATTATTTCTGACATATCTTCAGCTACTCAATTCAATCTACAATCTATTTCCATTTATACTTTATGTATAGAATGCAGCCTTTTGGGGAAGTACTAAAAATAAAATACAAAGGTTTGATAGAAAGCTTGTGGTTTTTGGTCGATTGCTGTGGTCAGGTTGCAAAACTATCAAAACTGTGTCATAGTGAGTGCCTAGGAGGTTAAAGGAACCTGTGTATGAAATTTCATGCGAATCCATATGATAGTTGATGAGATCTGTTGATACACAGGTCAGTGGCAACTTACAAATATATAGTTGATTATTTTGTTGTTTGTGTTTTACTTGTTTTAGATGTTCCTTCAGAGATGAAGACTCTACTTCCTAGTCCGGGCATGAACCAGGGACCATTGAGACAACTGAATGATAGTGACATACCGCATTACCAGGCAGCCTTCTCTTAATATAGACAGATACTGGTTAAATTAGTCAAGTAGCTATCAAAGTTCAGGTGTAGTCTTTTTTCTTTGGGTTTTAAAACAAATTCCACCAAGTGCTTACCAAATGTTCCTGGTGTATTCTGACATCTTTCTTCTCAGATGCAGACTCCAGGTCAGAAATTTGTTTACTTAATAACATTTGAGTTATTTGATCAGCTTTGAATTCTGCACTCATCTGATTCAGTTCCTGTAAGGAAGACAAAAAAAAACACATTTTTCCTTTCATTTGAGAAAATGTCTATTACTATGTGAAGGTATTATGTTAAATAAGACTTTGAATCTTGATTTTAAAATGATATAAATATGTAGGACTATTCTTAGGATAATATTTAATAGTAATTTGAGTTTTAAACTCAGAACCAGAAGGGTAGATAGAATAAGACAAGAAATATGATAAGCTTGGAGAGGCTGGAAGTAGTGATAAAAGGACTCCATAGAGGACTGAATAGAGGACTTCATACAGGACTCCATGACTATTTCCCTTGTAAATAAATGTTTAAAAGGTTGAGTAAAGCATTATTAAGTTATTTGGAGAGCGTCTAAGAAGCCGAGCAGCTGTGGGGACTTGCATGTGATTGAAAAGTCTTGGTTAGAGCACAACACTCTTTATGCAGAACTAACTTGAATGCCTTATTTTTTTAAAAAGGGGTTTGTGTTCAGAAGATCAAAGTATGATTTTCAATAGTGCTTTTAGTATTTGAGATTTAAAAGTAACCATAGCAGCTTTTTCAAATGGGGACCTACAAAAATCTTGTAAAATTTATTACATAAAATATTAGCTTAGTTTTCTTTTGTTTTTGCTTTTTAATATTTATTCTATTACAATTTTTGCAAAAAAATAATAATTAAACGAAATAGGGGAAGATTAATTCAAAATGAAAAACATCTACTTTTAGAAAAATATTTTTAGACCACATTATGGCAAAAGATTATACAAAGAAAAAAGTTACATTTGATTTGAAGGTTTTTGGGGAGGCGAATTGATGCTGCCAATTCTTATTATATTAACTTTTATAAATTATAATTTATAAGTGTTCTTTTACAGAAAAGATCAGTTAATCAGGAACCAAAGAATTTTATATAAATATAAAATATATTTATACCAGGCTTTTTTTTGTGACGGTTCGCACCGGTACGGCCTACTGGCACCTTTTTGAAAAAATTATTACTTTTCTTGTATTTTAAGGTATATTATTAATTTTTAGTAGTTAAAAGTTAGGCAATCAACTACTGAGTACCAGCACCTAATCACTGAGTACCAGCACCTATTTTATTTTATGAAAAAAGCACTGTATACATTTATATACATATATATACATATATATACTCTACCAATTCAATGGTTTTAGTTGTTTATTTAGGTAGTTGTTATTTAAAGATACACAGAGATAAAAACTATTTTATTATACTTCAATCCAAGCATAAGGAATAGAATAAATAGTCATGCTTTTGTCTTTATAACTTCATTTTTCCTGTCCTTAGAGTATAAGAGTTCAAAGAATTTATCAAAGGTCTTACAGTTGTCAAACTTAAAATGCTACAAGTGATAAATCTTTCTTCTCTATTTTAAATATACCTTAGTATCTGGGTGTATTCCTGACAAGAGGACTCTGTAAATGATTGTATATTCTAGAAACGTTCTTAATAATTTAAAATTATGCATTTTTATTTACATGTTCTTATTAGATTTTAATAATAATTTTAGTAGACCAAATCATTTTGTTTGATTTTCTAATTATTTCATCAATGTGGGGAATCTACTATAACTTTTTATCTAATATTTAAGTCATTAGTGACTTTAAAATAATTCATTGGTTTACCATGAATACTAATAGAAATGTTTACATTTAAAAAGGTTTGAACCTTACCTTAATCTTATTAAGCCTTGATTGTTTTCTAATTTTGTCTGACAGCTGAAGTTCCTGAAATTTTCAGTTAAAAACTTTGAATGTCAGAATTTAAAAAAACAACTTATAAAGGGTGCTTCAGTTTTAACAATTGCTATTACTGGTTGTTGACTAGATATAAGCTCTGTACAAATACTATATCAAATTAAATAGCCCTATAAGCTAATACATACAAAAGGGCTGATGACAAAGTATTTATAAGCTAGAGTAGCTAACAACTTCAGACAAAATTCTACATTTATGAAACATTTTGTCTAATTCAGATTTAAATGGACTGGTTAGAGCACAGAAATAAATGTTAACAAAATCTGAAAGAAAAAGATTCACATTAAATTAGACAAATAAGAAATAAATTGTAAATTGCAATCTCTCACCAGTTTTCTCAACGTATTCATTTGTAACAATTCTGTTTGAAAGTCAGACTCCCTCATCTGCAGCTGCTTCCATTGTCTTTCAAAATCCTCTTCTTTTTCCTTAGATTCATTGGTTTCCAACTATGATAAACAAACACGAAAGTAACGTAACTGTTCAAAGTTAATACAAATGACATTATCTTATTTAAGATAAAAAATGTAACAAAATAATAAAAGAGGTAATTACTTTGTGAAGAGATTTTAATCTGCTTTCCTCCGCTAGTAACTCACGTCTTTTACTTTCTGCTGTTATTTTAAATATTTTCTCTTTTAATTTCTGATCTTCCCAGATTTGATGAGTTTGATTGATTCTAGATAAATTCTCTTGCTCTTTTTCTCTTCTGTCTTTCATCAATTTTAAAATTTTCTCATCCTATTGAGAAAATATATAGAGAATTACTATGATGAAATGTACAATCTACTCCTCCCATATCATACTGGTAAACATTTAGAAATCTACTTTAGATCTTTTCAGCTGTTCAGGCATTTAATTTTTCATATATCAAATATTTATTGACTAACCCGTGCAGGCAATTTGACACTACTCGGAGCTGATCCACTTCTGTATACTACTTTAGTACCTAATGTCACTGAAGGACTGCATCTCTGAGTTTTTCTTTCTGCTGACTGTGGCCGCTTGCTGTTAGATATTTATTACACACAATGCCAAAAAACTATGTTTGCAAACATTAATAAACATTGTAATATTTTATAAGCAATTGTATTGCTGCAACTATGTTTTATCTTCAATTTATGGTGTAATTAGTGTTGTTGTTTTTTAAATACTGTAATGAAATTTTTTCTCTTTTAAATTTTAATAAAATATTTATTATTTATGTATTATCAAAGACTATTTCCTCATACTAAATGAAATAAAAATATTCTAATTACAATTAGCTACCTTGAAAAATTTGTCAGTTTTGAACATCGAGATTCTTTTTTTGAAACTAGTTCTCTGTGAAGTTTAGCACTTTCTTTATCTTGTGTTTGTAACCTTAAAACATTTATTTTAAATTTTGTTAAACAGAAATACTAATAAATAATAAATAAATAAATTATGGCTTTTGTATAGTGCTACTTTCATGCTTATAGCATGCTCAGAGCGCTATGGTCCAATCTCATTTGTGGACTAGTGGAGGGAGAGGGGTATCTGGGAGAATGTTTTCTGTGCTACCTTTAGGTGCTCAGTAAACACAACTCTGCTCAAGTCGGGTGTCGAACCTCGAGCCCCCTTCATAGGTAGCCAAGCCAATCCAAGTTCAAGCGTACTTAGCCACTCGACCATGCTTCCCACATGAAATATAATGCACAATAATATAACGTTTCTCAATAAAATTGTATAATTATGTAGAATAATGAATTGTTAAATGTATTGCATTTAAAAAAAACAACTTAGGTATGATGCAGGGAGAAAATTGTTTGTCAAGGTTATTATTATTATGTCATATATCAGTTTTAAAACCCCTGTAATATTTGGTGACTAGTAGTCACTGAACTATTCCGTGCAGTTAGCACGAGATTTTTCCTGGTCGGGAACTGACCACGAAGTGGACACCTCAGTTGATCTTAGACTCTTGTAGAGAGAGGAGTGTTATGGATATATTTGACAGTGGAGTAAAGTATTGAAGTTATTATAATTGATTTGTATTCAGGACATATTTCTTGTGGATATGTAATTTCTAATGGCTGAAAGTCGCCAATATCTTTTGTGATTTATTTTATGTAATAAAAACCATGTCTGCTAATCTGGAGTTTATTAGTGATTCTAAATGTTGTCGTTGGAGAGTTCAGTATGTTAGTGTTCTCACACACCTGCAAATCTAGTGCGTGTGAGAAAGTATTTAATTAAGAAGACAAAGAACATTATAGTAGTACCAGAAAAGGTATCTACAACACACAGAGACATTCGCGTCATCACGCCTTCAACAAGAACCAGGCTGTGACATATTATAGTGTCTATAGTCATTAATTATTTATTTATTGTTAAAGGCCTACTACAAATGGTGCATAATGAAATAATACATAAAGTGCATAGGTTGTTAGAATCATTTTAAATGACAGCTTGGGGGGTCTTATGACAAAACCTGAAATACAACATATACATCATATATATTATTTAGGTCAATAGTCTGACTAACTGCAAATCCACAAAAATAAAACAAAACATCATTTTATTTTCTTCTCAAAAGAAGAAGGAGCATCTTGACCCAGACCATAGCAATTAACAGAGTAAGGACCCATTCTGAACTCAAAAGCTGGGCCATTAACTACAATAAAGATCATATCAAAGTTATAATCTTTTTATCTTTTTTTTTCAATATCTTTAGTCACATATTAAACTAATATATAATCAAACATGATATTAACCTTGAAGTTGAATTTTCTTTTGAAATGACTCTTTTCGCCTCTTTCTGACTTGACTTTTGCATCAATCTTCCATGACGAGCAGCATCTTTGAAAAATAAGTTTGTCATTTTTTCAGACATTTGTTATGACTAAATATTGAAAAGAATATCATCAATATTGCAATAAAACTTCTAAATTATTTGTATCTTACCTGACTGTGTATTACTTTCAACTTTATTTCCCTTAAGTTGAGTCCCTTCCCTAATTAACCTACTTCTTTCTTCTCTGCACAACTGTAATTTCTCTAAAAACAAACAAATTAGAATATTAATATTATACAAATTCATTAAATATAACAACGACGATAATAAAAACATTTCTACAAAATTAGACTAAAGAAATTATTTTTTAAATTAAATTTCAATTAAATTTTACAGAATTACTTTGTCTTATATGTTCTCTCTCATCATACAAATCATAAATTGTGCTCAATGGAACATCTTGTGGTAGCAATTCTTCTTGGAATTCAGCTAACGGTTTATACAGCAGCTCAACTGGCTAGAGAAAAAAAAGGAAAATAAAAATTATTCAAATCTATTAAGAATGTGACATTTAAAAGTGATAATTTTTTGGATGTATAGTAAACCAAACAAAATACCTTAACATATAATCTTGAACAAGCTTCTAATGACCGAGGACTTGTCAATACGTATTTGCTGCTTTCAAATTTGACATCTTCAAGATTATTTAAATCAATATTTATTCCTGCAATAGAAGATAAATAACTCTTCTATATTTAAGTTTTGAAAATACAAAGCATATTTGAGACACGGAAGTTATTTGCAAAAATCAAGAGAATACAATGGCTAAAACAGGTTTTAAAGTCACTTACAGAGGGGCACTTACAAAGAAATCCTGATAAATAAGCACATGATCACTTAACTAGTCCAAAAAATGTAAAATATTTTACAAACATTTTTACAGTTTACAATACCTCATGTGAAAAAGATGTAACAATAATATGGCAATGTTGAAATATTGAAAGGTGTCCTAGTACATACATATGAATTAACTAGTATTTTAAATGCTTTCAAATATTGCTGCCAATATGATACAATGTGAAGACAAAAATAGTTTGGTTGGTAAACACGAGGATCTCCTCAATACTCTAAAGCAGTAAGAACTGAGATTGATAAATTTATACTGCATAAATTATATAAATCCTTGGCTATCAATATTCTTCATAGTATAGACTACAGAGGAAGCAGAACAGAATAGAAGTCTCTTGGTGCACACATTTATTGGATTGTTTTTGATAACACTGGAAGAAAGGGTTCATGGGACATGACACTCAGCATGTAGAAGACACCCTTGGAGATTATGAGCAATGTAGGGAAAGGGGTAGAGAAAAATTACTAGCTTGTTCTTTGCTGATGACATAGATAGTCTGGTAGGAACAAAGGAAAAGCTAGCTGTGTAGGAGACAAGACAAAGGTTAAGACAATATATATATATATATATATATATATATATATATATATGGAAAGACAAGAGTGTTGTGAATGTCATTGTGTTGCGAATGGGTGTCTGAGTTCATCCTTAAGTTATTCTCTTGTGTACAATGTCCAGTATTTAAAACAGGTCAATGTGTTAGGATGAGTGGATGAAAGGGGGAGGGGGGGGGGGGGGGGCGAGGCAGGCTGGTTATGTTCAAAGATGGTGTTGGAGAACCTGTAATGGTTGAATAAATGAATCAATGTTCAAAGACTATATGAAGAGTTGACAGTGTGACTGTAGTGGTTTTATACTTTTTAAATAGCATCACAAAGAGCTTGTCTCTATGTGTGTGAAGCCTGAACTAGAAAGAAGTATAATATTTTAGCCATGGAATTGAGATGCTACAGAAGGATTCTATATAGGCATCATATATATATACAAAGATCATATGTAAAGAAATTTGAAACAGCATCAAAATGGCACTCGTCCCCATGATGACCTGAACACAGTTAAAAAATGTTAAAAAGACACGACTCTATGGCCAAATGCTTTTATGGGGGTAACAGTATCTTATTAAATCTTATCCTAGATACTAAGGGAAAATAAGGTGAAAAAAACAACAAAGAAAGTGATGGGAGGTCAACATTAATGAGCTCTAACCATCCAAAAATATATTAAATTGAAAAATCAGCTGTGGTGTCCCAATTTAAGGTCCAACAATCCAAGTCTAAGGAATTAGTTTTGTGCACACAATTCACACATCATAATGCCAGGCCAATAGTCCTTTATTGTTTCTGCCATCCCCTGCTAACTTAATCTTCACTTCTGAAGATTCGCCTGAATTCTGAATTATGTCAAGCCCGACATGTTATGACAAGTTTACACTTAATAATTTTAGGAGTCTCGATTATTAAGTCTAAGATCTAATCTAGAACTAGACTAGATGTAGTTTAAAAAGATGTTATTATTATTAAGTCTCCACGCATTTCAATCTTGATTCCATACAAATAATGTGAAATCTCGTTATGACAAAATTGAAATCAATAAAACGTACCCGTCTCCATAATTATGGCTAAAAGCGCTGTAGCGAACGAAATACTACGATTTAAGAACCAAAATATTACGAGAACGCCATATTTCAACAACAGTTTTTACAAAATGTTAAATAGTTACAACAAAAATTCCCTACGAGACAAACTTATAAACAAATTAATGTAAAACATAATTTATTCAGAGATCTTATACATCTAAAATTTGATTAAATGTGTTAAAAAATTATGCAAATGAACCTTTTGTTTACTATTATATTTTGACTGTAAAAGATTTCGTTTTATATTATAATTTATTATATGTTTACTTTTAAATATATTGCATTGAAATATATATCATTCTGTTCTTTCGCTATTGGGTATTTTTCACTAAATCTGTGTGTGATTTTTATAGATAGGCACAACGGCGAGGATTTAGTATCAGACCTTGGAAAAAAAGGGGGGGGGGGGGAGCAACTCTTAAAGGCGGCACAACGTTTCGTAAAATCTTTTTGAAAGTTTTATTATAACACCCAATATTTTTTTAAAAATTGGATTTTCTTCTCTTAGATTTATGACTGAACTTATTTAGAGCTAGATTCTATATAGACTATAAGTAGTATGTAAGAAAATATGCGTCTATATATTATAAATCTGGGTACTTTTTTAATGGGTAAATCTAAGTGCAAACATGTAGGTAGATTTTTTGCTTCCGCTTTCACTTTTAGAAGGTCAAAGCACTTCTTTTAGTTTATACTTTATAGACTAGATATAAATGTTTAAATGTGTTTTTAGACAAACATTGACTTCAATTCAATTGTACGCATGAAGGCATGCGAATAAGAATTCGTCGGCGCATGCCTACATCGGCCTTAGTAGTTGTATCTATTGTTGGAGTGATTGGGGGAATCTATATCTGGCAACCAATATTATTAAACCACAACAAGAATTTTAAGAAAGATGTGCCAGGCACAGTTTTGCCGACACAATCAGAGCCCGAGACTTTAAGTGAACCAGCTCATATTGAAGCAATTAATATCAACAGAGAGGACAAATAAAACAGATTACTCAATCTTCAAGTCACCGCAATCAGTAATATTATATGTGTTATAAAATTAATCAGAGTAATGTGTTCATTATTTCTTCATTTACATTTAGGGAAACTCTAGTCAACTTATTTGTTTTTAGTCATAGTGTAATATTAGTAATAATAATAATTAGTCTAATAATAAATAGATGCATTAACTAGATCTAGATTTACTCACTAGAATGCTAAATATAAATATATTATAGTCACTAGTGATTAGCTAGGTTCCATTACTAAATGAAGGCCTAAATTCAAATAATAAAATCAGGGGCATTCAAGGCTGAGTGTGTTTCCAAAAGAAAAGCTTTAATTATGCTGACAAAAATGATTAAATTCTTGATTTCTTACACTCTCCTTCAACACATCTGTTTGTTTTATAAAATAACTTCACAGCCTCAGAAATCAGAATAAATATAATATTTTTATATATTCAGCAAAAGCCCACCTTTATTTTAGAAACAAGTTCAGTGGCTAATTAGGATTATCTGCCTGAGAAAAAAATCTAAGTGTTTGTTATTAGTGATTATAGAGGATGCCAAAGCTTTCATTGCTGACTGCAAAGAATGGTATGCAAAGAAAAAAAATCTGAATTCTTTCAAAATGTGATAAAAGAAATTGCATCTAAACCAAAACTACTTTTATAGAATTAGATGTCACTGATCCAGCTAAGTAAACCATTACATCTGGTTTAAGTCTAATTTCACTTGTAAAAAAATTTCCATTCTTTTGAATGAATTATCTGTTGCTGCTATGTGGATGTGGAATACACTAGAGAAATTATGTCACAAAATCATTGCCAAATGACAAGAACAGCATCATTCTAATCTATTCTAGAAAAGGCTATGACAAAGACTAAAAGTGTAGATATTTTGACAAATATACACAATATATAACTTTTTGTTGTGTTAACTTTAGGATTGATGCATTTCGTGGATGTTACGTGGTTAATAATTTTTAGTCTTTCTTGAGTATACTTCTTTATAATTAGGAAATTACACATTTGCCCCAAAAATACACATTTCCATTTTGGCATGTAGGCATCTCTGCATACCGTATCCATGAGTGGATGGGTTCAGGGTTCAACCCCAACCTGCTCCAGCAGAGCTAAAGTGGATTTTGAGGTTAAAACCTCCCTCCAATAAAAGATGATAATAAATCATGGAAAGAAATGGTAGTAAGCTTTATTAAATGCAAGCAAATATGGAAGTCAAAAATACTTTTAACACACTGGAATTCTTTTTTTTTTTTTTTTTTTTTATAGTTCAGTTTCATTTTGTATTAATTTTTCTCTCTCTTGAGATTATCTATAATTGTAAAGTTTTAAAGGAAGATTATTTATAATTTATATTGTGCACCCCATAACATATATTACAAGCCAATAAAAAATAAATTTTATCAATATATATAAAAAAAAAAGTCAGATTATGTACTATTAGAAAAGGTGTTTTCAAGTTGCGATAGGAGAAGGATGTACATTTACTCAGTTTAGTCATGAAATTCTATTTCTGTTTTTTTTAATACAGATTGGTCGAATGGCTCCAAAAATTTCACCTAAGCTGACATACACAGTTTTTGGTCTAGCAGCATCAGCCACACTTTACATCTTTGGCCTGAAGCCTTATCTTGACGAGAAGAAAATGAAAGAGTTTGAAAGTGAAGCAAAAATTGTCTATGAGATGAGACAAAAGAGGACAGAGCAACCTGTACAATTCAAACATGATAATACTTACAAATAAACTGTTATGTACTTGATTTATCAATCTTATTATTAATTAGTTGATGTCTCATAGTGAATAAACTAATGTTATATATATATATAAATGCTTCTTTTTAGTTTCATTTTAACTTTACTTTTAAAAATTTAAAGGCAATAAACTGAAAAGTAGTATTCTAGATTTTTAGTATTTTAAGTATTGACAGGGATCAGTTTGCATATTGTTTCAAAACTAAGTGGAAATAAGTGACCCAACAAGCTAGTAATAAAATATTTTTATTTTTGCATTTATGAAACCAGAGCATACATCTCCAACCAGAACTTGCTTTCCTATAAATAGATCATGCATCACTATGGGTCACATCTATCTGTGGAGTGGAGTCAAAAAATTGCATGATATATTTTTCACAAAATGAAAATATTTTAAAAGTGTTAATAATTGAACAACAACGAAAATAAAAATTGATTTTTCTTTTTTTTTCTTCCCTCAAAATAACCCATTCAAAATGTGAACAGCAGGCATTTAATTTTGTCAAAAGCCACAAACTTCAACAGAAAAACATACAATTAAATCTGGTCTATTTCGGACTCTTCAATTGGAATTCCTGCACTTAATGCGAAATATGTCTTGTGTTCTAAACAAGCTTCAGTGTTAATTCCTGCACCCAACTAAAATGTTTTTTTTTGTATATCAGTAAAAGTAACAGAAGAACTAGACTCCGTTCTATATTGAAGCATTACAAGAAGAAATGAATTTTTATTTTTTTTGTTACTTGTTTGCATAATAATTTTTCTTCTCCTCCTTTACACTTCTTTTTCAAGTCCTGTTTGGTAACATAATTTAATTGTTTCAGTTAATATTTGTGATGCATGAATTACTTTGTTGCAGGAAAATTCTTGGACCAACTGGACACTCACTATATGTGTCAATTTTGTTAACACTGAATTTATAGACAGCCATAACCAGTATGATACTAACCCATAATACTGGGAAATTCACAAACAATTTATAAGCTAAGAGTCTCATTATATAGATTTCCCAGAGTATGTTCACACTGCAAATTCTATAAGGCTACACAAAACTTAAATTCTGTTTAGTTTGTTAATCTTTTAATAAAGGATTGAAACTCACCAGAAGGCTATAAATGAATTGAATTGATTACTACAGAAAATTCAGCTAGTATTACACAGTAAAGATCTTTTAAAACAAGGGCAAGCACATCAACCTTCATTCAAAGAGAACCATTTTGCAGTCACACTGGCCCACCTAGCAATGGCCAGACTGCCCATATAGTCAGACCATCCCTGCTGCCAACACCTCTCTTGCAGCAGCAATATTTATTAATAAACTAATAAAATCTCACCCTAAAGACTCCTGTCTTCTTCGTCAAATTTTGTTCCATAGTATGGGATTTTAGTTGCAACTACCTTCCAATCTGTTATATATAAGCCAACAACTGCAACAGCTGCAGAATAAATTGCAAGTGATGTCCCCCTGAAAATGAAATGTATAAAAATTTACTTATGTACCCTGCCTAGTTCTTGTCAAACCATTTTTTTTTTTCATTCGAGAATCATAGTAACAAATAAATAATACAGGTAAAGACAGATTAGTGATTTGTGGTTAATAAATAGTAATAAAATAGTGTAATGAAAATAGTAGCACAAATTGAGTTTGTTAAAAATGTAATTGATAGTAATAAAGGAATTTAAATGAACACCTCCTATTTACACAAAGGCTTTTCTATGACCATATTTTATATCAGTTTTTGTCCCTATTTAGAAGCATGATTTTAGATAGAATGTCCTAGAAGAAAAAAGTGACATCGTCATACCAGTGCTCTTTGAACCCAAGTAAAACCCTTGTTTTTCAGAGTAAACAAAACTAAATGTATCTTGACTATAAATAAAAAGTCTAATCATGAGATTCTGTCTTCAAATTATCAAATCTGTCTAAAAAAAAATATGACAGTAACTGAGTAAGTCTAAGTAACACTAGTAATAGTAAGTTAAGTAACTCAACTGAGTAAACTTAAGGACTTAACTGACTTAAAAAGTACTATAAAGTAACTATATAAAAGTTAAAGTCAAACTCAAAGTAAAGTGAAAATAAGTGAAGTTGAGTCGCCTCGACTTGACTCTACTCTCTTGAGTACCGGTAACGAGTTTCGTTAGCGGTTAGTCTATCTCAACTAGACCTAGATCTATCTAATTATACTTCAACGACATTCTCACCAATTTTTCAAAAAACGAGAAGAAAATTTAGATATAGCTGCAAGTTCTTTAGCTCCACTCATCGTTAAACGCTTTGCTAGATCTCCAACACACTAGGACTAGATCTAGTCTAGTTGCTAATCTATATTAAAATGAAGGTTACGGGAAGTTGCGACTATGGATTATATTTGATCTTTAGTAAAGGAGATTGTTACTTTTTTTTCACTGACCTGAATAAACCTACATTCATGTATAGTTGTAGATCTATTGGAAGATACCAATAATCATATAGTTAATATTATAATTTTATAGCCTCCATAATCCAGAATGTAGATTATTAGGCCCCTACATGTCCCTTTTCAACGATCAATGATCCGCGAGACATTCAAGAACTCCCATATTTATAGATCTATGTAAAACGGTCTTGATTTCATCTTTCTGGGTAATGAAGTCACAAACATGGTAAAAAAAAATGGAAGAAGCAAACCCATAATTACTATTATTATCCGTTTGATTGTCGTCTGAGCTGAGCCGAAGGCTCTTCGAGCTTAAAGTTTGAAAAAAAACCTGTTAGGTCGTCCAGCCTGAACAGTAAAAAAAGCCAGCCATAAAAACCAGTGACTTGGCAGAATTTAAGTCATTGGTTAATATGCATGACTAAATGCATGACGCGTAGGACGTAATCATCTTCTTTTTTGAAGTAACGTCTGTATTATATAAGAAGAAGAAGAAACAAGAGAAAACTATTGTGCTTTTTATCCAGCCTCAGTTCTTTCTTCATTGTTCATGTTTTCTTTTGCCTTGTAAAAATGTTGTAGACCTACATACATGTTTTGGGTGTTCTGCATCCTAGCCCAAACCTCCCGCAGGATAATAATAGCCCAGGTGAGCTGTTCTGCCTCATCGTGGCACCTGGGTGGAAACGGCTACTTGAGGGGGTAGCTAGGCGAAACGAATGGCAAAACATAACCCCCGTAGGGATGCCCACGGGTAGACGAGAGTCAACCCCTTGCACGGGCGGGGTTGTAAAAAAGTCCCCACAAAACTGTCACACATCCATGCGCCGTTCCTCAAAGGACCGTTACATAAATGGCGTGTCCCCCACGGTTAGCTTGGTATAGTGAAGGAAAATGACGGAGGCTCCCGATGTCCTCGGCCTTCGGCCATGTATCGGAGGCCAAAGGCATTGGAAACAGCAATGCTTTACATAGGCATTGACTCGGGTCGCTCTTTTTTTTTCAAACTTTGAGTTCGAAGAGCCTTCGGCTCAGCTCAGACGACAATCAAACGGATAATAATAGTAATTATGGGTTTGCTTCTTCCATTTTATTTTGCCATGTTTGTGACTTCATTACCCAGAAAGATGAAATCAAGACCGTTTTACATAGATCTATAAATGTGGGAGTTCTTGAATGTTCTGCCCAGTTCTCGACCTCAATGATATATTTAACATAGGGGGCCTATGCTTCTTTTTACTCACGGTTTATCAGTATATAATAAGCATTATGTATAAGGGAGACAATAATTCGTGAAAACGAAAAATGTGGATTAATAGGTTTCCTCCCTTTCTTGGACAAAGAGTCGAGTTACATGACATTGTTAGAGTTAGTCTAGTCTATATATTTGCCATAGAGTAAAACATTTAATTTTTTCCCTATTCTTAATAAACTATAAAAAAAATAAAGTGTGTTGTGTAGATGACAATGGCTTTTTGATGATCGCGTTTAATGGTTTGTGTTCTGTTTCAACTGTTACATATACATACATACATATAATAATGGAAATGCTCAACTCCGAAAATTATTGCAAGCATTGTGCATTACGTTTTTCACAGCCTGTAAGAGATCTTGATGCGTAAGCCACTGGCCTCTCATTTTGAATTAATACACCTCCAAGTCCCTCTTGTGAAGCATCTACTCACAACGTGACTGGCTGTGAAACATCATAAAAGCTAGAACATGGGCTGTTTTTTTCATAAGATTTAAGAAATTGATTGCATTCTGTTGTTCCAACCACATCCATTCATTATCTTGTTTAAGTAACTCCCTCAAGGGGGCAGTAAGATCAGACAGATTTTGTATGAATTTAAAGATAATTTATCATGCCCAGAAATCTTTCTAGTTCTTTGCAGTTTAAAGGAAATGGTATAAGCTATAGAGTGTATTGTTTCAATCTTGGAGTTGTCAAGCTTGATTCCACTGACTCTGTAAATGACGTGTCCAACGAATTTTACTTCTTTAGTCTAAGACGGCGTTTAGATAGTTTCAATTTGATTCCTTCCTTTCTTGCTATGTCAAGGACTTACTTAACATTCTTGTCATGTACTTCTGTCAATATTTCGTCCTTGTTGGTTTCAACACCTTGAATATTTTCAAAAATTTTGTGAAATCTTTTTTGCAAATACTTCCGCAGAAGAGTTTAGTCCGTAGAAGCTTATATCTACCAAAATGTGTGTTGAAAGTTGTGAGATCTGTACAGTTCTTATCTAGTTTGATTTGCCAAAAGGCACTTGTTGAATCAAATACAGTAAGCCTTTGGCTGCCGAGGACAGACGCAGACGGCAAAAAGAAAATCTAAATCTACCATCTGCGGACAATGGTTATGCTTGCCCCGGATGTGGCAAAACATGGGGCTGTGCAGCCATGGGAAATTCTGCATTCCTCACCAATCTTCGGACTCGAAGCCTTATTATTATTAGATCTTTTGGCTGCCACATAGCCGACTGGCTATTTCTTCAATGGTAGGTAATTAGTAGTGTTCTCTCTGAATGGCAGTGTTGATGCCTCGTTTATACAAGAAAACAAGTGAGTTGACCCATGCAGTGGGTTGATCAATTTTTTAATGTCACCCTCATCTTCCATTCGTCTCAGCTCATCTCGATGGGCCGCAGGAACGTTTCTTGCTTCATGCACCACTGGTCTTATGTTTGAATCAACTTTCATTGTATACTCTTCTTTCAATCATCTAAGGCCAGTAAGAACATCAGCATAGCTGTTTAATGTTTCATCTTCTAAAAAAAATCTACTCTCTGAATAAAATTCATCTGCTGGCAATCTGGTAGACCCCAAATTGGTTTAGAGTGTGTATCGGGTATCCACTAAGTGAAACTCTATTATTGAAGGTTTTCCTTTTACTGAACATTTAATTTGTGCTACACCAACAACCTTTAAATGTTCACCAATGTACGTAGTAAGTCTGGATAATGACTTCTGAGGTTTCTTTCTTCTCGATTCATGAAAATCCTATAAGGTAGAATGTTGACTTGTGTTCCTGTATCCAATGTAAATTTTATTTGTTTATTTTCTAGAGTGATAACTGTGTTCGATTCACTACACTGACTTTGTGAACCTATACTGCCAATTAGAGAAGTCAAAGTCTCGCTATCGTCTTTAGCTTCAGTCTTGTTATTGATGGATTGGATGTCATTTGATCTACATACACTAGAAAAATAGTTCATTTTGTGGCATTGTGACATATTTTATCATATGCTGGACATAGCTTTGTTAAATGTTGTCTGCCACAAATGCTGCAGTTTAAAGTTGTTTTCGTTCTACTGAAGTTATTTGTAGTCATTTGGGAGAAATAACAAAAATTTAATACAAAGATTTAATATAAAACTTGCGATATTTCGTAAGTTTCTGCGCTCGTATTACGAATTTATCAAAACTGTTTCTTAAAGAACACCCAAAAAGAACCTCTCTATAAAATTTCACGCAAATCCTTTAGACCGGTATTAGAGATCTTTTGATGAAATCTGTGAATCTCTTTGTGTTATTTCGCAAATATATAATAGAGTTTTCCAAATTCAGTCTAGACTGTCTTTTTTTTTTTTTTGCATCAAATCCTTTTAACAATTTAGTAGGTGCATAGTTATATATATATATATATATATATATATATCATCAACAAGTAGGCTATTTACAACGACGTGTTAGATAAGTTAGACTTTGAAATTATACTAACTCTAAAAATTGAAATTAAAGAGCATTCAAGATGAAAAACCATATTCAATGATTTGAGCATACTATTTCTTAAACCTGAGGAAGTTTTTACGTTAAATAGCCTACTGTCATACACAGAATAATACTAAAATACTTGCTTTTTACTACTTTGATTTATTCCATGATACTTTAATACTCACGCTAGTAGCCTACAGTTGTTTGATACTTAAACAAAGCGACTATGCTTTTAATACGTATAATTTACCCTAGTTTAATGTATCCGGTGTACATAACACAGAAGCATTGATAAGCGAAATATTTTTAAATAAAACATATAGGCCTAAAAGTTTAATTTTCTTTTCACTCTTCAGCACTTTAAATTTTTAAGCGCTTTCTTTTGCAGCACTGAGTAATTTTTTATTATGTAGTTGGCAACACGGATATTTTGATATGGCGTCCTTGACATTGTTTATTTTGTCTACGTATTTAAAAATCGCCCCCGACCCTCCTTCTTTCATTTTCTTGCTTTTTTCTTTAGCTTCCATAACATCGCCACCGCATTTTTTCATCTCGTTTTGTCTTCTTTTTCTCTCTTAGCGAATCTTGTTTCGTAAAGAACGTAAACGGGACCTTAAAAATAAAAAATATCAACAAAGAGCAGATTACTGTGATTCACTTTTAGTGTGAAAAAAAAACCAACTTAATACGTTATGCAGTGTGTGTGTGTGTGTGTGTGTGTTTCCAAGGTGATGATGAAGAAAGGGAGCATTAATTGTTAATCTTGTAGAATGATGCAAGTTAAGCGGCTCTGTCATAATCAATGTTAAGAACGGGAGACGACCCAAAGAAGTGAGAGTGTAAAGCCTTGTTTTTGATGTGAGTTTAAATATCAGTTTATTTCATCTCACGTTGAATTAGTCTACATTGTAATAAATGTTATAATTACTTTTGTTCACAAAACAAGTTTATCCAATTTTCCAAGTTATTTCAAGTTCTATAATTCAAAATACAATACGCCTACACCAGTTATGTTGTTTACCAGCCATCTGGTGCTATAAGTCAACAACCGTCATAAAAATTGTACTTCATTTGCTCTATAAGTCTAGTGTCTAGACTATTGAATTACTTCATGTATTCAGGTTTAAAACATTAACAAAATGTCAACAGATAATCGTGCCTTCAGCTTTCCCCCCCCCCCTTCCCCCTTAGTTTTTCTCTTGTGTATTATTTTATTTCTTCTTATGTTTTTTTTACATCCTCTGTCTTGTCACTTCTTTGAACGTCCAAGCCATCCATTGCCCCCAGGCTCACACTGATGGTAATAGCGCGGGGCTGTCTATGCATTGAACGACTTTAACTTGAGTAGACCCGTGGTCACTAGAAGAGGTAGCCATTGAGGGTAGTAAATGGAAGGGGAGTGGAGGAGGTTCCTTTTTGTTTTTCTCTTTTTCAGAAATTGTATGCAAATTACATTACCCGGGTACCCAGGGGAGGTAATCTGTTAATGCGGATGTAGCATCCTTCGGATAAAAAACAAAATATTGTTGGACTAGACATCAGTGGAGTTGAGTTTAGTACAAGTTTATTCCTTCGCTAACATTAATTCATTAATGTTAATACTGTATGACAGGTTCTCTAGCAAGATAAATATGAAATAAATATTGCAGTGTTCAAAATCATATTGAAACAAACGCAAGTCTCTGTGAATAACTCGAATATTTCTTTAAGAAAATACACTCTGTCCAACATTGCCAGGGATACTATTTACACGCATATTTCACTTTTCTCTTGTCCTTCTCGGCACGAGACGCTCCTACTACGTTTTTCTATTTTCTTTTAACAAATCTTATAATTCATTCACTCTGTCTGTCTGTTAAAAAGTTAAATTTGTACTCGTTAGTTCTCCCACACTTAATCTCAGATCAAGCTGAAATTTCGCACAATTCTTTCTTTTACCTGACAAAGAAAAGAATCAATAAAAAAAATATTAACCAATTAGTTAGTTAACGACTGGTGATTAATTATTTTGTTCGGTATCCAACAAGGGAAAGAAGTTGTACTTGACTGATGTGGTAGTATACGTTGAACTAGAGAGAAATAGGCAGCCGCTTTAAAGTTGAAACTAACAATATATAACTATAAAATTTTCTGTTTTCATAAGCACTCCCGTGGCACAATGGTTGGGGTGTTGGCTTGAGGAGGCTTCAGCCCTCGAGTTCGAATTTAGGTCGTTCAATTTTTAAAATTTATATTTATTAAGAAAGCGATCACTGCAACATTCACGAGATACCCTTTTCTTTGTCCCCCCACCCATTTCCCAACTGGTCCAAAGAAGTGATTGGATTAAATTGTATTTGAAATCTTTTTCTCTTTTTGTTTCTCTTTTTTGCTCTGGCTTCCCTCACATGTTGCTCGGCCGTTGGTTCGTCATTCAAACAGCTAGTACAACTAAACCGATGTAAGCGTGTTATAGTTTTAGCATAGAACTTTAATTAAACTTGAACAAACTTCTTGATGAAATAAAACCTAATATAAATTTTATTAATAATATACACAGATTCAACTTGAAAGTAGATGTCTGTAGAAACAAGTGAAAGGATCATTTAAACAAGATAAAGTAAAGTTCCCCTTTCAGAACTTGTGGTCTATAGAGCAGATGATGTAAAGGTCACCTGTTTCTGTGGCCTACGGTTAACGAGGGTGTCACGTAGCCAGCACAACGACCAACTGCCTTTACTTTTCCCCAACTAATGTCAGGTACCAATTAGAGCTGGGTAGATTCAAAGTCACCCAAAGATCCCGAAATTAAAAATCCAATTCTTCACCAGGATTCGGGCCCCGGTTAGGAAGCCAAGTGCTTAACCGCTCAGCCACCGCGCCCTCCAATAGACTATATGAAAAATTTGCAATCAATTTTTTTTACCTATCATGTAAGCATAATGAAACTTCCCTGTCAGTAATTGTATCTTTCTATTTACATTCTCTTGATGAATAATTCTTAAAACTTATTTGTTGATCCATTCAAAGGTCGCCTAGATATTATACTCTGGCAATGTGTGATTCAATAAACCCAAAACTACTTTAATCTGTAGACGCCCCAGAACTGGAAGAAGCCCCAATGTTTTCGAAAGCTCTGCATTGAAGCTTCTTGTTAAGCTAAACCACCACTGCATATTATCCAAAATGTTGGCCTTAGACAGCTAATATAAATAGATCTTCATTTCCAATAATTGCCTCCTTGAACTGATCTCACATCTGCAGTGTTAAGAAATAAAGACATCAAAAAATCAAACATTTCAAGTATAGATTTCTTCATCTTTAACGCAAGAAAACACACACACACATTTAAACTGAAAACGAGGCTTGGACCAGAAGTGTGAAACGTGTGTGTCATGTGATTAAAGGCCATACGCCTTGAGCTACAGTAATAATTATCCCATCAGCTGAAGCGGGGGTAATTTGGAAATAACATTACGAGGGAAAATATAGATCTCATTAATTCTTATTCGTGGGACATTGTTTTAAGAAAATTACATAGAGCCAATTACTAAATCAATATTTTTGTCCTCTTTTGTTGTTTTGTTGCTAGATTCCATTTCTAACTTTTGTTTACCTCCAAATGTTACAGAACTAAATGTAATGACAGTTTAGAACATAGAATTTAATACATACGTGATGGGCCTAATCCAGGTCTCAGGAAAATCTATTTTTTGAAGCTCCAAAATAATAGACAAAGGCATTCTTGCTTTCTCTGTGTGTGTGTACTGTGTATTTGTGAATGTATGTGTGCAGAGAGGAGAATATGTGTAGATGTTGTAGTCACACACCGGCTTCAATAGCGTGTTTAGTTTTTACACTAGTTTGAGACTCTTCTATAGCAAGTCTACTTCTCTTGTCATTGGCTAGCGCCTTTAGGATACAGTTTCTATTGTTAGCTACAGGGCCACCGTGTAACAGTCAAGAGACAAATAGCATTGTTAGTGCTTAAGATCGAAGACTCCTTCATGTATATTACTTTTTTTTTTTTTTAAAGCATTGGTCAGGCTAGGTAAGCCGATATCATCGTCCGTCTGAATTAACAATGGAATGTACTGGCCTAGAGGTGAACAAAATAAGTTTTTTTTTTATCTCCCCTGAAACATTCATTTCAAAATAGCATTCAATGTGGTGGTAGATCCATATCTATGAGGATTGTCATAATAAAGTAAATAAGCGTCATCCTCTCTATGTTTACCTTTTTTTTTTTATGTTTAAAGATCATTCAATAGAATTTCTTTAGTAAAATCGGGTCGGATTCAAGTATAATTAGGCCACTACACTTTTTCGAAAGTTTTAATAAAAATTCACGCATCTATAATAATAATTTTATCATAAAGAATTCTGTATATTAAACGATGGCGAAGTAGCCTCCTGTTGTGGCGCTATGCTCCACTGGCAGTCAAAAAAAATAATCAAATATATGTATATTCTCTGACTGTAATAACTATATGATACTTGATAATCAGTAAATGTTTTTAAATCGAAATGTGGTCAAAGAAGTCTACTATATTTTGTGATAGAAAATATGCTGCTGTCATTCCTAGGCACTCATTCGGTGTCCATGGACTTTTGTCCACTGGACTAGTGAGCCCCTCCCCCGCCGCAAGCCTAGAATAATTTTCATTCAGTCATAAGTTTAACATTGTTACTTTGTGTAGAAAAGAGAAAAGTTAGTTGCAACTATACTTATCTCGATTCAAGGGTCAAGGACTATCTACCACGTGGAATGTTTTTCCCAGCGGTTACCTCTCAATAAAACTAAAAATGTGTCAACAAGGGCGCCTTCTCGCCTGGTTATGATTATTAATTTATCTAGGTCCTTTTTTTATTGAACACAGGTAGTATTAAATCACTCGAGCGAAGCAATGCCAATCTCGTGATGTAACCGAGCTACTTTGCATATGTCTTACATAACAGATAGCATCATGTTTATTATTATTTTTCTTTAAAAAGTTTAATGAATGCATGTAGTGGAATTAAGACCAACTGTTGGGTGCGCAAGGTTCTTTTTACTCTGCTACAGTGTTCAAAAATTCAACAAAACTATTTCAAACAAATAAGACAAGAGTGGAGAAAAAAAAGTGGGAAATGTTATTTAATCAAGATTGATGAAGATTCTGTGTTCACTTCTGTACAAAAATGTGCCAAGCAGAAGACAAAAAAGTAAAGTAAAGTTCAATTGGTTACACTGGAGGAAGCTGGCAGTGTTACGTTGGTTTTGATTGGTTGAACGCTCGCGGAGCGTTTCTTCTCTATTGATTCTATCTGTGGAAAGAGAAATAAAAATAAAACTTTTAAAAAATTGGAAGGGACACAATAATATTTAGATTAACCGATTGAAACGAATTGTTTTATAATTGAAACCATGGAGCTGTGCTTTGTAATGTGGTGATAACTCCGTTTAGTCAACAACAGTAGCAAATACAAAGGGAGGCAATGCGGGATGCTGGTGGAACTCTTGTTTAATAGAGACTGCTCTTCTTTTGATTCTTTAAAAAAAGGTCCCTCAATAAAACCTAGATTAAGATTCTTAAAAAATCTGTCGACTATAACTTTACTGGCTGGTTTAATTTTTTAATTCCTGATCTAATATAACCCAAATAGAAGACTTCGAGTAACCTGTGCGCCCAAAGAAGAACATGACAGAATGAAGGACAAAGCATTATGAAGGTTGACAAAAAGAAAAACAAATCTTAACTAAGGGGAAGAACCATAAAATCACCGCCATATCCCTCAATACTGCAAGGTTTAACTTCCCTTTTCAATATGAAAGTAATTAATTAATTACCATTAATTTTTTTATTGATTGGTGTGTTGTTATCGACTAGGAAAAATTGTGCAACTTTTCAATTTGATCGGAGAATTGAAAGTGGGAGAAATAACGTGTACAAAATTAGTACCAGACAGACAGACGGAATGAGTTAATATAAGCTATGTAAAGACGAAAAGTAAATTCCAAAATGAGCTTACAATTTAACTGATGAGACGTCAGTAAACCAAAGGCTGAAAAAAGACTATTTTATGCATACTAGTTCTCAGACAAAGAAACTTTAAGCGGCAGTTCATCATTCGCGCAAAAAGAGCTATAGAACATTTGCTTCACAATGTCTCTTACAGGTCAATGGAAAGTCTTTTTCTCTCTTTTTTTCACTGTGCCTAACCTTAACTTCTTTTTTTTTTTATTTTGTAAATGCTAAACGAATTTTAAAGAATAAATGTTTCAGAAAGTCTGTAAACCTTACTATCGTTCTATTATTGTTACACTTTTTAGCCTAGTCTCGAGGCAAACTGTGTTTTAAAAAATCTTGGAACTTACTAATTCGAAAGATGAGTTTTTAAAACACAGTTTGGGAGTCGGGAAAACCCAAGCTAAAGGCTTTTTTCATAGGCTCATTATAGCCGCAAGCAAGTCAAAAGAGGAAATCAGAAAGCTTCAATCCTCAATCCCTCTCTCTCTCTTTTTCTGTCTCTCTCTCTGCTCTTATTTGCCAAACGTGCTACATTAGCAGCCCCTAAAGACGTCACTCGCCCAAGGAAGTGGATTAAGATTTGATAGTCTCACGCTCACAAACTGATGCCACGACGCGTTTAAAAATCAAGCAAGCAGAAAGAACATCCAGTGGCGTAGCATCATACCGTGGGCCCGGGTTCAAGAATATATTGGTGGGCCCCCTCCCCCAATAAGACGAATACAATGTATGACAAAACAATTGAGTAATCTGAATGTATCGGTACATTGACCAAAAGACATTCCAATGCAAGTAGAGTGGCTTTTTAATAATCTTATTACGTTTCACTCTGTTAAAACTCCAACACGAATTAAAATTCAATGTTTATACACATTATGAACAGAATGAAACGAGGTAACGGAGTTTCAAATCTACAAAGAAATTTTTTATGAGTCCAAGTTCCGATTCAACACATTGACATTCCTAAAACACTTCTAGGTGTCACTCTTTCAAACATTGATACAAACTAGTATCTAGTTCAAAGTCCATTATTTAACAGTAAGTAGATCGAATATTTATTTACTGAACATTTCTCTGGCCTTCTACGTAGCAAAGTAAGAAACCAGTGCATCTGTTTCTTAATGCGTGAGCGGCTTCTTCTGATGAAACAATGCCCAAAAGCCATTCTAGTATCCAATCATGTTGGAAGCACCTTCATACTTAAGCCTAGTAGTTTATTTAAGGATAAATGTTGTTTTTTTAATAACTTGGAGCATTGTTCAGCAAATTCTGCTGACGTTTGATACTTACATATATAAAAACCTAGACTATCTAATTTCTATTTCTTTTGGATGTTCCGTCAACGGAGATCACTAAAACAGTATCAAAAAAATAATACGAATTTGATATCAACTTTTTATTTGTCTTGAGCGCTGCTACCAATGAAAGAGACAAATGGTACAGAATTGATATCCTATTATAATCCTATAGTACCCCAAGTCGGTTTCCTCATTCATTGCAATAGCATAAGCCTATTCAAATTTAACTATTCCTATGTTAACGCTCAGATGTTTCTTTGAATTGCTAAATGTGTAATGTTATTTTTATTTTGTTTAGATTTCATCCCCTCTTTGTTATGTATGATATAATGATTACATTAACATTTTGTATACAATACAGAAGACAACAAAACAATGCGATGAAGACTTTTGAGGACGCATCGTCTTGATTGAATGTCTTACACTATTTCACAATGGAAACTTCTTCGGATTCAATAGTTGTTTTTTTATGTCAGACTAATTTTTTTTTTTGTCAAACCACCAGATTATAATTTCACTTACAATAGCACACAAGACAAACAGGTCAACGCATCCACGTTGAGCAGTCAAGGTTATTGAGAAGTTGTATAGAGTTCATGATCAAATACACTCTTTATTGTAATATACCCGCTGGAGTTCATCAATTATAATGTCATAGTCGCAGATATAGGAGCATTAGCGAGTGGTCAAAACAAGATCATATTTTCATGTTCATTACAGAGCGAAGATCCAAAATTATTCATAGCTTATGATTTTGTAGGTGCGTTTACCAGCTGACGGATCAGCCTGAACGCAAAAATAGAAAGAAACTGTGAATTTATCAAGAAAATTTTGCTATTACAAATTTTAAATACCAATCAAAATAAAAACATATTGAGCGTTGAGAAAATTGAATAATTTTCAGCTGTATCGAAATTTTAATTAGTGACAACCAGGACTATCCATCTCCTCTCCATTCCTGTAATACTACCAATGGTTTTATGAACAGACAAGGAAAAAAAAAGAATGTGACGATATGGAAACGATTGTAACCCTAAACGCACGGTTAGGGCAAGCCACCATTACAATTTACAAAACCTTTGCAAAGCAAATCCTTACATTAAAGCTTCAAACCCTGGTTTTGAACTTCATAGTAATTGTAAATAAATACAACGTTCATGAAATTTTGAGGAAGCTTTTTAAATTCTATTTTTTAACGGTTTTTACAAAAGTGAATTTAGTTTTTCACTTTGATGTCACCCCCAACTTCTCAACAAGTCAAGAGTCATGGGCCCAAGCGCAGTGGGCCCCTAATAGTCGTGGGCCCGGGTTCATTGAGCCCCTTCGCACCATGGATGCTACACCACTGCTTACATCCTTAAACTTAAAAATGTCTGGCTGGTCATGTGCTATACGCCTGTCGTTACCATGGTTCTCAAGCCCTACCCGCTTCCATCCCCTATCGTCTGCGGAAGGATTAGGCTAGGACGTTCTTGAAAGTTCGAAACTTGACACAATAAACATTTCTATACATTATTTCAATAAATCAATTAGATTAGGACCACTATAGGACCTAGGACCACTGAAAGACGTAAGACTACTGAAAGACGTAGGACGCAAGGGCCACTCTAGGTCCAAGTCTCACAATAGTGTGATAATATGTGGCAACTAATACATAAAAGAAAATAAATAAAGCAATCCAACGATCTGACTCCTAAAATGTTCACCTTTATTTGTGTAATAATTTTTGTCCAGTTTGTCGGAGTCTTGGTGATTAATTGTGTGCGTCCAATGAGTTTTGTCAGCTGAAAAAAAGGCAATGTCATAAGTAGAATTAGAAAAGTTTAAATCTTATAGACTATATATCGAACCTCTATTTAAGGCTACAATTTTCGGATACAGGAATATTATGTACTTTAAAACCTAAAAGACAGACAGACAATATAGATATATAGACAGACAGACAGACAGACAGACAGATAGATAGATAGATAGATAGATAGATAGATAGATAGATAGATAGATAGATAGATAGATAGATAGATAGATAGATAGATAGATAGATAGATAGATAGATTTAGAGAGATGGAGAGAGCGAGAGAGATTTCTCTACATCGGTACTACCTACCTCTCTTCATACTTGGAGAGCCTGCAAACAAACAAAAAAAAAATAGTTATATTTATACAGGCCATCAATAATCAATATCCAAGCAAAAATCACAAGTAAAATGTAAAAACAAATCTGTATATTTATACAGATGTATCATGTCTACTCCATTTCAAGAAACAAAACAATGGACTCCTAGCTAAAACGTCATTTACAGTATAACGCGTCAAAGAAATGTGTTTATGTGTGACAGCGTAAGTGTGCCTGAGAGGTGGTCTGATTGAGAACATAGATTTGAGTGTATATAAGTTTATATATTTGTTTGTAGCCGTAACATATTTAAAAAGGAAAAAAAAGTGAAAGTTGGTCAGAAAGTAAAACATTGAATCAAGCTAAAATTTCGACCATAGAAGTAGGCTGGGTAGCTAAGTTTTATATATATATATATATTTTATATATATATTATATATTTATAGCTTTTATATAGCGCTACTTTCATGCTTAAAGCATGCTCAGAGCGCTTTGGTCCAATCTCATTTGTGGACCAGTGGGGAGGAGGGGGTATCTAGGAGTTGGTTTTCCGTGCTGCCTTTGGGGCGCTCAGTAAACACAACTCTGCCCGAATCGGGTGTCGAACCTCGAGCCCCCTTCTAGGTAGCCAAGCCAAGCTAAGTTCAAGCGCCTCTCGACCACGCTCCCCACTAATAACGCGAAGGTTGTGGGATCGATGCCCATAGAGTTAATGACGAACATCAGTGAAAGCCCTGTGTCCGATGGCGAAGAACTGTTGTGGCCCTGTGCTCCACTGGGAGTACTGTTGTGGCCCTATGCTCCACTGGGAGTCAAAAGGATTGAGTAAGTGTCTTTTTGCAAAGTGTCTATCAACTCTTTTTGTCTTTTTTTTGGACAACTTTGAGGAAAGGAAATAACTATACTCACCAATAATTTAATTTCCCCTAATGGTACAAGTTACGTCTCACTAATGGCCCTCATTTCCAATTGCCGTTTAGCTCTAAATAAAACAATCGTTTAGAGACCTGGTACCACTGTCAGAAGTAGGACCACTGTAGGACCTAGGGCCACTGAAAGACTTAGAGCCACTGTAGGACCACGACATAGGACCACTGTAGGACCACTGAAAGACGTAGGGCCACTGTAAGACGTAGGACCAGTGTAGGTCTAGGACAACTGAAAGACGTAGGGCCACTGTAGGACGTAGGACCACTGTATGACGTAGGCCACTCTAGGTCCAAGTCTCACTATATTGTGAGTATATGTGTACCTTTTTTATTTTGAAAACTGTGATGGTCACAGTCCAATGGTGTTGCTTGTGGAACAGGTAGAGAAGCTCTTGTGTAGACAAAGATCACAAATCGTGGGTTGACAAAGCTCCCAAGTCCTAATTAATTAATCAAAGTCACTCGTAGTGGCTCAGCTCAGTTGGTCATTCCCTGTGTTCTTGACAACAACGTTGCTACCTATAAACTAGCCTCTAGTGCTACTGGTCGCAACTGTAGGAGATGCTCTAACCAAGTGGACAACGTGTTCAAAGAATTTGTAAAAAGCTTTTTGTGTGTGTGAGTGTACTTTAGTATTTTGGACATTAGTATTTCAGGTTGTAAAGTTAGTCCGAGTGATTTCTGGCAGAAACAAAGGTCGAGAAACTCGACTAAGACTCGATACCTAAACAAAGATCAGAAAGTACTATTTGACCTATTTATTTGACTTATTTAATTATGGACTAGTTTCTGAAAGAGACTTTGTTTTTCTTTTTAGCGGCCCCCAAAAGGGTAAAAGACGCTATTAGTTTTGTGCGAAATGTCTGTCCGTCTGTCCGTCCGTCCCGTTTAGATCTCGTAAACTAGAAAAGATATTGAAAATCCGACATCACAATATTTTAGACCATTCAAAGTTCTAATGCTACGGCTACTTTTTTTTTTCTGAAAGCGAAAAATCTAATTTTTAAAATCCGTTATGCAAGCAGTTTTTTAAAGAGAAAAAGCTAATTAGTATGCATTATAAGCTAGACCTAAATTAAAACAAATAGTAATCTTGTAAACTTTATTTTCGTAAAATGTTTTTTTTTGTTTTTTTTTTCCCATAAAGAGATAAAGCCTTTTCAAAAAGTTACATCAATTATAAGACTTCAGTTAGGTCAGGAGAGGTGCGGTAGCTGAGCGGTAAAGCGCTTGGCTTCCGAACCGGGGGTCCCGGGTTGGAATCCTGGTGAAGACTGGGATTTTCTACTTTGGAATCCTTAGGCGCCTCTGAGTCCACCCAGCTCCAATGGGTACCTGATATTAGTTGGGCAAAGTAAAGGCGGTTGGTCGTTGTGCTGGCTACATGACACCCTCGTTAACCGTAGGCCACAAAAACAGATGAACTTTACATCATCTGCCCTATAGACCACAAGGTCTGAAAGGGGAACTAGTTAGGCCAGGTTCACATCTAACTTTACATTCACTTGCACCTATCTTTTGATTAGCTGTACCGTTGGGGCACTACACAAGATCTGTCAACCTTCTTTCTCCATTCTTATCTCTCATTTGTCTTTGATATAATTTCATTTGGATGTTCTTTCTGAAAATATTGAAGCCTACCTGGGTGGACCACTTCGGGGGCTGATTTCGAGATTGTGTTTCCACACAAACTGTTTTTTGTAACCTTGTTTTATTCTTATTTTATTTATTCTTGTTTCATTTCTTAATTTAATGGACTTCATTCACCAATTGTAAACAAACAATATTTAGTCACGTGACAATATTTGAATAAACAACGGAAAAAACTGTCACGTGACAGCCTGTGTGTATTACGTAATTTGGATAGAAGATATAGAGAATCACGTGGCTAAATGTTGTTTGTTTACGATTGGTGAATGCTTCATTGAGTAGTATCGATTCAACTAATTTCTTTCTTTCTTTCCACTTGTTTCAAGTATGGAAAGGCTTGCCTGAATCGGTCATAAAAACCAATGACTTTGCTTTAAATGACATGAAAGACACATGGCTAAGGGTAAGACGTAATGGGAATATTTTTTTTAAGGACCGTAAGTAATTTATAATATACATTCATCGTTGAGCTCTTATAAACAAAATTGCATCCTGAAGTGGAGTCATTAATCCAGAGTCAACAGTTTCCGTCCTTGAGTCTGTCGGAGTTTTAATTTTATCTTATTTTTTATTTACGACAACCTCTTGTTGACCTAATGGCGGAGAATACAAGGTGTGACCCACTTCACAAAGAATTATCTTCAATATCACAACGAACAACTTAGATCTACATACTATATGAATAGCTTGCAGGCCAAGCCATTGTCGCTTGTGTTCAGAATTTATAGCTCGTAAAATGCAATTGTTAAAATAATTTTGTATCTTTTGCCACATTGACACTATCTAGATCTTGTCGTTACGAAAATATGAAAAGACGAGCACTATAGACAATTAATATTATTTTTCTTTGAAATCAAGTCCTACTAAAAGTTTAAATAATATGGTCAACAAAACATTCAAATTTTTTCTGTAATTGCAAAGTAAGCTTTGTAAACAGTGTCCAACCTTCAACTGGCCAGAACAAAATATTCAATCCCCAACAAACCTTGTACTTCCACCTTCACTCCTGCCATCTGCGCCCTCTCAGTGGACCTGCAGAGGTAAACACCGGAATCCCCGACTCGGACGTCCTTGATGTCCAGCTTGCTGCTGATTGACCCCATCCCCTGGCTATTCACTGTCATGGTGGTGTAAATACTGAATCTCTCATCCTTCTCAGCCAGTAATGGCTTGCCATCTAGGAAACATGCAGAGAAATAAACACAGAAGCCTTTAAGTCAAGTCAAGCATTAACTCTTTAAAGTCTCAAAAAAATAATTAATTCAGTAGAACTTCGACACCTCAACGGAGCCTGCGTTTTTTTTTTTTTTTTGTTTTGTTTTTTGTTTTTACTTTTGTCTGTCACAAACACCAGACGTTCTTATCTAAAACACATGACCACGTCTGATACAATATCCTTTAAGTGATATCGTTGTGATATTTTGAATTCATAACTTAATTTACAATCTTCAAAGTCAAAAAAATAATGAATAACTTATTTTCAAACTTTTGATTCTCCTATCGAGCTGAAATTTTTCACTTACTCATATGCTGCATGATAACAAATCACTTCATTAATAAGTAAATTGATTTTAGAAAAATAATTACTTTAAAGTTTAATATGTAATCTATGGAACTGATAGGAACTAAGTATTATATTTTGTTTTTTTTCTTGTTACTGACTTTCAGTAGGCCTGGTATCTTTTTTGGATATGGCCGCCCCCATACGAAGTTAAGACCATCTTTCTTTTATCAATATGTATCTTAAGTATAGGCCTATGTTTGATTTGGTCTGCGCAAGCCAAATTATCAATTAGAAATTACTCAGCGCAGGCTAGAGGTAATGTAATACCTACGGCGCCTACTGTCCCATACCAAAACACTCTGCTTACGGCCTAGGCTAGTATTACGGTATTTTTTTAGATCAACTTTAAAAAAACAACAAAAACTAATGCAATTAGATTTGACAAACTAGATCTCTGTTGTTTTAGAAAGTTAGATAAACAGGATTAAAGAGTGGTAGGCCGCCATGTTTACTTTCCACTTAACAAGTCAACATTTTAAAATGAATTATTTGTTGTTCCGTCTAACGAAATACAGCAGACGTTTTACTGGAACAAACGTAGGGCATTATGGAACAGTATGAAGTAGATCATGTGACTTGGTAATGGCGTAATAAGTTAAAGGGACATATGCATACGTTCACAAACACAAGGGCATTTAAAGACGCGCAATTATTTATATTAACACATTTTTTTAATTAACTCTGTTTTGGCTTATGGTGCGCACCAGCGCACTGTTGAACACGAGTTACAGACATGTTGATACAAGAAGAAGGACTGTTTAGATCCGGCTGAAGTGATCAGCAAGAGATAGGAGTCTGAGCTTTATGGAGCTAAGAGCCTTCCTTCTGTGCTACCAGAGAACTGGATAAATAACCTGGAGCGACACTGGGAAGTGTATTGGGGGTCTGTACTAAAGTTTGAGTAATAAAGGACTGGTGAAACTAAAGAAAAGACTCCTTGTGTATTGATAGCTGAAGTTCATGTCTGTGTGTTTTGTAAGTTGTAACTGATAATAAACACATCTGATGCTTCCCCCCCCCTTTTTTTTTTAAATTCAATGTGGGCGAGCATCAAGGGCAAACTTGCCATATGGGCAAACGGCTGGTAAAGTCTGTGCGATAAACAAACGACAAAAGGTCTAAAGTTCTTACAGACTTAACCTTTGTGTGAGCTATCAACGTATTCGGATGAATCTATCAAGAGACCAATAACAATTTTTCTGATGTTATGGGCTAGTATCGTGTACAGTAGTGTATAGTTCCACTTAAACCGAAACTCTAAGCTGTGTGTGTGTGTGTGATTCAGAGGTGTGTAACGGCGATTTTCTATATCCTTGATCCTTTCTATAATGGAACATGCAATGTAGCCACTGATGTCAGACTGCAGGAGGCACAAGGTTCCCATTAGCTTAATTTCATTTTTGTAATGAATTCAGCAATGATAATAGGCCCTATTTACAAAGAAATAAATAAAAAATTAACACTAAAACCTAAAAATAGTAGGCCTACTAGGCACTAATATTCAATAACTTAAAAAGGGACTATTCAAAGGATTTGAAAGAAAGTCTTGACAATGAGATTAGTATCTGTGTAATCACTGCAAGTAATTTAGATCATTTTTGTATAATAGTTATAAAATTAACGATCTATTATTGACAAGGTGAAAATTAATAAATAAAATTTTATACAAATTTGCCTTCTCAAGCTTCTTTATCAGTAAATTTTTTAGAGGGGGGGGGGGGGCACTGGCGGATTTTTCAAAGAAATAATACGAAAAGGGGCAGTAAGCCACAAAAGGTTGAAGAACACTGACTTATACTTTTAACCAAGGGAATAGTTTCTTCCTAGAGGCCTTGAGGGAAAAATTATTTTAAGAAAACCATCAATGAGATAATCTGTCAATAACATCAGTTTAGATTGTTTCTTATTGAGCTGCATCTCCAGTACAGTCTGTTCATTGAATATATATGAATATTAACAATGTAATAATAATGGTATGTAAAAATCTCCATATCCTGCGGTACCATATCATTAGTCGGCTTAACATTATATAGCATTGGCAACATTTTCGATACGTACACATCTCTGCTTTTTGTATTGGCGGAGATAGGGTTTGGTTGTTAATAGGGTTTTGGTTGTTAATAGGTTTTTGGTTGTTGATATTTTGCAGTTCATAGCTTCTTATATTCTTGCTGAAAATATTGAAACCTGCCTTTTTACATGCCTTAGTTCGAGGGATGATTTTCACGCGAACTATCTTTGCAACCTTGTTTATATTAAATTTATAATACACGATATTGCCCGTTGTTACTTGGAGAAAAGGATACTTACACATATCTTAGAAGATATTACATGCTCCGCAGTTAAGAAATATTCATGCCAAGTTTCCAACACCTTAAACGTAGGCGTTTCCTTATATGCAATGAATGTCAGACCGACTTTCTAGCCACTTTCTGACACAAAGGCCAGGTGGCACCACAACTTTTGTAAATGTTAAGATCATGTCGTCGTATGTGTGTGCATGTCTGTGTGTAATAAGCATACGTGAATAATGGAAACGCGTTTGTCTTAAATGCATATTGTCCTTCTATTTGTTTTCTGTTTCTCTGTTTACTAATAAAAGGTTTCTGCTAATATCTGTGTTTTAATCCTTTCCACATGAAGCATTAACGTACTATGTCATTATGTTTACATTTGTGGGCAAGCTTTTCTTTACTCGACACATAAACCAAGCTACTTAGCCAAGTCTATATTTAAGTTCTAGTTGGATAGCTATTTAACAAATAAGGGTTACACGCTCTCAATAATTTTAATGGACGATAATTTTTAACCAACCCCCCACCCCCCAACCCTGTTTTACAAATTCTCTTAGTCTAGCGTACTCGCTTTTTCTCCATCGTCCTGTCTCGTAATCTCTCTCTCTTTCTCTTTCTATATATCTCTCTTTCTCTCTCTCTCTCTCTCTCTCAAAAAGCTACCATGGACTTACCTTTGAGCCAAGTTATCCGTTCACTACTCACGTCTACCAAAGTTGCGTTGCAAGTAAGTTGAAGTGTCTCACCTGACCTCAACAGATTCTCTCCGCCAATCTCAATACCTGAAGAGAAGATCTCTTAACAAGGGAAAATTTCAATCAATGGACATCGGACACTGGTTAGTGCACACAGAAACAAACTAAGACAACAGTAACTTTTAATTCTTATACTACGTGTCTAATATTTGGGTAATATCTATCAAGTTGGAGATAGAGACAATATTAGCTCAACAGAGCCTATCTATGGTGAGAATATAGAGGCCTTCTAGGGCAGTAACTGACTTTAATTCAATGTGACTAACATTACCAAATCAAAATGAGTTGTTTTTTTAAAGGAATATAAGGAATGCAAAACAAGATATATCTTAAAGTTATTTCCATTGGATAAACAAAACTATGTTTATACAAAAAATAATAATTATATAAAACTTAAGATTCAAAATTGGCTTGCGCCCAATATTCAACATTAATAATGTGCATCTATTTTTATATTGAAAGCGTCTCGAAGAAACATATAAAGAAAAAGATAAAAAATACTTTTAAAAAAAGCTTATATTACATCAAATAGGTTAAATATAATTACATTTGTAATAGATCTAGACCAACAATAATATATGCAATATAGAAGTAGTATCTACAACTTTTCCGTGATAACCTTAATAATGCTTTCAAATCTGTACAATTAGAAATATTTTTAACTATTGTTTTTGTTTAGCGCTATTTCATGCTTTTAGCTTTCTCAATACGCTAGGATCCTATCACTTAGCCGGACCAGTTTGGGAATTAGCGACCCGGGGGGGGGGGGGGGGAAGAATTTAGGGACATCTGGATAAATTCTACTGTAATAGGTTTTTAAACGCATTTATAAAGGGGAACGAACCGAATTCGTACTCGTGGCTCACGCCTTCTCGGACAGACGTGCTAACCCCTCTGCTAGTGAGGTACCTATAAATAGAGAAGACTGTATACTTATATATTAAATCAAACAAAGCATTAGGGTTTATTAAAAGAAGTTTCTATAAATAAAATAAGAACATAAAACATAAATGTTATTTAACCTTGGTTTGGCCAAAAATAGAATATGCATCCTTTGTTTGGGACCCCTCAACTCAAGAAAACTAAGAAACTAAGTGCAACAGAAAATAGAGCAGTGAGATTCATAACAAACGAATATTCACATTTGACTAGAGTAACACTTTTAGTAAAATCACTCAATTTAGAAAGCTTTCAGGGTAGAAGACTCATAAGTAAAGTAGCAATTATACATAACACACTGAACCATAATCAATATACAAAAAAAAAATTTAATAAAATACTCAGAAAGACACAAAGATAAAGGTGGATTCCTCATTTTATATGGTAGGACAAATTTGTACAAATGCTCCTTCTTCCCTAGTGCTATTAAAGCATGGAATGCGTTGCCTGAGCCAGCAGGGAAAACCAGAATTTAGGTCATTGGTTAATATGCATTTCTGAATGCATGACGCGTAGGACGTAATCATCTTCTTTTTTGAAGTAACGTCTGTATTATATAAGATAAGAAAATATTTTTGATTCAATTTAGAGCGGCGACCTATAAAGAGGACAATTCAGCTTACACTTCAGTCAAGTACGATTTCTTTCCCTTTTCGAGATACCAAACAAAATAATTAATTACCAATAGTTAATTAACTAATTGGTTAATATTCTTTCATTGCTTTACAATTATTCATGTGTTGCCATGTAAAAGAAATACTCAGAGATGAGGTCTCTGAGATGTAACGTGTACAAACTTTTGACCAGACAGACAGAGGGAGTTGATAGAAGGTTTGTACTAATAAGTTGTGGTTATTATGCATGTTGAAGAAGTTAATTTACAACGTAAAATGTTATTTGAAAGCTTCACAACAAAACAACATGATAGTAACTACTAGAAAAACAGGAGTAAAATATAAACTGCACGCATTGTTATTTATAAACTGTCTATTCTCTGTCTCTTATAAACCATTTACTCTATCACTTATAAACCTAAAGTTCCCCTTTCAGACCTTGCGATCTATAGATTAAGGTCATCTGTTTCCTTATCCAACGGTTAATGAGCAAGGTGTCATGTGGTCAGCACAACGATCAACTGCCTTTACTTTCCACAACAAACGTCAAGTGCCCATTAGAGTTGGGCGCCCTAGAATTCGCAAAAAATGAAATTCGAACCCAGGACCCCATGTTCAGAAGCAAAGCGCTTAACCACTCGGCCACCGCGCCCCAAAATATTATAAGCTGCAATCACTGTCTATAAATGATTTGTTTGTAAGCGAGACAGAGAGATGCAAAGAGAAAAAGAACATCTCAGAGAAGCAGAGAAGAGAGAGAGAGGGGGAGAAGAGAAACGAGGGTGACATTAACTAAAACCTGAACAGTCATTGCATTAGCCACACCGTATCATGGTCAATGAAAGGGTATGGAGAGGAGCGCATTGTCGGGTTGACTGTCACTGATATTTTCCAAACCAATAATATGTACCTAGGTTTAGTGCTGTATGCCACGTCATGACATTAAACACACGAGGACATGAATATCACATCGATTTTCTTTTTCTACTGTATCCCCTTGCTTCTCAAAGACATTCGTACATTAGAACAATACACAATTAGGAAATAGACAATAATTACGGAGACACGTTAGAAAAATATGAGGGGTGAAACAGCTTTTGAAAAACCTAGACATGTTGCATACTATTAGGGGAAAAAAACTTGTAAAAGCTTAGACAAGTTAGATCTAGGTGGTCGACAGAGATATTGGTTTTGAAAACGTTTAAACTCAGCTCACAGGAAAATCGTGCAACTCCTGCAGTGAAACTCGCAGTAGATTTGCTTCAGAGTTCTTAAAATAGACACGAAATGAAATTCTAGACGTCAGAAATACAACAGAAAGGGAAATTAATTATTTCGAAATCACAATTGAACTTATTGAATGTTATTCTTTACTTATTTAGACGCTACACTTCCCCACACCACGCACACACACACACAAGCCTAAACAATCAATAAACTAATCGAATTTTTTTTGTTCTAATTCTCTGGTGATCGCTTTATAAAGTAGGTGAAAAAAAATCATGCTGCTGCTATGACAGCGAATTCTGCTCAACGGTATTACGCATTACTGCATAACTCACTTATTCGTAAAGCATTTGAAAAAAACCGCATCCATTCTTCTTTAAAAAAACTTTCTTTAATAGCATAGTTCGGTTAATGGCATAAGCAGAATTGATCGACTGCTCTACTATTAAGCGGATCCCAGTGTGCCCTCCTCCCTCCCACCCCATTTTTTTCAATATCTCTCCTCACTGGCCCCCTATTTTCACTGGGTATGCATGATAAGGCGCCACAATCTTCCCTTAACTACCTAGTCAGTCTTGATTCCCATTCATTCAATGCTGTATAGAAATGTCTTTAGTTCACTGGGAAAATTAGCGCCCTGAGCAAGAAACAAAGTCTGAGAGAATAAAGTATGACCGTAACCTGGAAGTAAGAAGATGTCTCATTGGCTACAGCAGCGGTGAAGACGTGGTCATTGGTAAATGAGCAATCTAATAAAGGAGAGAGGGGCATGGTAAAAAGACTTGGTATGATAACAACAAAACAGGTTGCAACCAGGGTTATACATTTGTCAATTATTACCGACATTTCATTGACTAAAATGAAGCATACAAAGAATTTGATCAAATCTTAAGTTGAGAAATAGCTAAGCAAAAATAGAATCTTATCAAACATAGACGTTACTTCAAAAAAGATGATGGCCTTAGGTAAGGCCCTAGGCGAAGTGTATGGGGTAGCCCTAGGCGAAGTGAACAGGGTGGCCCAAGGCGAAGTGAACAGGGTGGCCCTAGGCGAAGTGAACAGGGTGGCCCTAGGCGAAGTGAACAGGGTGGCCCAAGGCGAAGTGAACAGGGTGGCCCAAGGCAAAGTGAACAGGATGACCCTAGGCGAAGTGAACAGGGTGGCCCAAGGCGAAGTGAACAGGGTGACCCTAGGCGAAGTGAACAGGGTGACCCTAGGCGAAGTGAACAGGGTGGCCCAAGGCGAAGTGAACAGGGTGACCCTAGGCGAAGTGAACAGGGTGGCCCAAGGCGAAGTGAACAGGGTAACCCTAGGCGAAGTGAACAGGGTGACCCTAGGCGAAGTGAACAGGGTGGCCCAAGGCGAAGTGAACAGGGTGACCCTAGGCGAAGTGAACAGGGTGGCCCAAGGCGAAGAGAACAGGGTGACCCTAGGCGAAGTGAACAGGGTGACCCTAGGCGAAGTGAACAGGGTGACCCTAGGCGAAGTGAACAGCGTGGCCCAAGGCGAAGTGAACAGGGTGACCCTAGGCGAAGTGAACAGGGTGGCCCAAGGCGAAGTGAACAGGGTGACCCTAGGCGAAGTGAACAGGGTGACCCTAGGCGAAGTGAACAGGGTGGCCCCGAATGAAATAGAAAAGCAAAAAATGAAGACTGAAAACTACGTTATGAACTATACACCGTCCTGTATCTAGACATCAACAAATCAGTTCAATATAATATATAGCGTCGATGGCACGAATGCACTTCATGGACGATTCATGATCACCAGACAAGAAATAAAGTTTCAACATTTCACCAAATGGAAGTAGCAATGATCTTCTAACATATGCAGTCTAACAAGTATATCTAAACATTCGCGAATGAACTTTCAATCATGGTAGAGACTTGGAGCTAGGCTATATGGAGCCATAGAGCTCTTCTATGTTTGAGATTTGATCCATGTTTTGCAATTTTTCCTCTAAAACAAATTCTTTTGAGCCCAATCGGAGGACCTAGGCGGTTTGCGCGCTGGACAGTCGTTTAGACTTATTGACGGTCCCGGGTTCAAACCCTGCCCGCTCTCATCCCCCCTTCGTCCTGCTGAAGGTCTGAACTATGGAGCATATTGCGCCTATCTGTTTTAAGGAACATCCGAAACATGTAAAACATTTTACAAACAAACATTTTACAGATGTACTTTCTTGTTAAAAATCTTCTAACGAGCATGGGCGGTCAATTAATAATTTACATTAAATCTTACTTTATTAAAAAAAATACTTCAGCCTTCTCTTTCACCACCTTTTCCCACCCACCACTTATGTTATAGCTCAGAGCAGAAAACCTTTAAACAGAATTGGTTTGAATGTTAACATTTTGTTATCCCCCTTTTCAACAAGACATTTTTCCCTGTTTAACAAGGACATTTTAACGCAGCTAGTTGCCATAATCAGGCAGACAAAAATATATAGTTGAAATATCTAAAAAAAAAGTGTCTTGCCTATCGCCTCGATAGAGGAGCCTTGGCCGCCCTATTTACCGTCGCCGCTGCTTCTTAAGTCGTTTGTCAATATTTTGTAAAGCAAAAAGTACACGCCTCTGCATCTTAGATTGTTTCATATTATTTTATTTTTATCTTTCTTTATTATTCTTACCTCCCTTAGATACATATACGTAGTGATAGGTTTAGAATTAAAAGCCTTTAAAATTAGGAACTATCTACATATAATTTAGTCAGTACAATAACCGGTTCTACAATGAAGTGCTAAACTATGGAATGGTTTTCAATCAATACAAATGCAATGGCTGTCTAATTGTAATGATTTTATGACATTTGAGAATGCATCAACTCTCATATAATAGATTTTGTTAAATTTAGTTGTTTGTTGTTTTTTTTTAACTGGTTCATTGTATACTGAACTATAGTGCATTTCCCAGTGAACGGAATAAAGTATCAACGCAAAAACATTTAGCCACTTGTAGACGTTAATTTTTTAATCGTAATATTTACACACACATACACATATATATATTTAGCTTTAGATTCATTAGACCATGATCTAGTCCTAAGCTCACACTAAAGTCTTCATCAAGGATGTATTTCAAGAGTCTGTTTCTACAACGATTTGTTGTATTGTTGTTTTGTGTATATATATATATATATATATATATATATATATATATATATACATATATGGATGCATTTTTTAAAAATATAACTCATAAAATATCTTAATTTATTTCTATAAAGTTCAGTACAGAAAGTTAGTATGACTATGCAGCCAGTTAAGCAAAGTCACGATGACCTAAGTTTCCTTTGTGAACATTTCTACGTTTTGCTGGCAGAAGAGGTTTCATTCAAATCAAGTGAGAATATCCAAGAAAGTAGAGCATACTTTAGCCAATATACCTTCTTTGACCTGTACCTTAGAAAATTCCTTAAAACAGCACCGGAGCCAATACCTGAGCCAATACCTTAGCCCAGTGATGCCCAAAATACTTGTTGAGGAACATATCTGATTGGTCACTCAAGTGCTATCCTGCTAACCGAGAGTTCTGTCTGCTGTACATAATATAGTCACAGAGGATTGGTTCCCTTGATCTTGATTTTTTTTGTACGGCATTGTATATGGCACCGACCGAAAAAAGTTTGGCTCATACATATTGTATTGTTAGTTCCAGAAGAATTGAAGAAATTAATTATAAATAACATAAATGAGAAATGGACGAGCTCTCATCCAAATCACAAGAAAGATGACGCTTACTATAAGCTATCCCGACAAGATCAACGTCTAATCTTTCGACTTAGGACACAACAGAATGCGACAACACATGTACCGGCAGCTCAAAATTGGAACCAGTGAAATCTGCCCATGTGGAGTATCACCATAGAATGCCGACCACGTCCTCCAAAACTGCTCTCTTTACCAAGAGAGGCCCGTATAAGACACTGGCCCCAAAACACCCCAATAGAAAGAAAACTATATGGAGAGCTTCCTGATTCGGAAACCACTGCGCAGTTCATCTCATGTATTGGTCTAGTCATCTGAACACTCCAACATAACAATGAGAACGAAGAAGAAGAAAAAGTATTGTTAGTAATGTAACTGTCACATAAATTTAAACAATAAATATAAATAAATATATTAATATTGGCAGATTTCGCAGTCATTGTTCTATAGATTAATGTTCCGTGATAAATATATACTTTCGAGTTCGCTTGTTAAATGCCATAGTCCTACATGAGAGTCTTCGCCTCTGAGACCCGTGGAACATCCAGGAATCAATAGCTGATTATAGTGTTAATACCTAAGTAACATCTGGCACCGACCAAGTAACGCTGTAAAATATTTACGCACTGGCTTAGTCATGTGAACAACAAGTTGGTAAGCCCCGTGGGGAGGGGAAGCTACAGTGAGAGCTGGGGATGTCGTGGTGCGCGAGTAGGTAAACAAATACGAGAACATGATGAGACCTCTTCGTATGTTGCTAAATAAGTATGAACGAGAAAAAGTATGTACGAGAAAAAGAGCGGAGAAAGAGGAGGAAAAGAAGAGAGAAAGGAGAATAAGAGAGGAGAAAGACAGAGGAGAGAGAAGAGAAAGAGAGAAAGGAGAATAAGAGAGGAGAAAGACAGAGGAGAGAGAAGAGAAAGAGAGCAGAGAGAGAGAGGAGAAAGACAGTGGAGAAAGACAGTGGAGGAAGACAGTGGAGCAAGACAGTGGGAGAAAGAGAGGAGAAAGACAGTGGAGAAAGTAAGCAGAGAAAAAGAGCAGAGAAAAAGAGCAGAGAAAGAGAGCAGAGAAAGAGAGCAGAGAAAGAGAGCAGAGAACGAGAGGAGAAAGACAGTGGGGAAAGAGAGGAGAGAAAGAGATGAAAGAGAGAGCGGAGAAAGACAGCTGAGAAAGAGAGTAGAGAAATAGAGCGAAGAATGAGAGGAAAAAGAGAGTTATAAGAATAATTGAAACACAAGAAAAAAATAAAGGTTTTATAAACACTCAATCCAGATTACCCAAACAAGAGGACTTCACGTTATTTAACTTCACATTTTAGAATCTAGACACCACTTAGTTTTGGCTTAGTGCGGTCATTAGAAAGGGCATTGACCATCAAAATCTCTACATTTATAATCTTGTGGGGAGATTGTATGGGGGGGGGGGGGAGATCTGTAGTGACAAGATTGTGTGGATTGAAGAGGTATCAGCTTAGCTTTAGATTCATTAGACCATGATCTAGTCCTAAGCTCACACTAAAGTCCTCATCAAGGATGTATTTCAAGAGTGTTTCTACAACGATTTGTTGTATTGTTGTTTTGTGTCTATTTCCTTTCTATCACATATCAGGATCTTATGCACGTCAACTTATTCTACACTTCAATATGTGCTACGCATTAACATAGTCAGTACAGGGCCGGATTAACCTATAGGCAGCGCAAGCTATAGCAAATAATTTCTGGACTTCAAAAGGGACCCAAAAAGGTCCCGTATCTCTAATAACCTATTCTAGTCTAAATCGGCACTGAGTACAATGTTACTGAGATAAAATTAACAATATACTTACGTGGGAGTTGTGGCACTGGTTTAGCTAGATAGAACAAAGATAGAATAGATAGATAGAACAAACAAATTGATTTTAAAAAGTCTTAGATCACGTCCAATACACAAAGGAACATGAGTATATTGATAACATGAGTATATTGATAACATGAGTATAGTGATAACATCATTATATTGATAACATCAGTATATTGATAAACAGAAGGATATAACACTAAGATAACATTTCTTCAATAATAGACACGTAAGAATGAATTTGAGAGAAAAAATTATTTCGCTTTCAATAGTGACTCTGTCTCCTAGAGCGTGACGTTGGAGGTATTTTCTCTGACACTGAACACAATATGTGCACTAAATTATGTTTAAGTGTACATAACAAATGTTTATCGTTAACATAATCTGTCTGGTCGTATGGTTTGCTTCAGGAACTCTTTAAGATGGTCCTGAGTTTGAACACCGCCCTCTGCCGTCCAATGCTGCAGGAGGTTTGGACGAGGAAGTAATAATCTTAATTTCTTAACAAACTTCTGAGCACTGTAAAGTAATATTACCTGTGTACATAATGGACACCAGCTCTAACATCTTTAGCCTAGGACATTTCCTGTTTCCGCCCATCTCTCCCGGACCTTTATAAGGTAGACTAATTCAAACCAGACCGCTCATTTCTCTCTCGCTGGCAATCGAGTCTGGACTATTTCATTTATTCTTACTCTTAGAGGAATACCTGGTGCCTCCCTCAGGTGTCTGCCTATTGCCTTCGTACTTGGTGCTATTCAGCACTGCACTACTGCCTACTTGTTATTGAGTATCATCTCCTGCCTACTGAGATCTACTCAACTATTTGTTTGAATCACCTGCCTATTTGCTATTGAGTATCATCTACTGCCTACGTGGATCTACTCAACTCTACTACTTGGCGCTATCGGCTCTACTTGCCTGCCTATTCGACAGCCCACTTCTCAACTGATTAGGCACGACGTCCTTATAGACAGTCTGTGCGAGACGTCATATCTCCGCCTGAACTCCGTAACTCACTGGACTTATCTTGTTAGCTTCGCTGCCCACGGCAGATCAGCTCTGCCCGCAGTACCCTTGTGCCCACGGTAGCCGGCCACCCGCCCTACTGTGCCCACTACAGATATCAGAACTTTGGATTGAGACTCCACAAGAATTTTATCACCGGCGTCCCTCTACCCGCTAGAGCGCCACCTCCAGCTGCAGAACCTCAAGCCAGGATCACAACCAGCTAAGTTCAGAAGACAAAGTGACATACTCTCTTATTAAGTGCAAGAGTGATGATTAAATATAGTATTGATTAGAGATAGATGCAAACCCTCCCCTTTTTATTCTTCTATGTAAATATTTATGTAAATAAATATTCTTCAATTTTTAACTTTGTATCTCTCTTTCATTGCTTGTCTCGTTGCGTGCCTGCTCCCGATTTATATGCTGACGGGTTGGTGTGTGATAACTTCAAAAATAATCATCCCCTAGACATTAAACCAGCCAAACACACGTCACTTTCGCTAACCTGTCACAGTATACAACATGTTTCACCTGTGTATACAACATGTTTACCTGTGTACGTAACATGTTTCACCTGTGTATACAACATGTTTACCTGTGTACATAACATGTTTCACCTGTGTATACAACATGATTATCTGTGTACGTAACATGTTTCACCTGTGTATACAACATGTTTATCTGTGTACGTAACATGTTTCACCTGTGTATACAAAATGTTGTCATGTGTACATAACGTGTTTACCTGCGTACAATAGAATTACACACAAATTGAATTACCTTTCACTATTAAAGACACCCGATGTCTAAGTTGTGACTTTCGTTTACTGACATGACACTCGTATTGACCTGCATCTGACACAGTCACGTTTTCAACGACCAGGTTCCACTGGGAGCTGTTGGGCACGTGCTCGGAGTGAATCCTTTTATCTCTGGTCCAAGATTTAGAGCCAATGGTGAGTGGAGCAGACTGGGGCAGTTTACGCCACACTACCTGGGATTGAAGCTCAAATGTAAAACTCATTGTCAGACATAAGTCTAGTCTAAGACTAATCTTATTACCATGTGAGAGAAAAAAAAGAGAATAAGAGGGAGAATAAGAGAGGGAGGGATAGGGAGAAATGTGAAACAAAACGGAGGTAAAGAAGTTTGAGGAAGGAATTTTGAGGGAAAAGATGGGAGAATAATGAGAGAGAGACGGAGAAAGAACAGGGAAAGAGATTTAAAGTGAGGAAGAGAGAATGAGAAAGAAGAGGAAAAGAATGGGGGGGGGGGGGAAGACAGCATATGATTTTTGTTATTCTTACTAGAAAAACCACGCAAACTATTTATTTTTAATTATTGATTGTACTAGTAGTAATGTTTAACTAAAACACTTATATGTCTATGGTAACACTTATATGGAACAACTAGTCGTAGATAATGTATACATCCATATAACGACAATAAAAAGTTTGCTTTTGAGGACAGAAATAGAAAAGTTTTTAATGTCCATTTTTTTAGCGGCCCCCGTAAGGGGAAAAAGCCGCTATTAGGTTTGTGCAAAATGTCCGTCTGTCCATCTGTCACACTCAGATCTCGAAAACTAGAAGAGATATGAAAAATATTATTTCATCATTAAATGCGGCTTGAAAAGTTTAGGTGCAACGGCTACTTTTTGTTTTCTAAAAGCAAACCGTTTAATTTATAAAATTAATCATGCAAGCGATTTTTAAAAAAAATACACCAATTCTAAAACAATTACGTAAATGTAAGGGAGGCAATATTACAATATGCTAACAAAGATGGACAATCTTCGTGTATTTTCAGTATCACTAAGTCAAATATTTTTATAAAATGTACAGGAAATGTTTACAACAAATATAAATAATAGTTAAAAATGTTTATTCTAGTCAACTAGCTGCTAAAGTAAAAAGAAAACATTTCTTTTTGTTTATAAAGGCTAATAATGCACTTTGTATGTAAATATTACGCACATTTTTTAAAATGGACTTTTTATGCAGCGACTTTCGTGCAGTATCGTAACGTCGTCACATGCCGTGTTGCTAAACCAATTCCTTAAACTTTTTTCAAAAATCAAATTTTCTTTTATTTTTTGTTTAGTGTCCCCATCCAAATAAAAAAAAGATTATTTTTGTGCGTTTTGTCTGTTGGTCGGTATGTCCGTCACGATTAGATTAACAAATAACACTGGAGGCTCTTCTAACTTATATAAGATTTTATTTCCATTCTTAAACATTGCAAGAAACACATGATCATTAATATATTGTTCCGGTTTTTTTATGTAAATAGCATATAAATGCTAAATCAATATATCTATACTGATTTATATCTCATTAACTATAAAGTTGTTCCGGATATTGTTTTATAAAAAATAAATTATGTAAAATTTTGAACTTAAAACAAATTTATGTCAAATAATAATTTTTTTTTTTTAAATATCGACAATAGGTTATTCAGGATTTTAAAATACGAAAGTAATTTACTAGAAACGATTATTGAAAATCACTTTAAGACTTATTTTACAGTTCACTTTCTTGGTGAAACATAATAAAAGTTGTTTAATCGGTAAAGAATGTTCCGGATTTTGTTTCGAAAAAGAAATCGACCTACATTACCTTAATTTTCTTACAAATCGTCGCCAAAAATGATCCGAAGTTTATATGAAAAATCTAATAACGCTAATAAATGTTTGAAATCCCTCTTCTAATAAATAAAACACTTAATTTTCTCATTTACGAAAATTGGTTGTTCCGGATTTTTAATAAAAAATAGTTTAACTCTGTTTATGTAAAATCGCACTTCTCTCTTACACTACATTAAACTTTCTAGATAAAACGTTAGAAAATCTAATTATCGTTAATATTATGCTCCGATTTTTAAGGAAAAAACTTCCTAACACCAAAGTATGGTTTGAGAAATCTCCATAAGGCTATGGTGAATCTAATTTTCATAACAGACCATGCCACAAATTTAATTAATGACATTTGATTAATCTGGAATTCTTATTTTCTCTCACAATAAATATATAAACATCCGGAACAATCTATTATAGAAACTTAAAACTAATGCGATGTTTCGGAAGGGAAACTAAATTTTAATCAGATTTTCAATAGCTTTTAGTCTTTTTTTTTTCTCGCTATTAACATGATGGACAGACAGACTGACAGACAAAACAAAAAAAAGCGTCTTTAATATATATTAAGTCTAACTAGCCGATGAAATGAAATGCTAAAAGAACAAACTCGGTGCACCAATGTCTATGATCCCTCGAGAAGCTGCTCGTATAGAAGACATTTTTAGTCTAACTAGGACGTGTGACGTAATGGACTTTTTTTCCTTTGACGTGATATGGAGTTTATTCTTCAAATGAAATGCTAAAAGATCTCACTCGGTGCACCAATGTCTATGAACCCTCAACAAGCTGCTGTATAGATGATATTTTTTAGTCTAACTAGGCCGTGTGACATGGTGGATTTTTTCCTTTGACGTCATATGGAATAAATTCTTTAAATGCTAAAACAACTCGGTATAGTAATGTTTATTAAACCTCGAAATGTGACTCGCATTTTAAAAAGACATAATAGCTAGATTTAGATCTAATCTAGATTGTTTTAGACTAGAGCTAGATTTTTTACACTAGATCTAGATTTTTTTTTCTTTTACTAGAGCTAGATTTTTAAAACTAGATTTAGATTTAAGTTCTAATTAAAATCATTATAGAATCTAGATCTAGAATTTCTTGGTCTAGTTTAGAATGTTTGTTGTTTTACATGTTTCGGATGTTCCTTCAGAGTTGTAGTCCAAACCTATCGTAGGACGACGGGGGATGGGAGCGGGCAGGGTTTGAACCTGGAACCATCGATGAATCCAAACGACAGTCCAGCGCACAAACCGCACTACCAGACAGCCATGATTTAGACTAGATCAAGATCTATCATTTTAATTTCTAGGCTTAAAGTGTAGATTTTTATTTCTAACGTCTAGATTGCCAATATTGCAATGTTATAAAATACTTAAACTAATCTACTATTTTAATATTTCATATTGCAATTAGTCTATTATTTATCTAGCGTTGTTTTTTAATTTAAATCGTATCTAAATTACATCTACATTATCCCAAATATATATTTTAGATCTAGATCTAGTAGATATAGATATTGAGAGTGCTAAATTAGTAGTTTAATTTAGGTAGATCTACATCCTCATTCTAGTTCCATTTAAATGAAAATGCTCAATAACAAAAGATTATCTAAAATCGCTCTTCTGACATATTTTACATATCCGGTAGTTGTCATTCCGTAATGTGTAGGTATATTATCAATAGTAGGCTATTAGTTTGTAATCAGTTTGTCATTAGATTAAGAGTAATGCCTGGTAGTGCGGTTAGCGCGCAGGACTGATTATCTCTACTGTCTCGGTTTCATACCCTGTTCGATGCCATTCTCAGTCAACAGCGAATATGCGGATCCGCCTCTGAGTTTGTGTGGCAGCACAAACTCTCTTTGTAATCTTGTTTTACATCTTTTACAACCAAGGGAGATTAGACCTTCATATTTATAGCTTTGGAAAAAAAGCAATAGTTCAGTAAAAACACTTTTTTATTTTCAAAACTTATACTTCATTTATAAAATTGCCTAATCGAATTAAGTGTTTTATATGTTGTTAATTTGCTCAGGGCTGTGCAACCCCTTAAGCTGACATTGCGTTGTTTTTGTTTCTATTTAGGCGATGCATGCAAATATAAAACGACAGAGCTCAGTGCTGAAGGTGATTTGAGAGGGAAGGAGATGTGATGAAATGGGGGGGGGGGGAGGTAGTCATTGTCTTCATTGATAGGTAACTATGATAAGGCCGTATTGTGGAGAGCCATAAAATGTTTGTGATGGGTATATGCTTTATGTTTTATGGATACATGTAGTGGATAAAATACACAACTTTATGTGACAGATAGATGATTTGTGTGCGGGGATACATGTACGCTATAAATGTAAGTTGTGCGTGAGTGTTGGTGGAACATTTGTTTGATTGTTTCGGATGATCCTTCAGAATTGAATATTATTACAACCTAATCTAAAACTACCGACCGGGTGGCGGGCAGGGTTGGAACCCGCGACCAACAAGACGACAGTCTGGAGTGCGTACGACATGACCAGGCAGTCATACTACATACCAGGCAACGTGCCTGTATCGTATGTGTATTTAAATAGTTTATGTTTTATTTTTATATTTTTATCCAGTTAGAATGCAACTATATTTCCCTTAAACATCAGTCTTGGCATTGGAAAATAGACATACTCCAAAAAAAACAGAAAAATGAGAGCAATCATTTAGTTATCACAACGTATTCAGTCTTCAACAGATAATTACTCTGCTACTGCAACAGAGCATGAAGGAACAGCGAGATAGAAGAGTGACATAGAAACTAGAATAGAAAACAACAATACTATTTGCTTACTCTTAAAGAAAGTAAAGGTTATTGGTCATTGTGTGTACTCCATATCACGTGGGGTACACGTCAAGATTACCAGCAAAATAAAAACAAAAATTTTTTAACATTCTAGTAGATTCCATCTTCCACACAGAAGAGTAGATTAATGAAAAGGGAGGTAATTAATTTTCTCTAGCAAAATATTCTTGAACTTTCAGTTTCAAAAACAATATATAGAAGAGACGGGCTTGTGTCGGAGTGAAAGTGAAGCAGTCTGTTCAGTATAAAGGCCTTAAGCTTCACATTCACTTGCATACTGTGTGGTGTGGTATTATTGGCTTTAATAAAGTGTGTATTCAATTTTTTTTTATGGTTTCTACTTGAAGGATTAAAATGTCTTATTTCGTAAAGTTATTTCTTCCCCTAAACCACGATCTCCGGCATACTATTGAATATTCAAATATAACTGTTGAATCTATCAAAGCGCATTGACCACTGAATTCCATTTTAACATTCCTTGATTTCATTATGAACCGTAGTCTCATCTTACTGCCATCAAACAATATCATCACTTTAATGCTAAAATATATCTGGCTAGAATTGGCTGTCCAAAAGGGATTAGCATTACGGCCTGAGTTGAATATATATAAGCCAATCAATAGCTCTCTGTGCGTCTCTCTTTCTATCTATAGATAGATAGACAGACAGACAGACAGATAGATAGAAAGATAGATAGACAGATAGATAGACAGATAGATAGACATAGATAGATAGATAAATAGATAGATAGATAGATATGTGTGTGTGTATGCTAGCACGATATCAAGCAATGCCCTGCACTTACGTCAAGATATCAATACTATATCCATGCTCTATAATTTCTACTATACATCATCTCTCCTTGACACTTGCCTTTCTTAACCATTGCAGTCTTCGTGGTAAATTACACCCCTTTTATGCTAAGTTTATGCGAGTTGTGGCTGAGTTGTGGCGCTTATCCGAGAGGTTGAGCCTTACTGCCCTTGTAAGCCAGAAAAAAAAGCAGAAATCAACCCAGGTAACCTACAGCAATAAATCAAGATACACTTAGCGGGAGTATGATTATTATTTCTTTTGAGCCACTCAAGAACTCAGTGGTCTCGAGCCCAGATCCACCCCACATCTCCTCCACACATTTTCTTACTGGGGCTACCCCTAGCGATCGCACGGGTAATTTAACAGAACCATTTCCGGTCTGTGGCAAATTTTCCACTATTGATCTTTTGACAAGATAATTTTCTGGCTAGAGGCTTGATGCTAATAAACTTAGTGGGTAAAGGACCTTCTGTGAATATATTATTTAGGGAATTATATGTGGGATAATAAAAATGGGTCTTCACACTAAGGTACGTCTACAAGGGCACGAAGGAATGGGTCGACATGGATAGGCATTAATATCGCAAATGAAAAAAAAAGTATTGTTTTATGTCACGTATTCGAAATAAGACATAATTATAGCTGAAGATTTAAAAATATGCAATTTGATCACTACTTTAATTAGTTCAATCATAATCTGATAAACGAAAATGTCTCTTGAGCTGACAGAACTCTCATATAGTGGATTTCAATGTAAAGGGACTACTCGCAAACTTCACAGCAAAAGGCTTAGAAGTCACACAATAATCTTATTAACTGCTCAGCCCATACCTTATGAAAAGGTCACAAGATGGGATGTAATTCATTACATTAAGAGAAAAAGCATCAAAAACATTATAGACCTAGGCTTAGTTTACATTCATGGATGGATGGGGGGGGGGGGGAATGGAAGTAGAAGTTTAATAATAGAAATGTAGTCCCAGTGGGGCTAAAGTCATCATTCTCGAAGGAGAGTTAAGACGTTCATTCTAAGGAACTTTGCGATATTAATAATCCCTAGAGATGCTGCCCACTCAAAATTAGTTAACCTTCCTCTTTTAGTGCGACCTACATAGCAGAAAATTTGTAAAGACAAAGCGTGTATAATGGCGATCTATTGAATTCAAGACTATAATGTGAGGATTTTTATTTATTTTTTTCGCAGACACAAACATTAAATACAACATGTGCGCTACCACTCATACATACCACAGATACTATCACAAAGCATAAACACCATACCCACCACACACAAGAGAGCATCAAGCGCTACCACTCATACATACCACAGATACTATCACAAAGCATAAACACCATACCCACCACACACAAGAGAGCATCACACACGTGCGATTTGCGCGCTGGACTGTCGTTCGGACTTATCGATGGTCCCGGGTTCAAGCCCTGCCGACTCCCATCCCCTGTCGTACTGCAGGAGGTTTGGACTAGGAAGTAAATTATCTTCAGCTCTGAAGGAACATCTGAATTATGTGAAACATTTTACATTTTAAGCAGTTAATCTTTTGGAAGAGAGGCAGAGATCTCACTATTTAGCTGCGAATAACAAGTGCTAATAGAATGTCTTCAACCAAAAAAAAATTATTTTTTTTTTAAATCTAGACAACGACAAAAAAATAGCAATGCAAAAGGTTAAGGCCCTAGTCCTTAGGCAAGGAACAAATATTACGGAAAAACAAAAGTAAAAACAAGGCATTAAAAAATTGACAATGAAAAAAACAACAAGGCAATAAGGGTAGAATAAAAGACGATGAATTGCAAAATGTTTTAGCATCAGCGAAAGATCTCTCTATAGAAAGACATTCATGTACAAGATAGTATTGCGTAAGTTAGACATGTATTGTAAGTATATTGCTGTAGTCAAGACTGGTCGTGTGACATGAGCTCTGGACTGTCATTCGATGGTCTGGAAAGTCCCGGGTTCGAACTCTGCCCGCCTCGATCCACCGCATCCCTGCGGGACTTTTGTGTTAGGGTGTAATTATCTTCAAATCTGAAGGAACATCCAAAACATGCAAAACAGATTGTTTGTCATTTAGAAAACCCATGACTTTTGATCAAACTCCAATCTTAAAGCACTTGCTGGATAGAGAAGTTCATTGATAAAGAAAAGACAAATATAAGCGGAACATATTATACAAAATGAGTTTCATCACCTCATTTCTCTTATGTCAATGTGTCCCTAACTGGAGATATTTTCTCTATACAAAAGTCACAATATTGGCATTTAAAAGTTGTAATGGTAGAAAACAAAATCCATTGCCTACACTTCATCATGAGGTCTGTTACATTTTTGTAATCTTTCAAAATAATTGCCCAGGTTTTTTTTTTTGTTTTCTGTTGAACTTAGAATCAAGAATCTCAATTAAATTTTTTTAATCTGAAAAGAAATTTCACAAGAAAGATCAACATGATAAAAAGTGAAAATAATAAGGAAAGACAAAAAATCAATGTCGTAAAAACAATCTTCTATTGTGTATATATTCCGTTTCTCTTGTTTCCTTCCTAACAATAGATTTGAGAATAGCTTAAGATATATTGTTACAAGTTTTCTTTTTCTCTAAAAGATCTTCGCCATCTTTTAATATGTCAGGGGAAATAAACTCTAGAAAAAGATAATCATATTGTTTTTTTAAATACCAGTTTTCGTGTATAAAATTATTTAAAACAAATTTAATTTTCATACATTTTTATTTATTTATATATGTTTTATTATAATTTATTTGTAGCTGCGAGTAATTTTGATTTATAAATTTTAAAATATGAATTTATTAAACGACTAACCTAGTCTCTAGATTTATCTTTTCGCTGTTGGTAGGCTAAGTTTTGCATTGCAGTTAGACTTAACATGCACACACGCTAAAGGAATGAAGTAAGACACATTCAAAGTAAGACGCCAAAGTGAAACATACACATACATTAGTACATACACATACATTAGTACATACACATACATTAGTACATACACATACATTAGTACATACACATACATTAGTACATACACATACATTAGTGAGTTTTGTCTAACCTACACATACATTAGTGAGTTTTGTCTAACCTACACATACATTAGTGAGTTTTGTCTAACCTACACATACATTAGTGAGTTTTGTCTAACCTACACATACATTAGTGAGTTTTGTCTAACCTACACATACATTAGTGAGTTTTGTCTAACCTACACATACATTAGTGAGTTTTGTCTAACCTACACATACATTAGTGAGTTTTGTCTAACCTACACATACATTAGTGAGTTTTGTCTAACCTACACATACATTAGTGAGTTTTGTCTAACCTACACATACATTAGTGAGTTTTGTCTAACCTACACATACATTAGTGAGTTTTGTCTAACCTACACATACATTAGTGAGTTTTGTCTAACCTACACATACATTAGTGAGTTTTGTCTAACCTACACATACATTAGTGAGTTTTGTCTAACCTACACATACATTAGTGAGTTTTGTCTTTTTTTTTTGTTCTTCTTTGTTTGGCTTATAATACAGATTTATCGTTGTTAATTTTTTGTTTCGAAAGTAATATCTCAATATACATTGTGTCAGAAGTAGCCTATATCAAAGTAACATTATATCTCCCATAGTAAGCAAATGACAATTTGACCATAGCCTGCTATCCTCTCGAAATATACATTTTATATAACACAAACTAGGACTTCCCATATATAGGTTAGACAGTTTATCAACAAAAAAAGTTATTGATCTATCATTTTCTTTTTTATTTTTGTTGTACACTTGTTCTTAATATTTCAATTTACCGACCTAGTTTAAATGGAAACAAAAATTTGTTGTTTTTTTCAGCTTTTGTAACACTTCGTCTCATGTCTCTACTTCCTGGGGGCCCAACCACGTGACACCACGAGAAAGTCATGGAAAGATCACTTTTATGTCTGCAAGTCGACCTAGAGTCATCCCACGTAACTTTCGCCTGGACACTGAGCACGACTCAGAAACAAAAAAGAAAAAGGGGGGGGGGGGAGAACAAGTCATCTTTCTCTTTATACATTCTCTATTTGACTACATTTAGGTGTGTATTTGTTTACACACGTCAATATCTGGTGTCATTAAAATAGTTGCATGTCTTTTTATGTAGCTTTGTTTTGATTTTGCCCCTTCATATTGCCCTTCGTTTCCTAACCATGGCCACCGCTTCACATCTATTTGGTGGAGTCAACAGGTCTTTCAATGTAGTCGAAATTCCTGCATAAGGTAACTGTTTATTTGTATCAGTCGCATATTTATAGAAAAATGTCATCGACGAAACTATTGCTCTCAAACTTCGCAAGTTGGCTGTAAGCTTTGTTTGCCAACATTGGAATAAATATGGCGACTCCCTGTCCGTTGTTCTTACGGAAGCACAGTCATACATTCTGCTTGACAATACGCTGCCTAAATCAATTCTTCCGGCGTTTATGGTGGCGAGGCTGAAATTGTGGCGATGTCTCAAATACTTCCCGCTACCAAGATACCTGTGTGTAGTCGCTGAATGAACTCTTTATGTTGTCTGTTGTATTTATGTGTATTTCTCTGTTTTGGGGTTTATATGAGAAAATAGTGCTTGAAATCACAACAAATTTCCTTAAGGATCAATAAAGCAGTCTTAGTCTTAGTCTTACTATCACTATTCACTTTCGAGAACGTCCGTATGACCTTCCTCGAGTTTACAATCCGGTTTAACGTCTCTCCATATCCCGGCTTTTTAGCGCAACTTACTGGGAGAGTAAAACTATTGCAGCTGCCACCTCACAAACTGTCCTTATTTCCCATATATCCCCGACTACATCAGATTCAAATTTGCCCTTTACCTTTACACGCAGACAATTCCCTGTTAGATTAGCCGTTGTCATGACAATTAATAAAGCACAAGGCCAAACGTTCAAAAAGACATGCCTGTATCTTCCAAAACTTGTTTTCAGTCATGGACAAGTGTATGTTGCTCTTTCCAGAGTTCCTTCTTTTCTTTCACTCACAGTCGTTTGCCCAAACCCAACCTATTTGGATAACTGTGTCTTTCAGGAAGTGTTTACCCGTCACATTATAGCTGCGTATAGTGTGACGGGGGTCGGCTAGTTTAACAATCTAAATAGCACGAATAGTTGACGACACAGTTTGGCGATGAATGAGCTTGAAGAAAATCATTGAAATGTGTATATAGTTAACACAACATTTGGTCTTTAGGTCTAATAAATCAGATATTTGTTACAGGGTCTTTGTAGTCACCAATATTAACGAAACAAACGCCACATCGAGATAAAAGTAGACAAGAGTTATTTTTTCCTTTCCAAAAAATTATTTCTGGGACTTTTTGATCTCCATCTTTTGTCCACCACCGCCTTCCCGCCCTAACACATTCCTTATAGGAGCTAGTATGTCAATGAGTCTCCACTCACACACCAGCATGCTCTATCACTCTATACACATCTACTGTTTCTGTCTATTACTCAAACACCCAACGCCATGACAACAAAAACGTAAATGATGTATTCTTGGGCAACCACTCCATCACCATCAGCGCCCTCTATTTCCTGATTTAACTCTCTGTGAGTATGCAAAGCTTCATCTTAATAGGTTCCACCACTCACGAGGCATAGTTGGGGAGGGGCGGCGGGGCTGGCCAATCGGGGGGGGGGGGGCCTAATGCTGAACGAAAAAATATTTTTTTTTGGTCTTATACTATTTCTATCTCACTTTCTACATTATATTGGTTCTACCAATCTATTATAGTTGTACTGTACGATCTAGCTACCACAATTTTTAAAGGCTCTTTCCCCTGGTGTTCTCTTGATAACAAAATTTTCCAGAGAGCTGTTTGATTTCTTGTCAGTCAAGGTTAGAAATTATCCTTTATCCCAGGGACGCGGACTCAGGGGTTCAACTGTTTACTCTTATTATTAGGTCTGTCAATCCGTTGACTACAACGATTCCACAACTCCCGTCATTTCTGGGGGTCAAGTAAAAGGGACAGCACCACACGACACTCACGCCATCTGTACAAGATCTATTGAAATTCTTTCCCTTGGTAGAAATTTTTATTTCTTCAGCTACATCTCTTTCTCTATACAGAAAAAGATATTTTAAAGACTTTTGTAGATTTTTAAGTCTTAAATAGCAGAAGTTGTCCACAAATTGTATATCAACATATCTGTTTGTATCTCATCTAGCTAAAGAGGGCAGTTCTTTTCTGTTCTTTACCTATTTATGTTGTAATTCCTACTGTTATAACAGCTCATATATTTAATTGTCCCTGTTGTTATTGTTAATATAATTATTCATATTCTGTTTGTTCATAGTATAACTGCTCATAGTGTTGAAAATTGCTTAGAAATACTCTATTTGTCAGGGCCGGATGTAGCCATATTGGCAACACAAGCTATAGCCTCCTAAAGTATTAAGTATTAACATATAATATCTGGATTTATAAAAGCCACCAAAAGGACCCCATATCTCAAATAGCTTAGGGCCTTTTTCAAGTCTAAATTGGCACTGATAATTCTGTAAACAGTGTTAACGTATCGTCGCAATACTTTTATATTTGTTTGGGACGACCACGTGCAAAGTTGTCTCCCATTACTCTTAAAATAGAATACATAGTCTAGTATTAATTTCCCATGTTAGTTTATTAAATATTTAATTGAAACTAAAGTATTGAAATAATTAATTGACACAATAGGGCAGAAACAATGCTTATGTAATCTATAAAATGAATAGTATTCTAATAGGCATGGAAAACATTACATAAAACTGTCCATTATGCAACAGGAGCGGGAAGTGAGATATTCATAAGATGACTTAGTAATAATGTAATATAAAATATGAATGTAGTATTCGTATTATTGAAACATGACAATAGTGAATGACTCAGCCTTCTCCAATAGGAAACACAGAGAGGACCCACATCATGGAAAGAATAATTTTCCATCAGTTATCGGCCTTGATAAGTCTTAATGTATATCTTTGGGCAACTGGAGGGGATAAATCAGTGTAGCCCTAAGCAAGTGTCAAGAGTTATCCCAGATAGTTGTTCAAATCAGTAAATCCAATAACTGACTGCTCAATCATTTTCTATTATTGGAGAGACAGACCCTCAGGAAATGATTAACTTATTTCAGTTCCTAGTTGACAGCCAACAAGGCCTTCGCCTTCAACTGTGGCATGTAAATGGCGACAGAAGTAGAAAAGGGGCAGGGGAGAGGTTAGGCTTAGGGGGCATTAGGGGCGCTCAAATACGATCTGATAAATGTGGTGCTTGATCTAGTGCGGTGGTTCTAACAATGTCCAGAGAAGAGAACTTCTTAATCGAATTTGTAGTAACATACAACCTAGGAGAATATTGTGATTGAAAAGTGTTTTCAGTTGACTTTGTTGGTCTGGGATCACTGTCAGAAGTGGCACAGAATGTCAGCCAGTCTGGATGTCGTAGGAGTAACAGTAAACGAGTTGAACGCACTAGAAAGTCATGTATCACCTTCAAATGATAATAAAAAACTATGTTAAAAATGTTTGATTTTTTACAAAGCCTTTACTATCATTTGAAAGTGGAATGGGCTTAAAATGGCGAGACCAGATATCAGTGCACACGAGTCTGTTAGTCCTATTTATTTGTGTTTATTTGTCAGTTATATTTATTTGTCAAGTGTGTTTATTTGTCAGTTATATTTATTTGTCAAGTGTGTTTATTTGTCAGTTATATTTATTTGTCAAGTGTGTTTATTTGTCAGCTATATTTATTTGTCAAGTGTGTTTATTTATCAGCTATATTTATTTGTCAAGTGTGTTTATTTGTCAGCTATATTTATTTGTCAAGTGTGTTTATTTATCAGCTATATTTATTTTTCAAGTGTGTTTATTTGTCAATTATATTTATTTGTCAAGTGTGTTTATTTGTCTGTTATATTTATTTGTCAAGCGTGTTTATTTGTCTGTTATATTTACATGTATTTCTCAAACAAGCTTTTTTGCTGTTATTAAAATTTGCTTTTATTTTGCGTGTATGTCTATTGCCTGAGAGATGATGATAGCTTTTGATTTATTTATCTATTTATCTTTCTTTCTTTGGTTTTTTTTTTTTTTTTGTGTTTTTAATATAAAATAGATGGAGAGGCAAAAATATGAGCATTGTTTCAGCAACAGTCCAAGCTATGTAAAGCAGACGCAGAAGACATCTTCTGGCGCCCATCTCAGCAACTGCCACGTTGTCATTGAATTCAAGTCTGCTGACTGACGTCTATCAAAAACGAAAGCAACGAAACAAAAAAACTATTTTTCCTGACTTACTCTTGAAAGTAAACAATAGTATGGTGTTTATCGCAGTTCTAATTTTGACGGAAGTCGATATGTCAATTTATTGATTCAACTTAGAGCTGTTAACGATATTTGGCTTGTTTCGTAGACAGTCAAAGAATCGATACTTTATTCATGTACTCGTAGTTATTAAAAATAACTTTGTCGATATCCATATATGAATGTGACACTTTGCCCAGAGGTACTTGGAACCAATATGAAACATATTCTCGATCTGTCAGAAGAAGGGATCAAATTAATCTTAGCTGAGAGTGAGTACACAATGTCCCTTTGTACTACTCACACTTTATCGACATTGACCTTTTGACAAGTGTCGATGACGTCTGATACAAAGCATGAGAACAATTCGCTCCCCTCCCCCATTGTTTTTCTCCGTTTGATGGTCAAGTTGTTTGGTCAATTTGTCATCGTTTGTACTGGACATGTGAGAGACTGTAGCACAAAGATATCTCCCAGATGTGACAGAGATTGGGCTAGAACCAAATTGGAATCGAAGTGCGGTGAAGTCCAAGACGGGATGGGGGGGGGGGGGGGGAGGGCATGACCTTGAAGGAACATTCACTTGTGCTGCAAATGTCACGGCCAGTATAGAATTATTCGTACGATCAATGATAGATAATTGACATGGGCGCCAGTCAAGGACTAATGTTCTAGACATTAGGGCGCGTGACTTTTTTTCATGATAATTCCACACACCCCCTCCCTCCCTCCCTAGTCTTCTTCTGGTCTAGTTAGGGCTTGAAATAGAATAATCAAACATTTGACATTATAATTAACCCTGTCAGAGCCCAACAATCTTTCTAGTTGTCCGCTAATTGTCTTGACCTTTTATTGAACTACCTTCTCGTCAAACAAAATAAATAAATACTCTGGTTTAATAATGAAAGAATCTTTGCAAACAGAAGGAAAACTTCTATAGAACATTTAAACAAAGACAGAAAGAGTTTATAAAAAGTATATAAAAATTAAACACCTAACCCAAAAAGTAAGCAGACAGCTGCAGAGTGAATACATAAACAATGTAACAACAACAAAAACATAGGGTCATACATTATACCTAAGAGAATGGAAACAACAGAAGTAGCATCATTAAAAGAAGACAACACATAATGATAATGAAACGAAATACAACATTCTAAATAAATATTTGGCATCTACATTCTCAGGCCCAGGAAACGAAGACATAATACTTAATCTGAATCAAGTCAAAAACACATGAGGTATTGATGTATATAAAAAGGGGATCCAAAAAACTATTAGCTAACATAAAACCAAATAAAGAGTCCGGACCTGATAAAAATAGAGCAGTGAGATTCATAACAAAGGAATATTCACATTTGATTAGAGTAACACCTTTAGTAAAATCTGTGAATTTAGAAAGCATTCAGGACAGAAGACTCAAAAGTAAAGTAGGAATTATACATAAAACACTGAACCATAATCTTCAAATACAAAAACAAAATTTAATAAAATACTCTGAAAGACACAAAGATAAATTACCAAAACAGATACCATATTCTAGGACATATTTGTACAAGTTTCAGAAATGGAAGACTATAACGTTCTAGTTTAAGTCTTCTTACAGGACAGCATAATGGCCTGCAGGGTTTGAACTCGACACCATAGTGCCGGCAGTCCCAAGCGCATGCTACAGACCCAGGCATCTATCCATACATTGTATTTGTTTTTGTATTTGTTTTGCTTTCTCTTCTAGCTATCTGTAGATGTATTCTTCTGGCTATCTGTAGATCTATTCTTCTGGCTACCTGTAGATCTATTCTTCTTGCTATCTGTAGATGTATTCTTCTGGCTATCTGTAGATCTATTCTTCTTGCTATCTGTAGATCTATTCTTCTGGCTATCTGTAGATCTATTCTTCTGGCTACCTGTAGATCTATTCTTCTGGCTATCTGTAGATCTATTCTTCTGGCTACCTGTAGATCTGTTCTTCTGGCTATCTGTAGATCTATTTTTCTGGCTATCTGTAGATCTGTTCTTCTGACTATCTGTAGATCTGTTCTTCTGGCTATCTGTAGATCTGTTCTTCTGACTATCTGTAGATCTGTTCTTCTGGCTATCTGTAAATCTATTCTTCTGGCTATCTGTAGATCTATTCTTCTGGCTATCTGTAGATCTATTCTTCTGGCTATCTGTAGATCTATTCATCTGGCTATCTGTAGATCTATTCTTCTGGCTATCTGTAGATCTATTCTTCTGGCTACCTGTAGATCTGTTCTTCTGGCTATCTGTAGATCTATTTTTCTGGCTATCTGTAGATCTGTTCTTCTGACTATCTGTAGATCTGTTCTTCTGGCTATCTGTAGATCTGTTCTTCTGACTATCTGTAGATCTGTTCTTCTGGCTATCTGTAAATCTATTCTTCTGGCTATCTGTAGATCTATTCTTCTGGCTATCTGTAGATCGATTCTTCTGGCTATCTGTAGATCTATTCTTCTGGCTACCTGTAGATCTATTCTTCTGGCTATCTGTAGATCTATTCTTCTGGCTACCTGTAGATCTGTTCTTCTGGCTATCTGTAGATCTATTTTTCTGGCTATCTGTAGATCTGTTCTTCTGACTATCTGTAGATCTGTTCTTCTGGCTATCTGTAGATCTGTTCTTCTGACTATCTGTAGATCTGTTCTTCTGGCTATCTGTAAATCTGTTCTTCTGGCTATCTGTAGATCTGTTCTTCTGGCTATCTGTAGATCTATTCTTCTGGCTATCTGTAGATGTATTCTTCTGGCTATCTGAAGATCTATCCTTTTGGCTATCTGTAGATCTATTCTTCTGGCTATCTGTAGATCTATTCTTCTGGCTATCTGTAGATCTATTCTTCTGGCTACCTGTAGATCTATTCTTCTGGCTATCTGTAGATCTATTCTTCTGGCTACCTGTAGATCTGTTCTTCTGGCTATCTGTAGATCTATTTTTCTGGCTATCTGTAGATCTGTTCTTCTGACTATCTGTAGATCTGTTCTTCTGGCTATCTGTAGATCTGTTCTTCTGACTATCTGTAGATCTGTTCTTCTGGCTATCTGTAAATCTATTCTTCTGGCTATCTGTAGATCTATTCTTCTGGCTATCTGTAGATCTATTCTTCTGGCTATCTGTAGATCTATTCATCTGGCTATCTGTAGATCTATTCTTCTGGCTATCTGTAGATCTATTCTTCTGGCTACCTGTAGATCTGTTCTTCTGGCTATCTGTAGATCTATTTTTCTGGCTATCTGTAGATCTGTTCTTCTGACTATCTGTAGATCTGTTCTTCTGGCTATCTGTAGATCTGTTCTTCTGACTATCTGTAGATCTGTTCTTCTGGCTATCTGTAAATCTATTCTTCTGGCTATCTGTAGATCTATTCTTCTGGCTATCTGTAGATCGATTCTTCTGGCTATCTGTAGATCTATTCTTCTGGCTACCTGTAGATCTATTCTTCTGGCTATCTGTAGATCTATTCTTCTGGCTACCTGTAGATCTGTTCTTCTGGCTATCTGTAGATCTATTTTTCTGGCTATCTGTAGATCTGTTCTTCTGACTATCTGTAGATCTGTTCTTCTGGCTATCTGTAGATCTGTTCTTCTGACTATCTGTAGATCTGTTCTTCTGGCTATCTGTAAATCTGTTCTTCTGGCTATCTGTAGATCTGTTCTTCTGGCTATCTGTAGATCTATTCTTCTGGCTATCTGTAGATGTATTCTTCTGGCTATCTGAAGATCTATCCTTTTGGCTATCTGTAGATCTATCCTTCTGGCTATCTGTAGATCTATTCTTCTGGCTATCTGTAGATCTATTCTTCTGGCTATCTGTAGATCTATTCTTCTGGCTATCTGTAGATCTATTCTTCTGGCTATCTGTAGATCTATTCTTCTGGCTATCTGTAGATCTATTCTTCTGGCTATCTGTAGATCTATTCTTCTGGCTATCTGTAGATCTATTCTTCTGGCTATCTGTAGATCTATTCATCTGGCTATCTGTAGATCTATTCTTCTGGCTATCTGTAGATCTATTCTTCTAACTCGCTCTCTGACTCTGTTACAAGTTTTGACTTTTTTTTTTAACAAATGGAGATGAAAATATTTAAATTTCTCTTAGTTTAGATGCATTTTAACTGTTGTGGGTGTTTTTTTTCTTGAACCAAGTCGGGTTTTTTTTTATAAGATCTATTGATGTTTTATTTAGATAGAATAAGGGAGGATACTAGAAAAAAAATGTACCTGAATTTTTTTTTTAACTAATGTACTTCTGCAGGATCAAAACTTTTTTTTACTGCACAAAAAAAGTGCAGTGCACTTCTCTTTATTGAAGATTACAGAGAATGTACGTCGCGGCTTATTCCCGAAAGGCCGGCTTCGTTTTCTTGCATCAAGTCTTACAGCCCACGTCTCGCCGGTTGTGACTCCATTTCAAAATTTATATCTTTCCTTGGAATAAAGCTAACAATGAAGAGTAGCTAACCTATAATGTCAAGAATATCAGTATTGTCTAGACAAATTGGGGTAGATATATCCCCAATTTTATTTTTATGGGGGGGGGGGAATAAATTTATTTTATGAAAGGTTCTTTCCTAATAGTGTTCTTACATGGGATTTAATTTAAAGCAATCACCGGCGATCGGAAATATTGCCTTGAATACATTCACGAATAGCTTAAAGAATGGAGAATTATAACAACAGAAGTACCATAATGAAAGAAGATTACATTGGGCCCTACGATGCTCTATTGATCACTGTAAAAAAAAAAAGCAAACATAACTTTATGGTCATATTACAAAGTCCAAAGGCCTTCCTTCAGGAAACAGTACCAGGAAGAAGAAGAAGCAGACAAAGAACGCGATGGGAAGACAACATCAAAGAGGACACTTAAGGCAAAAGACCGACAGGAATGGAAAAAGACGGTCGACAGATCATGTGTGATGCCCCAACGGTTCAGCAGAATATGGGTTAGGTAAAGGTAAATGTGAAGTAGATGAAGTCTTCCCCGCTCTGCCTCTCTCTCTCTCTCTCTCTCTCTCTCTCTCTCTCTCTCTCTCTCTCTCTCTCTCTCACACACACACACACGAATATAGACGACCATTTTTTTCCCACACTTATTTGTGAATGCTAAAATGTTCAGCTGCATCCACCTAGAACGACAGCCATGAATCAATACCGAAATAGTCCATGGATAGCGATCTAGAGTTGTAAAAAAATAAATAAATAAATTTAACTCAATGGTGCTGAAAATTAAGATGGATTTCTTTTCACACGGACTAACAGGTCCCCTAACTCGCCAGTCAATGAGTTCAGATGTTGTGCATGAGTTGTTACTCCAACGTCAACTCACGTGACTTCAAGTCACGCTTAGCGTCTTTTGTTGTTGTTGTTGTTTTTTACATTTATTTCGAAAGGAATCTGGAAAAAAAATTAGCTACATCATTTTATATGTCTGTTCTGTTCCCTGTAGGATTAGATCTTTATCCTTTCATGGAAAGATATCCATCCCAAAAGGCTAAGATTTATCCCAGTAAAATGGGATCTTATTTCTCTCAAACGGGATTTTATCCCTTTAAGAAGGGATCTAATCCCAGAATTATTTAACGTGGCTTTCCCTTATCAGCATATTTAAAGCAACATTTTACCTCCCCTTGATACTCAAGATTAGAAGAAGGAAGACATTGAGATGTGGATTGGTTGTGTTTGGTCGTGTTCGCTATTTCTTGTAGATACCGGGATCGTAATGGTAGCTGGTACTGGTCGTTGTCTGCATTAGTGAGCATTCAATTCCAAGTCTTGAAGGACATTGCCACACAATAACGCCTTAAAGGGGAGAGAGAGATAGACAGAAAGATAGACATAGATAGATAGATAGATAGATAGATAGATAGATAGATAGATAGATAGATAGATAGACAGACAGACAGACAGACAAACAAACAAACTTACTGTGTGATCACCTAGATTGTCCACTGAACAGAAGAGCACCGCCATTTCCCCTTCGTCGTAGGTCACACTGTCTGAGACATCCATCATCGAGGGCAGAGTGACCAGAGGTCTCGCTCTACTGACATCTGACAATGGAGGTAAAAACCTTAAATTAGATAACTGGTAATATTGGACGTAACACTAAATTCGATTATTTTTTAGAAACACCTACGTGACAGATTTACTCATATCTTTAAAAATAATAATACATTGTACTATCCAGATTGCTTCAGTTCTGGGCTAATACGTAGGTCACTAGAGTTGTTTTTTTTATTTAAAAGCAATGTTGTTGTTTTTTATATAAAGATATACAATTGTGGATATCATTTCACGGCCAATTGTTTGGGTCACAACGCTATGCAGGTAATTAGGAAATGTCAACTTATAAATTATAAATGGTAGAACGTCGGCTCAGTGGAAAAATCTGTCAAGGTCATGTCAAAGGTTAGGTGAGTTGAAGAAACAAAGGCAGTTTGTGTTGTGATAGAAATAAATGATGTGTCACGGAGTAGCGAAGTTGTAAGACAACACACTCAGCACGCTCTATTCAGCTAGCAGCATTTGTTTATAAACAGTCAATATAATGGACCTCATTCATCAATCGTAAACAAACAACATTTAGCCACTTGATAATATTGATAAAACAACAAAAACACTGTCAAATGAAAGCCTGTGTGTATTACGTAATTTGTATAGAAGAGATAGAGAACCACGTGGCTAAATGTTTGTTTACGATTCGTGATTGAGGTCCATTCCAACCTTAATAACCAAAAAGAAAGAGAGTTTTTGACTAATTGACTTCAAAACAGACAATTATTTCGTAGCACTTATAGTTAATCTCTCTTTTGTTTTGTTCAAGCCCCTACTATTAAGTCATGCTTTCTTCATAGTCCAAGGAATTTGGAATTTGGAAGTACATAGTAGTATGCAGGGCCGGGTTTTAGTTAGTGTAGGCCCCGTGACCAGGATTTTTGTGGATGCCCTTACACTTGTTCACAGCTTCAGTAAGTATCGACTTAATACTACTATTTAGATGTAAATGCCATATTTAGAAGAAAGAAATAAAGTACATGTAAATTTAATCTATTTTTTTTATTAATATGCCTATATTTTAGTTTTGAAAGAATGTTTATTATTAAGATTGTAGCACTGCCCAAATCTTTCAGCTGCATTTACAAAATTACGATTATGCTACAAGCGGACACGTCTTAAGCACGACAATGTTGCCAACTGTGAGATTTAAAGTAGTGTCAGTAAAAGTACGAACACAAAATATTCAAAATGTAAAATAGTAAAAGTTTTTATCCAAAATTCAAAAACATTTGTAAACTCTATTGTAGGGGGGGGGTCCCTCTCTTGTGGGGGCAATAGCCCCACCTACCCTCCTCCTTTAAATCAGCCCTGGTAGTATGGCTCGTTAGCTCAGTTGATAGAGCCTCACTTCAATGTTGTGGGTTCCATCCCCAAACTTTATAGCTGTTAGTTCTCTTCAAGTCTCACAAAGTATGACTGTTAACTATTTCGATATAGAGTAGGTCATGATTTTTATTTTTTTGTTTAGGCTAAAGATAAAGAACATATTTTAGGATTGGTCAACAATGTTTTCAGATGATAAACGACACATGAAGCATGAAGCTATGAGTCTGTTTCACTGAAATGTGGTATTCTACTTCGTTCATAACTCCCTGGAGTCATTTCCAACATAAAGCTAATCTAAATTCTTAGTATATGAGATTGTCATAAAAGAGCCAGATTTGAAGTATTGTACATGAGTTGGTTAGAATTGTTCTATAGTTCAATAAAAAAGGCCAAGCAGAACTTAACAAACATTTATTTAAAAACAAAAAAAACACTACCAAGGTCATCGCTAGAATGTGGGTAGTGACCATTGAAAACAATTATCCTTTCGTTTAAAAACACTGTAGGAAGATTTTTGTATGAAGAATTTAAAAAAAGAGAGGTAACACACTCAATATATCCTAGTTGTACATGTTACGTTAGAATTAGATGAAGATAAACTACAATAACAATTTAAAGTCGACATCTATTCTTCTGTAACTTTCGTCCTTCATTGCTAATACAACTATCCTATATCTATTTGCGTTTCACATTACCTCCCCTGATATAATCTCCAGGGTAATCGTTCCTGTTAATATGAAAAGTGAGAATTTATGTCAGTACGCTCAAGACAGTGCTTAAAGGCACCAGGGGCGGAGAACTGTGTAGATAAGTTTAGTATTGTGCAATGATTGGGTTAAAGTACCCAAGCCCAGACATGTACTTGGTTAATTGAGAATTGTCTAATGAATGTCTACAGAAGAACTCAATAATGCATGCCCCATGCTGACTACACATTGATAAACGTAGCTTTTAGATTAGGAGAGACTCAAATGAAAGAATGAACAAATTGGGTTCATTCGATTTATCGATTTTATTTCTTCTACACATAAACAATGTTAATGTATTTAGGGGGGGGGGGGGGGTGAAAGTGTTTTGAAACTTATGAGAAGCTAAATAATTTTATTTCAGATTTAATAGCTCAATATTCCTCACATATTGTGGTAACTACGAGATTATGATAAATAGCAGAATGAACCTTGCCCAGGGCTGGTTCTAACCAGTTTTTGCTATGCGGTTTTAGAATGCACGAGAAACTGGCTCATGGATTTAAAGCTGAAGTTAATGAATGATATGATCTTTTGTTGTTATCCCTGGGTGATATCATTTCTAAGTACATTTTATAATACACGCCCGTCAAACACACAAACACCACCTAATGGTAGCCAGTGTCTCTGACCTACTAATGTCCAGAGATTTACTTCTTTTACATTTGTGACCTAATAACGACAAGCTTAACTAAAAACTTGGGAACACACTGATCAACAGGAGAGAAGAATGTTTCAATGGAACATTTCGGTGAGAGGCTAATCTCAGACTGAAAGGAGAATTCTTTCTCGAGTTTTTCTTGTTGTTGTTGTTTGTCCTAACTATATTAATGATGTCTAAGCCTCACCTATAAACACAGTCAACTGAGTAACCTCAGAGGATAGTAATTGTATCTAAAGGTCAATGGTCAAGGACATTATGACATGGACATGGATCGATTTATTTTATTTTTGGTTTTTCATTTGGTTATTTGTAAAGATTTTAATTACTTGATTTTGTATTGAGAAAGAAAATACCAATGTGCTCGACTAATGCAATAAATAGTTTTAATTAAACAAAAATTTGTTTTCTACTTTCCGTAACTATCTTTTTTCTTTGTAAAATCTAATGAAAGCATAATTACTTTAAGTTTATAATGTGACACGGTAAGATTAGATTAGATTACATTAGAGTAGAGTTGAGTTGAGTAGAGTAGAGTAGAGTAGAGTAGAGTAGATTGATGGATGGATAGGAAATGGATGTATGGATAGATAGATAGATAGATAGATAGATAGATAGATAGATAGATAGATAGATAGATAGATAGATCTATATAGATAGACAGACAGACAGACAGACAGATATATAGATAGATAGATAGATAGATAGATAGATAGATAGATAGATAGATAGATAGATAGATAGATAGATAGATAGATAGATAGATAGATAGATAGATAGATAGATAGATAGATAGATAGATAGATCTATATAGATAGACAGACAGACAGACAGACAGATAGATAGATAGATAGATAGATAGATAGATAGATAGATAGATAGATAGATAGATAGATAGATAGATAGATAGATAGATAGATAGATAGATAGATAGATAGATAGATAGATAGATGTAAGGACGGACGAATAAGCAGACGGACAGAAAGACAGATATATTTTCTGTGTTTTAATTATATTAATTATGTAAACTATAAAATAATTATATTACGATTAGAACCTGACAGACTGAAGTCGCTGGCAACGTACCATATGGCACACAAAAAGAGGACATTTGACATCTCCAGATCTTGGTTTATGACAGGGTTCAAATATTATAAGTGAAAATAACAAACATTCGTTTATACCAAGATCTACAGAATCAGTCACCTGTGCCTGTCGATCCTGGAGCATCTCCGATACGCTGGATTAAACATTCATCTCTAAATTTGCTCTACCTGGTCGTGAGATGAATGAATAGACCAAGTCATTGTGTATGGTAGCCAGGAGCACAAGGAACAGTAGGAACAAATACACCTACCCAACTGTACTCAATGGACCTATATGGATACGTGTTTAGTGTAAATATGTGTTACTATGTACTTGGGTGACGTACAGCTCTTGTGTTCAACAAGTCTCGCCTCCTTAAAGACATCAGTCGAGTTCAACTTAATGAATGGATACAGCGCTTGTACAATGATAGAATCAAATCAATATCGATTGCTGTGTACTATTTTCTTCTTTTCACACTGAGACTGTCAAGTAGGCTTTTAGTTTTCATTTAATTAAGTGCTGTATCACGTGACTCTAGCGCCGGCTCAAAAATAACAACCTCATCTGCAGAGACTGTCAGCAGTGAAGTTAGAGCTGGGTTTTTCCCACTACACATTGTTACACAAGAGTTCAGTATTATTGCTGTTGAGAAATTAGCTTAGATTTTAGATCTAATGTTTCTATAAACAACTAACCTAGGTATCCTACTTTCAAACAAATTGATGTTTTATTTCTTATTTTCATATGTTATATATATATATACATGAGCGTAGCCAGGGGGGTTGGAGTTTAGTGATTGATTTTTTGTTTGATTTCGTTTGTTTTGGGTGAGATTTTAATACTACCCATCACTTGTCCCATCGCAGCCAAGGGGATTTTGGGTTTTGCAGTTGAATTACCCATTCTATAAAACAAAACAAATAATAACGCAAACGACAATCCCTAAATTCCAAGAGTATAGCTAAGGAAGATTTTGATTTTAACCCCCCTTCGAAATTAACGATTAAAATCCCCTCTTCAATATATGACTATCCATTTTTCAGTCATGAGCGGTGTTTGCTGCTAAAAACTAGTTCTTTCATATACAAAGAGCAAATTACACACTCAAAGTTTATGAGCGTAGCCAAATGGTGTTTTGAGTTTAAACCCATTACAGCGGGTTTGAAGCTAGAAAATACCTCTTCAATATAAAAAAGCAAATTAAACCCACTAAATTCTATGAGCTAAGCCAAAGGGGTTTTGAGTTGAAACCCCACTTTTGAAGCCAAAAAATGCCCTTCAATATAAGAAAAAAGGAAATTTCTCAAAACTGTATGAGCGTAGCTAAAGGGGTTTTAAATTTAAGCGGTTAGGGTTCGAAGCCAAAAAATACCTCTTCAATAGATATATATATATATATATATATATATATATATATATAATTTTATATAGATATATATATATATAAAGCATTTTAATAAATGGAAAATATTGTTTTAGTATATTTAAAATCATATGAGAAATTTTGTGACAGTTGAACCTGCAAACATTTGTTTTAGCAACAAAACTCGTTTGATAACGCTGTGTTTCTCTTTTTCCTTTCACTTTACACAAGTTTGGAGTAAAATACAAGTATGGACAGTTTGGGTATTTATAATTCCTAGATTCTAGGTGTTTTTAAGAAGCATTAACACTAATCATCATGAAGGAAAAAAAATGAATGTTATATAATTTTTTCAAAGTTTGTTTTTTAGGTTGACGTCACGCGACAACTTGTAGGTGTCATTTATTATTAATAGCTCTGTTTGATGTTTAATGGCGGATTGGCCAGATTTTTTTCTCATTCGAAGTTAAAATTTATTTTAAAAATGGTTCAGATCAAAGTGTGGCAGGGTCTTAAGTATATGTTCCTGCTCCAAATGGAAGAAGTAATTGATCAAACGACAGGAAATAGAGTTAATATTTGATCTTCAATTCTCAGTCTACGAAATATTTATATATTGATTTACATACCCAAGCAGACCCCCAACGTGAAACACCCGCTATTTTAGGGACTGGGAGGGGTGAGAGTGGGAGCTATGTATCAAATATCAATAGCTAGCTATCTTATGTCCGCACAGTACATAAATACATATCAACAACTGGGCGATACTAACAGGAAATACAAGATTTAATTCTTTCCTAACAAATAAAAAGATGTCTTAGGTTTAAAATCTTTGGCGCCTCTGAGTCCACCCAGTTAGTTATGAAAAAATAAAGATGGTTGGTCGTTGTGCTGGCCACATGACACCGTCGTTAACAGTGGGCCTTTGAAACAGATGACCTTTACATCTTCTGCCCCATAGATCGCAGGGTCTGAAAGGGGGAAATTTTACTGGGTTTAAATAGTTTTGTTCTGGAAGTGTTCAATATTCACAGGGCAATTAGGAGGCCTCTGCTTTGTTCGTTTAGTATTCACTGTTGTATTTGGCTGCATTGATGTGACTTTGTTTGTGTTATCAAGTTGATTTTTGTTGAAAAAAAATTTTCCAGTTCACAAATTATTGGATAGTGAAAGGTTATTGACAAGTTTATTTTTCAAAGTATATTGTTAACGACATTACTTCTCAGAAACCTCTCTAAAAAGCTGGCAAAGTGAATAACATCACTTTGAATTCAACCAATGAGAGACAAGCAGCCTGTCTACGTCATACATCATGTGATTACATTTTGACGCATGCGTGCATAATGGATGTCGTTGAGCAGACAATATGCAGTGATGAGATTTATCACATTGTTTCTGTTATAAAATAGAATTGACCTTCCATCTCTAGCAAGGATGACAACCATTCTGTCATGGTTCAGGCTTTTATCAACCTTGACACTGCACATCACAATAATTTGACCATCAGACTTCGGCTCCATCCTTATCTTCTACTTCTAGACTAGATATTAAATAAGCGCATATTGAGATATACTTAAATTGTTGACTTGATCTGTTTTTAACAAATTATTTGTAATGATCTTTAAATCGTGTTTCTGTACTAGTAGGCCTACTTGATGAAAGAAGTCAGTTTTGTTAGTTGCATGAAACAATTAGGAAGACGGAGTAGCCATAATTGAATACATTCTAACGAATAGGTATAACAGAAATGTATGTATGTGAATTCTATTGTAGTTCTAAGCCCTGTGTGTATGCTTCTGTAAGTATATTTGTGTATGAATCTGTGACTATATGTGTGTGTATTCGTATAAGTGTGTTTGAGTCTTAGTACTACAATGTCTTAGGTGTCTAGTTTGAGACATAAAATTAAATCTTTATTCCTTCAACGTGACTTAAATGTACTCAACGTAAAGTAGAGCCCCTAGTAATGCCTAGTATCATTATCAAGATAAAGTAGAGCCCCTAGTAATGCCTAGTATCATTATCAAGATGTCCACAACGTTTAGACAACAACTTTTACAATTTTCTAAGAGTCAAACTTAATGTTGGAATCTCCTCGGCTCTATCCATCTCTTTACTTGGACCTAGTATCCGATGTAAAGCAATATCTCTGTGTCTCTATCCCTCTCTTTACTTGGACATAGTCTCCGATGTAAAGCAATATCTCTGTGTCTCTATCCCTCTCTTTACTTGGACCTAGTATCCGATGTAAAGCAATATCTCTGTGTCTCTATCCCTCTCTTTACTTGTACAAAGTCTCCGATGTGAAGCAATATCTGTGTCTCTATCCATCTCTTTACTTGGACCTAGTCTCCGATGTAAAGCAATATCTATGTGTCTCTATCCCTCTCTTTACTTGGACCTAGTATCCGATGTAAAGCAATATCTCTGTGTCTCTGTCCATCTCTTTACTTGTACAAAGTCTCCGATGTAAAGCAATATCTCTGTGTCTCTATCCCTCTCTTTACTTGGACCTAGTCTCCGATGTAAAGCAATATCTCCTCGGCTCTATCCATCTCTTTACTTGGACCTAGTTTTCGATGTAAAGCAATATCTCTGTGTCTCTATCCCTCTCTTTACTTGGACCTAGTCTCCGATGTAAAGCAATATCTCCTCGGCTCTATCCATCTCTTTACTTGGACCTAGTTTTCGATGTAAAGTAAAATCTCTGTGTCTCTCCCTCTCTTTACTTAGAAATAGTCTCCGATGTTAAGCAATATCTGTGTCTCTATCCATCTCTTTACTTGGACATAGTCTCCGTTGTAAAGCAGTATCTATGTATCTCTATCCATCTTTTTACTTGGATATAGTCTCAGATGTAAATCAATATCTATGTGTCTCTATCCATATTTTTTCTTGGACATAGTCTTCGATGTAAGGCAATATCTCTTTGTCACTATCCATCTCTTTACTTCGACGCAGTCTCCAATGTATCCCAATACCTCTCAGTAATTAAAACACTACAGCTGGCCTCGCTACTCACCATGCCAGGAAATTTTATGATGGTGTATTCATCAGGGGGAACATTCTAGACTTAAGAAGATTATCATCCAGATTAAAGTGGCTTCCATTTCCAAGCCATTCATCTAGCAGCCGATTGAAACGAAAGCGTCAAGTTATTGAATATAGTGATTGTACATTATACTCATACATAGTGCCATGACAGTGGAAAAGGAAGAGAAAGTAGCTAATGGATCGAAAGTCCTAAATCTTATTTCTAATGTAATAGTTGTAAACACATTTGGGTCTCAGTGAATAGTTGCTGAAAGTTAAAATTGTTGTTAATTGTGATTATCTCAGCCCAAACTCAATCACTTAAAGCTTTATAGTTCTTGAATATGAAATTGATCATAAATTCTTAAATTCTCAGGTCAATCTCTGCTAAATAATAGTACTAACAGTATACAGTCCAAGCCGGTGAATCGGACAACATCGCTCACATCGGCTCGTCCGATTCACAGGATGCGACAATATAAAAGGTTTTTGTATCGGTGTTCAAGATTCGTTCCGAATAGGAAGCTGCTTTAATTAACAGATGGTCCAATGAACCGGATTCGATTGTATTTGCAAACAAAGCTGGGTCCAAAATGTCTCAGTAGAAAACAGTAGATGAACATTTAAAATGTTATTAATTGTGAGAATTTCGGCCCAAATTCAATCCAGTAAGAAACTTTACGTTTTTAAGTTGAATACGTTATAAACATGCGAGTAATGTTCTTTTTTTTTTGTATCGATTAATTGGATTTAAAAAGATTGATGTAATGGAAGTAAACAGGATGTCAAGGAATTTAAAACGGAACTGAGGTTCAAATCCTACAGGGGTAATACGTTTTTAAAAAAATGTAGCTCTACAGACAAAGACATGAAAGGTGGCTAAGAAAGTATTAAACATTTTTCCTCATCCCAAAAAGTTAGAAAGATCAGTTCTATATCTATCTTATTGGCACCTCCTAACAAAAAGTTAGAAAGATCAGTTCTATATCTATCCTATTGGCACCTCATCCCAAAAAGTTAGAAAGATCAGTTCTATATCTATCCTATTGGCACCTCCTAACAAAGCCGGCACGTTTTTACCATTACCTTTCCCTTAGTCGTTGGACCGTTGGGGCTCCATGCAAGATTCGTCGACCGTCTTTCTCAAGTCCTCTCTGTCTTTTGCCTTAGTTAGAACCTCTTTCAATGGCAGGCCCGTCCATTCTTTTATGTTGTCCTCCCATCGCTTTTTCTGTCTGCCTCATCTTCTTTTTCCTGGTACTGTTCCCAGAAGGAAGGTCTTTGCAAGCCGCGAAGATCTTGTAATATGGCCATACAATTTTAGTTTTCGTTTTTTAACGATAGTTAGCAGGTCATCATGGGCTCCAATCGTTGCAGTAACGCTGTCACTAATCTCTTGGTTTGTGATGCGGTCTTTGAAAGTGATACCTAGGATCCTTCTGTAGCATCTCAATTCCATTGTTAGGATCCTCCTCTTTAGCTCTGCAGTCAACGTCCAAGACTCACAAGCATATATAATGTGGCCATGATCAGGGGTGCATCAGTCGAGGCCTAGGCCTTTGTTTTTCCATATTATTTTAAATTTGAAAGGGCTGCTGTGGAATTCGGGCCATTACTTCAGGTTTCGTTCCCTCAATAGCTCCGAGGTATTTGAAGCTCCTAACACTAATCAGCTTTCATCTCTAATATGATGCCATTTTAAAGCCCTAATTGCTATTGGTCAAAATTTGTTTGTTTTTTTTGGCATTTATTTGCATACGATATGCTGCGGAAGTCTTGTCAATGCGCATCACTAAGTCAGCTAGTTCTTCTTCTGTCCCTGCTAGGCCATCAATGTCATTTGCGAAGCGCAAGCTAGTAATTCTTCTTCCTCCAATGCTTACAGTACTTTCATCTTCCATTATCCATTCAATGAAGATATTGAAAACATGTACTATCATTATGCAAACGGTACATTTAAAGTCACAAAGTTATAGGAATATTCTATAACATTGAGTGAACGAGGCATATACTAATAGTCACGAAGTAACGAAAATTCAACATGACCTTTACCATACTTGAGATAATATTTAATTCAACAAATCAAGACATGGATAGGGTAATATGTCTACAATGGCTGTAAGGTACATATTCTATCAACGATGTAGCCGATGCTTAGTAAGTTTTTGTCTGATAACATTTCTTCTTCTCCAAGTAAATAAACAAGAAGTGATTAGAAAACGCAAAGAGAGAAAAACACAGAACATACATAAAACAAAAAGTGTAACTTGATAAAAACAGACTGTTTAATGACTACATGAGACATGTGTCTCTTTAAAGAACAAATTATCACCAGACAGTGAGCTGGGTTTGAGCTGGGGAAATGGAAAAACCCAAGAAAAGTTGTTTTTCTTTCAATTAAGAATTCGATTTTTTCTTCTGTTCATGGTTCCGATGTAGCACTACAAGACTTTAATTGCCAACTTAGATTGATGCAGTTACCAGACCTTACGTTGTAAGCTTTGTAGCAATATATAATGATTTTAGACCTTGAATATAGCCAAAAGTAGTTATATGCCTCACCGCTTTCAACATTATAATGTAATACAAAGTTTGCATATTGTATTGTTATTGTATTGTTATTAGGGACTATCTCAGAACTCAAGATTTTAATAACTTTATTGCTTCATTTCTACACAACATTGTTGTCAAAGTTTTCATATACTGAATTGAAATATTCAAATATTCCTTAACATTGATATAGAGACACTATTGTAGCACGTAGTCATTACAAATAAAGTATTTCTAACATAACTGCTATCATTATAAACGTTCTCTAGTCCAGTGTGTTAGTCTTAAGTGTCGAGATTGTGACTACACTAGCTAATGGTCTCAATGTGACGTCACTGTGGTCCTTGAAAGTCCAGATTTGTTCTAAGAAACAATTCATGACCCTCGGCCACCATCTTCAGGGCTCGTGCTTGTCTCTCCCACTAACTTATAAGAGCTCTTCAGCCAGCATTTCCACAAGGGGACAAACTCTCGCCTTTCTCGATGAGGACAGTTGCCAACCATTAGACTGCCCTAACCATGATTACTGTCGACAACTTTAGCCAACACTCCGATCTATTTTAGACTTTACATCATTATAATCTTCTTTGCGATATTCAATTAGTTTTGATTCTAGTCATTGATAATTGCTAGAACTTCGCAAGACAGTGTTTCTGTTGAGGTTAGTATTTTTTTAAGTGCAAAATTGAGGTGAAATTATATTAGTATTTCTTTGACAAATTTGACTACATTTTAATTAGCAACTAACAAAAGATATCTCTCTCTCTTTCTCTCCTTTTTTCTTCCCTCCGTCTTTTTACTCCCTCTCTTCCCTCTTACCTTTGTCCCTCCTTAATTTTGTTTATTAATGTCTCGGTTATAAAAGCATATCGTGAAAGCGCTTTGGTCACATATAGCACAGGCCTCCTCTAGCTTCTTTAGAGAATGCGCTCTAATTTAATCTCATTTATGGATATTCATAGTGGAAAAGTATCTGGTGAAATTTTATCAGGTAAGGGGTATTAGATGGAATAGCATTTATAAACTGTTTCTTCGCTACCTATACCTAATCCCAATCGGAATTTGAACTAGAGACAATCATTAACAGCTTAGTGCTTTATGCACTCAGCCAGATGCAAGGAGAAAAAATCAAAGGAAGCTGCTGGTCGAAGATTAAAAAAAGAAAGTAGCTCAAAATTATAAATTTAAAACTGGAAAAAAATCAAATCATTCAGATTAGATAAGAGTTTCAAAATACTTTATAGAGAAAATACATAGGTAAGATTACTTCCCCTAAGGAATGATACATTTCATTATTTTACACACACACATACACTCGTATATATTTTAATAATGGACAGAGAAGTCATTGGTATCATTAACGTAAAAAAAATGTCAGATCTTGTACAGCTTGTTTGATATCATACCCCCACAGTTTCCATCCAAGCAGAATTAGACCTAGGTAAGCAATCGTTAAATTAAGGTAATTTCCTTGAGACTTTAAAGATATAATTCAAATATGACATTAGAATTTTTGGAAATTTTCTGTAGATTTGTACTCTAAATGTGTAAACAAAAAGCTGATCGATATCTTCAAAGTCTGGAAAATGGATGAGCTTGACTACTTGATGTGATGTGCTCGAGGATATGATAATAAGCTACAATGTCTGGAATCTATGGTGGAGTGCACGCTATGTAATAGAAAATGTAGTTTAAATGAATGTATGGATAATTCACTAAACTCCTATCACTGTTTCTCAGCATGTGGTGCAAGTCAAATAATCGGGTCTATTTCATTTATATTTTGAAAAGCATCAAGTAAAACGAAATTATTACAAATTTAGAAGAAAATTACACGAAATAATTTATTATGTCATCATTTCACACAGTCTGAGGCTGCAAAGAGATGAACTCGAAACGTTCAGTTGAAGAAGACATAAACACATCTCTGTCGATCTCAAGCAAGGAACGGACAATTTCTCCCGTTGTTACGTCGTACAGTTGACGATTTATTCGTAAACAAAACAGACCCCTTACAACACAGCTTGCTGATATTGATTTGGGGGGGGGGGGGGGGGGGATGAAAGCTTTTTTTTTTGCTGATAAGATGTGATATCAAAAGTAGTAGATTATATCTTCTTATCTTATATAATACAGACGTTACTTCAAAAAAGAAGATGATCACGTCCTACGCGTCATGTATTTAGTCATGCATATTAACCAATGACTTAAATTCTGCCAAGTCACTGGTTTTTCTGGCTAGCTCAGGCAACCCATTCCATGCTCTAATAGCACTAGGGAAGAAGGAGTATTTGTACAAATTTGTCCTAGCATGTGGGACGAGGTATGTGCCTTTATTTTTGTGTCTTTCAGAGTATTTTATTAAATTTTGTTTTTGTATTTGAAGATTATGGTTCAGTGTTTTATGTATAATTGCTACTTTACTTTTGAGTCTTCTGTCCTGAAGGCTTTCTAAATTTAGTGATTTTACTAATGGTGTTACCCTAGTCAAATGTGAATATTCGTTTGTTATGAATCTCACTACTCTATTTTGTGTTTGTTCCAGTTTCTTAATGTTTTCTTGAGTTGAGGGGTCCCACACGGTGGATGCATATTCTATTATTGGCCTAACCAAGGTTAAATAACATTTTAGTTTTGGAAACGTTTGTTTGTTTATTTGTTTGTTGTTGTTTTTTTTTTTGTTTTTTTTTGTGTGGGTCGGGGCGGTGACACCATGAGCTTACACCAACCCTAGTTAGTGACGCCCAGAGTGAGAGTGATCCCTTTGAATGAAAAATGATAATACTTAATCATTTCAATACTTCAGTTTAACTCGTCCCTTCGTGGAAACTTTTTGAACCTGGACACGTATCCCTAAAACGACTCTAACGATTTTCATAGAAATTTGACAGTTGATGTATATCGTTGGGAAAATAATTACTAGCTCGTTGACTATACTGGGAAAATTCTAGTTTGACCGTTATAATTTTTCAAAGAATTAAAAGAAATTAATTTAAATTTGGCTAGAGAACTAGAGAATACTAATCTTGAACAGACAATATGTCTTCGGGTATTTCCACATTTAGTCATTATTCATTCAAAATTCAATTAAAAAGACAAAAATCAACTTGTTTGTTATGTGAAGTGTAAATATACAAGAAATGTGAACTGAAGAGTGTAAACACTTTCTTATAAACTACAATTTACATGAATCTCGTGTGTACCCATGTTCAATTTCTGATTAGATAAAATTTAAAAAGAAAGAAAATTTGTCCTAATTTTGATTGGTTAGGGAAAAAATTCAACTAAGGTAAAACGCTTTTTAAAAAGCCAAAGAGAAAATTTTAGAAAATCTTGGAGAAATGACAGTAGCAGTGAAGAGGGAGTTCATTATTCAGTTCTGAGAAAATAAAAAATCAATAATTTTAACCAAGACTTGAACATCATACTTCACAATTACTAACAACTTGTTACAAGTCAAACTACTTCCAAACTTTGTGCTATGTAATAGCACTTATCATAATCTGAGCATTAATGTCCTCATGAAAAGAGGTAAACAAATAGAAACCAACATTTAAAAACAACCGCGACATCAAAGCTAAATCATAGTTAATTACGATGAATTCGATTTTATTATGTAGACACCAGCCACATTATCACTTAATATTATAAAGTCATTTTGCAAATGTAATGAAATTGTTTTTTTTATATTTTCTAATTTTTGAGATGTAAACGTGACGGACGGACGGACAAACAGATCACACAAAACTAATAGCGGCTGTTTCACTTACGGTGGCCGCTAAAATTGCACGACTGGCGTTTATGTGGAGTCAACAAAGTACCAACCAACATCACTAGGCTAGGGCTTATGAAGGTCATCAAGGCAAAAGATAATGAGGTGCTCCGAAGTGAAAAAAGAAGTTTGACTACACATAGAACAAGATAGGAGATGATGGTTACAAACTGGGTACTTTGTCCTGAGATACGTACTTCATACTGTTGTCTGTGATGAATGCCTATCTGTCTTGATGCCTGTCTGATTCGGACAGATTACTCTGCAGATGTCTGGGTTTCTTGTGCGGGTGTATTTCAATGCGATTAACCAACAAGCAAACAGACAGCATCTAGTTTAACAAGTGTAGAGATCAATCCAAACACCGTTGAACAATTTTTAGTAAGGTATAATCCAGCAAGAAGGCCACAGTCGATGTCTCTGTCAATAAATACGTCCCACCCTTATGAAATCCTATCGCCAACTGATTTTGTCTTTAAGTAGCCTCTAACCCAACTAAGTCATAGCGTCACTAGTCGTGTTCAAAATCTGTCCATTATGGTGCGTCTCTACATAAACTAAAAATACTAACTAAGTGACTAAGTTGTGGAGAGCCCGAACCCTGTCTGCTTACTTTTTCTGCCGTCCCGCCGGAGGTTTGGACTAGGACGGGATCTTCTTTTTTGTATCGGTATAGTGGTTAATCATTATTTAAACATTATATTATACTTTAAATTCTAGAGCATGTGGTCTAGCAGGAGAGCTATGAATGATTCCATCGCTACCAAATGTGCCTTAAGTCCGTGCTCTGAAACTGTTCTGCAATAACTGACTTTGACTTGTAGGACATAATATTGTCACCAGCTGCCCTTGACGATGAGATACACTGCTGTGTTGTTTTTTTTCTGGGTTTTATTGAACTCTTTATTGACTGACCTTACTTTAGGAGTGATACCTTTCATAGGACAAGTCTAATGGTACATACACATTATTGCAATAGAAAAAAAAACAGCCTGCAGCGAGGGTCGTAATGTAGAACAGTCACTGCTGAGCAGTAATTGAGTTAGACAAGAGACTACTTTAGAAACCAACGGTCAGTGATCTACGGCATCATGGAGACCTACAGGACTATCTACGTGAGGGTAAGTAACATTGCACTCCAACCAGGCTCCCTGTCTCAGCTCGCCCCCCCCCCCCCCCCAATCGCTGTGTCTCACGTCACCTCCATAAAGCAATTGAATTATTGCCTGAATCCGTTGTCTTGTTCAAGACCAGTAATGACAAGTATCTGGCGCCCCTCGCGACGCCTCCTGTCCAAGCCCCCCTGAGGTCCGGGGAAATAAAAACAAGTGGCTACATGCGACCAATCGATTGACCACTGGAGAAAGGTCATTGGATCTGACCAGCGTGGTCAGTTAAACCCGACAACACTCCACTTACGTATAGCTTTTTCTTTCTTTTTTTTACAATATTGAAATAAAGCTGTCATCTGAGTTACAGTCTAGACAAGAGGATGAGTGGGGGTCAGATGAGGTAGAGAAAAAACAAAAAGTTGGAGAGAGAGAAACGCGTGAGTAGAGGAAGGGATCGATTGAGAATGGGTGGGGGGGGGGGAGGTCGTGCGATGGAGGGAGGTCGTGCGATGATTAATTTTAGCATAATCTAAGCGACTCAGAGAAGCGTTAATTTCCCTGATGGCCGTACGCTATGTGGAAGCCACTGGAAAGTCATGGTCTACTCCTGGACCTACATGCCACCCCGTATTAATGTATAACTATCTGTATTTGTTGTTAATATTATCTATTCGGGTTCATATTGGAGACTGCGCTACCTTAGAATGTAATGCTGCCTATAAGTAAAACAAGCATTAAGTTCATCTAGAGTTGCAGAGAAAGATAAACTTTCTGTTTCTGTTGACTTTGTAAGAGAGAGGCAGAAAGAAAGAGGGAGAGAGACAGGGAGAGAGAGACAAGGAAAGAGAGAGAGAGAGAGACTTGTTCCCATCTTGAAATTTGGTGGAGAAATGAAATACTTGCTTGTGTGTAGGAAATAAAGAAAAAGCAGGGAAGCAAGGGTTAATGAGTTGAGAGTGAAGACATATTGAGAATACTCCCTATACCAGCTGGAAGAGAAATGCGATTCTAATGAAATGAAATATTTAAATCTCTAGACTTTGTCACATCTTGCCAACTTGAAAATAATGAAATGCTAAAACGTTCTAGGCTTTAATAATGACAGTTTCTCAGCCATTTTTTTGTGTGCCTATTTCTTTCAAATTTGCATAATATTTAGTAAAACCCAGTCTCAGAAAAATAAGACACGGAGGCTGCTTAGTTTTATGATCGATTACTTTTGACAGCATGTCGTGACATACACACAAAAAAAACAGCGTCTTTTCATAAAAAAAAAATACTTCACTCCAGATTACGTTGAGTCTATTACAGGCCATTAGATATGTGCCATGAAGGATTAAGTACTAGGGAAAACCAACTATAAAACGTATTATTTCTAGCGTTAATCCCTTTAGTAAATATTGTTGTAATATATGTGTCAAAGCCTGGATTTTAATTTTATTTCGTGTGGGTTTTTTTTTTATCAGTATTTTTTTTTTATAGTAAAATGGCAATTTAAAAAAGAAATTTAAAGCAGATGAGCAAATACTTGTATGTCAGTCTCAAAGTATCTTTTCCTTTGGAATTAGACTAAAATTGAGAACAAGCAAAATATTTTTAAAAAAATTTTTTTTAAACAAAGCTTATATTAGTAAAAGGAGAGCACCAATCCATCGCGGACATGTCTCTCAATATTGCAAGGTTTATCTACCCTTAGCACTATTTGCTTATAAAACAAAATTAAGAAATGACTGCTCATTGAGGAACTGGTTAATTGTTTGATTCCCGTGTTGTCATCAACAATAAATAGACAACAAAAAAGCGTAAAAGATTTTCTACCCAGACGGACGAAATGAGTTCATTGGAATTAGGTTGCACTGAGAAGTCACCTACAATTTTCTCGGTCTTCCCCATCTAAAATAAAAACACTGAAATCTTCCTTACGAGGTCTTACAGTAAACACGAGGTCTATTTTTACATGTCTAAGGTGGGAGGCACTAAGCACCTTCACTCCACCGTCACTTTAGAAGGGTGCCAGCTGTTCACACATTCATCTAGGTGTGAAGTCTGATGTGCGATGTATCACATAGACACGTGACAAACGTAGCAAGACACCCCAGTCTCCCCCCCCCCCCTTTGTTTTATTTGAATCCATAAAGGCATCAACGGTCATTTTGCACACGATCAGCAGAATTCTTCTCCAATATATATTTTAGAATGTGCACTCGAAATGCAGAACATTATTATTAGCAAACAGTGGCGCTTTATCTCCATCTTTACGTATCTCGCTCTCTCTCTCTCTTTCTCTCTCTTTCTCTATCTCTCTTTCTCTCTCTCTCTCTCTCTCTCTCTCTCTCTTTCTCTCTCTAAAGTAAGCAAAGTTCCCCTTTCAGACTTTCAGACCATGCGATCTCTAGAAAAGATTATGTAAAGGTCATGTTTCTGTGACCCATGAATAACTAGGCACAACGTCCAACCGCCTTTATTTTTTCCCAACTCGTGTCAGGTAGACTCAGAAACGTCTAAAACTATAAAAAAATTCGCCAGGATTCGAACTCGGGACCCTGCAGTTTGGAGGCCAAGCGCTTGACCACCGCGCCTCCTCTTTTTCTCTACCTATCTATTCATCTCTAAATCTCTTTTTTTTTTCTCTATCTCTTTTTCCCTCAGTAGATCTCTGAGTGTCTGAATTTGTTTAAAGCAGTGAAACACTTTTATTAGAAACTTGTGGATCCATTACTTACATTAATTAATGGGATATTGGAAGTTTATCTCTTTTTTTACGAGTCGGAAACTGGCTTCATTTCCCTACTTAAAATGTGATCAACATTGTAGCTAAATTACCAACGACTCCTTGTCTCTGTTTGGTAAATATGCCCATTGATCTTCCAATCACTAGAATAGTTTAAAAATCGCGGCTCAAACCAAGAATGCCGTCATATTTGTGTTGTAGTGCTGGTTATATGTTGTTGTTGTTTTTAAAACAGCCCCACTTTACAAAACAAATATGTTTGCTTGTTATCATGTTCCAAAAAACGTATGCATCCGTTCATTTTTCCTGGTAGTCTCTAAATTCAGAATCCACTTGAAGTTTCTTCGGCTCTCTCATGTTATAAACGTACAAATGTACAAAGTCATGGTACCAGTCCATCGGAGAAAAAGTTACGGCTCTAATGTAGGTAAAGATACATTTGGGGGGGGGGGGGGGGGAAGGGGAGTGAAGGGGACATTTTTTTACACTTTGTACCGACTTTTCTGCAGGACGGATAAAACCACGTAGCAGGCCGCATATAACCCACGGGCCGTATTTTGTGCATTACTGGTTTAAGGTAAAAATGATCCATTTTCCGTTCCTTTGATTTGTTACAAACTATAGCCATTAGTTTCCGATGAAATACTTTACAGCCTTGCAGAAGGCTCGTTTCTGTTGACAAAGACGTAAATCGTAAAGAGCTCTGAACACAATGACCCGAGCCACAACGACACACTCTAATGCATAGGGAAATCAAATCAAGGCCCTTTTTTATATTTTTAGCAACTAATTTCATGTGAATACAATTCTTACAAGGTTTAACCTTACAACTGAAGATGTTGAGCTGGTTTACTCCATTAGAGATAGAGGACATTTCAAAGGGTCTAATATGACGCCGGACAAAAAAAAATGTTTAAGAAAATAGAAGTCAACCAGGCGTGACAAAATAACATTATTTGGTTTTAAAAAACATAACTACAAAATTCTTGTTGCTATTTTTTTTTATCTCTGCTATTAACCGGTCAATGGACAAATAGCCATTTGTTGTCAAGTAATGATCCGTGCAATGTTAGTGTCCGTTCAGTTTAAATACAAACGCGACCTTTGAGTTGAGCATAAAAAAACCTAGACTGGAAAATAATTGTTGTTTTTTTTTACACTAATTGTTTTTTCACGCTTCAACATAAGGTGCGCCCAACTTATTAAGACCTAAGGGTGGCCTCTACTTTACATGAAGCTCACATTATTGTTCCAGTCTGACTTGGTTCTGTGGCACGCATCGATCAACCCAAAACTAACCCTCTTGTGAACGTTGACTGGTCAGTCATTCTAATTTCAAACTCAAGATATTTTGAGGAAATGCCTGAAAATTCGAAATAAAGAAATTTACAACCTAACCAATGAAATGTTATAATACTTTCTGAACACGCTTTATGTTCAAACTGAAACGACCTTGACATTTACCTAAATTATTTCTGTTGGCTTCCACATTTCGAATTTTTCTTATCATGGTGTGAATTGAAAGCTATGTAGATTGGAAGAATCTAAAACATTGTGAACAGTTAAATTGTATAATTTAAAAAAAAATGGAAAATAGAATCTTGTCATATATCCTTTTTTTTTTTTTTGTTTGGTTAATGCCCCGCGTTTCAAATTTAGCGCCTCGTTCCCGCCACTATTTACACAATCCCCAATAACGCCTGCTGCATTAAACACGCATATTAAAGATTATTATCGCACGAGATCTCGCGAGATATTTTATCCAATGTGAATGTCAAAGGTCAGGGTCGGGAAATAGGGGGGAAGGTCCTCGGAAGTAGAACGTCTGAAACTTGTTGAGTGTTTTAATATGTACCGAGGGAAATGAAGTTTAATGGCGAGATCTCAGCAGACGACCAAAAGGCCTGGCCCTAATATTATCATTTTAAATATGAATGATCAGAAAAAAAAAATTGGTTTAAAATATTTCAGTGACACACTGGCGGAATCGTTTTTTAGGTTCCATTTTTTAGTTTCAGATCAGAATAGAAATAAAACACACAATGAACACAAGAAAATGAAATTTAATAAATGTAAAAAATTTTTTTAAATTAAAAAACTAATTTTGAAGCTGCTAATGACAATTTTTTAAGCATTTAATTTCTTCCTAGCTCTGTGTTCTGATTTAGGCCTTTTTTTTTTTTACATTCTAATAGAATTTTAAAACCTCTTTCATTTCGCCATCACATAATGCAGATTTAAAGGGAAAAAAAACAACTTTTTTATTTAAACAAACAATTTGCCAAAAAAAATGGTTGTGCTTTGGAGCATAAGTAAGAACAATGAATGGCGTAGGCGGATGAAAGTATTGATGAATACATAGATGTCTGAAAGAAGAAACAAAATAATTGCAACATGGATGACTAGATAAATGAATCGGCTCATGGGTGATTAAGTATGTTACGAAATGGAGTCCCATTACTAACTGAATGTAAAGGTACCGAATAAATCAAATGATATTGCAAGGGAAGCATAGAGACATTAACAAATGGCTTACTAGAACATACGAAACGTTCTATCTCCTTCAACCAACGCCTGATTTAGTTGTTGATATTCTTGGTGTAGAGAATTTCATAAACTTAAAGGAATGTCTATTGATTTACATTTTTAAAAAGCCAACAGAAACATTTCATCTGCTGATTGTCCAAATGATAATATCTAACAAAGAAAATGATAAAACTATCAGGTTGTTATTTGGGAGATGTCATGAGAGAAAAAAAATTTTCCCAGTTGAATGAAGTTTGAATGACAAGCCAGTTGATTGAATAGCCAGACAACACCCACCCCCCTCCTCATCTGAACCAAGTTCTTTTATTTTTCCTTTCAATACCAAAAATTTCAGCACACCAAAATCACGATCGAAAAAAATTTTTTAAAACCAATGAAAAGAATGGGAAGATGGCGGCACTCTAGCAATAGGATGGTGTGTGACCTTGACCTCCACATGTTGCCTCAACCAGTTCGCCTCAATCGTTATCTTGTCGTTTGAATCAGGCCTGTACCTTTTGGATAGACAGAGAGATTTTCTGAATAAAACTTAAAAAAGGTACACTGTATTTATTGATATAATCAACCAGCATCTATGAGCTAGGTTGGTCAATATCCATGTGTCAGTGACATAATCACCCAGCATCTACGAACTAGGTTGGTCTATATCCGTGTGTCAGTGACATAATCACCCAGCATCTACGAACAAGGTTGGTCTATATCCATGTGTTAATAACATAATCACCCAGCATTTACGAACAAGGTTGGTCTATATCCATGTGTCAGTGACATAATCATCCAGCATCAACTAGCTAGGTTGGTCTATATCCATGTGTCAGTGACATCTCAGCGACTGTTGGACAATGGAGAGAGAGAAAACTTTATGTTGAAAATGCTCCACAATTTCTTTACAGCCTCACTTCTCCCTGGTTTCCTTGAAACTCCTTGTTCAGTTCAAAACTTGTGAGAATCTGGCCTAGATCATGAAATTCTTCCTATTAGCTTTTAAACTCTTTGTGGGTTCATACTGGCTGGAAACTGGACACTGGAAACTGGATAGGTATTTCGAAACTGGCTCTATCGATTTTCCTAGAAATTTGACAGCGAAAATAATAACTACATAATTAACCACACAGGCGTTATAATTGTTCTAAATATTATCACATTTAAATTGGTTTACGCCTTTTTATTTTGACCACGGTTTCAATGTGAATCCCCGCACTTGACTCAAATGTTTCCTTGTATTCAGTAAAGAATTGAATGAATAAATAGAAGTCAATGAACACTTTGCGCACTGCCTTATGTAGAAATCATTAACTGGATTGTTAATTAAGGAACTGGATTGTGTAAAGCTGACAGGTCGGACTCCTTCACATTATGGAGCGTCAGTCGAAAAAAATAGGAGGAAAAAAATAATACATAATAGTTCTGCTGTTTGTAAAAAAAAAATTCATTTCTTATGTAACTTGTTTATTCGAAACTATCTTGAGTTTCGCAAGGGGAAATAAGATTTGGCTCCTCTTTTTTTTTGAGGATACTTTATTCTCACATAGTTAAAGTTTTTGTCAATTAATTAGTAACATTAATATTCAATTTCTAACGATGGTTTCTTAAATGAATGTATATACTAAACTTGTACAGCATAATATTATTTATTAAAGTTCTATGATTGGAATTGGTTTGAAATAGAATTATCTCTATACACACCGGAAAGAATCATTTAAGTACATTTGTGTGTGTGTGTGTGTGTTACTTTTTGTCAATTTTTTGATGCGGAAGTTTTCCTAAAAGTGAAAAAAAAAACTACAAGAGTTGAAAGGTCATTCTACTAAAAGTGAGTAAGAATCTCAATCTAATTCTCTCGTCTGTAGCTCCGCGTAGTAATACCACAGTCGCCCCTCGCATAAAATAGTTCCAAGACTGAATGAATGTCGTGCACCAGTAAGTCCAGTCTCTTCGCCAGGACACAAATGTCCAGACAAATTAGTAACTCGATGTCAAATGTCAGCGCACACTAGACAACCGCTGACGTCACCTTAAAAGGTTTTGTTTTGCTTCTGGGGCACCACATGAGATTGAAGCATGGCGATGAAATACATTTACCAGAGACTGTAGGGATAGAAGATGATTCAACACAGAACTTAGTGCTTAAAGGTGATTTTGTTAAGAAGTGACAATTTTAATTAGGTCCAAGTATTAATTAGGTGAATGAGCAGGAAATGTGACCCATGAAAACTTTTAATTAGTCAATAGTCATGATTATTAGTGCGAGCGAAAGAAAGAAGGAAAGAAAGAGAATGATAAAGATGTATGCGTGTATGACCAATTGATTGATGCCAGAGACTAAATGTATGAAAGTAGTTCTAGCAACGTGACTTCAAGCCAATGGCGGATCCGATGAGGGACAGGGCGAAAGGGGCGGGGTTTCTTTTAGGGAGGATGTATGTATAATACATTTGCGGAAATGCGTTATCCTAAATAAGGTGCCTCTCTAGATCTAGATCTATGAATGACAAATTAAATATATATATATATATATATATATATATATATATATATGACTAGTGGACTACGTTGTAATATTTCTTCTTTCAAACTGTTCTGCTGGAAGAGTAAAGCTTCAATGATTTATTTATCAGCCATTCAGTTATTTACGGTTAAAAGTGTGTTAAGCGTGGGGACATTATTGTCATTTAAAAAAGTGTGTGCTATACTGGCCTTTCATTTGAGGGATACTAAAAAAATGTTTGTGTGTGTGAGTGTGTTTTTATACACAAGGTTTTTGTTTTCTAGGATAAGGGTAAGGGAGTGCAAAAAAATCGCCACCCCCACTCACAAGTTTTGGATCCGCTAGTCGCTAGAGGACATTGGTTCAATCCACCATCTGATAAACATGAAACCAGCCAAGAACCTGCCTGGATGCATATCTCAAAAATGGCTCTAACTATTTTTCTAGAAATTTAACAGTTGATGATATATGTATATCGCTGAGAAAGGAATTACTAACTCGTTGGCTACATGGAGAAAACTCTAGTTTGACCGTTATAATTTTGTAAATACAATAACGATAAGATCTCGAGTTTTGAAAGGACTATCGCGTTCTTGAAAGACTGGCGCTTTCGGGAATTACCGAATGTTAGGCATCCTTTTTAAAAATTATTTTATTATATTTTAAGTTTAATAAGGGATATGATGTCTTTAAAAAAAAAAACAATGAGAGACATCTCCTCTTTCCAGTTATACCAGGCGGCCACTACTACGAACAATTCTCTTTTCAATCGAATTCAATCTTTGTCAACACATCATCGGGTTAAAAATAAGTTTGCCGGGCCATTATGGTAGATATGGAGGGATACAGAATAAGGTGAGGAAATAATGACCCTCCCCAATAGAACTGACCTGGCTATTAAGTGCCTCGCTGACAATCTCTATTTTATTGACTTTTTCTTTTCTTTTTTTTTTTTCCATTTAAACGTCCCGTATCTCAAACTAAATGAAAGCAACTGTTGATCATCAACCCTATCTCAATAACCAAACTTTACAATTTTCTTACTAATAAAAGGATTTTAGTTCTTCCTTTGAAAAAGGTCGAAATATAAATTTCTGTAACTCTGAAGATTGACTTTTGTATTATATTCTGTAGTTTTATATGGAGAAATGAAAGTCGGTGAGTGAATATATAAAATAACTGTTATTTATGTAAATGAAAGTGGTTTTAAATCTCATATAGGAATGTCTTTTTCTGTATGTCCCACCCCCATTCAAAAGTCCCGCGTGGGTGTCTAATGGATTTGTGGATAATATCGGTTTTTGTCAACTATAGAAGCAATGCAAAGAAAGAATATTTCATTGGACCGGAATTGGTTTCTGCGTTTTTACGTTTCTGACAGAGTAATGGCCCTTAACTGGTGATTATTTACGACAAGATTGGGAGACAGAAACTGTCTGGTTCTATCAGAAGTGTTAAATAACAAACCGAGTCAGGGTGACCACAAAGCTGTTAAGATAGCATCCAATGCATACGTGACATTTATTGCTATTAAGCATATTGATATTTTACATTATAATTCTTTCGTAATATCAGTTCACAATTTATGAGGCAGCCTGAACAATTAAAAATTGTGCTAGTATTTTATTCACATGATACAAATAATTTCTGACCTTAAGTGAGTAGACAAAGCGTCAAATCTATTTTATTCATTTTAAGATAATATTTGTTATATCGAAAGCTATCAAATTAGATTAGAGTCGTTGATTATTGTGTTATTGGTAAGTAGGCCCTGCTCGGTTACCTACCCTTGATCATTGTTTACTAGAAGTGCATACTTCATAGAGCTTTGATTTGACTTGAATAGAACAAATAAAACATAAACAAAACTTTTTTAAAAAATCAAGCTTATTTTAGGAGTAGTTGTATCAATCAGCTTGTATCAGTCGTGTATTTAAAATTGTAATAGATCTAGAAAAAAAATTCTAGATTGTAGACTAGCAACAATAAATTTGCATGATTACAAATACTTTTACCAATTGTTTTTGTTTAGCGCAATTCAATTCTTTTAGCTTTCTCATTACGCTATGATCCTATCACTTGTCTCATTACACTATGATCCTATCACTTGTCTCATTACACTATGATCCTATCACTTGTCTCATTACGCTATGATCCTATCACTTGTCTCATTACGCTATGATCCTATCACTTGTCTCATTACGCTATGATCCTATTACTTGTCTCATTACGCTATGATCCTATCACTTGTCTCATTACGCTATGATCCTATCACTTGTCTCATTACGCTATGATCCTATCACTTGTCTCATTACGCTATGATCCTATCACTTGTCTCATTACACTATGATCCTATCACTTGTCTCATTACACTATGATCCTATCACTTGTCTCATTACACTATGATCCTATCACTTGTCTCATTACACTATGATCCTATCACTTGTCTCATTACGCTATGATCCTATCACTTGTCTCATTACGCTATGATCCTATTACTTGTCTCATTACGCTATGATCCTATCACTTGTCTCATTACACTATGATCCTATCACTTGTCTCATTACACTATGATCCTATCACTTGTCTCATTACACTATGATCCTATCACTTGTCTCATTACACTATGATCCTATCACTTGTCTCATTACACTATGATCCTTTCACTTGTCTCATTACACTATGATCCTATCACTTGTCTCATTACACTATGATCCTATCACTTGTCTCATTACACTATGATCCTATCACTTGTCTCATTACACTATGATCCTATCACTTGTCTCATTACACTATGATCCTATCACTTGTCTCATTACACTATGATCCTATCACTTGTCTCATTACACTATGATCCTATCACTTGTCTCATTACACTATGATCCTATCACTTGTCTCATTACACTATGATCCTATCACTTGTCTCATTACACTATGATCCTATCACTTGTCTCATTACACTATGATCCTATCACTTGTCTCATTACACTATGATCCTATCACTTGTCTCATTACACTATGATCCTATCACTTGTCTCATTACACTATGATCCTATCACTTGTCTCATTACACTATGATCCTATCACTTGTCTGAACTAGTTGGGAATGGGTAGGGGGAGACAGAACGGGCTATCTGGATGATTTTCAAATGTTTTTATAAAAAAAAAGGTGAACGACCTGAATTCGAACTCGAGGTTATGGCCTCCTCAAGCCTCCTCAAGCCAATACCTTCAACACTCAGCCAGCGAATCGCTTATGAACGTAAGTTTTATATTCATCAATTATTACCTTCAAGCTTTAAAGCGGCGACCTTCAATTTATACCACCACATCAGTCCAGTACAATTTCTTTCTTGCTAGAGATACCAAACAAAATAATTAATTACCAACAGTTAATTAACTAGTTGGTTAATTTTTTATTGTATTGTACAGCAAAATAATTGTACAAAATTTCAGCTTGATCCTAAGTGGGGTGTGGGAGAATAAACGTGAACACACTTTTTACCAGATTGACAGTGTGAGTAGATATAAGATTTGTTAAAAGATGGCTTTTTTTTGGAAATAATTTTTCTAAACCATAATTTTAATATGTATCGACTAATTTAAATCTTAATTGCAAATACGTAGACAGGTGGATATTGCAGTGACACACTATGGATACTGTATTGAACATACTGTATTGAACATACTGTATTGAACATACTGTATTGAACATACTGTATTGAACATACTGTATTGAACATACTGTATTGAACATACTGTATTGAACATACTGTATTGAACATACTGTATTGAACATACTGTATTGAACATACTGTATTGAACATACTGTATTGAACATACTGTATTGAACATACTGTATTGAACATACTGTATTGAACATACTGTATTGAACATACTGTATTGAACATACTGTATTGAACATACTGTATTGAACATACTGTATTGAACATACTGTATTGAACATACTGTATTGAACATACTGTATTGAACATACTGTATTGAACATACTGTATTGAACATACTGTATTGAACATACTGTATTGAACATACTGTATTGAACATACTGTATTGAACATACTGTATTGAAGACACAGACTGAGTGAAGAAGTTTTAAGAGAACGAATATATTTGGCTCATAGAGACAGAGAGACATGAAAGCTCTTATAATTCCATGGACACCCAACCACAGTCTAAAAAATGTTGTGTGCTTGTATGTGTATGTATGTATAATGTATTTATGTATGTATGTATGCACATGTGTGTGTTTGTAGTGCAAACTGAAATAAATATAAAAATAACAGCAAACTATCTACATGTGATTTCCCGATAACCGTGTTTCATCAGTTACGTCCCTTGCCATCAGTATCCAGACAGAGTTCTTGCCCCTATTCCCCCAAAGAACATTAAATGGAAATGATTTCGGCAGCTAAATTGTAACCATAAGTCAGAGAGACATAGGTGCTCACTCTGTCACGCGTGCCTTGTATCGAGGAGTCCATTCACTGTTTTAATTTGGCACTAAGACCAACCAGGGTTGTTTTTACACATAAGTACATAGTATGAGTTTAAAGAGGGCGACTGTGATGACAAGCTTTTAGACTTTTGAGACACGATCAAAGGTTCTAGTCGACCATTACACCTGACGTCCTGCAGGAGATTTAGACCAACATATATGATTGTTTCCTAAATGTTTGTTGCACTTTCATTGTGGACTTGGTATTGGCAGGATATCTACCCTACCCCCCCCCCCCCCCGCCCCGATATACATTTTCAAAAAATTAATAACTAAAATAAATAGTCTGTCGTTTCATAACAAACACTATAGTACTAAAACCTTAAGCATATCTTTTTATTTATGCATAGCAATTTGATTTGTTCCATTAAAAATGAAGATTTTTGCTATTTTACATTAACCATCCGGCAGGACGGCAGGTGACAACAATAGCAGGCAGAGTACAAACCCTAGACTATCGTCTGAATCACACAAGTCCGAGCTGACTTGCTCATTCCAGAAATAAAATGAAGACTAGTTGAAGGCTAGATATTTTCTTAATGTGTTCAAGACTTGAAGATAACAGCTGAAAAGTCTTGAGAAGAATAATAATCTATAACATGCAGCTAATGAAATTTTAAGCAAACATTTGTTTCACTAATTGACCGTACAACCCGGACAAGCAACTCAGCCTACAATGGGGGCAATTATTTCTATTAATTCAATTTAAACTTCTCGAGATAAGCATTCCCCCAATTGAATGACGTAACATGAAGTCTTAATTTTAAAAACATAAACCGGAACACTATAAGAAATGAAAATCTTTTTCTTTCAAAGATGAAATAATGTGACATCGGAGTCCAGATCAAGCAGTACTACTTTATAATTCATAATATTTTTTAATTAATAGATTTAGATTTTATCATTTTCTTCTTTCTAGTTCAAGTCTTTTACAGAGTTTTATCTTTTTTCCAACGTCATTTAGCTTCATTTTAATTTATTTCTTTTACATTTCTTCTATTCATATTTTTAAATTACGAATGTGTACTTTAATTGTTTTTCCTCGAGTTAATGTTAGTTCGTTTTTACCCTCTCTATCAAGACAAGCTCAGACAACTCTTTAACCCAAATTTTTACTGTTCATTTGAACCCAACCTTAATGCTAAGTTTCAGCATTCCATTTATTTAGGCTCAATTGCATGCGCTAGCACACCCACACACACACAAACTAGAGCATAAAATCTCCCAGAAAGTGTCATTATTTGAGACTTCCATCCTTGCTGAGGAAGTGACGTAATGAAAAAAAGTTGAGACTTCTGGCAAGTCTGCTTCCGGTGTGTCCTGTTGATATTACTAGATGGTGAAGGACCTAGAAATTCTATCGGATCCGAGCAGCAGAGCTTAATAAAAGATGAGTGGGTGCGTGTAGCGGCTTGAGAACCTCGATAAAAACTTAATGAACATCATGACGAGAAATGGGTCAAGTGTCAACCAGTGACGTAGACATTGGTGAGTTAGAGAAACTCCTAGAATCGAACTACATCTATCAGTTTGCATATTTCGTTGTTAGACTTTATCAGATATGTATATATAATGTTGTCTTTTAGATTAGAGTGGTATAAAGCAGTGAAGCGAGAAAGGATTTAAAGATGGATGCAACGTAGATCTTTTAAACTGCATTGACAGTGTTGCCTCTACCCCCGAAGCATTAAACCCTGATGCCAAAAAAGAAAACCGCCACCCTCCTCACCAATGTTTTAAAACATTAAACAATATGAATGAAGCTTTCAAAATAGCTGTTTTACATGTTTCGGATGTTCCTTCAGTGTTGAAGTGTTTATTTCCTAGTCCAAACCTCCCGCAGGACAACGGGGGATGGGAGCGGGCAGGATTTGAACCCTTGACTATCGACCAAGCAGCCATCCGTATAAGAAGTCATAAATGTGATCAGTTGTGATCAGTTGTCATAAGCATTGCATCACAGGTGTAGTCCCAAATAAAACACAAACTGTAGACTGTCAACTTTGAAAGATAAGCAATTCGGAAACCAGTGTGTTGTGATCTCCCGACACAAGTGTAGGTCTATCAAAGATGTGAAGACATGGACAACTGCAGTGTCACTGCAGTCAAAACAAACTTGCTAGACCATTGCTAACATCTTGATAACAAAAATAGCATTTCTCCATAGTTCATTAAGTTCAGGCCACTGATAACGGTAAGAAAAGAAAATGGAAATGTTTTTAAGTTATTAAAAATAGAGAAACATTGGCAGCAGTATAGATTGAGATGAGGTCATGTTGACATTTACATCATTTTCCATATGAGCCTGATCCTTTGTTAAAGCCAATTAAATTTGAAGCCAATAATTATGAACTCTCTTGCCTTGTAGATTTAGTTTATATAAGTCAAGTTCATGAACTAAAAAAAAAGTTTTTCAATTAATGTTATTGTTTTGTGTTTTAATCAACTTGTCTGGGAGAGCAAAGGGCCGCAACCAACTCCCCAGAGGATTAGATTTTGGGCAGCCCACCTCACTTGATTGCATGTCATTCCGTTCTACTAGGTTTCACTGATGAACGACCCCTTACAAACTGTTTCGGTCTGTCCATTTCCCACTTCCCTTGAGTATTACACTTTAGTGTTTGTCCGTATACAATGATGTCTGGTCTTTGAAAGAAACCAGGAGAGCTACAACAGAAATGAGAACTTGATACTGTTCTAAGAAAAAGATTTAGTTCTAAGTCTTTTTGAAGATAGCGAAAATTATGACATTTTCAATCTTAAAGCTTAAAATGTTCTCAATATATGTATAAGGAGATTTAGGAAATTTAATTAGTCTTTTTAGCTATTGAGTTTTGACCTCATTATTGACTTTTCCAGAATTCTTCAGAAGTTTTGAATTAACCTTTTAATGGATTGCAAGGAATATGGTTTTGTTCTGTAGGCTGTAATAGTGTCTAAGAAATCACTGTATTTGGTCTAATAAAATCACAGTATTTGGTCTCAGAAATCATTGCATTTTGTCTCAGAAATCACTGTATTTGGTCTCAGAAATCACTGTATTTGGTCTCAGAAATCACTGTATTTGGTCTAAGAAAGACTAGCGAGAGATTAGTTATGACTTGAACGATGCTTAGAAAATTTTGTCCGATAGAAAGCTGTAGGAGGGCTCGTTGTCAAATGAGATCTCACGTAGCGGACTTGCAACAAACAGATGTTTTGAATACAGGAAAATAATCATAAATTCACAAGTGGATGCATTTAAACTTTAAACCCCATTTATCATTTTAAGATAGCAATTTGTTTTGTTTTAATAATCAGCGTCTTTTTTTTTCAACCTTGGACTTTTTATAATAAACTAATTTTAATTTTTGAATATACTATAAGCCTAATGGACATAGACCAGACTTAACTCCCCTCTTTTTCCCGAAAGTTGCTTCCCTTGGTAACATCAGGCATTCAAGAAGGTGTACAAACTTTTGTAGAGCGATCTCTGCTTCACGGTAAATAAAAGATGGCATCTGAAATGTGACCTGTTAGTTCCATAAAGTGTCAGTGCTTTGTGTTCTCCATTCTTAAAATATAGCCTTTAAATTTCTCTCTATTCCAGTAAGGGAGATAATGTACTGAATGTCCTTGTCAATCGCTAAGCGAGTCCAAAGCCAATGTTCAAACATTTGTATTGCTAGCATTCTGTCATCTCATTTAAAACATCAAAGGTTCTGATGTATATTGTGGACCAGAAGCATAGTGAATTGGATACAAACACACAGAAACATGTGCACAATTATATTCAGTTAGACAAACACAGAATTCTTGAAAGCAGCCAAAGAAAAAAAAAATCGATAATATAAAAATAAGGGAATACCTTATTATGTTATAGAATCATCTAATTGATTTTTTCTTTAGATCTTAGTCAGCGAATAAAAATCGATTCCTAAATTAGTTTAAATGTTTTTGGTTTAGATTGAGAAATTTAAAAAAAAAAACAACGTACACACAAAAAAGAAAAAAAGAAAGTGTGTAAATGGGGAGGTAACCAGTCAGTGCAAAACTAATTGGAGCACAGGGAAAGAGTAAATGTGATCGATGTTGAGCTGAGAACATTCAAACTTGATAAAGATGCGCACATGGAGGAGGGAAGCTCTGCACTTCAAGACATAATGTTTACATCAAAGCAGCTTGACAAAAGAGACTCCCATGCAAACACTTTCACATAGATGCCCTTAGCTTTGAGAATGAAAGGGAGCTAATTAAAAAGAGATGTAGAGACTTGAGAAGAATTAAAGATGTAGAAGATATGTGTACTGATTACGATTTGTGGACAGAATGCATGTATAGAGATAGAGCATGAAGCAAGAGGTTGGGCTACTTCAAATCTTGAAGTTTTGCAGAGTAGTTATTTCCTTTGGTGCCCACTTATTATTTGTGAACATTTTCGATGCATTTAATAAGAGTATACGTCAGAGTTTCTCAAATTATGGGGAGGGGAAGGAAGACGTGGTGTCTATGGCATGAAGGAACTCAATTCATTTCTCAAGAAACAAGATCCTTGTATTTGTATCCCATATTCAAATCATCAAAAGAGAACTTGTGTTTTAATTTTATTTTTCATTTAAGAAACATTGTTTTGTGGTCGTCTGCTACAAGGTTGATTCAGTAAGTCTCCTTAACGCGATTCTTCTCGACCTTATCCTATTGGTGCTTTCGAAATTCTTTCGCTGGTCGTACATCGTTCTACTGACAAGATTTGAGTTACAAAAAAAACAGGCCCACTTCAAGACGTCACTCATAACACAAAGATGAACTGACCACAACAACGGACTCGCGATATATGTCATTGGAATGTCATGCGTATTTTAATATTGGCCAGTGATGCATCTATCGATAAGGAGCGAAAACTTTCTCGTTTTGGAGGAAGGGGGGCGTCAATAGTAAAAGCTTGAGAAACACTAGCCTAGATTAAGATATTTAGTAGGAGCCATCATTATTTGTCACCAAAGCCGTTCTGCATGTATGGAATAGACATCGAATTATAATTGCATCTCAAGTGCCTTAACATTGAGCAGTGTAGGCTTGTAGTAATGGAATTGAAAAGTCCAAAGAAATTGTAATTTTTTTTTGGGGGGGGGGGGGGGGAGTGCAGGAAGGGGTAGAGGAAAGTGATACTAGAATTCACTTCCCAAAAGTATGTATGTGTGTGAGTTATACAACGGGCCGTTCCGACTCAACAGTTAGTAGAATTCAAGGGATAAAAGCATGTTGGGTGTGGGGGGGGGGGGGGCGTTAAAATGCTGACCGTTTCATTCAAGTGTGAAATACAATAGGGGAGGAGGTGTCAGCCAGAATAAACAATAGAGAACCTGGGCACATATCAACGGGCGTAGCCGGTGGGTATTGCTATTAGGATAAAAATCAAATGCTGAAACAATGTATGGTGGTGGTACTCGTACCCTCTCTAAATTGACGCCCCTGTGGAACATTATATTTCATATGTCCTGCTGGTTACGCCGCAAATTACGAAACTCACACATACACTCACACGGGCAAAGGAGTTTTATAACTTGTATGAGTTTAAAGCCACTAGTACTAATCTGACCATTTCTACTCATTTCTTCCCTCTCGTCATACCACTATCATTACCGGGTCCGACAACCAGTACAACCAAGTCCTTTATTTATACAGCCTTGCCTTGTTTGTAAACATGTTTGGCATGTTTTGTATGTTCCTTCAGAGTTGAATATAATTTAATATAATTTACTTCCTAGTCCAAACCTCCCGCAAAACGACGGGGGATGGCAGCGGGCAAGGTATGAAACCGGGACTATCGAGACGATAGTCCAGCGCGGTAGGGTTAGGGTTAAGGTCATTATGTTTTGTTGTGTTGGTTTCTTTACCTTAAGTTCTGTGTATAGTAGTACAAAGTATAATATCCCTTTGTTTTACCTGAAGTCCGTGTATAGCAGTACAAAGTATAGTATCACTTTGTTTTACCTGAAGTTCGTGTATAGCATTACAAAGTATAATATCACTTTGTTTTACCGTGCTCTCTAATGTGTTCTTTAGTGGAGTTCTAAACTGAGAAATGTGTTGATTGATTGTAAGATTGGGTAAGACTTTTCCAACTTAGTAGAAATGTGTTGATTGATTGTAAGATTGGGTAAGACTTTTCACAATTGGTAGAAATGTGTTGATTGATTGTAAGATTGGGTAAGACTTTTCACACTTGGTACAAATGTGTTCATAGCATGGAAAAAAGTAAGGAGCTGGGGGGGGGGGGAAGGGTACAGTGGTTGGGGATTTCTTCTTTCCATGTATCGTGTTAGACAATTTAGATTTGTGTAAGCTTTAATGATTGCTGTAAATATCTTCACACATGTGGACTCTCACTATGTCTAGCGAGTTTAATGTCTCTAACAAGTTTTATCTCTCAAATGAGTATAATTTTTGCAAAGAGTCTAAACTAGTAAGTCTAATTCCCCAGATAGGTATAAGCTCTTAAATGACACTTGAATTGCTTGTCTTTAAGACTAGCTAGTTGGTATATGAGTTTATTGCCCGGAACACTTTGGAACTCATCAATAAAATGGCCCCCATCCAACGCTTCCCCCCCCCCCCCCCCCATCCCCAACATATTTCTTTCTTTCTTCCTTTTTGTTTTGTCTTTTTTGTCTCTTTCATCCTTCAATCGAACGACCGACAAAACCATGTAGAGCCTGCCCAAACAGTTCTGAGGCCCCATCCCTGGTGTGACATTTCCCAAGTCACCATTTAGTTTACTCTGTAAACATGACCTTTTTTTTTCATTTTCTAATTCATAGATATAGACTTTAGATCAAACTGTTATCTAGTGAGGCGCCTCGTTGAGAGGTTATAGAGATAACACCAAAACAGTGTTAATAAGTGATTAAAGGAGGTGAGGTGACTGAGCGGGAGTCTCAGGTTCGAATCCTGGTGAAGGCTGAGATTTTTAATTTCAGAATCTTTGGGCGCCTCTGAGTCCACCCAGCTCTTATGGGTACCTGACATAGTTGGGAAAAGTAAAGACGGTTGGTCGTTGTGCTGTCCACATGGCGCCCTCGTTATAACCGTAGGCTTTAAAAACAAATGGGGTCGAAGTTGTGATTTAAAAAATCGTTTTTGCTCAATTAAACCACTGCGGTTTCAATCATGAAAATGGGTTAGTTGTTCTTTGTACCGGAAAAGTAATACGTTGAATCTTCGTATTTTATCATTCAGGGGAGGTGGTCGAATTAATGATGATCAGTGAGTGGACCAATGTTTTAATATTGTAGTTGATCAGTGCGCTAAGGTCCAAGCTCTTTTGTCGACCAGGTGGGGGGGGGGGGGGAGTATTTGGGAGAAGGTCTCCTAGCTGCCTTCTGGAACTACTCAAACAGAACTCACTTCGGTTCAAGTTCCGAACTGTGACCCCCTTGATAGGAAGCCAAGCGATTTTCACCTCTCACCCACACATTAAAACACTATTCATTGTGGGAAGTCTCTGCGATAATTGGATTTGTGTTGCCACTAATAAAAAACAACACGTCATAAAAGCTATTACTCCCTGGAAGTCGGACCACACAATGATCCGCTCACAATGTCGAGAGTGGTCCTTTGCGTTTAGAAGTATTCTCTACTTTCAAAGGTGTTTTGTTGGATGACAATAAGACTCCGTGAGACTGTTGTAAACATTAAATAGTGTGAGAACCTTATTGTATGTAATCATCTGATTGACATTAATCATTAATATTGTCTACCCGTGGCTGAGAAAACAAAACAAAACAAAAAAACTCTTTATCTTAATGAATCTCCAGTAGAGGTCCATTACCTTTAATATAGATCCACTGGACTTCCATTGCAATGCATCTGTAGCCCACGTGATCGAGTGATCTGTATCGACGTCATTTCACATCTTTGACCGAATATCTTTTTGGTAGAAAGTAATGGAATGATGGCAATCTTTCCCTCCAAGCTGTTCGTCTACTAGAAAGTTCGCGTCTGACATGGGGAGGTTTTAATTTTTTTTTAAGGTGTTTTGGAAGGGTTACCAGACGTCATGCAAAAGAAGAACTGTCCTCCTTTTCGAGGTGGAGTTCTTCATCCGGCATACATAGGCTTAAATTGTCAAAATATCCTACTTTGACTCTTGTTTACTGCGTACTATTCAGCAAACAAATACACTACATTCTATCATCTGGTTTAAACACACAAACTCTTTATGCTGTTATCCATTCTTGTGCAGGAGTTTTGATGTGAACAATGATCAGTCGAGAGACTTGTACTTTAACTTGACACTATTTGCAGGACAGAATTCGATAAAAGTATTTTTGTTTACATTTTACTTTGTTCTTCTTTCTGTCCTATGGATGTGTAGGTGTCTGATACCCCTATGATTAGGTGAACAGTTTCAGGATACCTATGTATATTAAGAGGTCTAGTGTTGAATACACCTACTCGGTCATTGTGTTGCAGCCCCATAGAGCTAGTACAATTACACCGTTGTAGGCGTTTTAATCTTTAAATAGGACTGTAGATCTATTACAATTTAATTACATGGCTGGTCCAAACTAACTGATACAACTAAACTTAATACCGGTATAAGCTTTTTTAGCGGCCTCCGAAAGGGGAAAAGACGCTATTAGTTTTGTGCGAAATGTCTGTCCGTATGTCCGTCCGTCCCGTTTAGATCTCGTAAACTAGAAAAGATATTGAAAATCCGACATCACAATATTTTAGACCATTTAAGTTCTGATGCAACGGCTACTTTTTTTTTCTGAAATCTAATTTTTAAAATCAGTTATGCAAGAGGTTTTTTAAAGAGAAAAAGCTAATTAGTAAGCATTATAAGTTAGACCTAAATTAAAACGAATACTAATCTTGTAAACTTCATTTTCGTTTACAATTTTGTTTTGCGGATTTGAGTAAGAGATGGAGCTTTTTCAAAACAATTACATCAATTAGGCCAGGAGAGGCGCTGTCGCTGTGCGGTAACGCTCTTGGCTTCCGAACCGGGGGTCCCGGGTTCGAAGACTGGGATTTTTAATTTCGTGACCTTCAGGCGCATCTGAGTCCAGCCAGCTCTAATGGGTACCAGAGATTAGTTGGGGAAAAGTAAAGGCGGTTGGTCGTTGTGCTGGCTACATGGCACCCTCGTTAACCGTAGGCCAAAAAAAAGCAGATGAACTTTACATCATCTGCCCTATAGACCACAAGGTCTGAAAGGGGAACTAGTTAGGCCAGGTTCACATCTAACTTTGTATTCACTTGCACCTATCCTTTGATCTGCTGGACCGTTGGGGCACTACACAAGATCTGTCAACCTTCTTTCTCCATTCTTATCTCTCATTCGTCTTTGATATAATTTCATTTGGATGTTCTTTCTGAAAATATAGAAGCCTGCCTGGATGGTTCCACACAAACTGTCTTTGTAACCTTGTTTAAAGTACTTTTATGTTATTCTTGTTCAAATGTTACTTTGTCCTCCTTTCGGCCCTCCTTTAGATGTGCAGGTGTGATACTCCTATGGTTGGGTGAACAGTGCCCTGACGCCCATGTAGATTTAGAGGGTAGATTTAGAGGTCTAGTGTTGAATAGATCTACTCTGTCGTTGTGTTTCAGCCCCATAGAGCTAGTACAACTAAACCGTTGTAGGTGTTTTAATCTCTAAATGCCGAATTTGAATAAAACATGAACTCATTTTATGATACCTCTATTCAAATCACAACTTCATGAAGGGCGGAACCTAGAACTTGGACTCGGATGTCAAAAATGTCTCTAACAATTTTCCCATAAATTTTTAGAGTTGATGAATATCGCTTAGATAAGAATATTTTTAAAATCTAACATTTATTAGTTATTAAGAGCAAACTAATCGCCTATAAGATAGATAAAGGAGGTATTGTCTTTTTTTTAGTATTTGTATGTTTCTTTCTCTTTCCTTTTTCGTTTCCCTCAACCTCAGCCTATACAGCCTAATTATTCGTTGAAGTTTACTCATGGCTACAGTAAAAACACACACTCCAAAACGTCTTGCTCAAAATAAGTGTTGTATTAGCACTGCTCACATTGTCGTTCGCATGTTTCGTCTCAATAGGCTTCATTAGTTTCAGCTGCTAGTGGAAACACTCCAAACAAGATCAACTGTTGTTATAGCGTGTATATGTGTGTTGGCGTGTGTGTGTTTATGAATGGGTGTATGAAGAGGGAGAGAAAGAGAGAGAGGGAGAGGGAGGAATAGAGAAAGACATTATTATTGTATGGCTAAGTGTTTTTCTTCCATTTATTCAGACTAACAATTCCTGAAATGACCAGTGGCTAAACTCATCCTCAGAGCCTTTCAATTAAAATTGAATTACGACTGTGGCTTCAGGTGACAGTGCTCTAGCCGTCTGAGCAATCTTCAAACAAATAGAACCTGCCGACAATCGTAGAATACAATGAAAACACATTGTCGTCCAATAGATAGATAAACACAAAAATAGTACAGAATTCACTGCTCCATAAGTACAGACATTCTACAGGTTCAATTGTCACCTTCAGGCTTTATGTGACTGTACAGTACCATCTTAATCTTATTTAGATATTCTACAACTTTTAAAACTTTTCCAAGATTAAAAACATTCTAAATAAAAGTGTATTTAAACCAACACTTTCTAGGTTCAACTATATTACTGTGTCTGTTACTTGAGCCGCCACGTTGACCAAACATATGGATAGAATCTAATGACGTGATCTGAAAAACATGTCATTCCATGACAGGCCTGTCCTTTCTTTCACGTTGTCTTACCATCGCTTTCTCTGTCTGCCTCTTCTTCTTTTTCTTGGTACTGTTCCCTGAAGGAGGGCCTTTACGAGACCTGAGGACCTTGTGATGTGCGTTTTTTGGACAGTGGTTTGCACGTCATCGTAGGGTCCAATTGCTGTATTAATCCTGTTTCTAATCTCTTCATTTGTGATGTGCTGTTATGGAGTGGGCGTAAGTGTGTTTATGGTGACAGTGGGAAGAGGTTAGCTAAGCAGTGTGATTATTGCAAAAGAAGTGAAAAATTTTATATTACTACTAAAGTTTACTACATTTATGTCATTTTAGCTCAAGTTAAATTTGTTTATATTTTAATAAAAGTTATACTTGGTTCTGTTCACAAAGAAGTTATTCAAGTTTTACAAATTAAAACGCCGACAGTCGTTTAGTTGTATACCAGCAGTTTGATGCTACAAGTCATGGACCGTCAAGAACATGCGGTCTTTGTAAGTGATACCTAGGAACATTCTGTAGCATCTTAGTTTTATTGCTAGGATCCTCTATTCGAGATCTGTAGTCAGTGTCCAAGATTCGCAAGCATATAAAGAATGTGGCCGTGAACATGGAGCGCATCAGTCTGAGTTTAGTGTCGAAGACTATTCTTTTGTCTTTCCAGATTGTTTTGAGTTTTGCAAGAGCTGCCGTGGACTGTGCATTTCTCGCCAATAGTTTAGATTTGGTTCCTTCCAAGGTATTTAAAACCACTGACACTTTTCAGCTTTTCGCCACTAATACTGATGTCCCTTTTAAAGCCCTATTGGTCTCAATGTATGTTTTATGTTTTTTTTCGGCATTGATTTGCATACCATATGCATCGGGAGTCTTGTCTACTAGCGAAGAATCTATGAGCATGGAAGATTGTATAGTTATCTATTGTTTCTCTTTCATGTTTGTGTTTACTAAGTATAAGACGGCAGCCTGATATAAAGGGGGGCTATTTCAGCTTATACCACCAGCTCAGTCAAGTACTAATTCTTTCCCTAGTTTGATATACTAAACAAAGTAATTTATTAGCAATAGTTAATGAACTAATTGGTTAATTTTTTTTTATTGATTCGTGTGTTGTCAGGTAAAAGTAATAATTGTGCGAAATTTCAGCTTGATCTAAGATTTTATGTCGTAGAAATAAAGTGTACAAACTTTTGGCCAGACAGACGGAGTGAGTTGATATAAACTTTGTAAAAATAGGACAAGACTATAGAAACAATAGATAACTATATAATTTTCAGAGGGTCTCCACTAGCAGAGTCGTTAACGTGTTAGCTTGAGAAGCCTGAGAAGTCCTGAGCCATGAGTTTGAATAGAAGTCGTCCTCCCCACCCTTTTTTATTTTTATAAATGCTTTTTTAGTGTTAGTCTAGATCTTTAACAAATTTAATGACATGACAGATCCAAACTAATTGATACAAGTACGATTAAAAGCTCCAAGCTTTGTTTTGTGGTGTTTTTTTTAAAGTATTTTTTATGTTTTTCTTATGATGTTTTGCTTCACATTGTACTTTTCCATAGTTGCCTATGTTAAAATCTGTCGAAAGAGTTCTTGAAGTCAATAAAGACACGGAAAAGATTCTGTTGGTGTTGACGGTAATAATCGCGCTGAGTATCCTAAAGTTTAGGATTTTTTTCTGTTGTGTTGCTACCATGTCTAAAACCCGCTTGTTCTTTTGATATATTTTTGTCAGCTATTGGTTTGAATTGTTTAGTATAATTTGTAACAGAACTTTGTTGGGATGGCTTGTGAGGCTAAAGTCCGGTAGTTTTGACATAGTAGTAAATTGCTTTTCTTTGGAAGAGTGGTGATAAATGCTTGGGTCCAGGACTTGGGCCATTCTCCTGATAGCCAAATCTTGCTGCAAATCTTTAAAAGTGCATTTATCATGGTTTCTCCTCCGTCCTGTTGATGTAGAAGGAATGTTGTCAACTCCGGCTGATTTTCCTTTTTCAAGGACTTCACTGCTGATGCTACTTCCGATCGAAGAATAGAATTTTCATCAATGTTGGTTACTGCAGGGGCTTTTAGTGACTCTGGAACTCCTGGGATTTCAAAGTTTTAAAAGTCTGAACAGTATTCAGTCCATCTTCTCATCATATCTGTTTCCTCAGTCAGGCATCTAATGTTTTTGTTTTGTATTGTGGTAAATCTTCTATGCTTTGATGTTGTGAACTTCACTGTTGCCAATAAATACAAATAGCAAGCAGGTCCGAGCCAACGTTGTCTTCTGTGTGTCAAACGAGCCTAGCCTACTGTGTGCCTATTGGCCAAACATAAAAACACGTTCCCTCCAAAAGATTGCTTTATGTGTCGCTATGCTCTTGGTGCATATACACTGACGGCTCTCACTACCATCAAGAAGAGTGCTCACTATATAGGCGTTGACTAAAATTTGGGTTGCCAACATTTATCTAATACCCGTTGCACGAATCCTCCTCACTTAAATCTAAATTTTCAGCGCAAGTCACTAAGTCACGAGAATAGCTTTAAAATTACATAGTTAATCAATATTCTATATCCTGTTTTTGTTTGTTTGTTTTTGTTTGTCTGTCTGTCTGTCCGGATGTTTAGAATAATGGAAATGTTGATAAGCTATGTTTTTTTTTAAATCATAATTTTTAGTTTCCCTTTTTTAGGCCCTGCACAATACAAATGTTCCACGTTCTTATGTTTATAGTTTAATTTAGTTTTTGTTTAGTTGGCAACACTGAAATTCAATTTGGTGTCCTTGACATTGTTTAATTTATGCATGAAATCTCCAATAGATGAAAATCTCAACAGTAACACCAAGAAGTAAATGTCTACACGCCCCTGCTTACAAAGGCATACATTTTGCTTGTTCTGGACCAACATAAAGTCTGTTTTGCTGACAACTCTAAAAAGCTATAAAAAAAAACTTGCTGGCGGCCATTAAAACAAAGCACCAGCTTAATGTTCTGGTGTCGGTCTTGCGTGGGTTGACTACGGCTCATTAGACATGCACTGACTTTATCTGAGGGACGCACGCACTGTGGATTCACTACTAATTACAATGTAATCTGACCAATAACGTCTCTCCTATGTATTCGAAGGTTTAAATTGTATGATAATATTAATAACAATAATGTGGAAAGGGAGAGAGAGATGTGATCGTGGAGTATTGACATATATCAGGCAAAAGAGATGAAATGGCTGAATGCGGGTAGAGGGCTAGGGGAGAGAAGTGATATTTTCGCTTTAGTTAAAACCAATGACTTAACGTAATAAGAAATTCATGAGAGACAGGATAGATTGCGTCCCTTGCTTTGCACATCACGTTATCGGCAACAGAGGCATAAGTAATCACTATGCAATGCAGGGGAGCTAATCGTGTTCCCTTTCTAAATAAAAAAAAATAGCTCCATGTAATAATACAAATTTTAATCCTTCGAAGTTTAAAAAATAATACTTTTCCTCGCATAAAACACCAAAAGCAATATTTGTAAGGTTTATGGCTAAGCCAGTGTAGTTTTGTTTTGGTCCTTAAAATGTTTATACAAAAGGCTTAAATAACTCCTAAAACAACATATAACAATAATACAAGATGCACACTCCCCCACATGGTACATCTACTACCAGAGCACAAATGACAGGATCCAATAACGATACTTCTAAGACATAAAAAATATTTTTAAAAACAAAGCTTATCCAAGTGGAAGAAGCGCAAAATCACTGCTATATATCTCAATACTTTTGGAAAAAAGATCACTTTTTCTATATAAAACAAAACTTATTACCACTAATTAACTATTAAGTAATTTTTTTTTTTAATGTATGTATTGTCATCGCTAATGAACAATTCTACAACATTTCAACTTGATACGAAAATGGGAAGTGGGAGGAATAACATGTCCAAGACAAAATAAGGGAAATAGATCCACATATACAGACACATCTCTAAATAAGTAGCATTGCTTTCTTTTTCCTAAAAAAAATGAATTACCAACGATTAATCAACTCATGTTTTGTTAGGTACAACAAATAATTGTGTACATTTTCTACTTGATCCGAGAACGGCAGTGGGCGAACAAAAATTGTACAGACAGACACGACAGAGTTGATGTATGCTTTGTCAATAGGATAATGTAAACTAGAAAAGCCAAGAAGTAACACGAGAGAATGCAATAAAGGAAGATGTCAAAGAAGTCAAACAACGTATAAGAAACAACCAAAGTGCTGAGCGCCATATTGATGACGCTGTGTTGCCAACTTAAACTGAGCTCTAAGAGCTAAATCTGATTGAAATATGTGCCACGTTTTTATTGCGTGTCAGATAAATACAAAGAAAAAAAAATGTCATTGCTAAAAAGAAAAAAAATAGTCGATGAGAAAAAACACCATTAGTAAAATCACTAAATTTAGAAAGCATTCAGGACAGAAGACTCAAAAGTAAAGTAGCAATTATACATAAAACACTGAACCATAATCTTCAAATACAAAAACAAAATTTAATAAAATACTCTGAAAGGCACAAAAATAAAGGCACATTCCTTGTCCCATATGCTAGGACAAATTTGTACAAATACTCCTTCTTCCCAAGTGCTATTAGAGCATGGAATGGGTTGCCTGAGCTAGCCAGAAAAACCAGTGACTTGGCAGAATTTAAGTCATTGGTTAATATGCATGACTAAATTCATGACGCTTAGGATGTAATCATCTTCTTTTTTGAAGTAACGTCTGTATTATATAAGATAAGATAAGAAATAATGTTTTAATCTGAATATTATTGAGGACAAAACTAAGAAACCATAAAACAGCAGTTCGAATCTTTCCAAAACAAAATAATCTTGCCTAATCATTAGTATAGAAGACTATAAGTAGATCAACGTTTCTATACTTGGTTTGAGAACACTTTTTATGTAATTATTTTGATTATTACTGATCGCATGATAAAGTTTAGATTCACACATGTGTCATCATATACATAGGGGCCAGGGGCCCTACGTAAGTGAGTAGGCTAGAGTTCACGTGACAACAGGGTCAGCTAATTCATGTTATCTAACTCTATCACCTAACCCTAACCACTTCAGCTATTTTACATGGGCCGCCAAAGTAAATGTACATGCCGAGAGAGTAAGGTAAGATGTATGACCAATGAAAAGAGACCCACTACGCTATACAACCATCATTTAGCACTGGTCTGACGATGTCCTTGAGGCTTCCTCCGATCAATCCGTACCCAAGAAATTAGTAGGCTGTGGATGGATTTTAAATACTTTGGTTACAAAACTGAGTGTCTTTAGTTCGATTCTTTGTGAAGGATGGTATTGCGACGTCTGCCTAGTTACATACTCTAATCATGCAGAAAGTGTAAAAGAGATCAGTCACTCTGCTGGCCACAAATACATTCGTTCAATTGTTTAAATTTTGTACACAGAGATGGATGTTTTATGATTTACAGTTTCATCTTTAATATTGTATGTCTAACTGATCCCATAGCAAGACCTGACACATCTGATGTTCCGAATGTGGAAAAAGCTTGTTTAATCCAGTTTTTAAAATGAAGAGAAAAAAAAAGGTTGAAGATAAATTGGCCATGTCTGAGAACAAAGCTAATCTTCCCAATCTTCTTACTCTCCCAAACATATGATCACGCACAACGTGAATTCAATTGTGGGCGTTTTGTGTGCTATGTATATGTTGGGGCTAGGTGGCAATTCATTCAATATTCATCGTAGTATCTGGACAGATGACATTTTCAAGATGATGCATTTAATGAATATTGGCTGTAAACTATTTATGGACTTTATTTAACTAAAAAGTATTGAAAAAAAATATGTATCACTTTTTTGTATATAAAACGTAAGGAAGATTTACAAAGAACTAGTTGATTTGTATATGCCCAGTGCGCTTCGGTCCTATCTCTTTTTATGGACACATAAGCGTGAAAAGAAGAGTAGCCTATCTTGGAAGGAGAGTAGCCTATCTTGGAAAAGTTTCAGTTCTGCTCAGCAGAAACGACGCAGCTCGAAGGGAATTAAACATTTTTAACCAAAGTTAGGATCCAATCTCGAGATGGTTATGTCACTCAGCCAGACATCCTACTTGGATAGTGAAAACTTACTTCTCACTAAACATAAGAAAGTCTTTCTCACTAAACACAAGAAATTTTTTGTTCACTAAACATGGGAAAAACAAATTCTTCACTAAACATAAGAAAGCCTAGCTTTACTAAACATGATTTAGTTAGAATCTAAAATCAAAATATAGCTGTTATGTTCGTGTCAAGGTAACCTCACCATGAGCAATAAAAAAACAAATCCGGTGTCCGGCGAAGCTGAAAGATAAATACAACATGCTAGAACACAAAACGAAAATGTATTAGTGTCATCGGAAACAGGATTTTGATCTGATTTTTATGATTGCTTCCGGTCCAGGTCTGGGGCGATGTTTTAATGTAACTGTCTCAACAGCTCTGTCCCAGTAATCACACTGTAGACCTGGACACAGAATACACACGGGGGGGGGGGGGGGGGGGGGGGGGGGAAGGTAATAGATTAGGTAGCACAGTTCATGTTTTTCATGCTTTCTAAGAAAGTTGGACATGATCAAGTTCAATGTATCGGATTTAAATGATGTTAAGGAAATAGTTCGCCTGAGTTGGGGAGTTAATCAAGTTTCACCTTTATCATTTCTTTAACAGACAGCAACAGTCATTCTCTCCCCCTGCAACTAGAGCGCCAGAACTGCACTGTTTACTCATATGTAAATGGTACTCAAAAGTACAATTATAAGTTATTCTCTGTTTGTTTTTTTGTTTTTTAGGAAAGGCTGTTGACTAAAAGATCTCAAATAGTTCATTGTGTGAATAAACAGCTCTATTGTCATCACTTAATATAACTTTGATGTTTAAAGAAAAATAGAAATCTTTTTCTTTTTTTGTTATTGCTTATCGTTACTTTGAAAACAACAGACAACAACAAAAAAAGACCCAGAAATCTTTATTATAACATGGGAATTGATTGGGTAGCAGCCATATTTGGCGTTAACGGTATTGAATGGGTAAAAACCAGTAATACTCTTCAGTGCTGTTCAAGAGATATGAAAGATTCTATGCGAAGGCTCACAGGGGTCAATGTAAAAAAAAAAGGCATCGCAATGAGTTTGTTTTATATATATATATAAATTGTAAGAGTTAATGCCCTCAGGGCCACCTATCAAGGCAGAAACGTTCATTAGATGTGTGTGTTAGGGTGGTGAGGGGATAGCTCTAGAGTTGTAAGTATTCCTTGGATATCTTTCTTTATGCCATAGAGTTGTAAGTATTCCTTGGATATCTATCTTTATGCTATAGAGTTGTAAGTATTCCTTGGATATCTTTCTTTATGCTAAAGAGTTGTAAGTATTCCTTGGATATCTTGATTTATGCTATAGAGTTGTAAGTATTCCTTTGATATCTTTATATAGAGAGAGAGTTGTAAGTATTCCTTGGATATCTTTCTTTATGCAATAGAGTTGTAAGTATTCCTTGGATATCTATCTTTATGCTATAGAGTTATAAGTATTCCTTGGATATCTATCTTTATGCTATAGAGTTGTAAGTATTCCTTGGATATCTTTCTTTATGCTATAGAGTTGTAAGTACTCCTTGGATATCTTGATTTATGCTATAGAGTTGTAAGTATTCCTTGGATATCGTTGTTTATGCTAAAGAGTTGTAAGTATTCCTTGATCTTGATTTATGCTATAGAGTTGTAAGTATTCCTTTGATATCTTTATATAGAGAGAGAGTTGTAAGTATTCCTTGGATATCTTTCTTTATGCAATAGATTATGCACCAAACACTCACAGTGTATGTGTTTGGGGCATTTCAGTATAGAATAATAAATGAATGACAATTTATGTATAGGCTGCTCACTGTCCATACTGGGAGAATATATTGTTGTTTTGTTTTACATGCTTCGGATGTTCCTTGAGAATTAAATATTGCTACATCCTAGCACAAACCTGTCACGTGACGTGAGTTCGAAACCAGGACCATCCATCACATACCAGACGACCAGGAAACCATATTATGGGAGTGTGTACAAGCTTGTATAGTCCAGAGTATACAAATGAATGTGATACTTGATGAAGCTTCTTTAGGCGTGGCCATGACATAGACATAGACACGAAAAAGCTTGAAGTCTGCACTGAAACATGAGGAGACTTGCGTCATTTTCCACTTGCTACATAAACACAACAAACGTCGAACAATTCACATGTATTGTATCCTAGTTGAACTGATATCGTATGTTATTGGAGTTTAATTGAAGGTCTTTTATTGTGTCATCATTTGATAAATATTCTGTGAAATATAATGATTTCTAAATAGTAAGTCTTATTGGAGTTAGAGGTTAGAAGTCGAAATAATCTTCCAATCTAACAAGTCGTAGCTAAAACAACAGAAATTATAACTAGACCAACAATACAGATTAAAACTAGGTCAACAATACAGATTAAAACTAGGTCAACAATACAGACTAAAACTAGTTCAACTACAGATAAAATCTAGTAAAACAAAAAACAACATTTAAAAAAAGGCCAACAAAACATTAAAACTAGGCAAAAAAATATATAGATTAAAATTCTTAAAATAGGGTTAACAACACAGGTACAATATATATTAAAACCAGCTACTTAATAAAATGTATTGCACTTTTTATTTTCCAATCAAATTGTGCGAAACCTGACAATTGAGCCTGGGTTTTCCTTTTCTCAAATATTCTTTGATTTTCCCAGCCTTGCAGGAGAAAATGGATGGGAGGAGCCATATATCATTCGTTTGAGAAGTTGGTCTCGAGGGTTTTATCACTCACCCCGTACCTTGTGTAAGATATTAATATACAAAAAAAATAGAAAAATGTTCACAAAGATAATTAGAATAAGTTAAGTAATAAAAATCTAATTTTTTGCAAATTGTGAATGTTCTTTCGGGGAAATTTCGTAATGTTATGTTTGAGTTTCGCCCCTGCACCCCATGAGGTACACTTTCTTTCATTACACTGTGCGTTGCGGTGCCAATGGTTTCATGAACGTATAGACTTAACGAGGGATGAAATCAGAGAGAACACGTCATTTTTTTTTTAATTTTGTTAGTTTTATAAAGCATTAGAATTATAATACTAGAATTCTAGATTACAATCGTCACATTATGTTTACGTATATAATTGTGTGTGTATATCGTATAATGTATATGTGTGTGTGTGTTTAAATGTGTTTCTTAATTAAAAATGCAACCAATGAATATGAGTGAACATAAGGTTTAATATTATATTATTATTATTTGTAACATTTCTAGTGCCATGCGACCATTCATTATTTATTTTTGAACATATGCAACGCTTACATTACAGGAAACATGTTTTTTTTAATGTGCACATATAATGCCTAGTATGTAGATTCGTCTTAGTGTGTATGCTACAATGAAAGTAGCATAAGAAAGTGGTAGAGGAAATGTGCATAGAAGGTTGCATTATTTACTACAACTGTTAGCTCTGAGAAGAAGCAGCAGACATAAGTAGACTAACTCAATAAAGTTCTTTCACTGGGATGACATAAGCCTAATGACATCAGTACGCTTTCTTTGGCATTTGTTGAAGCGTCCAGTGGTAAGTATCTCTCTTCACAATGGCCTCTGTAAATAGGTTTCATGTGGCTGAGAGAGGGGCACGTCTTCCTATGCTCTGCCATTATATTACCTCCTATTTGGTCATTACCTCATTACATCTTGTGTCCTTTCTTTTTATTTTAGAGAGAGGAATGGAGACAAACTATTGGAAAGAGTATGAGAATTATGGACAAAGTAGAAGAACTAGGCACAAAGTAAGAGAGCTTATGACTGAGTAAAGGAACTAGGGTTAGATGCATAGGAATACATGACTTGAATTTCAGTTCATTCATCTTTGCTTCTAAAATGATAGAATGTATATTTAGTAGTTTAGCAATTAGACTTATACAAATATGAAGTTGTTTTAAAGATCAACGAAATAAATCAATAATTCTGAATAGAATTGTCAAATTTATCTCATAATTATTAATAGGGCTTAAATACAAAATATCTTCCTAATATGTAGACTACACAGACCTATATTTATTATTTCAAGACTGGAAATGAAGATCTTTTAACACTACAAAAAAATGTCGTGAAAAACTTTTGAAAAATCCAATAAAGCATTAGGGTTTATAAAAAGAAATTTCTATAAATCAAATAAGAACATAAAACTAAAATGTTATTTAACCTTGGTTAGGCCAATAATAGAATATGCATCCTCCGTTTGGGACCCTCAACTCAAGAAAACATTAAGAAACTGGAACAGACACAAAATAGAGCAGTGAGATTCATTACAAACGAATATTCACATTTGACTAGAGTAACAGCTTTAGTAAAATCACTAAATTTAAAAGCCTTCCGGATAGAAGACTTAAAAGTAAAGTAGAAATTATACATAAAACACTGAACCATAATCTTCAAATACAAAACAAAATTTAATAAAAATACCCAGAAAGACACAAAGATAAAGGCACATTCCTCGTTCCATATGCTAGGACAAATGTGTACAAATGTTCTTTCTTCCCTAGCGCTATTAGAGCATGGAATGGGTTGCCTGAGCTAGTCAGGAAAACCAGTGACTTGGCAGAATTTAGGTCATTGGTTATTATGCATGACTAAATGCATGACGCGTAGGACGTAATCATCTTCTTTTTTGAAGTAACGTATGTATAAGATAAGATAGCCCATTCTATTAAAAATCCGCAAAATGGTATCGCATTATTTCTAAACTTTGAAAACTAAAGATCAAGACTAAAGAGAAAAGATCGATTTTCCTAGATTCCAGCCGACTATATATATATAGTGGCATGGGCGTAGCCAGGATTTTTTTTCGGGGGGGGGGTAAGTGGATTTTTCTTCCTTCCCCCCCCCCGCGAAAAAAATTTATATGTATTTATGTGTGTGTGTGTACGAAATCTTTATTACATTCTGACCCTTCATTCTTTTTATTGTGCCCTAGAATAGGTTCTTCCATGAGTTAGTGGAAAAATTGTCGATTCCCGCCATTACTAGCAAAGGGGTCTGGGTTAGCTCCTAGCGCTCCCCCAGCGCGGGGCAAAGCCCTGCCGCCAAGCACTATTTCTGATATTTGAAAGCCAACAAAATGCTTATTCTGAGGTACCTACAGTGCATTTTCCTGCTGTTAAAAAGTTTTATTTCAAAAACCTAATGTGCTATTCTTACTGACTTAGACCCTCCTGTGCCGTTTGGAGCATTTGTAGGGAAGCTGTTTCCATAAAAATCTGTCACTGGTAATGTCTGAAGCCTCTTCCACCTGCTCTTAGGACCTCCATGAATGTGTGACGCTAAGTTCTACTAGGATATCATCGCAACTCTTCTTATGCGTAATTCTTTTTGTCGGAGAACATGTCCCGCAAACCTCATGCGACGCTCTGTCACAATCTTACCAAGGGGTCGACTCCCAGTTCGGCATAGGATTTCCTTGATTTGGACCCGATCTCTATAACTGTCTCCTAAAATCTGTCTTAGCCATCTTTGTTTAGCCACATTTAGTGTTTTTCAATTTCGGCAGATGACTATTCACTGCACTTTATTAATGGAGCCCCGCCACTGGTAAAATGTGTAGTCTCTCTTGAATACGCTCTTGGAATTAAGTGTCTGTAGTTTGCTTTAGATTTTATATCGAAAAGGGAAGTTTTATCGTCAAAATCATCTGTTGGGGGTTTTCCACCTCGAAATGCTCTGTAGGGGGATCTTAAACTCAAAATCATCTGGAGGGATTTTAAACTTTAAAAAAAAGCCATCTGAAGAAGAGAGGTTTAAACTAAAAAAACCCGATTGGATTGGCTACGCTCAAAAAATTTTACTGTGTAATTTGCTTTTTTTTTTTATATTGAAGAGGTATTTTTAGCATCAAACCTCCCTGAAGGGCGGGGGTTAAACTCAAACCCCCTTTTGGGAACGCTCATAGCATTTTGAGTGCGTAATTTGCTTTTTTCTTACACTGAAGAGGTATTTTTTAGCTTCAAACCCCCTGGCGGGGTGGGGGGTTAAACTCAAAACCCCTTTGGCTACGCTCATAGATTTTAAAGTGAGTAATTTGCTTTTATTTATATTGAAGAGGTACTTTTCAGCTTCAAACTCCACTGGAGGGGAGTTTAAACTCAAAACCCCTTTGACGACACCCATAACATTTTGAGTGTATAATTTGATTTTTTTTTTATAATTAAAGTGTTGTTTTTTTTCTTCAAACCCGGCTGAAGTGGGGTTTAAACTCAAAACTGAGTCAAAACCCATTTAACTCGCTCATAACATTTTGAGTGCGTAATTTGCTTTTTTTGTGCTCTTGGAATTTGGGGATTTTCGTTTGCATTTTTTGTGTGTTTTGTTTTATAGAAGAGGGAGATTTAACTGCAAAAACCCCAGTTAGGGGGTTTTAAACTCAAACCCCCCTGGTAGGGGTTTTAAACTGGAACCCCCTGGTAGGGGCTTTTAAACTGGAACCCCCCTGGTAGGGGGTTGTAAACTCAAAACCCCCCTGGTAGGGGATTTAAACTTAAAACACCCTTGGATGTGCTGGGGCAAGTGATGGTTTAGTATTAAAATCTCACCTAAAATAGACAAAATCAAAGCAAAAAATCAGTCAATAAATTCCGATCCCTTCCCCGCAGGGGGGGGGGGGGGGGATTCCATTTCGGGGGGGGGGGGGTTGAACCCCAACCCCCCCCCCCCTGGCTCCGCCCATGTATAGTGGTATGTGCTCTGATTATTATCGGATAAGAATATGTTTCCGTCTCCCAGTCCAGTTCTAATACATATAGGTCTATGAGTTTCTCTCATGGTTTTTTTTTCTTTTGTTTTATTCCGCACCATTTGCACCATTCCACATTTACACGAAGCTGCTCTTAAGAATGTGTAAGCAAATGGTGTAAATTGTAATCTGAGAGGGAAAAAACGTTTCTTTCAAATATTCATTTAGTAAAAGAACTGAGCCTTTGACATGCTTGCCTATTGTCAGTGTACAATGTAGACAGCTATGTTTTTGTTTTATTGTATGGTTCCGTTATTGTATTTCGTCATAAGTTGTTTTGTTTTTTTTAAACAGAGGCCGGTCGTACATTCGAACTGACCTATTCCGTGACTTTAAAGGGGTTGTTTCATCACCTTACTATCACCTGTCCATTAGTCTTGACCGTTGGGCTCCAATTGTTTTCTAGCTACAGCTGCGTGCGGTCAAGACAACAGAAGGAGCTATGGTCTTGCTCTGATCGGGCTCGCATAATGGCAGACTTTGTGAGACATAGCTGCAATCATTTTTACACTTGTGCTGCTCCGTCAAAGCAAAAATCGAATTTAATCGGACTCAAACTTAAACGTAACTATAATGAAACGGTTCAAAGAACAAGTCACTCGGAATGTTTTTCATTTTAGTTCGATGTAATATTTTAAAAGAAAAAAGAGTTGGTTTTTATTTATTTTTTTTTTTTTGGGGGGTCATAATATGGGCAAATTATATGGGTTTTATTTTGACATCCACCATCAGAAAAAAAGGAGATCATATATGATTATACTTAAGTGTAATCTAGAATCTAATAGTATAGATAGAGATAAATAATTCCAATCAACAAGTAAGTCACATATTTTGAACTGGTTCTCAGTGATAAGGAACGTATATTTATAGCGTTTCAATATATTCAAGACTCATGAAACGACAGACCATAAGAGCTCATAAGAACATATAAATCTAGATCTAGAATAATTACATAGGCACAGAGCAGGGGGTGGCCGAGTTATGGTGCTTGCACCAAAAGTGGCGCATTGCACAATTACAAGTGGCGCATTTACAACCCCCCCCCCCCACCCCCCAAAAAAAAAATTATGCCTATTTGCCCCAAAAAAACTATAAAAATCCATTTTTAGACAAAAAAGTTTCACGGGAATTTAATTAATCTGCTATTACGACGCCTAATTGACTGAAATGTTTATAAAATTAATCAGACAAAAAAACAACAACAAAGGACATGTTTTAATTTAGGCTAATTGTTAGCATTGGATATGTGTATGTTCTTTCTTTTCTTTTCTTTAGCGTGGAACATTTTTATGTTACCTATAGTAAGCTTTAAAAAAAAAAAAAAAAGTTGATAATTTCAATATTTTTAAAGACTTTAATGAAAATGGTCAAATATATTTAAGGAAGCAAAGTCATGTCTAGGAAGTTATCAATTAAATAAGGTTAACTAAAGTAAACTAAACCGTCAATGACTGGTAGAGCTACTGGTACTGCATTTTTATAGTATGCACACTGTGCCGACGCGAGAAAGCATTTTCATTCATATGTTTATATTTTTAAAATTTAAAACAGCTAACAGTGTTCATGAAATATAATTAGTCTATATGTCATATAAAAATAAATTAAAATCATGAATGCAAACTAAAAATGTTAACAAAGACATAATACTTAATTAGTGTTTTTTTTTCTTAAATTAACCCTAACCCCTCCTCTGTTGTACACAAATGTGTACAACAAACCAAATATGTACAAATTAACTTTATTAAAGGACTACAACTTGAAAAATTGTAAGTCGCGCATGTGAATCAGAAGTGAAAAAAAATTGGCGCATGGAACCAAAAGGTTGGCCACCGCTGGCTTAGAAGATAAATAATCATTCAACTGTAAAGAAAAAAAGGATAATCACTTACCTATAAAGAACATAAAGGATGCTAAAATTGGCACAATAATCCCAGACGTGTCAGGTAATGAACCTTTGGCTATACTCATTGCACATGTTACATGGTTGACAACCAAAGTTTGAAGACATTTGAACAGAAGAAGTAACACATCGACATACCAGTTTAGCTTGTCTGCACCCGTGTCTATGTCAAAACACCATTCTCTATCAATGGGATCCTTATATCTTCAAGAAAGCGTGCTTAACTTTACAAGGTGAACATTTATTTGCATGAAGTGAATGAAAGAACAATGATAACTCCTCCACCACGAAATGGAACACAAGAAGCTGTAAGTTCGAAATGTCAAGGCGGGCTTACTTTGACTTTTTTCCAACACTAGCCGACGATCCAGCTCCCAGAAATATGGGTAAAAATTTAAACAAAACCCAAACTGTAGGAATTTCTTTGCCAAAAATACCCAGACATTTCGTTTTTAACCTTGATTGTTATGTAGGCTAAATGAATTGGCCCAAAATTTTAGTGAAAGAATCTCAGAAAATAACGGCCATTTTGTAAGGAATTTTTTTCTTTCAAGTTTGTTTTTTTTTATGTTAAAAAAATAGTATGAAATACTTGTTATTCCTTAAATGAGCCTACAAAATCTAAGATCTAGTGAGAAAATACCCAGCGGTAAAAGCACTGTCTGCGCCTCTTTTCCATATCATTTAGTGACTGACAGAAGCGGTGCTATTGATTTCACAGCGCGCATGTCACGGGAAGGGAGTTCCGAACAAACTAATGCAGACTGGATATAAATAATGAAGTCTATTGACACTGTTTAGTTTCGACCGCCTGTTGTTAACCCTCTCTCGATCTTTCTTTTTTTTTTAACGTCCGCAATCCCTCAATTAAAAACACTTTTAAACAAAATGATGAGGATGGTCAAGTGTTAGCGAATCATATGCTAAATTACTGAAGACAGCGTAAAAGGTGGCCTCTTGGTGTGAGAATATTTTCAGAAAAAGAAATGACTAAGAATACAAGCTTAACATAGGAGCCCTATATCTCGCTATAAAAAAAAAAAATGATAGCTCACAATTTATTCCACAAGTTTAATGTAGCAGCATAATGTTACTTAGGTCGAATGAATTTAATGCTTCATTACATGATTTTGATATAATTAGGCTATCACTGAAAGAGTAGAGCTTAACTCTTGAAATGGGAACTACATGTATTTGTATTTTGGGTTTTTGGCACATAGGCCCACGCTAGGCCATGTCATGCCAGTAATCCCATAGGGGCTATTTTCCCTTCGTATCACAAGAGCTTAATTGATACAGTTAAGTCATGCAAAGATTTAGCAACATATCCACATGCAAGGCATAAGCGCCCTCATCAACAAACTATTCACTGGACTAAACGTTTATGATTTTATATCCAAATCAATTTCTTGTAAAATGTCTTTGCCTACAGACATTTTACGGGCAATGTTCTTACGTGCCTTGGTGCTAATATGCCTATCCTTTCAATGAGTTTAATAGTTGCGTGCATTATATGCCCCTGTCAATACACCTCTTTAAAAATCAGTAACAGCTATTTGGACAGTAGTTACAAGACAAACAACTTTGCTCTTAATCTTGGTAACATTGAAACAACATGCCTAATCGGTTCGGTGAGTCAATAATGAGTGTTAAGCTTTATGTTAAGTCTACTACTGTACATTTATTATGTAATTTGAATTCTATTCTGTATTACTAAAAGTGTATTTTCTCTTTTAATTTTTAATGATTTCAACTTGGAAAATGACATTCTATTTCGAAATGAGGCGTAATGTTCGTTCTTCACCTACGGTATACTACAATTTGATCCGATAATGGCAAGAAGAGAAAAACGGTCCTGTCTCTCTATACTAGTCTATACTGTCAATTCATTTACAAGGGTTTAAGAGAACAACAGCTTCGTTGACGATTTTTGTAGGCTGGCGGATCGATTTATTCCGCCACTCTCGCTTATATGCGTCAGGGGTCCAATACCTAGGAAGCACAGTATCAAATGATAGATCACTAATTAGGGAAGTTAACAGCCTAGCTAGGGCTTTAGATTCTAAAACCCTTACACGTTACTCTGCATATACAAGTTAAAGCATAATCGACGAGTTTTAAGAGCAATAGTATTGATTTTGTCATTTCTGTTCAACTAAATTGTTGTAAATCTATTGCAAGCACTCAACGAAAGGTTGGAGCTATTAATAACGAAGTATTTATTATAAGCTATCAACGAATAGACTTGGACTTACGCTATTAAGTCACAGGGAGTAATGTCTTAAGTTTACGAGTCCAACTCAATACTAGAACAGACCATCGACACACTTCCCAGTGTCGCTCCAGGTATTCTAAACAGTTCACTAATATCACACAGGACAGCACTTAGCCCCAGACTGTTCTGACTCTCAACTTCAGCCGGATCTACAACAGTCCTTCTTGTAGAATCCAACATGTCTCGTACTTCTTGTGTTGAATGGTGCCCTGATGCGCACCATCAGTGTGACGCGGGAGCGGAGTTTTTTGAAGAAAGCATACGGGTACATTAAGATCATTGGGGTATGTCTTGTCCAAACGTTTCTTCAGACGATTTTAACACTGCTCAACTTGACAGACCTTTAATGTTCTAAAATCTAGAAATCAGGTGATAAGTCTAAACATTTTCTTTAAAAAATGTATTGGGCCTGTACATAACCAGTCATAATGAATTTAATAATGCAAGTTTCCTCAATATGAAATAGGGGACGGGGCGAAATGTCACAGGGGCAAGTTGTCACAAACACTATATCGGTATAATTTGATGCGCTATCAAAAATGCGAAACTACATTTAAGATGTTTACGGAAACATATACAAATAGTTATAAAATGAAGTTGATACCTTTTCACATTTAACAAGTTACGGTATCAGAAATCATTGTTTTTGACTGTTCTGAAAGTGGAATTTTATTTATGCGTAATTTTCTTGTAAAACACATACTGTTGAAATGATTGTCTAACATTACATTGTTTCATGTCTCTATGTATTAGTTGCACATTAGTTTTTTTTTTAAACTCGACCCAATAAAATATTGGAATAAATGTTCGGAAAATTAATGTGGGGTAATTTGTCACAGTTGACAATTTGCTCCAATGAAGATTAAGCTTTTTGAAACAAATTTTAATATTTGTTTATTAATAATTTTTTTATTGATTCTTTTTTATAGATGCTACCTAAATAGTGTTAAGCGACTTTCTCCTTAAATAATGTTTACTAAGGTTATGCCAAGCATCAAACATACAGAAAATATCTGTCCTCCAATCCAAGCACAACAATTAGTTAAGGAAAAAAAAAACTAACTAGAAAGGTTGGAGGTGGGTGCATTGTAGGGAGACGTTAACAGATATTTTTAAAATATATAGAAAAAAATAAACATTATTTAGAAGAAAAACCTACAGCTTTCCTTGTTAGGTCCAAAACATTTCAGAATTTCCACATATATATATATATATATAATTCTTTCACGAGGACAAGTCTTGACTAATACTTCTTTTAGACAAAGCAAGAGGCGTTTTTTTAAAATGTTTCAACTAACACCGCCCGGTGTGGGGCAAGATGTCAACCTAAGCCAACCACGTTACTGTTGTATAACTGATCAAGTTAATTTCATTTGCTCTAGTTGTCTGAATGTTTAACATGCTAAGTTTGGTGAGAATCTATGAATTCTAAATATGTTTAAAACATCAAAATTGTGACAACTAGCCCCACCTTCCCCTATACTATGCAATAGTTTTCATCAAAAAGCTGACAACCTTTATCACTTCTAGATCTAGGTTACAGTGAGTGCATAGAAGTTCAGTAGGTAAGCAGATAAAAACAACAAATACAATTTTTAAAAAAGCATATATCTAAGGGAAAGAACTCCGTCCTCCAAAGTATACCAAAATGTTCGCTTATTCGTTATAAAACAAAATTACCAATGATTGACTGAATCACCTTTTTAGGCCTACAAAATTTATTTTTTTTCGTCTTCGAACTTTTCAGTTCAGCGCCAAACTCAGTTGATACCGAGTTTAAAAATAACGTTTATTATTTAAGGGAACTAAACTTAAATTTAGCCATCTGTGTAAAATACTGGTCTCAATTATTGAGATTAAACAATTTATGAATCAAGTGATTTTTTAATTGGTAACCAGTACTTTTCTGAAAATTATGTTTACTTTCAATTTACAATACAACAGCATTTGTAATAAAACTAGTAAGCCTATTCTTTTATACAATGGATGTTCAATGGCAAGATAAATGAATTTTGATTGTAAAGCTTTCTATATATATTATATATATACAAAAAATAGTGACATATGAATGTCTTGTCTTTTCAATTTTTTTTTTTAAATAAATTGCAATTGCACTAATTGCAGAGCAGAATCAAGGAAAACTACTTGGCAGAGTTAGTCATTGAACACTTGTAATGTGTAGGACCTATTCGATTTTGTTTTAAATAGTAGTCTATGTACTAAATTATAAGTATTTTTAAAGTTTCAGTAAACCATGGAGAGTAACATTTCTAAACAGGTTTAGAGGGGTACATTAATAATCAGAAAATTTAATTAAAATTCTTAGCATTTAAAAATTTAAACTGTAGGTATAAAGAATATGTAAAAGAAAATACTGTGAAGAGATGAATGCTGAGCTGGTTTGGTCATATTGAAAGACAATTCATTGTCTACTTAAGGTACAGTAGAGGGAGAAGAAAGGGTCAAAGTTTGATGTACAATGTAAAAGAAAGGAATTGCCTCTTGATAACCTAATAGAACAGCTGCTGACCAGGATAATTGGCTATAATATAAAACAGAACCATAGCTTATTTCTATTAAGACTAGTCAGATTATGAAATAATTTTTAAAAATTTTTTTTTAGATTTACTACAAATGAGGGTCAGCAGCTGAGCAGTCCACCCAGCTTTTATGGTACTGGGAAAGTAAGGCAGTTGGTAGGACACCAAGTTTAAGGTGGACCACTTAAGCAGATGACATTTCCATCATTTTCCATATAGATCCCAAGGTCTGGAGGAACTAAACTACATAATTTTTTTTGTGAAAAGCATTTTGACTATCAATGGTTACTTTTTATTAATCATGGGAAAGAGGAACAAGTTTGGTGAACACCAGAAATTAATTAAAGTCTGTTTTCTACTTTTAAAAAAAAGGTAATAATCTACCACATTGGTGTAGCAACAATAAAACAAAATCAAATGTTTAACATTTATTGAAATGTATTAACAGTCCATCTCAAGAGTACTTGCATTAATAACTGTTTCTACTCATACCTTCTTTTCGTATTTTTTTTTTTTTTAAATCACACTTACAGCAATGTGAGAAAAGCCCCCTAAAAAAAGTGAAACATGTAACTACAGCATTACATTAGTTTTAGAATATGACAAAAACAAGGTATGAGTTCATGAAACTAGCTATTCCATCAGTACAAAATCTGCATAAAAAATACATCATTTTGTGGTAGAATGTCCTGGTAAATGAGTATATCTTATATAAGCATCACTACCATCACCAGTGTCAGCTGGGTTACAGGGACTTAGTAATTGGCCATTATACATTGTTGGTGGTGAAGTGCCTGAAACCATAATTCTTTGAACTTTATGACCATGCTTCACAAGAATGGTAGGGCTACTAAAGGACCTTCTTGTGTAAGAATAATGTTTCTTGTAACCTGCTACAGCATTTTTTGCAGCGGCTTGTACAGGAATTACAGGCACAGTGGCTACAGACGTCTGTTCTGTAGTACAATTTACCTCTGTCACGGGAGAATGGATGCGGTTTGCCAATGTCTGCTCTACAGGAATCACATTGCCCTGGCAAGGTAAAGAAAATTAATATAATTTTTATGGTTAACATTTATTAAGACTTTCAGAATTTTAAATGAATTATGAGATGAGTTAAGATGAAATTTAATGATTTTTGTTTGACTTGTAATTTTTTAATTAAAATGTTAGAAATAATTCTCATCAAAGTATAAAAAAGCTACTTTTTTTTTTACCAACAGATTAAAAAAGAAATGGGCCAAAAATATACGTTAAGCATGCACATACACAAAAATTAAATTAAAAAAAAAAAAACACAAACCATAAATGAAAGAGAAATATAATGCAGAGAATAGTTCTTTGTACACTAGTAAATTCAAAATCTTTTGTAAGGGGTAAATGTTTCTGTATTATAACACTAAACAACTTATGGAAATCACTAACAAAAAAACAAACATTTACATTGGTACACTAATGGGAAAGAAAAAATATCTACAGCATAGATATAAAAACATGATGAAGATAATGTTTTGCAGTAAGCCTGATAAGAACATTATCAATGTCTTAAGGTACAAAATAAAGCACTATTGTAGCACTATCCAGAATTAAATTTTAAAAGCTATCTTGCATTTAAAAAATCTGCAATGCAAGCCTTACATCAGAGATTTTATATATTTTCTTGAAAGTGGTGAATAATTCAATGAAAAAGGAACATGTATTCCCACAAAAATTCAGGGCTTGATATTGAGAAAATACTGCAAAATCTTTAGAAAACAAAAATGACAAATCTGACAATGTACAGCTAAAGTTTCATAATCAAGTAAAGTTTAAATTTTTACAAATTGCTAAATTTGACCTACTAAATAAAAAAGACTATAGAGACAGACAATACTTGCTGAAGCCTGAATTAGCTTTTCATAATAAAAATATTCACACCAGTATATTAATTTAAAAAAATTTTTTACAAGCATTTTGATTAATTTATTTTGAGGTTGTTTTTTTTTACACAGATACTAATAACGATACATCTTTAGCAAAATAATATTTGCAATGGTTTTTTTTAGTACAACTACATTACTATAAAAATGGAAAAAAAAAATGCTTAGAATAAATGTACATCCTTAAATACATTCAGTATACAAGTCCAAAAAAAAAATCACATAAAAAAAAAACAACTTTAAAATCATTGAAAGAAATTGAAAAAAGAAAGTTATCCAAAATTTTTGTAATGATTGCCTATAAAGACCATTATTTCAATGATGAAATTTGTTTTTCTCTTGTAAAATTAAATGCAAGAAATATAAAAGATAAGAATAAAGAAAAAAAAAAAACTTGGAAAAAAGAAAAATGGGTACCCCATAGAAATTTTCAACATAAATCCTTACTTTTGTCCATAGCATTTAAATCTCTGATGGTGGTGATGGTTGAATTCATGCACTAGGTTTACTCTTGAATTTACATGATCATTACCACAGGCTAGAAAGACAGCGAAAATAATTGTGCGTATTAACTAAAGAAGACTGAAATCTAAGCTAGTAACCACAGCTGAGATTAGCTTCTGAATAATAAAAATGAAAAGCAATGAAAACTGAAAAGTCATACTGAAAAAGGATTAAGAGATGAGAAAGAAACTAGAAGAAATATTACTAAACTTTCTTTTTTCAAAATCAAAAACTACTAAAACTTGATAACAATGCAATTTAATCAAGCCTAATCAAGTGTACATTTTCATACAAGGATATAAAAATTTGGATAATGAAGATTTGACACCATGTTACAGTAAAGAAGCACACTATAGATAAAAGAAAACTAAAAATACACATTAAGTCAAGTATAATGCAACTTCCAGAACCAGTATTCAACTTAAAAAATAAAATTTAAAGTTTTAGTAAATACCGTAGTTAATTATTACAAAACAATTTCAGCCTCTAAATATTTAAAGCAAATAGAGCATCATACACAAATGCTGCAAAATGATTACACAAGAAAGACTACAGTAATTTAGTTTTTTTTCACTCTTTGCTAAATAATCTGTGAAACATTACAATTGACAAAAATATTAAGAGTTCTAAATGAAAGAATGAATTACCATATTTTCTATGCACTAAGTAAATAATGCTGAACATCTCCGCAATGAAAAAATATATTTGTTTTCAATGTTGATTTTATTGTTCTTGAAATTTAGTGAATCTTGACAGTCTGGCTAAAACTTTCAGTGTTGAAAAGCACACCTGCATCGACCTGCACAAATCTCATTGTTCTTGACATTAAGCTAAGACTGAAGTAAATTTTTCCATAATTTTCTCTCAGTACCTTATGGTAGTTTATCCAAAGATGTTTGAGGGTAGAGATGAAATACAATCTCAAAAGGCAAGTGTCGGGGGATATAAACAACCATGGTTATAATCAGTTTAAAATCAGCAAAATCTTCAGTTATAGAGAAAAACTTAAATTTGCTGAGAACTTGAATGTTTAAAGCATGCCTTATGTGTAATGCAGCTTAAAAAATTTATCTTCAAACAATGATTATTTTTTCAGCAACATATTGGAGGACAGGTTGAAAATTCATACAAAATATGTTCAACATATGCGACTTAACATTGACAAAATTTAGTAGAAACTATTTCATGAATGAACATTTCAAGTGCTATATAAAACTAGTGTAACAGAATCGTCCTTTTTTAATATAAAAAAGATATTTTCATGGCAAATATTCATGAATATGTGTATCTAAATAGGTTAATAAGTAACCTATTGCTAAAATAAGGCAAGGTGACTGTGCAATAAGCTATGCAGCTAGACCTAACAAAAAACACCATTGTCTTTCACAATAATTAATTATTGTTATATAGCCCACAAATTTTTTGTTATAAGCCGAGACACAATTTAACATTTTCAGAAATTTAGGCCTAATATAATGATTAGTTTTGTTCCATTGAAAAAAAAAAAATGGAATACAATAAAATCATTTTTAATTTTTTAATTTATTTTGGTGTTGCAGATAAATAGACCGCATAAATGAATTAAAAAGATTAAACATTGCATTTTAGATAAAATTTAGGAGAACTTTTCACACTACATAAAGATTGGCTTCAGGCTTGTATCTAAGAATATATTTCCACTGCATTTCAACTGTCAACTGTTTATTTTCTAAACTCTAGTATTACTGAGTTAGTGGCCAATGCACAATGAACATAGCAAAACAACAGAATGTCTAACAGAATACATAACATGGGAAGGTTATTTTTTTTTCACAACTGTTAAAGATTTTTTTTAAGTTACCAGGATATCTGCTTGTCTGAAATAAGTAACAATGCAAAATGTTAATTTAATACGTCAGTTATTTTACCGCTTTAATACATGTTTATATTGCAAAGCTGAGGAACACAATTAAAAAGATGCTTTAAAAAAAAATTCTGTAAAAGTTTAACATACACACATACCCTTTTTTATGTTTTAAAATGAATCTCAAACTATGTATAGATTGAGCATGATTAACATTAGCAAGATCACTGCCCATATGAAAGTGATTTAATAATTAGAGTAGTACCTCCACTGTTGTTCCATCAATGAAAGTAGCACACACACATACCCTTTTTTATGTTTTAAAATGAATCTCAAACTATGCATAGATTGAGCATGATTAACATTAGCAAGATCACTGCACATATGAAATGTGATTTAATAATTAAGTAGTACCTCCACTGTTGTTCCATCAACGAAAGTAGCATCAGCAAGCTCAGCACCTTGATAAGCTTGGGGAGTTTGATAAAGGACATCAGTGGTAGTTGGCATAGTTGCCCAAATATAGCCTGGATTTGTTGGGACTGGTTGCAATGAACTTTGTAGAGATAACTTGAAATATAAACAATATGAAATAATTAATGTGCGTGTGAATATATCTTCATTGACAGATAAAGAACAACTAGTCGAGATGCTATTCTTTAAATTTTTTTTTTTACAAAAGCATCTGGTTGTATACCTGTTGATAGGGATATTGAGGAGTCATATAAACTTGGTTCTGAGGAATCATTACAGCTGTAGTTGCATATGACTACAAAGAGAAACAAATTTAAGCACTTGTTAAAAATGTTAAAAAAAACATAACCATATAAATGTCTTCCACCCCTCCCCCAATACTCAGCATTTATTAAGAAAATATACATACATCTTTAATTACTAAATTTATTAAAATGAAATCAACCTGGGGTTGTGCCAAAGGATAGTTTCCATCAGGGCTTTGAAAAATGGCCATTCCATTTTGGTAAGTGTAGGGTACTCCATTTGTAAATAACACAGATCCAGGTGGAATACTTGCATCTAAATAAAAAAAAATAATTTTATAGATGACTTGTTAGAAGTATAATTATAATTTAAAAAAAAAAAAAATGTGATACTTTTTTTTAACAAAGAGTAAATAATTATTAAACTGACAATTCCATTTTTTTTTTTTTTTTTGCACAAGTGATGCTAGAATAGTTTATAAAAGTCATTTTTTTTACTATCCACTTTAATCACTCACCATAAGGTCTTGGCAAACCCTGCAAAAAAGATTAATTTGATGATGAAAATTAATGTAAACTCAGCTCCTAATTAATCCTCAAAGAAAGTTTGATGAAAATGTTTGCAACTAAATAGAGGTTTTTTGGTTTATTTTTTTTAAAATCTTGAACAATATTTTTAATTAAAAATAAATAAATAAAAGGAACTAATTCCAGCCTACACCAATGAAGTGAAAGTTTTCATTTTTAATATCCAAATAATATAATCTATTGGAAAAGATGTAAAAAAAAAATATTCTTAGCTTAAAAGTTTTTTCAATATTAAAAATCAAATATGCAAGAATGAACTTTAACAATAACATTTCTAAAGTAAAATATTTCACTTAAGTTTGCATCAAAAACATTTTAAAATGGCTAATAACTAAATGGGTAAAAGAATATGTTGTGGAGTTAAAATATTTCATTAAAGAGCATACAAAAACACATTTTCAGCATACGATGATAATTGTGCACTAACCTGCTTTCTAACAGCTGGGCCTATGTTTAACTTCCTGTCCTTGAATATAAGATTATCAGACTGAAAATGTTTAAATAATGCAATTTGTTAAAAAAATATTTTTGTAAAAAATAAAATAAAAAAATAAAATATGGCATATCCCTAAATTAAAAAAGACTCATTTATCAAACAATGTTATAAAATTAGTACCATATACTTGAAAGCCTGATCAATTGCACATAGAGCAGTCACAGCAAATTAAGGAGTGCCTTTATTAAGTTAAAGAAAATATAACATTGGTGACCTAATGTAGGCCTAATATTTGTATTTTAGGCGTGTCTTTATTAGTTAAGATTTTGATTAATACGTTTTAGATGTTTCTTCATAAATGAATATTAAGCTCTTGCCTAAAAAAAACCCTACTGCAAAAAGTATAAGGGCAGGGTTTGAGCTTGGGACATCAATTTAAGGCACTCCAAAGCATATACTACACAACTATAATAGAACAATTAGGGCAGCCTAATTTACATCATAACACTGTAAAGGTTCCTCCCTTTCAATAGAAGAATACAAATTGTCTACCTATCTTTCATCTGTTTAAGCAATGCAAGTTAAGATTTAAATGACTCAGATTTAACCTAGCCAAATGAATGTGATTAAATGTTCAATTAATAGGAGTTGGTGAATAGCCAAACTCTCACTCATGACCTCTGGAAAAAGTCCTTTCCTTTGTCAAAAAAGCCACAGGCAAATAAGAATAGAAAAATAGTAATTACACTACCAGTTATTAAATCTTAATTTATAAATTATTAAGAGAATACAAAAAATACAACAACAAAAAAAAAAAAAAAGTATTTTGTTCTAAAATATTCACCATCCTTTCATAATATAACCTCCCCCCATTTCTATACTATTAATAGTAAAAGGTTTTGAACGTTTATTTTTGTGAAAAAATAAGTTCACTTTCAGAAGATAGCTTTCTATGGCCGCTAACATAAGAAAGTGTGGGATATGTGTACATTTAAGTAACAAAACATAATCCTTCAGGCGTGAAATTTAGTTGATGAGAGTTAAGTTTCAATGCCCAATAGGTCATGCCAGATGATAGGTGTCTTGTGAGAAAAACAACTTGAATTTACTACCATGTTCTTAAAAGTAAACCTATATACCTCTTTTTTAATTATTCTGTCTGCATCTTCTTGACTCTCAAATGTAACAAATCCATATCTGAAAAGATTAGTAAATTAAATTATTATAAGTGTTGGATGAAAGGTTTAATCAATATTAACTACATTATATATATATTTATATATGTATAAATATATACCCTTTAGAAACTCCTGCTCTATCTGTTATTATTTTAGTATCTTTGACTGCTCCAAAAGCAGAGAAATACTGCTTTAGCTCTGCATCCGTTGTCTGCAAAAAATGTTATACAGAAGGTTCTTAAGAATTTGAGTAATTAGAAATAGCACAGTTAAGGCATAGCCTGGTCGTGCAGTTTGCATGCTGGACTGTTCAGATTTATCAATGGTCCCAAGTTCAAACCCTGCCTGCTCCCATCCCACGTCATCATGTGGGAGGTTTGAACTAGGAAATAAATTATATTCAACTCTAAAGTAACATCCGAAACGTAAATCATTTTTCCATATCAAAATGTTTTACTATGAAACATCAGTCAATTATTATGAACATTAGATAAACTCTTTCTCTCCTAATTGATGATGCCAACATTGACTTGACCCCATTAAACTAAATTGAGTTTTGGATTTATAAACTTTAATTTGTGTTGTGTAAAAAAAAAAAAGAAAAAAAAAAAGCATGCTTTTTCCTACAATTCAATACCAAATATAACATTTTCTGATAAACAAACAAAAAAGTTATATCACTTAAGATGTTAGGTCTATATTAAAAGAAAATGTTTTAAGGTATAAAAAAATTAAACATTTCATCTTACATTTGCTGCTATTCCACCAACAAATATTCTGCTTGGTATGACAGTACCAAATTTTGGAGGGTGACCACCACTTAATGGTGTAGAACTGGGAGTTGTAACTGGTGAGACATCAGCTGATGACTGAAAATAAGTTTTTAAAAAACAAAAATACTATTATAATAATGTCTAACTTAGCTAGAGTATTGAACATTTTTTTAAGCTAACATGAACAGTTTGAATCTTTAACCACACATTTAGCGCTATTTTGGATATGTTTACCTAATTCAAATTTTAAAATAGTCATGCAAATGTTCATATTGCCCTTTTTATGACACCTATTCAGTTCAGGCCTCGTGAAACACAAGTATAGTACCGTGGAAATGTCTTAAAGTAATCTAACAGAAATTGCTTGTCTTTTCTGACCAGCCGGTTATTAGACCCAAAATGAATCACATTGAATACACCAAAACTATCTATATTTATATAATTTGAAAAATTACTTCTAAAAGTTAGTACCTACAAAAGAAAGCCTTTTTAAATATTTACTAATACATACTTGATAGATGTTTTTATTTTACTCAATATAAGGGATAGAGCCCACCATCATCTTGAACCAGGGCCCACATGTACCTTTTGCTACGCCCATGATATAGAGTAATGTGCGAGGTTTGAACCAATAAGCTGCCATTATCACGTTAGAATTTTTAGTGCTCAGTAACAGTCTCTATGAAAAACCGATGGTATCTATAAATTTCTCATCCTTTTTCTATAAAGGTAGATATTTAATGTATCACTACGCTTAGTTAAAATTAAATATGAGGTCAAAGAGGTGTAGGGTGGGTATGACAACAGTACTTCATCAATCCCCCCACCCCTGGTTAGTAATATCGATCAAGCTAATGGAAGCCGAAGCAGATCAAAAAAAATATATCTAAAACGTGTTTTAATTTTAACTACCAAGTCAAACACGAGCCATTGTTTAGTCTAGCTGGCCATGCTAGAAATAAAAAAATGCCTCTGTTTGCGAGAATTATTTAGGAAAGGAGGTCAAGGAAGAATGATAGGTGATATTGTTTTTCCCCACTCAGCATCTCCACTATTCTAACATGTTAAATGGAAAAAAAGGGAGGGGTGGAAAAAAAAAAAGGGGGGGGGGGGTCTACACCTTTTGATTTACAGCATTCTTTGAGACCATACCTAGCACAAGTCCACTCTTCTCACAGGCTCAGTGCAAGTTATGTAACTGGCTTGACACCAGCTCTCGTTAGACAACAGGCTTTACAGTACCTGGTTGACTGATAATTGCATATACTAGTATGATAATTGTATACCTTATTATCGCTGCCAATAGAACAACAGTATTAGTCTACTATTATTTCTTCTACTATTATTTCTTTCGTGTTGAATAGTACTTAACAATAATTATTTTACTACTACGACCTAGAAAAGTAGATAGGCATATTCATTTAATCTGCATTTTAAAATAAATATTTATTCTGATTACTCTTGTTATATAAAATCCACAGCTCAAGTTTGACATGAACTTTGCCTTTACAAAGGAAAGGAAGGGACAAAGTGATGGAAGTGAAGAAAAAAGGAAGCCTACATGCCCATTAGCAATATAGCAGTCCTAAGTAAATTTTCAAATAAACAAGTTTTAGTAATAATAAAGACTGAGGTAAAAAGTCACCGTCTCAAAAGGGTTCAAAAACCTTAGCACAGATATCAGTTGTTACACTTGTTTAATCTAAGACCAAGACAATCCAACACCTTCAATACAGTTCTTCATAGCATTGAATAAATGCTGACCCGGCAGCCATAGCTTCTACTTTTCTGAATAAAAAATGTATATGCTGCTAGTCATAAAAGGGAAATAACAGTGATGGGAACTGACTTTGCAAAATTTTAGGAAATTTTGTAAACTATGTAGAATCATTTTATTTAATATTTTCTTTAATTAATGTTGTATTACATAACATTTACACTGCATTGAGCATTACTGCACACAAAATGCATTCATGGCACTATTGTTTGTATATATATAGATGGGAGGAGAAAGCTATTTGCAGTCTGAGCATTCTATAATAGATAAATGCTTTACAGATATTGTAACAACTTCTTTCTCAAACAACTATAAGGATTAAATGTGTTTGAAAAACATGCTTGAGTTTTGGAAATACTTCAAAAGTATGAGCTACACTTCTGTTTGTTTCACTAATTAAATTTTGTACAGGAGAAACTGTTTACTAAGCTTTGCACATGAAGTCCACCAAAAATGCTTTGAAAAGCAATTGAGAGAAAGCTGCTGAATCTCAGATGAGTTTTTAAGCAAGATGAGCAAGAACAACCAGAAGAGGAACAATGCTTAGAGGAAGAGAATGTTTAGCAATAAAACTGCATATTGAGGCTTCCTTGTTTGACTCTTTTTCATGCTGATACAAGTTGTTTAGAAGTGGATCTCTACCACACTGGGCCTTTATTATTATTATAATAGATCTAGATCTAGATGTCTAAATCTAATCCCATTTGAACTCATGGAAGTCGGCAGGCTGGGTTCAAATTAGAAAAATCTAGGGGCCATCGTAACAACAGTGAAAAAAATAATAGATCTAGAATTGTAGTAATAGCGGCGATTAGCGATACATACTAAAACATAGCGACCGGGCATCATTCATGATACTCAAGTTTAAGTCTAATACTTTTCAAAAGCTGGCAAGCAGCCATTGAAGTCTAGATGCTCTAGATCTAGATCAAAAGTATTCAAATTAAAGAATCTAGATATCTTATCTAGAATATATCTATCTAGATCTAGTCTGATTCAAACCACTCTAGTCTGGACCGAGATCTAGACTTATAAGACAATACGGTAACACAAGATTTTTTTAAAAAATAGAACTTTAACTGTGTCAAAAGACCGGATGTGCCCATGTTCAAAACAAATCAGAAATCTTATTTCGCATTCTTCCAAAAATGGAAAAACAATAAAATCAGATTTTTATTTCATTAAAAAAAAATGGAAAAAAAAAAATAAAAAAAATGTCTGGAAAACTTTGGATTTTTTTGCTATAAAATCGGATCAGAAGAAATAACTTGAGAAAGAAGGGTAAATAACTTTTTTAAACAATTATATTAACAATTTTGTTGTTTGTCAAAATAACCTACTACAAATGTATATTTAAGTTGTGTATGTGTTCTTGTGTGGGTTCATTACATGTTTCACTAAACAAAAAAATTTGAAAAATATTTTGATAAAAAAAGCTAATATGATGTATGCAAAAAGTATAAGTATAAAATAGGCTAATATTTTTAAACCATTTAATAGAAAAATGTGTACAAAGTTATGCGATGATCACTAATCACTTTCTGATTGAAAGAAAAAGTCAATAGCAACACAATTATTGATCGACCATGCCTTGGTGTGAAACATTAACATGCACTGAGCTTGTGAGAAGTGTATACCAGTAAGCACTATGTTATGTGTTGTCTAAGAGATTGTCAAAATGTGTGAAGCCTCCAACCCTTTCTTTTACTATGTCCATTAAGCATACCAGAAGAGTGGATGGAAACTTAAAAAAAAAAAAAAACAGATTGTAGGAGACTAGCAATTATCAAATGACCAGTTACTGGTACCAAAAAGAGGGACCAGCTAGGCTAGGTCCAAAGTAGTGGCCTTGGTGTGACATCAGTTACAAGCTGAGAATGAAAATATGGAACATGAGAATGACAATGGCTTGTGTTGTTGGCTAATGTAAAAAAAACAAAAAAAACAAACAAACTAAGAATGAAATTTCTTAACGTTTTATATAGAGTAATTTATTTATTCTGGACATTACATGAATCCAAACAACTTGCTGTTTTTGTGGTCATTACATCTTTATTTTGATATTTAATATGAAACTAGTGTGCTATATAATGAGGGTGTCCATTTTCCAATGATTCTGACCCAATTTCCTTCCATTTAGCTGTATTTTTTAAGTAAGAAAAAATAATTTAATTTGTAAGTCAAGATGGTTTTTTTTCCCTACGTTACCGGGATAACCGTACCTCTTCATGGGGATAAGACAATATTTTTTGGTTGGCTAAGTCTATGCTAATGAGCCTGCCAATATTTATTGTTTTTGGAGCTAATTTATTTGATTCATAAAAAGCTATCTTTGATTCCATACAAAAAAAAAATCAGGTGTTTGTATAAAATTACCATTTTCTTACCAAAATTTATTCCGAACAACCAGTTTTGGACATCAGTGTTAATGATCTTATATTTATTTGTTTCTTGTTTTTTTATAAAGAATAAATGGGCCAATGTTGGAGTGAGCTTCATACATTGAATGAAGTTAAATGCCTGTACTAGAACTACTAGATCTAGATTTATATAGAGTATATAGAGGATTCAGCTATATCAGCAAGAATGGCCACCCTAGCCTGTACTAGACTACAAGAGATCATCTTTATTAGAAATTTATTAAATGAATGAACAAAAAAAAAACAAAAAAAAAAAACATTTAACACAATCATGCAAACAAAATAAGTCTATAAAAGTTAGTGTACAAGTCACAATCACTGACCTAATTTAGGTAGAATAAGTGTTGAGTGTGTTCAAATTTTTTATTTTTTGTGTTCATATACATGCATAATTTGCAAACATCTTGATTTCATGTGAGGGGCTATGCTGGGGGATCTTAAAATTTAGTTAATGATATAGATCTAAGTCTAGAATTAAAATCTGCCTTTATTGATGCCAAAATATAGATCTAGATACTGGAATCAATTTTGGTGTTTGGAATCAATAAAAAGTGTGAACATTTTTTTGGATTAAATGAAAACACATGGCCTCTTAAATATAATAAATATATGTTAGGGGTATTAATATAAATAGTCTTCCTTATTCTCCTGAAACTAAAGAAGATTTTGATACTTCATTTTCTTTTGTATGTCAAAGCTAACGCTTTTTTCTTAGGTTAGACTACTAAGGAGTTAATTTTGAAACATAAAAAATGGCCAGAGCTTGGCTTAGCGTGGCCGATTAACATCTTTTACTCTAGATCTAGAATGACTGATGAGGATACAGGCAATACAAGACAGTCACTTTGCCAAAGATTTATTTGCAGAATCAACTTAAACTTAAAATTATTAAAGCAGCTTGAGAATTGAGATTCAATAGTAAAATCACTAAATTTAGAAAGCCTTCAAGGAGAGAAGACTCAAAAGTAAAGTAGCAAATCTAGATCTAGATTTAGAGTAACTTACATCTATTGAACACCATTTTAAGGTACTTATAGAACACCCCATTGTATTTTTTAAAATTTTCCATTATTTCGATGATTATGAAGTAACTAGTCCATTCATATTGTGCATCGTCCATTTCTTTATAGTTAAGTTATATTTAGTTTCATTTTCACCCAAGGATAATTTTTTTACTTATATTCAAAGTACATTGGTAATATTGGTATAAAAATTTCACTTTTTTTGATCTCTTGGAAAGAGTGAAGTGAGTCTCGGGTTAAGGGTATTTTTTAATGCCAATGATGCTTCAGCACCTATATAATATGCTTCTATTAGGCTGAGAAATAATTTGCAACTATTTGTTGAAAGTGTCCTTTGCTACCCAAACATGAAAATTGAGGTTTAAATAGGGGGTGTTCGATAGTAGCTGTTTTTATATAAGCAATCTCAGCTTCGTAAAATATCGAACACCATTTTAATGTTAAAAATAAACATCAAAGGGATATAACCCAAAGAAGACAAAATATTTAAATTATATATTTTTAAATTGTTATTTTTTTAAATAATGTGATGCAAAGTACATATATAAATTACTCATGTGTTACAATTTGTATCAGCTATTTGTGGTTTACCGTAAATGTGCCATATTTTTTCTAAGTAAATAGATTTACATCGATATGCACTAATTGTACCCATTTTAAAAACGATTTTATGACACATAGTTTGATGCTATTATCATCATTGTGAAGACGCCGGTACTAAAATGTGTAATATATCCAGTTGTGTGTTATTTTTTTCAGATGCCCCATTCTATTAACTTCTGAATAATGTGTTATAAACAAATACCTAGTGCATGTGTTTGATGTGAAGAGATAATAAAACGAAAGGGCTAAGGGGGAGGTATAGAATGTAGATATGGTATTTTTAAATAAAAATAACACATTTAACCACTCTCTTATTCTGCCTACACTCCCTTATCAGCGCTTTCTTCTTAACATTCACACTTTTCAGTGCAAAGTAACGTAAGACTCAATCCAAACGCAGCCACCAGACTAACACACAACAAAAAAAAAAACACACAGGTGTAAACTAGGCCACCAACATAGCCCCGAAACATTGTTCAAGTTGTAGTAAGAACAATGTTGAGGGGAAAGGGGGAGGAGCCATCAGTCGAGTACCTACGGTCAAGCAGCTAATTAGGTCACAAACACTAGGCATGATACATATATAGATATGTTGTTTGTGTGTGTGACAAATACTAAGCGTGCTCTAAAATACTGTGGTTTTTTTTGGTCAACCAGGTGGTTTAGGGAGGGCGGATCTATCTACTTCCATAGGTAACAGCTCGCAAGCTACGATAGCTTTCAGCCCCCCTTCCCGCCCCGATCGAAAAATATCTAGCACTAACTTGTGGGCTGTTACATTCACTCAGCGTGCTAGATCGGCAGCTAGTTACGTAGGGCAGAGTATGTTTTGTTTTTAGGTCAACCAAGTAAACTGTTGTGTCCTGCAATGACTTGGGGAGGGCGGGATTATCTATTGGCTACCAAAGCTTATTAGGCTCTCCCCCAAATAAATAATATCTGGATTTATTAATGGCCTTGTATCTCAAAATAGCTTAGACCTAAATAAGTACTGGTACGGTAATGTGTCGGTAGTGTGTCGGTAATGCGTTACTGGGCTTAGCACCGTCAGTTTATAAGCAGAGCTGATCAGTGATAGATTCCTTCTATGTAGAGCATGTGAAAATGACTAAAATGTGTCTTGCCTTGACATGGCGTAAAAAGAAAATGATATAAATAAAAATAAATAGAGAGTAAAGTGCGAAGTTCGAGTGCATTAAGCCCGCTGGCAGCAATTTTCAAGTTTGGATTTTTATAGCACCGTAACGGTCTGACCTTTAAAAAAAACATAGTATCTCTGAATTCCTCGTCCTTTTTTCTATAAAAATAGATTGGATTTAATGTACCACTAGGCTTAGTTAAAATTAAATACGAAGTCAAAGAGGTGTAGGGTAAGTATCGCCAAGCTTACTTTTCCTCTAGCGGATTTTTCCCCAGTTAGTAAGCTCGATCGGGTTGATGGAAGGTTCGAACAGATCAAAGAAAATATATCTAAAAACATGTTTTAATATTTAATTTTTACTATAAAGTCATTTTCTTTTTACTCCAGCGCAAGAACACCATCCATTGCACCATTTCCCACCCTCCACAACTTCAAATAGTCTCTTTAAGCTGACGAGCAATCAGACTTAAAAATAGCCTTAAGCCCATTACCCATTTCCTTCACTACCGGGTAGTAAAAAAGAATAACTCCACACCGCCTGAGTTTGACCTCACCATGAACTTAGCCTTTACAAGGAAAAGAAAATAGTATGTGTAGGAAGGAAAGAAAAGGTGCATGCGCAGTAGCAATATAGTAGTAATTTGGTAAACATTCAAATAAAAACGTTATAGCAATAAAAAGTGAACTGTTCGAACCTCTTGACAAATCGGGGCTGCTCGAACTTCGCACTGTCCTATAGATTATAACACTTTTGAAACACCATACTTTTCGTGTGTTTGATAGTTTCTTAATATGTTCGATAAGAAAACGGTAAAACGATGTTCGATAATTTAAGCTTTTGAAAGCATCGACCTGACTATGAGTAGTAATAGAATAAAACATGTCTAATTTTAAGAAAAATGGATGAGGAGTTCACAGATACAATCAGTTTTTTTCTAGGTCTAATTTTTACGGAGATACACAAATTCAAACATAAAAAATGTCGGCGACTGAGCTTAACTTGTTCGATAAACGTAAGTAACTACATGAAACACTGATCTGAACCATAAGGCCCCAATAGGGGCCTAATCTTCAAATAGATCTACAAAAATATTAATAAAATTTGTACAAATGCTCATTCTTCACCAGTGCTATTAAATCTAGATCTAGAGCCTTAGTCAGCATGAAATGGGTTGCCTGACACTGAGCCTCTCAGGCAGCCAGGAATTTGTCATTGGTTAACATGCATAATTTACAGACAAGATAGAAAAACAAAGTAACGTCTGTATTTTATAAAATAAGAAGAATAACAATTCATAACGTGACGTGTGAGTACTGTCACTAGTGTCAGTAGATACAGAGAGAGTGTGATTGGCAAAGCCAAAAGTATGCTAAAAAAGATAATTAACTTAAGACACTTAAGTGCCTAATAATTATAAAGCTAAACCTCCTAAAGAAATGTTTTTTTTTTATATTAAATAGTTAACTTAAGACACTACAGTGCCTAATAATTATAAAGCTAAACCTCCTTAAGAAATGGGTTTTTCATATTAAATTTTTTAAAAATGCCGATGAATCAAGATGGTCTAAAATACTTACCATTTTTGAGCAGGTTTCATACATTTGATTGTGCTGGTATAAACTGGTAGATTATCTACATAAAACAAACAAACTCAAACTCTAACGCTAATTCAATACAAACACTAATTTACAACATTATTTACAAGAGAACACCAGAACAATGACAAAAAAATCTTCCGGACGATTGATGTGACGTATTTAAATAACCGCACGAAATACTCCAGTTTGATCAAACCAATTATTACAAATAGGTAAGTCAGGTTGTTTTTGCCCAATTTTGTTTAACTTCAAGTTTGTCTTTTTAAAGTAAATATTAAAAATCTAATCTTAGAAACATATTTCAAATTGCAAAAAAGTATGTGTGCATCTAATTTTAAAAGGTAAATAAGTATTACAAAGAAAAGTGCATATAATGTTGTTTTTTTTAACCTACCTTCTCTATTTAAATTAAGGATGATGATGTTTGCAAAAAAAGTGTATTGTATTCGATTTTGTTAAATATGCTAATTCTCAAATGTTTCTTTCAATCAAAACAAGTTCGATTCCAAGAGAGGAGGGAGGGGGGAATTCAGAGAGGACAGTGGTACAAGTTATAGGTCTAGGACTAGGTCTATAGATTTGATCTAATAAAGAATCGCCAGAACAAGAATCTATATCTTCATGTATATCTAATACAAATGATTTGCAAGGACATTATTTCCCTACTAAAAATTTTTGTAAACAATCGTCCGAATAAATAGGTCAACAAAACGAACAGAATGTCAAATGAAAGAATTTCTAGACATTCAAGTGATGCAGTCTTGGTTTAATTTAGGTTTTTAGATATTCCTTTAGAATTGCTGATAACCTGCTGGTATAGCCAAAGGATGTCAAAATCAGCCCTGGCATTACCATAGGATAATGCATCGAAAACTGAACGCATGTATGCAAACGTGGGTTCAGAAAGGGCCTGCCTTATAATAGGCATAGGCAAACTATAATAGGTTTCAATATGTGGGGGCCTCGCATAGGGCTAAACAATTTTTTAGAGAAAAAAACAGCGAAACTTGGATCAGATCTCATAGCAAGGCTCTATTGCTCTATGTCTGCTAGACTAGCTCTAAGTTTTTACCATAACTCAAGGTTGATTAACAAAAGTTTACATTTACTTAATTGCTGACAACCAATATGTTAGTACAGAGGTTCTCAGACTTTTTTTGACCCGAGGACACCTTTATATAGTCAAAACTTGCCACGGACCCCTAAGTGAAAAAGATACATAAATGCATATTATAAATGTTTTTAACATTTGTGGTATTATTATTATTTTAGCTTTTATAAAGCGCTACTTTCATGCTTATAGCATCCTCAGAGCGCTTTTTGGTCCAATCTCATTTATGGACCAGTGGGGAGGGGGTATCTAGGAGTTGGTTTTCCGTGCTGCATTTAGGCGCTCAGCATACACATCTCTGCCCGAGTCTACACAACTCTGACCGAACCTCGAGCCCCCTTCTAGGTAGCCAAGACAAGCCAAGTTCAAGCGCACTAAGCCTCTCGACCACGCTTCCTTGTTTACCACAGGTTTAAGTTCCTCGTTTATGAATATTTCAATAAGCTGCTTACATTAGCATGGATTCATCTGTATTTGGTCAATTACAATTGGTGATCTCTTGGACAGCCACATAGCTAAAAGATGAGCACTAGAGCTAGCATCTACGACGTTAATAAACCAACTTGGCACGCCAAACAGAAGATTGTCTTTCTGACTGGCGTCAGGACAGCGCTTGTAAATTTCCACAACAATAGCAAGGTAACTGTTCTCCAAAGTATCACGCACAGGCCACATTGAATTAGAAGGTAATGAAAAAGCAGACATGTTGGGCAAAGATTGGAGAATGACTGAATGACTAAACAATCCAAAGTCCCTCTCTACCCAGAAAAAAAAAAAAAAAATAGAGAGTTGAATAAACGAGAAATGGACCAGCTCTCACACAAAGTTCAAGTAAAAAAGATAGGCCTACTTATGAAAAGGACACAGCAGAATGAGACAACACATGTTCCGTAAGTTAAAAATAGGGACTTATGAGATATGCCGTTGTGGAGTTGGCCTATCATCAGAGAAAGCCGATCGTGTGCTTCAAACCTGCATACTCTATCGAGAAGCCCGAACAAGACACTGCCCTCCCCCCTCCCTTCCCATAGAACAAAAAACAATATGGAGAGCTGACAGATTTGGAAACCATTGCGCAGTTTAACGCATCTTGAGGAAGCGAGACTGCTGACAGATAAACTTGGTAGGCCTACCGGGTATTGAGAATCTGCAGAATTTGCAGTTAACAGACACACCGAGGAAAAACCACATGTTTGGATGTTGGGAGTTATTGCAGCTCTCGCCTTTACATTAGGCTACGTATCTTGATTCATTAGTTTCTTCATTACATCTCGCTTTTCGTATAGTAATAATTCTTAGTTCAACCTAAAACAATGCAAAAGATGCAACGTAAAGAAGAGTCTTTTTTTTTTTTCCTTTCATTAAACAAGTATTTACAGTGCATTTAGGTAATATCGCATAGGGATGGGGATCGGGGGGGGGGGGGGGCTGGACAAGTTCTTTTCACTAGGGCCTCCAATTACCTAAGACCGGCTCTGGTTCAGATAGGCATAATTTAACGCAGAGGCGTAGTGAAGGTGGGCATGAATCCTTTGGCGCCACCTTCGGGGGGGGGGGGGATCCACACGCACAGGAGGTCCAAAAAATCGCGAGCACGCTATTCTGCCTCAACGTTGCGCTGGAATGGAAACGACCATTAGAGGAAGTGGTTAGGCTAAATGAATTGCAAAACAAAACTCCCGTGGGAGTGTTTAAGGGTACGCGAGAGTGGACCCATTGCACAAAGCGGAGTTGAAAGAGAGCTTCCACGGTCCTGTCGATAATCCATGCGCCGTTCCTCAAGGGACCGTTACATTAAGGCCGAGTCCTACATTGTTAGCTTGGTACAACATAGGAAATGGCGGAGGTTCCTGATATACTCGGCCATCGGCCATGCATTCTAGTGCCAGATATATCGGAAATAGCAGTGCTTTACATAGGCATTGACTCGGATCTCTTCCAGACAAAACGGTTGTTCAAACAGGTTTTGTTTTTTTCAAACCTAGAGCTCGAAGAGCCTTCGGCTCAGCTCTTAGACAATCAAATGGTCCAAAAGATTAAAAAAAACAAATTTGATTTTCGGGAAATTATCAATTTTTAAACATTAGTTTTAACAAACATTTTCACATAGAACTAATTACCAATTGCATAACTTGATCTGACTTATAAATTATCGTTATGCTTAGTTTAATTTTACAAGAGACTTCAACTCGCGTTAAATCTGATTATATTCACCGTGTTGGATACAATGTGCTGTGTTTATTACAATTTGTCAATAGCCATCTACAAGAATAATCGTGTTTTCAATGAAAAATATTTTACTAATAACAAATCTGATTATAGATTATACTTCAGTGCACAGAAGATAAGTAAAACTGTTATAAAAGAGTTCACTAAATTAATAAGATAGACAATCAAAAGATAATTTTTTGCTACATCTAGATCAACCATCAATTTTATTTTCATTTTAGAATAATGTTAATCCTTTGCTCACTACGCCTGTGATTTTACAAATGTATTTCTACATTTTAGATAGTCATTGAGGCTATAGGTTATCTTAATGTTTAGCCTGCAAACTGCTGAATTGAATTCTTTATTTGATTTGATTTTGAATGTGATTTAATTAAAAGCGGGAAAAATAACACTTAATAATAAATAGAAGAAAGAATACTTTTTAAAACCAAAGCTTATATAAGGGGCCATATTACAAGATCTACGGGGCTAGCAAAGACCTTCCTTCAGGGAACAGTGCCAGGTAAAAGAAGAAGAGGCAGACAGAAAAAGCGATGGGAGGACATTAAAGAATGGACGGGCCTGCCATTGAGAGAGGTTCTAAACAAGGCAAAAAAAAAAAAGGGAGGAATAATGAAAGACGGTCGACAAGTCTTGCCTGGTGCCCCAACGGTCAAACAGACTAAGGGATAGATAAAGGTAAAGTATATAAGGGGAAATAACCGCTAATTTCATGGTATAGGTCCCTTTCTGTTATATAGAACAAAATTAATTAATTAGTAGGCCTACTAGATGATAACCAACTGGTTAATTTTATGTTTGATTCATGTATTGTTATCGACTATGAATAATTATCAAAATTTCAACTTGACGAGAATGGGAAGTGGGAGAAAAAACGTGTCAAAAAGTAATAAGTGGACTTAATCCATATATAGGCCTATATATATACACATCTCTCATTAAGTAGCAGTTACTCCTCTTATTTCGAAATCAAACAAATCATATCACCAACAATTAATTAGCTAATTTTTGTTGTTATTGTTTTTGTTGTTTTTAGCGGCTCCCGGAATGGGAATAGTCGCTATTAGTTTTGTGTGGAATGTCTGTCCGTCCATCCGTCCCGTTTAGATCTCTTAAACTAGAAAAGATATTGAAAATCATCATGATATTTTAGACCTTTCAAAGTTCTGATGTAACGGCTACTTTTTTTCTTTTCTGAAAGCGAAAAATTTAATTTTTTAAATTAAGCAGTTTTTTTGTTTTTGTTTTTATAAATACACCATTTTTACAACAATTTATTATTAATAGTAAAAAACAAAAAAACAAAAAAAACACGGGGGATCGATAGTGAGAAAGATAACTATTTACCTTATATTTTCAGCATATTTATGCAAACTGTTTTAGATTCTTTGTAAAAAAGAATATATTTAAAAATATTGTATTACTAAATTAAGTAATTTCAGTCATACTAACTACTACATTTACACAAAAAAATGTTTACATTTTGTTTTAAAGAGAAAAAAACTATTTATTCGTATTTAAGTGTAGTCTAATTTAAAATAACAATTAATAAGTAGTGTTTCATGTTAGAACTACGCGTGAACAGTGTGTCCGTTCTCTCGCTTTTTCATTGCAAGTGTTCTTGTGTCATGATGCTTTTCAGCCTATTCTTTCAATGCAGTGATCTAAAACTGACAAGGGGGCAGTGATCTAAAACTGAGCTAGGTGCAGTGATCTGAAACTAATCTAGGTGCAGTGATCTAAACTGACTACGATGCAGTGATCTAAAACTGACCAGGGTGCGGTGATCTAAAACTGACCACGATACAATGATCTAAAACTGACCACGATGCAGTGATCTAAAACTGACCACGATACAGTGATCTAAAACTGACAAGGGTGCAGTGATCTAAAACTGAGCTAGGTTCAGTGATCTGAAACTAAGCTAGGTGCAGTGATCTAAAACTGACCAGGGTACGGTGATTTAAAACTTAGCCAGGTGCAATGATCTGAAACTAAGCTAGGTGCAATGATCTGAAACTAAGCTAGGTGCAGTGATCTAAAACTGAGCTATGTGCAGTGATCTAAAACTGAGCCAGGTGCAATGATCTGAAACTAAGCTAGGTGCAGTGATCTTAAACTGACCACGATGCATTGATCTTAAACTGACCAGGGTGCGGTGATCTAAAACTGACCAGGATGCGGTGATCTAAAACTTAGCCAGGTGCAATGATCTGAAACTAAGCTAGGTCCTGTGATCAAAAACTGATCAGGGTGCTGTGATCTAAAAACTGACTAGGGTGCAGTGATCCATAACTGACCAGGATGCAAAGATCTAAAAGTGACCAGTCCGCAATGATCTGAAACTAAGTTATAGGTGTAGGCTATAATGATCTTAAATTTAACTGATCTAGGCCCATTAATCTGAGACTAAGCTAGATGCAGCGATCTGGAGATAACCTAAATGCAATAAACTGAAAATGATCTAGATATAATAATCATAAACTGATCTTGGTGCAGTGGCATGCAACTAAGCTTGGTGTAATGATCTGAAACTGTGCAAGGGTACTCGACGCTTTGGCTCAGCCATTTCGGAATAGGCCTAGTCGTTTTGGCTCGGGCCGTTTTGCGCTGGAAGTTCTGACGATAATTTATAAAACTTAAAACTTTATATAATACATTTTTATTTCATTATAACATACTATAGCATATTATATATTGTATACCCCCCCCCCACACACACAAAAAGGTATAATAATTTAAATTCCAAAAATACTATATTTTTTGTTTTAAAATTAAATATGTATATTGTATGCAAATAGGTGTTAGTCATTTTTTAAACGAAGACAATTGCAATCCGTGCTTGTATTCATTGCTTGATAGTGTATACACCATTCTAGCCCAAATCCCCCGCCGACGTCCTCTTGGTGTTTCTGATATGCCCATAAGTGCAAGTACGTATGGTCTTCTGACTTGACGCGGCATCATGTACCCACACAAATAAAGATAGAGGTCTATCACCATCTCTACATTGCTTTCTGCCATTGAGACGTGAGCAATATACAGGAGACATTGGTCTCGCTTAGAGTCCCAAAGATCAAAAGAACAAGCTTAGTTGAGTTGGCATAACTTATTGGCCACAATAAAAAAAAAAACAACTTGACTTTTGCCATTCGGCAGCACTGGTGGCAAGTAGCCATCTTGTATACAAATCTTTCTTGTGCATTTCAGAATTATGACGTAAACCTAAATTAGATGTTCAATATAACAAGCATTCGATCTATATGAAAATAATTGTAATGCTAGGAACATGCCATAGTCTAAATACGATTTAGACCAGGGGTTCTCAACCTGTGGGTTGCGACCCCTTGGGGGGGAGGCCGTCTAAGACCATAGAAACTATGGATTGTATGTTGTCTATTCTTCTATTGCTGTGTGTGTGTGGGGGGGGGGGGGAGGGTCGCGGCAGAGTGGGTGATTGTAAAAAGGGGTCGCCGAGCTTAAAAGGTTGAGAACCGCTGATTTAGACTTTATTTCTATCTACAAAATGTTGGATTGGATATAAATATTTAAAGAGCTAATTTGCTAGAAAGGTGATGTACCTTTTGAAAAGGAAATTATTAAGTTTCTACAAAAAAACAACATGTTGGCCTCCTTATTCAATAACAGTAGCCTAATGACTATCTATAATCAAGAATGGGTTATTACTGAAGTTTAATCAGATATGACTTCATAGATCTATATCAGGTGGCTTCAATAGAGTAATAGTTTCTACTTTAATAGAAGTAGATCAAGAAATTTGGATTTAATTTTGGAACGTTAAAAAAAAAAAAGCCAAGCACTTCAAAACTTTATTAACTTAAGTTAAAAAATACAAAGACATAAAGAATACTAAGCGCCAGTTCGTACAGGGTCATGTTATCACATTTTATTGTATTGAAAATTTTCCATAAATGCATTTACATGACAAAACAAAAGAAAAACAAATACTTTCACAAAACATCAACTGTGAATACAGATGAGACAAAAACTGTGTACCCTCTTAAAGTCAGTGTCAATGTTGAGTTACTCCAGCTTGATTAGCAAACACTCTGAAGCCTCAAGTGTTTGACAAACTGTGAACATACAATTTTGTTACAAACACTACAGCTTTTGTTAGTTAGTAGTTTAGTTTTCTAACAATTTAAAATGAAACCATGACATTTACAAATGATATTATAATTTTTATCAGTAGAATAAATGTTTTTCTACACAAAAAAAACAACAAACAAACAAACAACTTGCAATTCATGATGATTATGTATTGACCAATATTGTGTCTGAACAGTACTATTATAGTTTGTAACAAGCCTTACAACTTGAACTTATTTACTGTGAGCATGAAATATTCAGGCAAGAAATTACAAGAAAGTCACATATTATGTACATGTTGATGTATGTATATTAGTATAATTTTTGTGTTAATGTACATTGTATAAATATGTACAATTTATATACAAGTCATATAAATAGCTCAGAACATGTCATTTGAAGCTGCAAATATCTAAGATCCAAAGTAATTTTGCTGCAAATACTCATGCATTGATTGTGACCAGAGAAAGACCTCAATACTGACTTTGTTACAACATTTAACTCAGTCAGTGCATTTATTGTCATTTAGTTATGCTTTTAATATAACAACTAATTAATATTGACCGCAATCACAATATATTGCCAATGCATATACACTAATTTTTTGGGGGGAAAGGTTATATGTCAATTTCTAAGTTCATATTTTAATTTTTTTTTCCTATGAAGTTACCTGAAATGTACAATCAATTTTTCATCCCCAAAAATGTGTCTAGGTACAGACTTAGTACAAATGAATGTTTGGTGTATTTATATTACTTAATGTAAGGCTTATCTGATACACCTACTTTTGCAATTGACCATTCATTTCTTATATACAAATATTTGTAAGTACCTTGTAAGAAATGTATTCATCAAAATTTATCAAAAATAATAATAACCAACTACTGAACAAAGTGTTTCAAAGGACAGAAATAGTCACTCCTCATGACAAGACGAATGAACTATCACCCAAGTCTTGAAAAATGACACACAACAACAATATTCTAAGTGAGACAAACTATTGCATTACAAACAAATTTTTAAACATATTACAACCAAAAAATTTTTTCTTAACAACATTTAGTACTTGGAGTAACAAAGAACAGACACTGATAGAATAAATTTCTTCCTAATACTAGTTAAATTGTTATAGATAAAATATATCCTTTTATGCATGGTCAAATGGTGTAAACAAAAAAAGATGGAAATAATTATTAGATTGAGCGCTGCACTTAGACCACACAAAAAATGAAATGAATGGAATGTTAAAAAAAAAACAACTTATTTTCTATTAAATATTTTTAAACACTATCATAAATAAAATAAAAAAATAAATGAAACATATCATTTTCAGTAAGACCAAAATAGACAAACAACTAGCAATTATAAATAAATAAGAAATTACAGATTGGTTGTAAGTGCAAAGCACACATTTAAGAGGAAACCAATCAAAAGCTGATTTTCTTCACAAATAAACAGCTCTAGTATACAATGTTTATCTAAAGATATAAAATGTTTTTAATATTAATTAAAATCATAATACAGATAAGAATTTCTCAATAGCAATCTCAATACGAAGCATTTTTTTATAGTTAAAAATAACATAAATGTTCCTTCAATAACATTGTATAACAATGTGTCTGATCTAGGTGTATACAGTTATCCATACAAAAATTTTGCCAAATCTACATAAGACAAGATAAATAACCTACTACTCTATATATATCTTTCTTATTTTTTGCATATATTTCATTTCAGCTAGGCTAAGTATTAAACTGACTTACAGACTGAGTGAACAGGTAATAATAAAACGAAGTTACAATTTGTCAAAATTGTCAAAGTATGATTACTAAAAAGATATTTTTAATCAAACTTTAAAAAAATGTTAGTTCTAAATTGCTTAGTTACCAAATAAAATAAAATACAAAACAACTGATTCTCTAAAATGAAGGGCTCAAACAAAATGTCCCAAATCACTGATTATGAAAATCTGAACTGAGGATTTGAAGATTATAGAAACAAAATGTATGTCAAAGTGACAGAAACAATGAGAAGTATAAAACTGTTGAAACCCTCCATTTTAATGTTCAGTATTCTTACTTGAAAGAAATCATTTTTAGAAATACACTAACTTTGCATGCTTTAAAGTGGAACAGTCTTGTTTTGAAAACAATAAGCCACCTCCCTACAAAGCCCAACCCACAACATGCCAAATTATATCACAAAAATGCAAATACTGGGAAAATATTCAACTTAATAGAGAAATATTTAGTTTCACTTTACACAATGAAGATTAGTATATTTTTTTTTAGCAACAAAGCCAAAGTTGAGAATTGTTCCCATTGAAACTAAATGACTTCAAAGTTTATGAGGCAAAGTAGTTGTTCAATGAAGTACAAAAAGAGTTGAAGATATAAATACAAATCTAATCTTGCATGGATTACAACAGCTGTATTATGTCAGAATGTCATACCAATCACACCATCTACATTGTATGTGATTTGTGAAAAGTCATCAGCTGTTGAAATCCATAACAGGTATCATAAGCTGATCATGAAAGCTGTATTATGTCATTACAGTTTCAAAATAAAACATTTCCATTTTAGACTTGTATAATACCATTGATGGCACCTGACATATAACACAAGAACGTCACAATGCAGGACATTTGGTGGCACTATTATAAATTTTGTTGATTGTTTGCTAATAATTGAATAGTATATTAAGGTTCTGTTTTCCTTATTTTTACAGACAAAAAAAAAAATTTAACCGTGGGCCATTGAAAAAGATGACATTTACATCATCTACCCTATAGATCACAAAGTCTGAAAGGGGAACTTTACTTTATGCTGGCATGTAATACAATTTTTTTTTCAATTCGTTGTCTAAGTAAATTAGCTTACATGGTATGAGGGCCTGTAATTTTGGCCTCAGCAACACCCCTTGCCAAACCATTCAATGTGTCCAATAAGGGGATGTGACCCTAGATTCTTGACCCAGAAGTTAAAAGTTATTTACATATCCTCTTACAAATGTGGACAAAATAATGTCAGAACAAAATTTGTTATTTTGTTAGCTCACTAAATTGTAAAATCATTTTCAAAACATTTTTTTGGATTTCTTTTTGTCCATTTTGACAAATGAACATCAAAAAAGTGATGCCAAAATGTCCAGTGCCAAAAAAGGTACTGCAAAAATGTCCAGTGCCAAAAAGGTATTGCAAAAACCTCATAGTGACAAAGAAAATATTTTAAAAAATATAGATGAATGGCACATTTTATCCTAGAACAGTCTGATATGCATTAGGACATTTATGCATCTAAGAAGGAATCGACCAAGGCCAGTAAGTCTGTATAATAAGTGATTTAGTCAATTCCAAAGGTACTTGTTTCTTCAACAGCCATAACTAGTTTCTCAAATAACATTTCAAAGGATGTGTAGGGTGGCAGATCAAGTCTATTGAAGCATGTATGAGCTCTGAAAGAGAACACCATTTATGTCCATTACAATCCTTTTATTTTATACTTTGGTTATAATAAGCAAAAAGAATATTGACATTAAACATATCATTGAACTTATCAACTTTTTCTCTCCTAATCAATGATACCATCGTTTATATTTGACCCCATTATTTCAGCCAAATTGAGGATATTATTATCAATGATAAAAAAGTCAGGGGTTTTTTTTGTTTGTTTTTCCTCCCAAAATGTTTTTAAATGTTTCTAATTTAATTTTGAATAGTTTCTCTATGGAAAACAATCATATTTTTTAAATTTTTAATGTGTTTTTTAAAAAAAATCAAAAATGATGTTTGGGGCTACAAAAAGGCTCTATTTTTTAAAAATATAAAATGTTACATGTGTCAGTGACATGCGATAGTGATCTCAAGACAATTAAATTATGTTTTCTGTATGTTATATTTTAAGTTTTGTAAAAATATGAATAACTATCATAAAAAATACTTGTTGTTGTCATTGGATAATATTTGGATCTTAAAATATTGCCTAGATCTAGTTCTAATAAAATTTGTCAGCAGCAGTCAATACATTTTTATTTTTAATTCAATTATCCAAATAAAATTTCATTTTGGTTTTATTAACACCCATTTGTTTTATTTTTAAACTAAACAAAATGTTTTCTGATAACAAGCAAAAAAATTATAGAAGTTCAATCTTAAAAGGTTGGTGAACTACAAGTGAGCAAACTGGATAATTCTGTCAGAAGTGGAAAATAATTACAGAGAGAAAATGTGAGGTAGTTCAGGTTAATTAGAGAGTTCAAAAATAAATCAATAGAAACAGCAGTAGGTGTAAGACTATTCTGAGTGGAACTCTTTAGGCTATTGTAGATAAAGAACATTTTACAAATACAATATACTCTGCACCATTCAAATTCCTGATTCAAAACTGTAGCAGACCAGAACTTCCAAGCATTTTAGTTTCTCTGTAAAGTTGAGGTGGGGGTGAAAGGTGAATTTCAGCAAATGTTTTAGAAATGTCAAATAGAATGGCATTTATTTGTGCATTATTATCTAAATCTTTGGGAAAATCCTTTATAACATCAATAAGCTGATTCTCACATTTTCTGATTCAAGTGGGCTTTGAACTTATGTTTAGTATTGAATACTGTTTTGGCTTCCTGGTGCTGAGAAAGCTGATGACAATTATTTATTTAGTATATTAGCTATCATTTACTTATCATTACACATTTTATTGGGGAGGCTATTCTTTTAGTTAGTTAAATATACTACTACAGATATTGTAATGGTTGTACTTCGTGATTCTAGTGTTTATTTCTTCCCTTTGCAGGCTGCCTTTGGATTAGACATTTTATTTACTGCAGTATCTTAGAGAGGGGTTGTGGTAGCCAAGTGTTAAAGCATATGGCTTATGAACCAAGGGGTCTTGAGTTCGAATCTTTGACTGAGATTTTGAATTTTAGGATTTTTTAAAACGCCCCTTGAGTCCACCCAAATCGATACATGAGATTAGTTGGGGTTATTGTGCTGGCCACATGACAACCTCATTAAACATCGGTCTTGGGAAACAGATGACCTTTACATTATGTGCTCTATAGATCAACAGGTCTGAAAGGAGTACTTTACGTTGTTGTTGTTTTTTTACTTACCATCTCGTAGTGCACAAAGTGTGTCAATAAAGTCTGTCCCTAAAAGTAATTTTTTTTTTAAATTTCAGATTTGTAAGTGTAATATTAAAGCTGTATTAATCTATTTAGCTTGATGTTTAGTTTGGACTAAACTGTAAATTTAGTCATTTAAAATGTAACTTTTTTTTATATATCAGCTTACAAGTGAAAGCTAATCGCAACTGTAAATCCTTAAATCGAATGTATATTCAGAACTAACTAATGTACTTTGAACACAATGTTGAGTGAACTGAAATGGGGTTCAACTGGAATGTGGATGATATCCATAAAACAAATACTCTAAATATATTGTGAGGCACAACTTAAAGCAGCATAACATTAAGGGAGACAACTACTGCCTATCCATCTGAGGTGCTAGATATGAAACACACACACAAACATATGGGCCCAGCACCTGTACTACCTAGCTCTGAGTGCAGAAGAAACATTTAGGCAAACACTAAAAACTTTAAAAGCAGCATTACCCAACATACAACTAGCACAATTGATTCATAGCCCTTTGAAAGACTACAAAGTTATTCATTCCATTCATGTTTATTTAAACTTTACTTAATGTTTACCTACCTAGGCAGACTAGTAATTTTCCCCCATTTCTCTATACAGAACTTGCGTGGGCCATTACTTCCTCTGAGAGCTGAGAATCCTTCATACGGTATACTCGATGAACCAGTCACAAACTGTGGTATGAAATATATACACAAATATTAATTTACATAAGGAAAGTTCTTTTTTTTTTATAATGAATATTTTGTTTAAACTTATTATGTTTAAATCTGTAACCAGCAATTAAAAATTATGTAGAATTCCTTTAACAATATTTTAACATTTTAAAATATATTTCCTCCACTAAAATACATTAAAAAATACCTGCAAAAGCCTTAACTGGCGCTCATTGTCAAATTTCTCTATAGCTTCCCAGAACCACTGTATGACTTGATGTAAGTCATGGTAACCTGGTAGTAAAAAAGAAATTGTTAAGAATTAGTAGTTTTTATTAAAATTATTATAAGGATATACATCACATGTTAAATTCTGTGGTAAAAAAGTGAATACAGGTACTATAAGTATTATTTAATACTTACCTGATCTGTATTCAGTATTCTTTCTCCAGTCAGCAATATCTATCTCAACAGTGCCAGCAATTACAAGTTCTAATTCTCGTGCATCAAAAACTGAGACAAGGCGACCATCCAAAACCTAAAGATTGTCAAGTTTTTAGCTGTTTTTTTTTAAATGAACAGTAAAATTAAAATGAATTTAAAATTAGACAAAGAAAAGTACCTAATTTTCAAAACAATCTTTGTTTCAAACATTTTAAGCTAACCTCATGAAAGCCACGAATTAAACTCTCAGTTTGTTCAGTAACTCCACGCTCCAGCCTCCACTTGACTAGCTTCTCAATGTACTCTTTCTTATTTCTTTCTGTCACTCCTATATTCTTTCCATTTGGTTTCAGCTCACGTTCAGTTACCTACAAAGTTTGTACAATTTTTTCAAGATTCTGACTTTCTAACATTCTAAATAATGATTAAGATTTGTATCAATTTTTTTTTTCCACATGATTCTGGGCTAAATTATAAACTAATCATCTAATATGGATCCATGTTGTTTCAAAATTATAATAGTTATCTCATTTTTACAATTTTCTCAAAAGATATATATATATTTTTACTACAAAAATATTAGTGAGTATTATTTGTTTTTATTTACATGAATTTGTTATAGAGAATTAAATGCATATACAATAATAATAACAGAGAAAGAGACGAATGAAAGATATGTACCATATTTTATGGGAAGCGTGGTCAAGAGGCTTGGCTTGGCTATCTATGAAGGGGGCTCAAGGTTTGACACCCGACTCTAGCAGAGTTGTGTTTACTAAGCGGCTTAAGGCAGCACGGAACATTTTCTCCCAGATACCCCCTCCACCCACAAACGAGATTGGACCATAGTGCTCTGAGCATGCTATAAGCATGAAAGTAGCGCTAAATAAAAGCCATAATTTATTTTTTATTTTATCATCAGAACTCATAGTTTAAAAGTGGGTGGGGCTCTGTTCGCATTGTACTTTGTACATCCATTAAATATATAGAGGTGGTAATAATTTTCCAATAACAGGTAAGCTTTTTTTTAAATGTTTTTTTATAGCGCATCTTTCATGCTATAGCCTTCTCAGTGCACTCTGGACCTATCTCGTTTTTGGACAAGTTGGTATGGGGGTATCTGGGAGAAGGATCTATATTGTCTTTAGGCACTAAACAAACACAAATCAGCTCAAGTTTAATGCCATTCAAACATTTCTAGTCTACTCCAGAATCCAAACAATAGCCCTCTTGTAAGGTAGCCAAATGTTTTATGCCACTCAGTTAAACATCCCACATTATTAAGATAAAAACTCCACTATTTATATCAGTTTTTCTGAAGGACTTAAGATCAAATGGTTAAGTATGCATGCTGTACATAATCAATATTACCTGTCCAAAAACTTCTTCACTAACAGAAAAAGTTAAATCCAGTTCCACTTCACTGATATCATTGTCTTTGATCCACAATAAACTCTGGTGAAATTCCATGTCTAAGGACTCTACATCTTCCAACGACAAAGGACTAGGAAAAATTGAACCAAAGCAGCATTAAAATGTGACTGGGTTATATCTGAATAGTAACTGCTGCAAGCATATAGCAATTTATTTCTAATGTACTTAAAATAATGAAATAGTTAATGTATTTATGCTAAGAACTTAATGGGTAAGAATAATGATCAGAGCTAGAGAACTTACACTCTGAGAAGGGCTTTGTAAAAAGGTCGAGTGAAAAAGGCATCCAATAAATACTGGTGAACAAGTGCAAGGCCCAAAACACGCCCAGAGAAACGAAACCTGGAACCAAAAAAAAAAAAAAATGATGTAGAAGACATTAAAAAAACAGCACTGAGTCGACTTAAGAGAGGAGACATTTCTTACCATTCATGGGCATTCTCCACAAAAGTTGACAGTGGGCTTATCTGAACAGTGTATGTATCATTGGCAGAATATTCAAATAGACCATAGTAAGGATTGAATAGTTCTCGAGATAATAAGAAGAAAAATTCACGAGATGGTCCACCATAGTCAAGGCTTAAGAACAAGAGAAAAAGAACATTATATTATGGTAATTTTTTAATCACAAAAATATTTTTGAAAAAAAAAACAACAAAAAAACATAAGATTTAAAAAAAAAAGAGTACATTAGTCTCAAATGACTATATGAAATATTTTGTTTACACTTACCCTTCTTCCCCTGCAAAAGTGATGTACAATTTATTTTTCTGAAGCTCTTTTTTAGGAGTGGACATAATTTTGTTGAAAGCATCTTCTAATACATGGTCTCTTCTGACCGTTAGTCTTTACAAATAAAAATAATCACAAAAATAAAGCCTGACCATTCCGTCATCATCACATAATAATTAATAATTTTACTTTGACATATTAAAACCTTACAATTATGAGATACTTACTTTAACTTTCCTGGGCCTTGACCATGACCTTTTGACTCTAGCTTGCGATAGAAATTTCTCAACTTGGCTTGAAAGTCTCGTTTATAAAGAGCTGGTACTCTACTGGGACCGCGAGGAACTGAATAGTGGCCAAGAGTTTAAAAAGTTCATTTAAAAGATTCTGCATTTTTTCCCCCTTAACAATTATGAAGTTCCTATCACTAATTTTTAACCAATTGTTCATGGATGAGTCATTAGAAATTTTAAAAATATAAAGTAAATCAAACATTTCAAAAATAATAACTTTAACAGTTTAAAATAAGTTAATACGTTGCATTACAAGAATAGTTACAAACAACAATATATTTTCTTTTAGGATTTAAAACTTGGGATTAAAACAACAAACGTGACAGAATTAAAGTTTCAATGTGGACTATTTCATATATTATATTTAAGATACCTTAAGGCCTATATTCCATAAAATAAATACTAAAGATAGAAAATCCCTCAAAGTGTCAATCTTCACTGCAAAAATATTTACAATTACCTGGAGAACCCTGAGGTGAGGTCGGGTCAGTCCTGATAGAGTTGGGCACATAACTCATGATTTCATTTTCAAAAAGACTGAAACAGAAAAAAAGACCTGGTCTGAACAAAAAGCATATTTAAATTTTAAAAGGAACCATCTTCAAAATAAGCACATTTTTATTTACAAGTTTTAATATGAACCAGATTATAAAAGTAATATGCATCCTGAATTACAAAAAGTAAGAGAGTAAGCTTGTCTACAAAAAATAAGCCTTTTAGATTACCTAAGTAAAATTGTCAATTCTATATCATTGGAGAACCTCTCCAGCATGTCGACTCCACGTGATGCTATCTTTGTGACTTTTTCACGCAGGCTGGAACTAGAGGCATACTGTGGACTTTTATCACGGAGTATCTCATCAATACGGGCTTGACGCAGAAATAACACAACCTTTTCATTGTACGCTGGAGGAATTGTACAACACATAATATTTAGAAATAGAATGAAGATTCATTATTAATTTCCTGTATTCCTAAATGTTTTTAAAGCTTTTAAAGTCATTCAATCAATGCTTTAGAAAAAAAAAAAAGTTTTTTAAAAAGGCCATTAGCCGCTAGTGATTTAGATATTTAAAAAGACGATAGACGATTTTTTGAACATTATTTTTTAGACACATTTCTTAAATTCCTAATCTGTTACAATCATAAGCAATCTACCTTTATTTATAGTTTTGACTTTGCATTTAAAAAAACAAAACAAAGCAATGTTGATTAGTATAACAAATCAAGACTAAAGTAAAGCAATGACAATAATTGTTTTACCTGTTGGAATAGCAGCTATAGGAGCTGAAGGAGGTGGAGGCTAAAAATAGACCAAAGCATTGACATTGATACTAAAATTGTGACTCTATTAGTAGTTATTCTAAATTATTATTGTCAGCGAAGGCAATAACATACAACTCTTTCATTCCTTGGGTAATAAAATTAAAAGATTGAACTTGTTTGTCAAATGTATTTATACCATTCACTATTTTAAATTTCTTAATTTAATCTTGGAATGCTTTGAAATGTTCCATGTAAGATTAATTTTCTTTTGGATGAAAATCAAATTTTAATAATTTTTTATCATTAAGCCAACGTGTTCTAATTTTTAATAGCAGTGCTTTATGATACATAATTTTTATTCAGTCATAAATGGTGCTTTTTATAAATGAAGTAAACTTTGGGCATTAGGGGTTCATTAGCATTGACTGGCTACCGACCTAGGAGAAAGAAAACTCTGAATTCAAATCTCCGCTGCCTTGCAGCAATACCTAAACATGGGAAAGGTTATAGGAGACAACCCTGAAGAAAAAATCAGGAGCTGGCAACTCTTAGGCAGTTAGCTGCACACGATGCTTCACCCTGTGGGCATGGTGGCTAAGTGGTAAAGCTCTTGGCTTCTGAACCAGGGGTTCCTGGTTCAAATCCTGGTGAAAACTCAGATTTTTTATATTTAGGATCTCTAGGACACCTCTGAGTCCACCCAACTCTATTGGGTACCTGACATTAGTTGGGGAAAATAAAGGATATTGGTCATTGTACTGGCCACATGACATCCTTTTTTATTGTGGGTCACAGAAATAGATGATCTTTATATCATCTTCCCTATAGATAGCAAAGTTTGGAAAGGAATACTTTACTTTTACTTAGAACTACACCCTGACAGACCTTGGAGGGGGTGGGGAGCCAATGTGTGAGTGACATTGTTCCAACCATAGCTGAATTCCAGGCATTGATCTAATTTCTATGATATGATCCATAAATGCTTCATGACTGAAGGAGGCCATAAACATATGAAACAATAAACTGAATTGTTCATTCTGTATGCTGATGATAAGTATCTTATTCATATATATAATGGGGATTACAACCATGTCTTCAAGCTTGAAATTAAAACCCAAGCTTACCCGAGGCGGCGGGGGTGGAAGAACATGAGGATCAATGAGAGGAACATCAGTTGGAAGGCGAGGATCCATGAAAGTTGTTGTACGCATCACATGATCAATGAAGAAAGGCTAAACAGAACCAAAAAAAGCAAAAAATAAATTCAACACTGGCTAATCTTTCTAAAATATCTTTAAGGGATTTATCAATTTTCAATAATACAAACCTTTCCAGATTTATCATGTTTCATCTCCCAACGACGAGGTAGCTCTTTAGATGGGTCAGAGAATAAATTCACAAAAGTGACCAAGTCTCTGTTATGTTGGTATCTGAAAAATTCAATGAATGGTTAAAATAAATATTCTAGAATGTACTTGATCTTTCCTATGTTTTAAAGCTGTGGTGTCCAAGAAGATGAATGACAGCAAAGCCTACCTTTCAAAACTCTGTGGGTCTCTTCTTATTTTTGTTATCATATGTTTCAACTTATTAGTTCTGTTGTATTCTACCATGGCAGCCTGCATGTAAAGGATGATCACATTTCAATGAAATTCAAAATGTAGAGTTTATTTTTTAAATAAATAGAATAAAGGCAATAAGAAAACTTTTCTAGATGTCTAAACTACTAAAATGTTCATAAGCACACAAATCACTATTTATAACAAAAAGTGTTTGATTTTTTCTAAATTAATAGAGCATAACATAGTTTGGGTATTAATAATGACAACAGATAAATAAAATAATATGCATATGGTAATTTTTAAGCAAGAGTTTACCTCATTGACTTGCAGCATTGGAAAAAAATCTGGCCGAGTGAGAAATTTGACTGCAGGAAATTTATAAACACTTCTGTCTGTCACTTCTACAGGTTCTGGTGGACTGGGTAAATTTGTGTTGGCATGCACAACATTGCTAGCACCTGAAACATTGTGATGTTGTTTATCAATATACTAAACTAATGAATTAAAATGCTTTACCCACATATACAAATGCTCAGAAGAAGAGTATCATTCTCAAGCACATATAAAATAGATAAACTAAGAGTAGTTAAGTCAAACATCCTCAGAATGTGTCTAGTTTTACTTTAAAAAAAATAGAAACTATATTAAACTAGAATTTATGGCTGAACTAGATCTTGTATATGCAGATGGCATAGTTTTGTTGGAGAAACACACAAATGACATTGATTAAGTTATTGCAGAACTAAATGAGGCTTCTACAACAGCAATTTAAGGTAAAAAATGAGAGTATTAAAAAATGTTACAATATTATGGCAAACAAAATATAAATAACATTTGATTTAAAAATACATTTAATAACTGCCTTTATTAAAGATCAATAAATAAAAATGTGTTACAAATAGAAAAAATGACAGCCTGAAATAGAGCAATAATCTATAGCACTCAGTACATTTAAAAAACAATAGTATCTAAAAGAAAACGCTTATATACAGAACTCTCTTCTTCTAGAGAGCTTTTTGTTGCAGAGCTGTTGGCGCTTTTGCAGTTTGTACCATTAAAAGAAAAATTGAAGCTGTTTTTCTTAGCTATTGCTGTAATACACAGTGCTGTGTATAATGACATGTTAGGTAATAGGGTCTGTCTTAGGTGGAATAAGTTGAGACACTTAAAGACAGTTTAATGAGTTATTTCAAGGTTGAAACAGAGTCTGCAGTGGAGAAAAAGAGTTAAATGATTTTAATGGAAATTTCAGTTGTGTGTACTTTTCAAAATCCATTCCAAGAACTCTAGTCATGCATGCACATATGAAATGCCTAAATAAAAACTATTTCATGGTTTGAGAAAACATTTAAGACTAATTAAAAGTGGAACTAAAAAAAGCTATGGGAAAGACTTAATTATGAGGACCAGCGTGTTTACATACCATGTAGAACCTGGGGTGGTTGAGGTGGACCACCATCGTCAATATTATTGGAATCACCAGCACCTGCTTCTCCATGATTATTTTGAGTCATTGTACGTCTAATACTTTGGTATCTATGTATAAAACGAAAGGAATTAGCTTCTTATAAAATTAATCATTGCAGATTATTGCCAAGTAAACATAACAGTAATATGAAGTTCTCTTGTAGACTTAGATAAGTTTGAGACAATGGTTCTGATAAGCATGCTAATCTTTTGATTGAAAATATTCAAATTTATTATAACATTATGTATTTTTTAAATGTATAACTGAAGACAAAATAACTTGTCCCTAAATGTTCATACAACTTGACAAAGCATTTCAACAAATGAGATGAGACCGACAAGTAGAGAAAACAAATACAGTCCTTCAAATACCTGCGGTCTAGATTCTGTCTCTGCTCAGAGCTAAGTGTCGGCCTTCGTTGCACAGTTAAAAAGCCAGTCTGTGGCCGCTGCCAGGTTGTTGTTCTATTGACATGATCAATGTAAAAAATTCGTCCATGGCTATCAACCCTAGCTTCCCATCCTAGAAACCAACAGGAAAATTGGAAACATCATTTCATATTTAATAAATAAAATTGTCTGATAATAATAATCTAAATCTACTCAGAAAAATACCACTCACTGATTGACAGACTGACAGATTCATTTATGTATCAAGAGATTTCAACAACTGTCATACAGATTTGAATGAAATTACATAGCTTCCTTTTACCTCTTGATAAGAAACGGTGTTGATAGACTCACAGCTTGAACATTGCAATTTGCAAAAAAAATGCTATTTCTATTAAACATTTGTATTTTATTTTCAGTAGTGCCCCCAAAAGAGCTGCCTTCTATGTAGAAAGCATAAATAAAAATAGTACACAAATAAACTTCCATATTTTTTAAGCATATTTTATTTCTTTTTCCCCCAAGTCAACCTTTTTTTAATTTGTCTTACTTGACTTCATATTGTATTTTCATTTCCTTTTTAGACACGGTTGAAATAAAATGAACACAATTTTTGCCTATAAATGAATCAAAAAGGTAGATCTAGAATTATTTTTTTGAGAGAGACATAGCAAAGAATGATAATGATTTTTACACAAGTGCGTGTGTAGATAAGATTACTATACTATGAAGACCTTAATTATGATTACAGAGCTATAAGCACATATCCAAAAAAAAACAACAGTGTAAAATATTACTACAAAATAAATACATTTAGCAGTCTTTATTGGATGTCACTTGGCTATGTATCATAGTCATGCTAGTCTTTTCTTTAACACTTTATCACAAATTCATAACAAAAAAAGTTATATATTTTTGTTTTCATAAATATTGGTAATTAATGCTCTTTAAAAACAAGCAAGGAAATACTTATTTAAATCTATTCATTTTTTATAATTTTATTATTTTAGTTAACAAACTTTTTTTTTTCTTTATAATACTACTTTAAGTCCTTTAAACAGTAATTTATAAGATATAATAACTAAGCATTGTGATTGTTCATTTTATAAGGTACGAGTCATAGAACATCTGAATAGAATTTAATACCAGAACACACCTGATGGTAATGCATCATCTCGATCATCAACTCGTAACACAGGGTTTCTCTTTCGAGGGGGCTCTCCTCCATCTCCTGTAGATTAAAGTGGATACAAGCTTTTTAGCGTGGTACAATTTTATAACTACAATTAATTAGCTTCTTATCAAAAGGTTATCATGCTTTTTATAAATTTTAAGAAACATTTAAACTATGACAAAAAAAAAATTACAATGAGCTACTGCTACATTATTTACTTTATCAAATGAGTTTGTAATTATTTTCTATTAATTGGCACATTCAGCATTTTGTAAATTTTGCAACATCTTTTTGTTACTTTCATTATGAAGATAATTTAAATTTAATACAGATTGCAGCTACAAATATTAAATTAACAATTAAGAAAAATGTAGAAATGTACAACACCTGCCACACCTCTGTCGTTAGACCTGTCTCTACCATAAGACAACGATGGTGGCACTGGTGGCTGGTTAGATGCCCCAGTTCTACCATTAGCACGACTGTGAACAATATCTGTCACTCTGTGATTGGAGGCTTCTCCCGGGGGAGAAGATCTGGGTGACGTTAGCCTGTCCTGAGCCTGGCATTCTGTGAAAGATGGGGGTGATGACAACTGTTCATCAGGGCTCATCCCACTGGCCACTCCAGTGTGTTGTTTTTTAGTTCGTGTCCACTGCTCTAGCTGTTGGTTAATTTGCTGTCGCTGTTCTGAAGACAGCTGTCTTGGTTGTAGCATGGGCCGAGATTGGGCTGCTTTCAGCTGAACAAAACCATCCACACTTCGTCTCTTCATGTTATTAGCTGTAGAAGGTTGTGGTGAGCTCAAGGGTGCTGGCTCACTGGTTGTTGACAATGCGATGCTGTCCCTCGAGCCTGGGTCATCTTTGCCAGGCCTTGAGGTTGCATTTTGACTAGGATGTGATGTGACATGGGCCAGGTGAGAGGTTGCTAGAACTGGACCAGATCTTGGCACTGACTGCATTGGACGAGAGCTGGCCCCAGCTAGGTTGTGTGAAGAAACTGAGGTAGGAGACGAATGTGTTGAAGGCCTTGGCTGAGGAGCAGAGGATGAATTAGGAGACACAGGTGAAGATGGAATGCCCCAAGGAAACAGCTCCTGCTCTCTCGGTCCACTCTCTAATCCATCTTCAGCTTCATTTGGGCTATAAGTTCGAGGCGGCAAGGGGGGAGGGGTTTCAGGATTTTTAGTTGTTGGGATAGCAATTGGCAATTTCTTACCTGGTTTGGGGTTGTTGATGCGTGGTGGTAAAGGTGGAGCAGAAGTGTTACCTCTTGGAGGTAAAGGTGGCGGTGCAGGTCTGTAAGTTCGAGGCGGTAAGGAGGGAGCCAGCCCTGCAGATTGAACAGTCATGTCTAGCTCTGAGGAAAATGAGTCACAACCACTACTGCTTAAAGGTTCAATTGAAGATAACAAATTATTTTTCATTTGTTCACTTCCAGATTGCACATGAAAATTGGAACCATGCACCAATGAATCAGAAAAACTTTCAGGGTTTCTACAGTGACCAGATGAAGTGCATCCTTCTGCAAGGTCGCCACATGATGTAGCAGACATGGAATCAAAACTATCCAGCTGAGAATCCAACCTTGAAAAATCAGTTTCGGCCAGACCATGCTGAATGCCAGGTTCAGGATTGTCTGGTCTGGCCTCTGAAGGTGAAAAGCTCTCACTGAAGCTATTATGCTGAGATGTATCCAGCTCCTCACTTATGTTTGACCCCGGGGATGGCATACCACTGCTGTCAGAAGTTGCCAGGCCAGGATCTGTATGTCTGTGACGAACACGTGATGTATGACCAGTAAGTTCTTCCCCTTTAGGCAAAGAGTTTGGAAGGGAGCCCTGCCTTTGAAAGCCACTATTGGCTTTATGTGAATTTGCATCCTGATCTGATGATTAAAAATATAAGAAATGATAATTGGACGTATATATCAAAGTAAATTTTCTGAACTCATCAGCATTCCAAAGATTATTGTATATATTTCTAGAACAATGCAATTTTTTTAAGAACAAGAAATGTTCTCATTTTCAATTTTCTTATAACTATGGATGCTGCTATATCATGTATTTTCCCTATCATAATTATATAATTTAATAGGCATGTTTGAATGGCTGTTAATTATTATCTCATTTTCAAAGCTCTAGATCCAAACATATAAATTAATAAAAAATTAACATTCATAACTTGGCAAGTGGTATTTGGTGATGATGACACTGACTGTTATAATTAATAATATGCAATTCGTATAAGTTAAAAAAACAACAAAAAAAACAGTCCATGGTCACTAAATATTGACACTATCATCAAGATCTTACATGATAAGGCAGCCCTAACACCATCCATCAAGCAGCCTGTGAGCCTTTATCATGCTCTAGCAACAATTCAAAAGGGGACAATGTTTTAGCATTAGGACAATTCCCAATAACATACAGAATCTGAGAACACATGATGTGCCAGGCTGGACCTTCAAGTGGTGTCGGCTACCCAGGTCTATGTATTACAGCCCTTTGCATGGTTCAGGCAAGAGGGAAGAAAGAGAAAACCCTGTATCATATTCTCTTTGACTGTTCCAGACATGCAGAATTCCAATTCAATCGCCCTGGAAAGCCACTTGCACTAGACTTTCATGAAAGCAACTGCAAGGCATTTGAAAGAGAGGATTTGGGCCTCTCAAGCTCTCATTTATAAGAGTTACATAATGATGTTAGGCAGATAGTATCATAGCCTAAACATTAATTACAATACATTATTCCCTTTACTTTTATTATTACTAATTACATATACAACTTACTGTTCAATAAAAGCTTCATGCTGACTTTAAATTCAATTGTACCACTAACATTATCTGATGGACTTTTCCTCATTAACTCTAAATTAAATCTTGCTTGGCTGAAATAAATTGAAAATATTTTCATTTTTTAAACTCAAGAGATTTTTTTTAAAAAAGGAAACATATCTTGTCAAAAAAAAAAAAAAGTTTTTTCCCTCACCTATGCTCTGAGCTTATTTTCTCTACAATTGTCTGCACTGGTATAGTAACACGACCAAGAAATCTAGACATTGTTGGACGACTTTTACTAAATTTGTGTTTGACTTCAATCTCCAACAAATCAGTCAGAAGTACTGTAAGACTGTATTTCTTAATGGATAGAATTTTTTACAATTTAAAATCATAGCAGAAAAAAAAATCACATAATGAAAGAAAAAAATTATTTTAATAATGTGTTATCAATGCAACTCCCCTTCCAAAAAAAAAAATATTTAATAAATCATAAACAAAAAAAAACAAAAATCTAAACAGGAAATGCATAGTACTTAAAAACAATATGTAATGTTTGAATAAAACAAATAACAAAAACCAATAATGATTTATCATATAAAAGAAATGTAAAGATCAAGGAAAATATAAACAATACTTTTAAAAAAAAATCAAAGCTTATATTAAGTGTATTTGTATCAGTTAGTTTGGATCAGTCATGTAATAGATCTAGACTAACAATAATAAATCTGTGCGGTTAGAAATATTTTTACCAATTTTAGCTTTCAAAATGCGATATTTTGTTTGTTATATATATTTATTTTTTTTTGCAAATTGGCACAAGTAAGGCCACATTGTGCCCCTTCTCAATGCGATATGATCCTATCACTTGTCTGGACCAGTTGGGGAAAGGAAGGGGGGGGAGCGCTTTTTAAAGTATTCTTTTTTTTAAAAGTTGTACTAAATTCGAGCCAGAGGACTCAAGCCTCTTCATTAACCACCGTTCTAGCAAAATGCTTATAAAAACCTTATGAAAGTAAAAGGTTTCATAGCCATCAGTTGTTAGATTCAAACTTTTAAATGACGACCTAATTCTCTACACAAGGTATAAGGGGAACAAATTTAACTTTCCCTTATTTGAACCAAACAAAATAATTAATTAAATAAAAAATAAATACTTTCATGCTTATAGCATGCTCAGGGCGCTATGGTCCAATCTCATTTGTGGACCAGTGGGTGTATCTGGGAGAAGGTTTTCCGTGCTGCCTTTAGGCGCTCAGTAAACAAAACTCTGCTCGAGTTGGGTGTCGAACCTCGAGCCCCCATCATAAGTAGCCAAGCCAAGCGTAATTAGCCTCTCGACCACGCTTACCACATAAATACCAATAATTAATTAACTGATTATTAAATAAAATTTCTTAATGATTCTTGTGTTGTCATGTGCATGAAACAATTTATGCAAAATTTCAATTTTTTATCAAAGATAGGGTATGGGAGAAATATCATACAAAAATTGTAACAGACAAATAGAGTGAGTTGATATAAGCTTTGTAAAAATCAACAACGCATGAGTAAAGCAGTCTAATCAAATCATTTGATTGTTTGCAATGAATTAAAAATACTTACTTCTAAGTTCCATGTTGGGCTAGCTGAGTTCGAGATGACAGAAGTTCTATGTTTTTGGTAATGGTGCTGTGAAATTAAATCTTTTGGATTATGGGGAAGAACCTGAAGCTTAATGTAAGGGTCTGGGTTGAAAAACATCCCTTTTTTAAGATTGCTGGCACGCAGATCTGTCAATAACACAACATCTAAGATATAGTAAATTTCATAATCAAAATATTTCTAAATATTATTATACTTTCTTTTAGGCAAAGCTTTGAACAGTAAAAGAAGAAATTACTTTATTAGTAGCCTTAAAATTAAAAGTATTTGTTATAAAGCCATTACACAATAAAACACAATTTAGCAAAACAATTTAATCAAATGGATCAGTACTAAAGTAAAAGCTAAATAAAGAAACAAAAATAATTTTTACCTTCTATGGTGACAGAATAAAAACCCAGGCCAACTTTTGTTTCCTTCATAGTGGTTAATTGCGATGTCATCTTAAAAAAAAAAAAAAAAAAACTTCTTTAATTCCAGTAAAAACATCCATTTATGCTATCATGTAAAAAGCAAACCAGATTCATTGAGCATATAAAATTACATATTCTGCTGTGAATTTAAAATTTAAAGTAAACAATTTTCGAGGCTTTACTGTAGTATTTTTAAAAATTTGTTTTGGATGATTCTTCTTCTTCTTCTAGCCAGCTTTATTGTTGCTGAGCTGTGAGCTCTTTTGCTTTATTGTTGCTGAGTTGTTTTGGATGATAAAAGCCAAGCTTAAACTTCATTTACACAAAAATGTTCCATAATAATAACTAATGTCTTGCAGTTATCTGATAACTGCAAGGTCATCATGTCCATTACTGAGGCCAATGAAATGAAGGTAAGTTGTGTGTACTTGCTTAATGTTGGCATCAAATCTGTTTTGCTTTTGTTAAACATTAAGTACAAGGGTAAGCAATGTATATAAAAAAAAAATTAACAGATAAAATTATTTTTATTTTTTATACTAATAATTATGTATGTTCTCAAAATATTTTTGTTTTGAACCATCATTCCAAAAGATATCTATCCCATAATTACCTGCAAATCACTGCTAAATAGATTGACAGTTATCAAAGGACTTGTGGCTAGTACTTCTCCACTGTTGCCACTGATGTATTTGAAGCACACGACTGTCTTTACTGTCAATGTCAAACAAACATGAAATCACTAAGTATAGTTTCAAAGCCTAAAATATCAAACAATGATGTAGGTGTTTTTTTTCAAATTCCTGTTGTTTATACTGACATTGTTAAGCATTAGTAGCCAATGTTAGTAATGCTTAACAAATTAATCAATATTATCCCTAGATTACCATTGAATTACATCAACCTACAATCTGAGAACAAGTGTTCAATTGCATCCAAATTCCATATAATGGCTCCTCTAGCGCCTCCACTTGATCCTCTGGTTTTACAGTCCAAAAATTTGCTTGTGTCGGTTTCACCTAGATTGTAGTAAACAAATATCAGTTCCAGAAATATCTCTTCTAGATTGAAAGCCTAGATGTTAACAAAAAAAGTTTATGTTCAATGAAAAGAATGTAGGGGTACAAAATGTTCTATTTAACCATTACATACAAACCCTATTACTTTACAGCATTTCTCTATCAAGTTCATAAGTTCATCTAAAATTCTGCAACTTTAAATATTTTGTTACTGCATATTTAAATAAACAAGCCAAATATGGCTATATTACTGAAACTGGTGTGACATATATTTTGTTATGTATAGTTATAATGTTTTGCTTTGTGTAATGCACACATTTTAAGACAAATTTCCTTATGGATGATAAAGATTATTATTATTATTACTTAATGTTTAAGTTCAAATGACTGATAACAATCAAACACATGACCCTATCAAAATTCTTGCATCAAGATGATCTCGTTTATGGGTTAAATACAGTTGACGTTGTTCAAATAAGGTTTATGCTCAAGGTAAAGTTCCTAAGAATCAAGCATTGTCTCTCTTCTCTGTCATACATACCATAAATAAGTCTTAATTTAAAGCAATATAATCACAAGTAAATAATATTAGCATGGATATACTACAAGTTTTTTTGTCGTTGAGTGCTTTAACTGTTTAGGATGTTTATCAAAATAAATAAAGGAATGACTAGCAGCAGGCAACAGAGCTTTCTACAACACACAACACTTACTTCAAAGCAAACTTAGATCTAAGAGAACAATTTACAAAACCATCATCAGACCAGTAGGTCATATATGCAAGCAAAAGCTATAAGAAGACCTCCCATAATGACAGAAATAAAAAGGAACAGATTACGAAGGGTAGGCCACCTCGAAAGAATGCCAGAGAACAGAGGAGCAAAGATAGTTCACCAGCAAAAAACAAAAGGCAGGTGTCCCAAAGGCAGAATATAAGTATGGTGCCTTGATGATTTACAAAAGCTATAAGTGCGGGCATGGAGACATAAAGCACAGGATATATCAGAATGGAGAGATGTGCTAAAACAGGCCAGGTCTTTCCATGGGCTATAGTGCCACTGGGATGATGATGTTTATCAAAATACTTTGAGTTTGAGTCAAAGCAGTGTTGTGATTTATATTTAAATTAGACACATAGCAACAAAATTTTAAAAAAGTAATCAAGGCACTATGTTACATAAGAATCAACAGTATATTGAACCATCAATATTTTAAACTAATGGGTTATACATCTTATGATGAAATCATCTTAAAAAAATGTTTTCCTATAAAATAATACTTTTAACATTGTTTCTAAATCTAGCAAATTTAATTCATCTATCTATTGGGAATCAGCCCATGTCAACTATTCTATGATTAATGCTTTCTATGAAAGTTGCTTCAAATATTGTTTCTATCATTAGCAAATTATGATTTCCACACATCAACAATATGCAAAGGTGTAGACCACATGATTATGTCATAGAACCCTTGGACGTGGTCCTCAGAATTTCAATATAATGTGGTTTGACTTAAATTTTTTACTTAAAAATACTACCACACCATTCAATAAAAGACAACACTAGTTTAATTACCAGAGTAAAAAAGTCCAATCCAATCTTGGGCACCAACATCTTCCTTGATATCCCACTCAACTCGTACCCGACTAACTTCATTACTCTTTCTTGCACTTCTCAATACAAAGAGAGTTTTATCAACTGAGAGCGTGGACCAAGATTGAGGACTAATCATATTAAGGTTAGAATCACTATTTCTACGTTCTTGAACATGCTCTAGTTCATTCCTAAATGATGCGGCTGATGATCCACGAGGCAGAGATAAATCATCTACTGAATTGTAAGCTGAACTTAATCGTTCAGCTTTAGCCATTACACAGAGGCCAGGAATGAAACAAATGTCTTCAAAATAAAACTACTTTCTAATTGGTACTCTCATTTCATGACATTGTAGGCCTGTAAAATAAAAAGTTAGTTGGGTATTTTAAAAATCATCTGTACATCTACCACACGCTCATAGTAATTGTAAAATAAACATTTGCTGAGTTGTTGTTTTTTATTAATAATATACATTCTCATAACAATATAATAGCTTATATATAGAGATGACTAGCAATACACTATCAGATATTTAGTATGAAAATGACAGCCTAAAGTAGTTGTTTTTACAAAGCTTTACTTTCAACTCAATCTGTCCGGTACAAATCTTGTACACATTATTTCTCCCATTTCCCAATCTCAGAAACTTTGCACAATTATTCATTGCCGAAGACAATATATGAATCAATAAAAAAAAAATTAACCAATTAGTGGTAATTAATTAATTTTGTTTTATACAGAAAAAGAGAAATAAATCTTGCAGTGCTGAGAGATATGCAATAATTATTTAAATTTTTTTAAAGTATTTTTTTTTCTTATTTCAATTTTTTCATCATCATCATTGGCCTCATTCAGTTGTGAAACGACTGGTTCATCTCGAACACATATATATGGCTGTGGAGCCCTATTTTGGAGAGACACTCCCGTCCACATATATTGCATGTCAAGGTGGCTTTCGCTTAACCCTTAAAGGGTACCCTGGGGTACTGGAGCACCCCAGACAAAAAATAAATTGCAAATTCTCAGCCGCTTTTAACCGGAAGTACGTCATCGTTTGTTTACCTTCCTGTCATTATGCTGTGTTTACATGGCTGATAGTGTCGATTTTTTTCCGTTTTCGGTTTTAGCAGGGGAGGGGTCATGGGGTACTCCAGTACCCCAGGGTACCATTAATACTATATGTTTTTTGCTTGATATTTTTTCCAGTTATTTTCTTTTTTTAAATAATTCAGTAGAATATCCGGGTCGTCTCCAAGAAAATTTATAGTTACGCTATATATTTTCTGAATGCTCTAATTCCAACCCTAAAACTACACACAATCTAAGCTGATGAGGACACAGATCTTTTCACTTGCTACTGGTGCCGGTCCCAGTACTCAGAACATTGGTGAAACTGAAGATTCAGATACAGAGACTGAAGGTGAAAATGATATTGATTTGTTACAAGTCTTGAAAGTGCCAGTAAATCTAGCTGGCAAAAACAAGTATAAGTGGAGTGGTTCTGTACCGCTTAGGACACGCATACCACAGCGAAACAAGGTGACTGGTCAACCTGGCAATAAGGGTGAAGCAAGGGACATTTCATCAGGAATATTGGCATGGTCTTTGTTCTTCACTGATGATTTACTGAATGACATTGTGACACACACAAATGCTGAAATAGTAGTGCAGCGTCGCAGGTATGCAAATGACAGGCAGCCGGATAGTGATGATGATGACGATGATGCTGAGGAAGAAGTTCGTCCATCCTTCACCCGTAATGTGGACATTGTTGAACTCAAAGCACTATTAGGCTTGTACTACCTAGCAGGTGTCCTGAATAGGAATGGTGTAACCACTTATGAGCTGTTTGACAAAGACTGTGGAGTTGCATACTTTCGAGCCACTATGCCATAGAAAAGATTCACGTTTTTGACAAATTGTATCCGCTTTGATGACAAAGGTACAAGGCAAGAAAAAAGAGAATGTGATCGACTAGCACCCATTCGAGAGCTATTTGATAAAATTGTGAACACTAGTCAGCAGTTGTATACACCATCAGAATACTGCACAGTCGATGAACAATTGCTAGCTTTCAGAGGACGCTGTCCTTTCAAGATGAACATACCATCAAAACCTGATAAGTATGGAATCAAGATCATGATGATGTGTGATTCGAAGAACTATTACATGTGTAATGCTGAAGTGTATACAGGCAAAGGATCTACACCAGCTAGTGTTTCAGCTACAGAATACTATTCTGTTCAAATGACCACACCCATTCACGGAACGAACCAAAACTGTACCTTCGACAACTGGTTTACATCTATCAATACACCTCGAAAGTTGTACGATGATCATGCAGTGACTATGGTAGGAACCATGAAGAAAAACAAAGCTGAAATCCCTCCTTCCTTTGTGGAACTTCGTGGTAGAGAAAAGAACTCAGCAATGTTTGCATTCAGTGGTGTTCTTACTCTTCTATCATACTGTCCTCCTAAACCTAAAAAGAAGATCGTCATGCTGCTATCGACAATGCACCGACGGGGTGACACGACAGAGACAGTGAGACTACCAGATATGGTTCAGTTCTATAATGAAACAAAATGTGGTGTTGATACGTTTGATCAATTATGCCATCGCTACTCTGTATCCAGACGTACGCGGCGTTGGCCACTAACTGTATTCTACGACCTTCTCAATGCTGTTGGTATCAATTCTATGATACTGCTAAAAGGCTCACATGCAGATGACAAAGAAGCAGTACCAGACAGACGTACCTACCTCAAGACGTTGGCTAAGGCTCTTATCAAACCTCAGATGGAAGCCCGTCTCAGATATCCAAAACTTTCAAAGAACCTGCGCTCGCTCATCAACGGTGTACTCAAGATTGAACCAGCTGAGAGGGCTCAGGCACGTCAGGCAGGTGGACGAGCAGGAAGAGTCGGCAGGTGCTCATTCTGCGATCGATCTAAGGATCGCAAAAGTAAAACAAAGTGTTGCCGCTGTGACAAATTCATATGTGCCAGCCATCAACATACGATCTGTCCAGACTGTGCAGATGACTGACGCATACAGTAAGTAAACTACATGCGGTCATGTGAAAACATTATGACTTTTGTGGTACATGTATTACCTGTAATTCTGTTGAGGCGATAGTGACGTTAAAGTAAAAAAATTAAAGTCGTTTAACTTGTTTTAATTATGTATTTTTAGCGGGGTACTGAGGTACCCAAGGGTACCATTAGTGTTATTTTTTCGCATGGGTACCCTTTAAGGGTTAAAGGTCGAGGAGCTGGAAATTTTCTGTGTGGCACGCTTTTCTTCAAGAATCAAGGCCGATGTTTTCTCGCTTTATATAGCTTTCTTGGTCAGAGTCTCTCTCCAACTAGTGCGGTCTAAAGCTATGTCTTCCCAATATATATATATATTTTTTTTCTCAGTTTTAGTTCATTAATAACTAAAATATCTGTAAAATAAAAATTTAATCCCAAATCAAATTTAAAATTATTACATGGAAATAGCGATGCATGAACTTATTTTAGTCCTTTCCTCAATGAAGACTTAAAAAACAAACAAATATTAGTGGATAGTGTTTATAGCCTTGAAATTCACAATTTACTTTTTAAAATCAATAAGTGGGCTGTTTTTAGATTATTACAAATATATTCTTACCCAGTTTATTTATAAAGCATTGAAGGCATTTATAAGCATACAAGCATAAATATTGTTAATGGGCAATGTAAAAACAAAAACAAAAAACTGCTATAAACTATACTAATGATTGCATACAAGTGAAAAACATTTTAATGCTGTATTAATGTATAATTTCAAAATCTAATAGGTTACTGATTCTGTCTCTAAGGTGAATTTAGTATTCATTCACTACATATTAAAATAGTAATATAAAGTAATAATTTTACTCTAGTTTCTAAAATACACCATGTGTATGGTCAATGTAGGCACCTGTCAATACTATACATCTGATCTTTACTAAGTGTAAATAAGACTAAAAATTACTTTTTTTTTTAACCAAATATAAAATTTCTGACTGGCACTAGGAAACAAATATCTCTAAGGCTAAACCAAGTTAAAAATGTATATAATAAAATAAAATTTTTAGACTTACCTGACATATAAATATAATATATCTTTCTTGTTGCTTTACATTCTTTTCCTGTATTATAAAAACCAAATTCATGTTTTAAATAACTTAATTAAAGAGAATGATTTCTGCCCAAGTCTAGAGCAGATATGAAGAGAATGTGATAAATACAGATGTTTTATGTATAGATGTGATGTCCCTGTAAAATAAACATTGTTGCCTCGTTGAGTTGCCTCCCTTAAGTTATTACAATATATTATATAAATGTAGTAAATTGGTACTTGAAGAAAGAAAATATGTACATTGAGCTGTTTCTGTTTAGGGTTATTTTTAAAAAGTAAAAACAGCACATGAAAAATCAAGCTTGGAAATGAGCAGGCGCCTAGGGACAACCATTGGAATCACTAGGTGTGCTTTTTATATGTTTTCAAAGGATAATAGAATACCTATAATTTATTATAAATTTTCTTATATATATAACAATATTTTAATATTTTTAATAAAGTAATCAGCTTTTATTAGAAACTAAAAATTTAAAAAATAAAGATAACCTTGATCTTTAAATTTAATGATTAGGCCACCCACTAAATGTAGCTGCATAAGTGCAATGCACACATTGCACAATAGTCAATACTGACAATAGGTAGCGGTGGTCCTGTCTCTAGAGTACTCTCTTAGAGTAGTCTAGAGAAACTCAATTCTAGCTTTTGTTATTAACTCAACTAAAAAGACTAAAAAGTAGTCTGTATCATATCTATCATTCTATCTTGACTATCTATTTCTAGAGATCTAGATTATTCTAGATCTAGTTCTACATCTTGGCTATCGAGATCTTAAGAGATCTCTATCTTACTATCAAAAAATCATAATCAAATCACCACAACTATCAGAATCAATAGTAATAATATTTTGACATCCTTACTCTACTGACCTATAAACTGCTAGACTAGCTGCTATACAGTTTTGAAACAGCATGGCTAGACTTCTAAACCCATGGTGTTAGTTGATTGATTGTTGATTTTACATTTTCCAAGCTTCATTTTTTTGATAATCTTAAAGGAGGATTCCTAAGCTTTTGAATGATACCACATTGTCAACAAATGAAAGTCGTGTTTATTTCGAAAATTTACAGTAAAGTCATAGGTAAGAATGATTTTGCATTTACTATGAAAGCAAAGTTGGGATTGTTTTATTGCATTTAGACCTAGATTTATGCTTAAAGTTTGTTATTTCATCATTTTTTTAAATGAAATTTTGTCCTCCAAAATAAAAAAAAACTTACCCTAAAATGTGTTTATCAGTTATAAATGATGCCAAATTAGGCAATTTTTTTAAAAGGGTAAGTCGAGAAATTTTAACTACCATAACAATCTATGACTATATAGTATTAAAATCAATATTTCTATTTTGAGTAGTGTTAGAAATCTTTTTTTTTCTATACTTAGGTACACAAAATATAAAAAGAAATCAGCTTAGTAAGGCAAGTTTGGGCTCATCCTGATTATGTTAAATGAAGTCACTCCATGATGTAGCGACATGTGGCGTCAGAGATTAGCAATTCTCGTTGATAATATGAAGTATATAAATGATTTAAATGCATTGTTTAATGGTTATCTTTGATCAACCTAGCAGAGAGAATGCTATCAAGGTGTTATTTTACATTATATTTTTATAAATATTATAAAGCTGACAAAGTTTCTACCAAACGGCATTCTAGAAAAAGGATCAAAGTCAATTTACAAACAATTGGATTAGCTGTGAATGAATGTTAGCTGTATGTGAGATGAAACAATCAAATTAAAAATCTTTCTAGCTGTGTTCCAAATTTCAAGCTTCTATCTATTATGGTTATTAAGTTATGATGAGATAAAGACAAAAATTCTTTTTTTTTATCACACTAATCACATTTTTTTGGACATTGTATTTTCTTTAGTCCATTTTTCTACACATAAAACGGCATGAATTTGCTCCTATATATTATTATATAACACAGAAAGATAAATTTGTATATATATACATCATTGTTAACCTCTCAGCAAGCTCTACATAACTTGATAGTTTCTGTTGTTTTATATACATATGTGGTTTATTTTGAATTTTTTGTCAAAGTACCTAACTATGTCATAATGTCTGAAGTCTGATCATATTTTAATATTATGTCATAATCATTTAAATTAAATCATACTCAGTCTCAGTGACAGTTGAGTATAAGTATATAATAGACTGACTGTCACTGAGTAGTCAGTGGTGCCAGTGTCATGGTGTCAGTACTGTCACTAGACAGTAGATGTGAGTAGACTAGTCAAGTTTCAAGTTATACAAAACCTCTAGATTCTAGATAATGTAATCTCTGATAGATTCTAGATCTAGAATCAAAATTGTATTCATGAATTCATCATAATCATGATAACCATGAACACAATCCAATCTGTAGAGTGAAGTGTAGACAAGACAGAAAATATTAAAAAATCCTTCAAAATCGAGAGCCACCGCGCCCCAATTCAAAACACATACACAAACAAAAAGATTAGAATACGCAATGCACTAACCACAACATGAAATTCATCAAAAATATTAAGATCTACTCTGCATCGTGACTCGTGTACTTTTTTGTGAAAACATATCCGTTTACAGTTGTAATATTATTCTTCTTTGGTAAGAATTCTTCCTGTTTCTGTTGCCATCTTGGGCTATTGCCTCTTTACCTAACAGTTTCGCATTTTAAATTTTCGTTTAATTGTGGGAATAATAAAAAAAATGTATTATATTATAATAAATTGTTTTACAGATATATTTATCTCATATCAAGAGCTATATCGAGTCATGAAATGTTATTGCCTGTATTATTAATGCACCTAAGTAAATTAGGCTTAATACAGATAGGATGATTATAAATTAATATAGCCAACCGGCATTTTATACCACTTATGAAATACAGACGTTACTTTTAATCCTCCTCAGTTCCCTCAGATGTATCGCATTTGGCAACAAAAATTAGCGGAACAGTTGCAAGGGTGAGCGACCGGATACTTGAGAATATGGTCAATATGATTGAAGATAAGACAAAAGTAATTTATTTGGCACTCAAATCAACATGACAAAAGTAGAGATCACAGATTCCCTTATTCATCAAGAACTGCCAGGTTCTTTTTGTCCAAGTAGTTCGCAATCTTGGAGTTTTATTTCACCCATACTTAAGCCAGCTCTGCAAAGGTTTTTATCTGCAGCTGCGCAGATTTAGCAAGAGTCAACAAAAAAGGTAGCTGTGGCATTCATAATTCCTACTCTCCCCTCCTTGACTACGTCATTGCCATTCTAAATCTTTAAGCTGCATCGAACTCAGAACAATGCTCCAAGAACAGTCCTCCGAAAACCAGGTCGTGATTCTGCTGCTGCTCTCTTACGTGCACTCCACTGACTTCTAGAAAATGAAAAAAAAAAGCAGAAAAACATAGTGGCCTCACTTGGTCATCAGTGCATCTACACCAAAGAAATACCCTTGTAACTTATAGTGAGCTGGTCACACCATATTTTTCTCTGATAGCCATGCGCTCCATGGACTCTTCTAGCCGTGAAGCGTATATCCCTCAAAAGTTATGGTTTGTGGACATTTTCAGTGCATGGGCCAACGGTTTGGAACACGCTGCGCCCATTGATCTCAAAGAGCATACTATAGCTATTGTTTCCATAGTCGCTTATTATAATATACAAACTTAGATTTTCATTTTTTTTTTTTCCATTTCAGTTCTCCTTTTATTGTGGGATAGTGGTACGGCGATGTCAATAACGGTTGCGTATTTTTCTTTTTTGTTGATAAACATTAAATCTGGGTGATTGAAATCCCTCGTTTGTCAGTCAAAATAGGTCTATTCAGGGGCGACTGGCTATATATGGGCAAATCCTTGTGGGCCGGCACCAAATGGGTCGCGTGAGCAGAAAAACATTTTTTTTAAATGCAGACAATTTCAAAAAAAAAAAAAAGTGACAGCAATTCAACAAGAATATCAAAAACTTTACACTATACAAAACGTTAGACCATGTACAAGCGGCATGGGCTTCAACACTGCTTTGATATCTTCGAGGTTATGTTAAGCCTAATCGTTTTGCTGGTCGGAATGAACGTTTGATGGCACTCCCATTTGTTTTTGCTCCTTCCCTCCCCCGTCTTTTGATGGTTCCATTGACAGTGTTACAGAAAAAGAGAGACGAGCTAGAGGTTAAGTAATACCTAAACATCGATATACAAAGCCGCAAACCACCCAATTTATATAGACCTATATTCACAGCTCCAAGTGGGTAGGCATATATAGTAGATTTCTTCTTTCTGTCATTTGTAAAAAAAAAAAAAAAAGTAACCTTTAATAACATAGATCTAAAAATACTACACTTATAAGGTTTGCAAAAAAAATTATAAAAAATAAAAAAAAATTATTGTAGACCTATAAAAAAAACAAAAACAAATCTAGGTCTAAATTCAAAATTTTTGCTTTTGTTATTGCTTAATTAAGCCTGGTGCGAATTCATTAATGGAAATTCTTATAATAATGATCTGGTTTTATATAGCGATACCACATCCTATATTTAATGAAAGGAGATTTATATATTTATATTTTTATTACAAGATCATGGTATCATGTAGCAAACCAGTGTAGGCCTATGTCATTAAATATGTTAAACATGGGCGTCATCATCATCATCAAACTCCATTTGAGTGAGGGCTTTAGAGGCTTAAATCCTCACTTGCAAAAGTCCTGGACAGAAACCCTGCTGTCTTGCGTGGTGCGTATATGTCACCATACAGGTCGAGAATTTTTAGTTTCCCAGACTTGTCGATGCGGAGATCAGCAAGTTAGTGGCAGTCAAACAGAATATGAGGCGCAGTTTTCTCTTTTTCCCCGCAGCGGGGGCACCGTGAATCGATATTTGGCCATAGCCGTGAGAAAAATGAGCCAACAGGACAGTGGCCTGTCCTGCACTATGCAATAATAGCTTGCTCAGGCCTGGACAGTCTCCACCACGGGGAAGTGCGGTCAGGGCGCCTCATGCGCTCCCAGACTCCACGGGCATTTTGGGACTTGTCATTGCACTCAAACCACTTTTCCATTTCTGTTTTTTGAATTATAGCCAGGGCATGATGAAAACTTACAGCCTGTTCAATTGGTGGAATTTGCCCTCCCTGGTGGGCCAAGGAGTCTGCAATAGTGTTGCCAGTCATACCTATGTGAATCGGTACCCACTGTATTATTAAATATTGTTAAATATATTTCTTTAATGTAACTATGCTATCAAGTGGTATCAAGTATTCTTCCATCGTATAAGTACAACATGTAACCCGCCCCATTTCCAAAAAAAAAAAAAAAAAAAAGAGGAGAGAGGATTGGCGTAATTTTTTGTGCCTCAGGCTCATCGTGTGACTGGTAAGGCATATTTGAGCCCTGAAAAAAAAACGGCTACAAACTGAGCTTGCAATAGATACTTGATGCCCAGTGCGCAGCTCATTTTAATGTCCTCTTACTTGTGACACGTGACACCCTAATGCAGAACAATGTCCGGTTGCCCCACCCCTCCATCTTGGGGAGTGGAGCCCCGGTGCCAAGCGTTTTCCTGCATTCTACGCATCAGGAAACAAGCCTTCTACAGCGCAAAATTCATCATATAAACGGATGTCACGTGACGACACTGATATGTGAGGAACATTAATTCGAAGCACATGTTGATAATGTATGTTTTGTATTGGGCTTTATCATCGTAAAAGCATCTTCATGCTAACGCACCATGTATTAAACTTGTTTATTTCACGCAATAGAAAAATTCTGACAAGAATAGAGGGTTAGATTACGTTAGAATCGAGTTAGCATAGTTAAGTCTAATTTTAGGCTATTAGGTCAAAATTTAAATAGGGATGTAAATAAAACATAATTAGTCCTTTGAATAAAAAATGATTTTCTTCGCGCCCTCTAGTGGTCCGCGCACCACTTTTTAAGAAACGCGTTGTATTTATTGATAAAGTACTAAAAATCAATTTTAAGGAAATATAGATCTATATGTACATGTAATAGAAACTAATTTTATTAGCCAAATAAGTGAGCTTTAAAAATTTATCTTCGTACATCGCGTGGTGACTGAGGGGTAAAGCGATTGACTTCCGAACAGGAGTCCTGGGTTAGAATCCTCGTGAAGTCTGGTATTTTTACTTTTTACTTACGTTTACCCAGCTCTTATGGGTACCTGACATTAGTTGTGGAAAATAAAGATGGTTGGTCGTTGTGCTGGACACATGACACTCTCGTTAACCGTAGGCCACAGAAACAGATGACTTTTAATTCAACTACCACATAGATCACAAGATCTGAAACGGGAACTTTAAATAGCAAATAGTATTTGATAGACTAAAGTAGGGAACGTTTTGCTCACATGTAGCACATTTACCGCGACTGTCAGAAATATTTAGATAGCAAATGATACAGTCTGAAATCAGCGGCATCGCAGGCTTTGCCAGAATGTAGCACTGTGTGTCTCCGGCTCTTGATTTTTTTTCCTAGAGCTGACTCGAGGCCTGAAGCCTTTCTCATATTTAGATATAGCAGCAAGCCAGCAGAGGTTTGAATTCAGATTTGTTTCTCTTAGGTGGGTGGTTATTCTTACGACCCCCTTCTGCCCGAAGCTTATTAGTTTCTCCTGCTAGTGATAACAGTTAAACTGACACAAGATAGGCTTATTATCTTATTATAAAGTTGACGTTACTTTAAAAAAAGAAGATGATTACGTCCTACTCGTGTCCCTAGGTCAATGTAGTCATGCATGTTAATCCATGGGCGTTATCAGGAGGAGGTCTTGGAGATTCAACCCTCATGGAATTGGGTGACTGTAGTTTGCTTTAGATTTTCTATCAAAAAGGGAAGTTTTGTCGTCAAAACCAATTGTTGGCGGTTTTTTAAACTAATATATATATATATATATATATATAAAAAAACAAAAAACTTAGCTACTTTTGTAAAATTTGTTGACGGTAGTTCGCTTTAGAATAATATTGAAGAGTTTTTTTAACCTTAAATTTTTCTGTAGGGGTTTTTAAAGTCAAAACCATTTAGAGGGGTTTAAACTTAGAGCCCTCTGGAGGGGGTTTTAAACACAAAACACCTCATGGCCACGCTCATAGTATTTGGTGACGAATGCTATAGTCTTATATTGAAGAGGGGGTTTTATCATTTTAAAAAAATTCGGAGGGCGTTTTAAACTCAAAATCCCCCTTGGCTACGCTCATGGACTTTTGTGACTATAGTTTGTAATTTTTTTTATATAGAAGAAAAGGGGTTTTAACCTCAAAACCCCCTGAAAGGAGGGGGGGGGGGGGGAGTAACTCAAACCCACTTTGGATGCGCTAGGGAAAATGATGGTTTAATATTAAAATCTAACCTAAAAAAAAAAAAAAAAAAAAAAAAAAAAAAAGCAAAGTCAAAATCAGTTATAAAATTCCACCCACCCCCTTTGAGGAAAATTTCATTTCGGGGTGGGAGGGTTGAACCCCAACTCCCTGGCTACGCCCATGAAGTGGACACAATTTATAATCACTGCACCTACAAAAAGAAATGCTCTTGTCCCTTAGTAAATTCATCACTTGATATGACCCTCTTAAATAATGTGGCTTTGCTGCTGATACGGTTCGCAAACAATATTTTTTTTACCTCCTTTAATTTAGCAGCTATCCTGATCAGAAATGAAGAGAAAAGCTTGTCAAATTTTTAGTTTACGTCGATCATCTAGCTTATCTTGGTCATTTTATTTTTTTCAATATTTGTAGAGGAAGATTGTGACAGTGAGTCGTGTCTAACAATATGGCCAAACCAGCTCAATGTTCTCCTCGCTACAGTATTAAGGAGCGATCCTCCTTGTTTGCCAGCCAAAGTGTTGATTTGTTAATGTGCAAACTATTTTAGGTTTTGTTTTCCGAGATCTAATAGCGGATTTAAAATGCATTCTCGGCGCCTTCATTGGCACTCGAATATGCAAGAATGGACTACAAAGTGGACACATTTTATCATAATTGCACCTACAACAAAGAAATGTTCTTGTCCCTTAGTAAATTCATCACTTGATATGTCCCTCAGGAAGCCCAGCGCTCCGTAGATTCAACGTCTCTAGTTGTGCCTCGCTTCTCTCTCATAAAATACATTTCGCCGGCTTTATTAGTATTAAAGGTATGTAACGCGTTTTCCAATACGTATCTGAAAATGGGGGATATATATATGAGTTGGAGTTCACAATATTTTAGGTAAACTTCTACAGGCTGGAGAGAAAACCATTAAACACGCATTTTTTAAAAAAAGATTTGCAACAAGATCTGGCAGTCAGAAGAAGCCCTTTACAAAACCACTCGTGATTACCCTTCCAATAAAAGGCAATTTGCAACTTTGTCAAAACTACTACTGCACCATCGGACTCATAAAACATCCCTGCAAAGTCCTGTTAAAAATTATATTAAACCTGCTCAAACTGATATCAATGCTCATGAATAGAGATTCTTTACAAGAGTAAAGACTGACAGGAATGGAGAAAGACCGTTTAAAGATCTTGTGTTGTGCCCCAACTGTCCCTCAGACTAAGCGTTCATAAATAAGCAAACATATGCCTGTGGGCCAACTCCGTTTAGCTGAAAAGTTTTATCCTGTCAGCCACAACCTTTGTAATAATAATTTCAAATAACAATTTCACCCATAATGTAAACATTTAGGTTGATTTGGAATCAGTTTGGACCCCAAAATATGGGCCTTACATTACCGGAAATAGTTGTACAATATGTATGTATATATATATATAGATCTCTCTCTATTTATATTTCAAAATGTTATGCTAAGACGTAGATGTAAGTACGCGGGTTCATTTAACTTTTAAGTCCAGACTACAGCTAGATAGATCTATAGATCTAGATTATTCGAGATCTAGACTCTAGTTATTTTATTAAGAAATTAGAGTAATAAGAGATATAGTCTAGATTCTCTAGATATAGTATCATATTGATCGGAGTTTGATTTTATAATTATCATATTTTTTATTTATTATATTTAATTTATACTATTTATATAGTATATATATTAATTATTAGATCTATATATGAATATTATATTTATTTATATAGATTTAAGATTAGACTTTGATCTAGAATCTAGATCTACATCTAGATATCTAAACTTAAGACTTAGAATGATCTATGGTCAATCCGCTAATTACCCTTTATTAGGTGATAAACACAGTAAACTTTACATCGAAGGCCCCTAGTTTTTCAGTTCAATTATTTGGCAGCTGTCTATCTGCATGTATGATGACGTATTGATGTGACCTCACCTGCTCGTGCGCGCTCTACTAGCAGAGCGCGCCGGTCACTGCCCCTCTCTCTCTCCTCTTTTAGTACGGTAAATCTTAGATCTATGTAATATAGATTTAGACTTTTTTGTACAAATTATTCTTGGAATAATATTAATATTTAGATGGTATTTTATGTGTTTAATTGGGGAATTTTAATTAATATATTATTAATTATTTATAGACCTAAGTATCTTTGCTAAAAAAGTAATATTATAAATCTAATCGTGTGTTAACTGTTTTGTTTATTAAATAATATCTAAAGATAATATGCCATATTTTAGAAGAAACATGTATTCTTATTTTGCTACTTTAAAAATAATTATAATTATTAAATATGCAAACAAAAAAATGTGTATTTTGTATATTTCTAGGTTTGCGGAAATATAGGCACAGGGTTGACGTACTGCCGTAAATCCATAACTGGATTTTTATATTACGAGTACGCTACAAATGGACATTTTGTTAACCATGACGAGGTTGCCGACCGTAATATGTCTCCTTCTGTCTTGAAAGACAAAGTATGTAAATAATGTACTCACATTAAAAACTAGTTTGGGTTTCTTTTTGAGTCCACGAACAATCGGATCTTACTAAGTAAGCCGATTCCAAAGCGGCAAAGTTAGCCTCTGTTCGTGTATCTGAATGCTCCTGTTTTAGGGCTATCTAACAGGGCTGCTTTCTTTTGCATCCCCTTCTTTATGGCAACTTCATTTCTTTCGCTATCGGCGAGGTTCGTACCAGCACGCTCAGTTTGTTCTGTTGTTCATCTTGCGTGATGTTCTCAAACTATTTGTTTATACCTGTAGTCCTCAGAGTTCACTTGCAGACATCTTGTAAATCTTGTACGTTTCTTGGATCTCCACAAGCTCAGCATACAGGATGTTCTCAGGAATTCTTTCATCTGGCATGTGGGTGACATATCCGATCCAACTTGGTCTACTGTGTCAAAAAAGGATTGATACATTGTGTATTGTCCAGTTTCAAAACTCCTTATTTGAAAAACGATCCTCCAAGAATTACACATTATGGACTTGAGCACACAGGCAGTAGTCCGGATGCTGTCTAAGCGGGCTCAGAGAGCACTTATAGGATGGGAAGCGCATGGACTACGGATAATAACAGCCTCATTCCATTCAGTGAAGAAGAGGATTAACTTAGATATTGTCACGTATTACGAATTGAATTCTACATTTAAATGGCTTGCCTAGGGGAACGTGACAATAAAAAAAGGTAGTTGTGTCACTTATCTTAAGTCTGAATTTAATCAAAGACTTACAATGAATAACAAAAAAAAAAAAAAAAATGACACAAGAAATCGGAAGGTAAAATATCAACTTAATGTTTAATATAATATAACTCAATACAGAATTGATGGGTTGACCAAAACCCTTTTACAAAAATGGCATGTAAAAATATTACAATACCAGAGTTTGAAAATATAATTACAAATACAAGCAAGGCCTTGAAAAAAGAAAAAATCTTAACTTACACTATCGATTGGTATACCACGCACGGGTCACGCAATGTCTCCGCTATTCTGTCTCACGGCTGTCTCCGTATGTCTGTCTGTCAACGTTACGCGAGCGGTCTTTATATAATCTACCGCGCGTCGATATCAAGACAAATCTAGTAATTTCTAGAACAGAATAAGTCATCAACACCCAGATCTAGAACGCTCTTCAAAGAGACAGAAGAAAAGAAAAAAAAAAACCACCCTCCTTTCAACCAGAGGTACACACATAGGTCAAGGACCGGTCACTGTCTGTGTGGCTTGACTCGCCGTGAAAAATAAAATAAAAAAACAGACAACCTACAGGTCAAGAAAAAAAAATAGTATCTAGGTAACAATGCCTAGATACGTAACACCTCCCTCCTAAAAATAAAAAGTTTACATTTCCACGAAATGGAAATCTTTTTAGAATAATTACAAAAATGATATTTACATTACAGAATGTATTTATCATAATATATATAAAAAAAATATATACATCAAAATACTTTTTACAATCTAGATAAGGCATCGGCGATAACATTTTCGCTGCCTTTTATGTGTTTAAGATCTAGGTTGTACTCTTGTAAAAATAAACTCCACCTGAGAAGTCGTTGATTCTTGCCAGACATTTTGTGGATAAATGTAAGGGGATTGTGGTCAGTAAATACAACCAGTGGCCATCTGGACCCACTGATATAAAAATCAAAGTGTTGTATAGAAAGAATCAACCCAAGACATTCTTTTTCCACAGTAGAATAATTTCTTTGATGTCTATTAAATTTCTTGGAAAAGAAACAAATAGGATGCTCTACTTGGAAATTATCTTCTTGGTAAAGGACTGACCCAACACCTGTGTCACTGGCGTCAATAGCTAACCTAAAAGGTTTTCCGAAGTCAGGAGCCATCAAAATGGGGGAGCTAGATAATATCTGCTTAATTTGGTTAAAGGCTTTCTGACATTCATCCGTCCAAGTAAATCGGACGTTCTTTCTCAGGAGGTTTGTTAAAGGACTGGCAATGACAGAAAAATTTTCGCAAAACTTTCTATAATATCCAGACATTCCCAAAAATCTTCGGAGTTGTTTCCGATCAGCAGGAATAGGGAAAGCTTGGATAGCTTCTACTTTGGCCATTACAGGTTTCACCTGGCCTTGTCCTACAATATGGCCTAAGTATTGGATGGAAGCCTGGCAAAAATCACTCTTACTCAGGTTTACAGTAATTTTTGCATGTAAAAGTTTAGTAAAAAGACAATGCAGTTGTTTACAATGGCTAGAAAAATCTTGGCTAAAAATTACTACATCATCTATGTATGCGTGGCAATTCTCCATGTCAGCAAGCAGGGCATTTATCATTCTCTGGAAAGTGGCAGGAGCATTCTTCATGCTAAATGGCATCACTTTGTATTGGTACAGACCATCAGGGGTGACAAAGGCGGAGATTTCCTTTGCCCTATCAGTCAGGGGAACCTGCCAATAACCTGAAAGTAGGTCTATTTTGGTGATGTACTTAGCGTCACCAATACGATCTATGAGATCGTCTATCCTAGGGATAGGAAACGAATCGGTCTTTGTTACAGCATTTACCTTACGGTAGTCTGTACAAAAACGATAAGTCTTGTCCTGTTTAGGTATCAAGACACATGGGGAGCTCCAGCTACTGGAACTTGGTTCAATGAGGTCATTTTCAAGCATATACTTGATTTCTGACCTAAGTATGGCAAGTTTTTCAGGGTTGACCCTGTAAGGATGCTGCTTGACTGGAGTAGTCTTGCCAACATCTACATCATGCATTATAACATTAGTCTGTTTTGGTACATCAGAAAAAATGTCATTAAATTCATTAATGAGTTTCATGATAACTGGCCTTTCTGTCGAAGACAGATGAGACAGTTTTACATCCAAATTCTGTAATACAAAAGAATTAGGTATTTTGTATTGTCCAAATTTCTCCTTTACAATATCATCATCAATAGGAGAAACATGGCTATTTGAACAACTTTTGACTGTATTTAAAACACAATTACTCTTCTCTGAGTGATCTGGCCGCGATACATAAGGCTTCAGCATGTTTATATGACATAGCTGAGTCTTTTTCCTACGGTCAGGGGTTTTGATTGTGTAATTGAGGTCACTAATTTTGGTCTCAATTTCATAGGGACCAAAATATCTGGCTTGCAAGGGTTGACCTGGTATGGGCAAAAATACAAGCACCTTATCCCCGGGAGAAAATTCTCTAACACGGGCCTTTCTATCATACCAGTGTTTCATGCTGGATTGGGTGTTTTGTAAGTTATTTTTGGCCAGAACACAAGCATCATAAAGTCTAGTTTTAAACTTACTTACATAGTCTAAAAGTCCTTCAGTGGCTGTTGGTGACAACAAAGTCTCTTTTATACATTTCAAGGGACCGCGCACCGAATGGCCAAAGACTAAGTCAAAAGGGCTGAATCCCAACGATTCCTGGACGGATTCACGGGTTGCAAACAGCAGCATGTGGATTCCTTCGTCCCAGTCTTTTTCGTGCTCAAAGCAATAGGTTCGGATCATGTTCTTGAGAGTCTGATGGAATCGCTCAAGAGCGCCTTGCGACTCGGCATGATACGCACTCGACATGCAGTGTTTGATGCCCAACTGAGTCATGACTTGCTTGAAAAGATTGGCCGTGAAATTCGTTCCTTGGTCCGATTGGATGGACTTTGGTAGACCAAATAGAGTAAAGAACTTGATTAAGGCCTTTACAATGTTTGATGCTTTTATGTTCCTTAGAGGAATAGCCTCAGGAAAACGAGTTGAAGCACACATAATGGTCAACAGGTATTGATTGCCAGCTTTTGTCCTTGGGAGAGGACCAACACAGTCAATAAGTACTCTGCTGAACGGTTCTTCAAAGGCTGGAATCGGCTTCAGAGGAGCAACAGGGATCTTTTGATTTGGCTTGCCAACCATCTGACAGGCATGACAGGATCGGCAGTACTGGATGACATCTTTCTTCAAACGTGGCCAGAAGAAGTGTGACATAATCTTGTGGTATGTCTTGTGGATGCCGAGATGACCTGACATTGGTGTGTCATGAGCCAGATTCATGATGTACGCTCGGTATCTTTCTGGTAACACGATTTGATGGCATATTCTCCATTCTTCTTCGTTGGATGCGTCTGGAGGTTTCCATTTCCTGAAGAGCATATCATCTTGGATGTAGTAGCACGTTGATGCTAGCTCTGCCTCTTGTGATGTCATTGCGGTTTCTCGAAGTTTGGCGAGCTCTGGATCCTTCTTTTGGTCCTCAATCAACTGTTTTCGAGTTGATGCCGGCTTTTCAGAATTTGGCGTTGGTTCTTCTTCAAGAGAAGCAAAGAATGTGGTGCTCAAGTCCACATCATCGTGGTTACTGTTGGCCTTGATGACGTTCTCTTCTTGAGATGCTTTCAACCTCATTGCCCTTGTTACTGCACACGCTGGATATAACTCTAGGTCTTCCTCGGGTGTGGCAGATAAGTCGGGTGTTTGAGTGACGATGGGTTCGGCTATCACCTTTCCACCTGCTAAGTCATTGCCTAACAGCAACGAGATGCCTTCCAATGGTAATGTTGGTCGGACACCTACAACAACCGGTCCAGTAATGAGATTTGACTTTATGTCGATTAGATGTAGAGGCACATCTATACATCCAAGCTCTACGCCTCGTAACAGGATGCTCTTCCCAGTCGATGATGATTTTGACAAGGGCAAGATACCCTCTAAAAGTAGCGATTGTGAGGCACCTGTGTCTCTCAAAATGGTGATAGGTCGTAGACTTGTAGAATCACCGGGTAGTGATACGAATCCTTCCGAAATGAAAGGCTTAAAATCCTCTAATAAAACATCAATTTTGGTTGATGCAGACTGGACTTGGGTCGAACTCTCGCTGGAGTCATTGACAGCTCTAGGAGACGCAGTGGAGAAACTCTTTCTTGAGTCAGTAGAACATCTTTTGGATGTATTTGGAGAACTCTTGATGGAGTCATTGGAACATCGGGGTGATGTCTTATGGGAACTCTTGATAGAGTCATGGGAACATCGGGATGATGTATTATGGGAACTCTGGATAGAGTCATTGGAACATCGGGGTGATGTATTATGGGAACTCTGGATAGAGTCATTGGAACATCGGGGTGATGTATTATGGGAACTCTGGATAGAGTCATGGGAACATCGGGGTGATGTACTAGGTAAACTCTTGTTTGAGTCACTGGAACATCGGCTTGATGTATTTGAAAAACTCTTGTTTGAGTCATTGGAACATCGGCTTGATGTATTTGAAAAACTCTTGTTTGAGTCATTGGAACATCGGCTTGATGTATTTGAAAAACTCTTGTTTGAGTCATAGGAACATCGGCTTGATGTATTTGAAAAACTCTTGTTTGAGTCATTGGAACATCGTGGAGACATTTTCGGAGAGTCTTGTACAGTCAATACATTTGAAACAGGTGGTGTCGAGGTATTCTTGATATGACTTGATGATGAGGGAGTAAACCTCGACGACCACTGTACTGTGCAAGCGCTGACTTTTGAAGGAGCTTTTTCGTTTCTCCTCCTCAATTTCCAGCAATCGTCAATTTTATGGCCTTCTCGTTTGCAGTAGGAACAAGTAGCTTTACTTGTAGTAGGTTTTCTGTCATTTGTACTGCTGTTCTTGATGGAGTTGCTAGTAGTGGACTCAGGCTGTTTGACTTGTTTTGGCTTGACATCCGTCGTATACTTGGCAAATTGATGTGATATTATATAATCGTCTGCCAACACTGCAGCCTTGTGCACATCTTCCTCGCCACGATCAGCTATATGCGTACGGACGTCCAGCCGCACACAACTCTTGAACTCTTCCATCAGCATTAGGTTCTTGAATTTTGCAAAGTCGGTGCCGATTTCCCTGGAAGTGAGCCATTTCTCAAAGCGTCGCTCCTTTTCCCGCAGGAATTCTACATGGGTTTGACCATCCGATTTGCGACAATCCCTGAACTGCTTTCGGTAAGCTTCCGGAACAAGTTCATATGCCTTAAGAATTAAGGCCTTAACAACATTATAATCTTTTTGTTGTTCAATGGTCAAAGAACAAAATACCTCTGCAGCTCTACCAGTCAAAACTGTTAGCAGCAAAGTGGGCCACAAAGTTTCAGGTACATTAAAATTTTTCACAGCAAGTTCAAATTGTGGAAAATAATTGTCAATTGTGGCTTCATTAAAGCGTGGAATTATTTTCAAAAATTTTGTTGCTTCAGCAGTATGACTGGCAGGGGAAGAATCTGGTCTTACATTAGCAGCTAACTCTAATTTTTTTAACTCTATTTGTAATTTCATTTCCATTTCTTTCTGCTCTCTAGCCGCTGCAAGCTCTAATTCTTTTTGTTTAATTTCTCTCTGCTCTCTAGCCGCTGCAAGCTCTAATTCTTTTTGTTTAATTTCTTTCTGCTCTCTAGCCGCTGCAAGCTCTAATTCTTTTTGTTTAATTTCTTTCTGGGCTTCTATTTCCATTTGTTTTAATTTTATCTGAAGTTCTAAATCTGATTTACCCTCATCGGGTCTAAGGGTCTCTAAAAGGTCTTCAGAAAACACTTCCTCGTCTACATAATGGATTACAATGTTATCTCTGATTTCTTGTTTAAGGGCATTTGATTTTATTTTTAACCCTAACTGTTTAGAAATAAGGACCAGTTCCTTCCTAGTACAAGCATCAAGCTCTTCCACAGAGGGATTTGCAAGAAAAACCTGAATATCCATGACTAACTAACAACTATTACAAGCAAAAAAAAAAAATGTATACAATGTAAATATACAGTACGAAATCAGTACAACAAAAAACCTTAAGAGAGTTTGGTCAATACTATTGATACTTTACTTCCGACTCTTTGACACAAAAAAAAATTTTTTTTTTTTTTTAAAGTCAACTTCGCCTTTACAAAATTACTCAAGTAAGACGAAAATAGGTTCAGAAAAATATCCCGGACGAAAGCCCTCAAACTTCTTTTGTCACCTATTACGAATTGAATTCTACATTTAAATGGCTTGCCTAGGGGAACGTGACAATAAAAAAAGGTAGTTGTGTCACTTATCTTAAGTCTGAATTTAATCAAAGACTTACAATGAATAACAAAAAAAAAAAAAAAAATGACACAAGAAATCGGAAGGTAAAATATCAACTTAATGTTTAATATAATATAACTCAATACAGAATTGATGGGTTGACCAAAACCCTTTTACAAAAATGGCATGTAAAAATATTACAATACCAGAGTTTGAAAATATAATTACAAATACAAGCAAGGCCTTGAAAAAAGAAAAAATCTTAACTTACACTATCGATTGGTATACCACGCACGGGTCACGCAATGTCTCCGCTATTCTGTCTCACGGCTGTCTCCGTATGTCTGTCTGTCAACGTTACGCGAGCGGTCTTTATATAATCTACCGCGCGTCGATATCAAGACAAATCTAGTAATTTCTAGAACAGAATAAGTCATCAACACCCAGATCTAGAACGCTCTTCAAAGAGACAGAAGAAAAGAAAAAAAAAAACCACCCTCCTTTCAACCAGAGGTACACACATAGGTCAAGGACCGGTCACTGTCTGTGTGGCTTGACTCGCCGTGAAAAATAAAATAAAAAAACAGACAACCTACAGGTCAAGAAAAAAAAATAGTATCTAGGTAACAATGCCTAGATACGTAACAATATTGTCTTAACAACAAATGACAGTGAAGAGGAAGATAATATTTACAACAGACTGACTACCATCATACTCGACAGACTTAAAAAGAGAAAGATAGGGACGGCCCAGGAATATATGGTGCTGCAATTTGGAAGCAGATGGGCAAGACGTGGAGACAGTTTGAGAGACTCGCCCAGAACCGAGACGCCTTGAAGAAGCTGGCTGGTGGCCTATGTCCCATAAGGGACCACAGACAGAGATGAGATGATGATTGCCAACCATGTACATCTAATAATAGGCTTGCAATTCTTTGCACTATAAAAGGTTTGAATATTAGAAAGTTCTTCACCGATGTACGAGTCAAAACGTTGATTTGGAATAAATAGATAAAAAATACAAGCAAGAGCATTATGAATCAACCGAATTTGCTGGGTATATTGGTGGTGAAACGCAGATATCTCAGGCCCTGTTCAGTCACGGTGAAAGACGGGCATTTGAATACTTTTGTCCAAGCATATGGAATAAGAAAAGTGCCTTTATTGGCTTCAACAGACTGTAGATGAGAGGCTCAGAGAAGAACTAGCAGGCTTCCAAAGAGGCAGAACATGTGCAGTGCAGATCTTCGTTTTACAAATATCATAGAACAAAGTATTGAGAACCAATAACGGCTAACTATCAGTTTTGTAAACTTTAAGAAAGCGTTTGATAGTGTCCACCGAGAATCAGTATGGAAAATAGCTAGAGAATACAGCATCCCAGAAAAATTCGTCCAGATCCTACGACACCTATACAGTCAGTCTAGTTGCTTTAAAACAGAAGAATGAACAACAGTTTTTTAGTATCGAGACAGGTGTGCTAATTATCTCCCTTCCTTTTATTCCTAGCCTGTGGTTCAGTCTGGGATATAGGACACCAGCCAGCTGTCTCTTGTCCTTCTTGGCATCTGCATCAAAATCTCGGCGCCATATATTTCTGGGCCATCTCTCTTTCTCTTTCCTTGGAGGTTCCAGATGAGGACCTGTCTTGTGACGTTGAATGCAGGATTGCAAAGAGTGTGGCATATTCATCGCTAACTTCCCGTAACCAGTCTAACTTGACTCGCTGATTCTTAAGATGACGAGGTTGATGTTTCTCATCTTTGCTGCCACTTGCAGTTTTCTCAGTCTCGTAAATGGTCCTGACGTTCCATGTACTGATGGTGGTGAAGGTCGGATAATCCTGGCGTCGAACAGCTGGAGATCCATCTTCTTCCAGGTCTGCTTTTTGGTTTTTCAAGTTCTTTATTGTTTAGGTCAAGTGACCCTAGCATCATATAAGTAGATAAAATTTTTACGGAATAGGCTACTTCCGAATATTTGAGATTTTCTCTACTCCTTGACTAAGCTAAGCCGAAATAAACTAATATACATGTCCGAAAATCTCTATAAAATGTTTACAAAGCTGTGCGTTTTCTAGTTTGTGAACCTAGTATAAAATGCAAAGGTTTATAGGCACCAACTAAATTAGGTAACTTTTGGTGTGCTTGGAGTGAATGGAAAAATTCCAATCAAGCAGTGCGCGGGGACCTGGGCGGGTGTCTTGTGGGGGGGGGGGGGGGGCTCTGAGCCGTAAGGGTAAACTACAGGGTGCGTCAAAAAAATGTATACACACTTTGAACTGTCATAGACAATTTATTTCCCGTTCTACAATGCTAAATTTCAGCACATGGAAAGCTTAATGTCTAATTAGAAAAATAAATGTAAAGGTGGTTCTGTACCACACACAGTACCGGAGTGGCAAGGAAGTAACTGCAACATGGCAGACGTACTTTTGAGTTTTGAAGAGCGGAAGTAGATAATAATGTGGTATTGAAAGTTTGAGAATGTTGCTGCGGTTCGAAGACAGTGGAGACGTGAGTATGGTGCAGAACCACCTTTAAGGTTAACAATTACACGTCTACGAGACTAATTTGAAATTCACGGAATAGTGTGTGATGTGCATAAAGGTCGATCAGGTCGTACAGCTACAAGTGATGAGTCCACAACTGCGGTCTTGGAATTGTTTCAGCGTTCACCTAAAAAATCGGAGGATAAGCTTTTTTTAACTCAAAGTTCCTCTAGTCCTGTAGCCCAGATGGCCCGCTCTGAGTCAATCGGCTGGTCGAGCTGAGCTAATAGCATAGGTCATCGACCTAAAGGGTCAATCAGGGAGCTGCTGTATCGGACACATGTCAGATGCAGCAGCTGACTGGGTATAACATCCGGTATAGCCCTGGCGGGTTCATTCTGGACACCTGAATGGCTCGACCCCTTGTTGGACTCAATGGCGGGTGGGGAGCACAAGTGATGAACAGCCACAATTGTCTATGGACAACAGACAGCGAAGAGGCAAAACAGGCAATGATGCATTCAACAACATTCTTGAGGACATCAGTTCTTTCTATCCTGTGCCATAACTTTCCCAACTGATTATTTTTTTCATAGTTTCCTATTCACTTAATGCTTACTTTATTACATTAGAAGTTAAAACTTACGTCACTTGACTTTGTCTCTATAAATATTTCTTTGATCATAAATTGGTACCTAGCTGTAATTCACTTAAACATCAGTGTAGAAAATGGGGAGACATATGTTATTTAATACAAATGCTAATTTTTTATTAGGCATAAATAGTTTTTTCAATATTCATTATCTATTAATACAGTTGATATCAATTCACGTCACTGATTTTATGTAAAAGCCTTAGAGTTGCTTTTAGTCTCACTCTAGTGTAGATGGAATAAGTATTTCATTTAATTATGACATTTGCGAAGAAATATGTGGACATAAAAGTAGTCGCTATAGTTTAAATATATCATTCTTCATACATACAACTAATGATGTAGCTCGAAACTATGTCTATCCCAAATGTATACTGAGCGCTCATTTATTATCGGTTCCCGAAGACAAAAGTGGATATCATGGTCATGGGAATCTATGTATCTTTCTTTACACAAAAGCCTCTATAAAATTAATATTTGAGCGTTGTATGTTTTACGGTGGATTTCACAACTTGAAATAATTAAAAAAAAAAAAAACATTTGTAGAGATCTGGCAGAAATAAGACCACTGTTCAATGAAACTGGAATTTTTTTAGTTGGGGGTAAATTTTTAGCGTGTTATTTCCACTGTGACTCCAGTGTAGGCCTACTTTCCTAAATTTTATGCTTGAGAGCCACACGTTAGAACTAAACCACAAATATTCTTATATTTGAACATCTTCTAGTTTAGGCCTACTTTTCATTTCTTTTTTTTTATATATATATATTCGTTTATACGGTTTAAGTGCAACTGCAACTTATTTCATTTACATTAATACAGCAATCATCAGCAATGAGCCTTTGTATTGTATAGCATATGTCTCCTCTACCGGCTTTAAATATAAAAAAAAACAGTTACATTTTAGTTAAAATGGCGGTAACTCCACCGTTGTCTGGTTCCAAGTCCAGAATGTGAAAGGAGGAGGGGCGAGCATATGTTAGGCTACACACTACTCTTCATAAACATCTAGCTACTGTTATTGAAAATGCGTGGATTTCAGATAAATATCTGTACTTATAAGGAAACCCATTAAGTTTATTTAAATTTGAAAATAAAATAAAGAATATGTTGCACATATACGAAACCCAGTATGATTGGTTTACTTTAAAGTAAAATTACATTAAATCAATAAATTAAAAAATAATAATTTAGGTCTGTAAAACATTACAAATGAAAAAAAAAAAAGTGTCAGCAAAAATATATAAATATAGGCCTATAACCCGTACATATATAGGATAACGGTACCATACATTTGTGACACAAAAAAAAATAACAAATAAAAAAAATAAAGATTAATTCATTCTCATTATTTATTTTTTATAGCCTTTTAAAATTTTTTTATTACATAATATAGATCCAGAGTTTTCATGTCATTAGAGAATGACTAGATCTATCACAAACTATTACATGATACTACCGACACCGTCTAGCCGGTAGTGACCTGATTACCATAGCGATAGACAGCGCGGTGCTGCCACTTGCGTAACATTTTTCAAAAGGGTCCTTCGATGTAAAGTTTTACCATAAACACTAGGCTTGATAGATACGTATTATATATAGATTTATTCTGATTTATGGATGCGCCCTGGTGAATCTATGGCTTTGGTTTCGTCTAGAGATGGAGTAGAATGTGGTATGACTGATCAAGCCGATTCTGGAGCCGAAGCAAGATTTCGCCATAGTTCGTGCATGTATTTATGCATGTATATATGCATCTGACTTAGGGCTAGTTGTCAGGGCAGCTTTCTTCTTCTTCCTCTTGACTGATGCAGCTTCATTTCTTTTGCACTTGGTGAAGTTCGTACCAGCATGTACAGTCTGTCTCCATGATGTCCGGTCTTGGGCCATCTCCTCCCACATACTTTGTTCGATGCCTGTGGTTCTCATGTTTCGCTTTCTCTGTGGTTAGTCTCAGGTGGCCCTAGGGTCTGATTCCCTCTGCAAGCTCAGCGTATAGTATGTCTTTAGGGATTATTCCATCTGGCATGCAAGTGACATGACAGAGCCAACCTAGTCTTCTCTGAGTAAGTGTCACAATTTTCTGTTAAGGTTTACTCCCTTAGCTTAGTTCTGGACTTTACAGGAACACACACAAGGCAGTGCGACTATTAACCTACTGCAAAAGGTTTGGTTTGTGGGCAGCAGGGCATGTCCGCATGCCAGCAGGCCATGACTGCCTCACAATACATCTTGGGGTCAAACCTCCTCCGAGGCCCTTGCAGATTAGCCTGAAGCTTCAGAGCCTCAGTTTCCATCTGTCACCATGAAGAGGTACTGCATAGGACTTGCTGTGGAAAGGCAATGTACTGGCAAGAGAGACTTACAAATTGTTCCCCTTTCACAGATGCTAGCCAATGGTGGCTACAATTTGAGCTACCACACTAGATGTTTCACAGTCTTTGGACAGAGGTAGTTGTCCCTGGCGTTCCAGTTTATGCTAATCAGCTCGGAATTAATCACAGGTAACCATCACTCTCTATCTGAGATGGAGTGACCTCTCCATTGCTGGGGAAGAGCCTGGGTGGTAAATTTGCAACTGCTGGGCTGCCCAAATGTCAATACTAGCCTCTCGTTCATACTGATTGGGTCCAAATGGATGGAAATCCATTGCAATTTGGGGTTAGGTGGCTGCAGGAGTTTGCCGGGGAGCAGTAGTCTTAACACTAGATCTAGATATATTCTCCCAAACTGTAATCTTGGCCTAGACCTAGAACTATAATTTATAAATCTTGCTAGATCTAGTTTATTTTAGAAAAGTATAGATCTATGATACTTAGTAACTATACTACCATACTGTCTGTACAGTACTGCTAGGACAAGTCTTTTGACTCTTAGATCTAGATTCTAGATATAACTTATAAGTTCTAAAGTTAAAAGTAGTTTGGCTAAAGCTTTCTTTAAATCTAGCTGTGTAATGTACTGTTTTAATTCTGTTCCTCAGCATGATGGATACAATGTCTGCTCAAAGTCAAGTTCTTCAGTTTCCACTTGATAACGTGAAATTTTCAAGGACGATTTCTGCTTTGGATAGTTTGAAGAACTTTATACGATGTTGCAAATGGTACTATTTCTGAAGATGAAAAATATTAAAATAATTGGATCTTTACTGTACTAAATAAATTTTAAAATATTAAATTAACATAGACTTGATCTAGATTATTCTAGATCTCCTTAATCTAGATGCTAGAAATCTAGATTTAATTTTTTTCTTCTAGATCTAGAACAATCTCATCTCTGCCTGTGGTCCTTTCTATGGCCATTGACCAGCTTCCTCTAGGTGTCTCACTTCTGGCTGAGTCTCTCCAACTGTCCCTATGACCATGCCTTGCCCATCTTCATATAGGATCTATTAAAATCTAGATCTATAGATAACTTGCCTTTTTCAGTTACTTCTGATCAACATTCAAACTAATTTCTTTGCGTATGATCTATATATATGTATAGAATTGTTATTTAACTTTGCCGGGCACACCACCATCCAAGTAGTGCAAAAAGTGCGCGCTGTTAGAGATAGACTGAGAAGGATGTTGACAATAGAGAGAAGGAAGTTCTGCCCAAGTCTAGAACATATGATTGTTATATCTGTTTTTGATGTCCTCATGCAAATAAACATCTATATATGTTGAGTCACCTCCATTAACTCTACAACTCTCTCTATATATATATTTATATATACAGTGCTTTTTTATGACGGTGCGCATCAGTACCTTACTTTTTCAATGTGGGGAAAAATTATTACTTTTCTTGTATTTTAACATTTATTATTAATTTATTGGTAGTTAAAAGATAGGCAATCCAATGCTAATAACAGGCACCAATTTTGTTACAAAAAAAGCACAATATATATATATACATATATATATATATATATAAATAAACAACGACAAATACAGAGTATACAAAAGTAGAACTATTCTGTTCACAGCTCTGAGTCTTCTACTGAGTTATTTTCTCTTGGTCAATGTGAACATCGATTCTGCAGGTAAGCAAAGAAAAAATTAATTAATTCTCCTGTTTTCTTTATTCGACTGTAAAAATTAAGAATTGTAGTCGATCTTTTACACAAATTTTGAAACAATGCTGCTTTATTTGTTTTTACTTCAAGTCAACTTCAACTTCTCCAGCTTTCTGTAGCTGAGCTGTAGTTTCTTATGCATCCAATGAAAAATAGAAGGATGTCTTCATCTGCTTAGAGTATATTTAAATGTAGGATGTTGCTTCTAGAAGTAAATTATTTTTTTTGGTGAAAATGTTGAAAAAAACATTGAAAAATAAAAGCACACACAATGACTCACAACAATACTATTGCAATGTTAAAGAGAAATAGTTTAAGTAAGTCTTTGATTGTCAAATAAAAACATGTAGTTTTATATTATGTGTGGTCCCTGTCACAATTGTGGATGGAGTCATTGTGTCAAAGTTCATGGGGGTCACGAAACCTCTCATTTATAAATGCGGGTCCATTTAACATTAAAGATAATAAGATTCTCTTTTTGGGAATCCTGTGTGGTCGCTGTGTTTCTCTTTGGTAGCATTTAGTATTAACTTTTGTGTGGTAGATGAAGCTTGCCTTTATTTCCCCATATTTTATTCATCATTTTCACTAATTATAAAGTTAGAGTGGACTCTTGATAGTCTGACACTTCATAATTTGACGCAGCGCTGACATAAATCAATGTACATATATTTTACGGATATTTAGAATATCTTATTATTTTATTATAAATAGATTTTTGATTCTTGACATTTAGACTACAGTAAAATACTTTGAAGAACAACTAACTTTTGATAATCTGAAGTTTTCAGTAATCCCATACCACACCCTCCGTTCCCATAATCCCATAACTGTTGGACTGTATATTCTAGTGTTGCTCTTAAATGCTACATGTTTATTGCATCATTTATTACAGCAGTTTCACTCCTTTTTTTTTGTGTGTGTATTTGACTTGGTAATTATTATCTGAATATTGATATAATATAGATACATATTTGACATATTTTAACATCTAAGTTTAGATTTATTGTATTTTTATTATTTCTGAAGGAATTGTGCTGAATCCAATGGAGGCAAACCCTGTCCTGTTTGTGACATGCCAGCATATGCAACTCTTGCTCATATTGATAAACAGCTGTCAAGTATTTCTCAGTTGTGCTTTCAAATGTCAAACATTTTAGAAGGTAGCAGCAATACTTGGTGCATGCATATTAGCTTTTAAGATCTTCTTAGTATTTACAACAATTATTCTGAAAATATCAATTATTTTTCTTCAGCTTACACTTTCAACAAAAATAGTTAGAAGGAAAAGGTTAGGTGGGGGATATCTGGAAATTCCCAAAACTGGATCCAGTTTGATCCAATCCAAAATGATGATCTGTTCAGATCTAGTCTGATCCAATCCAATGGGATCAGATCAGGTCCAACACTGCTTCATAAAGTATAAATTAATTTTAAAAAATCAACTCTAGAGTAAATTTGAAGTTTGAGGAAACTAGTTGCTAGAAGTTTAATTTTTTTTGTTTACATTGATGACCCATTATTTTCATTATCTTTTTAAACCTGAAAATCTGCTATTATATGCTTTTCTATTCATTAATATTTTTTTTTCACATGCAGGTCTGCCATTGTTAAGTGAAGAAAAAAAAGACAATCATTTAACTTTAGGAGATGTACAATGCATGAATACCATGCAGGCTCTAAACCCAAGTCATGCTGACAAATGTAACAACATAGAGTTGATAAGTTCTAATAATAATAAAACAAGTGTACATAAAAGTACTTTAAACAATCCTACTAAAGAAGTCAAGGAGACAAAATTAGTTAAGAAAAGAGGCAAGCATATCAAGGATGGCTTGACTAGTTGTCAAACAAAGAAGCTTTCACCTCAGGCAGCTGCTTCATCCTATAACCAATTGTCTAGTTCATTTGTTGGTAAACTAGATGAGTCCACCTCAGAACTTGACACCAGCATTGATGTTACACCAAACAAAAGTAAGAATTCTGGAAGACGAAAATCTAATCTAATGAAACGTAATGCCAAAGGAGAAACTCTATTACAAGTGGCAACAATTAAGGTAAGCATTTATTTGGAATATTGTGCTTCTGTAACTACTTTACTTGTTTTACTTTGAATGTTCAGACTTGATATTAGAATTACATCTTTAAAAGCATTATTGATACCATTGGTATATAACATCCCATTTTGTTATGCCCCCTTCCCAAATTTGGCACACAAATTCTACAAGACCTTAAGAATGAAATTCCTTTGCTTTGCTCTTCTATTAGAACAGTTTGATAGCGGCATAACCTTCCACAATTTAGCCCACCATCATTACATACGTACTATTTTGGTCCATCATTGAAACACTCAACCATAAATTAATAGAATACCTTTACTTTGCCACTTCTTTTTTAACAACCTCTTATACAGATACAATTTTGTGTTGGGCCTGTCAGATCTCCCATAAGGAGGGTTAAACAATCTTTGCTTTACTGACTCCTATACTGTCAGACATCCCATAAGGAGGGTTAAACAATCTTTGCTTTACTGACTCCTATACTGTCAAACATCCCATAAGGAGGGTTAAACAATCTTTGCTTTACTGACTCCTATACTGTCAGACATCCCATAAGGAGGGTTAAACAATCTTTGCTTTACTGACTCCTATACTGTCAGACATCCCATAAGGAGGGTTAAACAATCTTTGCTTTACTGCCTCCTATACTGTCAGACATCCCATAAGGAGGGTAAAAAAATCTTTGCTTTACTGACTCCTATACTGTCAGACATCCCATAAGGAGGGTTAAACAATCTTTGCTTTACTGCCTCCTATCTGTCAGATATCCCATAAGGAGGGTTAAAAAAAACCTTTGCTTTACTGCTTCCTATACTGTCAGATCTCCCATAAGGAGGGTTCAAAAACCTTTGCTTTACTGCCTCCTATACTGTCAGATCTCCCATAAGGAGGGTTAAAAAACCTTTGCTTTACTGCCTCCTATACTGTCAGATCTCCCATAAGGAGGGTTAAACAATCTTTGCTTTACTGCCTCCTATACTGTCAGATCTACCATAAGATGGGTTAAAAAAAACCTTTGCTTTACTGCCTCCTATACTGTCAGATCTCCCATAAGGAGGGTTAAAAAAAACCTTTGCTTTACTGCCTCCTATACTGTCAGATCTCCCATAAGGAGGGTTAAACAATCTTTGCTTTACTGCCTCCTATACTATCCGAGTCAGTAAAGCATGGGTTAAAAAAAACCTTTGCTTTACTGACTCCTATACTGTCAGACATCCCATAAGGAGGGTTAAACAATCTTTGCTTTACTGCCTCCTATACTGTCAGACATCCCATAAGGAGGGTTAAAAAATCTTTGCTTTACTGACTCCTATACTGTCAGACATCCCATAAGGAGGGTTAAACAATCTTTGCTTTACTGCCTCCTATCTGTCAGATATCCCATAAGGAGGGTTAAAAAAAACCTTTGCTTTACTGCTTCCTATACTGTCAGATCTCCCATAAGGAGGGTTCAAAAACCTTTGCTTTACTGCCTCCTATACTGTCAGATCTCCCATAAGGAGGGTTAAAAAACCTTTGCTTTACTGCCTCCTATACTGTCAGATCTCCCATAAGGAGGGTTAAACAATCTTTGCTTTACTGCCTCCTATACTGTCAGATCTACCATAAGATGGGTTAAAAAAAAACTTTGCTTTACTGCCTCCTATACTGTCAGATCTCCCATAAGGAGGGTTAAACAATCTTTGCTTTACTGCCTCCTATACTGTCAGATCTACCATAAGATGGGTTAAAAAAAACCTTTGCTTTACTGCCTCCTATACTGTCAGATCTCCCATAAGGAGGGTTAAACAATCTTTGCTTTACTGCCTCCTATACTGTCAGATCTACCATAAGATGGGTTAAAAAAAACCTTTGCTTTACTGCCTCCTATACTGTCAGATATCCCATAAGGAGGGTTAAAAAAAACCTTTGCTTTACTGCCTTTTATACTGTCAGATCTCCCATAAGGAGGGTTAAAAAACCTTTGCTTTACTGCCTCTTATACTGTCAGATCTCCCATAAGATGGGTTAAAAAACCTTTGCTTTACTGCCTCCTATACTGTCAGATCTCCCATAAGGAGGGTTAAAAAATCTTTGCTTTACTGCCTCCTATACTGCAGTTGAACTTGAACCAATCATTCATTATCTAGTGGGACAGTTAATATAATGTCTCCTTTCATAAAACTACCCCAGCACACACAGACTTATCTAGTGGGACAGTTAATATAATGTCTCCTTTCATAAAACTACCCCAGCACACACAGACACATTGGCGTTTGTTTGGTTCCTCATTTCTATATCTACTCTCCTTAAGGTAGAGTTTGAGAGAAACACACTTAAATGCAGAAGTTCCTTCCTCCTTCACTCACACTTTTCTTTGGCTTGTCGATTCTAGATTTACATTCTCTAAAGGAATTGACATTTTCCCTCAAATTTAGTTCATGCCCATGCACTGTGTTTTAAGTCTTTTTGAGAAAATATTTTACATGCTTAAGTTTGTATTGGACATTAGAACTTGAAATAAAACAATAAAAGCTAAATTGATTTGTGAAATTTGACCATCACAGTAAGATTAAAACTTTAAGTTATTTCATGGAATGGTAAGAAAAAAAATTAGGGGAAAGAAGTTAAAGAGAATTACTGATGATTTGATGTATAGATATGAAAGATAATTTTGTTTTTATAAAGAGGTTGGCAATTATATCTGTTTTAATAGTTTGAAATTATACCTGTATGCTGTAGTTTGTAAGCTTTATAAAACACCCAAATCAATCTTCTCTTGTGCAACTAAATTGAAATGAGCTACTAACATAGAACATATTTCTAGTATCATTATGACAGACCAACCATTGAACAAACATATCTATTTGTTTAGTAACTTTGAGTATTGTTTGTGTATCTAAATACAATATGTAATGCGTAATGAGACATAATATTTACAGCTCATTGAAGCTACAAAGTTCATTTGTGCTCTGTAGATTTATTATGATGATAATTATTTTATTTCAGGCTAATGTTGAGACAGTCAAGAGCTTATTAGAGGAGGGAGCCAATCCCAATGTTAAAGATTATGCTGGCTGGACACCACTGGTCAGTTGGTAGCTAGTTTTTTTTTTTTAATTGCTTTTGTAAAGCGCATCTTTACCTGCTTATAGCATGCTCTTTGTGCTTTGATCCAATCTTTTGTAAACATTTGGGTTGGGGTGGAGGGAAGCGGTAATTGGAAAAAGGTTTCATTCGGGTTTAGGCAAACACAACTCGACTCATAGTCTTTGATGAATATTTGTTTAATGCAGCTTTGAATTTAAACATTTTTTCTCTGCTTTTAACTTAGATATATGATATTACTTGTTAAGTTTTTTATTAAATAAAGTATATAATTGTTTATTATGTGTTAAAGTGGGAACATAGGTTTATGTTTAAAAAAAAATATTTTGTTTTCAAACTGTGACAGCCACCCAATTAAATCCTTTTTTTTGTTGAAGTTGGAAAATGAATGAAGAAGACAACTAATTGTTAGAGTGAGATAGTTAGTTGATCAAAATCTTTAGCTTTAGAATCAAATAAAAAAGGATGAAAATAAATGGAATTTTTATATTTTATTCTCAATAACTATTTTGAAAGACTTTTGACAGCTCTTGAAAGTTTTTAAATAGTGCCAAATGGATAACATTTTTCACACCATCATTTTTGTACCTTATAACTATTTTTTCTTTTTAGCATGAAGCGGTGAACCATGGTAACAGTGCTATTGCTAGATTATTGATCCAACACGGAGCCTCTGTGAATGCTCCTGGTCTCAACAACGACACACCTTTGCACGATGCTGTCAGCAACTACCACAGAGACTGCATACAACTTCTTGTATCTGCAGGTGCAAACATTTGGGCTAGGTTTGTTCATCTTTCATGAAGTGCTTAAATAAATAAACCTAAAGACCTCCTATGATTTCCTTAGCTTAGTATGTCAACATATGTGTGGCTCTCCGGGATAGGAACCCTAATTATTAAGTACTTAAAATAACATTAAGCTGTAATTTTTATACTGTTCCATGTAGGGCCTAAGAAAAATATTATTAGCCAAAAAAAAAACCTACTAAATAATTGAAACTTTATATTTAAAAAGTTCGAAAAATTTTGAAAAAAGAATGGTTGCTTTCCTTGTGGCATCTATCTTGTTTTCTTGTTGATTAGACTTGTATCAACTCTATTAATTTATTATTGTATTAAAAATGCATTAAACTATAACTAAAACATATCATTAAGCAAGAAACATTATGTTTTCATTTACTGGCTGTTGGGTTTAAGGTTACTTTTCAAATCTTTCTAGGTTAAAATTTTAACCTTTGTATGTTTTTTTTTAATTCATTGTATATTGTTTTCTGTATAAAGTAATAAACAAAAATAATTTTCACTTATAAAAAACTAGAGGCCAGTTCTAATTGATTTAACTTAAATTTGTATCAACTCCCTCCAGAAATCTCCAAGGTCAGACCCCAGTTGATTTAGCTCAATCTGACGAGCTCAAACAAATTTTGCTCACATCCAGTAGCACCATCTCAGAGAAACAGTCTGTACATAACGCTTCCTTGGTAAGAACAATAAACAGTCTGTACATAACACTTCCTTGGTAAGAACAATTTGGACATCTTAATCTTCTTTCAAATGTTTGTAGAGTTTCCATCTTTTTTTCTTGTGTTTTTAGGTTAAGGAGACACAGAAATTGTGTTTTACAGGCACTGCTCTGTCTAAAGATAAACAAAAACTGCTTGAAGTGGTAGCTAATTTCTTCAATGTCAAATTTGTGGATAATTTTACAGCTGAGGGTGTGTCCTTTTCTTTTCCTTTTTACATTAAAACATTAGTTTTGAATCCATTTTTTATTTTAAACATAATATTTTCTAGATTAAATTAGAACTTTTAACAAGTTGTTTCTAAATAGCTGAAGGACTTTTAATTATTTAGATAACAATGGTTTGCTTTTAGAAACATTTAGTTAAGGCATATAGATAAATCATTTTTGCTTCACAATCTCTGGTTGTTATTTAAAATTAATTATTATTTCCAGTGACACATCTAATTACTGGAGTGAATGGTGAGGGAAGATGTCCCAGAACCCTGAAATATTTGACAGCAATACTTGGTGGTAAATGGATTCTTAAATCAGAATGTAAGTTGCTAGTACTCTATATCATCTATATGTTGTCAGTATATTAGATTTCAATCTTAAACCAGTTGAACTGATCAGCACAGCAGGCAAATTTATACTGTAGTGATAGTGTCCAATGTATCGTAGGCTGGTTATACAGTCACTTGTTTCCAAACAGAATCAAGTATAAGTGGCTTTATTATTTAATTCCTGATTTATTTGACAAAAATCCAAAATATCAAATATCCTAATTTATTATTTTTATTTAGGCCTAAATACAATAATTTATTAACATTTTGTGTTTTACTCATTTTCTTGCTGTTCAGTAAACAAGAACAAAGTATTTAAATTCCAAATAATTATTTTTAATACCAATGTTCTTATTGAATACAAATATATTAACATTAAATAATATTATACAGGCTAGTCCCAATAGTAGGGTAACAACATACCTTTCTTCCTTCTCATTTACAAATGTTTAAGATGAGCTATGGTTGGTCATCTGCAAGACTGGCAAAGAAACCCTAGAGCAATGTCAAACCTGAGGCCAATTCCACCCATGCACATCTGTAATGTAAAGTAAAATTCTATGGCCATCTCTGACCATGCGAACATGAAAAAGTGTTCATCTTAGCCTGTTAGCGATGATCCTTCATGTGCACATTAGAAGCTAAAACAAAGTATTATACAGAAACACACTTTGTTTTGATTAGGTTCAGTAAAAATAAATAACTTTCAAATAAATATTTATACAATTAGTCAAGCTTGTTTTAAGTACATGGATTCATTGATTGTTTTGAGTTGTTTTAAAAATAATTTCACTAGTTTGGATTCTAATGAATTTCCTTCATTTTTATTTCTTAGGCTCAATAAAATTTTTATTCTTTTCTAGGGTTATCATCCTGTTTGGAAAGTCAAACATTTGTAGCAGAAAATGACTTTGAAATACCAGGATGTAGTACACACCCTGACAGTAAAAGTGCACAGAAGGGGAGACTAAATAAATACCAGCAGGTGGGAACAAAAATTTACCTTTTATTGCTACAGTTTAATATGTTTGAGCCTTTGTTATTCATTTTTGTACATTTATTTGTTGACCAAATTTTTATGAGACATGAAAAATTATTGAACTGTTTCTTACATAAGATTGCAATGTAATTCATAATATTGAATTTTTATTAATATCTTCACCAGTAAGTTAAACTGTTTGGATCCACAGGTTTCAGTTTTATTTCATTGTATTTGCTATCTATAGAATGTGTGAGGCTCCATTTCCTTTGTGTCTTCCCTTTATTTCATTTTTTTCTCTTCTGTGTTTCTGTGCCCTGAAAAATCTTTGCAATTTCTGACATAGCCAGACTATTTTAATTTCCTGTCTAGCTGACTATTGTATCTTAGTATTACATTAATGTTTAAAAAAAAATTGCTATTCCTGGGGGAAACTACACTACACCTGTTAATCCTTAACCCTCTTACAAAGCTACACTACAACCTGTTAATGCTTAACCCTCTTTCAAAGTAAAATAATTTTCTTAATTTGGATATAGGAAACACTCAACTTAAAATTTGAGACAGAATCGAGAATAGTAGTTATATTTCTTTACTAAACCAACCTATAGTAAGATTCTATAATAAATTATTTACATTTTATATATTTAACTTTTCAGCTTCCTGGTTTATTTGACGGTTGTCAGTTTTACTTCCTGGGTAAGTTCAGCCATCCTTCTAGAGAAGAGCTGATTGGCCTTGTCAAGTTAGGAGGTGGTGTCATTTTGACTCGTGAACCTCGTCTTCATAATCTAGATGATTATCCCTACACTATTCCATATCATGCAGTTGAGACAAGTACTTTAGCCGATTGTTCTATTTTTGTGCTTTTTGATGATTCCTGTCCCAATCCACCTTATGTGGAAGCACAGCGTATGTCATATTTACCAGTGTCTTGGTTGCTAGATTCTATTGCAACTTTCAGTCTTATGGATAAAACAAACTATGTTAAAAATTGAACTGATTTTATTATTTATTCATTGTGATCACTGACATAATATTTCATGCTTTTCTTAGTCAAGCAAGTTTTATTTACTCAAGTTTCAACACAATTTATATTATAGAAAATTGTAAATATTGTTTAGATTTATTCATTATTAAACATTTTTTTCTCTTAAATAGTGTATCTCAGTTTACTGATTTGATGTATTGAACTGACTTTAGATGAATCATGAGTCATGGTTGAAAGTGATGCAAATGAAATTGTTTTTTAATTACACATTTCCTTAATAGGTATAAAACTTATATAAAACTATTCATTATTGGAATAGTCATTTGTAGCTCTTGCTTGTATTCATATTTGCAATCATGTTTGTATTTGTGCTGTAGCATGTTGTGACACGTTTTTATTGAAATAAAGCCTAACTGATAAGTTATTGTGTTAGTTCACTATATTTTAATTATACACTTTAAAAAACAAAAAAAATTAGATATAAATCAGCCTAATACAGCTAAATGTTGTACCCATTGTAATAGCAGTTGCTTAACCAGTCAGATGTTAGTACTATAATTTTATGTTTAAGGTTAGAGTGTTCAATGTTTCTAGCCAATAGACATTGTTCCTTAAAAGTAATTTTTGATTTTGACTAAGATATGGGCTAACTCTCCATAGTATTGTTGTATTAATAAAAAAAAAATTTAAAGTATGTAATATTTGATTTTAAATTGCTTATCAGTAGTTTTTTTAGAAATATACATGTATGGTTAGAATAAATTTTTAGATAAGTTTGTCATTCTAACTCTTGTGTTTATGTCCGTTATGTCTGTTAACAGGACTTAATAAATAAAATTATTATTATTAAAGATTGGAAAAGATGTGCTAAGGATAATATAGTTGTCTAAGTTACAAATAAAAAAGAAATAAAAGTGTTAACTATGAATTTTTGAAACAATAAGAAATATATATGCATATTAAAGAATGTGCACTCTACACAAAATGATGTGTATTCACTTGATTGCAATATAACCATCACTTGTCAGGTACTTAACAGAGCTTAGTTTCTTCCTGGACTCATGAAAACTGCCACTGTGGTCAACCTCTTAGGAATGAATGAGCTAAAAATTGATACAGGTGCTTCCAATGGACATGTTATAAAATAAATCATACATTATGTGAAAGTCCACATGCTTTATACACTCCGTTTTGTTGTGCCCCCCCCCCCCCTCCCATTTATTTTTTTCTAAAAAATGTGTATTCTGACATACATCATCATATTAATGCTACACTGCTTTCAAACAGAACACAAAGATGTTCCTATTTACTTTGAAAAGTCTGCCAATTTTATGCCCATTTTAAAAGTGACTTGAACTTACAGCATTTGAATGTAGCTTTAGAAATCCAGAGACTAAATTTTATAGTTTAATAGTCAGTCTGAGAAATTTACTTGGAAACAAAATACTCAAGGAAATATTCTGATTCCCTATAATCAACAAATTTGTTATCATTTTGATCACATTCATAGTGATTTAGATTTAATTTTAAAAAAACGTAATGAAAAGTATATTTTTGTAGTATGTTTTAATGTCTTCAATCAATGTTGGGATCATCCCCACAACTTGTTTGATAAGCAAGTTATTAAGTTAATTTTGACCTTTTAAAATGTTAACCAAATTAAGGGTTAACTATTTAATTTCTTATAATTTATATTTATTGATGGTAAAACTGTATTTAGATTTAAAGAAATTTATTTTTTTACAGTCATAAATCCGTTCACTGGGTATGCAGAAATTTGAGTGCTTATTACTAATTTGTTGTGCACAATTATTTTTAAAAAATCTCTATATATAATTCTTTTCATGGCTCAACAGTTTGGACACTGAAAAGTAAAGGAAAGATCATTCTTTTATTTCTGCAAGTCGTACTAGAGCAGGCATGTCAAACACGGCGTTCGGTGGCCGCATGCGGCCCGCGATCACCTTGCATGCGGCCCGCTTGGCCACCTCAAAAATTATCAAAATAATGTTAAACTATTACGCTGAAAAATAAAAGATGACAAGCTACTTGAAATGAAAAATAGTATTTGTTAAACTGAACAATGTGATTGAGTCTGCATTGAAAGCCAGCTACATTTTTTTAAAAACTTACTTGCAAGCCATAGTGTTATGAAAATTATACTCTGTATCGGTTATCGTTCTTATGTTTACATGTGCGTCCGTGAGAATGTGTTCACGAAATGTGTGTTGTGTAGTCATTCAGTGTATTAAAGCCATACTATACAGACATGGTTCTCGACTCTCTTATCTTTATGTTTATAACAATTTAATACACTGAATCCAAAACTGTGAAGTTGTTAGAATTTTGAAATGGATAGGATATTTCGCCCAGAGAAGTTTGACATCGAGCCCACAGCACATCAAGCAGAAGAGCATTGGCAGCACTGGTATGAAACGTTTAAAAATTTTATATCGGTAGTATCAGTAGACAATCTTGATACTAAGAAACTACTGATAAACTCTCTCTCCTGGTGTATATCAAATGATACTTGATAAAGAGACATTTGATGAAGCTATCCAGACTCTAAATGGCATCTACATTCAACCAAAGAATGAGGTGTTTGCTAGGCACAGGTTAGCTACTTGCAAACAAGAGCAAGGTCAAACGATAGACACCTACATGCAGAAATTCAGAATTCTTTCCAAAGATTGCAACTTCAAAGCGGTGACTGCTGAACAACACCGAGAAGAGGCTATTAGAGATTCGTTTATCAATGGACTAGTGTCCAACAGCATTCGAAAACGTCTACTCGAAAAGACTGTTTTGACTTTAAAGGACGCCTTCGAGGAGGCTCGCTTACTAGAACATGCTTATCAGCACTCATTACAGTATGAATCATCACAGCCGGAAACTAATTGCGCGGCAACTACTCTCACCAATTCTTCGGCCTCACCCTTGCCAAACGTAACGATTCCTCAAAGTGCTAGCAATTCACACACACATGAAATAAATGCATTAGCTAGGAAGTGTTATTTTTGCGGCAGGGTTAAGCATCCCCGATCTCAATGCCCTGCAAGGGAAGTGACATGCAATCAGTGCTTCAAAAAGGGTCACTTTCAAAGAGTTTGCAAATCTAGATCTTCAACAGTTTCGGCTATCGCTACTGTGCAGCCTTTGAATTTAAACAAATCTACAATACCAATTTGCATCAACAACGTGCCATTGAAAGCCCTAGTAGACACTGGGAGCTGTGAAAGCTATATTTCGATGCACATCGCTAAGAAGCACAAATGGCAGACATGTTCCTCAGGCAACAGAATCTTTATGGCTTCCACCCATCTATCTCGGATCACTCAAGGGCATATCTACGCTAACATACGTCTCAAAAATGAACGATACGAGGGAGTTAGACTTTCTCTACTAGACAATTTATGCTCTGACGTAATACTTGGACTTGACTTTATAAGTTTGCACCAAAACTTGTTTATTCCTTTCGATGGTCAGAAACCATCATTATGCCTGAGTACTCTCCAGCCAGCGAAGGTAGAGGCTCCTAGCCTATTTAGTAATCTGTCACCAAACTGTACCCCAGTGGCTACAAGGTCTCGCAGATACTCAGTTCCAGATAGAAAGTTTATAGAGAAGGAAATTCAACAACTAATAAAGGATGAAATTATTGAACCATCTAAATCTCCCTGGCGTGCACAAGTCCTAGTCACAACAAATGACAGACATAAGAAAAGAATGGTTGTGGACTACAGCCAAACCATAAACCGGTTCACTCTACTAGACGCCTACCCTATGCCCAGAATTGACGAATTGGCAGAGAAGATTTCGCAATACTCTGTATATAGCACTTTAGACCTGAAAAGTGCATACCATCAGATTCCTATAAAAGAAGAGGAAAGGCCGTTCACAGCCTTCGAAGCATGTGGGAAACTGTATCAATTCCGTCGGATTCCGTTTGGCGTTACGAATGGAGTCGCCTGTTTTCAGCGTACGATTGACAAAATCATCGAAGACGAACGACTCACTGACACTTTCGCTTATGTGGACAATGTGACCATCTGCGGTATGGACTCTGAATCACACGACCGAAACCTACAGCGATTTCTTGATAGTGCTCAAAAGTATGGAATCACTCTTAATGAAACAAAAAGTGAAATTAGCACTGCTAAAGTGAGACTGTTAGGATACGAGATTTCCAAAGGACAACTTAAGCCGGATCCTGAGAGATTTCGCGCTCTAAGGGAATTACCCGTACCAGTGAACATGCATGAACAGAAACGAGTAGTGGGTCTTCTGGCTTACTACTCACAGTGGATACCTAACTTCTCAACAAAAATTAGCCTGTTAACAAGAAATCAACAATTTCCTGTCTCAGAAGAAGTCAAAAGAACATTTGAAAGTTTGAAAAATGAGCTTGAAAAAGCCGCCGTATATACTATTGATCCGAATCGCCCTTTAACCGTTGAGACGGATGCTTCTGATATAGCCATTGCGGCTACCCTCAACCAAGATGGCCGGCCCGTTGCTTTCTTCTCTCGCTCATTAACAAAAAGTGAAAGAAAACATTCTTCAGTTGAGAAAGAAGCATATGCCATTGTTGAGTCGCTGAGAAAATGGAAACATTTCTTAGTTGGTAAAGCGTTCACACTTGTTACGGATCAGCGATCTGTCTCTTTCATGTATAACAGGTCAAACAAAGGAAAAATTAAAAATGAAAAAATCCAGAGGTGGAAACTAGAACTCTCGTGTTTCCACTATGACGTCATCTATCGCCCTGGCAAGCAGAACACTGTAGCTGATACACTTACCAGAAACTATCTATCTGCCATCACTCGCAATGACCTTAAATTGCTGCACACTAGTCTTTGCCACCCGGGCGTTACTCGACTATTGCACTACGTAAGGACTCAAAATCTTCCATTTTCCTGTGATGACGTCAGAACTGTAATAGAACAATGTCAAGCTTGTGCAGAACTAAAACCCCGTTTTTTTCGACAGCCGACCGGAGAACTGATTAAAGCAACTCAACCTTTTGAGAGAATTAGTATGGATTTCAAGGGACCTCTCCCTACTGTTTCAAGAAATAGATATCTACTTACCATTATAGATGAATTCTCTAGATTCCCATTTGCATTTGCATGTCCCGATATGTCTTCCTCTACGGTTGTTAAATGTCTCAATGATTTATTCGCAATATTTGGATTTCCAGCGTACGTCCACACTGACAGGGGAACTTCGTTTATGTCTACAGAGGTGCAGCATTTCCTCCACGAGAGAGGAATTGCAACCAGTAGAACGACCCCTTACAGTCCGAGAGGAAACGGACAAATAGAGAAGTTTAACGGGACTTTATGGAAAGCCATCACCTTGGCTCTACATTCTAAGGAATTGGACATAGCTAAATGGGAACTAGTACTAAATGATGCTCTGCAATCCATCCGGTCATTACTATGCACTGCAACTAACAGGACACCACATGAACGATTTCTTGGGTTCAACCGAAGAAGTGGTTCCGGGACATCCTTGCCAACATGGTTGACCAGTCCTGGTCCTGTCCTGCTGAAGAAGAACGTTAGATCATCTAAATACGATCCCATAACAGAGGAAGTTGATTTGGTAACATGCAACCCTCAGTACGCTGTAATCCGAACACCAACCGGTCGAGAGGAAACTGTCTCATTACGAATTTTAGCCCCTAGGGAGGAACAAAAAGTTATAGAAAATGAGAATCAGAGTAGAACAGAGCTTGATATTGGCTGCCCCATCCAAAGCTTACCTCCCAGGAATCAACCTACTGATTCTATCATGTCTGAAGAAACCACCAGCACCACTGAAGACATAGCCAGACCGTCCGAAACTCAAGCAGATGAAACTACACATACATACAATCTTAGAGTAAGGAGAACTAGGCCCAACTACAAAGTGTAAAAGCTCATCAGCTTACTAGAACTCTTACTTTGACATTCAGTTTTGTCTCCAAAATGACATTTGTTTATTTTACTACTTTCATTTGGTTTTGTTGACTTGCGTTTAATGAGATATTTGATCTATTTGATCAGCTATATCTAAGCTATTTGATTTACACTTACTTACATCAACATGTAACATTATGTCATGCTATTCTACATTGTTTGTTTACTTGAATCTCTATTATTATTCTACACTTAATTAATTCTTCTATTGTTTATAATACTAGTTAGCATTATTTGAACCGGGGGTGAATGTTATGAAAATTATACTCTGTATCGGTTATCGTTCTTATGTTTACATGTGCTTGTAACTCGTCCGTGAGAATGTGTTCACGAAATGTGTGTTGTGTAGTCATTCAGTGTATTAAAGCCATACTATACAGACATGGTTCTCGACTCTCTTATCTTTATGTTTATAACACATAGCAAATCATTTAGTGAAAGGGATTTTATGATAGAGTGTGTCGTTAAAGTTGCGGAAGTCCAGAAAATGTGAAAGCATTGAAAGAAATAACTTTAACTAGTAACACTGTGGCAGACAGAATAATTGACATGTCAGTCAGCTTGTGTGAACAATTAAAGAACAAAATAGATTTTGAAATATTCTCATTGGCTCTCTATGAGTCAACTGATGTAACGGGTGGAGCACAGTTGTCTATACTCATAAGGACCTGTGACAGGAATTTTGAGATATATGAGGAGCTACTTGAGCTCTGTTCTATACATAACACCACAACAAGCGAGGATGTTTTTGAGAAATAACAGGTGATATTGCAGTACAATTTACCTTTGGTAAAGCTAGCTAGTCTAACAACGGATGGCGCACATTATGAAATGGTTTTGATGCAAAGCTACTTGCAAAAATAAGAGAGATTAATGCTAATTTTAAATTTGCTCATTTTCAGTATATCATTCACCAAGAAACATAACGCACAAAGCAATTACAATTCCAACTTGTTATAAGACTGGTTTCAGTCACTATCAATTTTATTCGTGCCCGTGGCTTAAATCATCGCCAATTTTCAATGTTTCTGAATGACATTGGACACGAAATTTGCTGGCTCTCCTGTCATAAAGAATTGAGGAGATTTGTTGTACTGCGTGAAGAAATTGTATTGTTTCTGAACATGAAAGGTGAACCTGTTGAATATCTCCATACTGACGAATGGGTTCAGGATTTGGCATTTGCAATTGATCTCACTGGTCACCTGCAAGACTTGAATTTGAAACTTCAAAGTAAAGACAAAATTGTCACAACTGCGTGTGAAATGCTTTCAAGCAAAATTACGACTGTGGATAAATCAAATACGAAGAGAAAATCTTGTTCACTTGTCAGGAACTAATAAGATTAAATACGACTACAACATTTGGTAAATATGTCTTACACCTGGAATCGTTAGTAGATGCTTCCACTGGCCGTTTTCATGACTTCGTTTTATACGAGCAAGAATTTTCGTTGTTTTTATAACCACTTTCATTTGCTTCTGAAAATGCTGCTGGTAATGTGCAACTAGAGCTAATAGAATAGCAGTTAAATTATTTGTTGAAAGCGAAGAATAAAGAAGTGGCTGCACCAAAATTTAGTTATTTACCTAAACGGTACGTTCAATTGCGGAAATTTGCAGCCAGAATTCTAGCTATTTTTGCAAGCATTGATCTCCGTGAGCTGTTCTTTTCTATGATAAAAGCTACAAATCAACTTACGGTTTGAGATTATCTGATCAAAATTTGTCGTCAGTAATGATAGTGTCAGTGACAAACAAAATTCCACCCGATATTAATAAACTTGTATCCCAGAAATATGTCAAGCATCAGGACAAAGAAAAAAATGCACAATCTTAGTAATTTTTAATTATGAAATTGTACTGCAAATTTAGCTAACTAAGGGACATGTATGCCATTAATTATTGTATTCTATTGTATTGTTTCTAATTTACATCAAACTAGTAAGCTATTTTGCAACTGATTTTTGGCTGCTACCCCTCAGGATATAGTATGTTTTTTATGCGGCCCATACACCTTAACGAGTTTGACATGCCTGTACTAGCGGTACTACAAAAAAAAAGAGGGGGAGGGGAGAACAAGGGGCGGACTTAACCATTGTGACCAAGAAGTCATGGAAAAATGACTTTTATTTATTTCTACCCCATGTAACTTTAGCGGCGAAAAATAAAAAGGGGGGGGGGGGGGAGGAACAAGTAATCTACTCTGTATTCACCCGTCACTAAATAGCAGGGCCAGGCTCAACCATTGTGGGGTCCTATGTGAAACAGATTGCGTGGGTCCCAGTATGGGTAGGGATAAGGATGATAAGTGAAAAATTAAGAGTTTGTACCGGGTATTAAAAAATAAATTCTTCTTTGCATTTTATTTATTCCTAACTACGTACAGAATTACTTTACGAGCCTTGCGTATAGCGAAGTCATTCAGTATATCATAAAAATTCTGTTTCGTACATAGATCACGCTCAATTGCAATTACTAAATGTTTCAATCTATCTTCGAGAATTGTTGACCTCAAGTAATTCTTTATTAGTTTGAGGCACAAGAAACCTCTTTCACCAGATTTCACAATAACGGGTATTGCATAATGCCCCTTTTTTTTTTTATCGTGCATAGAATTGTCGTTTTCCATAGTGAATGACTCCCCAAAATGATAATTTTTTGTCTATATATTTCAGGAGATTTTTATGAGTTTTCAAAAGGTTTTAATAATTTCCGGAGATTGGCAGGACTTTTTCATATATCTTGCAATTTCTGAGATTTCCAGGAGCTCCTGGTAAATCAGGAGGCCGTGGGAAATCTGTTATACGTTATAAAATGGTTTAATTTAATATTTTACACCTAGAATTAGTGCGGGTCCTATGAAAGTGCGGGGACCACTACTGTCGCATAGGTTGCAGTGGCCTAAAGCTGACCCTGCAAAATAGCGGACGTATGCTACGCCGTGGGTCAACTAGTAGAAATTAAAAGAATGCATTTACTCCAGAGTAAACTAGCTGTCTGTGAAACACTGAGGTAGAAAAACAAGTCCTAATGGATTGCAAGTTTTTGAAAGGCAAAAATTAAAAATGCCTAACAAATGACTAAAATGAGCAAATTAAATTATTAGAAACAAACTCCTGATTGAAGAAAAGTTAGGATTCAATGTATTTTTGATAAATAAATTTACAATTAATATTCATCTTAAACTGGTAATAAGATCTTGTAGACTATAGGACTTTGAGGCCAAGAAAAATACACTGCCAGACGTAGATGTCAAAAAGAAAATCTTAATTGACTACTGGGGTAAAATGATTATGTCTGCCCTGGATGCTGCAAAATATGTAGGTTGTAGCTGGGGCTGCGTAGCCACAGAAAATATTGCATTCCTCAATCTTCGGACTCGAAGACAAACCTTATTATTATAGAAATTCAGAACACATCAAAAGGACTAGTAATAAAAAAACAACAAGTCAATACATTAAAAGATATTTATTAAAATAATTATTACATTGTACAATAAGTTTACAATATTTGGTTCCAATCATAATGTTGTTAAATCAATATTATAAACTCTTAAAGCCCCATCTGAGCCACAACTGGCTAGCTGCAACCAATCAGAATGATTTTCTTTATACCCTAAACGTCCTTTTTGTGGCCTGAAGACCAACCGGTTGACATTAAGATGATGAGCTTGACTGTGAATGAAAATAAAGTTTGTGTTCAATAAGCATCTACACAAGGAAGAGATCATTGGCATTGTTAGTTTAAGTTAAAAAAACAAAACATAATCAAAATAATGAGTGAAAAACAGACTTCAATAGGACTTAACATTACCCAAATTATTCCTACATTTTTTATTAAACAACTCTTGAATCCAACATAATTATAATTACTAACAAATGAATAGAATTCTTTAACAAGTAACTATGCTAATTTATATTGCCTTAACCTTTGATCTAATGAAGTGACTAGAGTCCATCCATTTTCACTGTTTTGAACTGTATCTGTATTTTGAGACCAATTATATATCAAGATGACTCCATTTTCCATGCCAACAGCTATCAGATATCTGTAACATTGCATTCATAGAGTGAAGAGCTTATCATTTGAAATATTTGAACCAAATATAATATGTTCATCAATATGGTGATTAATAATTTAAATATTTATCTAGCTACTAAAACTAATTCTTCTTTTATTGATGCAAATCACAAATATGCAATAAACATTCTACTAAAAAAAAGAGAGAACAGACAAAACAAAGAAATCATCTGGTGACTAGATGCAGTCTCAAAGTGTCAGGAATAAATTTGTTTTTTTTACTGTTTGTCACAGCCTGGTTATCGTTAAAGGTCTAGACGGTCTTGAGCTGGTCTGCCTTGGTGTGTTGTACCTAACTAAATACCTTCTCACACGCACTAGATTTGCAGGTGTGTGAGAACACTAACATACTGAACTCTCTGACTACAACATTTAGAATTATTAATAGACTCACTGGTAGCAGACATGGTTTTTATTCACATAAAATATAATCACAAAAGATATTGGCGACTTCAGCCATCACAAATTACATCCAAGGAAATAAGTCCTGAATACAAATCAATTATAATAACTTCAATACTTATACATAACTCTACTTGTCAAAAATATCCATAACACTCCTCTCTCTACAAGAGTCCAAAATCAACTGAGGTGTCCACCTCGTGGACCAAACAAAATCTCGTGCTAACTGCATGGAATAGTTCAGTGACTACTAGTCACCAGATATTACAGGGGTTCTAAAACTGGCATATGACATACGCCCCTTCCCCTGGAAAAGATTTTTGACAATCTTTGACAAAAGTACATATGATATTACTATCTTATACATATGTCTAGCAGCTTAATCACTCATGTCAAGCTGATCTAATTAATCACTTCAATACTACTTGATTAATCATACATAATTATAGATGTCATGTCATTCATTTCAACTATGAATAGTTCCACATAATAGACAAATATATTGTTCAACTCTTAAAGTGTTTGCTTAGAAAAATATACATTAGTCTGATTACATCTATTATACAAGTGTGTTATTAAAAAATATCAATACAATTTGAAGCTTTATTCACCTGAAATATATTTAAATAATAATATATCATCTATTTACAATTATACTGAAATATTTTGCATGAGCATGTTTAAATGCTATGTGCTCAACATACATTGACATCTCAATTCTGAGAAGAAAAAGTTATTTTACACCCAATCATTTATATAATATAACACACCCAATGTGTATCATCTGACACACTAAGTGAATTTATTGAAGAAGTTCCCAATAAAGTTTACATACATCTATATAAGTATATTTATGTTCAGTACTCATTATATCACTCTAAGTTCTGTCACCATTATACAAGGTTACAGTGACTGTCTATAATTGTTATTAATAGTACACATATGTGGTATTTAAAGTACAATAGCATAAAAAATGAATGCAATCAAGTGTGTACCACTTAGAAAAAAATCAACAATATTTACATCTGTGAGTTGTTTTTCAAAAAATTAAGGTCAACAGTTCAAGTAGTTCACTGTTGTTTACAATATGCTTGTTTACATTACTGTGTTTACTAATCATCTAAATTATTAGCATATCTAGTCATTATGAAATTCTGTTATTGTCAAATTGTGATAAGTAAATATGTAATGTACAATTAATTAAAAAATGATAGTACAATAGCATCAATGAACGAAAAAAAAATGTCATCATGACCCAATAAAATGGTAACAGCTATTACAAAATATGTCATGACCTAGTTACATGATAACAAGAAAAAATGTCAGGTTGACCTGATTAAAAAATGTCAGGTTGTTTCTAATTATATTGTGAAGTTAATCAGTTAAAATACTTTGACTGACATGTACAATATCATTGTCCTCATTTGTATCTGTTTCATGATCTACCTGTCTTGACAAAAAATCAGCTAATACATTTTCATGACCAGGTATACTTTGTAGGTCAAACTTGTAATCAGATAAAATTAGTGACCATCTAATTATTCTGTTATTCTTTAGTTCTTTTCTTTTAAGTGCTAACAATGGTTTATGGTCACATTTAATTGTAAAGAATCTTCCTAGTAAATAGTGTTTTAGTTTGACTATGCTCCATACTATAGCTAAGAGTTCTTTTTCTATTATTGAATATTTTCTTTCTGCTTTAGATAATGTTCTACTTATATGAATTATAGGTTTCAGATATGACTCTTTCTGTTGCAGTAGGCATGCTCCTATACCATTATTAGATGCATCAGCGTACAGTAGGAGTTGTGAAATAGGATCAATACTCCCTAATTCTAGTTTCTCATTAAACTTATCCTTTAGTCTAGTTAGTGCCTCTCTGCTGCTATCATCTAAGTTTATTATATTTGAGTGTTTCTTAGTAAATTCTACCAAGGGCTGAATTAGTTGGGCAAATTTGGTATGAATTTTCTATAAAAGATGCACAAGCCTAATAGTGCTCTGACATCCTTTTTTGTTTTTGGTTCCTTAATGTTTCTTATTGTACTGATGTTTGCTTTGGTAGGAGTTATTCTATTGTTAGTAATGTTGTAGCCTAAAAACTAGATTTCATCCTTTACAAGATTTAATTTATTGGGAGCAATAGTCATCTTATGTTGTTTTAGACGAGCAAATATTTGCTCAAGTGTGTCTAGATGTTCCTTTTCTGATTTTGTAAAAACACAAATGTCATCCACATATGAAATTACATTGTCTATGCCTGCTAATAGTTTACTCATACATTTTTGGAAAGTAGCTGTGCTGTTAACTAACCCAAATGGCATGACATTCCATACATATATCCCTTCAAACCCTGGTAAAATACATTTGAAAGCTGTGTATTGTTTTGACTTTTCTTCCATTTTTATTTGCCAGAATCCTTTATTCAGATCCATGGTGGTAAATAGTGAGGCTCTGCTTAGCATATTAATTATAGTGTCTGTATCAGGTAAAGGTTCAGGATCTATAACAGTACAATTGTTTAGCTCTCTATAGTCGCAACAGATTCTCACGCTATTATCTTTTTTCTTGACAATCACCATAGGTGATGCATAGGAACATACCTCTGATTTTTCTATCTTGTTTTCACTTAGTAATTTCTTCAATTCTACTTTGACTAATTCCTCATAGGCCTTTGGGATGTTATATGCCTTTGTTTTAGATGGTAGTGTCTTATTTAAGTGTATTGAATGCTGAATTAGATCAGTGCAGCCTAGTTTCAATGTAATGACATCATTGTATTTTCCTATCAAGTTATCTATATTGGTCCTATCATTACTTGAGTCTTGGGTGGTAGCATGAATAGTTATAGTGTTTGCAGCATATTCTTGTATAGTTCCTATTGAATCTGTATCCCTATCAATTACTTCTATCTCTTCAAATTTTCTTTTAGGAAATTTTACTAATTTGTCTATGCTTAGTTTACATTCTTTGCCATTTTTGTCTACTTTGTACACTTTGTGTTTATTTTTCCTACTATCTTTTATGGACCTTCATTTGTGTTTTTACTATACTTATTTTCTATCTTGACATATACTTGGTCTCCTATGCTTAATGTCCTTAATTTTCTGTTCTTATTTTTTATATCTCTATGTCTCTTTACTTTTTTATCCATGTTTATGTCAGCTAATTTTATTCCCTGTCTTAAATTTTGTTTTGTTTGTATTATCAATGGATGGTATTCTTCATAGTTCTCTAGGTCTAACATATTATCAGCACATAGTTCTAGTGGACCTTTAGGTTTCCTATCAAAAACTAATTCATATGGACTGAATTTTGTTGTTTCATGAGAAGAAGTGTTGTAAGCAAAGATAGCATAGTTTAAAGTCTGGTCCCAAGTATTCATTGCTTCTGTTTCTAATTTATAAATTATTTCTTTGATTGTCTTGTTCCATCTTTCAATTACACGGTTGGATTGTGGCGAATAAATTGTACTGTGTACTAGTTTTATGTTAGTCATACCTGCGAAAGCTTTATTTAAGTTTGATTTAAAGTTGGATGCATTATCTGACAGGATTTTGTTTGGGAATCCAAACTTTAAGAATATTGTTCTTAGTGAGGTGCATATATCATCTGCCCTAATATCACTAAGAGGAAAAGCTACTGCCCATCTGGTAGCTATATCTATGATTCTGTTATGACATGATTAGGAATTAGTTATTTGTTTCGGGAATAAGGGGAAAAATTTACTTAGCGACAAATGACGTGACAGATCTTTAAAAAACAAGAACGCTCTTAGTGACGCTAGAAAGAGGATGCTTTGTGTATAGCAGTAGAATTTAGATACGGATTTACGGACATAGCTGACATAGGACGATTCCCTTCTTAGTTATTAAATGTATTTGTAAACAGCACCAGCGTCGACTACCTATTTTGATTGTTTCGGCTTTTCGCCGGTGTTACTATAGTAGTTTTGAGTTCGGTATTACCTCCATCCAGACGTAGATCTACACTAGATATATCTACAAGCATCACCACCGCGCGGAAGCCTGAACAACGTGGCGACCCCAGACTCGGAACTCACTGGCATCAACATCCAGAAGGATAGAAGCCCTCTGTTAGGAGGAGGCAGAAGTTAACGTCATCGGCCTAGTCTGCAGCTAGACCCTGATTATACAGCCACGTCGGCGAAGGAAAGCCAGTGAGATCCTGGACTCGTAGAACTAGGAGGTAACGAAATATAGATCTAGATCTACAGTTGTGATTTGTAAATGCCCATACTTGTGGCATCGTATTGAAGCTTGTATCGAGAAGGCTACAGTTTGGTGGAGGGAAGAAAATCGTCCTGTCGATTCCGTACTGAAGAGATATCGCCTGCCCGGCATAGTGAGAACGAACGTGAAGGTCACCTTCTGCAAGGCCAAGATCGACCGTTAGGGTCACGCCAAAGAACTTTTGACGTAGGAGACATCTTACTGCCTACGGCACTTAAGTACAGTAGTGCTAATTTGATCTACAGCTCGGCTGAATTCTGTGCTACACGTTAGATAGCTAGATAGCCGGTAGTTTAGCACTGGACTTTGACTTTGTCGCTGTGTAAATAGTTGGACCGTTCCAGGTTCACTTTGGACAGACGACCACCTGGAACCACCGTACCTGCGTCGGAACCAGCAGCCGGAACCAGACTCTACGCCACTGACGAACCGGAGCCAGACGACAGATCACCGTGAACACCAGAACCAGACGCCGTACCACCGAAGAACCGGAGCCATTGCAGACCAGTACTGAAGGACCGTGGAGAGCCGAAACGTTTGTTGTTCTTGTCTCACCGCTAGGGAAGACATCGCCGTGAGCCTTGCCGCCGGGACAGACATTAGCGTAGGAAGAGTGGACCCGAGACTGACTGTGGAGTTATCGCCGCTTCTTAGACAGATAAGTCAAGTGTTATTTAACTACTTTCTCCTTAGAATAATTAGAGTCTGTAGGGAAGTGACCACTCGCTAGATTATCACTACCAGGTTAAATCGTGGTGGATTGGGGATATCCTTAAAATTAGGTGTAATCTAGCAAGAGGTCCATATATATGTTTAGCTGTTAATGCGTCCTGTATGTGAGTGTGAATCATTTAGTTAAGTATTTTTTAGCAACGTCATGTATTAATTGTTTGCAATACTCCCGTCCTAAGTCTTACTGTCAGACGAAAGTCTCATTCATTGGAACTAGATCTATAGTTTGGTGTTTATCGTATTTAAGTTTATATTTTCATATTTTATTTGTATGAGTTGTAAGTTATATACACTCCTGGCTGTGAAAGCAGGTAAGAAGTAACTAAGATCTAGCGTAATCTAGACTAGATCTGGGGAGCAATCGAGGTGAAGCCTGATTGCCCATTTGTAATTTTAGTATTTGTAAATAGACAGGTTGGTCTATTTACCGGCCACTCGTGTTGAGTAACACGGTGCCGGTTGAGTGTGCGTGTGTCGCACAGCGTATTCAGTCGGGTCAGAGTGTAGCCTACACACTTGTACCAAGGATACTAAGTGTATCTTGAGAAAGGGTAGAAGTGGTTATTAGTCTAAGTTGGTAGTTAGACGCCAAGGGTTTTGTTTGTTGGTATAAGAGGTACCATAAAGTAGGATAAAGTAACAAATAAGGAATATGGCAACTACTTCAGGTTACGACCTAGAAGAATTTAGAAAAAAGCTAATTCATGAAGCCAAGACAGAATTGGAACTGCGAGGCAAAGAACTAACTGCATATGTGCAGCAGATGGTGGCGGCGGAAGCAGAACGCTTGGAGAGAGAGAAAGCTAGAGGCAGAGAAAAGGAAAAAGAAGAAGCAGATCGCATAGAGCGGGAAAAGGTTAGAGAGGCAGAGAAGTTGGAGAGGGAAAAGGTTAGAGAGGCGGAACGTGCAGAGAGGGAGAAAAAAGAAGAGGCGGACAGAAAAGTGAGAATTCAAGTTGAGCAGATGAGGATAGAGGCTGGTGTAAGTGTGCCCATTGAAGGGAACAGCAACAATAGTGCCAACATAGAAAGCCATGGTAGCGCCGCATGGATGAAAAAGAAAATACAACCTTTTGCGGAAGACAAGGACGACATCGGCGACTATCTGAAACGCTTTGAAATTAAACTAGCAAAGTTTACTGTCCAAGAGAGGGAGTGGTCCGAAATCTTGTTGGACTTCGTACATGGGAAAGCCCTCACGATTTGCCAGAACCACGACCACTCGATGCAAAACAGCTATCAGGTGCTAAAGAAGGAACTGTTAAACGCATACGGGCACAACGCGGCAACATTCCGAAAGAAGTATTACGAAAACACTCCATCCAGCCAAGTTGATCCACAAACAACTATCAACGCAGAGAAGGACTTCTTCACTAAATGGCTCGGATTCGAGAATGTGGAGAACACCTACGAGGGGTTGAGGAACTTTATTCTGATTGACAATTTCATCAATAAGTGCGACCCTCAGCTACAGTCTTTTATAAAAGAAAGAAACCCTAAGATAATTGAAGACTTGGTAGAAATTATTAGGATCTTTAAGAATGCTTATCCAAACAACCCACTTTCAGTTAGAGACCACAAAAAAGTTATTGACCTGGTAAATTATGTAAAGGGAAATGATAGGTCCAGGGAACGTGGGAACATTGGTCGGGAAAGTTATGATAGGAGAATAGATAGACCTAGAGCGGGTGATAGAAACCTTAGGGAGGTTACATGTTTTAACTGTCAGGAAAAGGGACACATGGCATACCAGTGTAAGAAACATAGGGGGAATAGAGCTGGCAATATGAATACACAGGATACTAGTGGCACTAGTGATAGGAGAGGTAATCAAGGAAACCGTAGACAAGAGAGGGATAATCGGTCACCAGATAGGGTTAATTTTGTAAGGAGCATCCAAGACAGGGATCGTGATAGTAGGGATAGTGAACCAGATGAAGAAATTAACTACGTTGATTGTGGGGAAGATAGGTTTAAATTATATCCGGGCATGATAAATAATAAACAGATAAAGGTGATCCGGGACACAGCTAGCAGCACACTCGCGGTTAGAGGGGGATTAGTTAAGTCCAAGGATTATTTAGGCTATACCAAATCAGTGAGATTGGCAGACGGCGCAGTTAAGAGGTTCGAAGCATGCAAAGTGTTCCTTCGATCTCCATTGTATACAGGGTATTGTGAAGGGGTAGCCATGCCGAGGTTATCTAGAGATGTTTTACTTGGAAATGTAGCAGGTGTTAGAGCCGCTTCTGATAAACAGGTTAGAAGTTGGAAAAGCAGATATGGCAACAGGAGGCGAAACAAACCTAGAAAGGACAGAATTTGTTTTAACTGCCATAAACAGGGGCACATCGCTAAAGACTGTTGGAGTAGGGCAGAACAGTCTGAACAGAAGATTGCGAGTTCGGATAGGAGACACAGGTCTATATCCGATGACTGTGGTAGCGGTAATCGCAAGGCATACCAAGGTAGAAGGCCGCAAGCGGGCTATTGTGGTGTAAGAAGAGATGTAAACTCCAGTTGGAGAGAACAAATGTATGGGTCGTGTAGATAGCCTGTGAAACATAACACTATACAACCGTAGTGTGTAAATAAGTTGATTGGTTTGATATTTGAAGTGTTTATTCTTAATTAATTGACTTACCTAGTAGTCATAGCTAGGCAGTTATTATGTTGTTGTAGTATTAGTTAGTATTAGATTGACTCATGTTAGTTATTTATTATGTATGAATATTAATATGTATGAATTGTATGTATGGAGGTATGAATAGATAGGGCATTTATAAGGCGACGAGGTATTGATACCCAGGGAAAGTAAGTTTTATAAGTTATTCCTTGTTGTTGATCATGATCATACATCAGTAAAGAGTTAGGTCGCGCTGGGACAAGTAAGTGGAGAGAGGAAATAAAATACACTTGTAAATGCCAGAACGAACGTTAGTTGTATAGTGGGAGAACGATTATTGATAAATGTCAATTTGTCATATTAGGTAAAATGTCTGTCCTGACGTGTGAGGGAAAGTGGTGGAACCTCTGGAATGTGATGTGATAAAGTATGGATATACGGACTATGTCGGCGGTCACCTATGGCACATCACATTGGACAGTATCACTTTGTGACATTTGAGGGAAATAGGTGTTCAGATCAACTTGAGTTTGGGACAATGATGAAGAAGTTGAAACCGAAATCAAGACTCAAGTTGTGTTGTCTTTTATGTTTCCCTTCATTTTGGCCCTTGCACAATGTAAGACTAAGACAGTAGATAAAAAATTGACTGGCAATTTTTTTTAGCGGGAGGGGGAGGAGTTGTTATGACATGATTAGGAATTAGTTATTTGTTTCGGGAATAAGGGGAAAGTTTTACTTAGCGACAAATGACGTGACAGATCTTTAAAAAACAAGAACGCTCTTAGTGACGCTAGAAAGAGGATGCTTTGTGTATAGCAGTAGAATTTAGATACGGATTTACGGACATAGCTGACATAGGACGATTCCCTTCTTAGTTATTAAATGTATTTGTAAACAGCACCAGCGTCGACTACCTATTTTGATTGTTTCGGCTTTTCGCCGGTGTTACTATAGTAGTTTTGAGTTCGGTATTACCTCCATCCAGACGTAGATCTACACTAGATATATCTACAAGCATCACCACCGCGCGGAAGCCTGAACAATTCCTATTATATATTTATTTCCCTTGGTACTTGTATTTAATGGGCCCATAATATCAATGGCTATTTAATCCCAGAAGCAATGGGCTTTATCTGACTTTTGTAGAGGTGCCTTAAGTATGACCTTTTATTTAGTACATTCTGGACAAGAATCTAGATAGTCCTTTATTTGAGTCTTCATCTTGGGCCAAAAGAATTTTTCTGAAATTTTGGCATACGTTTTCTTTTTGCCAAAGTGGCCTGCTGTTGGGTCATCATGGGCCATTTTTAGTATTTTGGGTTGTAGACTTTCTGGAATTATTATTTGAATTCTTGTGCTATCTTTGCTTCTATTACATCTGATGGCTAGGTTGTTGGCTAAGATATGATGGTTGTTTAAGTTTATTTTGTTATAGTCTTTACTTAACAAATCTTGTATTATAGGGTCACTGTTTTGCATTTTGATTAATTCTTGTCTGGTGGTTCCTAACTCATTGAATAACATATTTGGCAATTCAATTTCTGGCACTATTTTTTTGTGTGATCTAGTTTGTACAGCTGATATTTGATGTTGATCTAGATACCAATTTTTTTGTCTATTATAACTGGCATAAATACATACTTCATATTGAGTAATACTTGAGCTCAAAATAATGCTACATTGAAACATACTTGAGCTATTGGATTTGTGAATAATATTGATTTGATACATATACAATTATTTGAATATATGACTATTAATTAAGATCATTGAAAATATATTACAAAATAATTCACACACATTCTTCCAGCGTAATATATGTAACATATCTCATTTTTTTTGCAACTATATACCTTGATTGATTTACTTCTTTAACTACTCATTAGACATAAATTGATACATTAAAAATAACCATGGCATCATATGATAAAATTCTAGAGCTTGTGAAGGTGATGGAACTAGAAGGGGAGGAGAAAAAGGAGTTTATCAAAAAAGAATTAGAAAAATTATAAAAAGAAAAGGCAGAAAAGAAAGAAAGGGAGGAAAAAGATAGAATAGAAAGGAAAGAAAGAGAGGAAAGAGATAGGGCTAAAAAAGATAAAGATAGGGAAGAAAGAGCTGCGGAAAGAGCTCATCAAAAAGATATGAAAGAACTAGAAACTAAACAAGAACTAGCTAAATTGGAAGCAGCAAAAATCAACTGAGGTGTCCACCTCGTGGTCAGCTTCCGACCAAACAAAATCTCGTGCTAACTGCACGGAATAGTTCAGAGACTACTAGTCATCAGATATTACAGGGGTTCTAAAACTGGCATATGACACTGTTCACTTGTTGTCTAAATGGACAAAAGTTTCCAATAATCAATGTAGTAATTGTTAAGTGGGTGCAGGTTTACTTGTGAAAGGTTTCAGGGTTTATTAATGCATAATTGGAGAAAAAGTTCATAGAGATAAGGGTCATGTATGTATGTTTTTTTTTATGCTTTTCTTTGAAAGACTGTCCAAACAAAGCAACAGTTTGGATAAAGTTCCTTTCCAACAAGTTATTATATCAAGAGGTTATGTATTGTTACAATTAGTTTATATGTTCCTGCCTATTTTAAAGACAAAAAGAGCCTCAAACTTTCAAGAAATTCAAGACGATCATTTCTTGAAAGTTTATTACAAGTTTGTAAGAATCAGCTTGAAGTATCAGTATTTTATCTTTTTTTATTAATAAAGATAACCAAGTATAATTATATTCTTTTTCAAGTCATACACTACATAAGTTACAGGGATCCTGGCAGTAAAGCATAGGATTAGTTTTAATATGGCCACCTTTGTAAGTCAATCATTAGCATTTGGAAAAAAAAATTACATTTTTATTTTGAAGGAAGTAAAGTTTAACAATTGAAAGTAAAAACTAAAATAAAATGATGACATTCTCTACCTGGTGTTGAGAACTAAACATGGAGCAGCTGCTACTGCTGTGGCAGATTCAGGAACTGTGAGTGTTGATAAAGGTGTTGGTGGCAATTTACTAACATCTTTAGTTGACCAGAGCATTACCTGCACAAACACACAGTCTACATATAATAATGATAATAAAAGTTTAGATGTCAATTTTCTTGTTTTTTTTCTTAACTACTAATAATACTTCCATTCAAGCTTTTCTTAACATAAACTTTTCAGAAAAAAAAAAAATCACAAACACTCTTAGTTTTTAATAACTAACAATATTTTATTTGAAATATTTAAAGATAATGTATACGAAAGATGCTTGCATCAATTATCATAAAAGAATAAATAAAAAAAAACAACTTAATAACCAAGTGTGAGCTTAGTACTTATATACTCAGAAGAAAGATTACCTTTTTATCTCTTGCTGCTGTGATAAAGAAGTGGTTGTCATGAGTCCAACAGCAGGACCAAATTATTCGCGAATGTGGAGTAGTTTTCTTATCAACACTTGATTCAATGACAAAATGATCTCCTGATGAAAACAAATTTTGCATGTGTTGTATTTGCAGTTTGTAATGTGCTATATTAAAAAGAATCTTTCTTTAGCGATTAAATTCCTTACCAGACTTTTTGTACAGTGTCCATGACCTGTCCCTGGACACAGCCAGAAGTCTGTTTCCATCATGACTGAAAGCCATCTGTGAGACAGTTAGTGTACAACCACTCAGTGACATCATGATCTTTTTAGTGTCCATGTTCCAGACCAGAATGTTGGCAGACTCAGCCTTTGCAGCCTGTTAAATTAGCAGCAATTAAATTGTAAACTGTCATTTGTACATAAAAACATATTAACCTAAGTTTACTTGAGGTAAAAAATACTTTTGATTACATAAATACATAATATAAATTGTAAAAAAAAATAGTATCTTAAAGTTTAAAATGTTTGTTAAAATGATAAAAAAATAAATTACCTTGCATGCAGAAGCCAGCAACTTTCCATCTGGACTGGCAGCTAAAGAAAATATCTCATAGCCATGACCATATAATTTAGCTACTTCTGGCCACAATGTATTCTGTAATAAGAGGTCCTCACTAGGTGGGGCTAATAAATATAAAAGAATAGGTGCTTGAAATAAAATTGGATTTAAAAATCAAAGAAAAGAAGCTATTGGTATTATTATCAATGATTACCTTTTAAATCAATAGGAATGAAATAGTTTTCAGGATATTGGCCACTTTTAGAATTTGGTTCTTCTATGACTTGTTCACTTTTGTCATTGTCTGTATAAACAGCTTTATTTGATAAGCCAAGAGCTGAGACGTTGGCCCCTTCAGGCAGTGATGCAAACCCCTTTGATTCAGAATAAATGACATTTGTATATAATGTAAAAGTAAATCATAAAACAAGACTAAAATAATACTAGTAAAAAGATATCTCTTTAGGTAATTCATATATAAATATATGTATATCTATACTATAAAGTAGAAAGTAAGGCGTATATATGTATGTAACGAATAGAAATCAAAACCGTTTGACCAATCTTGATAAAACTTGGCATAAATGTTTCTTGGGTACTAACTGGAACCGTGACGTATGTATAGTAGCCCTAAAACAAACTTAAGACCCTCAATAAAAAAAAAGTTGCCCAACTCTATGAAAGTATTCCTATTTTATGGATCTAGGCCATGTTTATCATGTTTACATGAGAGAAGATTAAAAGGATCTAGATCTATTTTTTTATTATTTTTAAAACTACACTATGCAGATATTTTTGTACTTTCATACATGAAAATTACAAAATTTAGTCTATTGATTTCATTATTTAATAAAATTAAGCTTCAAATTTGTCTTTCAAAAGCATTTTTACATAAGATCGTTCCTTATATCTGCAAATTTAGAAGTACTGGTGTACTTTATAATTCCATTCATCAATCAAAGCCGACATCTAAGTCTAGACAGTCTAGATCTAACTATATTTCTAGATCTAATTCAAAGAGAAAAGATCTACTTCATACTTTAACACTATAACATACAAAATAAAGTCCATTCATTTCATTTTTTTTTTTCAAATTAACCCTCAAATTTTGTGTTTCTAAAGCATTTTTCATACATTCTTTCGCTATAGCTTCCATGTTGACATGCATTTTAATAGTCCCATTCATGTGTCATGCACACCGCTATGTAAACACACTATGATTGGACAGGCTAAATGAGGCTCTATATGGGGGATATTCAATATACTAACATACAATAATTAATAAGCTTCTGGAGCAATTGATTTTGATTTGATTTGATTTTAGGCACATTGTCACAATTTAGGCCATGTCGTGCCTGGGTGGAGCAATTGACTTTATGCTTATAAAAATAGGTTGTTGATGGTTGATGTGTTGATAGATGTAGATGATGGCCGCGAGTTCAGAATAGACACAATCAACAGAACAGTTAATATATAAATTGAATAACTTCAGCTTATAACTTTAAAACAATTTAATGACAAAAAAATACACAATCTTTGTTGTCTCTATCTCGGTCATTCTTCATCCTTGTCCGTTTGTACTCCATTTTTTTCTTAGTTTTTAATCCTCCGTCACGTCACTACGGAAAAACCCAATTAAACCCAAACTTCTATGTGTCTTTCTATTGTGTCATTACAAGGTCTACATCTATTATAATAGTATCTAGACTCTAGATCTAGATCTAAATATATGTAGACCTACGAGCAAATGTTTTTTTAAATTTTTATTAAAAAAGTGGATTTAGGTTGATTAGCTATTTTGATAGCACCATTCATACTATTTTTAAATTCACGCATTCGCATTCTTATAGCATTATTATTTCGTTTAATTAATACGCAAATTAAGACCTAAGGGCCGATGGTAATATATGTCTAGTATATATATATATATATATATATAATTATGTTATTCATATTAGCACAGATAAATCTAGCTATACCAAATGATATCAAGCTTATCAACACATCAAATTTGCTACATCAAACTTTACAAGAAACTTTGATACGCTTTAGTATTTTCTTGAGATTAACATCTTCTAATAAATGAAAATCTGCTATAGTCTAACCTGAATTAGGCAATTATAATAAAAGCTAAATACAAAGATCTTTTATATAAGTTTGTAAATGACAATTTTATTTACCAGACGCTTTAGTTCATTGTTTACATCATGACCACAGATGTGACAAAAGTTGTTGATAAAATTTCTGGGGGCTTTAAAAACTCTTACAAGCTTTTCATCTGCTCCTGATGCAAAAGAATATTTATTTAGTACAGCCAGACACTGAAGATCATAACCATGAATCTGTGGTCGTGCAATTTCAAACCATGTAGGCTGGAAATTAGTATAAGAAAAAAATTTAAGTACTGCCATCATTTAAAAAAATGCTTTTAAGTTTGAATCCTACTTAAGTTTAATTTGACTGATAGTGTGACTTACTTCATGTGTTTTTCGTACCCAGGGAGCGTGTAGCCTCAGTGTTTGATCAGCACTAGCACTCAGAAGAAAGTCGCCTCCTTCAGCAGACCATGCAATATCGACTACTGACCCAAAATGACCTCCACCAGTTACCTGAGGCACCCACATTTTTGTGTCCTGAAAAAAAAAATGTATACATGTACATATAAATAACATATGACCTTAACATCATCTGCCCAGGCCTTAAAGGGAAACTTTATAAATCATAAGCAGACATATTAAAACATAATTTTTTTTTGCAGTAAATATAAAAATAAAGTCTGTTTGTCCAATAGCTTGATACCTACTGAGTTAAAAGACCACTGGTTGAATGCTCCTTGGTAACCATGGGCTAGAATAGACAGACCACAAGGACTAAAGAGACCACCAAAGAAGCCTAAAGTATTGCCCCCAACATCTCCTACACGAACCTGGAATCAATCATTATGGTTATTTATTTTGCACTTTTATTTTCAATCCATAGTGGGTTAAAAACAATACTTTATCGTATTTAGTTATTCTATAATATAAGAAAACACATTGCCTATGGCATTTAAAACTTGAGAATACCTGAATTAGCTATTTGATATATGACATATATATATGAATTTTAAATTTGTATGAGTGTAAATTGGTCTACATAAAAAAAATAATATAAAATGCCTTGGAGTTTCAAAATAGTAAAAGCAACAAAATTAATAAAATTAAGATAAAAAAACAAATGTCACAATGAGTAAACTATGTGGTTTCTCACTTCAATGCTATGCAGGTTTGTAAGAAAACATCAGTACTCATGAGATAAAATAATAAATTTAAACTCTAATGAACAAGAACGACTGCTTCTTCAAGTAATGTAATCAAAATATATTCACTGAAATAAAAGGTTCACATTAATTGAGCCTAAAATAAATCCTCCATATAGCTACTTTAGAGAAAACATTTACATTTTCTAGACTGCTAAAGTCAACTTTTAGAAAAAGTTCCCATTTCCAACTTGCCTGTAATAATTTTTGTGTGCCATCTAATAACTTTTATCTTAATGTTTATCCAAAACAATCAGGAATGTTCCCAATTTTACATTTACAACCAACCTGTTCCATCCACATATCGGTGTCTGCATCAGGTGCCCAAAGTATCATGGTCTTGTCCATGGAAGCAGAAAGAAGTTTCATTGATTGATGACTTGAACCATTCTCTGAGTACATAAGGAGAATATTATCATTATAACCTTTTACAAGTATTTATTCCTTTATTCTATTCACTAGTTATTGATATGTACAGATTAATACTAACCTAACACTTGCACAGGTTGCCATCTAACACTATACACCCAATTCTCATGACCACATAGGACAGACTCCAATGTTATAGCAAAGATAAATGCACCATCTGCATAATTGCAAATAATATTAGATTATTTTTTTTTTACAATTTATGTCATTTCATTTAAATGTGTAAAAGTATATTTTGGTTTTCTATGGTTATAATGTTTTGTTTGGTGAAATGTACAAATTGTAAGACAAATTTTCTTATGGATAATAAAGATTATTATTATTAGATACTAGTTTCTATTTCCTAACGTATACAGTACAAATCATATGAACATGTTCCTTAATTGACAAATATCAAGATATGTAGGAGACATTTTTGACTAAATTGATATACTCACCTGCATCATGGTGAGATATAATGGTTTCCTTGACTGTGATACATTCATCCTCCTTAAGTTCAGACACAGGCTTAGAGTCTTGAGTTACAGTTTGAGTTTCTGACTTTCTTGATAACTTCCAGATTCTAATGAGATGATCTTGAGCACAACTTGCCAGTAAAATATTACCAAAGTCTAAAGTGCAGATATTGAAATAAGCATTGACATTTAATGTACACTTTTAAAACTAAAAAAAACCTATACATTAAAATCTTAGTGGAAAAAACGTTAATGAAAAAAATTTAATCTCATTGATTTATTAGTAAAGAAATACAAAACTAAACTATATGGAATTGCAAATGCCATGTCAGTAGTAATGATTACAAGGATAGCCAAAGTATAAAGTGTTGGTAGCTAATTAATAAATTATCTTTGAGTTGCAGAGGATTTCTTTAGACTTCCTACATTTTTAAGGAGTTTTTGGTCATAAATGCTGTCAATTGAAAGAGACAATTCCAACTTATTTCCCCTCAGTCAGTCCCTGCTTGCAACCCAGGATAACTAATACACTGTGCGGAAGTGAGGAGTAAAATGTTACTTTTCCATGGCAAAGACTGCAAATGAGCAAACAGCTCAATAGCAAAAAAACTGGCTAGAAGAAGAAAAAGTATCATGAGGAATCCACATAATACATTTAACCACATACCATCTGCAACAAATTGCAAATCCCTGATCCAATCTTCATGGCCAGTTAGAACTATTAATTGATTAAACTGTCAACAAGCAAAAAAACAAACAAATGTCAAACAAATACAGCAAGCCTGAACAATTGAATAAACAATTAAAGAGCAAAACTGCACAACAAACATTTTAAACTAGACACAAAAGAATTAAAATGATTATCACTATAACTTAAGTTACAATGTAAAGAAGCAATTTAGGACTTATTATTTACCTGTTGATCTGAGCCTCTTAAATATAAATGTATATTATGATCATCACACCCACATACAAGTAGCGGCACTGGAAATATATTTATTTACAATAAGTGATATATTTCTTTAGAAATGTATAATCATCCCAGAACAGAAATAGACCTGTAATTGATTTTAAATACATGTCTGAATAATGATGATAAATATTTTATAAATTTAATTAGACATGTGATAATTGAAGATATACAGGTCACAATAAATATCACTACCTCTTGTTCCTGGTATAATAAACGTGGATAAAGATAATGCAAACCCTGAACCAAAGTTCAACACCTGATTTTCTTTGGTTTCTGAAATAAAAAATTGTTTTAAATATTTACAGTCCGATTCTGAAATATTTTGTAGCATGAAAATTTAACACAAAAAAAAAACCTAACATGTATAAAAAATAACTTCTGCTTGGTGGTGCTTTTAACTGTCATTATAAAAAAAAACAACATCATGGGCTTCAGCTCTGGAAGAAAAGCATGCCAAATGAAAAATGGCTGGCTTCTCTACCACCAAAGTGAAAGCCACCTTACGTTATATGTGGACGGGAGTGCCCCACATTCAAATGCAAAAGGGTTCTATGAGATGAACCATAGTCTTTACGACTGAAGGAGGCCAACAACAAAAGTTCCAGAGTTTGAACCTCTGCTCCTAAAATTCCCCTACCTCCATCAAGTTTAGACTAGGATGAGACATTCTTTATTTCTAAAGAAAAAGTTTTGAAAATTAGAAAACAAACAAAACTATATTTAGTATTTAGTGATATTTTTTCAACAAATGAATTTGATTAAATCCTATGTTTAAAATATGTTAATGGTCAGAACTTGAAGAAATAGAAAATGTTCCAAAAAGGAACAACAGAGAATGCATTCTTGTTTACATATTTTTTTTTATAAAAAAAAAATATTAATAAAGTACAAATCTGTGCTTCTATTCAGCACTAATCACTGTATAGATAAGTACAGTTCAGATTTTAAAATAATTACCTAAACTTTTCCTGGACCAGATTCTAACAGTTGAGTCAATAGAAGCTGACACAATTAAAGTTTCTCTAGACTCTGAGTCATTTTCCATATCTAGATAAAGGGCCGACAAACACGTCACTGAGCCAGTGTGTCCTTTAAGAGTAAATATTGGTTCACTGGCTGCCTGTAAGAGACATTGTTTCATTTATTTTTGGTTTAAAACTTGAAAAAAAAAACAATAGTATGTAATGACAGACCTTTAATCACTGCATTATGTTCACACATTTTTTTTAAATTTTAATTCATCTCTTTATTTTTTCACTAATTTCAATTGTCCCTTTATTTCTGTCCATAATCAACTAATGTCATCCCTCCATGATCTCAACCCTAAGGAATCCAAGTTCCAAAAAGCCCACAAGGTGGAAGACAAAAGCAAACATGGAAATCAATGGAGCCCAATGGCAAAAAACTATTGCGGCACTATGGTCCACCAGAGCCAATAGGCCTAAGAGAAGAGAAAGAGCATTATCTTATAAGAAACTATTTTAATGGAAAAAGAGAAGTTGTTATTCTTACAATACAAAATAAATGGATTAGTTTACTCTTAAAATTTTTTTTTGGTTGTTTGAAACTGCAACAGTATTTTTGCATGTGCTATGAAAGTCTTGCTAACTGAGTTGCAAAACATCTGAAAAATGCAGCATAGATTAGTCTGGTATCAAATTTTCTAATCTAGGTATTTATTTATTTGACAAAAAAAAAAGTAAGCCCAGCAGTTAATCTTTCTTTTAGGTTTTTCTGAACTTTTACATCAATAAGCACATCCTGACTTTGAAATTATTTTTCTCTAAACAATGTCAAATTCTTTTGCATCACTGTTATTGGTCAACATTCAAGTAAGCCAATATAAAGACAACACAAAGCCTGTGGACAGATAACATGTTGGTCTTACTTACACTAAGCAGATGTATGAAAAATATACTGTTACTTACTGAATCCTGTCTGTACTGCCAGACATTGATGGTACTGTCAGTAGAACCTGACACAATCTCAAATTCATCTGTTAAACATTTTATCAAAGCTTTGTTAGATTAACTGTGATTTTAACAAAGTCACAAAGCAGTCTATTGTATTAAAAAGACAAGCATTAATTAAGATTATTGTTTTTTAAATATTCCTTTCAACTAGTGTTATTTGTAACAATAAAGTCTTACAAGTACATCTACTTCATTGAAACAGACTACCTTGAATTCCATTGTTGATCCATTTGACACAATTCACTTTATCTGTATGACCTGTATATGTTTTTTCTATACCACCAGAAAAGGAGAAACCCTGAGGGAAAAAAGTATATTCTGACAGTGATCTGGATCAAACAAATTATGTGCTGAATTTCTAAAAAAAAAATGTTCCTTCAAATTTGAAAATAATTTACTTCCTAGTCCAAACCTTCCACATGACGACGGGGGGAGGGGAGCGGGCAGGCTTTGAACCCGGGACCATCAATATGTCAGAATGACAGTCCAGCGTGCAGCCATCCTTGGCAATAAAGCTTTTTTTTCTTTCAATAACCAGCACCTTACTTGTCTTACATTAACTCTCTAGCTATAGATCTTATTATAAATATTACTAATTTATATGCTTGTAACACTGTCATCTTGATGTTCTTGAGTTGAAACACTGCCTGCCATCATGAACATATATCTCTTGCTAACACATCTATATAGAGTAGAGTAACTTATATATATTGACCTTTAGGCTAAGGTGAGACAGTCTAAGGGAAAAAAAATGTCCTGTAGAGACAATAAGGTAGAGTACAGAGAAAACTCCTCCTCTTCTCCCCCGTAACAGAGATGATTTTTTCCCTAGTGCGACCAGCTAGCTAGGCTAGGGCAAAAGTAGTGGCCTTGGTGTGATGTCAGTTACAAGCTGAGAATGAAAGCGTGGGAAAAGTGACAATGGCTTGTGTTGTTGCGCTAGCCTAATGTACAAAAAATAAATCTCCAAATTGGCCAACAACTTTTACTGGGAAAAAAATCAAGTTGAAAACTTGTAAGCATGCACAAGAAAACCAACCCAACCCCTCTTCACATCAGATTTCATTCAGTGATACATTACAAAATAGCTATTTTTATAGACAAAAGGATGACGAATTCATTGACACCCTGAGTTTTTTTCATAGGTCAGACCATTAAACAGAAAAATTATTACAGTTATGAATTTTGAAACACAAAAAATGTTCGGAGCTTGGCTTAGAGTGGCCGATAAAAATCTTTTACTCTATATTAACTATATATATATAACTATATAGGGTCTAAATCTTTAATAATTTATTGTCTAGAGTGTAGATTACAAGATATGATTTACCATTTTTACCTCTGGTTTATAAACTGCTACTGCGTGGTTGTATGCAAAACAAATTATGCCGTTTCTTCCCCAGTCAGCACTAAAAGGACAACGATTGCATCCGGCACTTGTATAACATGCGCCTATTTTCGGCATCGTCTAGATCTAATAGTTTTACTTATTTAGATAAAATCATTGATGTGTAGAGTATAGATCTAGATCTACACTCTGGACTTTCGTCACGTTTTTTAATGTTTACCAAACATAACAATACATTAATAACCTGGAACATGGAAAAGTATCTATGAAATCAAATCACACTACTCTTTTTGTCAACTTTAACGATTTTATTTACTGCTCATAACTACGTATCAGCTAAAAAGAAGCGAATAATACAGAAAATAATGTTTACACTACTAGATACTAGATAGATCTAGTGTCTAGGATCTCTACACAGACTAGATCTAGACATAGAGCTCTAGATATAGTATTTATACTAAGACTAGATCGAGTCTAGAAGTTACCGAATCTAGATCTATATAGTTACTATAGTAGTTCTATAGTCTAAGTCAATCTTTATCAGTTTATTATGTTATGTCATTTTATGTAAAAGTGACTAAAAGAATGTAAACTTTGTAAAAGTAAAAATAGTAAAATGATTTAAAAATGTAAACCTAAACTGGCTAAACCCGTATTTAAAATATTCTATTTATTTGATTTATTCATCATGATCATGTGTTCAGTTTTCTCTGCCTCTCTCACTACTCTCAGTCTCTGCATTAATTGATTAATTATCTTATGACTTATGATCATAATGATGTCTTAAATTAATCAAATATTAGTAATTAGATCTAATATCTAAGCCTAAGGCCTCCTTCAGTTGTGAAGCAACTATGAAATTCAATACATTAAACCAGTGTTTCCCAAACTACTTACCTAAGTCAAGTCAATACTTGTATCCCTTTTTAAATTTTTTTTTTAATGCTGTGCAGCTGAGTACCCTTGCCGCCCCCCCCCCCCCCCCCCCCCCCCCCATTTTAATTTATGAACAGAACATAATAAATCACATGGGTATTTAATAAAATCAGCATAGTTAATGAGGTGCAACACGTACCCCCTCCAAAGTCTTTCCGTACCCCACTTTGGGAAACACTACATTAGACTATCATCATCATCATGTACATTATCATCATATGGCTGGCACCATTTGTAGTCCAGATAGTGATATTGATATGCCATATTATAGAGTGTTACAATAGAACCCTACTCCTCACTCTTTTTGATATTCTGCAGGAGTTTGGGATTAAATAATCTTTATCTCAAACTTTTTAAGTTAAGCTAAGACTTATTATATTATATATTATATGTTAAAGCTAAGACTTGTTATATTAGGCTATATGTTAAAGCTAAGACATATTATTTGTTAAAGCTAAGATTTATATGTTTTATGTTCAGCTAAAAAAAAAGTAATCTAAATCACAAAATTACAAAAAAAATTTTAATAAGAAAGTAAATACTTACACCTTTCAAACCTTGCGATCACATTGGTCAGATGATGTAAAGGTCATCTGTTTCTATGGCCAATGGCTATCGAAGTTATCACATGGCCAGCACATTGGCAACTGCCTTTAGAGTTGCGTGGGCTTAAGGGCATCCTTAAAAATCCGGAAATTCAAAATCCAAGTCTTTACAGAGATTCAAACCCAATACTCCTCAGTTCTGAAGCCAAGCACTTTACCACTCAGCTACCATCTCCCTAAAACATAGAATAGTTATAATATTTTATTTTCTCAATATAAACAGAGTTGAAAATGATTTGTTTTGTGTAGTCTCTTTAGTAGCATTATTTTAAAAAATTGATATACAAAAAAGCCCAGCAACAATTATACATTAATGAAAACTGAATCTTTAATATTAATAGAGATTTTATTAGTATTAATTGTAACTTCAATATCCTGTTCACATTGAAGGAAAAAAAAATTATCATTACTTTAGCATTGAGGAAAAGAATAACAAATGGCTCTAGTACACTGGAAAATATTGGAGTTTCCTAAAAGGCTACACATAATGGTCAAAGACTATTTTAAAACTCTTCGGATAATTTACTTGTCCTTGTGCTACAACCATTTCACAACCTGCAGTACAGTCCTTGATACAGCATGTGAGCCTATGTTCTGGATTGTGGATCATACAACACGTTTTATGGGACCAGTAAGTACAATGTCTCCTTTTATTTTAGAATACAGTAGTTTATAAAAATATTTAATTGAGCTACCAATAATCTTCTTGACATTTTTTGGGGGAACGTGAGGTCATAGCTTATCAAATAGAAAGATATTAAACATTTTTGTTCTTAATAGAGGAAATTGAGAATGGCAGACATTATTGTGAAGCAATCTAAGTGATTCTAATTCAACCTTATTACATTACATTTCAGGAGACCACAATAGCAAGATCATTCCTTGCTAAATGGCATCAAATTGTAGCATATGATAGTAAAAATAGTATGCTCTAATACATTTACCTATTCTCATAATCTGTTGTTATGAAAATATTATAATTTATTTTGAATCTGAACCATAGAGTAGGGTTACAAGTATGCAGTTCTTATATAATATCAAATATCTATGTTTACAATTCTTTTTCTAAGACAGGTTTTTTTTTATTATGATGAAGACATTGGGTTAATGTAAATGTCTTCATTTTTAATATTTTCAGATTATGGTGACACTAGTTGTTCTACTGACAACTATGGTTGTCATGGTTTTCTACATTTGCATATTTCCTCATATTTATTACCAAAAAGACATTCTCTGGAGTGGTTTTCATCTGTTTTTTTCTCACTGGCTGTTAATGAATATTGTATTCAATTATGTTATGGCAGCTTTCACTAACCCAGGACACCCATCACAGGTAGGTATATTTTTCATCATTTATGTAATTTTAAAAAATAAATTGTTTTTGTTTTTTTATGAGTTATTGAATTACCTCAGAGAATTTTATATCCTACTCTTTTTTAAACAAATCCTTAAAAACTATTTCTCAACGGCATTTGGTAAATTTTTTTAAAAATTCCTTATCATATGTCCTTTGAATTATATTTGTGTGCTGAGTCTTGATATTCTAGAAGTCCCGATAGAAAAGTTATGCATTATTTACAAAAGATTTATTGTAAAAATCATAGACGTAAAAGTAAAAAAAAATGCTGCACAACTATTGAAAAATATAAACAAAAAGCGTTTGTATTAATATCATTTTGTTTCTCAAATTAGAATGTCTCACAAGTTGTTTCTATATGTAGAAAGTGCGTTGCTCCAAAGCCTCCTCGTACCCATCACTGCACAATATGTGCTTCCTGTGTATTGAAAATGGATCACCATTGTCGTATCCTTTAATATGTTGCACTAGATACTAGAAGCAATCATTTTATTTCTGCTTTTCACATTATAAAAAAAATTGTTTAGCATTCATGAAAACTTTTTGTTGAACTTTCTTATAGTCCTTAATAAAAGGAAAGCTTGGCTGAATAACTGTGTTGGTTTCTACAATCATCGTTACTTTTTTCAGTTTGTTTTCTATATGTGGTTTGGTACAGTCTACACTAGTCTTGCTGGCTACGATGTATTCAAGCAGCACTTTTTTGGGAACAAGGTATTACTCTAGTGATATTTTTTTTTGATAATACATATTTGTTTGTTTTTCTGTACACGTTTCTATTTGGTTGGATGATGGGCTGATCATCTTTATATAAGTACAATTGATTAAGTTGAACTTGACATTTGTGCTATAAACATATTATGATTTGTAAATATCTCTATTTGGTCTCCAGGAGTTGGCTGTACCAGCTTTTTTTTTCCCTATCAACATGGCATACCATCTACTGACGGACAAAAGAAGTGACAAAGTAAGAGAGGTTTTTTTTTTAATATTGTTAAATGTTAGTATTAGTAAGTAAATAACTTTAAAAATCATTGTTTTAACTGTAGTAAATATAACTGAGTATAAGTTTCTGTTACATAAATGAAACCTTTTTATTTTTTAATAAAGAATGAAAACATGCTTTTCCCAATGTTACAGTTTTGCTGATGTTACAAAATATGTTTATAAGGTGATATACATTCACATATCACACATATAACACCCAGCATGACTAGTGTAGACTGTACCAAACCACATATAGAAAACAAACTGAAAAAAGTAATGATGATTGTAGAAACCAACACAGTTATTCAGCCAAGCTTTTATTTGCTTTTGTTTTCAGCAGAAGATATACAGCAACATGTCAGCACCAATGATGTTTGATTCACACAAATTAGCTAACGAGGGCTTAGAGGATGATGACATCAAAGCCACCTTGGAAGATGAACTAATTCACAATGCTATCATACTGCAATTCTTACTTTGTGCTGGGGTTGCAGTAGCCCTAGGACTGTTAGGTATCTGGCATGCAAGACTTATCTCAAGGGGAGAAACTAGTATAGAGCAGCACATCAATAAAAGGGAGAGAATTAGAATGCGGAAGAAAAATTTAGTAAGTAGTTATGTATATATGTATATATATAATATATATATGTACATATATATATATATCTAATATATGTATATATTTTGAATTGAAGTGGCAGCAGTTAATTTTCCAGAAAGCAAAGTTTTTGCAGCTGTTTTAAACCAGGGACAATCAAGATAACAATCCAAGGTGCATACCACACACTGTGCCAAATATTTTACATCTGGGGAAGGGGTGGAAAAAAGTGTTGATAAAATTCATGAGCCAAAAGTATATGTGTGTGTATGAGGCATTATAAAGTGTGCTGTTCTAATTCAACATAACAGTTACCAGGTACTAAAGGCCAAAAGTATGTTAGGAAGCATCAAAAAGTGGACCATTTGATTTAAAAATTGGAAAGGCATTGCTGCAGAATAGGCTACTATGTGGAGGCAGTTCCAGTTGTTTTATTGGAAGTGGAAAAAAAAGGGTGGGGTGACTGGACTAAGTAAAGAATATATATTTTGGGAATAATAATAATTTAATTTATAAAGCGCTGTTAACAAACAAAATGTATGCTCACGGCCCTGTGAACAATTATACGAGCTAACCAGTGTTTAATGCTAGTGTTTTCATAAAGCCAACATACATATTTTCAATAGCATAACTTTTATTTTTGCAATATGCAATATTATCTTTTCTAGGTTTACAGAAATCCATATAATTTTGGTTTCATCCAAAATTGGAAAATGTTTTTAGGCCTGGGAAAAGGAAGGTGAGTATTTCATGAACTTATCTTTTTTTGGTAACACAAAACAATTCTCAGTCTGTTCTGAAAGAAAAAGAATAAACAATATTTCTTACAAATAACACTTCCACCTTGATAGAATTTAGTTCAATTTTTTAAAATGACATAGTTATTTAATTACACAATTGAAATAAAAGTGAAAACTCCTAATTTTTTATATATTTTTTAGTGTTTAAAATTGTCTAGAATTTAAAAAGTCTACATATGGTATTGTTATGGAAATTTTTTTTTTAAACTTCATCAGAAATGTTGAGTGTTTAGTTTGACATTTTTTCAAAATTTTTTTAATTTTTTTTTTTTTACCTGTGTTTAAGTACAGGAAAAAAGTAAAGCATCACTTGTGTCAGTAAAAACACTGTTTACATATATTCCAAGTTTTCATACTAAATTAACATATAAATTCTGATTCCATTTTCAGGACATTTTTCAGGCATATATTATTTCCATCATGCCACGATCCCCTGGGGGATGGCATCATGTGGGAAACTGTGACATTCAAGTTAGACCACAGTCCAACAGTGTTAGACCTCTTATGACATAAGCTTAAAGTAAATTAAAGTTTGTTGGTCTTTTTTTTTTTACATTCCTGATGCCTATTGTTTAAATTTGTTTCTTTTTTATTGTCAAATATTTGCGCATGTAGTGGCTGTTGCTAAGTTGAGAATCTATCAAATTGTAATAAAATAGGTAATGATTAGAATGAATTGTACATTATTGAATGAAATTCAAAATTAGTCTAAGAATATTAATTGACAGCAGAGAAGAACATGTTAGTTTGAGTATCTATAATCTGTGATTTTTTACCTTGATATTTCCTTTGTATGTTACATTAATGTGATAATCTTCAGGCTAGAAATGAAATGTTTCAATAGTTCAAACATTAAGCATAATAAAGCTGAACTTACAGGACTGATAAAAAATGTGAATTGTTTTCTGACACAACATAAAAAGATCTAAAAAATCTGTGTCTGAAATTACCAGGAAATTTTTTTAAAAAGGGAGGGGGATAAAGAAGCAAAGTCAGGACATAGTCAATAAATTTGTAAATGACTGCATTTCCATAATTTAATTGGTGTGACCAGGTAAATCTGATGGATGCAGATAATAGAGATATATATACAGGTTTGATATCAGTGAAAGGTTAGGGAGATGCCCTCAAACACATCTAAACTTGAAAGGTTTCAAAAGAAGATGGTATAGGTTTTGAAACTTTAAAAGTAGATTGCTAAGAACAGAGCAACTACTGTAAAGGAAAAATTTTTCCATTGAAATTGAAAACCTCAGACAAATGAATGATACAACAAGATGGCTACTACCTTTTTCTTTTTCTGGTTTTTAATTCATTTTATTACATCTCTTTCAAAAGTATGTTATCTACCTTATCACTCTTTCAAAACCATAGGAGTTATCTGCCTTATCAGAATTTTGATGGATGGGCATAGGTTTTAGAATCACAAAAGAGGTCAGAAATATTGTCTCATCATTCAAGGATTGTTTGAAATACTGGTACATCAACAAATAGATAATTTACCTACAGTGTGTTTGTTAAGTCATGTATAATTTTATATTTTTTTTAAATTTTGTCACCATGTTTTTGTGTGCTGTGTTAATAATCTGAATAAAGAGGAGTTATGCGTGAACCTAATTGATATTTCAAACAAATTACCTATTTTATTACAATTTGATATTCACATTAGTCACTTCTTCATAAATTATCATTAATAATATACTCAAATAATTTTTGTTATATTAAAATATGGGAAGAACGGATGCATCAAAGCTGAATTTAAAAAAAAAAAAAGGGGAGTAAATATTAAATTATGTTTGCAAGATACTATAGGGTTAAAGTTAGGACTGTCTCTATTAGTCAAGTACTGGATGCCATATTTTGTAATACATTTGATTTTCATACCTGTATTTTTTAAATATACATGATTAGTTTGGAAATATCAAGTTTTATATTAAACCCTGATTAGGGTTAGAGTTCAATTCATGAATGGCTTAAGTCATAAAGCCAGGACGTTTTAGATGACCAAAATAATCAAACTGAACCTTATGTGAACAAGTAGTCATGAACTTTACAATATTGAACTTAGTGCAATACTCTCATTTTGCATATTGCAATAAGTTGTTGTACAACAAAGAAAATTTTCTCATCTGTGAATGTTTCTGTAACAGTATTAAGTCTACAAGTTCAATGTGCTTACCATATATTTGTTGATTGTATTTGATTGAGTTGCAATTTATTTTTTTAGGAGTTGAATATATGCCAACATTCAGTTGTAAATGTTTTCTATTTAAAAAAAAAAGGTCATAGTCTGTATGCTCTACTTTTAATTAACAAACTGAATGTCAGAGCCAAGTGAGGAGAGCAACTGTACTTTCCAGGGAACAAAACTCTTTCCATTCAAACTTTATTTTTGTTCTTTCCCCTTGAACATGTTTAAGATGAATGCATTTTGTTAATGTTTACATATAAAAAAACTTGATTTAATAGAAATATTTTTGTTCTTTGTGACTTTGTGTTTTTAGTTGAATGAAAATGTTAGTCTACGTTTTAATGTCATTTGACAACATAAAAAAATAGCCTATAAATATTTGTTAACAAAAACTCTGGTTATAAATTTTAACATTATAAATTACAATTTTCAATTTATTTTAAATCTAATGCATCATATTAACTCTTATTTGATCTAGCAGTCTGACTATTGATTATATTTCAAAATACTTTTCAACTTGTTTCCACTCACTATACCAGTCAACAAAAATTCTGTCCAGTGCAATGATAACTAACTTAAAGTTTAAAAGATGGTTTTCTTTTATTTTATACTATTTGTCTCATTTGTATACAAGTACTTTCAAAGTAATTTTTGTCTTGTTGACTTTCTTTACTGCTATGGAAATGTCTATAAATAAATACATATATCTATTCACATAAACATGTGATTGGAGTTTTTATGATTGTAGTTTTGTGATTGGAGTTTTGATCAGATAAAAAAATTAAAGTTAAGCTTGTTTAAAAAAAACTCAAGGCTGTGACTATATTTAGAAATCAGAAAGATCTGGAACTTCCAGCAATAGCTTGGAAATGACAGATGTTCCTTTAAAAACTGAAGATGTTGCAGGGGAGGTAGGGACATTAGGTGAATTATTATTTCCTTTACAATTCTTACTTTTAACTTGTAAACGATTTTCTTAGAAATAAGACAATTTCTGCATGTCTGTGCTTGTGTAGGTCTGAAGAGACGTTTTCCCTTTGCAACTTCTTGTGGGACTAAAAAGGCAAATCCTGGATACACAGCTGCGGTCGCAGGTTGGGCATATGTAATCACCTGGCGCCGTTGCATTTTCACCCTTTTTCTACTACTGTTGTGTATGGCAACTGCAATCTGGGATCCTTCCTTTGTGCTCGCTCTTCGTGTGGTTCTATCCAGTGCCACTTTTTCCCAGCTGTTGGTGTCGATTTTGAAAATGATTTAAACAACTGTTTAAAAAATGTAACTTGTTTGTACATGTGTGATGTCTTTTTATTGACCCATTCAATGCATAATGTAAGCATTCTCTGACCTTCACTTATGAAGAGGTTCTTTGAATTATGTAATGAACATTGCGATAGACAGTTTGTGTAGACATATAATAAGATTTTGTTTCTTTATTTAAAAAAAAATAAAAAATTATAGAGTCGAGCAAAGTTTTTAAACTATTCCATTTATTTCTCTTCTTCTAGGTACGTAATAATCTTAAGAGATCAAACAATTAGTTTCCTATACAATCAAGAATCCACTTTGCACTAAAAAAAAAGGGGGGGGGGGGAATTATCTATGTACTAGCGTAGTTATTTGCAAGAAAACATGGATAGGACTGTGTTATCAGCTGGGGGTCACTATCGTGGAAACGCCTCTGCATTTGCCGGTAATGATCCTTGAGGCGGAATAACAGAACACAGGCACGTATGTAGCGTGGGGGCTGTAATTTGAATGTAATGCTTAATTTAGCTAGATTGATGTTGCTCTGCGCATGCCTTATCTCAACGGTCCCAAGAGTTCTCTTCCTAAATCGCCTCTCTGGGTTACCCGAGACGACACAGCGACAATTGATCACCAAATCTGGAGTAATAATGTTCAAAATTATTATTTCTTGTTCGTCTTTAAATTCGTCTTTAAAGTCCTTAAACCTTTATGAGATGAACACCCCCCTTTTTTTTGTTCACTTCCTCAACACACACACACACACAGATTGTCTCTAGCCGTTACATTTTTACGTTTCTTTCATGATACTTTGATCTTAAATAATAGATTTATCACAGGGTAAAATATTTTCACTTTATTGGCCGTAGGCCTAGGTATTAGAACCAGATCTCGACTGTTTTCGCTAATTTTCTCAGCTTTTGTCTAAGGTCAAATCAATAAAGATTGTTAGATTGACCGGTCTTTGTAAAGAAATCATAATAGGCACCAACGCTACTAGGATTAGCAATAGCCTACCCAGGACTGGACTCACTAAAAACAGCAAACGGCAATTTCCCAGAAATTTGACAGTTAAATACTATCTTTGGGAAAAGAATGACAAAGATTGGTCAGCAGTATAATGGAGGAATTTTTATATTTTTTTTAAAGTATTTTTTTTATTTTTTTATTATTTTACTTGTTTTAACCACGAATTGTTTTTAGTTCCTGAAATTATAAATAGCCTAAATATTTTAAGTTTAACCATTTGCACTAGATAAAAGGTTGAATTTAATTTTGAAAAATGTTCTATTCATTATTTATTGTATTAATGTATGAACGCCATTTGATATTTATTCTTTATAGACCTGCAGAAGTTTTGCCACATTTCCAGCTCATAGTTCTTACGTTAGCAGACGCGTGGTGTTACGTTTTGCTTTGAAACAAAACAAGCCATTCAAATGTTAGAGAGCGTCTGTCTCATAAATTGATTCAAAAGATAAACTGTTTTAATTTTTTTCCACATTGAGGATCACTGAACAGTCATCAAACATTGAGATAGTTTTGAAAGACATTTAATTGCATTAATTTCCATCTAGATTATTCTAGATCTAAATCTAGATCTTGTTAGCAATGTTTACATGAAACAGACAACACCAAGATTTAGCGAGCAATATTGTTGTTGTTTTTTGTTTCTCTTTTGTTTATTAAGTACTTTTTAATACAAAATTACAAAGATTTCAGTCACTTGTGAATAACATTCTGATATAAAGCTTTTCAGCCCAGATCTAGTATCGGAATAAAAGTCATAATGTAGGCTCGCTTTCTTCACATTGGATTAAAAAGTTCGACTACTTTTTTCCTGCACCAAATCTCATATAGTAGGCCCTGCCATCGGTATAATTATTGCCTCTCAATGCCATTAGTCGTCTGATAAGTTCATTCAAACTGCTTCTCTTGAAAAAAGCTGTGGAAATAAACAAAATAGTTAATGTTTATACCGAGTAGTATATATAAGTCTATGGTTTATACATTAGCTTGAAAACGTTTGATGAATGATGAACGTTTGATTTCGTGTCATCATTTCACATATGTCTGTCTAATAAATCACTTGAAATTCCAAAATTTCATTTTTAAACACTTATATCAAGACACTTTGCAACCATTGTATAGCTGATTAAAAAAAAAGCATTAGCATTTCTGACTGAAATTAAATTATGCCAAATGCAGACTTATCATCAAGCTGTTTTCTGATGGTTTATCCCTGTAGTCTACACATATTTCTATCATTGTGCCAACTAAACAGATAAAATACAAGCTTAGCGCTTATTGATTGGTGATGTGGGAAAATATGCAGGTCGCAACTGGGTCTGCATAGTCACGTGAATCACTGAACAATTCCTTAATTTTCGGAATTGAAAACATGGTCATTAATATAGTTCCTGTTACACAGTTCAACGCTATTAAATAATTTGAATGTTTCAACGCTATTTAATAGATTGAATGTTTTACAGCTATTAAATAGTTTGCATGTTTCACAGCTATTAAATAGTATGCATGTTTCACCGCTATTAAATAGTATGCATGTTTCACAGCTATTAAATAGTATGCATGTTTCACCGTTATTAAATAGTTTGAATGTTTCACCACTATTAAATAATTCTAATATTTAACACAGGGCCGGCTTTATATTGATTTTATCGATTGCGTCGTATTGGGCCTCGCGCCTAACAGGGGCCCCACAATTAACATTTAGCATATCAGTATCAGTCATGGCTCTTATCAAGGCTTTTAAAGATGTAGGACTTAAAGGGTTAACATATTTAGTGATTCATACGATCTAGGTAACTTCCTACATATATCTCTAACGTATTCGCTTGGAAAGAAATTCACGAGCGCCATAATGTTAATCTTGTTCTTGGAAATATATCTAAAAACGTATTCAGATGCCATGACAATTTTTTTTGAACCCTGTTTGATAAATCATGATCAGGAACCCGATGGGAATGAAGAATGAAAAGTTGAAAGATTCCATGCTGATCATAACGTGATTATCTTCATTCTTGAAGGAACATCCGAAACTTTATTTTCTCAATGGAATTCTACCTTGCTCTTATTCACTCTTATCATTCACACTCTCTCAGTGGCGTAGCTAGGGTGGGGGAGGGGGTGGGGAGAATGTGAAAGTATCAAATATTACGCAAAATGCAGGGCCCCCAAAGAGGTCAACCCCCCCCCCGGGCCCCCAAATGATGGAAAATACCTAGCTACGCCCTTGCACTCTGTGTTGTTTTTTTGTCATCCTGTTTTCAAGTGTTTATTTCTCGTTCTCTCTTTTATGAGTTTCTAATACAGTATTAGGACAAAGTCTGGCCAACCTACCAAACCAGATTTTAAAAAAATACAGTATTATGACAAAGTCTGGCCAACCTACCAAACCAGATTTTTAAAAAATTCAGTATTATGACAAAGTCTGGCCAACCTACCAAACCAGATTTAAAAGTAATAATGTTATTGAGTTAAGTGTTGTCTACTAATTGTACATTCTATTTAACACGCACGTATAATCAGAATCAATATTGGGAACCACACCCTTTCAGTGGTGCAGGAATTTACCTACTTGGGTTCAACAATCGTCAGTAACCTAGACTTGGACATCGAGCTGACAAAAAGGATAGGAAAAGCTACCACAGCATTGGCAAAACTCTCCAAGCGTGTCTGGGAAAATGGTAAATTGACCACAGCGGCCAAAATTCTAGTCAACAACGCCTGTGTTGTGAGCACTCTCCTTTATGGCAGTGAAAGCTGGTCAACATACATGTACCAAGAGCACAGATTGAATAGTTTCCACTTGCGCTGCCTGAGACGCATAATGGGCATCTCTTGGAGGGACCATGTCTGAAATCAGGAAGTTTTGAGATTGGCCAATATGAACAGCATGTATGCTCTCCTGACACAAGGAAGATTACGCTTGCTCGGACATGTCACCCGCATGCCAGATGGTAGAATCCCGAAAGATATCTTATATGCTGAGCTTGTGGAAGGAGTCAGACCCAAGGGCCGCCCAAGACTAACATATAGAGATGTCTGCAAGCGAGACATGAGAGCCACAGGCATCAGCGAAAGTATGTGGGAAAACATAGCCAAAGACCGGAGTGCATGGAGACAGACTGTGCGTGCTGGGACAACCCTTGCTGAGAACAAAAGAATAGAAGCGGCCTTAATCAAGAGGGAAAAAAAGAAAGCTGCCCTGTCCGCTAGCCATGAATCAGAGGCATACACATGTATGAATTGTAGCAAAGTCTGCCGTTCTAGAATTGGCTTGATTAGCCACACCAGATTCTGCCCCGTCTCAAGATTAAGCCAAAACCAGTGACTCATTTGGGCGCATCCATTGCCTTTCGAGACAAAAGGAGCCATATATATAATCAGAATCATCATTTTCGTTCCAATACGAGACGACTGCTGAGCGTTTCCATTAGTGGCCGAGAGGACAGATTCCTGCCTGCGTGTTTACATACGTTTGAAGTCTGTTGGCATTGAAAATAAAAAAGTTGGCATCCTTGGACTATTTAGAAACACTCAAGAGAATCGATCAACCAATCGATCTGTTCACAAATGTATTGTACAGCCAAATCATTGATGTTTTAAATTGACTTAAGTTTATAAAGTATAAAATAAACACATTAATAACATTTTCACTCAGTGAAGTAATATTCTGGACGTTTGACTTCAAAGAATCGATGTATTCCCCATTAGTATTTGTTTCTTTTGTCTCAGATGAATATTAATGTGTTTTATTTCAAATCCGTCTTTGCTAAACCTTTAGTTTGAATCGATGCTTACTTTCATGTTGTACAACTAAGTCCATTGGACCTCATTGACCAATCGTAAACAAACAACATTTAGTCACGTGATCTTATTGATAAAAGAACGAAAAAAAAACTATCACGTGACAACCATCATGAATTAAACATGAGATCATAAATTATATAGAAGAGAGAGAGAGCACCACGTGGCTAAATGTTGTTTGTTTAAGGTTGGTGAATGAGGTCCATTCCTGATGAGAACAGGTCAAAGTCGATATTTTCCTTTGTCCGCTGACGTTTCGACATTACGGTCATGTTTGGATAGTACGTTTAGACGAAGTAATTCATTTATCATTATCTCTGATTGTAATATTGCGTAATCAAGAGGTGGTTTCTCTCATAGCCACAGCCATAGCCACATAACAAGTTACTGCCGATTCTACTTTCCCTCGCCACACTTTCAGAAGTGGTATGAGTCACGTTTTTGTGCTGTCATTTTTGCCCCAAGGCCTAGATCTGAGTTCACAAAGGTCATGGTCATATCTCGAAAACAAAAATCATGATTGAGAATCAAATTTGCTGATGCTTGGACTGAGTATAATGACTACTAGGATTATCAGAAAGCTTGCTATTTCTCAATGAATTGAGCCAGTGGTATATTTTGTCATAGTTGCATGTTGCATCAGCATATAAAAAAAAAATCGTCAAGACCAATGGAACCAAACCTCGGCGGCTTCATTTAGCATTATGAGCATTAGAGGGACCGTTACGGTCAGATTTGTCCCATAGGTTGGGCATCAGTATTTAAAACAATTTATTTTTAATTTAAGGAGGCTATTAAATCTAACTAAATGTAAATATTTGTCATAGTGTTGTTCAGAAAACATGCGTAATGGCTGACATTGAGTGTCCCTTCGTAAACTTTGCTTTCATTTATATTTTAGTATTGAATTGTCTATTAGATCTAAATATTTGTGGTACTTTAAATGACGAAAACCAAATAACTTTAAAAAATTTTTGTTTCTTAAAGACAGTTCCTCTCCTTTATAAAGCGAACGCTCCGCAAGAGACATTACTCTGCTCTTAATAACTAATGAATGAAAGATTTTAAAAATATGGAAAACATTTTTTACTCCGCTCCTATTCCCCCTTCCTGTCCCCGAAAAAAATCCTGATCAAGCGCATACATGTAGGCCTATATAAAATTCTAGTTTAATGATGCAGGCACAGCCAGGGCATGCAACACTAAAAGATAGTGGCGTCTAGTGATAGGCCTATAGATCTAGACTTAGTTCTTGATCGTCTAGTTATTTCTCCCGCGGACGTATGACTGTTCAAGATAAACATTGTCTAGACCAAATTTAATTTTAGAAGATAATATTTCGAAAAATTATAACGGATGAACTAGAGTTTTCCCAGTTTGGCCAGTTAGCTAGTAGTTTCGCGCAGGTATACCCCACACGTATAAACCTCAGATCAGTATACCCCGCAAATATTATATATATATATATATATAAGGTTTGTCTTCGAGACCGAAGATAAGTCAGGAATACAGTATTTCCCGTGGCTGCGCTGCCCCAGCTGTGACCTACATATTTTGCCACATCCAAGGCGAACATAATCCCGCAAATATTACAAAATAAGTAAAATACTAAAGTCCTAAAACCCTCACCCTTATATACCCCGCATGTGCGAACCGTAACTTTTGCCGTAAACTACCAGCACATTAAAGTTCTTTCATCGGTACTATTCGTTTTCTTGAGGTTTATAATGAGATGTTCAAAACACTTTCTAATGTACATTTCACAACCACACAGCGAACTATAAGATAAGGTAGATAATTTTTATTGATCTAATCAAATGGAAATTCAGTATGACTACAATTGACAACCTCAAGGTACAAAGACCCACCAGTATGTCCATAGATTCCGATATGCTATGTTTATGAGTCAAATAAGTTTGTAAACCCCGCAGTTTCGTTTGTAACAACTTGTATTAACCGCGGTTTAAATGCGCGAAAGATACACATCAAAATCGTTAGAGCCGTTTTCTACAACCATGTCCAGTGTTTATTTTGCTCGGAACATTTTTTTTACTTTTTTTTTATTCTTCAGTAAAACGGCCCACATTACACCCACACCTTTTGTTTCTGGTCCTATATTTCTGTAAGTCCCCTTTTTTTCTCTTTCATCCTAAAATCGAATGGCCCGCTATCAGCTAATTTAAACTATGCACAAACATTTCTTTGGCCCACTATCAGCTAATTTAAACTATGCACAAACATTTCTTTGGCCCACTAACAGCTAATTTAAACTATGCACAAACACTTCTTTGGCCCACTATCAGCTAATTTAAACTATGCACAAACACTTCTTTGGCCCACTATCAGCTAATTTAAACTATGCACAAACATTTCTTTGGCCCACTAACAGCTAATTTAAACTATGCACAAACACTTCTTTGGCCCATTATCAGCTAATTTAAACTATGCACAAACACTTCTTTGGCCCGCGATCAGCTAATTTAAACTATGCACAAACATTTCTTTGGCCCACTATCAGCTAATTTAAACTATGCACAAACATTTCTTTGGCCCACTAACAGCTAATTTAAACTATGCACAAACACTTCTTTGGCCCACTATCAGCTAATTTAAACTATGCACAAACACTTCTTTGGCCCACTATCAGCTAATTTAAACTATGCACAAACACTTCTTTGGCCCGCGATCAGCTAATTTAAACTATGCACAAACATTTCTTTGGCCCACTAACAGCTAATTTAAACTATGCACAAACACTTCTTTGGCCCACTATCAGCTAATTTAAACTATGCACAAACACTTCTTTGGCCCGCGATCAGCTAATTTAAACTATGCACAAACATTTCTTTGGCCCACTATCAGCTAATTTAAACTATGCACAAACATTTCTTTGGCCCACTAACAGCTAATTTAAACTATGCACAAACACTTCTTTGGCCCACTATCAGCTAATTTAAACTATGCACAAACACCTCTTTGGCCCACTAACAGCTAATTTAAACTATGCACAAACACTTCTTCGGCCCGCTACCATTAATTAAAACTATGCACAAACACTTCTTTGGCCCACTATCAGCTAATTTAGACTATGCACAGACACTTCATTGGCCCACTACCATTAATTAAAACTATGCACAAACACTTCTTTGGCCCACTATCAGCTAATTTAGACTATGCACAAACACTTCTTTGGCCCACTAACAGCTAATTTAGACTAGGCATAAACACTTCTTTGGCTCACTAACAGCTAATTTAGACTATGCACGAAACACTTCTTTGGCCCACTTACAGCTAATTTAGACTATGCACAAACACTTCTTTGGCCCACTAACAGCTAATTTAGACTATGCACGAAACACTTCTTTGGCCCACTAACAGCTAATTTAGACTATGCACGAAACACTTCTTTGGCCCGTCAGTTGTTGTAGTCCTAAAGAAAAAAAAACATTCTCATCTGCTTGCATTATAACGCCCCCCCCCCCCCCCCAACTTCAATACAAGTACGGCCTAATCTTCAAAACAACCAGAATTAGCATTAAGCATACATTCTGTTACAAGATCTTAAGCAGGACTATTATTAGTAGTTATACAGTCCTTTACGTCTCTTGCCTACCTTGGGTTTGAGCAGCTCAGCTGTGTGAATAGAAATAACCGGCGAGGCTTAGTCTACATCAAAAACATGAGTGGTCAATTTAGAACTACGTACTAAATTAGCTAAACACATAAAAGACCGTATTTACAAGTCGGGGGGACGCCGTGAAACCAGCATTGAAGGGGAAATGAACCCTTTTTTTTTTTTTTATCTCTGGGGCACATGATGTCCGACATATGTGGCTAAGGTTATCGAGTGGCCTTGTGGAAAGCACAACGACCTTTACTTCCACAACCTACGTCAGGTACCTTGATGTACCCATTAAAGATGAGGGGACTCAGGGATGTCCTAATGAATCCTGAAATTTAAAACCCCAGTTTTCACTCGATTCGGAAGCCAATCGCTTTACCACTAAGCTAACAAGCACCAGTTATCCAGTATTAGCTTTGTTGAAAGCATGAGCTCCTAGCGACAGTTACAAAAGATGAAGCTTCAAAGCAAGGACCTGTTGAGTTCCTGCGTTTTATCAGGAAATAGCTATCAAGATTCAGTCCCGAAAATCGTCTCGTTAATTAGCCTTCCATCTGACAAGGCGGTAAGTGCGGCAACATAAAGAAAAGTTTTTTTTCCAAACAAAACTTTATCAAAACTTTGTAGCGATCAAACATGACAAACATACGTCTCACTAATTTAGCAATTGTTTTCATTGGACAAGAGCTGGTAATAAAAATAATTTTGATAAAATTATTGATTGTTTTGCCAGAAAGCATGTAGACATAATTCTCTTCGTCACTCAAATAGTTTGGACAAGAAGAAGAAGTAAAGGAAAGATCACTCTCTTATTTCTGCGGATAGTCACCCCACGAAAAAACAAGAGGGGGGGGGGGGGAGAACAAGTGGGTATTCACACGTCGCTACGGATGGCTGCGCGTTGGACTGTTTAACCCTGCCAGCTCCCATCCCCCTTCGTCCTGCGGGAGGTTTGGAATAAGAAGTAAAATATCTTCAACTCTGAAGGAACATCCAAAACATGCAAAACATTTTACAAACACAAAATAGCAGGGCCGGACTTAAGCATTGTGGGGCCCTATTCGAAACGGATTTCGCGGGGCCAAGTTTAGGTATGGAAGCGGACAATAAGTGAAATTTAACTGTTTGTATTAGAAAATAAATTCCTCTATGCATTTTATTCATTCTTTACTACGTACAGAATTACTTTACGAGCCTTGCGTGTAGCAAAGTCAAACAGTATATCATGATAATTCTGTTTCCTACATAGATCACGTTCAATAGCAAGAATTACCAAATGTTTCAATCTATTTTTGAGAATTGTTGACCTCGAGTAATTCTTCATTAGCTTGAGGCGCGAGAAGATTGCCAGATTACAAAATTACGGCTAATGCATAATGCCGTTTTTATTTATCGCGCGTAGAATTGGCGTTTTCCATATTGAATGACACCCCAAAATGACAATTGTTGTGTATATATTTCCGTATATTTTAAGGACTTTTTCGTACATTTTGTAATTTCGGGAGATTTTCAGGAGCTCCTGGTAAATCGACATGAGGGCGCGGGAAATCTGTTTTAAGTTATAAAATGGTTTAATTTAATAATTTATACACCTTGAATTAGCGCGGGTTCAATGAAAGTGAGGGGTCCACTGCGGTCGCATAGGTTGCAGTGGCCTAAGGCCGGCCCTGCAAAATAGCGGCGTATGCTACGCCGCCTGTCGACTAGTTAGTTTATATTAGTAAAACAGATGTGTAGACCTTACAAACAGATATGTAGACATAACAAACAGGTGTGTAGACCTAACAAACAGATGTGTAGATCTTGTACCTTAAATTAACAACAGACACGCGTTGTTGTTAAAAAAAAAGCATGTGCGGTTTTTGGAGAACATACAAAATACAACTGCCCATCCAGGCATCATATACCATTGATACATCAATCCTGCCACCCCCGTACACATGGTGAGAATTAAAGTCAACATTATACATGCTTAGAACACAATGTATTGTCATAGTTGGAATAAAGTCAGTCCTCTCTCTCCAAATAGCATACACATACCACGTGACGGACGTGACGTGGACACTATATTCTTCCAACAGCTGACTGCATTGGAGAATCGAATTCTATTTTTGGAGTCTCCTCCTTGTAACGGTTACAACATAATCACACTGGAAAGGTTTGCTAAACAATAAGGCCCTCGACCCCCACTCCCACTCCAAACTATTAAGTTCCGGGTCAAAGAGTTATGCTTACGCCATCGTCGACCGAGACAAAAATACATTTTATCCTGTAAGTTGACTGGGTTATTTTTGGCGTCCGAAATGGCGGGCTCGCCTCCATACAATCGCGTTTAAGTACAGCTCGGAGTCATTTTGTAACTCTCGACACTTTTTTATTTGTCCTAAAACAGAAATAATTTTTAGAGAAAAAGAAACTGGAAACTATAAATAGATACAATTATTGTCTAGATTTCAGACGATACTGAAAACTAAAGACCGGTGTGGGATACAACTAGCTAAACATGTAGGGAAAAAAAAAGAGATAAAGAAATAATTATTTCTTGTATGAAAGTGTTTGACGTAGTCCAAAGCTTGCTTCCTTCTTAGTTTCCTTCGTATGCTAACAAATCGTGACTTATTATGTTTGTTCGATGTACTCTTGCAAAACCACTTGTTACCACGATAACTGATAGCATTGTATCATTGGACAGGCTAGATCTAATACCATACGTTTAATGTCTATAACATGAGCAACTATAAATACATCTTGATTAGACATACGAGGAAAATTTAAAAAAAAGCAATTCGTTCCAAATAGAAACACGACTCGATAAGAATGGCAATCTCTAAAGTGCCAAACAGAAGAAATTAAATGCTTATAATTAATGTAGTCTTCATTGAAGCAGAAGGCACTTATATTCACTGTTAGAATAAAAATTACAACAAATTTTATTATTGACTATTTAAACAGAAGCAGCTCTGATTTATATCATGTAATTATTCGCATACAGGCAGAAGTCAGCCATATAGAAAATGTGATCAGTCCTGCAGGAATCCGCCACATTTCAAGGGAAGTTAAGTCTGCTAGTGTTATATAATAAGGAAGTCAATACTATTCTCATACATAGGAAAAACACACTCTTGTTATTATAATATGGGAGCTTTTTTTTTTTTTTTTACAATATCTCAATTCAAGTTAGATCTTCATGGAACCAGCAGAAACCTGGATCCAGGAATCTGGACAGCTGATCTCAAAAATGGCTCTTACGATTTTCCTAGAAATTAAAACAGTTGATGTATATCGCTGAGAAAAGAATTACTAGCTCGTTGGCCACACGGGGAGAACTCTAGTTTGACCTTTATTATTTTTCAACGTAAAAAATAGATACATGTAAATTTGGCTAGAGAATATATCTAGGTCTAGAGCAAACAAGGCGTAGTTGGCCGTCTTACCGTTTAATTATAAGCTATCTTGACATGACCAACGCATAATTTTTCGACTCAGAACCGGACACAACATAAATGAGACTTATATGTTCCGGAAGCTAAAGGTCGGGGACTAGCGAAACCTGCCTTCGTCAAGCATCACCAGAGAATGCTGACCATGTCCTTCAAAGCTGCATACTATATCAAGGGGCCGTAACAAGACTCTGGCCCCAAAACCCTCCTATAGAAGAAAAACTGTACAAAGAACTGCCTGATCTGGAAACCACTGCACGGTTCATCTCTGATTTAATAGGATGACTGATCTGAACCCTCCGACATGTAAAATGAGAACGACGAAGAAGAACAAGCCGTATTACCGAAATTACGCGATAACAGTAAATATAAAGCTGCTTCAATTCTATTGAAGTTTATACATTTTTCTTATATTCTTACGTAAATCTAATAGAGATTTCATCTAGAAAATAGCTCTAGAAGTAGATCTAGAAGTAGATCTAGACGAGATCTGAAGAGTTTTAAAAATGTTTTTCTTGTTTAAAGTTAACGTTTGAAGCGAATGGAAAAGATTAAGATGTTTATGTATAGCAGAAATAGCCTGCTTTTTGGTGTATCCGGTGTACGGAAGTGTAGAAAAGCTATGTTGTTGTTTTTTGTTTGTTTGTTTGTTTTTTAAGTTATACGACAATTTGTGTGTGTGTGTACTTTTTGGCAGAAATCAATTTTTGGCAGAATCAATTTGTCTGCTGTTTAGAGACCTTTTACAAAAAAATTAAGTTGGCAACATTAAAGTTCAATTTTGCGTAATTATGCATCTCACGGATTTCAACTGCAGAGCTCAATCTATAGCGGTGTGGATATTATCACTAGAGCTATTTCATCTTTTTCCACCAAAAAACAAATAAAAAGTCCAAACGAAATCATAGAATACTTTTTAAGATGAAATAGTACATTTAAAAACAAATATTAAGACATTAAAACAGTAACAAATAAAAATATGTATCAACACGGCTTTACAATTACTTCATATGTGGTCTAATATTTTGATTTGTGTGTAAGCTAATGAAGAATAGAAAGAGTGGTAATAATGTGGGGAAAGTTATCCCCCCTGGCAAACCGTGACTTTATTCTAAGTCAGCCAATGACATTTATTCATTATCACTAGGGTTGGCTGCCATAGAGACTACTTAATGTATGTATGTAGGGCACTAGTGGTCCAATAAGTAGAACTAGTCGAATTGTTTGTGGTATTGTTTTAATGAGCACCGGAGCTAAATAATCTGGACAAATGAAGATTTATGACTTAGGTTTTCAGGGGATTCCCACACTAAAAGTTAACGACAGTAATATGCTGTTTGTTTACAGTATGATGGTAACGATACAATTTGCGTTCTCTAGGCATTGAATTATTGTTAGAGGGAAGAAGACCAAAAATATGAAGAAATGTGGTGGTGATGTAATGGAAGGAAGCTAAAGAAAAACATACGAAAAAGAAAGTAAGAAGATAAGGCCATAATTTTATCTAAATAGACAAAGTAAGCAATGTCAAGGACTCCCATATTGGAATCTCAATGTTCCCAACTAAATAATAATAATAATAACTAGTTTGTGTTACAAAAGTAAAAGCTTAGCACGTTGACTCTACAGTGCTGAATAGGGAAAAACAAATGGTTCATTAAAATAGTTCGCTTATCAATACTTCCGTATTGGATACAGAGAATACAGTTCAATACACCTTCCACTTGGAAGGAAAGAGTTCTTCCCTTTGTTAATTCTAACATTTAAGAAGAAACGTAGTTTTTACTTGTGTGTGTGTGTGTGTGTGTGTGTGCGCGCGCGCGCGTGTGTGTGTGTGTTGGTAGTTCATTACTTTCTATTATATTTCAAAGTTAGTGTTTTAAAAAATTATTTCTAGATCGAGATATTTTTATTATTTAGGTGTGAAGAATCACATTTTTTTTTCTGATGTACAGTTTTTTAAGCTGCAGAAGCTTTGACAAAAGATCATTCTTGGTTCAATATTGGTCTAAGGTTGTATTTTACAAGTTAAGTGAGATAATATAAGGCTGTATTTTATAAGTTTAGATAAGATAAGACTGTATTGTTTCTATCTTTATGTTCTTATTACTTAAACAGTTTTAGGGCATGATTAGTCTATATCAAATTAAAATATTTTGATGTGTAATAAAAAGAATGCAAACATCTGTTGTTGTTGTTGTCGTTGTTGTTGTTGTTTTAAAATGCTTTAACGTCATACAATGCAAGAAGCGGAGCGCGTGAATTCAATTTATTTTTAACTGGCTAGAAAAATGTCAAGTCATTTTCGAAAGAGCAGACGTCGATAATGGTTGAAAAGAATTGTCGAGAATAATAGTTTGTTTGTTTTTTTGTTTTTTTTTACAAGATAATGAATGGTTTTCAGATTTATCCAAAATGTTTTATTTACGAATTATTTTAAAAGATTTAATTTGAGATCCGTTATACAGAAGTTTATTGAATTGCACCGAATTCTCTTTGAGTTATTTCAAGAGATTCTAAACCTATTTATAGCTATTGTGGGCGTTACAGCTAGTTGTCCAATGAGCCGAAGACCATGTTATGTTTTTAATTGTAGCTTGACAGTTCGGTAATAATATGAATTTATAAAAGTACTTGAATTATCAATCTTTTGTTTGAGGTTAGAACGTAAGTTGTTGTTAAACTTTATACGTTTCTTTCATATCTATGTGTGACTGAAGTAGTACACAAGTGTAGTAGATCTAAACATCTCCAGCGTTGGTTGGGGTCGGGAATTTAAACACAAAAAAGACATTCAGTGCATTTAAAGTCACAGTAACTTCAGCATGATTGCAAGACATTTTCGGTCCACATTGTGTGTGTGTGTTTATGTGAAACCTAACACAACCCCACCCTCTTGTCATTACGAAATATTTCTAGATTCTGTTCTTTAAATATTATAGAGCTACTTTTTTGGTGAGTGGGGCGATACTGCGTTTTAATAAATGAGAACTATATTATCTTCTAGGTTAAAAATATTTTTAAAGTATTAGTAATCAACTTGTAAAATAACAAAAGTAGCCCTACGACGCCCCCCCCCCCCCCAAGCCCTTTTATCGTTTCCGGCCCTGGATTTGCAGAGATAAATGGAATAATAGTTTCTAAAACATTCGCTTATCACTTGTTTACCATTTATATCTAGCCTCCTTTATATATAGACATTCATAGCAGAATATTCTTGCTTTTTTAATAGTCATTCGCTTCTTTCATGCTGTGGTCGGAGCAAGCACACACACACACACACACACACTGTATTGCTTTGCAGCTCAGAAGCTCAAATCTATTTGGTCCAATTTAGTGTCCAGTTATCTACGTCCATTTTCTCTAATCCTACTTGCCTAATCTTTTGGCATCGTAAATTCCTCTTTTTCTAAAAGCTTCTGGGAGAAGGAAGTTGCTATATCCCGACAGTCTCTGCAGTCTTTTGTTGACATCATCGACATCCTGTACGTGTACGTACTCCGCAGCTTCAGGAGGTTCAATGGGAGATAATTCCTGGATGTAGCGGCTGGAAAGTTCTACAGGAAATAGAAATAGTAAAAAAAAAAAAAAATAAGTTTAAAAAAAAGTATACTGAATCTATCTAAAGATTTATTTAAGTACCCTATGTCATAGGTGCAGCTAGGAGGGTGCGATACCGCATTGGGTGACACCAACCCTTGCGACGCTGCTGCCGCAGGTAATGACTGTCAAAACTAGTACGTAAGCTATTTACACTGAAACTGTCAATCGTAGAGTCAGTTGATGAGCTGAAATGTCACATTAGTCCATTAAAAAAAAAAAAGAAAAATTTCTTTATAATACTTTTTAAAAAAAGCTTATATTCGGTGTAATTGTATTGTGTCATGTAATTGAATCAGCAATACAGGTATCTTGTTAGAGTCATTTAACGAAAGGCTCTCATTATCAAATAGTTTATGTTAATAATTGTCCTTGCAGTATTCTAGAAATTGCAGCGGCGTGCCCGAAATATCTCGGTGATGTGTACATTATAAATTATGATAATTTTATAGGGTTTAAAAAAGGTTCATTTTATTGTGTTTTTGTTACATACTGAGATTTTGTTATTGGCTATCTATTTAACAAAGTAAACTAATTGTGCGAATTTACACACAAAAAAATATGTAAGAGAAGTCTGATGTATCGTTAGCTGTTTAATGAGTCAACAAAGTGTTGTAATATACAAGATCAGATCAACAAAGTGTTGTAATATACAAGATCAGATCAACAAAGTGTTGTAATATACAAGATCAGATCAACAAAGTGTTGTAATATACAAGATCAGATCAACAAAGTGTTGTAATATACAAGATCAGATCAACAAAGTGTAATATACAAGATCAGATCAACAAAGTGTAATATACAAGATCAGATCAACAAAGTGTTGTAATGTACAAGATCAGATCAACAAAGTGTTGTAATATACAAGATCAGATCAACAAAGTGTTGTAATATACAAGATCAGATCAACAAAGTGTTGTAATATACAAGATCAGATCAAAAAAGTGTAATATACAAGATCAGATCAACAAAGTGTTGTAATATACAAGATCAGATCAACAAAGTGTAATATACAAGATCAGATCAACAAATTGTAATATATAAGATCAGATCAACAAAGTGTTGTAATATACAGGATCAGATCAACAAAGTGTTGTAATATACAAGATCAGATCAACAAAGTGTTGTAATATACAAGATCAGATCAACAAAGTGTAATATACAAGATCAGATCAACAAAGTGTTGTAATATACAAGATCAGATAGATACCGAATGAATCGTTTGGCTACATAACCCCCCCCCCCCCCCCCCCCCGCATGTCTTGAGATTGGACAAGAGCGCACTGCGTAACATTTTTTTGTAACAAGGACACCCGCGCACTGTATGAGAAGCCTTGAAAATGTACGAAGTGTATCATGAGTTTTCCTGAGTTTATGTGACCTCAGATTCTCATAAGTCTTTAAAAAGTAAATTTTTATTTACTTGTATGTTAAAAATTGAATCACACGCACACACTCACACGATTGTGTTAACATTGTGTTTCTGTTCTGTCACCGTACACTTTAGGTCGGTCTTGGCTAGAAATGCAAGCTATAATTACTGCGTTTTATTTATATATGTATTACAAAACCAATCTAAGATTGTATTGTTTGTTACGCACCATTCATTCCTTGTTGGGGGGAGAACATTATGTACAGTGAAGAAGCAGAAATATGCCATTATTTTTGTTTACAATAATTTTCATTGAATTAATAGAAATATTTAATTTACCAGATCAAAAGTGTCAACTCGGGTCGACGCACTGCTACTCAAAGCAGTTTATAACTAATTACTTGAAACCAAAAAAAAAAAAAAAATCAAATAGATAATTCAAATATAAGCAAAAATATATATATATATTTAAAAACGGCCTGTTACATTTATCATCTTTCAAATAAAACAGACACAAAAAAAAGTTAAAATAGCCAGTTGGATTTAAAAAATCTAGATAAAGAAGACAGATTGTGTTGACTCATAAAGCAACTAATTAGGCCTACAAGACCAAACAAACAAAAAAAAAGTATATCCAATTAGCCTATTAGGCTAAAAAAAAAAAAGAGCGCCAAAATGCTAACCAACGTAACACGATATAGAGGAATCCAATGAAACGGTGGCAAGGCAAAACAAACCGATGTAATGACCCCCAGATCAAATAAAGTAACAGACTAGCAGAGCGACGAGTTGAAAAAGAAAATCTGAACTTCAAAATCAATATTTATCTTGAATACAATGTAACCGGCGACCTCAAGATTGGAACGTAGACATTGACCCGAGAATACGATGTAGCCACTAGCTTCGAAAATACAATGTAGCCACTAGCTTCGAAAATACAATGTAGCCACTAACTTCGAAAATAAAATGAAGCATCCGGTCTCGAAAAGTCGATAAGACAATGTGTAGCCACTAACTTCGAAAATACAATGTAGTCAAAGGCATTAAGAGTTCAATATACTTACTAACCTCGAAAATGCTATGTAGCCACTGGCCTCGATAATACATTGTAGCCACTCATCATGAGAATACAATTTATTTAGAGAGTATTTAGAGAATGGGAATTTAACGTAGCTACTGAGCCGCACACCATCTCAAATGAAAAGCTACTATGAGAAATGTCAACAGCAGCCGATTGATAGGACATGAAAAACATGCAAAACAAAATGAAATGAGAAAGACTTTGAATGTGCTATGAATGTTATATATGCTGAAGCTAGAAGAGGTTAGTTAAAGTTAGGTTTACCAGATGTCCACATTGGCCTAGAGCAGTGTTTCCCAAACTCTTGACTTATGTGTACCCCGTGCATAATTTTTGGAATGCTGAATACCTCTCCCATCACCTCATTTTAATTCATTAACGGAACATAATAAATGAGTATTTGGGTATTTTTAAAAAAATCAGCATAGTTAATGAGGTGCAACTCGTACCCTCTCTAAAGTCTTCACGTAGCCCTGGGGGTACGCGTATCCCACTTTGGGAAACACTGGCATAGAGTGTAAACATTTCCAGCTTTCTACCCACAAACTCACTCATAAATGATGTATCGTAATGCATACAGAACAAAAAGGAATGAGTTGAAGTCTTGAAGGGATCGATGCAATAGGAAACTGCAGAACCAAAACAACACATTTTTAATCAACCTCATTATACAGTTCATATAAGTAAGGCTGCTTTTAAGAAACTCATTATTTAAAGCTCCTCAAGATCTTTGAATTTTTCTTTTGATAAACAAAACTTAATGGTCAAGGTATAGTCGTGGCACAATGTTAAAAAGAGAAAACAAAAACTCTCCATAAACTAAGAGAGTATTCTTCTCATAAAGTAGAATGCAACGAACATGTTCCACGCGTAGGTTTGCATGAATTCCATTGCTAAATAGTTAATTCTTCTGAGAAATAGGTACAATAGTAAATAAAAGGTTTACGTATGGTAGTAATTTTGTAGTCTATGACTTACCGACGTGGTTCATAAACTAAATTGATAGCCTCGTTTTGAAAGTTTGTCTATTTCTGCCCTCCTTTATGTGGCCTTGTCCTTCTTTCTGCCCTCCTTTATGTGGCCTTGTCCTTCTTTCTGCCCTCCTTTATGTGGCCTTGTCCTTCTTTCTGCCCTCCTTTATGTGGCCTTGTCCTTCTTTCTGCCCTCCTTTATGTGGCCTTGTCCTTCTTTCTGCCCTCCTTTATGTGGCCTTGTCCTTCTTTCTGCCCTCCTTTGTGAGGTTGTGTCCTCTGTTCAGTCCTCCTTTATGATGTTATATCGTTATTTCAGTCCTCCTTTGTGATATTAAATCCTTCTTTCTGTTCTACTTTGTGATGTTATGTCCTCCTTTCAGTCCTCCTTTGTGAGGTTGTGTACTCTTTTCTATCCTCCTTTCAGCCCTCCTGTGCGATGTTATATCCTTCTTTCAGTCTTCCTTTGTGAGGTAATGTCCTCTTTTCTGTCCCCCTTTGTGAGGTTGTGTCCTCCTTTCAGTTCTCCTTTGTGATGTTATATCCTACTTTTTGTCCTCCTTTGTGATGTTTTATCCTACTTTCAGTCCTCCTTTGTGAGGCTGTGTCCTCCTGTATGCAAGCTGGTATTTGGTAATCTTAGTTACAGCAACACACGATGTCTCACGAGACTAAGTGTAATGGACAATAGGTAGACAAAAAAAGGTATTGATCCATTGTGTAACACCAAACTGATAATTTACTAACCATATCACATAATAGACTTTCTGTCACCGTGAACAAATTCTTTAAACTGAAAGATACTTAATTGCTAACATTGCAAAGTACAGCGAGTTGTATATATTAATATTATGCCCCCATGCTGTTCCGAATAGACAAAGCGAGAAACAGATTCCCTGATACCGTGATGTCCAACTTATTTCTGCCTGGGAGGCAAGTAAATTTCAGAGTAATGTATCATGGTCCGTATCATTTCAAACAGTCGATGATTCTGTAGGAACTGATCTGCGGCTTCTTTGTAAGCAGAATTTTGAGGGACCGAATAGCGTCCGGATATGGTCCGCGGGCCGTATGTTTAGTATATATATATTATTTTCCGAATGTCGCCTCAAAGACGTTCACGACAGAGAGAAGGAAACACTTTCTCTCTTTTTCTCTTTCTTTCTTTCTCTTCAACACAAGGACCAGCTCTTACTTCCATTCATGCAAACCTATACCATGGTATTCTATTACTTAAACATGACTTATTGATTGAAGAAAGAAGGCAGATAAAAAAGTGAGGGGGGGGGCGTAGGGTAGTTCTGACATTTTGTTTAGAATGTATCAACTAACAATTTTATTTATTTATTATTTATTAGTTTTATTCACAAAGCCAGAGAAGAAGAAGAACAAAAACCCAAGGGTGTCTAAATGTTCCCGAGTGGTCCAGACAAGACGAGACAATCCAATTGTGTCTGGGGAAAGACAAGGATGCTAGAAATTATATGACGTTTTTAGGCCAAGGGATTTGAAAATAGAGGCCGTAATAGAAGTCATATCAAAGTGTGGGTTTTGTCGACTTAGTTCTACTTTGTTCAGATTTTTAATTAAACAACTTTTTTATGTTAGGTTGAATCTCCTAACCCCCCCACTATTCTCCATCCCTTCCTGTCTCTCTCCATCTTTCACCCCCCCCCCCCACCCCCATTTCTTGTTTCTTTCCATTTATCGCCATTTTCATTTCTTTTACTCTGTACCTCTACTCTTCTTTCTTTCTCTTTCCCTCCCTCCCTCTTTCTTTCTCTCTCTCGCTCTCTCTCTCTCTCTCTTCCTTTGCCAGTCACTTTCTCGTCTGTATGTTACAGCATGGCCTCAAGTTTCTATTATGACGCGAAGCTAACGAAAGAAAATGATCCTTCACAGAAGATGAACAATGACGCTAGACTTATTGGATGCGAGATTTATTCTCCATAAATCTAATTCATAATCTTCTAGACAAGTCGCCAACTGATAAGGTGATGACCTTCCAAACTCCCCCACACCCCCTTTTTTTTTCTCCCTATAAAACCAATTTCTCGAACACGACCTCGGTTGAAACACAGTGCAGTCCATGTACTTGTAGAGACTGGATGTATGCATACATTGATAAAGTTAGTAGGACAGGCACATGATGAAGTAAACATTTTAAAAGAAAACCTAAACGCCGTCGAAGGCAACTAACCACGAAACAAAGAATAAACCTAAGTATCCCGATAGAGTCATTTAAAATAAAGATTCAACTTGAATGAGTCGAAGTCGAAATCGAAGAAGAAAGAAAGAGGAACAGATTATAAACTGTTGCTGTCTAAGATGCTGTCAAAGACGGCATTAAAAAATTGTTGTTTAACTTAAGACAGTGTTAATCCTGGATTATATTGAAGCATTGACCTGTTCAGCCCAGTGTGCTCTAGCATTTAAAATAGTCTACAGTCAATGTAATACTTTTTAGTATATCAGAGCACTTAACGTAGTAGTCTTAGCTCAGTGTATCAGTACACTTATCTTATCTCAGTGTATCAGTACACTTATCTTATCTCAGTGTATCAGTACACTTATCTTATCTCAGTGTATCAGTACATTTATCTTAGCTCAGTGTATCAGTACATTTATCTTAGCTCAGTGTATCAGTACATTTATCTTAGCTCAGTGTATCAGTACACTTATCTTAGCTCAGTGTATCAGTACACTTATCTTAGCTCAGTGTATCAGTACACTTATCTTAGCTCAGTGTATCAGTACACTTATCTTAGCTCAGTGTATCAGTACATTTATCTTAGCTCAGTGTTTCAGTACACTTATCTTAGCTCAGTGTATCAGTACATTTATCTTAGCTCAGTGTATCAGTACACTTATCTTAGCTCAGTGTATCAGTACACTTATCTTAGCTCAGTGTATCAGTACACTTATCTTAGCTCAGTGTATCAGTACACTTATCTTAGCTCAGTGTATCAGTACATTTATCTTAGCTCAGTGTTCAGTACACTTATCTTAGCTCAGTGTATCAGTACATTTATCTTAGCTCAGTGTATCAGTACACTTATCTTAAAGGGGTGTGTTAAAGCATTTATCTTAGATTAGTGTGTCAGAGCACTTATAAAGATTAATTATTAGTCGACGACCATCAATACATTCTTCAGTGTATGTCTTATCTTATAAATTACAGACGTTTCTTCAAAAAAATTACGATTAGAAGTTCTCATAAGCAGTGGCGTCACTAGGGTGGGTGTCACCAGTGCGGTCAGATTAGGGTGTCACCCCCGCCCCTCCCCCATTTAAAACTTTTCCCTTTTTTTTTGTTTGTTGCGCTGTAATTCATGTAGTTTATAATATGACCTACGTTACTATTGGATTGTTCAACAACTACAAAATGAGTGTCTATTCAATTTTAAAATTCAGTTGTTGATTACAATTTATCTACAGTTCACTGGTTTTGCGTAGTCATGTGAAACTGCACGCTTCTTTAATCTTTGGAATCGAAGACATTTTCATTAATCGATTTTGCAACAATTCAACCATAAATAAATTACATTGTTGTTTTTTTCTGGATTTCAAACTTGAAAAACGTATCATTAACTTAAAGTGAATGTCTGTAACGGTCTCATTTTTAATAAAATTCTCTTCGTGAAAGTGTCGTTTGTTCCTTTGTCTCAAAAAGTTCTTTATTTAAATTTTAAAAATCCTTTTTCACATAAGATGCAATAGATACATCAATGATTGCTTCCAGTAGGAGTTGAAGCTCAGAGTTGAAAAACGATCAATGCACATAAGAATGAACCTATTTTTTTCTTCTTAAATAGTGAGTCCGGCATTTTGTGATTGCTCGACTGACATTTTTTTTTATTGTTTTAAATTTTTTTTTCTTCTGAATCGCAGTGCTTTTTTTTTTTTTTTAGAAGAGTCTTTTTTATAACACTTTGCGCTAACGAGTTAGGCATTTGTTAAAGAAAAGGTTTAATTAGTCACCACATTGTCAATAGTTTAAAGATAGACCTACTCTTGTGTATCTTTGGCCTTCTTGTACACCCCCCCCCCCCCAAAAAAAAAGAAAACTAAAGTAAAAGTAGGTAAAATAAAAGATTTTAAGCTGCACCTCTAGCGGCAATAATCTCGGAACGGACAAACTATTTCAATAGTATCAAAAAATACTCGGCTAAAAGCTCATTTCTGAAGAAGAATGTTGACACATAGATTGAGTGAATGTTATACACATCTATTAAATCTATTAAATAGCTATTCTGTTGGTTCTCAAAACATTTCTTGTTCTCCTCCAGGGCTCCAGACATTGAAGCTGCACTGTCATAACTTTGAGCTCCACATATAGATTCAAGCTCAACATTTTCTAGACATTTGAAGATATGAAGTTGATCTCATCAGATTTTTGGGTCTTCCTTAAAATCGTTTATCTTCTGAGTCTTATCAGCGTGTGCTATGTCAGCGTGTGCTATGTCAGGTGTGCTATGTCAGGTGTTGTATGTCAGGTGTGCTATGTCAGGTGTGCTATGTCAAACAAACTACAAAGGAGATTACAGTCATTCAGACTTTAATATCTTGTACGTCGTTTGCTAAAACATTTGTAAACTTTTAAGCATTACAGATATACTTTCAGCTATGGGTTTTATCTAAATAACATTTCCATCATCTCATGGAAATTTTTTATTCCATAAAAACTCGTTGTTGATATTGCCACAAAATGTCTAGATCTAGTATTCTGCTGTTATAGAAACAGAGTCCTTTGAATATCTCCTTCCATTGTTTTTCTTCTTGACATCAATCCTAGCCACGACTTCCTTGTCCAATGTATTTGTAGTCGGATGTCCAGTCCAGATGAATTCTTCAAACGTCCTTTAATGCTCCAATATTGGACTTCATTTCAACCACACATTAAATTAAGTTACAAATTTCTATTTCATTTCAATACAATTAGTTGAAAATAGTCGACAACAAAAGAATACAGTTTTTTAAAAATTAAATGACTTAATCTTCCTTATTAGGAAGCAACAGAACCATTCTTGGCACTAGTCAAGAAGAAAAATCCCCTACAATATTCAAGTATATCATTCGACTGATATATTGTAACAATTCCTTCACCTTGGCTACAGCTTCTTTTACAGAAAAATGAAATAGCATCATCTTCAGAAATCTCAATTGCCACTTATTTACTTTCCAATTCTACAAAATTTACATTAATTACATGTGAGATTTCAATAATATTTTATGCCTGAAGAATGTCGTCATTTGTTAAACAGTGACTATTGGTTGGCATTCTAATAATACTGTGCTAGCAACAAAATCAAAAGATTCGATTAAAACTTTTTTAAAAATAAAATCAGTGTCTATATACATACATGCAGCTGGTATACATCTGAAAGTAAGGTTTCACATTTTACTTGATATATTAAGTATGACATAGCATTTTAAACCTTATGATAAAAATTCATTAAACAATTAAAATGTTTAGTCGAAATGAAAAAAAAGTTAATAGATATATTTATTAATTGTGAATAGCATGTTCCAATATTTGGCCACTGTCGCTTATTGTTTAAAATTGTCAGCTATTCACAAAGTGCATTTTTACTTGGTTGTCGCCCCCGACCTAACGGGTGTCACTCGGTGCGGACCGCACCCCCTAGTGACGCCACTGCTCATATGTTTGTTCTAGACTTCTAGTAGGTCTACATAAGCAGTCAGTTTACCGTCATAGTTTAACGAGCTTATATTCTATGTAAATCAGATGTGTATTTATTCTAGCTCTCAGAAATGAACTGAACACAAATAGTTCAATTTGTTGTTAGACCAAACATCGCATCAAGATGATCAACATGACCAGACATGAAATAGGATCAGCTTGACATTTGACGTCAAACAACAATCTGAATATTTAAGGGCACTATGAGAGTTACCATAGCGACATGTTTTAAACATAACTTTTGTTTTTCAACTATGATGAACGAGTTAAAATGTCTATGAATATATTATCAACGTTTTCTTGACAGATAATTGGAAAAAAAAATATAATGTCTACCGCATCGCGATCTTCCGAGTTCACTTGGTCGCGTGACAATGAGGCCTACTTAGTGAAGACATTTCTTACTTTCACTTTCTAGACCTATGAACAAGATTTTTCTTGAAGCTTGCTCAGGAATGATTTGTATATAGTGCAGTTGAATATCAAAGATTTACAGAGATTTACCCAAAACAATTTTTTTAAATGATATTAACAAGTTTGACTACATCGCGTTCTGCTTTCTTGGTGCTTCGAGGAAGTTTTAAAAAAACAATCCGTCACACGACTTAATATAGACTGTAAGATACCAATAAGATACTATTGACAATCTCATGCGTATTATTGACACAAAAAGCTGAAATCTATATCTATATATATGAGAAGCATGGGCGTAGTCGGGGAGTGGGTTCATGGATGTAATAAATGTATTGGACCAACTTTTTTTAAAACCGATATTCGGAGTGCGCGGCTTTCCATTCAGAAAAACACAAGTTTAAATAAACCAAACTTGAATGAGATTTGAAATGTATGCAATTTGTAAACATCATGGACATTCCATTGCATCTCTGAACATTTTATCTATGAACATTTCATCTTTGAACATTTCATCTCATCTCTGAACATCCCATCTCTGAACATCACACCTCTGAACATCTCATCTCTGAACATCCCATCTCTGAACATCTCATCTTTGAACATTTCATCTCATCTCTGAACATCTCATCATTGAACATTTCATCTCTGAACATTTCATCTTTGAACATTTCACCTCTTAATACGTTATTTCAAAATGTCCACTTAGCAAAAAAAAAAAAAAAGAAATGAAACTAAAAATGGAGTATTTTTATTTAGCTGTAATGTCTATCAACTTATTGGTACATGCACAATGTTCACTGGCGGCTGGTTCAATCTGATATGACTTGTTCTTGAACTAGCATTCATTTCCCTTCTAGACTTTATCCTTGTATAGAGGACAGATCCTATTGGCTGGGCCATGAGTAAACATACTTGACGGATGTTGACCCTAACCCCACGTGGACTACAGCTGGACGTTCCAAGATATCACCAGAGCTGACATCAATGCATTAACGAGCTATTCATGGCATTTTGCGTGTGTGTGTTTTACTTAATAATCAATCATCTGAGATACGATCTAAGATAAAATAGTAGTGCTAATTAGAACAACTACTGCTAGCATTACTTTAGTTCTTTTAAACATTAACTCTTAAGCTGCAAAACTTGTGGTATAATAGGGCCTATAGAGTTATGTGTGTTTTTTTTTCTTTTCATGGTAAGGATATCTAATTTCAGATTTAATTAACATCTAATCCGGATTTATTTACTCTAGTTTTAAGACTTGGGTTTTAATTAGCCGTATGTCTAGAGAATGTAAAGAAATCTGGTAATTATTTGTAAATATATACTCATCTCTGTATCTCTCTCTCTTTCTGTTGTCTGTCCAGTAGGAAGTTATGAACACTAAAGATAGAAATTTCTAATGAGAATAATGAACCAACTATTGCATAAACTAATAGGTAAAATCCAAGTTTCGTTTTCAACAAAAAGCTAACTAGAAGTATAAAGAAGCTCGTTGCTTCTTGGTGTGAAAAAAAAATACTCAGCAATAAATAAATAATAAACATTTACAACAAATTTTTTAAAACTATGTTGATGTCACGAGTTGATAGCTCCAATGTAAACTATATTTTAAAAGGTTTGTGATGTTCTTCCTGACAGTTTGTTATCGCTTTTTTCTTCCACTTCGTTTGTATTGATGCTTTCTAACATCGCTTTCTCGCGTATTTAAGTTCATCCCTAAGCTGCGGTTGTTCCAATTACCTCGCCTCCCACAGGGAACACGATCACTGTTTCGTGACCGCTGTCTGCGTGACAGATGCGTTCTTGTATGCTAAACGGGAACAAACTTTCAATTATCAGCATTGAGACGGGCCGCAACGGACGTTGGTCAGTGATACCTTCAGGGCAACCAATGGTCAGGAGTGAGGATGGGGACCTTACAGTGCGGGAGAAAGAATTTAATCAAACTAATTTCCACGCTGGAGTGTCTGCATGAGAGTGAGCGTGGGTGGATAAGGCAATGGGATGGGAAGAGTGGAAAATGAATCGTATTGCGTTTTAGGAAACTGTGTGTCAACCATGCGGAAGGTGTGTATCAAAGTGAATGTCTGGTCACGTGATGATGGTCCAGTCCGCCATCCTACAAGACATTTAACTCTTAGGGAACGTCCGAGGCTTGTAAAACAAATAACCTAGTTAATTTTTTAACGGTAATTAAAACGAGCGACTTATTTGACACATGAATACATGCGTGGTCGTGTGGATTGCGCTCTAGACTGTTATCTCAATGATCCCGGGTTTGAACCCTGCGCACTGTGACGCCGTCATCCCCGACCGTCTAGCGAGAAGTTTCGGCTAGGATGTAATTATCTTCAAATCAAATCTGAAAGAACATTCGTAACGTGTAAAACAAACAGTAGGCGTAACTGTAAGTAGATCATAATGTTCTTGTTGCAGAATAAAGATGATATTAGACCTAACTTACTGAATAAATGCTTAAAGCTATATTACAAATGATAGATACAGCAAATGAAATAATGTCTCTTTGAAATTAAACAGTTAAACATGAGAAGACCTATACATACTTAAAATATAACGTGTTGAGATGGACCTTTCAGAAAATTTTTATTTGTTTCATTTGTATGAATATTGTCTTAACTCTTTAACTCTTAAGTACTTCAGGTAAATTATGTAGACACTTCCCATTGGTTACATGGTGAGATTAAGATAAGATCACAAGATCGAAAGGTTTGCATTGATGAGCAACAACACATATACATATTTCTATATGTACTGTTACATTTCGTCCTGCTAGATTTGACCACAGGCACTGCAAGAGTTAAAGGTCAAAAGCGTATCGACCTCAAGACATTCCGGAAGTACTTGAAGTTGTCAAAGCTCTCCATGCTCCTGTCAACATAACAGAACTTTGCTGATTGGCTTAGAAAATGTCACGTGATAGGGCATTTTCACGCAAATATTTAAAAAAACAAAACAAGAAATGCCTTTAAAAAAAAAAAAAAGAAAAAAGCTTATACAAAGCGTAATTATATCAGTTACCTTATCTTGTAAAATACAGACGTTACTTCAAAAAAGAAGATGATTACGTCCTACGCGTGTTTTATGGGATTTGTTTGGATCAGTCATGTCATTAAATTTGTAATAGATCTAGGCCAAGAACAATAAATCTGTGCGATTGGAAACATTTTTTACCAATTGTTTTTTACCAATTTTTTTTGTTTAGCGCTATTTCATGCTTTTAGCTTTCTCCATCCTATCACTTATCTGGTCCAGTTGAGAAAATAGAAAGGGGGCAGGGGAGAAAGAAAGGGATATGTGGGTGAATTTTACTGTAATTAGTATTTTTAAAAAAGCATTTATTTAAAAAAGGGGGAGGGCAATAACCCGAATTCGAACATATGGCTCACACCTCCTCAAGCTTACATACTAACCACTCTGCTAGTGAGGTGATTATGAAAATAGAAGAGCTTTCTCTATTGTTTGTTTTAGACTTATTCTAAAGTGGCGATCTCTAAAAGGGACTAATTCAGCTTATACCACCCTGTCACCACCTCAAAGTTGGTGTCATAGTATAGAAACCCTATTTCAATATTGTGAATGTTATTTCTATATTGTGAATGTTATTCACAACTCATGTTGCCCTAAGGTGAACACTTTTGACCTTAAGTGAACCAGGGTTAAGAGCAGTCAGTCAATATAGGGAGTTGGTAGCAAGCACTTGATAGAGTCACTTAATATAAGAAGCAGTTGAGTTAGTTGTTTAAAGAAGTTGGTTATAGATTAGTTACTAAGTTATCATTATATTCGCCATATTTCTATAGAGGATTAATACTGGTCATTCCTGAATTGAATTGTGTATCATATTCAATATGTGGTGTTATTACTTAAATTAAACTTATTTGTGTCTGCTACATCAAGTGTCATTTCCTTATTCTGTGAATTATAATATGAACCCAATGTCACCACCACGCCTACATAGATAAACCGAAAATAATATCACAGCATCAAAACATAACCACAGTGACATTTATGATGTCAAAAATACAGCGGTGACACACCACTTCAGTCAAGTATAATTTCTTTCCATTGTGCGAGATACCTAACAAAATAATTAATTACCAATAGTTAATTAACTAATTGGTAAACCATTTTTTTGTTGATTCTTGTTTTGTCAGATAAAAGAAATTAGTGTGCGAAATTTCAGTTTGATCCGAGATTGGGTGTCGGAGTAATAAAACGTACAAACTTTTTACCAGACAGTCAGACAGAGTGAGTTGATATAAGCTTTGTAAAAAGGCCAGAAATCTTCCGATATCTAAATGGCATTAGTAGACACTAGGCTTTATACGTTCGAAAAACACTGATGAAATAATCCCTGATAAATTTATAACATGTATTTTGTATAACAATCATATTGAATGGACTTATTTATTTTATTATTTTTTTGGCATTTCGGCGTATTCTGAGGTGCAGGAGTTTTAAGTTTTAATCGCGCGGTATTTTTAAGTTTTAACTATAAAGATCCTTTGATACAGAGAAATTTAAATAGTGAGTTAAGTTGGTGGATGCGATGTTATTTTGAACAAATAATTTATTGATAAGCAACAATAATAGTAGCCAGTAATAATTACATTGGCCTGGTTAATTTTGATAACAACAGATTAAAAAAAAAAACAAGTTTAAATATCTTTTTTTTTTGGTTACATAAAGAGCCTCTCGCTGCATTCGTCAATAAAACATCAGATATTTTGATAACAGAAATTTGATGATTTTAAGTAGAAACCCAGGACATATTAATAGGGTTCAGCATCACGACATTAGAGCATAAACGTAAAATGAATTGGATTTAAAAATAAGAGAGAAATCACGTGTGCATAACAATGAGATTTAGAGAGAAAAAAAAAGATAGAAATAGAAAGAGGATACATGTAACAGATTCAAGATGTTAACACTCAAATCATAAAAAGTAGAAAAAGTAGAGCTCCCTTTTCAGACCTTGCAGTATATAGGGCAGTGATGTAAAGATCATTTGTTTCAGTGACCCACGGTTAACGAAAGTGTTATGTGGCCAGCACAACGATCAATCGCTTTTAATTTTTCCACATTATGTCACTCATTTGAGCTGGATGGACTCCGAGTCGCCCTAAGGATCCCGAAATTAAATCCCAGTCTTCACCAGGATTAGCACGGACCCCCCACCCCATCCCAGTTCGGAAGCCAAGCGCTTTACCCCTCAGAAACAGCGCCTCCATATATCTATGTTGAAATAGAGGACAGACTTATTGTTGTCTGAGCATGTCAAGAGTTACTGATGAGTGCTCTGTTGTTCATTTCTTGCTCATGTTTGGTTTGAATTGTCTTTCACAAATCTCTGCACGCAAGACATGTATCGATTTTCTTGTGGGTGGAATAAGCGTATACACTTTTGTGTGACAGAACAAATGACATGAGATTATTTTATCAGAGTATCAAAGAAGACATGATCTAGACCTCTGTATCCAGCGATGGTCAGAATGTCATGACAGTCTAAAGTGGTCCGTTAAGTGAAGACGCGCAAGCTGATACCTCTTCTTTCCAATTCTATTATATATTAACCAAGTATTCCTAGAGTTTTTTACCCTCAGTAAATCTTCTCCTTCCTATGATTGTTTACTTTTACATGTGGGAGGAAAAGGGATACAACGACATGGGCATATTTTTAAAAAAAGAAGTTGCATATACAATTTGAATAATTTCCTAATTAATTGAATACCTTATGTCATTTCTTCTAAAAAAAAAAAATAAAGGCCGGTGCCAACACACACATACACACATGCAGAGACACAACTGCACTTCTGAAGGTTTTTGATGACGTTAAGTCTGAGCACACCGCTCCCTTCTCTTTCTTACAAATCAGCCTGCCAGTGTTAGCTTGGGGTACATATTTGTTACACTATATAAACGAAGACCAGATTAAAGGGAGGCCAGGCTGGGATACTGCCTAGAATACACATAAGAAAGGGGCCCCCCACATTAGAGAAAAAAAATGCATATTTTGTCGGGTCAACAACATAACGTTCTCTTCCTTGTTTTTTTCTTTTTTTCGCATTTTTCCTGACAATACTTTACATCTTAAAGTTGGCAACATTGTCGTGGTTAAAAAGTGTCCGATTATAGTGTGCTCTTCATATACAACAGTAGTTTCGGATTTCCTTAATTGCGTAAAACCTAAAAATGCACATTTTTTGTTACTAAAATATGTATATGTTATAAAGTATTCTCTTTCTTTTCTAGTACGACCTGCTTTTATTTCTATATACATTAATAAGTAGATTTGTATTCAAGCTTTCGGAAAAGTGTAGGGGCCTCCACAAAAATTCTTTCACAGGGTTTCCACATACATAAATCCGGCCCTGCTTCAGAGTGTTTGAATAAGTGAAGTTTTCTGATTCCTAAGTTTGTACTTTACCTTGTATTGCTTCTTCTTATGTGCATGTATGTGTATAAATGTGGCATATAATAAAACATAATCAAAGTGATCCAGAACCTCTACAAGGGTGTCACATGTGCAGTGTATCTCAACACTAACATTGGGAACTGGTTTAAACTTTAAACCCACAGGTTGGGTAAGACAAGGCTGCCTAGTCTCACTAACTCTTTTCAGTAACTTCCTTGAAAGAGCATTGAAGATGCTCTCGATGGCTACGAAGGTATTGTAATTATTGGAGGATGAAGAATTACTAACTTGATCGCTGATGACATAGATGGCCAAGCAAGGTCAGAAGAAGAACTAGCTGACTTCGTGATGAGCATAGACAAGACTTCCGCAGCATATGGTATGCAAAAAAATGCCGAAAAAAAAATCAAATATAGACAAGTAGCCAACAAGGCTTTAAAAGGGCGCGTCAGTAATGGAGGTGAAAATCCGTTTTAAATACCTCAGAGTTATTGTCTCAGAAGAAGGAACAAAACCTGAAGTGCTCGCCCGAATTGCACATTCCACAGCAGCACTTGCAAAACTCAAAACAATATGGAAAGACAAATGCATAGCCCTCAACACCAAGATCAGACTGATGAGATTCCTGGTCATGGGGCCACATTCTTCTATGCTTGCGAGTCTTAGACGCTGACTGCAGAGCTAGAGAGGAGGATACTAGCAATGGACTTGAGATGCTAAAGAAGGATTCTAGGAATCACATTTAAAGACCGCATCACACACGAAGAGACGGGGTTAATACAGTGATTGGACCCCACGATGACCTGCTAACTATTGTAAAAAAACACAAACTAAAATTATATGGCCATATTACAAGGTCGTTGGGGCTTGCAAAGATTGGACGGGCCTGCAATTGAAAGAGATTCTATCCAAGGCAAAAGACAGGAATGGAGAAAGACGGTCGACAAATCTTGTGTGATGCCCCATCAGTCAAACAGACAAGCTGAAGAAAATTATTCATATAAGACGTTTGACCATTTTCAATTTACTGACATTTTTATTCATACATGACGTTTGATAATTTTCAATTTACTGACAATTTTATTCATGCATGACGCCCAGAGTAATTGAAATTGTTGAAACAGAACAGTAAATGCGACTTCAATGCATATGCATATGTCAGTGCATCAACGTGAAATGATTGCAAAGTTTAAATGAAGTATTTCTCGAGTGTGACAATGATGACTTTCATTCAAATGTAAATTGTTCAATTTTCCAACCAATCAATGATGCTTATACAATGTGTCTAAGAATGAATAATTTCATTGCTAAAACAAAGTTGGATATCGACGATAAAACAAAATCTTAGGTCAGAAGGATCTCATAGTTTCTGAACTTTGACCTGGCATATACTATAGTATTTAACTTAGAGGTCCAATTAGCTAATATATTTTTACTTAAGAGCAGTGCTGGATTTACGACAGTATAAGACTGTGAAGCCGCCCAGGACCTGACTCTCAAAGACTGCCTCCACATTTCAAACATATTGCATTTCTAAGAAAATTAGTATCTAAAATGAAATAAGTGGAAAGGGATTTCATTTACAAATACACTCACTTCAATCTTCAAAAATAGGGCATGCTTTTAGATTTGTAAATATTATTAAAACTTGAATAGTGTAGGTGACGCCACAAAAGTCCTCCACTGTATAAATTTCTGCACTGCTTTGTTGAATGTGTGAGTTATACACTTAACTTTCATTTTGACCAAACAATAGTGAGGACGTAACTATTAAAACCTGCTGTAAGTCGTTCTTGAGAGTAGATGTAGTTTTAATAGTATTGTTGCTGACGGTGGTTGACTTGACAGCTGGTGCACAACTAAACGTTATAGGCGAATTATAGTTTAACTTACATAACTTGAGATAACTTGAACAAGTTTTTTGTGAACAAAACTAAATAGAACTTTGATTACAATATAGACAAATTCAAGTTGAGATGAAATGAAATACATGTAGTTGACTTTAGACATAATAAAAAATGTTTTTTTGAACAAAATCTCACTACAAAACACGTCTTTACACTCTGGCATCCTGGAGGTGTCTGCTTCACCTGACAAAGCTGAGGACGGATCATTCACACTGCATAGCAACCAACCAATCACATACTCTCTTCTCACCGTCACTATAGCAATAACAATTATATAGTCTCTCACTAGAACAACAACACGCACTGGTAAGTTAATTTGTACACAGTGTTAACTTGAGGTTTAATTCTTTTAGAAATCAATTCACAGAACAACACTAGAAATGCAAATCATGACAGACTTTCAGAACTCATACAATCAACCAATATCAGGACAGTGATGTGAACACAAAATGAACTTCAACTGACAGATTAAAAAAAAACTGAACTGAATAGAATTAATTTCTTATAGTATTAGATTCTTGTTTAGATATTTCTAGAAGCCATAGATCTATTAACTTTCGAGAGGATATACTTTCATGCTGACCAGTTGGGCTTCTTTCTATGTGAACTGGTAAGAAAGGTTCTTAGGAATTTTTAGTTGAAGATGTACGTTACATTGGTCTCGTTCTGTTCACGTGCGACAATGAATTCATAAGTAATGAAGTGCGGCTGGTATAAATGAACAATCGAAATGATCATGAACAAAATACTATATGTCGATAACGTTGACCGCTTGACCGCATTGTGCAGTCTGGACCCCTCGCAATTTCGGGTATCCATGAATTTGTTTGTCATGTGTGTTATTGGAGTTGAAATTGATACTGACCAAGAAAACTATAAATCGTACTTTTCTTTAAAAAACAAAGCTTACATAAGGAAAAGTGCCGAGCAATAAATACCCTGCAATGTTTATCTCACCTTTTTCTTTATAAAACAACATAATTAATTCCCACTAAATAATTAACTAACTAGTTAAATGTTTTTTTTAATTGATTCAAAAACTAATTATGCAAAATTTCAACTTGATCGAGTGGGAGAAACAAAACGTGTAAAAGAATCCACCCAGACAGACAGACAGACAGACGGAGTGAGTTGATATAAGATTTGTAATTTAAAAAAAAGGTAATGGGCGTCCTAATCCTAAAAAGTAGGCTTACTGTAGTCTGTATTTGTTGCAGACCGATCAGTATTTACAATGATTATTGACATTTATTAAGAGTGTCATAGCAGTTCGCCAGGTGTCATTAGAATATACTGCATCTAAGAAAATATTTCGTCGGCCTTTGATCCCACCAATTTGTGCGTTCTCTTTTCTATTGTATTTCTATATGAACTGTTACATATTGTCCTGCTAGATTTGACCACAGGCCCTGCAAGTGTTAAAGGTCAAAAGCATCTCGACCTCAAGACATTCCGGAAGTACTTGAAGTTGTCAAAGCTCTCCATGCTCCCGTCAACATAACAGAACTTTGTTGATTGGCTTAGAAAATGTCACGTGATATGGCCATTTTTTTTGCCTCATTAAAACTCGAAACCCAGGAGACGTTAACAAAATATTTATTTTTAAAAATTGGCTAAAAAAATGTGTGTGTGCAAAAACGAACAAATTTCATTATGGAAATGGGTTTGCTAATGATTAATACAAAGATTGATAACTGTAGACCGTCTTACAACTGTCAATTGGAGGCCTAAATTATATTCTCTTTTGCAATAACGTCTGTAACTTATAAGATAAGATCTATGTTTATAGGTTAGAGCATTACAATACGGGGCTAATACATGTATTTAATTCAATAATTCATTAATTACAAAACTTGTCCAAATTATGTGGTTGCATGAGGTTTAACTGAATCGCTACATGATTTATCAAAAAGCTATAAAGTAGAATAAAGTCTCACTTAAATCTTTTTCTGCTAGTCATGTTCTTTGTCTTGAAGTGTTTGAAAAGCTTTTAGAGAATTAAAGGGAGAAGACTGCAAAGTTTTAATTATAAAGCATTGTCATGCCTGTTTAGACTGTAACATTTTTTTCAATTTTGATAGCTACATTTTTACAAAGCTTATATCAACTCAATCTGATCAAGTTGAAACTTTGCATAACTATTCATTGGCAAAGCAATCAATAAGAAAAAATTAAACAATTAGTGAATTCTTTAGAATGTTTCATACCGACAAGAGGAATTAATTATTCCGTATTCAGAGGCGTGGCTAAATATTTTGGGTTTTGTCTCCTTATAACTGTATATATTTCTCCCACACCCATTCTCGAATCTCGACAAAGTTTAGTTTCTCTTTCTTATAGCACCAAAAGAGTAGAAATCGCTATCACTGCGGCATTACGGCCGTGATCTAGATTCTAGATGCTGGGGTACCTTTGGACAGAGGGTTTGGTGATTCCTGGCCTCTGGAAGAAATCCTTTCTTTTGGTCAAGAATTTCAACGGCCTACAATTGTTTGTTGGTGATACTAATAACTTGTATGTAATACATTCAATATCAACATTCCCGTTACTAACCAGAGAGCTTCTGTCGTAGATTAACAGCGAATAATGAATTCGTCCTCAAACTGTGTACTGCATCCACAGGCCAGGCAAAAGTAAACGATAGATCATTTCAAAGACAAATTCATTGGATGATTACCAAATATAAAATGCATTACATGGTTCAACCATGGTTCAACTAGATATAAATTATCTGACAAATGTACAAATGGAAATAAAGAATAACATAAAATTTTTAAAAAATAAGATAAGACTTAGCATCAATCAACTTACACAACAAGATAATTGATCATTTTCTTTAAAATCAAGATTATTAGGAGATTTAAAAAGATAGTCAATATAATTTAGATTAGAATAACTAGAAGTATTACGTTTTTAATAAAGCCCTTTGTCCATCAGCTTTCATTCCAAACGAATCTCTTGGCTCACTAAGAAACCCGACACTTAATGAATCAACAAACAGATTGCAATATAACATTGTTATAAAAGTTGAAATTTAAGACATCGCCGTAAAAATCTTACAACGGCTGAGCTTCTGTGTTCTGTTTGAACTCAAAGAAAACTTATTGATTTCTTTCTGTTGAAATATGAACTGAAGGCAACACAGTGTATGGCGTCAGTGGATGGGAAAATTAGAAGTAAATACCATGATTATCTACCTTTAAACTGCTGGAGTCTACTACTACAGGCCCGGCGCAAAAGGGGGGGCCAGGGGGCACGTGCCCCCCCCCCCCCCCCAGGCCGCTGGTGGACTTCACTATACACTCCCGGAAATAGATTTAAAAAATGAAGATGAATGGCGGGGCTCTATTTAGAATTTCTTGAAGGGAGGAGCGGGGCACTTCAAGGGTTGGAGGCACGATGGAGGGGCCAATAAGTGCAATGTCCATTGGGTCATGGCCCTCATTAAATGAAAAGGGGGGGGGGCTTGGCCTGATGCCTTCCCCCCCCCCCCCCCCCCCACTAAATGCGCCAATGGTAGGGCTATATCTCCATTTGAATTCGCAATACGAGAACGGCGATAATAAAATCTGTTTTTTTAAATATGGACTCTCCATCTCTCAAACTATTATAATGTTCTCCCGTGCATCAGTATGCTGGAGTCTGTAGTGGGGTGGCGGAGTTGTGGTTAACTACGGTGACCATAGGTATAGACAGTATTAATTGGACATTTGGCTTACCCAAAATAGTACAATAGTTTCATTTATTGAGGAGTTCTTATTTATTGTTATAATCATTCCTCACTTATTTTTATCAGTACTTCAGTCACTCAATTTTACTTTAGCAAACGAAATGCAAAAAGGAGGTGCACAAAAAGTTAGAGAAAAAAGACATGCGGAATTACAGCAATCAGCGACCAAATGCCGAAAATTAACGAGTTTCTTTGGTAAGTTATTAATTCATTTGCACTTGAGTATTGTCTAATAATTTCGTTGGTAGATATGCCATTGCGGCATTTTTGGTAAAGACTTTCTACTTCGTAGAAACTAACGTTTCTACTCAGTCGAAAGTTAACTAATCCTTCAGCCTTGATGATCCTATCATCTACCACCCTGCGTGTAAATACTTAGGTTTTCTTCTATTTTGGTTTTATGTAAACTGTATATCATTATTAATGTATATCATAATTTATATGTACAACAGGATATACAATCAACATCAGCTAATTCTACCAGTGAATATAGATCAACATCAGCTAATTCTACCAGTGAATCTACTTCAACAACAGCTAATTCTACCAGTGAATCTACTTCAACATCAGGTGGCTCTACTAAATCTACTTCACCATCAGCTAATTCTACCAGTGAATATAGATCAACATAAGCTGGCTCTACTAAATGTACTATTGATCCTAAAACAGACAAGTTCCATCCAGATAAGTCCTTTCATTTTCCACTTACTCAATTTGGCAAGTCTGCAAAAAACCGCAGTTTTCGCAGTGAATGGTGTGAAACACATGACTGGCTACATTACTCAATTGAAAGTGATGCTGCATACTGTTATACTTGCATACAATTCACTTCCACAGCCTCAAAAGAAAACAGTGAACATGCATTTACAAAAACTGGCTTCGTAATTGGAAAAAAGCTATGGAGAGTTTTAGACAACATGAAAAGAGCGAATTCCACAGAAATGCATATGAACAGACATTATTTAAATCAGACATTGTTAAGTACTGTTAAGTAAGCAACACAAGGAGGAAAAAGATCAACACAGTCGCATGCTCCTTAAAATTTTACAAACAATGCAATTCTTAGCACGTCAAGGACTACCGTTAAGAGGAGATGGTGATGAAGCAGACAGCAACTTTACACAAGCTCTCTTATTCTTTAATCAAGATGATCAATTGATGTCGGAATGGATGAATAAAATAACAGTTGAAATTCACTTCTCATGAAATTCAAAATGAATGTTTGAGAATAATGAGTCACCAAATAATTCGCAATTTATCATCCTGCATTTGTCAATCTGACTATTACTCAATACTTGCTGATGAGTGTACGGACCTAAGCAACAAAGAACAGTTCACAGTTTGTCTTCGGTGGATCGACAAGGAACTCACAGCTCATGAGGACTTTTTGGGCTTGTATCAGGCAGACAATATATCGTCTGATACACTATTTAGCGCTTTAATGGACGTACTTTGCAGACTCAATCTTGATATAAAAAAATGCAGAGGTCTATGTTTTGATGGAGCTGCAAACATGTCGGGAAGTAAAAATGGCGTTGCAAAACAAATAAATGATCTAGAACCTAGAGCCACGTTTAGTCACTGTTATGGTCACTCCTTGAATTTAGCTGTATCCGATGTTTTCAAAGACATTGCTTTGTTCCGAGATACATTAAAGACATCTTTTGAAATAAAAAAAACTAATTAAATTCTCCCCTAAACGAGAAACCGCATTTCATAAATTACGCCAAGAGATGAAACTTGATAACTCTGGAATTCGTGTTATGAGTTCGACCCGATGGACTGTTTAGAGGAGAAACTCTCAAAAGCATTGAAACAAATTATTCTGTCCTACTTCGATTGTGGTATGAATGTCTGGAACAAAGGAACTTGGATTCAGAAGTTAAAGCTAGAATAAACGGTGTCAGATCACATAATGAAAATTTCTCTTTTCTATTTGGATTGTTCATTGCAGAAATCACTTTCCTACATACGGATAATCTAAGTCGTTCCCTGCAATCTGAAAATGTGTCAGCAACAGAAGGGCAACATCTCGCAGATTTGGTTACCACTACCTTAGACAAAATGCGAGATGAAAGCTCGTATAATTTGTTTTGGGAGAAAGTCATTCGACTGTCAACTGAATATGAAATAGAGGAACCAAAGCTACCACGGAAACGAAACATGCCAAAAAGATATAAAATTTCTACTGGCGATGCATATCATCATCAGGATGTTAAGTCCTATTACAGACAGTTATATTTTGAAGTTCTAGAGCTAACTGTGGCATGCATCAGGTCGCTTTTCACTCAAGAAGGATACAAAGTTTTAAAATACTCTGAAGATCTGTTGCTGCACGCTTGCAACAATAAAAACTACCAATAGGAGCTGGACTTTGTCACTGATTTCTATAAGGAAGACTTAAATAAGGATACACTATCAATACAACTACTACTTCTACCATCACTTTTCAACCAAATGAATGATGTGGACCTTTCACATCTAAAAAAGGAAATTATTGGATTTTCAATTCCTCAGAGATCACTTTTCTCAGAGGTTGTTACGGTGTGGAAGTTGATGGCATGCATACCTCCAACCAACGCATGTTCTGAGCGATCATTTTCAACAATGCGACGTGTTAAGTCCTATTTAAGGGCAACAATGGGACAAGAAAGATTGAACCATGTCATGATTTTAAACATCCACAAGGAACGGACTGATAAGCTAGATCTCAAATCAACGGCAAATGAATTCATCAGTCATAAAGTGCAACGTGCTAGCTACTTTTCAAAATTTTGAATTTTTGTACATGACTTCATTACATACCCCATAGAGTTTGTTTCTTTGAACAATGAACTACCTACCTGAGTATTCAATAATATTTGCATGTTGCATAATATTTGCATTTGCATTTACATCTGGATAAGTGGTTAACTTTTTGCTCAAAAGAAGGTTTTGTGCATTTTTTAAAATTTACAAAAACATTAAATTTAATCGGGTTAACACTGCTTTTACATGGAAAATGTTGATATAGGGGAAGTACGTTCAAATATAGACACACTAAATGTCAGAGTCTAATTTGGACACCATTTTTATATCTACATGTAGATTCTAACTAAGAAGAATAAAATTTATATTAACTTCTTCTAACGACATCAGCTAAGAAGAAAATGTATATTAATATTGCTTTTTAATTCTGGGCCGCGTAAATATGTGCCCCCCCCCCAATTGAATAATATGGCGCCGGGCCTGTACTAGACGGATGTCTTTTAGGGGCCGAAAGCCATGGGATTAAACAACGATTTCTGAATGCAAATGTGGCTCATTTGTAACTTTAAATTCCGAGAGTGAATGGAGCAAGTACAGAATAATCGAATGGGTAATCTCTGTTTTCTGTGACTGTTGCTAGAGCGAGATCTTTGAACTTTGACCCTAGGGTCTAAATTATGATTAGTCCTCTGAAAAATGGAACAATCTTAGATCGTCCTTCGTTATTGCAATGACGATAAAAGGCAAGAAATTATAAAAATAGATATTTATGTTTTGTAAGTTGATTTATATTGGACTTTCGACATATTCCAGGGTCCATCGCTACTTTCAATCTAATGAAAGTTTTTTGTGTCATATTGGTCCGTTTTTGTAACCCTAATGTTTACAGTGAGCACTTTTTAAAAACTTTAAAATTGGCTTCATTATTGACGTCAGAGAGGCAGGTGAAATCTACTCCATTCCTATCTTTTTAGGCTCGCCATCTTACAAGCTTTCCCCTTATGTTTGATACAGCTTTCCTGTTTACAGAGCCTCTCAGTAATACGAGGAGAATTAGTAACAATGTATTCTTTTCTTCAGAACAAATGTCAAAGCAAATCTTGCTCCTGGCGTTGGAAATTAGTTTTGTACTCTCTGTCTCTCTCTCTCTCTCTCTCTCTCTCTCTCTCCCTCCCTCTCTCCTCTTTCTTTCATTCATATCTGTAGTGGAAACCGCTGCCATGAAGACTTTTATCTTGCTGAGGATGTTTTCAACATTATGCTTGTGCTCTTTTCAATAGGGGAACCGGGAAGAAAATATTACTGCTACTAGTACCCTAACCCTAACCCTAACCCTGTACCCATCTGTGACAATATATATGTATATATATATATATATATATATATATATATATATATATATATATATATATATATAATATATATATATATGAAAAATCAAGAGACAGATGATGATGATGATGATTCTGTCTCAGCCGTGTAAAAATCTGCACTCTTTCTTACTATTTGGGCTCAAAACTATTGACTTATTAATACTATTCTCAACACAAAATTCTTTACAAATAATGTTTTCATGAACTCTTTAGTTTCATGTCTCAAGCTCTAAATGATGAACGCTCTGGAGATAAAACGTGAAATAAAATACCAAACCTTTTCCTTTATTGCCATCCAAAAGAAATCTGGTTGCAAACTAAAAAAACAAAACAAAATGGCAATTAGTTGTGAAGAAAAATAAAATCTGAAAAGTCCCAGAATTCTCAAATCATAACAAGTAAACCAATATCTATATAGCCCATCTTTGGATTGTGCAAGGCGGATATGTTTACTTGTGTTTTAAATTGAGATAATTTCTTGGTATATAGTTAAGAACTGCCGTCAATTATTAATAACGTTCGGTTGTCACATTTCAGTGTAAGCAAACAGAGAATAATAGTCAAGATAGCGGCCAAACACAAACAATATCGGACAATTACGTGATGAGACAAAAATAACACTTTGTGCGGTCTTTTAGCACAAACATTATAGCATTATTTTTTTTACTTGTCTGGTGAGATTATTTGCAAGAGAGCATTCTAATAGGAATATCAAATAAGAGTTTTAATAGGAATATCAAATAAGAGTTTTAATAGGAATATCAAACAAGATTTCTAATAAGAATACCAATCAAGAATTCTAAAAAAAAAATTTATCTGACATACACATTGAAAAATCCTGTCACACAGCTTATAACGTCCAATATCAGTTTTATCAATAGTTCTTTATTTCAAATCCAGGTCCCTTCATGACTATCGTGACGTTCATAAACTGTTTAAAGTACCATCAAGTTTACTCTCTTTCTGGATTTAATTTTTTTTTTATTTGCTAGGGGGGATGACGTCATTTACTTCTGGTGGCCCAAACGACTCGTGTGCACACGATATCTCAATATGGAGTTGCTAAGAAGAGTTGGGGGGTAACTGAGTTTGAGACGCGAAGCGCTCCCTTCCTTACACTAAAATCCAGTAGCGTAGCCTATATACCCAAGTTCAAGAATATGGTGGTGGGTTCAACTCCCCGCCCCCCCTCGAAAAACTAATCAAATCTGGTAGTCCTGTATGTATGAGTATAGTTGTGAACTGATTATGACTAGCGGTGTCATGGGACTCCACGTTATAAGCTCTCTTAAAGATATTGAACGACGTGTCCTTCCTTGGTGCTCTATTTTAAAAAGGCATGGAAAACTATAGTATAATTGTTATGAAGTGTGTGTGTGTGTGTTTATATGGTGACGGTAGGAAGAGGTTTTCGATTGGTTGTGAGTGATGCACATAGGTGGCATTGTCGTCACTTGGTCTTAGGGGAGACGACTCCAGAATTTGCCTATATATTTTAACTCTTTCTCTCCGTAATTATTTACTACATCAACGCTGGTATCGTCAGTTAGAAGAGAAAAAGTTAAATAAATTTATATTTAGTATTGTTCACAAGGAAGTTATTCCAGTTTTCAAGTTAATTAGTTAAGATATCTTACGCCTCCAACGGTTTACAACTACCAGCAGTTTTTGGTGCTGAAAGTCAACGACCAGTCACAACAATAACAAAATAAATAATAAAATTTAAAATTTCACGAAATTGATATAGGACAATCGTGTTTCAAAATTTTTGCTTTTATACCCACATATACATTTTCTTAAAATTGTTTTTCTTTTAAAAATTGCAAAATCATAGTTTTTTTTTTAAATTGTTTTTTTTTACATTGAGAGATTGCAAAAAGAGGACGCACATAGCGGAAGTAATAGGGTTAACAATTATTTAAGGGGACTAAACACTACAAATTTAGGCAGATATGTGGATACTGAAGGATTAATTTCCTTGTTAATATCAAACAAAAAAATTAATTAACTGTAATTAATTGACTTATTAAATTATTTCTTGTCTACGCCAATGAATGATAGAGCAAAGTTTCAACTTTATCTGAGAACAGGTGTGGAAGAATTAACGAGTACACATTTTTTATCAGACAGACAGATAGACAGACAGAATTAGTTGATATAAGATTTGAAAAACAAAAAAAAAAAACAAATGCGCATTGTGATGCGGGAGAGGGTCTGAAGTACAGCTTTAAAAAAACATACAGATCTAACATATATATGTTGTTATAACATAGCTTATTAAATAGACTAGTCACCGTTTTATATAATTTATTTTACTGTCAGTGTTGGAATGTAGATAGACCTCTTTCACATGTCAATGTGTACAACTGGGTGGTAATAATAATTGTGTAATCTTTTTTAAATCACGTATTTAAATGGCCTAAAAACATGGTGTGAAATTGTGACTTGAAAATAAAACTTTCTGTTTTACTTTTAACTCAAAGTCATTCCCCCTCCTTTTTTTTTAACCTCTACATCTACGCGACTTTTATAAAAAAAAATATATTGTATCGCGCATCTATCATTCTAAGATTAAGACCAGAATGAGACTGTCAATTGTAGTCAAACTGAATTTCCATTTGATTGGATCAATAAAATTATCTTGTCTTATCTTATCTCATTAAGACTGCTTTACCAATACTTATTGGAAATTTGTTGCGATTACAAGAAATTTGTTCTCACAGCCTCCCCAGTGCGCCCTGGTCTAATCTCTTGTGTGGACTTTAGGGTGGGGAGGTCTCCCTAAGATTTCATTGTTGCCCTTCGGCGCTCAGCAAACAAAATTCAGATGCAGTAGGGTTTCGAGCTCAAGCCCTTTGATAGGTGGCTAAGTGGTTTCACTCAGCCACATATCCAATGAGATAGAACAGTGATGTTCTTGAAAGTGAGAAAAGTTGCGTCCCCTCCCCAAAGGAATTCATTCACCAATGGTAAACAAACAACATTGAGCCACGTGATTCTCTCTCTCTTCAATACAAATTACGATCTAATTTTAATCAACAATGGTTATCACGCAACTGTTTTTTTCGTTGTTTTATCAAGATTATCACGTGACCGTTTGTTTGGGTGAATGAGGTTCATTAACTATCCCTTTTATCCCAAATCAGAAGTTGATTTCACACATCTATAATTCTTGAGCTGTTTTATACGTGAAAAAACACACACACAGATAAAACACATAAACCGACTTACCTGGCCATTCATTGTCCTCTACTAACACCGTATATAAATCCGAATCCCTGGCCACATCATTTGAAGGTGTGAGGCCATTTGTGGGCGCACCTGCTACCATGGACAGCAACACAGACACCGAAATGACCACAGTGAGGACGTAATGGCAGGTCATCGTAACTCTTGACTGATGAGACCCTTATGTTAGTGAAGCGGCAGGACCGCTAGAATGGTAGCCTTTAAAACTATATCACTACAACATCCTTTGTGAGTAATTGCTCACTTTGCTTGGTCACTCGTTTTCCGACTAAGTAGCCTTTACGTCCACTTTTTGTATCACCACATGGGCTGGAAGGGAAACAAAAAAAGACCAGATTACAGGATGTTTGTTGTCTCTTTTTAACCACACTGTCACAAAGTGTTGGAAGAGCAGTAGACATTTTCAGTTCTAATAACTGTAAAGAGATAGATTTTTTTTTGGAGTATCTGGTGTACAGAATATTACAAGTGTGGAGAAGCTATATAGAAAGGATAAACAATTTTTTTTTTCACATATTTCTCGAGGAGGCGTGACCCACGTGTTCGAATTCACGTCGTTCCCTATTTTCTTTTTTTAAATAAATGCTTTTAAAAACAATTACGTAAAATCCACCCAGATAATCCTTTGTTTTCTCTCACCCCCCCCCCCCCAAACCATTTTCCCAACTTGTCAATATAAGTGATAGGATCATAGCGTACTGAGAAAGCTAAAAGCATGAGAGATAGTGCTAAACAAAAACAATAGGTAAAAATATTATTAATCGCACAGATTTATTGTTGTTGGTCTACATCTATTACAAATTTAATGACATGACTGATCCAGACTAATTGATACAATTTCACTTCATATAAGCTTTTTTTTTCTTCTGTTTTTCTTGTTTTATCTTTTGTAAACTGAATCTTCATAAATTAAACTGTATACAAAGAAAAGAGAACTCTGTAACTTACATTCATCGAGAAAATCTCCAAAGGGAAACAAAATAGCAATAAAAAAAAAACATTTCCGATAAAGTCCATGTCAATAAGTTTACAGATAAACTAAAATTGGAACATTTAGCAATTTTAATAGATTAGATAACTTAAATTTAAAAGAAAAGGATTAGCTACCAGAAACTTAAGTGCATGAAATTCCTACGGATTAGGGAAGGTTAACTCCTACAGCCGCCTCTAGCGGCCCAAGTGAAATATTTTCTTGAAAAGGCACAAAAATGAGAAACTCAATAAATGATTAATAAATAATTACCACAAACATTTTTGAAGAGTGCACCCCATGTATAGGTGCCACATTAAATATTTATTAATGACCAGAACTTTAAAAAATGATTTTGACTATGTCACTGAATGGCGATTACTTCATTGACTTTTCTATAGTAAAGAATGGCACTACTTTTACACAGTTTGTCAAAACTCTTAGCAATCAAAGAAAAAAAAAGCAGCCTTGTATATTTGTTATATCCTTCAGTTCATATATTTATATGACCTATTATGATAATTATCAAATTACAAAATAAAATTCAGCTTGATATTGTTCGGATAATTGAAATTATTAGCTAGTAGTATTTAACTTCGAAATTTATATTTTCATAAATGAATTTCATCTGATGATATTATAATCTAAATGACATAAGAACGCTAATTGAAATAAAGCTTTGGGTCACACAAGAGTACAACTTAGTTGATAAAAACAATTTGTTACCAAAACGTTATGCCGCCCCTCCAGACTGGAACTTGTCACTGAACGACGTTTGACAGCACACAGGCGCTTAGAATATTTATAGTTAAGCCGCTACAAACAACGGCGTTAATGACGCGCGTGACAAAAGCGTCGTGTTTGTGGGAACGTGAGTGAGACGAGGGGCGGTCTGGGTGAGTCGGGGAAACGAGGGGAACACGTGGGAAACAGGAAGTTAGGGTTACGGTTCCGGAATGACTGGACTGTAAGGATAGTCCTTCCTTGCACCGTGTACTGAGTCTTTGACTTGTGTTGGTTGTTATGTCAAAGGGATTTAAGGTCGGCTAGTAAAAAAAAATAAAGCTAAATAACAGGCTACAGCTGGACTGCTTACACAAAATAAAGACCTAAAATCAGTTTTGATTCAATAGTACATTACTGTACGACGCATGTGTTTACTTTCTGACCCATTGTTTACTTTATGACCCATTTGTTTACTTTATGACCCATTTGTTTACTTTATGCCCCACTTGTTTGCTTTATGACCTATTTGTTTACTTTATGACCCAGTTGTTTACTGTATGACCCATTTGTTGACTGTATATTTCCAAGAAGTCACCTTCTATTCAGTACACTGTTCATTAATGAACAAACTGAGGGCACGCATGCTCTCGTAGGAGCACCTTTAAGTTTTAGTCAATTTCTAGGTCAGTGATGTAACACTAGAAAAAGAAGCAAACATTTTGCAAATGCTTTAAAAAGAAAAAAAGACATCACCTCCATTATTTAAAATTATTACAATACCTCTATTCAAGTCACAACAAACGGCCCTAACGATTTTCCTAGAAATTTAACAGTTGATTTATATCTCTGAGAAAAGAATTATTAGCTCGTTGGCCACAGGGGTGAAAATCTAGTCTGACCGTTATAATTTTTCAAAGCAAAAAATAAATAAATGTAAATTTGGCTGATTTAGATCCAACATCGGTTTTGAAAGGATTATCGCGTTCGTTTATTCCCGTATGTAAGGGATTATTGATTCAAGAGTATAATGAGTTAGTGCCTTTCGTCATCAAAGTTTAGATTTAAATGCCTATCATTGGAATTATTCAGTAACAAAAAAAATGGCGTAGTAGGCCGTAGTGTAATGATATTTTGCGATAACTGAGTAAATTTAAAGTTACTTTAATTTTATTTATTAATTTATACATTAATTTAGTTTACATCTAGATTCGAAAAGATTTAGAAGTAGATCTAGATCTAGACTAGATCTTAAAATTTCTAAAGCAGAAGTTTAGGTCTAGATTGATTCTAGATTCTAGATAATCATATTATGAACAATAAGTAATTATCTTATCTTATATAATACAGACGTTACTTCTAAAAAGATGATTACGTCCTACGCGTCATGCATTTAGTCATGCATATTAACCAATGACCTAAATTCTGCTAGCTCAGGCAACCCATTCCATGCTCTAATAGCGCTGGGGAAGAAGGAGCATTAGTACAAATTTGTCCTCGCATATGGAATGAGGAATGTGCCTTTATCTTTGTGTCTTTCTGAGTATTTTATTAAATTCTGTTTTTGTAATTGAAGATTATGGCTCAGTATTTTATGTATAATTGCTACTTTACCTTTAAGTCTTCTATCCTGAAGGCTTTCTAAATTTAGTGATTTTACTAAAGGTGTTACTCTAGTCAAATGTGAATATTCGTTTGTTATGAATCTCACTGCTCTATTTTGTGTCTTTTCCAGTTTCTTAATGTTTTCTTCCCAAAACAGAGGATGCATATTATATTATTGGCCTAACTAAGGTTAAATAACATTTTAGTTTTATGTTCTTATTTGATTTATAAAAATTTCTTTTAATAAACCCTAATGCTTTGAGTAATTGTACGCATTACCCGCTGGCCAAATCAGACACATCATACGTTCAATTAGCTGACGGTGTCTCGGGTTGCATACAAATATTTTTAAAATTATTTTCAAAAAATTTTAAATTATGTTTTAGATTTAAAAATGTAGGAATAGTCTTTTTAAAAATGTATTGGTTAACGTTTTTCTTGTATAACTTAATAACATTTATAATAATCGTAATAAAAATAAATTTACCAGACTGACACACACACACACACACAAATATGGGTTAGTGTTTGTGATTAGGAAATATGTAAACCTAACTCTCGCAATGTTACACTTAACCAGCCCCAAGCAATAGGATTCTATATTGAACGTGGAAACGAAAGATAATATTTTGGTCGGTAATTAAAACATAATTACACAGAGGCTAATTACTCTGGGAAGGAATGGGAGACGTCCTCAAATGTCTTATATTATTTTAATTTTTTTTTTTAACGACACATTCTGTACGTGTGTGAAGAAATACACCAGATGACTTCTTTCGCCAGACATTGGCGATGGTTCACAAGGTTTAAGCTAGTGAACGCGTGTCAAGAAACTTGTATGGGTAAGGGGCTTAAGAGAGGGGGGGATGGGTACCGTATAGCGTGGGTGAGAGATCCTCAGCTCGTACGACGTGGGTGGGAGGCAACCGAGCCCATGTGAAAAAAGAACGTGCACCGATTTCCTCGGGTGATTGATTTTTTGTTGACTGGATGGAGTGAGTAGAGGCCCTAAAATAGACTCACTCAGACCAAATACTTGACAGCGCTTTAATAGGAAATGAACGGTCCGACGGAAGTCTTCTTCTAATAGGATAGGTTTCTCTTAATCTCAGAGGTTGGGGCGGGGGGGGGGGGCCTTCTTCTAGCCTTCTTCCTCTTTTATGATTCTTAATGAAGTAGAGATTTGATCTATGAACCTATCCTTCAAAATGAATCTTATGATATAGACAGAGGTTGTTGTTTTTTTTTGGTATATACAGAAGATAGTTTTGGTAAACTTTGTATTTGAAAGGTATGGGATAATATTTTGCTCTGTAAAATCAAATGTATGAGCTCTTTCCCTTGGTATACCAAAAGTAGGTGTCTAATTTGCATTATTTAGTTGGCAAACAGAGATTGTTCCACCCAACGCGTCCTTGGTATTCTCTATTTGACCGACTTATTTCTAAGCCTCTCCCAATCTTCCTTTTTTATTTCTTGCGTTATTCTTTAAGCTACCGTGTAGAGCCCGACATTTCTCTAAATCGCTTTGTCTGCGTTACTGTATTTTATTGCTTGAATGTAAAATGTAAACTGGATATTACTGGGTTAAAAAGTTATCGAGAAAATCTCCACAATAAGTGAAATTCTTAGAAATGTTTATGATTTTAAATGTTATGGTTTATTTTAAAAAATTGTAATCAGTCTGTAGAAACATTGTGTTGTGGCTGAGATCACATAGAAGATTGTAACTGGTACATTAAATAATATTTGCAGCGATAAGCACATTACATTATTATTTAAGGAGTTCACTTATATTGCCTATTTGTATTAAAATCGATAGATTCAAATTGAAAATTTAAAGGCATAATTGTTTCAATAAGCTTTTCAGTTTTATTTTCTAGTTCCTAGCTCCTGACCTATGATGATGATTATAGTGCGGCAGAGCCAAGAAGCTTTATATGGAATGGAAGGACATACATCAAGAGACGATCATCTCTGAATAAATTATAAAGGAATTCATAAGGTTGTTTACCTCTTTTTAACTTTGAACATACGTTGACTGTGTCACTGTCACGTGACCCAAACTAATGCTCCTGATGGGCCTACGAAAAAATGACTGGTCGTGTCAGTCCGACAGCAATTTTCTATTGGAGACATTGCTACAGAATACACACAGACACGCACTGACGCAGGCTCATGTACACACACACTGACGCATATGCACGCATACACCCCCTCACTCTCGGGCTCTGTTACATCTTGAGTTTCTTAAAACAAACACAATCGATATCTAGAGTAGAAACGTACATTCTCTCAAGGTTTTAATTTCCTATTCTATTACTGGCCACGTAAAGAAAATGAAGAAAAAAATGTTCTAAGATTGGAATGCAGCTAGTTTGACAAGAATGCTTACAGCATCAAATAACGCAGAGAAAATAATACGTGTTTTAATTCCAATGGCTATTGCAGTCAAGTTAGCCATATGATATACCACTGATGCTCAACCTTATTCCATTTTAATTTCCGACACTCGTGTCGCGGGCCACATCAACAAAAACAAAAAACGGTAAAAAAATAAAAAAAAAAAAGAGAAGGAACTAGACAAGAAACAATTTGTTAATAAACACCCGTCAACTTAGTGCTTACGTTAAGTCATGAGAAGTTTATCCTAGACCAACTTTTAAATATCCGGCTGCATAGATTAGACGCCCAGTTGGAGCCCTAAATCTAAAATTCTTATATGTTCGTCCGTGAGACGATTACGTAGGCCTAAAAGGGTTACGCATGATTCATCACTGAAAAGGTTTGTTCGCACCAATAAGTGCTTCTAATTCTTGTAATCATCGTGAAGGTTTGTTCTCGGAGATTTAGAAACGCTACTGCAAGCAGCATGGAGTAGAAGAAATCAATTCCAATCAAAAGAAATCAGCATCACTTGGACTGTGTCAAGCAGGGATGTGTCTAGCTACGTCAGTCAATCAGTTCCAGTCTCAGCTCTGTCTGAGCACTTGGCACATTGGCCGCAAATAGAGTTTAGAAACGGCTAATAATGTTCAATCTGAACACGATCATCACATGGTCCAGACTAAAAAACCTTGGCACGTAGATTTTGTTGGTGAATAATTCAACAAGGCTTAATTATTTATGTGTTTGGTTCCATAAAGCTGTTTAATATTGTTATGTCCTTTATCAAACAACTATGTTGGCTTATTATCGGTACCAATCCATTAACCCTTACGTAGAGATTTTTTTTTTTTTTTAAGGAGAGGGATTTTCTACACTTTGTGCTGTCGTTTCGGAGGGGGGCGAACTGAGTGGCCATATTTTGGGCGTCACTTCGATATGAGAAACTGGTGATTTAATTTGCATTATAAGAAACTGCAAACAATCTGAGTTAAGTTTTTCCACCCATAGACGGAAAGAAAGCTACTGACTGCAGTCTAAAATTCCGTTCAGTCATAGGTATAAAATACTGACGTTAAAAAGTCATGTCCTCAACCTGTATTACGTCATCAATATTTCATTCCCATCGAATAGAGACAGTCTGACACAGTTCAAATGCACCTGACATATTTCTACTTATGCTAACATCTCTGTGTGTGTGTGTGTGCTCGCGCGCGTGCGTGCGTGTGTGTGTGTGGAGAGAGGAGGAATGTGATGTATGTACTGAAGTTATCTGTAAGACCTAATGAAGCGTACAATTTCTAAGAGTTTTTCTTTCCTTCCTTCTATTCATCTTTTCTTTTTCTTCCCGGAAACTAGAATGTATACTTACAGGGCTGGACAATCTGGTTTTAAACAAAACGCCCTAATGTCCTAATTCATTGTTTTAACTATGTATGTAAGATAATGTTCTGCGCCCGCTTTCATCAAGGTGATGTTAAGATCCCATCCACCTTATACACTCTGTACATTTTTGTCTCAGATCTGACCAACAAAAATTACAATCAGATCTTTGGCCTTTAACCTTTTAAAAGATTTATTCTATATTCTTTCTAATGTAAATTTCCCATGGAGTATGACTACAGACTTTGTATGCTATCGTAGGCCTACACATTGTTTTACTCAAAATATGTATTGTTATTTGTAATGCACAATTGTAAAAGAAATTTCCAAACGGGTAATAAAGATTATTATTACTATTATTATATTTGGCTTATTTACTTATCCAGTCAGCATAATAAAACAACTTATAACTGGATTCTTTTAGCTGAAGTTGTGTACATCTGCTATGCTTCTTAGAACACGATTTTAACGCTCCACGTTTGTCAACTAAGTAGCTGATGAACTGATTGGTTATGTTGATATGGTTTATGTTCATTTCGCGTGTCTTGGGTTGTCTGCTGAAGAACAGATTGATTGGCGTTTGTAAACTGTAGAAAGATAAGAATAAATGATAATGACAATGTGTTGTTGTAAACGAGGGTGGGCACACCCTTGTTTGTTTTTAATAAATCTGTTTTTTTTATATACTGTCACATAACATAATAGAGAGATAATATTACAAAAAAAAAAAAAAAAAAGAAATTTAAAAAAGAAATATAAAAGAATTTAAAATATGTAATAATTCTAGACTAGCAATAATAATTAGAAATAGTTTTACTATTTGTTTCTGTTTAGAGCAATTTCATGCTTTTAGCTTTTCACAATGAGCTGTGATCCTATCAGTTGTCTGGACCAGTTGGAAAAATGGGTAAAGGGGGGGGGGGAAAGAACCAAGGGGTATCTGGGTAAATATTGCTGTGATCGCTTTTTAAATGTGTTTCATGAACAAAAAAAGTTGTACATCTGGAATTCGAAGTACTTAGCTCAATTCTCCTCAAGCCAATACACTAACTAATTTGTACACAAAGTTTAAAGGGAACTAACTCAACTTAAACCAACAGATCAGTCAAGTATGATTTCTTTCCCTTGTTAAATTCTAAACAAAAACAAAATAATCACAATCTATTTCTGTGGCCTCAGCTTAACAACCATTCGCCTTTACTTTTCCCCAACTAATGTCAGGTACTGGGTGGACTCAGAGGCGCCCTAAAGATTCTGAAATTAAAAATCCCAGTCTTCACCAGGATTCAAACACGGGACACACGGTTTGGAAGCCAAGCGCCTCCCTTATTTATAGAGACATATTATAAATACCTTCATACTTAGCATGTTTCGATCTAGAATCCTAGACATTGCCTGCGAGACAGCTATCTTTCTCCACCTCCACCCACACTGGCGTACCACATTTTTAAATAGTTTATTTTCTTTATTTTCGTATTTATTTTTTATATAAATATTGTTTTGGTTACTTCATCGCGCGTGCACATGTGCATAGCCTACTTTTTATTACAAAGCTTATATCATCTCACTCTGTCTGTCTGGAAAAAAGTTTGTACACGTTATTTCTCCTACACCCAATCTCGGATCAAGCTGAAATTTTTCACAATTAATTTGTTTTACCTTACTGCATTTGCTTGAGAAGGCTTTAGCCTATAAGTTCAAATTCAGGTCGTTTACTTTTTTTAAAAAAATACATTTAAAAAGCGATCCGTGTTCTTTCTCCCCCTTTCCAACTAGTCCAGACAATTGATAGGATCATAGCGTATTGAGAAGCTAAAAGCATGAAATTGTGACAAAAACAATTGTTGAAAAAAATGTTTCTAATCACACAGATTTATTATTTTTAGACTAGATCTATTACAAATTTAATTACATGACTGATCAAATTAATTGATACACATTAATATAAGCTTTGTTGTTTTTAGCGGCCCCAAAAAGGGGAAAAGACGCTATTAGTTTTGTGTGAAATGTCTGTTCATCTTTCCGTCTGTCGTTTAGATCTCGCAAACTAGAAAAGATAGTGAAAATCCGACATAGTAATATTTTAGTCCATTCAAAGTTCTGATGCAACAGCTTGTGGGGCACCACACAAGATCTTTCAACCTTCTTTATCCATTCTTCTCTGTCATTAGTCTTTGATATAATCTAATTCTGATGTTATTTCTGAAAATATTAATAATGCCTTTTTTACCTGCCTGGGTGGACCACTTCATGGGCCGATTTTTTATTTTTTTATTTTGCTTGTTCACTATGATAAGATTTTTGGTTTTGAAATAATGGTATTGTTCTGTTGTTTTTCTTTAATTGATTAGTACAATGTCACTCATGCTATTAGCATGCTCAGTGTGCTCTGGGCCAATCTCTTTTGTGGACCAGTGTGGTCGGGGGTATCTGGGAGAAGGTCTGCCTTTAGACGCTCAGCAAACACAACTCAGCTCGAGTAAGGAATGGACTCGAGCCTCCTTGATAGGAGTTTTTTTCGACACCTGGCCACACATCCCACAGTTACACAGCAGTAAAGTAACTCTGCTCTATAGGCCTGGTATACACTTATAGCATACTTCCGGACACGCTGAATAAGTAGATAATTGATACATTTGTTAGAACCAGGTGACCAGAGCACACTTCTCTACATAGACCAGAATTGAAAAAAAAACAAAAAAACTTTTGTTTCTGTTCCTCTACAAAATTTTTTCACACTTTTTAAATATTTACAAGTGTAAAGATATTCTTCACTAACACAAATAACGCTTCACATTACGTTTCAAAGGGAGCTAATTTACACTTGACATGCCGTGATGCAATTGTAATTTTTCCCCGCTGATTTGCAAACTATTAGGTGGAAAATTATTTCAATTTAAAATATTTGTGAATAAAAAATATTTTCTCTTACAGGAAATGAATATTTTTATAGTGCATTAGGCAATGTCTATTCATCTTAAAGACATTTCTTACGATAATTGTTGAGTAGGGGAAAAAAGGCCATTATTTAAATTGCTAGGTGGTTTATATTTAGAAGGAGGGAAAAAAAACAGGATAAAAATCTGTGGAACAGGGCGGCATAGTTTGGTGTTTAATTTGTCTTCGGGGAATACGTATCGGTCTATTTTGGTCGCTAGAAGAACAGAACATTGACACTGTATTAGATTCGCTTTGTAAATTCAGAGAATAGTGCTGATAGCACTCGTGCGCTCAGTTGATCTCAGCAGCGTTCTCGAGATTTATCGTCTGCAAACGCCGACTTATGTGTTGCGTCACATGCGCTGAGGGAAATTAGGGTGCCACGAGGTCCTCTATTTATAGCCAGCTAATAAAAATTGATTGCTCGGGTCGGGGGCGGCCAAAATGGAGTCACGTCAAGAAAGAATTGATTCTACATAAATAATATAACATTTATTGGGGGAAAAAAAAGACTTGTTATTTGCCACTACGCTCCAATGTCAAAGGCATATATTGTTTCGGTTTGATATTCTGACTAAATCTGGTCAGTTTTCGGCAACACTCTAAGAAGCAATATTAATCTAATGAAGATATAAATGTATATGATTATGTACCAGTATGCAGAGTGCTTCGATATTCATCGCTCTAAATTTTAATAATTTTCATATATTTCCCGGTGGCGTTGGGTGCGAAGTATTGGTTTTCTATTGCCTTTAGGCTTGTTGGTCTTTCATGAGAATCTGTTTAGATCTGTTGGAACTAAGAACAACAACAACGTCTGCTGTTGTTCCTATCAGTGGATTTGAACGTGTTATATTGTTCACACTTCTGTCCAGAGACTAACTCCGATAAGGACTGTCCCAAGCCCGGCTGAAAAAGGAGGAATGTTGAGAGTAGGCTAGCAAGCCTATATGACATTTTACGTCTCGAGAGACGATCTTTTCCCTTTGCAACTTCTTGTGTGACTAAATAGGCCAATCCTTGACGCACAGTTGCGATCACAGGTTGAGCATCTGTAATCACCAGACGCCATTGCATTTTCACCCTTCTTTCTACTACTGCTGTGTATGGCATCTGCAACCCGGACCCTTCCTTTATGATCGCTCTCCATGTGGATCTATCCAGTGCCAATCTTTCCCAGCTGCTAGTGTCGATTTTGAAGAGCTTCATGTCGCGTTCCCGTACATAAGTATACCGCAAAAGTGGGCGACCAGCGGCTCTCCTGCCTTCTGTTAGATCGCCATACAGAATGTCTTGTGGCAGTCGGCCTTCTGGCATTCTATGAACGTGGCCAAGCCAGCCAAGGCGTCTGCTGCTGATAGCACAGCCGATGTCCTGGCACCCTGCTCTTCGTAGCACTTAGTCATTTGTTTTTTTATCTTGCCAGCGTATTTTAAAGATCCGCCTTAGGCATCAGAGGTGGAAGATATTTAGCTTTTTTTCCTGCCATAAGTAGATTGACCATGTTTCACTTCCGTATAGCAAAGTGCTCATCACACAGGTCCGGTAGACTAAGGCTTTGGTATTGTTAGTCAGCAAAGTATTGTCTCACACTAGCAAGCCTACCATGTGGAAAACAGGTACAAAAACATCAAACAGCAAATCAACAGATGTTTCTGACTTGGAAGAAGTTGGAACTCCAGCTAGAAGATATATATATATATATAGATATATATATATATATATCTATGACAAGTACATACAAGACCTCCAAGAGCTGGGTTAGTCTGTCTTCATGTTTTGCATCAACTTTGTAGGAGACAATAGAAGGTCGTCAAGAAACTACAAGGTCGTTGTGGTCTGTAGCTCAAGTTTTTTTTTTCAAAGGCCAATTCTTAAAAACGCGTCATAAATGAGAAAAATCAGCGCGCATCGCCCCCGAAGCTTATCTATAAATTATCTATAATTCATATATTTTTTTTTGTGTAAAATTACATTTTCATAAAACAAACATTACACTCAAACAATCGTCATAAGAGCGCGCACAAAATTTTCTCCCTTGAAATACGGACAATATACTTCAAGACTTCAAAGAAATAACTTCTTGATTTAAGAACAAGAATAACATAACAAAAATATTTTTTGAAAAGACAATACTTCCTTAACACAACGTACAGAGCAATATGTTTCTCTTAAAAACTATTGACTGTTAAATTAAAAAAACAATGGGCCATTTTTTTTACCCAGCCCGATTCATCTCACAGAAAAAATCCTGGTTAAGCGAATGTATAGATCATCTACTAGACCATATAAAATTCCAATGATATTGATATAAATGATATACTCTTAGATCTAGGCCATGGTCTAGACGTGGAAGACAATGCACAAAATTTTGTGAACATTAATGTATTAAACTCTCAATGAATTGGTAAATACCTGAAGACTTATAGTCCGTTCAAGATAAATATTTTCTCGTTCTCTAGCCAAATTTATTTTTCTTTTTTTACTATGAAAAATTATAACGGTCAAACTATAGTTTTCCCAATGTGGTCAACGAGCTAATAATTCTTTTCCCAACGATGTACATTAACTGTCAAATTTTTCTAAGAAAATTGTTAGAGCGTTATCGTGATCCCAGTGCAATCAGGTTCCACCAACCGACCCAGAAGTTTCCACAAAGCTTCAAAAAATTTAAATATTAATGAATAAATCTTCAAATTATAAATATGAATAAGTTAATAATAACCTGATGCTTCTGATTCAAATATTGCTTATTTGATACCTACCAGTACATGTCACATTTTAAAGGGAAGTGTCAATGCCCCAGTGAGTGTCATCCTAAATGTTGAAGAATGTGTTGAAGGTTTCAAGCTAAATCAAGATGACATCCGCCATTTCAATCTTGTATTTAACATAAGAGAACGTTAGCATGTCAGACAAAAATATTTGATCACCAACCAGCGAAGTAAAGTTTCCCCTTTCAGACCTTGTGAACTACGGGGCAGATGATGTAAAGGTCATCTGTTTCTAAGGCCCACGTTTGACGAGGGTTACATATGGCCAGCACAACGATCAACCGCCTTTACTTTTCCCCAGCTGTTATCAGGTACCCATCAAGGCTGGCTGGATTCAGAGGCGCCCCCCCCCCCCCCGAAAGTAAACCTGTGGTAACACAACTTTCTAGTCCGTGTTCACTTCAGATATAAAAGATGAAAATACAGACGCTCGCAGGGGAGAATCTTGTGACCTTGGTCACGTGACAAATGAGTTTGATGATTACAAGATGAGAGTTGCCTGTCGTGAACTTCTTTTTAATCTAAAACTAATTCGATTCATTGGCCTCTAATTCTGTACTTGATTAAAAAAAAATAACACATAGGCTATTTCTCATTCTAAAGACGTGGGAGGTAGAACTACATAATAATGAATGCGTCTATAAATAAACTGACAGTTATCTCTATTGTTTTGTCTCATTACGTTCACATAGAAAAACAAGGTACAATAAATAATTGTTTAAAGTTTCAGCTTGAGCCAAGAAAGTGTGTGGGAGAAAAAACGTGTTCAATTATCTAAGAGGGACGAAACCCTGCATATTTAGCTGAGTATCTGTGAATACTGAAGGATTAATTTCCCTTGTTGGTAAGAAACAAAATAATTTACTAATTGACTATTTTTTGTAATTGATTTATGTCTTGTCTATGAATTGTGCAGAATTTCAACTTGATCCGAGAATGGATTTGGGCGAAATAAGTGTAAAAACTTCTTACCAGACAGACAAAGTGAGTTAATATAAGCTTTGTACACGATAGCAATCAGTCTATCAGCTAGAAACATTTACAAAGAATTCAACGTTATAAAAACATAGCCGCCATCCAAATTCAATTAACATTATCAAATAGGAAACAATTTTCCAGACATAAAAGTTTTTTTCCATGGTAATTTTTTTATCTTAGGTTTCTAAACTGAAAAGAAAAAAGAAATATTTTTAGTTGGCTATATAATTAAATCATTAACAGACCACAGGCAAACGATGCAGGACTACACTCCTGTGTTACATGCCCAGGCCTCTGGCATAGTGTTAGTAGGATAGAGCGGTCTTTCTGTTCAATATATATCAAATGATACACATATTACAATACAACACGTCATGATGTGATTTCATAGATTCACTATAACATAAGGATTAAATCGTCTGTAGATGTAGCTTTCTATAAACAAGTGAGCGCGACAAATTAGTATTTTTAGGTCTACATGATACACGATAAATGCGATAAATGCGAATGAAGTCTTTCTGTCAAATGTTGGTGTAGTCAAATCCCTCAATAAATAAACGTAATGAAATGGAGGGGGGGGGGGGGGCTCAAGCCACCTAAGCAGACAATGTAACCATTCTGCTAATGACGTTCTTCTGAACATAGAAGATTGCAGAGTTATTAAAGTTATTGTATTTGATGTCTGTGTTCACATAGACTCAAACTCATTTGAGCATGAGTTCCGACTGCAATAACTTATATGAAAAGACAACAACTGTTGTATCTTTAAAAAAAGAGTAATCATATTAATATGCCTTAAAATGGATTACTTTAGTTAAAATTATACTAATTGTTATCTATCTAAGCTTGTGACTTGTTTCTAATAACAGTCGAAGAATAGGCACAAAGTCTCTATTAATGAAGCATATAGTTCATATAAAAATAGTCTTTGATATATTAATTTATCATTTATTCAGGGGCGGACTGGCTATATGGGCAAACGGGCAAATGCCCGGTGGGCCGGTACCAAAGAAAAAAAAATTGAATGCAGACAACTTAACAAAAAAAAGTGACAGCGGCATGACACAAAGGTCCGAATAGTTTTTTTTTTTTTTTTTAATTCTTATTACAATTAATTTTGTTTGAAATTCAACAGGAATATCCACACAAAAAAATACACTAAACACTGTACGTATTATCATTCGCAGAAACGTTAGACCGTACTATCTGCTATGCACGAGCGGTATGGACTGCTTTGATGTCTTCGAGGCTGTGTTTGCCCTAATCATTTTGCTGGTAGGCATGGACCTTTGATGGCACTCCAATTTTTTTTTTGCTCCTTCCCTCCCCCGTCTTTTAATGGTTCCAATGAAATTTAACCAAAAAGAGGGATGAGAGAGGTTAAGTTAGAAAACATTGATATAACGCAGCAAAAAAAAAAAGGCGCCACACAAAGTCTCATGTCTAAGTCTAATAGCTTGTTGCAACGTCACCGGTCGTAACGTCAGACTTGTAAAGTGGCTACGGGCTATTGGTCTTTACTGCCCACATATTGTGACGTCGCGATTCGGTGTTAAGGCTTTCTATAACGATTGATCTCGCTTAATATAAATCTTATACAATAGAACCGAAACAAGTTTTACATTTTAAACAAATGCTTAAACTAGCTAATCAGCTCGCTGCAATGGTGAACAAAATACTAGAATAAACCATAGATTTCATTAAGAAATTTGAAAAGGAATGTTGATGGTGGGGGAGGGGGATAACATGACGCCCACAGCTAACCACACCTGATGATATCGACCCTAGTGATGCCATTGAAGACGGGGCGTGGAATATTATTTTGTTTTGGAATAGAAGGAGCTCACAATGCAAGTCAGCATGGTCCTCTAAAATGTGTTCATTATTGTCTATTATATTTTTTTAGTTAGATAAAACTAGTCCCACTTTTCTCGGATAAATGACAACTCTATTTGTAGAGGGCCCTACTATGGAACCTTATCAAGTTATCTTCAGTCAGTCAGCGTGGAGACCAACAGACAGGGATGTGGCAGTGACAGCATGTGACTTTGATGTTTGGAACAACGAACGCTCTTAATCAGGATCTCTATTGATGTGTATTTTTAGAAAGACCAGGGGGCATAATTGGTTGGGATAAAACATTACTATTGTCGTTGCTTGGATACTACTTTTTAAAGCAAACCTAATCAAGCGAGGTGTTATAAGCATAAACAGTGAGTGATATTATTTTTAAATAAAGGTCTTAGTAAACCAAGTCGAGGACCCTCTCCCCATTTTTTTTTCAAACCAATAATAAAAATAATTCAAATGATTCAAGGAAATTATAAGGAATAAAAATTATTTCCTATTTGTAAAAGTTTGTTATTTTCTGTTTTACAGATAAATCTATACATAGAGCGTAAGTTTTCTTGTTTTCTTTTTCTATTACAAAAAAAAAAAAAATAATAAAAAGTAATAAAATGCAATGATTATTTGTAGCTTTTTCTCCAAAAGCAACATTATTGCTAGAATGTAGTTTTTAAACATTGATGGCCAGGAGCAAGTTGGCAATGTAACTTTAACACGTTTTAATTAACATTCGAGTTTAAAGAAGCTGTGTTCGTGACCAGTGTCTCGCGGGAGACATTTCTTTGAACTTGGTGCAATGTAATATTCTGGACCATCAGTCCAGCTCGCCCAACTTTGATGGGGCAGTAAGAAACAGGTTTATAACGCGGGCTGGAGGGATGGGAGGATTCTCTGGAGACGGCTGGTTTGATACTTGTTAGCGAGGAAACATGAGTCATTGAAAACAACTAGATTGTTATGATGACTGTTGTTTGTCATCTGTAGTTGCCAGATTGGGTCTAAGGCTGGCCCGCTACGATTTAATCAAGTTAATACTTTTCTGGTAATTTTTATATATAACAAAAGAAAATTGCATATAAATTATATATAAATTGAAACATTTTTTTGAGATTATCGTAAAACTTTTAATGAAACTGATAATTAGATGTCATAGAGTATGATAGACTGATCTTTAGATGACATAGAAGGATCTTTAGATGTCATAGACTGATCTTAAGATGTCATAAACTGATCTTTAGATGCCATAGACTGATCTTTAGATGTCATAGACTGATCTTTAGATGTCATAGACAATTTTGAATTATCAGACTTAATGAACTGTTATTCAATTCAATTACGATTAATTGATTAACTAATTGGTTAATTAATTGATTTATTCATGAGTTTATTTATTAAGCCTGCAAAGTTTCAACTTAATCCAAGAATAGGAAGTGGGAGAAATTACGTGTAAAAGATTTTGACTAGACAGACAGACGGAGTAAGCTGATAGAAGCGAGGCAAACATTCTATAAATTCTATAGTAGGAAGTCAAGAACGTTCTTTAAATATTATCACGTTTTTATTGACTTGTTTTTACAAGGGACGAAACAGCAGATAACACTTTTAATCATGTTTATAAAAATTTGCGAGAAATTTTTCATTCTCAGAAATGGAACTACTTGATAAGATAAGTATGATCTTTCAAGGCTCAACCCATTTATAGCAAAGTTTGAGAAATGCTGACTTATGGAATTACTTTAACATGTCGCCAGCAAATGCGCCCATACGCTCTAGGCCCACAGTGTTGTGGAAAGTGCAACCTAAAAAAGTTGTTAACTCTCAAAAAAACAAAAACATAATGGCGTATACATTAGAGGATCAATAGATTTTGTTATTCAAAGAGAGACAATAAAAATTGATACAATCAGAATTGCAGACGACAAAGAAACAAACTATCAATTCTATAGTTCTCCTTAATCTCCTGGTGATAAAAAAAGACCAGACATTTAATTACTTTCATGTTGTTATTTTTTCTGTAATTTTTACAACGTTTGTGTTTTGTCCTCGGTTTCAGAAGTGGTCAATTAAAAAATATAGAGCTGTTGTCGAGGAAGGACGTTTTGGCACAGAAGTTTTGACGCGACCCTTTTTCAAACAGCTGTTTTTGAGCGGGACAGATTGGTGCAAAATGCACATGGTGGTCCAAAAGTACATGATCTTTATTACATTCTGACCCTTCATTCTTTCGGAAGACGATTATTATCCCCTGCAATGTTTCTTCCTGGAGTTAGTGGAAAAATTGTAGACTCCCCGCCATTGATAGCAATGGGGTCTGGGGGAGCGCTTGAAGCCAAGCACTATTTCTGGTATTGAAAGCCAACAAAATGAATATTCTGAGGTATCTACAGTAAATTTTCCTGGTATTAAAAAGTTTATTTCAAAAACCTAAAATGCTATTTTTACTGCCTTACTGGCGCCAAGCTGTACTAGGATGTCATCGCAACCCTTAGTATGCGTAATTCATTTTGTCGAAGAACATGTCCCGCAAACCTCATGTGACGCTCTGTCACAATCTTACTAAGGGGTCAACTCCCAATTTGGCATATAATTTCCTTGATTTAGACACGATCTCTATAACTGACTCCTAAAATCTCTCTTAGGCATCTTTGTTGAGCCACATTTTAGTGTTTTTTAATTTCGACAGATGACTTTTCAATGCACTTTATTCATGGAGCCCCGCCACTGGTAGAGATGTGTAACCTCTCTTGAATATGCTCCTGGAATTAGGTGACTGTAGTTTGCTTTAGATTTTATATTGAAAAGGGAAGTTTTTTCGTCAAAATCATCTGTTGTGGATTTTAAACTAAAAAATCTCTGGAGTTGTTTTTATTTTTAATTCAAAACCCCATTTAGCTACAGTCATAGTATTTGGTAACTGTAGTTTGCTTTAGAATTTTTTTTAAAACTCAAAACCATCTGGAGGGGTTTTAAACTTTTAAGAAAAGCAAACTGTAGGAGAGGGGTTTAAACTCAAAGCCCCCAATTGGCTTGGCTACGCTCAAATAATTTTAGTGTGTAATTTGCTTTTTTTATATTAAAGAGGTATTTTTTTAGCATCAAACCCCACTGAAAGGGGCTTAAACTCAAAACCCTTTTGGCAACTCTCATAGCATTTTGAGTGCGTAATTTGCTTTTTTTTATATTGAAGAGTTATTTTTTTAGCTTCAAACTCCACTGGAGGGGAGTTTAAACTCAAAACCCCTTTGACTACACTAATAAAATTTTGAGTGTATAATTTGCTTTCTTTTTAATATTAAAGAGGTATTTTTTACCTTCAAACCCCCTGAAAGGGGTTTAAACTCAAACTGAGTCGAAACCCATTTAGCTACGCTCATAACATTTTAAGTGCATACTTTACTTTTTTTCATATTAAAGAAGCATTTTGAGCTTCAAACCTGCTGAATGGGGGTTTAAACTCAAAAGTGAGTCGATACCCATTTACCTACGCTCATAACATTTAAAGTGCGTAATTTGCTATTTTTTTTAAATTGAAGAGGTATTTTTTAGCTTCAAACCCTACTGAAGAGGAGGGGCGGGTTAAACTCAAAACTCTTAGGCTACGCTCATAGAATTTTGAGTGTGTAATTTGCTTTTTTTTTATATTGAATAGGGGGTTATAAAATCAAAATCTTCCTGAACTTGTTTTGTTATTAGAAGAGAGGGATTAAACTGCAAAACAAAACCTGGTAGGGGGTTTTAAACTCAAAACCCGCTGGTAGGGAGTTTAAAACTCAAAACCCCCAGATAGGGGTTTTGAACTCAAAACCCCCTGGTAGGGGATTTTAAACTCAAAACCCCTGGTAGGGGTTTTAAACTCAAAACGCCTTGAGTGATGGTTTAGTATTGAAATGTCCCCCAAAATAAACAAAATCAAGGCAAAAAATCAATTACTCTATTCCGAGTCCCCCCCCCCCCTGAGGGGGGGGGGATTTCATTTCGGGGGGGGGGGGGTTGAAACCCAAACCCCGCCCCTGACTACGCCCATGATATATACAATAGTATGGTAAAGTGAAAACAAAATATTAAACTATTATCAAAACTTTTGTGACTATACATCAACTATAAGCTGAAAACAATCTAGCTTCCTATATTTCAGTGGAAGGGTCAAGCTGTGCTTTGAAATCATGCCTTGACAGCTTTAAAAAAAAATGCTCACAGGCTAATGGCAGGAGAACTTATTGATTTAATTTTTTTCTTTAGGCACTAGAATTTGGTTTTATTCATTAATTTGTGAGCAACATTAGCAAGTCATGATGTGACGTTTTGAGGAAGTCCAAGAAAGAAAGTTCAAGCAAGAAGAACAGACCAGAAAGAAAGTTCAAGCAAGAAGAACAGACCAGAAAGAAAGTTCAAGCAAGAAGAACAGACCAGAAAGAAAGTTCAAGCAAGAAGAACAGACCAGAAAGAAAGAGAAAAGAAGAAAAGAATTTAGTGTTGACGAATACAAAATAAACTTGTTGACACCAATTTCAATAGCTGCTTATTTTTTAACTGGATATCACCGAAATATATGCCGACTAGATCCAAATTCTAAAATAAAAAAATTCGATTCATGACCTTCGGAAAATTTCGGAAAATTAAAGAATACGGCCGAATAGATTTATCTAAATCTAAATTTAGAAATGATTGATGACATAATAACACAATATTGCGAGTCTCGCGTGTTTAAAATTATTACGTTATCATTTTTTAAATAATTTTTAAAAAAATTGTTTCGATTTACATTCAAGACTGCGATAAAAAGTCATCCATTTGCAATGCTCGGAACAAAATAATAATAAGGCTAGTCTTCGAGTCCGAAGATTAGTGAGGAATGCAGTATTTCTCGTGGCTGCGGAGTCCCAGCTGTGACCTACATGGTAAGCATAACCATCGTCCGCAGGCGGTCGATTTAGATTTTCTTTTCGCCGTCTGCGTTTGTCCTCGGCAGCAGATTTTCTTTTGGTCTCAAATGTGTATCCCGCGGCCTTCGTGAGTGACCTCCAGCTGTCTCGTTCTGAGGCCGCATGCAACCAAATGCTCTCTTCTATGTCAGCCAAGGAAAGTTGATCCCTAAGCTGGTCTTTGAAGCGTTTCCTTGGGGCGCCTCTGTTACGTCGACAACCTTTTAGCTCACCAAAAAAAGACTGCCATACGTTCTCTCCCATACGGGATACGTGCCCTGCCCAGCGCAACTATCGGACCAAAAGAAGTCCCTCTATATTGTCCATATCGGCGTTCGCAATCAGCCATTAATATTTTTTCGATTGTACCTTAGATGATAATTATTTTTTTATTTTTTTTTTGTCAATACGTGATAGAAAAATGAAATGCAAAAAGTCTTTGACCTATTATAAAAACTACCTCTCCTGAAGCCCTTTAGTTTTTAGGAACAAAAAATGCTTGGACAATAAGTTTTAGAAACAAATTATTCACTTTCAGAAGATCAAAAGTAGCCGTTGCACCAGAACTTTGCAAGTTTTAAGATATAATTATATCCAATTTTCAATATCATTTTTCTTTTTGCGATCTAAACGTGACAGGCGGACGGACGAACTGACAGGCTACTAAATCAAATATGTCACTTCATCTCATAAGTAATGCCCTTCAGAATGTTTTCGCGAGAGGTAACTGCAAAATTGTCAAAACGTTCTTGTGATGAAGTCTATACGTCTTTGTCATTGCTATTTCAGAGTTTATCATTTTTCTAGAGTCTCGAGTGACGTATCGTAGTTCTATTGACCTAATACCGTGAATAAAAAAAAAATCCTTTCCAAAACGTCTTGTTCAACACGACGATCAAGGCCCATTTAAAATATATACAAGCTCTATGGCATACGATCGGCCCGTCCCACCCCTTCTCTATTTACTCTTTTTTTCTGACCTGCGGTATCTTATCTTATCTTACTAGGAAAAATAGTGATTTGTAGACGCTAGGATAATGAATTTCTAAAGCTCAGAGTTCTGAAAAAACGATTGATGAGGGAGCGCAAATATTTTTTTCCAACGGGGATGTTCATTGTAAAAGTTTGAGAAACACAGATATAAATCTGAAACGAATCAATTACAGAATATAAATTGCTTTTATTTTATTTTTACTAACAACTTTCATTTGATATTTTACTAAAAAGAGAATAAAAGCAAGATGACAATAATACCAGAATCAAGGGCGATGATAAAGATATATGTAACTGTGTCATCATTATGTGATTGGTAGATTTATAAATAGACAATGCTTTTGAAAAGAAACTCAAGGGAAGTAATCGAAATTTGAATATAGAGCTACTAAAATGAAAGCTGCTATATCATGGGAAGCTGTCGCAAAATGCAGGAAATCAGAAGATGAGATGCAAGTCAGTAGTATGTAATGGTATGGTCAGATCACTCGTTGTCTGCAGACACTGTTTTTTACGGTATCGTTACTTTTGTAAGCAAATCTAGATTTCACTAAAACAACTTTCAGAAAATGTTATTTGTGTGATGAGATGGGCATATTCGATGCGCGAGAACTCCTTTTTAAATTATCGATACCTCGCGGGAAGTATCGATTACATTACTAAACACACACCATACGACGATAAAAAGGCCCCACGAACCTCTTCCAAACACCTTGCTAGGACCGGCCTTGTGAACTTCTTGATGAACATATCATCTTCCTAAAAAGAATCAAACATTAATCAAATGTCGGTGGATAAAAAATTTAACTTGGCGATGCCAGAATACAAAGTATTTAAGAAGCCGAAACAATGAGATGGGTGGGGGATTTCTTCAAATAGGATGAAATAGTTTCGTATACACAATTTTGGAGTAAAATGAAAGAACTATCTGATTGAGGGTGTGTGATTGAGGGTGTGTGATTGAGGGTGTGTGAGTGAGGGTGTGTGAGTGAGGGTGTGTGAGTGAGGGTTTGGAGACACTTCGAAAGGGAAGGGTGGAGTAATGAAGCTTATAAAGCATCGTGTTTAGGATTGAGAGAGCCGGTTCCAATACTTTTTAATGGCCTAATTTTTTATCAGCTGTATAGGAACGACTTACACGGCTGTCTGGGAACTAGAGATAAACAAATGTGTTCCTAATAAAATAAACAAGAATATTACAAACCTTAGAGAAAACCTTTTGAATATATTCAACATTCCATTGGTAGATTATATCAAAATAATATGTATGTAGGCCCATATAGTTTTGACACAAATGAGTTATCGGAATTCATACAGATTTATTTATTGATTTAACAAAAAGGGCAGGCCTGTTGAATGGAAAGTCTAAAGCTGAAGAGTGCAGTGTAAGAATTGAAAACAAAAAAGGTAAACAACAATCGAGAAGTATTGTGTTAGTAGTATGTGGAACACGATGAAGCAGGTGTGGATCTTTATCGTTTCAGGTTCATGTGGTACGGCATGTGTCTAGTGAACATTTCTAATGGAGGGGAGGGGATAGAAGGGAGATATATGTTTAAAACCCAAACCCATTGTCAGGGCAGTAAGAGTAATCCTTAATTAATTCACCTGATTCGAAGGATCCAAGACGATAAATAAGGATTCATTAGATAAGTGCAAACCTTTCATTTTTTTTATAGCTCATGCCAGGTTGTCATTTGACGTGTGTGAGATGAGAACTCTAGACGTGAGAATCTCATCTTAAAAGTACTTTGAACCATGGGCGTAGCCAGGATTTTTTTTCGGGGGTGGGGGTTTGGGGGGTGGATTTTTTTCTCCCCCCCCCCCGAAATTTTTTTTTTATATGTATTTATGTGTGTGTACATAAACTTTATTACATTCTGACCCTTCATTCTTTCTGAAGACGTTTATTGTGCCCTAGAATAGGTTCTTCCATGAGTTAGTGGAAAAATTGTAGATTCCCCGCCACTACTAGCAAGTGGGTCTGGGGGAGCGCTAGGAGCTCCCCCAGCGCGTGGCGAAGCCCCGTCGCCATGCACTATTTCTGGTATTGAAAGCCAACAAAATGCATATTCTGAGGTATCTACAGTGCATTTTCCTGCTATTAAAAAATTTTATTTTTAAAAAACCTAGTGTGCTATTCTTACTGACTTAGACCCTCCCGCGCAGTCCGGAGCATTTGACGTCAAGCTGTTTCCATAAAAATCAGTTACAGGTAATGTCTGAAGCCTCTTCCCACCTGCCATGAGGACCTCCATGAATGAGTTGTACTAGGATATCATTGCAATTCTTCTTATGCGTAATTCATTTTGTCGGAGAACATGTCCCGCAAACCACATGCGTCGCTCTCTTACAATCTTACTAAGGGGTTGACTCCCAGTTCGGCATAGGATTTCCTTGAATTAGACCCGATCTCTATAACTGACTCCTAAAATCTGTCTTAGCCATCTTTGTTGAGCCACATTTAGTGTTTTTCAATTTTGGCAGATGACTATTCACTGCACTTTAATGGAGCCCCGCCCCGTGACTGGTAGAAATGTGTAACCTCTCTTGTATACGCTCTTGGAATTAAGTGACTGTAGTTTGCTTTATATATTTATATCGAAAGGGGAAGTTTTATCGTCAATATCATCTGTTGGGGTTTTAAACTAAAAAATCTCATGAGTTGTTTTTTTTCTTTTATTCAAAACCCCATTTAGCTACGGTCATAGAATTTAGTAACTGTAGTTTGCTTTAGAATAATTTTTCCACCTCAAAACGCTCTGTAGGGGGATTTTAAACTCAAAACTATCTGGAGGGGTTTTAAACTTTAAAACAAAGCCATCTGTAGGAGAGGGATTTAAACTCAAAACCCCCAATTGGCTTGGCTACGCTGAAATAATTTTAGTGTGTAATTTGCTTTTTTTTATATTGAAGAGGTATTTTTTAGCAACAAACTCCTCTGAAGGGGAGTTTAAACTCAAAACCTCTTTTGGCAACGCTCATAGCATTTTGATCTGTAATGTGTAATTTGCTTTTTTCTTACATTGAAGATGTATTTTTTTAGCTTCAAACCCCGCTTGCGTGGGGTTTAAACTCAAAACCCCTTTGACTACACTCATAACATTTTGAGTGTTTAATTTGCTTTGTTTTTAATATTAAAGAGGTATTTTTTACCTTCAAACCCCGCTGAAGGGGTGTTTAAAATCAAAACTGAGTCAAAACCCATTTAGCTACACTCATAACATTTTGATTGCGTAATTTGCTTTTTTTTATACCGCGTATTGAAGAGGTATTTTTTAGCTTTAAACCCTACTTAAAGGGGGGGGGGGGGGAGGTAAACTCAAAACCTCTTTGGCTACGCTCATAGAATTTCGAGTGTGTAATTTGCTTTTTTTATATTGAAGAGGGGGTTTATCGTAATTTTGGAGAGGGTTTTAAAATCAAAATCTTTCTTAACTGTGGCATTAGGGGATTGTCGCTTGCATTATTGTTTTGTTTTATAGAAAAGGCGGATTTAACTGCAAAAACCCCTGGTAGGGGGTTTAAAACTCAAAACCCTCTGGTAGGGTTTTTTTAAACTCGAACCCCACTGGTAGGGGGTTTTAAACTCAAAACCTCCCCTGGTAGGGGCTTTTAAACTCAAAACCCATAGTAGGGGGTTTTAAACAGAAAACTCCCTTGGCTGTGCTGGGGCAAGTGATGGTTTAGTATTAAAATCTCGCCTAAAATAAACAAAATCAAAGCAAAAAATCAGCCACTAAATTCCAATTCCCCCTGGGGGGGGGGGGGATTTCATTTCGGGTGGGGGGGTGTTTGAACCCTGAAGAACCCCCCCCCCCCCCCATGGCTACGCTCATGGTAACATGTAACACATGTGTGGTGAAATAGTTAGTATTTGTTTATGTTTGTGTAACGTCGTGAGAATGTGTTCACAACATTGATTAAGTGTGCTACTGTCCAAGTCTCTTTCGTCAGTTCATGTGTCGTTCTAGTTTAATAAAGCCTTGTTTTAGGTTACTCTTCAGTGTTCCTTTATTTCTTATTACAATTTATTAAACTAGAAATTTTCAATTCTATGGATCTATGTGTCTCGTGTATTTTATTTGGATTTTCGTTCAACACTATTCTCAGTCTGTAAGTAAAAATTGTAATACAAATGGAACGTCTATTTAGGCCAAAAGAGCTAGACATAGAGCCTAGCACGCCATCGGCTGCCGAGAAGTGGCTGCACTGGCTCAGAACATTTGAGAATTTCATCTCCTCAGTCTCTCATTGCGAGATTGAAAAAAGAAATTACTGGAAAACTACGTTTCTTCGAGCGTACTTCAGTACATAAGTGAGTGTACCACGTTCGAAGAATCAATCAAAGTTCTACAAAATGTCTACGTGAAGCCTAAAAGCGAAATTTTTGCACGGCACATGATAACTCTATGTCGACAAGAGAACGGACAAACCGTTGACTCCTTCCTACTTAAGCTTAAAAGTATGGCCAAAGACTGTGACTTCAAAGCTGTCACCGCTGAAGAACAGAGATATCTTCGTAAGAGACACCTTCATTACTTGACTGGCTTCAAACAGCATAAGGCTGCGACTCTTAGAGAAATCTACTCTAACTCTACAGTGCCCCTATGAAGAGGCAAGACAACTTGAATATGCCCATAACCATGCCATGGCGTATAACATCTACTCTGAAACTCCATGTGGAGCTAGCGCCGACGTGGAGAGCCTTTCTCCAACAACAAAATTAGAACACGAGGTGAGTGCGGCGACTAGTAAAAGATGCTTCTTTTGTGGAAACAGCCCACATCAACGCTTTAGATGTCCAGCCCGTGACGCTACATGCAACTTGTGCGGCATGAGGGGCCATTTCCAGAAAGTTTGTAGATCGACCAGACAGACACTCAAATCTATAACCTCAGCCATAGTGAAAGCAGATGATGAGACGTCACGGACTACAACCGTTGGATCTTCCTGGGCATCGACACCAGCGTCCGCCTTACTAAATCTACAATTTCAATACTGGTCAATGGAGTACCATTGAAGGCTCTCGTAGATACGGGGAGCAGTGAAAGCTATAAATCTTCTTCAATTGCTAAAAGGTACAAATGGAAATTAGAAATGTCCAGAAACAGAATCTACATGGCCTCTACACATCTTTCTCGCACTACTCACGAACATATTTTCGCCAAAATAAAGTACAAAGACGAACAATACGAAAGTGTGAAGCTCTCACTACTAGACGGACTAGTATCTGATGTAATCTTAAGAATAGATTTCATCAGCCAGCACGAAAAACTGATGATCCCATTTGAGGGAAAACGAATCACTCTTCAGGTCTGTAAGATGGAAGCTGCACGAGTTGAAGCCCCTCGCCTCTTCGCTAATCTTGCTCCTAACTGCCACCCCATAGCCACTAAATCTAGAAAATATTCTATGCCTGACTCCAAATTCATTCAAACTGAAATCAATAGACTTCTATCTGACAAAATTATTGAGCCTTCCACGTCCCCGTCGCGAGCCCAAATAATTGTAACAACGAATGAAAGGCACAAAAAGAGAATGGTTGTAGACTATAGTCAAACCATCAATCGATTCACTTACCTCGACGCTTACCCCGTGCCAAAAGTTGATGAACTGGTGCAGGAAATATCTAAATACTCAATATACAGTACATTTGACCTCAAAAGCGCTTATCACCAGATACCTATCAGGGATGATGAAAAGCAGTACACGGCGTTCGAGGCTTGCAGAAAGCTTTATCAGTTTTACCGCATTCCTTTTGGAGTGACAAACGGAGTTGCTGCATTTCAAAGGACGATCAACACAATAATTGAGGAGGAAGGGCTACAGGATACGTTCGCTTACGTGGATAACGTTACCATCTGCGGACGTGACTCCAGTAGCCACGACCAGAATCTACAGAGATTTCTCAACGTCGCTAAAAAGTACGGTATCACCTTCAACGATGATAAAAGGGCTATTGCGACTAATAAAGTATGCCTCCTAGGCTACGAAATCTCACAAGGGCAATTAAGACCAGACCCCGAAAGATTTCAAGCGTTGAGAAATCTACCTCCACCACAAGACATGAAATCACAAAAGCGGGTGATTGGACTACTGTCCTATTATTCTCAATGGATCCCAAATTTCTCCAACAAGATCCATTTATTGGTGAACAACAAAACCTTTCCTCCCCCTGAACAAGTACAAGAAGCTTTTAAACAGCTAAAACATGAACTTGAAAACGCTGCTGTGTCGACGATAGATTATAATCGACCACTAACAGTCGAAACAGATGCCTCTGACATCGCGATCGCCGCCACTCTTAATCAAGACGCCTTCTTTTCAAGAACACTCACTAATAGTGAACGCAGACACTCAGCAGTTGAAAAGGAAGCATACGCTATCGTAGAAGCCCTGAGAAAATGGCAACATTACCTTATCAGTAGACACTTCACATTGGTTACAGATCAACGCTCAGTGTCTTTTATGTTTGACCAGCATAACAAGGGCAAGATCAAAAACGAAAAGATACAAAGATGGCGACTGGAGCTTAGTTGTTTCCAATATGAAGTCGTAAATCGACCCGGGAAACAAAACGCTGCGGCGGATACCTTTTCAAGAAACCACTTTGCGTCAGCAATGACTGGAGAAGATCTCACACTGCTACACAACAACCTATGTCACCCTGGGGTCACGAGACTCCTTCATTTCGTTCGGACTAAGAACTTGTGGTAAACCAATGTAAAACTTGCGCTGAACTGAAGCCTAGATTCTTCAAACAGTTTTCAGGCCCCCTCATCAAGGCTACCCAACCATTTCAGAGAGTAAGCATCGATTTTAAGGGGCCACTTCCATCCGCTACTCACAATAAATATTTATTAACGATGGTGGATGAGTACTCACGCTTCCCATTTGCCTACCCATGTCCCGATATGTCCTCATCTACTGTCATAAAGTGTTTAAATCAGCTGTTTTCCTTAGTTGGGATGCCAGAGTACGTCCATTCTGACAGAGGTACGTCCTTTATGTCGAGTGAGGTGCAATCCTTTCTGCACTAGAGGGGAATGGCTACAAGTAGAACAACCGCTTTTAATCCTTCAGGCAACGGGCACATTGAACGACTAAACAAAACTCTATGGAACGCTGTTACTTTAGCACTGAAAGACCTCGATCTCCCGATCTCAAGATGAAAACTTGTCTTGAAATCAGGCCCTATACTCGATTAGATCATTACTATCTACGGCAACAAAGGAAACTCCACATGAGTTTTCCGGTTCAACCGGAAATCCTCCTTCGGGATATCTATCCCCACTTGGCTATCCAGCCCAGGTCGAGTGTTGCTGAGAAGAGAGAACAGATCTTCAAAGTATGATCCTCTCACGGAAGAAGTCGAATTGCTGATGTGTAACCCCCAATATGCCGTGGTACGGTTGCCCAGCGGTAAAGAGGAGACGGTCTAAGACGATTTGATCTTCGCTCAGGGTGAGGATAATGAATATCCTCCAGAAGCACAAAACACGGAAGTACCAGTCAACACCCCTAAGGTGATACAAGAAAGGAAAGAACCCCTGGAAGGCTCTGAGGATCTCCGAGCGCTTCCTCTTGAAAATACACAGAACCATCATACCCCACTTGACGCTCAGGAACTCACTCGTGACTCGCAAACCGTAGAACATGATATTCAACCCCGTTACAACTTAAGAGAGAGAAGAACCAGACCGAACTATAGAGTCTAGAGTTATTTCTCTATTGCACTACTTATACTGACTACATAAACTGGCATTGTTTATCCCTTGCTACTGATACTAGAGTTTACTTGTTCACTTACTTACGTACATGTTTACTTACTACACTATTTGTTATGGCTTAAAACAAAAAATTGTAATTGTTTATACGTCCTACTACAGATACTGGTTTTTAGGTTTCTTTGTATCACCATTCACTATTGTTTACTACTACTACTATTTCGACACTATTTATTGATCTATGGTATTATATGCACTGGCATTCTCTTTTTATTTATGCTATGGCCTACTATATTACTATACTTGCTATTTTAATTCTAGGCGGGGTGAATGTGGTGAAATAGTTACTATTTGCTTATGTTTGTGTAACGTCGTGAGAATGTGTGCACAACATTGATTTAGTGTGCTACTGTCCAAGTCTCTTTCGTCAGTTCATGTGTCGTTCTAGTTTAATAAAGCCTTGTTTTAGGTTACTCTTCAGTGTTCCTTTATTTCTTATTACACTCTTGAATACGCTCTTGGAATTAAGTGACTAGTTTTCTTTAGATTTTATATCGAGAAGAGAAGTTTTATCATTAAAATCATCTGTTGGGGGTTTTCCACCTCAAAATGCTCTATAGTGGGATCTTAAACTCAAAACCATCTGGAGGGGTTTAAAACTTTTTTTTAAAAAGCCATCTGTAGAATATGGGTTTAAACTCAAAACCTCCGATTGGATTGGCTACGCTCAAATAATTTTAGTGTGTAATTTGCTTTTTTTTTTTATTGAAGTGGTATTTTTAGCATCAAACCCCTCTGAATGGGGGTTTAAACTCAGAACCCCTTTTGGCGACGCTCATAGCATTTTGAGTGCGTAATTTGCTTTTTTTCTTAAACTGAAGATGTACTTTTTAGTCTCAATTCCCCACTGGCGGGGGTTTAAACTCAAAACCCTTTGGCTACGCTCATAGATTTTAGAGTGAGTAATTTGCTTTTATTTATATTGAAGATGTACTTTTTAGCTTCAAACTCCACTGGAGGGGAGTTTAAACTCAAAATCCCTTTGACTATACTCATAACATTTTGAGTGTATAATTTGCTTTGTTTTTATTATTAAAGAGGTATTTTTTTACCTTCAAACCCCGCTGAAGGGTGGTTTAAACTCAAAACTGAGTCAAAACCCATTTAGCTACGCTCATAACATTTTGAGTGCGTAATTAGCTTTTTTTTATATTGAAGAGGGGGTTTATCGTAAATTTTAGAGAGGGGTTTTAAAATCAAAATCTTCCTTAACTGTGCTCTTGGAATTAGGGGATTTTCGTTTGCATTTTTTGTTTGTTTTGTTTTATAGAAGAGGAGGAGTTAACTGCAAAAACCCCAGGTAGGGGGTTTAAATCTCAAAACCCCTTGGTAGGGATTTTTAAACTCAAAAACTCTGGTAGGGGTTTTTAAACTCGAACCCTCTGGTATGGGTTTTAAACTCGAAACCCCCCCCCCCCCCGTAGGGGTTTTAAACTTAAAACCTCTTTGGTTGTGCTGGGGCAAGTGATGGTTTAGTATTAAAATCTTACCTAAAATAAACAAAATCAAAGCAAAAAATCAGTCACTAAATTCCTATCCCCTCCCAAGGGGGGGATTTCATTTCGGGGGGGGGGGGTTTGAACCCCCCCCCCCTGGCTACGCCCATGCTTTGAACTATTAGTTCAATCATCATACAACCAAGATTCTACATATAGACTTGATACCGTAGCACGTCCTTCATAGTATGCAGCGTCTTCTTATCTTATATAATACAGACGTTACTTCAAATGTCTGATTCCAAACTTCCAGCAACTTCATGGTTAAAATCAAAATCTGGTAAGGACGCTTCGGCTTCGGTCAAGAAACATGATACTTCTCTTGCCCAAAAGACTTAAACAAAAAAAAATCTTTCTTTAGATTGTCTTTTTTAATTTCTTTAACCCAATTATTTATAAATTTTATTTTATTTTGGAAGAGAGTTAAATATCTTGGTTATTCTTTTATTGGAAAAGTTTCAAATGTCCATAACATGCTTCCATGTCCAGGGCATCGAAATCGGACAGTGGTATTCATTGTCTGGACCCACTCCTTTCAGCCAACCACAAATTAGCTGCTATGTGTTGTGAGTCATTCAATTCTCATACACTTAAAACCCATAAATCTTAAACGCCATACACTCACAAAAAACACAGACACGTAAATCACAGGTACTTTTAAGAAATTCACAATTTAAAAAGAGTTTATAAAGTATCTAACTGTATCTTTCTGTCTGTGTACCTAACAATCTATCTATTTTAATATGTATGTCTCTTAAATCTATTTATATAATAAAATCGCGCTCCATACAGCGTCAATGTATAAATAACTTTATTGATTTTTAGAGTGTCATTGATTGGCTCGTAAATTTCTCAAAGACGACAGTCAAAGAGTGTCAAACATTCTAGGCCTACAGGTCTATTCTATACAAACATTCTAGGCCTACAGGTCTATTCTAGACAAACATTCTAGGCCTACAGGTCTATTCTAGACAAACATTCTAGGCCTACAGGTCTATTCTAGACAAACACTCTAGGCCTACAGGTCTATTCTAGACAAACATTCTAGGCCTACGGGTCTATTCTAGACAAATATTCTAGGCCTACGGGTCTATTCTAGACAAACATAATGCAATAGGAAAGTCTATATGTCCACCTATTTTTAAAACACTGTGAATTGAAAAGACCTTCTAAATTGAGAGTCCATATTTAGTGTTCCATATATAACGTAGAGTAGGTGTTGCGTTAGAAATATATTGATTATTAAAGGCATTGTCTTCGAGTTTAAATGTCAAGAAAGAATAACTGCAGACCCTGTTGTGACCTAAATATTTTATCAGGCTTTACACCGTAAAGCCGTTGTCTGTGGAAGGGGCGATCTATAATCTCTTTCCGTCATCTGTACTCCATAATAATATTAAATCACGTGGTTTGGAATGTGTTCCGCAGGTGTTGTTATCGACAAAAGTGGCAATGGCTTGATAGTACGCACAGGTACGGCGTACCGGTACCTGTTTCAATGTAGGTAAAAAAAATCACTTTTCTTGCATTTTAACGTTTATTATTAATTTATTAGTAGTTAAAAGTTAGTCAATCCATCACTGAGTACCTTTTTTTTTTAAAGCACTGGTTTTTAAGCATCACATTACCTCTAAAATGCTTCCAGTGACAACGTCTCATATAGTCTCTGATAACCAGTCCAACTCCTAGCCTTCAAGTGCGGTTCAGATATTAAGTCCGGCGGAACTGTTATCACAAAAAGGATAAGTGACCAAGGCGAGCAACTGGCGCCTTAACCAGTAAGTGTTGGGCAAAAGATGCTCCTTAGCTTAGGCTGGCTACCCATCTGGAGAAGGAAAACCTCCTGTGCCTTGTATCTAGGCTATACCCAAGACATGGTAAAGGCTTCGGGAGACAACCTTGAGGAAAAAAACAGTAGCTGGTGATCTTTAGGCAGCATGCAGCACACGGTGCTACAACCTGGCAGAACCTGCGAAACTTCTGATCCCAAACTGTTTCTGATGTTTGCCTGTCCTTTGGGCTTAATGGGCGGGGGGGGGGGGGGGGGGGATATAAATTATTATGGACTGTGTGTGTGTGTGTTTCCAAGGTGATTATGAAAAAAGAGAGCATTAATTGTCAGAAAACAAAGAAAGGGAGCATTAATTATTAGTTTTGTAGAATGATGCAAAAAAAAGTCTCTGTCACAATCTATGTTAAGATCGAGGGACAACTCCAAGATGCCAGAGTATTTTTCTTGTGAGTTAGATTTCTTTGAATATCAGTTTATTTAATTTCATCTCAAGCTGAAATTGTCTATTTTGTAATAAAAGTTAGCAAAAGGCTGGCTAGAAGAAGACGTCATAAAAGTTAGGCTATATTTAGTTTTCCTCACTAATCTTCGGACTCGAAGACAAGCTTTATTATTTAGTTTTGTTCACAAAAGAAGTTATTCAAGTTTTTTTCAAGTTTTACCATTTAAGTTATAATACGCCTACAGCGGTATAGTAGTCTACCAGCAGTTTGGGGCTACAAGTCAACGACCGTCAACAACAGGGATAGGTGTGTAGGCGACATCATTCTCGCTATAATAAATGCCCAAGCTTTTATCTCCGTATTCTAACTCTCTAGTAGATGAACTAGAGTCGATGTACGACTATGGAATGGGTGTCATATCAAATGGGAGCTTCAACGCTTTCTTCACACGTTGCCGACACTGGATTAAAAAAACAGAGGACTTAGTCCATGAAGAGTGCAAACAACCCGCCTCCATATATGTGTCGCCTTGTATGCTTGAGAAGGCTCGTTGTCTAAGCTGGCTGGAGGGCAACTCCAAGCCCCAGTTCAATCTTTAGCCGAGAAGAAGACAGAAACATCTTTGAAAATCTCTGCACAATCTTTCTTTCGTAAACACTTCCCAAAGTGAATAGGGTCTGGAACATCATTGAACAGTTTATCTCCATTTTCCATATTGGGGTGTAGGATGAAATTGTAACGATGTCACGTTAGATTTCCGCCGTGAGAGCTGCGACGGATCTCCCGGTCCGCCAGATCACTAGGTGGTCGGCGAAGAGCAGAGATCGACACTTCAATCGTTGTTAGATCGTTTATGTAGACTAAGAACAGCGTACATGATAATCAGGAGCTATGCGGTAAACCTTGCTCAAGTGTTCTTTTGCGTGACACTCTCTCTGGCTTATGACTATGATATTTTAAAAAATGTGCGAACCGGACTGCGTGCCAATGTCAGGGCCGATTTTTACACAAAGTTCCCCGCCTGGTAGATAAGAAGTCGTTTATTTAATTTATTAACCCTAAAAACTTAATTACTAATGTTCACTAACAGAGGGGACTGTGACATCGCTATTGTGGTTCATTTTGTACACTAATAAGTTTCAGTCCTATAACATGTATATCATTAAATATAATAACGATATATCTGGTATAAACATTTCACATGAAATTGGAATCTGGTGTGAATGTTTATCTTTGTTTCCTATAGTTATAGGGCCTAGTTTTGTTTGGTGTAATGCACTTTTGTAAGACAAATTTCCTTATGGATAATAAAGATAATGATTATTATTACTATTATTAATATTATGTTTAGTCTGGTTACATCAAAACACACATAAAAATATTTAAATATTTAAAAATGTAAAAAATCTATTTTAAAAATTACATAAATTTTGGAATGGGTTCTAAAGTGATTGGCCGCATCTATTTCTTCACACACATAAGAAAACAAACAAAATAAAACATGCTGGGTCAACACAACAGGAATGATTTTATGGTTTTAAAAAACAGATGCCAACCTTAGGCTCGACACATTGACATGCGTAGTCTTATCAGACATCCTCCATTTAACTTTTTCTAAATGTTCCAAAGGGGAGAGAATCCATGTGAGGGAAAAAAATCTTTCTTCTTGCTAAAGTAGCATAGTTAATGGGATGTGAAATCAAGCAGACGACAAGCGACTCGAAAATTCATTCAACAAAGAAGAAGTGTTCAAAGAAGAAAAACAAAGTTGCAATGTTGGCAAGAGAATATACTAACATCTTTAAGCATCTAGATAACAATAATATTTATCATACTAATATCCTTAAACATCTAGATTAAATAATTTAAATAATAAATATAGGAAGTGTTACACATTATTAATATTGGAAAAATTATAACATTGTCTATTCAACATAATGATTACATTGTTAAGATTTTATTGCCTAAAAAAACTAAGGCAGAGAAGTTCAAAATGAGGCAAAGAAAGAAGTCTTTGAGTCCAAGGACCCTTATGATGAAAATGCTTAGTGAAAAGCACTACGCAGAGGCACTGGCGGATCCAGGTGGGGTGGTAGGGGTGATGTTCCCACACACACACACTCGGCCGACCTCCTCCCAAAAGGGGGGGGGGGGGACGAATTTTAGCATAAAATTCACACAATTTGTATACGAATTTATTACTTATGTTAATAATATATACTAATTATTTACATTTAAACCTATTTTTAGATTATTTCGACCCCCTCTAGTTTGTTGGTCGATATGGTAGGGTCAAGAGAGGGTAATGGCATCAATCCCGCAAGCCCCCATAAACTTTCGAGTGGGGGGGGTGTGCAATTTATTTGTAGAAATCATAGCTCGCTAACAGAATCAATTAAATATATATATGATGAAAACTTGCTATTGATATTTTAACCTATTTTTATATTTTGTCGTTCCCCTGTTGGCCGATTGGGGGGGGGGGGGGACGAATACCTCTACTGCCATTCCCACCAAAACCCTTTCCTACTTTTATGGAGAAATCATAGTTTGTAAACAAAATTAGTTGAATTAATGTATAAATTTTATATTATGTCGCTCTCCTTCTAATATCTTAGCTTATTCGGTGGGGTAAGGGGGCGCTTGCATGTACTGCCCTCCCTACTCTAGCCCTCTGAGTGGGGCGTCCTATTTTTATGGAGAAATCATAGTTTGTGAACAAAATTAGTTGAATATCTAACTAATATATGCTACGTAGACTAAGGCTTTTGTATTGTTAGTCAGCAATATGTTGTCCCACACTATTTTCTGCAACCATGACATGGTGCGCATTGCTTTGTCTATCCTGTTGTTAATGTCTTGATCCAGTCGAGCATTGTTTAATTTGATGGAGCCAAGATAGCAAAAGTGATCAACATTTTCTAGGGGTTGGCCATTAATGTTTACTTGAGGTGCAGTATTTGTGTTCTGAACTAGTATCTTAGTCTTGCTTTGACTAATATTTAAGCCGAACTTCTGGCAAGCAGCATATCCGAATTAGCCACAATAGCTGCATCATCAGCATACATACGTTTTAGCTAGAAAATTAAATGTAATGTAAGAGGGGAGTGCTTTTTTACATAAATAGTAAAATATTTTTCATAAAAAATCCGGAACAACCAATTTTCGTAAATGAGAATTATTATTTATTAGAAGAGGGATTTCAAACAGTTATTTGGCGTTAGTAGATTTTTCATATAAAATTCGGAACATTTTTGGCGACGATTTGTAAGAAAATTAAAGTAATGTAGGTCGATTTCATTTTCAAAAAAAAAAAAAAAATATTCGTTATCGATTAGAAAACTTTTGTTATGTTATGGCAAGAAAATTAACTGTAAAATAAGTCTAAAAAGTGATTTTCAATAATCGATTCTAGTAAATTATTTTTTTATTTTAAAATCCTGAACAACCTATTGTCGATATTTTTGAAAAAATAAAGTTATTTGACATAAGTTTGTTTTAAGCTGAAAATACGGAACAATTTGATATCGATAATTAAACTATAGTGGCGTATTGTCAAAGAATATAAGTGTAATATTAGTCACTTATGCGATTTCAAATAATCATTTGACATAATTTATTTTTTATAAAACAATATTCGGAACAACTTTATAGTTAAGGAAATATAAGTCAGTATAGAGATTTTCATTTAGCATGTGTATGCTATTTACATTTTTAAAAAAAACGGAACAACATGTGGTGGGTTTGGCACAGAACAAACTAAATGACATGACGAAGGCAACTCGTAGGACGATTCCAAACTGTTTATTATACATTAAAGATCTGCCAAAGGCAAACATAAAACATAATTACAAATGAACATAAACTAAACATAATTAATAGGCCTAAATACTAGACCTAACGAAAAACAAAAAGAAAATCTTATGGTGTGAACCAATCATCTCTTTTACAAACACAAGAGAGATATGGAACACCAACAAACAGTATAAAAATAAATGACAACGTAGTTCTCTAAAAATAAATCAACTAGTTGTTCTACATAAAACTAACACACATTGTTTGAAGAGTTTCGCTCTTTCCTTTTCTTACAAAAAACTATAATTAAATATAACAAATCTATACACTCACAAATATACTGTTTCTTAAAAGCCAGTATCTAAACACTTGTTGTAAAAATACATTTACAAGATGGACAGTTAACATTCTATATAGAATACTACAGGTACGCATTTCCATAAATGAATTCATCTACATGCTGGCCTCTAAAAATAAGAATAGTCCAACATGAACAAAAACCGCGGTAGTGATATTCTATATAAACTACTAATTAAATTTACAATCTAATATGAATAAGTAAAATGTGATTACCTGCAGCCATCCATAAACACATGGTGTAGAACCAGGCACAAACAAGGAATGGAGACGACGTAGGTCCAGTAACGTACGGACACTACAGCGACAAGAGATGCCGGTCGAATGGACAGTGCCCACGTTGGTCTGCCTTGTTATGCACGGACACAAGATGCCATCTAGGGGGAAGGGTCACGTGGATATCGGGGTGGCCGGTGTTTTCTGAAAAGGTATCCACTCCACTACAAACATATTAATAATCATGTGTTTTTGCAACCCTAAAAGCATGGAAATTACATGTAATATAAGTTAGAAGAGCAAATAAACATTCGTTGGCATTGATTTTTTTTTACAAAACATCCGGAACAATCTATTATAGATACTTAAAACTATTGCAATATTTCTGAAGGAGCATTAAAGGTTAAATTAGATTTTCAATAGCTTTTAGTGTTGTTCTTTTTAATCTAAACGTGACGGACAGACCGACCAACGGACAAAACGCAAAAAAATAAGCGTCTTTTATTCTGATGTGGGCACTAAACAAAAAATAAATAAAATCTGATTATTTAAAAAATTTTGAGGGAACAGATTTGCACTGACGTCACGCTACTTGTCACGCTACTGCACGAAAGTAGCTGCATAAAAAGTCCATTTTAAAAAATGTGCGTAAGATTTACATACAAAGAACATTATAGCCTTTATAAACAAACATAAATGTTTTCTTTTTAATTTTAGCAGACCGTTGACCACAATAAACACCTTTAACTAATATTTATATTTGTTGTGAATATTTCTTGTACCTTTTATAAATATATTTCACTTACTGATACCAAAAATACATAAAAAATTGTATTACTTTATAAACAAATTAGGATATACCCCCATTTTATCCATGTAATTGTTTTAGAAATGGTGTATTTTTATGAAAAAAATCGCTCACATACCAAATTTTATAAACTAAACGGTTTGCTTTTAGAAAACCAAAAGTAGCCGTTGCACCTAAACTTTTCAAGCCGCATCGCATGGTGAAATAATATTTTTAATTTTTCTTCTAGTTTTCGAGATCTGAGTGTGACAGATGGACATTTTGCACAAACCTAATAACGGTTTTTCCCCTTTGGGGGCTGCTAAAAATGATTAAACTATAGGCTGACACTAAATGACGTCAAGTTAAAGTAATAGTTGAGATTGTAAAATAATTAATATGATAGGCCTATTTACCAATCATGGCATTTTTAAAAAGTTGATCTGTCTGTACATTACAAAAAGTAAATTTGGCCGATAAGAGGCCTTGATAGTGCGATGCTTTCATTGGGCATATTGCTTGCACAGTGTGGTAATAGTTTTCTAAACCACCTTCCGGATGGATGGCCAATTCTAATGCAAGTGTTATGTAAACTTTGGCTTCTAGTGCCACGTAGCCAGGCGTGATGTTGTGTTTGTGTTGTCAGCATGTCAACAAGAAGCTCGCGGAGAACGTTTTTGATCATTTTTTTTTAATTCCGTCAGCAGCAATTGACGATGATTGGATGCTATTTATAATTATGCATCAAATCGACAAAACTATTGTCCTTTGTTATGCTCATCGCTAGAGGGCAATCACGCTCACTGCTATCATCTGTTTACTTTACGGGACATTGGTCAAGTTTCAAACTTTTAAATGACTACATGCGAGGCGGGGCAAGGGAGGGGCAGACCAGTGGATACCACATAATGTCTAACTCTTGTTGGAGACATTGCGATAGCCTAGAGTCTAGAACACTCTGCCTTGTTATGAAAAGACAATGTTCCATATCTGTATCTGAATTGGCCTGTTTGTATAAAATAGAATAGAACTACCTTCCTCCGTCTAAAGATCTAAAACTGTCACTAATATGTATAATGTATATAAGTAATGTAGTTAGGAAATAAGAGTTATTTCCCTAACATTTTTTTTAAAATTCAATTTCACATCTGCTTTCCTTAAACTCTAACTCTAACCAGAAGGTCAGTTTTGTTTTGACTGATGTTGCAATGGAGGTATATATATTTTTTTTATAATTGTCACGAGTTCTTCGTGTTGATATAGGAGCTAATTCGTTCATGGTGCTGAGGAGTGCTAAAGTTGTAGACTCTTTCTTGAGATTCAGATGTAACAAGAAGTTACTGTGACATGCCGGAGAATCTATAGATTTATATCTCTAGATCTAAATACTATCTTAGAGATTGAATAAATGAAGATCCTTTTAAATCAAATACAGAACTTTAATTCAAAAACTAGGAATCACTGCAATATACAGTATTTACATAAGTAAACTGTATCAAAAATAAAATATTCAAATTTACTACTGGACTAAATGCAAATACAACCAATCAAATAATTTTCTTTCGTATCAAGCGTGTCATTCGAGTGATAGGCAGGTTCTGCTTACGTCAGAGGAAATTCCGAGGTTGACCTCAACCTAGACTTGGGTTTATTTTAAACTAGACAGATATTACCCGCTGCCCTCAGGTCTTGACTTGCGTATTGCTGATATAGTCACTGAAACATTAACATTAGAAACAATTAAAGAAAATAATAATATTATAAGTAAAGCGAATGCATGATTTCATGATTTAAAAATATTATGAATTGAGCTAAAAATAGCTAATTGACCTGAATTCAATTGTTTTATGAAAACATTGGCGAACGAATGTAGACGGTAGAGCTATGCAAAAATGCTTTAGAAAAACAAATTTGAATATTAATTTGATTAAAATATGAAATAAATGGTCTATAATTAATATGTTCATGTGTTTAATTATAAAACTATCTTTGCGAAGAGAAGGTGTATCACCTTGGAGTTTTAGACCTAGGAATAGAGAGATGTGTAACATTTCGCATAATGTCTAATGAAAGAATGTTCGTCAGGAATTCTAAATTCGCAGATATGTAAAATTATGTGAAAATGCATTTAAAACACAAATTTGAAGGTTAATTTTTTATTAAATAATGAAATCAATAGGCTAAATTTTGTATTTTCATGTGTCATAGTAAAAAACTATATGCGCAAAGTTTAGTTTCTAAAATTATATCTAGATCTAGATCCTTTCAATCTTTTCATGTAAATATTGTAAACAAAGCCTAGATCGATGAAGTTATAATGCTTTTATAGAGTTGGAAAACTTTGTTGTTGTTGTTTTTTTTTTTTTTTTTGAGGGTCTTAAGTTTGTTTTAGGGCTACAATACATACACTACGATCTAAGTTAGTACCCAAGGAACATTTATGCCAAGTTTTATCAAGATTTGTCAAACGGTTTTGATTTCTATTCCGAATATTCGTAATATACATACATACATTTTTTTTTCCCCGTCCTCTAACCCTAAATGTATACATTACAATCTAGGGTTAGAGGTGTGTCAGATATTTACATACTAAGGAACAATGAAATCTATAACGATGGGGGTTTAAGTCTAAATATAAACAGACTCACTTTTGTAGCCTACTACCATTAATAGTGAGTCATCCTTTTTTTCTTTTAAATTCTGTTTATTTAAATTGTAAGGATGTTAGAACAACAACAACAACACAAATACGACTTAAGCAAAATTGATCAATTCACAAAATATTAAATTCAGATTCAAGTGACATTAGGGTAAGCGTCAGAAAGTGTCCAGATTTTTTTTATTCCTCTTGCTCCAGGCCTAAACGTCCGGCTTCGCCCCAGGTCATTTCATTTTATTTTAATTACATTTTATTATTAACAAGGAGAAAAATAGAATGTGCAGTTTTTAAAAGAATAAATTTATTTTTTATTTTAATAAAAAAAAACACATAAGTTACACACTTTTATTTCATTCTAAACTATAAAAGGGTACATTTTTTTCCTGACTTTCAGAACCTGGATTTTGCATATCATTAGCAATAGTTCGTCATAACCTGATGGACAGGACTGCAGAATGGGATTTTGAGGACATCACTTGTGTGTGGATTCAGCCTGTTTTTTATCTTCTGTAAGGGGGCACCAGTGCTGACATGCCTACTAGCTAGCTGTGTTAGAGCTAAGAGTTTCTCCATTGTGCTACTAGAGTGGGTGACAAAAAGAAACGCCTCGCAAACATTTCTATGAGATGGGCTACATCAGTTAACCTTTGACAGATGGGGGGGGGGGGTGCATTGACATACATTTATTAATTTTAAATAAACTATTCGCAACATATATATATATATATATATAGCCTACATTACTAATAATTGTATGTTTTCCTATGGCATAGAGTCAGCATAGACCATTTATTGTTCTATGAATTATTCCACTGCTCATTTGTTAGTACATAATTTATTAGAAATTGTATTTGTTAATGTTAGTAACCTCACCTTTTATTGAAAAGTACTAACAACTTGGCATCGTTGTGAGTGCAAAAAGAAAGACACCAAATACGTTCTTTGGGATCAATCTAAAAAACCAAACAACGAAACCCAAACTTTATTGGCTCTCATGTTTTCATAGTATCCCAACACTTCACCGTATAATAGACCGAATGCTTCACAACTATCAATAACAAACAATAAAGATTACAACAGATTACAATACATATCTACAGTTAGAATCTATTACAATAGATCACAATACAGATCTACAACTAGAATCTATTACAATAGTTTACAATACAGATCACTGGCAGATCCTGTGGGGGGCGGTAGGGCGATCGCCACCCCCCCCCCACTCAGCCGATCGATTGAGGATTAATCATTTTCACTCTATCGCCCCCTCCCCTTTCCAGACAGTGTTTATGTAATTTCACATGAATTTATCTTAATTATTTTAAGAAAGACTTTGCTTTGGAAAAGTTTTAATTCAAACGAAATTTTTCAGTATACGAGTCACGATTGAGATGAGTTCTAAACCCAAATAATTTTTTTTCCTAGTCGCCTTTTCCAACCTTTACTCAATCTGATATTTTTCTATTTAAATAAGTTTTGGACTATAACTCACAATTTATGCTTGTATTTTATTGAATATTATTTATCGAATAATTTTTTTTTCGGCGGCGATCCTCAAAGCCTTAATATAAAGATGTGGGGTATCTTATCTTTTCAAGGAACAAATCGGTTTTATTTGCAATGTATTAAGGGCGTAATAATCCCCGAACCCCACTGATGAATAATGACCTATAAATGTTAGGAGAATGCGTTTCTGCAGTGAAAAAATGCAAGAAAACGCTTTTTTCTTCGGGGCTTAGCCCCGAACCCCACTGATAAATAATGAGCTGTAGATGTAGGTAGAATGTGTTTATGCAGTGAAGAATACAAAAAAATGCTTTTTGTGTCGGGGCTTCGCCTCGAACCCAACTGATAAATAATGAGCTATAAATGTCACGAGAATGCGTCTCTTCAGTGAAGAATAAAAGAAAACGCTTTTGGCGTCGGGGCTTCGCCCGAACCCAACTGATGAATAATGAGCTGTAGATGTCAGAACGATGCGTTTCTGCTGTGAAAAATGCAAGAAAACGCTTTTTGCTTCGCCCCGAACCCCACAGGGGGAATCTTACAGCGCTCCCCCAGACCCCAAAGCTTGCAAGAGAAAGGCCTCAACATGACTTTTTTATTTATATATTTATATGCTGTACGCACGTTTATGCATAGGGTTAGGGTTGAGGTTTGGAAAAAAATCGCCCCCCCCCCCACTCCAAAGTTCTGGATCCGCTAGTGATACAGATCTACCATTAGAATCTATTACAATAGATTACAATACAGATCTACAATTAGAATCTATTACAATAGATTACAATACAGATCTACCATTAGAATCTATTACAAGAGATTACAATACAGATCTACAATTAAAATCTATTACAATAGATTACAATACAGATCTACAATTAGAATCTATTACAATAGATTACAATATAGATCTACAATTAGAATCTAACTGCATGAAGAACAATGCTTTTTACTGTCAACAAAACGAAAACGTTAATTCATGTTGTCATGCCGACACATTAATTGACTCTAGATCTAGATCTGTCTAGGGAGCTAGTAAATTAGTTTTCTTATCTTATCTTATATAATACAGACGTTACTTCAAAAAAGAAGATGATTACGTCCTACGTGTCATGCATTTAGTTATGCATATTAACCAATGACTTAAATTCTGCCAAGTCACTGGTTTTCCTGGCTAGCTCAGCCAACCCATTCCATGCTCTAATAGCACTAGGGAAGAAGTAGTATTTGTACAAATTTGTCCTAGCATATGGGACGAGGAATGTGCCTTTATCTTTGTGTCTTTCAGAGTATTTTATTAAATTTTGTTTTTGTATTTGAAGATTATGGTTCAGTGTTTTATGTAAAATTGCTACTCAACTTTTGAGTCTTCTGTCCTGAAGGCTTTCTAAATTTTGTGATTTTACTATAGGTGTTACTCTAGTCAAATGTGAATATTCATTTGTTATGAATCTCACTGCTCTATTTTGTGTCTGTTCCAGTTTCTTAATGTCCCAAACGGAGGATGCATATTCTATTATTGGCCTAACAAAGGTTAAATAACATTTTAGCTTTATGTTCTTATTTGATTTATAGAAATTTCTTTTAATAAATCCTAATGCTTTGTTTGATTTTTTTGAATAGTTTCATCAATATGTGGATTCCATGACAGTTTTTCATTTATTATAACACCTAGGTATTTTGCGTTTTTAGTCTGTGTTACTGGTTTGCCATGAATAAGATAAGTGGAATTAATTTGTTTTAGTTTTTTTGTTACTCTTAACAACTGACATTTTTCTGGGTGGAAAGACATGCTCCAATTTGATTCCCATTTCTGTAATTCATCTAATTCTCTTTGTAAAATATCTGTGTCTTGTGTTGTTTTTATTGTTCTATATATTATGCAATCGTCTGCAAATAATCTGACAATTAGAATTTCTTTTTTTTAAGACTTTAAAAACAACAACTCAAAACCTAAGAGAAAACCCAAGCTTTGGGATAACAGTTAAAATAATAACAAAAATGGTCTAGCCATATTGTCATTCAGAATTACCGGATTTTTTGTTTTTATTGTGGGGGAAGGGGGTGGAATTCCTTTGGTAGGATTTATATATCTACTACTCGGTGCTGTACAGGCCTGCACAATAGGGGCGGACTGGCTATATGGGCGTTCAAGCAAATGCCCGGTGGGCAGGTATCCAAATGGGCCGGTTGGACCACAGTAGGCCTAATCATCTTCTTTTTTGAAATCACGTCTGTATATTATAAGATAAGGATCGCATTGATACTGTAATGCACTAGTTTAGAGAGTAGGTTAGTTTTGTTAGTTAAATATATTGTGTATAGTTTTAGCGACGGTAAAAGTAATGACGTAGTAAGACAGACTAATGACGTAGTAGACTTAGGCAAACAAGAGACCAACATGGCGTTATGTTAGAAGTAGGTTGTGTTTTGAATAGAAGTTGAATAGTAATTAGATATAGCGACGTTTTAGGAAGACTGGACGGAAGTCCCAGTGGTTAATAAAGTATCATTTTATAGAACTGAATGTTGTTATCAACTATATTCAACTTGTAATGTTCTGTGGCAAATGTTAAGTAATAATTGATACATAGTCGAAGTCAGATTAGATTAGCCCACAACATTATCACTATGGCGCGTATTAAATTGCTAAAGGTTTTATAATATTCCTTATAAGAGGGACCCTGAGAGTAGTATTATGTAGTCTTATGCAGACTCTACTAGGGCCTACTAATTTAATCTAACACATTTTCCGAAATAATGTAATGGCTTACACCCGTAGACATTGCTACATCCATTTAGGACCTACACACTGCGATCAAAAAGCAACATAAGACCTATATTCCTTATATGGATATTGTGTTCAATGTATGCATGTGTACAGTTATCGATACACTATCAAACTTAAAATGATTTTGAGGACAGGTAGACCTAGAACTGAATGCCCATCATATAATTTATGGGCCGGATTGTATAGAAATGTCCGGGCCGATTTTGACACCTAGTCCGCTCCTGCGACACACCGACATCATAAGAGCAGAAGGTGCACACCATTTTTTCCCCTTGTTCTGGACTTGCCTATATACAGGACTAAAACACAACGTGAAAGCAAGGAAGAGAACTGTGCAGCAGAAGCAGACTTTGTGTGTGTTAGTTGAGTCTCATCTCATCATTCTTCGTTGTTTTTTTTTTAAGTTTCCAAAGTTCTTTCAGAAATGAAGATGACTACGTCCTAACTAAAGCCTTATGCAGGAAGGCAGCGGATGGTGGCAGTCAAAGCTCGAACATGGGACAATCGTGATCAGTCTGGCGCGCATACCGCACCACCTACCAGCCATCAGCTGTTTTAGTATTATATTGCATTACTTTCGAACCCCTATGGTTGAGATATATGTCTATGTTTAAAGGTGTACATTGTACATTAGGTTGCAACAATAAGCATAAACTTAAACTTTAAACACTTTAATAAAACATTCGTCAACTACCCCCCCCCCCACACACACACACATATTTCCCTTTTTATTGACCCACCTGTAACCCACTATTTTTTCCCTTGTTTAACGCGCCCATATGTTGTATTTACTACTGTCTGGTTTTCCAATCTCGACACTTTGCAAATTACACCAATGAAAATGCACGTAGTGTGTGTGACGGCACTATGGACTAGTGTGTAGAGTCTACGTGTAATGTGTCACAAAATGCCTGCTCTTGAGTGTGATGGTGTGGTGGGGAACGCTAAAGTAAAGCTTCTTTTTTTAACTGTCACAATAAAAAACAGAAGAATGCAGTTCATGGGTTAACTAAACATTCATGTACTGATTTATTGTTTTGTTCTCACCAGGGTAAAGTTAGTCTGGCCTGTATACATACAAATACATTGCAAAGAGTGCATCTGAAAATGACATGCCAACTATTAACGTTCATAAGATAACAGCAACGATTCGTAATATTGTGTATTCATTCATTTTAAATCAAACTGAACACTCATAAGCGGCAATTTTAATTCATTATAGAGATAATTAAAAATATATTAACGACAAGGCAAAGAGCCAGGGCAGAGTTCAGGCTTTCTGTATCGAATGGTCTCGGCGTACCAATGTGAAACACTACACTCATCCTTAATCTTTGGAATTGATGACATTGCCATTATGATCGGTAATTATTTTTATCTAAAATTTAGAATACATCTTTAGCGTGTATTTCAGTAAACCCTCCCCCCCCCCCCCCGAAACGAATCCTTGATTAAATCATTATATTAGTTAACGCAGTATCTACTTAGCTAAAGACTTTCGACATTAGCTCTCGATGAGAAGTCCTAATATTAATTCGTTTAATGCCACTTATTAGTTGATTTTCTGTGTATCACAGAAGATGAATAAACTCATTTTGAAATTGTGGGCATAGATATTGAAACTTTTGGTAATTCTTGCTATTGAGCGTGATCTATGTAGGAAACAGAATTTTTATGATATACTGTATGACTTCGCTACATGCAAGGCTCGTAAAGTAATTCTGCACGTAGTAAAGAATGAGACAAAATGCAAAGACGAATATATATTCTTATACAAACTCTTAATTTTCACTTATTATCCATATCCCTACCCATACTTGGCCCCCGCGAAATTCTTTTCGCATAGGGCCCACAATGGTTAAGTCCGACTCTGCTATTAAGTGACGGGTGAATACAAAGTAGATTACTCGTTCTTCGCCCCCCCCCCCCCCCCCCCATTCTTTTTTTTTTTATTTAGCCGCAAAAATTACTCTAGTCCGACTTGCAGGTGTCGAAATTTTGTTACTGATTTTGCTTTGATTTTGTTTATTTTAGGAGATATTTAAATATTAAAACATCACTTGCCCCAGCGCAGCCAATGAGATTTTGAGTTTAAAACCCCAACCAGGGGGTATTTTTATTCCCAAATTTTGATTTTAAACCCCCCTCCGAATTTTACGATAAAACACCCCCTCTTTAATATAAGACTATCTATACATCAGTCGCCAGATTCTATTAGCGTAGCTAAAAAATACCTCTTCAAAATTAAAAAAAAAAGCAAATTACGCACTCAAAATGCTATGAGCGTAGCTAAGTGGGGCTTTGTGTTAAAAAAACAACTTAAGCGGGGTTTGAAGCTAAGAAATATCTATTCAATTTTTTAAAAAAAGCAAATTACACACTCGAAATACTACGAGCGTAGCCAAAGAGGTTTTGCAATTAAACTTCCCTTCAGGGGGGTTTGAACCTTTAAAATACGTCCTCAAAATAAAAGAAAAAGCAAATAACGCACTCAAAATGCTATGAGCGTAGCCAAAGGGTTTTTGAGTTTAAACCCCCTTCAGCGGGGTTTGAAGCTAAAAAATATATTTTCACTATAAAAAAATGCAAATTACACACTCAAAATTCTATGAGCGAAGCAAAGCCAAGGAGGTGTTAAGTTTAAACCCACTCCTCCAGAGGTTTTATGTTTAAAACCCCCCAACAGATGATTTTGACGAGAAAACTTCCCTTTTCGATATAAATCTATAGCAAACTACAGTCACCAAGAGAGTAGCCAAGAGAGGTTACAAATTTCACCTAGTGGCTGGGCTCCATTAATAAAGTGCAGTGAATTGTCATCTGCGGAAATTGAAAAAGACTAACTGTGGCTCAACAAAGATGGCTAAGACGGATTTTAGGAGTCAGTTATAGAGATCGGGTCTCAATCAAGGAAATCCTATTCCAAACTGTGAGTCGACCCATAAGTAAAGTGGTGACAAAGCGGCGCATGAAGCTTGCGGGACATGTTCTCCGACAAAATGAATTATGCATAATAAGAGTTGCGATGACATGGAGGCCATTACGAGGAAAGCGCAAAAAGGGAAATCCCAGTATAACGTAGCGCCGCACTTTCATGGAGGACCTCAGAGCAGGTGGGAATAGGCTTCAGACATTGCTAGTGACAAATTTTTGTGGAAGCAGCTTGCCGCCGAACGGCGCCGGAGGATATAAGTAAGTAAGAATAGCAGATTAGGTTTTTGAAAAAAAAACTTTTTAATAGCAGGTTAATGCACTGTAGATACCTCAGAATATGCATTTTTTCAATACCGGAAATAGTGTTTGGTGGAGGAGCTCCGCCACGATCCCCGCTTGGGGAGCTCTCAGCGCTCCCCCAACCCCCTTGCTGGCAAGGGCGGAAAGTCTACAATTTTTCCACTAACTTCAGGAAGAATCTATTATAGGCATAATCTAGGATACAATAAACGACTTCCGAAAGAATGAAGGGTAGAATATAATAAAGATTAATTATGTACACACACACATATATATTTATTATATTAAATTATATATAATTATATTAAATTATATTATATTTGGCGAGAAAAAAATCCTTCCACCCCCCACCCCCCCGAAAAAAAATCCTGGCTACGCCCATGATCTGGATAATCCATTATCCAGACATACACCGTTCACAATTTATATTTTAGACTTTTAGAGAATAGTTTCTTCATGTCGTGTGCCACTTTCACATGAATTGCGCAGAAAATTATCCAGAGGAAAATTGGAATCGGAACATCAAAAGGTATTTGATGAGACTGAGTAGTCATCAGGATTGGAAAATGGGGAAACAAGGGCATCTGGCTACAAATACAATTGAAAAGGAAGTTGTTGCTATGATTGATGTAAAGAAGAAAAACAATGAAAGGATATATTGCACGGACTGTTTCTATAAAATCAGAATGTTTGACATTTGCGACCATATTAACAACGAGTCTTTATAGAATTTCCATAAGATGTTAGAAATATTGTGTGTTTAAAGCCCATTACTGAAAGTGTATATATCATGTTGGAAAGTTTATAAGTGTTTTAGAAAACCACGTAAAAGATATACTTATAAGAATTCAGAATTACTGCCTCAACGTGGTACTCGGGTGGAAACGATCAATAGAGGAAGTGGTTAGGCCAAATGAATAGCAAAACAAAACTCCTGTGGGGGTGTCTATTAAGGGAATGCGAGAGCTTCCCCATTGCACGTACAGTGCGGAGTTAAGAGCTTCCACGTCCCTGTCGATAATCCATGCGCCGTTCCTCAAGGGACCGTACACGTTACACTAATATTGGCCTGTCCTTCACGATTAGCTAGGTAAAACATAGGAAAATGGCGGGGGTTCCAGGTGTGCTCGGCCTTCTGCCATGTATTCTAGTCCATGCGCCAGGAGTGCCATATACATCGGAAATAGCAATGTTTTTCATAGACATTGACTTGGACCTCTTCCAGACAGAACGGTTTGTTCAAGCAGGCTTACACGCCTAGAGTTCGAAGAGCCTTCGGTTCAACTCTTTTGACAATCACACGGCAAGGTAGAAAACGTCTTATTTAGAAGGATATTTATATTCAAATGAGTGTGAAAAAAACACAAATAAACAAGAAAACAAAAATACTTTTCAAAAAACTTATATAAAGTGTAATTGTATCAATTACTTGGGATCATTCATGTAGCCTAATAAATTTGTAATAGACCAACCATCCAACATAATATGGGCCTGGATCTATCATAATCTATGTTTTCGATGTTTTTGTTCAATTGCAAATCTATGTATAAGCTGAAAATCAAAAGAGATAGCAAATTGCAACAACAATACAACTCTGACGCAGAAGTAATCACGATAGTCTATTGTGTAGTATCTATAATCTAGATCTAGATTAGATAAAATCATAAATGGATTCTATTATGATTATCTATTGGATATAGATTATCTAGACTAGATCTAGAACCAATAGATTTAAAGAGTCTTAACTAGACTATTTAGAATTTAACTTAGATCTATTAGTAATAATATACTATAGACATAGTCATAGATCTAGTTATTTAAGTTATATTCTATTTCTAGTAAATAAATAGAAAATAGAGTCTAAATCATCAATCAAGTACTAAAGATCGCAATCATTTACGAATCTTTATCATGATCTCCGAATGGCCAGGTACTGGTACAGTTAAGAAGTTGAGTGGTAGATTCTATATCTAAGATTAGATTAGCTCATGAATGTAGTGACAATTTAGGAATTTAGTCAATGTAAATTGATCTCATGATCTACAATGTACCTCATAAGTATAACGCTAAAATTTATAATTATAAAAAAGATATCAACACTCAATAGCCATGGCCATGGCATTCATACTATTTACTATTCAGTTTAATTAGTTTAATACAGTATTATGAATAATTTAGTATTTTTTACTTAGTATGAATAGCTTGTCTAGATTTTAAAAAAACAACATAAACTATAGTAAAGTGCGAAGTTCGATCGCATTAAGCCTGCTGGCAGCAATTTTCACATTTGGATTTTTATAGCACCGTTACGGTGTGGTCTGACCTATGAAAAAACTGATGGTATCTCTAAATTCCTTGTCCTTTTGTCTATAAAAACAAATCTGATTTAATGTATCACTAGGCTTAGTTAAAATTAAATATGAGTTCAAAGAGGTGTAGGGTGGGTTTCGCCAAGCGTACTTTTCCTCGATCAGATTTTTCACCAATTAGTAAGCTCGATCGGGTTGATGGAAGGCTCAATCAGATCAAAGAAAATATATCTAAAATATGTTTTAATCTTTAATATTTTAATCTTTCACTATGTAGTCATTTTCTTTTTACTCCAGCACAAGAACACCATCCATTGCCACCTTTCCCATGCTCCACAACTTCAAATAGTCTATTTTTAACTGATGAGTCATTCGACTTAAAAATAGCCTTAAGCCCATTACCCATTTCCTTCACTACCGGGTAGTAAAAAAAAATAATTCCACACCTCTTGAGTTTGACCGCATCATGAACTTAGTCTTTACAAGGAAAAGGAAATAGCATGTGTCGGAAGTGAAGAAAATTTTTTTTAAAAGGTGCATGCGCAGTAGCAATATAGTAGTAATTTGGTAAACGTTCAAATAAAAAAGTTTTTAGCAATAAAAAGTGAACCGATTGAACATCTCTATACAAATCGGGCTGTTCGAACTTCGCACTTTACTTTTACTCTAGATCTAGAATGTAGACTTAGATCTACTCTAAATAGACTAGATAGGTAATTGGCGGGTGAGGTCACCATTACTAGGTTGACGTCCTTACCCGACTAAGATAGATCTATTATATTACAATATATATAATAATAAAGTATAGATTTAGACTCTATAACCAGTCCAGTGTGTATGTAAGTATAGTATAGACAATGACTAATATAGTAGTAAGTCACTTGTTTATCTAGGATTTGTAAGCGAGGTGTCCTGGGTTAAATTCCTGGTGAAGTTTCGGATTTTTAATTTTGGAATCTTAGGGCACCTCTAAGTCTGCCCAGCTCTAATGAATCTAAAGGGTACCTGACATTAGTTGGGGAGAATTAAAGGCGGTTAGTTGTTGTGCTGGCCACATGACACCCTCATTACTGACATTAGCCATGGGTCAAAGAAACAAATGACCTTTACATCATCTGCCCCATAGATCGCTAGATCTGAAAGAGGAACTTTACTATGTTTATATAGATCATGTAGATATGTTATTGTTAGTATTATATATAATATATGATGAATGTTTCTATTTAATCATTGTTGTTCTAAAGATCTTTTAGATCTGTTAGATCCATATAGTGATATATATCTATGATAATCTATCATCTACATCTAGACTCTAGTGAGTCATTCTTTAGAAGTCTAGTGATTTTAATCTAATATTATATTATATCTAATCTACTTTTTCTACTTGTAGTAGCTACTTATAATAAACAAAAAAGTTGTAAAAATTTCAAAACGACTATATTATATTATATTGTCATTGTATATATACATATATATATATGTTTAAATTCTGGTAGGTGAAGGTTTTTACTTGGAACTCATGTTCTTAAGTTATTCATTCTGCTCTAAAAAAGGTGTTTCTTGTGTAATATAACAGTCATATAATGCTAATCAAAAATGTGTGTAATAAATCTTCAGTATCATAGATGTGTTAAAGGGAAACTCCTATGGTTTTTCAAATTTGAGTTATTGACATATTAAAATTCTGCGTAAAAAGTTTTAATAGTTAGTATTTTACAATTTTACATTTAAATGCTTAGAAACATTTATATTTAATAAATTAGTCAGTAAATTCTTGACATCTCCAAAAAAACGGGGTTCTTTGTGATTTTGTTTTTAGGTTAGGCATACGTCACTTCCCTCAGCAATACTGAAAGGGAAACTAGATTTGACTAATCCTATCACTTCATTCTTACAGTAGCTGTTAGGCTTAGTGATGGCCTAGTCAAGCGCTGTGGTACAGTTATATATAGATAGATAGATTTAAAAGCATTAGGACAACCAACTCGAGAAAAAAAGAACATTTTTATCTAAGCCCTTCCCTGTCCCAAGAAGTAAATAGATCGCAGGTCTAACTGATTTGAACAAACTGGTCAGTGTAAGGCTAGACTAGACTATGTGTATTGAGTCATGACAAGACAACCAAGCGATAGTGTTTGTTTTGTATTGAGTGCTCAGGCGAGAAGATACACACTGCCGTGGTTAGTCAAGCATGTAAATCTCCTTTAACAAGCATTTTATTCTTTGCTTACAAGATCTAAATCTAACTGCATAGACGAAGATATATTTGTTTTACCAGAATGTAAACGTAACTGTATGGTTTTCCGTTATACAATAAGTCAATAGATTAAATTAATAGGCATGTGTGACGTCACATAGAAACCTGGTGAAAGTCTAACCGTTTTGGATGCGCAGGAAAATTACGTCAGAAAAATATCAATTACTAAGTTATTAATGCAAATAAAAACAAAATAATAATATATTCATTATCTGTAAATCAAAACACATATTATATCAAAAATTGTCAAAACCATCGGAGTTTCCCTTTAAGCCTGCTTTTTTATGTTATATTTTTTTATTTGATCTGAAATGCTAAGTCAACTTCTTACTTGTTAGCAATTTGTATTTAACATGTTAAATTTATGAAACCTTTTTATTTTATTTTACTTCTAAACAAAATTATAGGTAATGAGCTTTTGGACAAAACCATGACACCCATACTGAAAGGCAGTATAAATCATATAATAGACCCGAGTAATTTTTGGATTCAAATTGGTACAGGTAAGTTATTTCTCTCTTATAATGGCAATGTCTTCGATTCAGAAGATTAAGGATGAGTCCAGTGTTTCACATGACTAAGCAAAACCAGTTGCGACCTGCATATTTTCCCACATTTTTAACTCTTATAATGAGATTATTTCAACATAGTGATATAACATTTAATGGTTTGTGACTATTTTTTGCTTTCTACAAAGCTTATATCAACTCACTATGTGTGCCTGTCTGTCTGGTAAAAAGTATGTGTACATGTTATTTCCCCCACAATTGAAATTTTGCTCAATTATTTCTTGTACCTGACAAAACAGGAATCAATAAAAAAAACAAAAAACAATTAGTTAATTAACTATTAGTAATTAATTATTTTGTTAATATCAAACAAGGGAAAGAAATTATACTTGACAGATGTGGTGGTATAATTTAAATTAGTCCCCTTTTTACTTTGTGTAGAGAATTAGGTGATTGTTAAAAGTTTCGAACTAATAAATAACTAAAAACAATCATAAGCACTTTGCTGGCACAGTGGTTAGTGTATTAGCTTGAGGTGGCTTGAACACTCAAATTTGAATTCAAGTCCTATAACTTTTTTTTAAAAAAATACGTTTAAATTGCGATCACTGTAATTTGTATCCAAATACCCCTTCTTTCTCCTGATAGCCTCTAGAGATCTATTTACAAATTTAATTATTTGAATGATCCAAACTATTTGATATAATTACGTTTGTAATTATTCTTGTTTTTGTTTTAACTTGTGTTGTTTTTTTATAGCTAAAAGTTTTGATGAGTTCTCAAGGTATTCAGAGAAGCTCAATCAGATGTACAACAAAAGTGGGGATAGTTATCAAATTAGTGAGCATTTTCTTAAAGAAGGTGATAAAGTTATTGTAGCTTCTTCTGAGAACCATTGGAACAGAGCACAGATAGCCAGAATGTATGTTATCATCCTATCTTGAATCTTCTCTCTTTGGATAAAATTAAAATTTTGTTAGTTGTAGCCACTATTTAAAACAAAAGTTTAAATTTTAGTTGTGCCTACACACAAGAAAAAGAAAGTACAATTAAAATTATTTTGAAGTATTTAATTGTAAAATTTTAATATACAATTTCACAATATCTATTTAACTATTATTTTTTAGAAATGAAGACACCCTTGATGTCTTCTATGTAGATCTTGGGTTCACGGAAATTGTAAGTGTATCACAAGTTAGATCAATCTTACCAGTGCTGTATAATTACATGTCACCACAAGTTAGAAGAATGGGATTAGCTGGCATAAGACCTGTAAGTCACTAATGATTAGATTCAGTATACTTATGTTTGATTTTTTAAAATTTATTAGATTTTGTATGTGAAAATTATGTTTATTTACTTAAAATTATGTTTACCTTTTTAATAGTAAATGAAAGATTGAATCTATATGTATATTATCACAATACTTATTATCATAAAAGATATGTATATCCACTAACTTTATTTTACAATATAATACATATCATTGGCCTCCTTCAGTCGTAGGACGACTATGGTTCATCTCAGAGCACACTTCCTCATGTGGCTGTGGAGCCCTATTTTGGAGAGACACTCCCGTCCACAGATAGCGCAGGTTAAGGTGGCTTTTGCTTATGTGGTAGAGGATGGAGGGTGGTGCTGTGGGTGGTCCCATAACATTTGTTTTCTTCGTGCTAATAGTCAAGTCATATTCTTTACAGGCCTGAGAGAAGCGGGACATTAGTGACTGAAGTTCCTCTTGTGTGTGTGCCACTACCGCTGCGTCATCCGCGAATAGCATATCTCTTACTAGGGTGGCTCTGATTTTAGTTTTGCTTCTGGCAATATTTAGGAGTTTGCCATCAAATCTGGAATGGAGATAGATGCCTTCAGTGGATTAGTCAAACACGTTGTGGATTAGCAGTGAAAATAGTATTCCAAAGAGAGTTGGGGCCAGGATACATCCTTGTTTAACTCCGCTGTTTATACTGAAACTTTCAGAGCTGGCACCGTTGAATTGCACTGTACCCATCATATTTTGGTGGAAAGATATGATTACATTTAGTAGCTTGGGTGGACAGCCTATTAACTGTAAAATTTTAAAGATAATACATATAGAGAAAGAGAAAGGGTATAATTTAAATTATTTTTGTTATTATTTGAGCTGATATATTATTTTTACTAATAACTATTAAGCTATAATATAAACTATAGTTTGTCCATCATGTCTTGGTGGTTTTTATGCTTCCTCGTGAACCCAGATGTAAAACTTCATAGCTTCCAGCTGGAATAAATAATAGGTGCTATATATAGTTTTAGGACTTAAATTTAAAAATGAATCAATGGGTAAAACCTTTTCCTTTTTTTTCTTAGCTGTCACCTTCGTGGACCAGCAGAGCCTCTGAATTTTTCACTGATTTGGTTGTGGACCAGATTCTTTTGGTGGCTTCTGTTGATACTGATCTGGTTTTGTTATTTATTTGGTAATTAAATTTGCTATACAAGTTTGACTAAATTGCATTTTATAAGAATTCTCATCCTTAATCAATGTGTGTTACATTTGTTGATGGGTTAGCTCAGATATAAATTTTCCTGTAAAATACTTCATCAACCTAGTTAAGGGACTAGACCTCAAATATTTTAAAAGAAATCCTGTTACAACAAGTATTCCTAAGGTCTCCAATGACCCTAGAATGTAGCTACTGCTTAATTCTACATTGTCATACCCCCCCTCCCCCCATCTCTATGAATCTATGTAGTTTTTGCCCCTTTAAATGACATATTTTAAATTCCATGAACATTGAATTGGTAGTTACAGGTCAGTATCATCCACAATTTTGTATAGAATGTTTGTTTGTAGCAGTAGAGCAAAGAAACCTTAAGTGTCTATTCTTTCATCAATTTACATCATAATACTACCAGTCTTTCTAAATAGTTCATGAAATTCTCTCTGAAAGGCTGTTTTTCTTTTAGTTGTATTCTTATTTTTAGAATAAAGTAATTACACTTTTTCTCAATTCTATGTGTATTCTCTCTAACATTATCCCAATGATTGTTGACTACATTATATATATGTATATATATGTTTAGAAATATATTCTCAACATTTTAGATTTCAGAATAGACTGAAATTTACTTCTTTAATGTATCTTTCGTCTTTTATTTAAAACCAATTAATGTGCGTTAATAATAAGTAAAAATCAAAATGGGATTTTCAGGATTGCAATCTTCATCTTATTTTAATTGTTAGGATTCCTTAATTCAATACAAATTTATTAGCATCTAACATATGAACAATGTCACAGTAAATGATTGGTTCATATTGTATTTAGAAATGGAGACAACTATTGTAAGATGAGTTACTTTATACCTTCCAAAAGATGTGTAATCTTTCTATCTTTTTAAAAGACCATCATGGCCTTATGAAGAGTTCTTCATTTTTTGCCTTAGAGTTGAAATGCAAAGCACATTTTTGTGCAGTAAAAATGCATTTTAAATGAAATCCAAAGGAAATTGTTCAATTACATTCAAATTTTTAACAAAAAATAAAAAATTCAGGCTCAACACAAAATAATTAAAAATGTATCAAAACAAATGTATGTAGCCCTATATTTTTTGCTGTTATTTCAAAATTTGGACTCATGCAGGAGTTAAGTTGTTTCTGTAATATTTAAAGTAGGTATTTTTATTATCTGAAATTTTTTTTAACTTCTTTTTTTTTAATTTCAACTTTTTTGAAATGTTAATTTTATTTACTTTAATTTATGTATTTTAATTAAACAAAAAGGCTGTATCATAAATTCAGTGCCTGCCTTATATTACAAAAAACAATTCACTAATTAAGTGCTGTTTAATATTTCATAGATACCATATGTATAATTTAGATGATACATTGTGGTCCATGTGGTTTAAATTCTACTCTTTTTCTTCTTAGCTCTGATGATGGATCATGGATGTCTGTCACAGAAGAAATGATTGTTAATGAGATGGCTGTTGTAAGAATAAATATTTTTTGTCTTCAATATTTATTTAAGCATATGTGGAAGCCTTTGTATTTTATGTCATTAGTTTAACTATTTTTCCACCCAGTGTTCAGGACATTCATTTGATTCCAGTTTAAGCAGAGAATTTGTTCAGTGTGAGTATCAAACACTGTTTTGTTTTCATCTCAAAGAAATTCATTTAAGCTTTAGTCTAATTTTTGTTTGTTAGTCTGAAATTTAAAAAAAAAAAGAATTTTCAAATGTTATCTTTAATTGACAGATTGGCATAAAGAAGCTGATCTTTTTTGTAAGTATTTTTTTTTTTTCAAACTAGATTTTTATATATAATAGAAATATACTTACTCTCTAAAAGCTAAATTACTATTTTGATAAAAGTTGAATTCTTGATTGAAGTCTTTTTTACCCTTCATACTAGTCGGTATGTCGGTGAATATTCATTCTAGATAGTATCTTCATACTTTTTACTAATCACTATTCTTGCCTTTAATTTTTACATCTATTTTACTTTCAAGAATAGTTTTATGAATTAGTTATGAAATTTCTTTATTTTCAATAGTAGATAGCTTAGTATTATGTTAAACCTTGACAAAATTAGGAAATAAATTGTACTTATCCAATTAAAGCTTCAGAAGAATTGGAAATGATGTCAACTTTTATTCAACCTGAGTCTACCCAAGTGAACACTGTTGAAATCACTAATACCTTGACACCTACTAACCTAAAAGATGTTTTTGAATTGGGTAAGCTTCTTACATTTTTTTTTTTTCGCTTTAGCTTGACATTTGTTTTGAGATTATCAGAGATCAAGGCAATGTAATCACTGTAATTAATTATTTTCTCTGCATTTACCATGTTTGTTATATTTCAAATGTCTAAAAGCTCACAACGGATTGGAAAAATCACCTAAAGCTGAGGCTGTACAGGAGAATGATTCCAAACAAATAAGCAACGCCAAGGCTGAAATTTCGTTGACAAACTTGACGGCAGAGTTTTTTGAATGGGGTAAGAAGGTCTTAGTTTTCTTATTAATTTTATCAATGTTTAAAAAAAAAAGCAGAGGGTGAAGGACATTTTAGTTTCCATTTCTAAATGCTGGGTCTGATATCTCTGTTATCTCAAGGTTGATATCTTATAAAGTGGGACATCATTTGATTTGAATTTTAAAGCTTTTTGAGCATCTTCAAATAGTGACTAGACCAGTCCTGTTGTAAAGCAACAGATGACTTTGTTGCAGAGCTAAAGGTATTAGGTTTGAGTTCTAGGGCGATTTAGTTTTTTAAAAAAGCAACTAAAGATTTAAGGTCCATCTTAGAGTTATTCATCTCATACTGTAGTGGACATCTCATGAGAAAAGTAAAACAATGCTGGCTTAATGCTTATAATTGTGCCACATCCTCAAACCTTGACTTATTGGTTGTACCATACCTCTGATGTCCTGATAATTTGCAGTTCTATATGTCATTACATGAACTCTGATTGGTAAAGTTTTATTGCTATTTTATTTTGCTTAGGCATATTATTTTTGTAGAAAACATTTTAGTGCTATGTGACAACATCTGTTTGACAGGACGAACAGATCTCTATGTTGGGGATGTTGATGTGTTTGATGATGTGCATTATGCCATTAGACAGCAAATTTTCAGCACAGATCCACAAGAAAGTTTTGTCACAGAAGAGGATGTCCTCCAGTACAGTGAGTGCTAGATGTGAACAATACTTTGCTCATATCTATATTGGATACTAGTAGAATTTTATAGCTTTTTACAAAAAAAACTTGTTCGTCTAGAAACCTGGATTCCTGACTGTACAGACTAAACAACCATATTGATTGTATCATTGTCATTAAATGTTATCTTATAATATAAATGACATATGTTCCTTAAAAACAGAAGATAATTTCTTCCTAAGCATCTTGTTATCTCATCTCTGCCTGTGGTCCCTTCTAGGGCATAGGCCACCATCCAGCTTTCTCTAGGCGTCTCCCTTCTGGGCAAGTCTCTCCAACTGTCCCCACGTCTTGCCCGTTAGCTTGGCATCAGCTTCCGAATCATGGTGTCATGTATTCCTGGGCTGTCCCCTCTTCCTCTTTCCTTGGGGGTTCCAGGTTAGGGCTTGCCTTTTTTGTTGGATGCTGGATATCTACTTCAATGGGCTGCTGCTTTGTTCTTTGCCACAGTTCCTCATTCTAGATCTTGTCTGGCCAGCAGATCATAAGAATACCTGGATTTTTTCATGGTGGTGATGGTGATTATATGTGCTCTAAGTTTATTAACATAGCTCAGTGTTCCTACATATATTAAACAGATGACTACATACACCACAGTGGCTTTTATTTGTACAGCCTCATGCTTTACTCTTTGAGAGGTTCTGAATTAGATCATTTTTTATAATGTTCCTTTATTGTATTTTTACTTTTATTTGGCTAAAACTAATGATGCTAAAAAGAGGAGACCAAATTTATGTTGAACCCAAATTTTAAAATATATACATGTCTAAACAGTGAAGTTGGCTTTCACTTTCAACTCACAAATCTTTGTGCAGCTTAGTCAACATCTTTTTTGGGACATTTGTAGTTGGATCTCAAGATCTTAAACATTTAACTATACAGTGAAAATTTCATAATTATGACAAAATGTATTCTTGCTGTTACTTTACTGTTAGTACAAATTTGAGACCCATTTACTTTCAAGTTTCAAGAATAAGAAAAATTGAACCTGGAATATTTGAAAAATGTTTAAAACATTCATCTCTGGCAGTCTTAGTGCATTTTTGTTTTCTCAAACAATATTGAAGCAATTAACATTTTAAAAGCCTATTTAAAAATAAAGATATTAGGTAGAATGCTTTAAAACTCATTTATTAAAAATGTATCAATGCAAAAAGGGGCAATGGCTGATAGAACATTCTAGTGTCTGCTTTTAGCTGCTGGGATGGAGATTTTTGTTCTCTCAGGCATTGTTTGAATTAGGCTATGAATTCTCCAGTGTCACATTTTACAGGATTGTTTTGTTTTCAACAGAAAGACCTAAACCAGAAGTACAGAAACAACTGGAGAAACCAAAGGACATAGTAGAGTAATTTCTGTTTTTATCATTAACGTTTGCAATTTAATAGGAAATAATTATGGTGGTTTTTGTTTGTTTTAAATAGTAATTATTGATTTCAATTAAAGGGCTTTGGTTTTGTTGTTGTTTTTTTTTATAGTTTATTTTGTAACCATCATCTATAACTTGGACAGTTAAAATTAGATGTTCTAAGTTTGTTTTCTGCTAGTAAGGTGTAACTTTAAGGAGGAACAAAAGGAAAATATATTTTTTTCAAGTATACTTAGGCGAAGCACTTTAAATGTTTCATTTTCAGGGTTGAAGACAACAAAAGTACACATTTAAATGAAGAAAGAGCTTATGAACTAGAAAAGGAAATCTTAGATGTAAGTGGGTTTGTAATTATCATTAATATATGTGACAAATATCTACTAGATACTATATATATATACAGTTGAGGAGTGTAATGTGGCAATCTCATCTCTCTCAAACAATCATGTTTACTCTCACTAGCATTTGTTAGGTGTCAATTGGATAATGATGCTCTCTGCAATATCCTCAGTAAAAATCAGTCATTGCAGGGACTAAATCTTCTACAACCAGCATTCAAGCCTCTTCTCAACTTATAATTTCTTTTGAACTCTGTGGGTGGTGGGCTGACAGCTTAAAGTGTTTTTCCATTGTCTACTCATTTGAAGCTCTTCTTACACTTCACTCCTAATAAACTTCCCATTGCCCCCCCCCCCCTCCCTTATTCTGGTCAATACATTACCCTCATGAACTTCTACACTCATTGCATTCCCTTTCACTCATCCCTATTCTGTCACTAATAATGTGATCTCTGGTTACATGACTAGGTTCTATACTTGCATTAATACATCAGTCAATGGTAATGAATTATACAAAATGTAATTGCTCCTCTAAATACATGAAGAGCTCTAACATAAAACCTATTAAGTGTTGTTATATAAATTCAAATTACAAATTTGTATTACCTTGCACAAAAATAAGAATTCAATTTTTTTATTTGTGATACACAAGATTCTTCAAATCAAGGATGAGGAAAGATACATCTGTGAGTTAGTCCACTCTATTGTTGAACCAGGTAAAAATGTAGAAATTGTTTCTGCTACATTTTAGAATTGAAATGTTTACATTTAATTATAGCAATCCAGTTTCATTATGTTAGTTTTATGGGGATTTAATTTGTCCTTAAAATGTATTTTATCAGAAATCTTTATTTATGCAGTATTTAAAATTATGTTATAACTTTCTTTTTTTCTTTTTCTAAACAATTATTCTATTATGTAGATACAGATGTTCCCAGTGACTACTTGCAAGTTGTTATTACATCAGTAATAGAATCTCTGATACAGAATGTTGAAACCCAACTGGCCTTTGCTGTATTAGATACCTATGTTGGTTAGTTAAGTATCAAATTGTAAATTTATGTTTCAATTTGGTGTATGTCTACATACATACAGACACTCTATACCTCGCCTATTTCTATAGACTTTAGATTACTTGTTCTATTTTTTTGTTTTTAGTTGCATGTTGGTTTTTGGGGGGTAAATAATTGTTATTAAGATCATTTTGAATACAGAAGTTTAAAATGAGTAAATATAATTATTAGTTTCAGAACTTTTCCCAAAAGTTTTAATCCAAGTTTTGAAAACTTTAAAAGAGCGCTATGTTAAGGTGAGAAACTGGTATATTAGATTGGGAATCTTTGTAACATAAATAAAAATTCTATTGCTCAATAAACATTCTTTTTATTTTGGCTTCAAAGACATTTTTTTTTTTGTTTCAGTTGCCTCAGTCTGTGCGCCTTAAGGGTCATCATCAAGAATTTGTTCAAGCTTTGTCTGAGGTGTTTAATCATTCAATCAGTTGGTGTCCCAGGTATATGGTAATTTTTTTTTATATAAAATATTGTAAAAATATAAAAGTTTTATTACATAAATAATTAAATGCAGATATGATTTTTTTTTAAACAGAAAAGTACATTTTTAATATTTTTAAAGCTTAATAAAATTAACCATGAAAATGCAAGTAGAAAAATAATTTTATGTTAAATTGTGGCATCCTACTTAAGTCATTTTTAAATGGTTATATAGTGATCTAATTGGTATTTGAAAATGTCAGACATAAAATATTTGTAACTATATATTTTGTCTTTGCTAAGTATGTTGAAGCCAGTGCAAGATTATGTTGTGAAGGTCTTGAAGCTTTGGACAGTGTTTAATACACAGGTAATTTGATATTCTTTCATTCTCATCAAATTTTTTCTACTTTCTACTTTCACCTTTAAGAAGAAAAAAAGGTGGAGTTAACTTCTTCCTGATTAGAAAATTTTTCCTAATTTCAAATATGCATTCATAAACCAAAACTGATCAATTGTTTATGAAATGCTTTTAGATTTATTGTATATTTAACATTTGGTGAAATTAAACATTTGTATTCAACAATATTTGAAAAGTTCTGATTATGAAAAGAAAATTTAAATAGCCCTTAATTAACCCATTGTCCAAGTGATCGGTGATAAAATATGTGGGTCAAAAGTGGGTTTGCAGAGCACCTTGAAATACATTCTTTTCCTTAATCTTTGAATTTAAAGATAATGTCTTATTATGGCTTTGCTTTATTACAGACCAGTTAAACAGCACTGATTCTAATTTAGATTTTTTTTTAAGTTTATAATGTAACTGTTATGTGCTTCCCATAGTTCTCAAGTCCAACTTTATGGCTGTCAGGACTGAGTATTGTGCTAAGCATTTTTCTAGACAAGCTTATTATAACCAGATTTCACATTATGTGATTTAATTTTATATGTAAAAAAAAACAACTCTAGAGGCAACAAGACACAGAGTCCAGTTTGAATGTGGAACTGATGTACCTTGAATGTGTCCACACTTTCTTAATGAACTCTTCTGCTGTGTTAAGTCAGTACTACCCGGACATTTTCAACAGTCTCATACTTGAGATGAAAGAGAAGATGCTGCATGATTTCACTCCAAGGTAATACATTTGTGTTTCACTTGGGTCATGGTGTGTAGTTTACTTAAGATACTCTAAACAGAATGTCCCTCTATAACCATATCCGCAAAGCAGACGCAGTATATTTATTTATACTTATACAATATATTAAGGTTTTTTTTTAGCCCCTGTGGCAAAGGTCTTTGGCTTACATCTAGACTCACTCTATTTTATAAATCTCACCTTCATTATTTCCCCTTTTCCTACATTCAAGTCCACCACAACCCCCAACCCCTTTCCTTCATGGTCAACTTGATCATTTAAACAAACCAAATACAAGCCCTAAAATGAGTGCTGCTCACCAGTGCCATGCATCTGGCAATCATGTATTATCTTCTACCTGCCAGGTCATGACTGTCCCTCTCCTCTAAACACATTTCACTCCATGCACAAACTCTTTCCTCCACCCCACCCCCTCTGTCAAGGCCATAATTTGTTTCTAGCACTTCTCTTGACAACTTAAGGTACCACTTAAGTCAATATGTTCTGGTGGTGGAGAATCTTTAATTGTTAGAGTGTCCCAATGTTTCGCCCCCTCCTCTTGTCTATCTATTCTCCCACCCTTTTTATGTCTTTATAAACATGTGTAGTTATAATTTTCACAAATCATTTCCTCATTTGTCCAACGCTCTCTGAGACGGGCACAATCTTCTCCATACTTTTATCATATTTCTTATTGGAAACCTGGTGCCTCACTTAGGTTGTCTGCCTATGAATGCAACTACAGTCACTACTTTTGATGCTTCTTCACCCACTATTACTAGTGATACTACACTAAGATTACTATTGATACTGATACTGCCTAAAGTAGATTACTACTACTTGTGGTAGCCCACTGTGCCCATGGTAGCAAACTATCATCACTACTGTGCCCATAATGGACACTAGTCACACTTGGACTGATATGTCTGCCACGACTACCTCCAACATGAGCACTGTATCCACGGCTATGGTTATAACTAAGTCTCACATTTTGAACCCTTTTTATCCAGAAATTATCCCCCCCCCCCTTTTAAACTTGCAAATAAATATTGTTTTAAATTTTTACTTCCATTGTATTGTTGTCTATTGTTTGTTCATTGTTTCTCGTATATCTGCTGTGACCTAGAACATTGTGCACTTAGACACTCATGCATGCTGGACACAGCCCCCAACCCATCACTTTATGCTACATGCACCTAGGTACTGTACTGCACAAATGTACAGTAAACAAATACAGTAATCTATAACAATAAAGTAACAAATCTCTAGCTCTCTCTCTCTCTCACCACTGAACTAAGCCAATTAGAGGCTGCAAGCAAGAAACAAATCATATTTTTTTACATTGTGAGTTGTGGTGTAGCTTCTCATGTTAAAATTATTATTAGTAATACATTTTTAGATATTTTTATACATTTTGGGATTTTTTTCGTGTAAAAGGTTGCAAAGTTTACATGGATTGAATTTCATAGAAATCCTAAAAAAAAAAAAAAAAAAAAAAAAGCTAAGCTCTGCCAATTATTTCTCCCACTAATATCATATAAAAATTGTGAAATCGTGAAGCAGCAAAAGCTGAAACTCAAAGAGCCGAGGGTTAACCAGCCACCCGTTTTAATTGACATTGATTTAAGTAGCTTTTATCCTGTAACCTTCAGTTGCCTGTATATATGTATCTTAATGAAAAATGTGTATAGTGACTTTTAAACATCAAGACCTTCTAGTGTTATTCTGGTTATTTTATTTTCCTTAACCCACAATATTTTTTAAAAAGTGAAAATGTCTTGAATGTTATTTCTTCTATCTTTAAATGTAAATGCTTCTATCAGTTATGTGGATTGAAAATGGGTATAAAATAATGATTCTAGATTGCAAAGGTTACAGTTTGAAAATATGTAGCAGTGTTTTCTTTTATTATTTAGTTCATTTTCTCTTCTTCTAGAAATGTAAGGAGCTTTTTGTTAAGCATGATTTTAACAGTCAATAAGCACAGAGCTCCACAGAAAGAGGTTGCTATACAGACCGGTAAATTATATTTTGTTTTTAATAATCTTCTGTAATTAAATTACTTGTTGCTTTCAAAAAAAAGATTAGAATGATCCTCATTGCTAAAGTAGTAATTGGTAAAATTATTATGTCTTTCATTTTTTTACCCTTTTCAAAAAAATTAATTAAATTATGTATTGAAGAATGTCATTTAGTTATAATTCATAGAGCATCTCAACTATGTCAAACTTATACAAAAACTAAAAGTGTTGCTTTTCAAGGAGCTCAACATATAATAGAGCTGTTGTATTTTTGGTCAAATATTAACTTATACCATACTAAAAAAACATGTTCTCTGTTACAGTTGTATACAGTTGTTTCTCATTGCAAAAGTGTCTAAAAATTGATTTCATTTTCATGTATATTTCAGATGAAACTGTTGGAACACAAGATTTTCCACAAGCAGAGAAGTTCACTTCAGAAGTTCCAGCCAGTTATTCTTGTGATGGTCTCAACTCTTTGTATGATGACAAATGCAATAACTTGTCTAACTCCTTTTTGAACAATGACAAGAATGTAGTCTTAGACTGTGCTCCTCTTGTCGGCAATCATTCCCCTCTTAAGGATTTAGTAGAATTTGTTAACATTTCTGAAGATGATACTTTACAATCACTTCAGTCAGTCTGTTCAGACATTTCTTCAGCCAGAGAGAATGAGCTGGGTCTGAAAAAATCAGACTCTTGGGAAGATTGCACAGACTCAGATTCATTAGTAGGTGGCAGTGTTCCTAGGGAGTGTGTGCCAAAGTCACAGAAAATAACAAAGTACACGCCAGCAGAGCTGAAAGCTTTGAAGCCAACTGCAAAAGAACAAACAAAATTTGATTCAAAAAGAGTGGGTCTGGCCTCCAATAATAGTTACCAAAATAAATTAAATGCAGTTAAAAAAGATCAAATAATTTTTTCTTTGGATGAAGTAGGAATAGCTGTCAATGACACTTACCAAAACATGTGCACAAAAGAACGAAATCCAACTAGAACTGGACAATTTCTGTCTGACTCTGATGAAGTTGGACTATCTACCAGAAAAAGTTATGATTGGCGCCAAAAAGAACTGAATAGAACAGAAAAAGCTCTTTCTAACTCAAACGATGTTGGACTAACTAACCAATTCCAAAATGAATCCAACAGAAATGGAAAAATAGTATCTAACACAGATGAAGTTGGACTAGCTAGCAGAAAAAGTTATGACTTGCAAAAAAATGAACTGAATAGAACAGAAAAAATTCTTTCTAACTCAAATGAAATTGGACAAAGTACCCACAAGAATTATGACCAATTTCAAAATGAATCAAATAGAACAACTAACACTGATGAAGTTGGACTAGCTACCAGAAAAAGTTATGACTGGCGGCAAAATGAATTGAATAGAAAAGAAAAAGTTCTTTCTGATTCTGATGAATTTGGACTAACTACAAGAAAAAGTTATGACTGGCAGCAAAATGAATTAACTAAAACAGAAAAAGTTAACTCAGACGAAGTAAAACAAACTACCAACAAGAATTTTGACTTCTGCCAAAATGAATTAAATAGAAAAGGAAAAATAGTTTCTAACACAGATGAAATTGGACAAACCACTAGAAAAAGTTATGACTGGAGGCTTAATGAATTACACAGAACAGAAAAAGTTCATTCAGACTCTGATGAAACAGGACAAACTACTAACAAAAATTATGACAACCGCTTAAAGGAATCTTATAAAACTAGAGGGGAAAATTTTCGTTCTAACTCAGATAAAATGGGACTGGCTTCTGTTAGGCGTTTTCAGAATAGTTTAAATGTGAAGTACATGAAAGAATCTCACCAGGATCTTGACAATGATGACAAGTTTTTAGAACAACCTGACAAAAGTGAAACCATTGTTCCCACAATAGGTGTTAAAAAAAACCTTTCTAAACTTAACTTGTGTGATATAGCAGAAGATTTTCTAAAGAGTGAGCCTGATGTTGAAGCCATGAATGCTTCTTCATCTGAATCACTATCTGAGAAACACGTGTCACAAGGTAGAATTGGAGGTGCTGGAAAGAAAAAGAAGCCCAAATTTCAACCTCTTCGTGGCTATCTAGAAGATCAGAGTCGGGATCAAAACATTGAAGAGCATTTAGAGGATAAGAGTCATGAGAAGAATATAGGAGATATAGATGATGTGCTAAGCCCAGAATCAGTGAGACTCTATGAAGAGCTTGAAAATGAGAAAAGGTTGAGAGAAGAAGGCAATGTCATCCATCCATCCAAACTTGGGGCTGTTGCAGCTAGCTGTGGCAAAAGGAGGAGTTTGTTCCCTCAGGTAGCCCAAGCACCAGCCAAATCTCATAATCTGTGGTACCCCAAAGTGTGGCGGTGCTCACGGTGCCATAGTGGAGATCATAATGTTTATGATTGTCCTGAAAAAGACAGCTTTGACAATAAATTCATGCTGATCTAATTTTTTTTTTTCTATTGAAATTCCGTATTCCACCATCAGTATTATTATAGTCCGAAGTCATTTGCTCTTGTTTATAACTTGTTCTTACTTCCATTATGTATTTCAAGCCTCATATCATTTGTTTCAATACATGATTGCATGTAGAGCTTGTCATAGTAATGTGCTTGCTAAATGTTGTCTGTGATATGCATGACATCAACATTTAAGTCTTGTGGCATTCACTAAGTCATTGCTCTAGAGTTATCCTGGGTGCTACTTAGAACTTTAGTTCCTCTAGGAAACAAACTTTTTTTTTGTCTGAAGAAATAATCTTTTTTTATGTCTATTTTGGAATGGTGGGACTTGTAGTGTTTGTCTTGTAGACATAGTCAGCTTTAGGGCAGAGAATAGCTGTGTTTGTTCATGTTTTTGTCAAAAACGTACATACGTACAAGTCTACTTACCTTGAACACCTTAAAATCTATATACTTACTAGATTGCAGCTTAGGGTTTTCCACAAAGCTTTTATTTACAATCAATAGGATGTAATAATCTGGTTGCCAAATTATGAGAACCTGAAATCTTATCATGTAAAATACAGACATTAATTCTAAAAAAAAAAGATTCAAATTTATATTGAAATTGTGCAATGTCCTTGGTTTTTACTCTTAAAAATATTCATGCCTTCATGTTTTCTGAGAAATTCATTAGATTCAGGTTCATTTATGTTAACATATGTTTTATGGATAATTATCATTGTTAATTTTAAATCTTTTGTCATGAAAAAGTTTCTAAATTTTGTGATTTAAATTATCATGTTGTTTTTTAATTTTTAGTTGTGAATGTTTACTTATTGATCTATCCTACAGCTTTTTATTCTGTTTTTTTTTTTGTTGTTCTGAAAATATTTATATTGAAATATATGTTGAAAAATTGTTTGACCAGTCAAGGTGAAATAGTTGTATTTTGAAGCTATTGTAAAACATAACATACATCCTTCAAGGTATAGTGGAGGGAACTGGCTGGACAACGGACAACGTGAAAGAATGGATGGGCCCCTCTCTTGATATTCTGCCAAGAAGAGCTGCTGACCAGAAAGAGTGGAGGGATTTGGTAAAGATGAAAGTCAAGGGACAGAGGAAAACAATGTAGGCTAGGGAAGTGTTTTTCCAATCTTTTTACATCCAGCTTCACTGGATTGGCTCAATTTGTTTCAAAGTTGGCACTAAGTCAGTCACCCAACAATTTTTTGTTTTTCACTCGTAAAAAAACACCACAGTAATAGTGATTTCTAAGGAAATGATCAAGAACCAGACTTGATTTTCATACTATTTATTTCTCAACTTGACTGCGTCACCGGCATTTTATATTGCCTTTTTGTATATAGAAGACCAGAATTTACTGACACATATTGCGCAACAAGAAAAGAGAAATGATACAGTTAAGAAGCAGAAAGACTGCATTTACACATTTCAATGAACATTTTCAATATTTTGGTTTGTTAAAATATGAAATAAATATTTAATTCATTCTAAACAGATGAAACCAATTCATAACACCCCCTCCCCTCCCCCAAAAAAATGTCCTATTTATTGACACCATAAAGCTATTCAAAGTAACAAGTTTGACTTAAAACATTTTGATTTTGTAAAGTAAACCTACCATATGATATTATAGTGTGTTAACTATAAACCTTGGGCCTACATCAGAATCTCTGAGAACTACAAGAAATTATTCTTGAAGACAAGATAATTTTTCTTTCTTATGTGTGTTTCTTGTTTTTATTTTTTTTTATATTATTATATTGCTTATCAATAGGACAAATGTATAGAAAAAAATGTGTACATACAGTTCTAAATGTGTTAAGTCTCAAAGTGGCCATTTATGTTTGGTTTTTTAAATAATGAATTTTATTGTTGCCTTTGATGTTTGAAATTTGTTCTTTGCATTTGTTCACTTGTCATACTTGAGTTGGACAGGAAAGATTACAATGTGTTGATACAAATCGTAATATTTGAACACTTTGTAGAAAAGAACAAGATTTGAACTGTGCTCTAGTTCATTTTGAAGTCCCTTTTTTTTTTAAAACCATTACAAGAATGACATTTCTTTCAATTAAATTGTAATAATTTGACATTTCTTAAATCTCAATTGTATTATTTTGGCATATTATACTTCTAGGACCACTTTGCTGAGATTAGACAATAATAACCTCTATTTATTAGGGTTGAGATAAATTTTCATTTCTTTCATAAAGAATCCCCCCCCCCCCAAAAAAACAAAAGCTTTATGTTTTGAAATGTTTTTAAAAGTTATACACATAGTTGACAGAAGTATTTCTATTTTTTTAAAGTTATTTTTTAGTCATTTATTTTGTGTCAAATAATTGAAGCAGGTTGTGTTATTTGGTATCACTTTTGCTGAATACTAAATTGTTATTTCAAATAGAACATTGTGATTATGTCATACAGCATATTAAAAAGGAGACAGTTACTGGAAAACTATTTCTGTCACTTCCATTTCTGATCAAATGAGTGCTAAAAATATAAATGTATACAGATAGAAGGAAGCTAAGAACAGAATAGTTTCAAGAATTAGTTAAAAAACCATATAAAAGTCAATAATATAATATCACAGCCATCAGAGAAGTGAAATTTGTTATTTTGATATGGAAGCCAAAGTTTTGCTCAAAAGATTATTTCATTTAGATTTGATATGGTTAGAAAATAGAATCTAATCTTGAAATGTTACACTCAGCCCAAAGAAAAAAAAAGTAGTAGTAGTATGGTAGTAAGTTGTTTAATTTTTTTTCAATTAATATGTCCGTCCATTGCAGTGTTTCTTAATAACAAGTCCCTGTCCACTGTTTTTATTTTTTTTTAAAGAAAAGTGAAGAAATGAAAGGTCATTGAAAAAGGTTAAGGAAAAATATTCCATTTTAAACTTAAGTTCAAATGTTGCATGGGCTTTAACAGAATGCATGTTTTCAGTTCATTTAAAGCATATGACTCTTTTTTTTTTGTTTTGTTTTGGATCATTCTTGTAAACTATTATTGATAGAATGTGATTGTTTTCATTTTAGTCCACAGGAAAACTGAAGCTTACATTAAAAGTATTGCTGAATTCAGAGAACACTTTTTTTGTTCCACATAGTATTCTATGAAGAAAATCATTTGCTTTTTCGACTTGCTCTTCCTTTACACCTTCTGTTGTACATGATCATCCCTGTGTTAATTTATCAAAAGTTTGAAGAATTTGAAACATGATAAGATGAAATTATTTATATTCTATTGCCTTTGTTATGTTACAAAATAAACATGGGAAATAAAATCTTGTGTATTTCTATGGTCTTTAATACATTTGGTTTTATGAACTTAAATCACAGTGTCCTCATCATCCATTTCATCACTATCAATGTCTTCTTCTGATGTAACACTAGCATCATCTGCCTCAGACAAACATTTTTCACAGGTACATGTAAATAAGTAATTCTCCCTGAGGAAGAAATAAAAGTTAAAAGTTTTACATTTTCAACCTTTGACTTAGACTTACAATACCAGATTTTTACGACTTCTAATGTTGAAAAAAAAAAAAAAAAATTTTTTTTAATTAAGCAAACAAGATATTTTACTTTTTTATTTTTAATACAATGCATGGCACATATACTATTTTCTGTATTTATTTATCTGCTAGGACATTTGCTCCTTCTACTAGTGCCATTAGAGCACAGAACGGATGGCCTAAATCAGCCAGGAAAACAAATTTTAAATATATTAAGACAAAGATATGCATAGAAATTAATTATCTTCTTTTTTGAAGGAATGTCTGTGTAATGAAATAACTCTACTTAAATACCAATATCATGTCTATATTCAACAAGATTACAAGACAGTGAACAAACACATCTCGTTACATTGTTTAAGTACTATGAACTCTATTGAAAAGTATTATTAACCAGAAACAAACAAGTTATCACTAGAACATGATCAGCTTCAAAGTGTGTCAGATTATGCATATAAATATTAAGTTAGACCATCAGAAATTGTAGTCTAGAATAACACCCAGAAAATAAACCATTCAGTTACACTACAGTCTGTAAATTATAGAAGAAAATAATTTCACTAGTTTAAAGCTTTATATATAATAATACTTCTAAGTTTATTCTATTTAGTGTTGAACAGATCAATAGGATACTTTGTGACAAGAAAACAGAGCACTCACTTTAATATTTTTTGTCGACTATGTCTGCTTCTTGTAAGGTCACAACAACTCAGATAACTGATGGTAATTTCCTAAAAATAAAGAAAGTTATATTAAAATTGTACAACCAAACATCCCAAATAAAAAAAAAGAATATAATTTTCTAAATTAACAAAATTGTATTTCTAGGAAATACACTAATACAAAAACAAAAGAAATTAAATGCACACCTCTTCAGGACTGATATCCTGCAAAGCCACCATTGCAAGTGAATGATTGCCATTAGGAAAAGTAACTTCAGCATTAGGACTACAACTGTGATTGCCTGAATAAAATTAAACTCTGTTATGTATCTGTTATAAAAGACCCATTTCTCTTTCACCGTCATGCTAGACTAATATATATATATATATATCATTATTTTCCATTACATTTGAATGTGCTCCTAGTCTAAATGGAATACAAAATCTAAGAGATACACAGACCATGAAGAAAAAACAACTTACAAGAGCTTTGTAAAAGATACAGTGCAGAACCTTCACAATCAAGAAATTCTCCTGATACTGAAAGTTAAAAATTAGACAAGTCACAGTAAATACCCAACTCACCATATCACTCAATATATACTACAGTTCTAATGTGTACAGCACCTTCATCCAATTGATCATAAAGTTGGGTTATAAGTTCATCTAATTGTTTTTTCTCAGCATCTCCCAAACAAAGTTTCTCTGTATATTTCACCCAATGACTAAATGAACTGAAAGAAGACAAAACATCAAGCATATTTGTACACAACGTGAAGGTACTTTTTAGTGTTTACATGTGAAAGTAAAATATTAAGTGTCTACTTAATGTAATGAAAATATACTTCATTTATTTACCTGGATCCCATGCCTTGTCCATTGGTACCTATGAGTGCTAGTAATGAGTTGAAACCTTCTGGAGTGAACCACTGGTTTAACAAATTGAGAAGAAAATAAAATGAAATATTTAAAAAACAAACTCTTAAATGTAAAATTTAAAAGTTGACTGTCTAATGGAGGATTTAATGAAATGGATTGCTTGAAACAAACAGAAAATCATTTACTCATTTATAAATCTCCTATGAAAACATGGATATTATTATTCTTTTAAAGTAGGTTTGGAAATGAAACAACTTGTGATCAATCAGATTTACCTCTTGTACAGCTTCTTCAAAAAGTGTTTCTCTCAACTGTTGTCTCAACACTTCTCTTTGAACCTGAAAGTATTCAATTAGACTAAGTTTTCAAAGCAAATGTTTCAAACTGAATACATAAAATAGTCATTCCAGGTTTGTAGTACATTACATACCTGAAATTGTTTACCCAATAATTTATGGGCTATATGTTCCTGTTCGTTTAAAGTTGCTTTCACAAAGCCAGAAAATAAAGATATTATATTTCCTTTGTCCTGAGCCTTTGACAAAAAAAAAATTATAATTATTTGTTTGTGTTTATTCAATATTTACAGATATATATATATATATTCATAATAAAAAAAAATAATTTTTGACATAAAAAGAAAAAGTATTAATTTTTAAAAAAATGAATTACTTATATCATTAGAAAAATATACACACAGCTATAATTATAAATTTTTCTCGTTAACAAATGTTTATATTTTCTAAAGATTATATTGAAAATATTAAACAAATTGGTTTGGGTCACAGCAAAATTCCCAAAATACCAATTAATCAACCAAGACAACATACATCTCCAGATACTCAAAATACAAGGAAAAATTAAAAGATAAACATTTACAAACTAGAATAATCAGACCTTGCATCAGACTTCTCTGCCACCCGCCCCCACCCACCTATAAAAAAGGAAATAATAAGGTTAATTAGAAAATTAATATATTATATGAACTCATAAGGATCTTAATTTCTTCACTTCTTGAAACATTAAGCTGAAAAATCAACATTAATTCATTTTCAGCATAAAATCTTTTAAAGATGGTGCTGTAGTTAAATTTCAGTAACAAACAAATGACAGTATGCTTCAAAGAGCTTTAGATACACAAGTCCTCTCATAAAATGAGCATTACGTGGTAAATACCTGTTTCACCATGGCAATCATCTTAGCTATAAGCATTATACTTGTTGTTTCTGGAGGGTAGTGAAAGGACCTGTAAGCATAGAAAAAATAATACTCAAATCACAAAACAATTTTAATTTCTTGGTTCAAAGTTAATCAACGTCTATCAGGGTGTTTATGGTAATAATAAAAAAATACAAAACTAATAAACATAAATTCTTTTTTAATGTTGGTTTTGTAAAATGTAGGATAAAAAAAAGTCTTAACGAGATGTTACGTAAGCGAGAAAAATAACCACGTTTTTTTTATAACATGCTGCATTTGTAATTTGAAACAGTCAGTTGTCTATAGTGACAATCTATTTACCTCCAAGTTTCAAGCAATCTATTTAGTGGGTGAGCTTCATCCTCCTGCGACTGACCTTTACATAGAACTTGATGGTACTGGCTCAAAGCCAAATCAAGACATTCAGTGCTGCAGTAAGGTATCTGAAGAACATCAGACAGCATATCTAAAGAGTATTTCTAATTGACACACTCATTGAATCTCTTTTCAAAAGATAAACCCCCTAATTAAAAAAGGACTCAGAATTATCAATTAAAGTTAAGATAGCAGGTAGACATGAAAGCAAGAAAAGAAACAAATTATACATTATACTAATACATATCTTCTCAAAGTAAAAATTAAATTAAATTAAATTATATAGCTTTTATATAGCGCTACTTTCATGCTTTTATAGCATGCTCAGAGCGCTATGGTCCAATCTCAATTGGGAGGGGGGGGGGGGTATCTGGGAGAAGGTTTTCTGTGCTGCCTTTAGGCGCTCAGCAAACACAACTCTGCTCGTGTCGGGTGTCGAACCTCGAGCATTCTTCATAGGTAGCCAAGTCAAGCCTCTCAACCACGCTTATATAATTATATATAATTATACTATACGTCATCAGCTTTTAAAACCAAGACACAAACTAATGTTTAGATTAATTTTTCCATTGTTATTGAAACTTTTTATTGGTTATTCACTTACTATGTTGGCTATATGACACTTTTGTAAGACCATTGGTCACAGAAAAGGTAACCACTATTGCAAGTGTTCTTTTCAAATGTTCTTTTAAGTTTTCAGTCTTGATGAAAAAACATTATTCCTTGGTACTAAATTACATCTAGACTTCCACATCAAAGATCATACCTGACACTGGGGACAGTTTACAAACTGGGTGACATCTTGATCACAGCATTCTGGATAGGGTAAGGTTATTTCTGCATTGTTGGTCAGTCGTCTTACCATATTTTCAGCAGTTTCCAATGACTTGAGACAATATTCGCAAGCCAGATATTTATACAGTTCATTCCAAGAAAACTGAGCACTGACCAAAGGTTTTTCTTCAAAAATAGTCTCCCCTTTCTTTAAATTCTTTCTTGCAAATAATCCTTTACCCTGAATAAATAAAAATTTAAAAAAAAAGAATTTTAAAGTAATAATAAAAACATGTTAGTATTTAAAAAGAGGTTTTAGTATGAATGTTTTAAACAGGGTTAATAGCACTTTTCCAGGACAAAATTTTAGGAGATTTTGGGAGATTTTTTAAAGGATGAAATGTATGTATATATAATATAATATATATGTATGCTATGTATCATATAATTTATGCATAATCTGTGAGCACACCTGATTTCTGTAGGTGTCTGCGGGCCTCATAAAACACTCTGGCGGGACGCACATGGTCCACCACCATAATTTGCCCACCCCTGAACTAAATAATAGATTAAAATTAAAAAGGTTGAGAGGAGTCATTGAGACTGTGAGACAGGAGTCAGACTAGACAGTCACTAGAATAAGATTAGATCTACTATCATTAGTATCATCTAGTCAGAGACAGAGTGTGTGAAGTATTTCACATGACACAGCCTAGTCGTGCGGTTTGTGCACTGGACTGTCGTTTGGATTTATCGATGGTCCCCGTTTTAAACCCTGACCACTCCCATCCTCCGCCGTCCTGCAGGAGGTTTGGATTAGGAAGTAAAAACTATCTTCAACTCTTTTTTACAAACATTTTTTTTGACAAGTCATTGAGTTTACAGACTGTCATCATTGAGTACTAGAGTTTAGAATCTTGACATCACTAGACTAACTACTAACACTAAGTCACTATAAGTCTTAGGCTTAGCAGACTTAGGTTAGACTAGTAGTGACTAGAGACTATAGAGAGTGTAGAATAAAGTTAGAGCTAGACTAGTCTTTAGTTTAGTCTTAGACCCGTCTTAGTCAGTTTAGATCAGAATAGATTGACTTTGACTTCTAGATCAGGACTTTTTTAACTTTATAGAGTTAGATCTAGATTTAACTTAGATCTACTAGACTAGAATACAGCCAGTGAGTCAGTAGACGAGTCTAGATTTAATAGATAAGATTATCATTAGATCTAGAATAATCTAGATGTACTATCTAGACCAGTGATGCCCAACCTTATTCGGTCTGCAGGCCATTCTAATTTTCGGCATTCGTGTCGCGGGCCATATCACCAAAAAGACAAAAAATTAAATATACAATAAGCTATTTTTAATAGTTTTATTTGTGGACCTACTTACATAAATTAATGTGATACGTGAAGTTTATCCAAAACCATCTTCTGAATGCATAGATGAAACACCAAGTCGGAGCACTGAATCTAGATGTTCATCCATGAGGCGATTACGTAACATGGTTTTCGCCCATTTCATCATTGAAAAAGTTTGTTCACACAAATAAGTACTTGAAAACATTGTGATCATCCTTAGCGCTTGTTTTCGAAGATTTGGAAAAGTTTCTGCAGGTAACATGGAGTAGAAGTCAATGGTCTGCATCACTTGGAATTTGTCAAGCAGGAATGTCTGGCTTTGTAAGTCAATCGGTTCCAGTTGCAGATCTGTCGGAGCACTTGACACATCGGCAGCAAACGGACTTTCAAAAAGAAGGATTTCATTTTTTAAATTCTGAAAATCCACAAATCTTTCACTGTAATTATTCATCAAGAACCTCAGAAGTTGAATCATTCTTTCTTTAGGGAAATACATATTTAGCTGCTTATCGTTTTGTAGAGTGGTACAGGTTGGAAAGTGGACAAGATGCACACTTTCCGCCTGTTGAATGAAGAGTTACAATTTTGATTGGAAAGCACATATGTCTGCATACAAATGCCAAATCAATTTGTCTTTCCCTTGTTGTTTGGTGTTGAGTTCATTTAGATGTGATGTGATGTCGCATAAAATAGCCAAATCCCACAACCATGAGGGGTCGTTCTGTTGTGGCACTTGTTTTGATTTATCGGTCATAAATATTTCAATTTCGTTTATCAAATAAAAAAATACTTTTAATACCTTTCCTCTGCTTCACCAGCGCACTTCACTGTGAAATAGAACATCTTCATATTCAGACTCTATTTCTGTCAGAAAATCTTTGAAAGTTATGTGATTCAACGTTTATTGATTTGATGAAATTTAAAGTGTTGAGCACAATCATCATCACATGGTCCAGATTCAAAACCTTTCCACAGAGATTTTGTTGGTGAATGATGCAGTGAAGCCGCAGAGGTTCAGTTACATTTCGCTCAACAACTTTTTTAATAACTCTTGCTGTCATTCCGCTGTAACATCCAACCATATTTCTAGCGCCATCAGTAGTTACTCCAACTAATTTATTCCAAGGAAGAGCAAGGTCCTCTATGATGGTTGACACTTCTTTGAACAGGTCTTCTCCAGTTGTAGTCCCATGCAAGCTCCTCATAGTTGCTAACTCCTCTGTTATATCGAAATTGCTGTTTGAACCGAGAATAAATACCAAGAGTTGCGCAATATCAGTTATGTCAGTGGACTCGTCAGCGGCAATAGAAAACATTTCGAATTCTGCTGCTCTGTCTTTTAATTGTGAATGGAGATTTACCCCCATATCTTTCACTTGCCTTATAATTGTCATGCGAGAAATGTTGATAGCTTCTACTGCATTCTTCTTTTCAGGACACATTTCTTCCATCACTGCTAGCAAGCATTTTTTACACCATTGGAAAAAGGCTTCATTGCTCTACTTAAGATGTGAGCAACTCTGTAGCTGGGCCTTATCGCACACTCATTTTCTTGTCTCTTTTTGTTAAATATTCTTGTCAATCCCCCAATCTCTAGTCATAACTTGGCAATCTTGTCTTCGCAGCTCAAACCAAGAAAGCCACCATTTGTGTTTAAGTGTTTGGCTTCATAATGCCTTTAATATTATGTTCTTTAAAAACAGCCACACTTTCGTTACAAATCAAGCATGTTGACTAACTATCATATTCCACAAAAAGGTAAAGATCTGTCCACTTTTCCTGAAAGTTTCTACATTCATTTCTACTTTTCGTTTCTTAGGCTGTCCCATTTTATTAAATCACAAACGTTAAACAATACATTCCAATTGCTTTGGTATCAAAAGAACACGACCCAAAACGATGCATCAATGATACTCTGTGTTGCACACACTAGGTGTCAAGGACACAGCTAGCTCAAGACAGTAGCGTTATTTTTTAATAATTAAAAATAGCAGCCTAGTTTTGTCGTCATTGAAAAAAACACTTGTGTTCTTACAATAAAAAAAATATTTACTATGAATATTAGAATACCAAACCTAAAGATGGAATTCATCAAAGAATGAGTGAGAATCCTAACTTAAAGAGAATATTTTTTCAACATCCTAATATTTTTTTTTTTATTTTTACATTTTGTTCCAATGCTTTGGCGGGCCGGATCTGGCCCGCGGACCGTAGTTTGGGCATCACTGATCTAGACTAGATATAGATTTATTACTATTGCCTATATCAGTATTACTGAGTATATGATTCTAGACTAGTCACTAGATCTAGTTCAATTAGTTGTCTACTACTTAGTCTAGATCTAGTATCTTAAAAAAAAAAAAAAATCTTTCTATTTCTAGAATCTGAAATATAAGTTAGATCTAGACAATCTAGCGGTAGGTTAGCCTTAACGGTAGTTAGCCTATATTATTTATATCTATCTAGTCTAAATCTAGATCAAGTAATAAATAGATAATAGACTCTACCTTTATTGCAGAAATATTAATTATCTTCACGTTTTCATGTTGTAATTCTGCCATTTTTTAAGCTTCTAAAAGACTGAAACCCAGGTAGAATTAATATTTCGCATTTTGATGCTGAAAACGTTACATATTATTTTTCCATGATTAGAAGAAATTCAATAGGAAGGGTGCATTGAAGAATCCTCTTCAGGGTAGGCCTAACCGTCAAACGAGAAGCAGATGTTTTGTTTGTTTGTAAAATGTTTTACAAGTTTTATAAGTTAGATCTAGACAATCTAGCGGTAGGTTAGCCCTAACGGTAGCTAGCCTATATTATTTATATCTATCTAGTCTAAATCTAGATCAAGTAATAAATAGATAATAGACTCTACCTTTATTACAGAAATATTAATTATCTTCACGTTTTCATGTTGTAATTCTGCCATTTTTTAAGCTTCTAAAAGACTGAAACCCAGGTAGAATTAATATTTCGCATTTTAATGCTGAAAACGTTACATATTATTTTTCCACGATTAGAAGAAATACAATAGGAAGGGTGCATTGAAGAATCCTCTTCAGGGTAGGCCTAACCGTCAAACGAGAAGCAGATGTTTTGTTTGTTTGTAAAATGTTTTACATGTTTCGGATGTTCCTTCAGACTTGAAGATAGTTTACTTCCTAGTCCAAACCTCCCGCAGGACGACCGGGGATAGGAGCAGGCAGGGTTTGAACCGTGACCATTGATAAATCCAAACGACAGTCCAGCGCGCAAACCGCACGACCAAGCAGCACTCCTCATTAATCATTGGACTCGAAGACAAGCCTTATTATTATTATTAAAAGCTTAACCTGTTCTGCCTAAACATGTGTATGCTTATAAAGAAAACTGTATTCTGTATTAATAAAGGCATTAACATTATAACAATTCAAATAAACACGAGAAAGCTTAGTCCAAAGTGACATTTATTGATTGAGGTCATAAAAAAATATTACTATTACAATGTAAACCGATCATAAAGTGTTAATAACTATTAGAAACCGCAGATGATAATCTAGTTATTTTCGCAAAGATGTCCATATATTTTATAGCTGTGTTGTTTTGGTTAGTAGGCTACCTACTGAGATCTTTCTTGATATTTATCAAGACACTTTCATAAATATTTTATTTGTTTACAGCAATTTTAATTGGATTATTAAAGTGCTGATCAAGACTGAGCTAGGTCAATGGCTTACATTGCTTGGTACAGTTAACAGAAATAAATGAACACGAGGATTTCTAAGTTATCAGTATACTGCGTAGGCCTATCTAGATCTATACTTAGACATTTAGGTGATAACTTTAATAAGGGTAGGATACACTGACTAAGCAGACAACTTTTACCTGGGAAAAAAGTGGGTCTCGGCACAGCTACCTAAACATTTAAACTCGAGGCAATTCATTACACTTTCTAAAGATGCTAATGCTAGAGATTTATGGTGTATGCCTACTCTATACATGACAGCCTAATACCCGTTCTGCGCTACGGTTGAAATACTTGGTAAAGTTTATTTTCACCGGAAAACTTTATCATCCTTTTAAAAAACGCCCGGCATAACAACGCTTTCCACCTCAACAAAAATATATGGGCCTTCAAATTCTCTCTCATCCTTCAATCGAACGGATCACAACCCTCTAATATAGGATAAACACAAACATTTTACAGCTCCATCAATTGCAGCCTTCTTGTCTGCCTGCATTACCCCCCCCCCCCTCCCGACCATATTATTAACTTCTTCTTCTTCGTTCTCATTGTTATGTTGGAGTGTCCAGATGAGTAGACCAATACATGAGATGAATTGTGCAGTGGTTTCCAAATCAGGGAGCTCTCCATATAGTTTTCTTTCTAATTGGGTGATTAGGGGGCCAATGTTTTATACAGGCCTCTTGGTAGGAGAGCAGTTTTGGAGGACATGGTCTGCATTCTCTGGTAATACTCCACATGGGCAGATTTCACTGGTTCCAATTTTGAGCTTCCGGTACATGTGTTGTCGCATTCTGTTGTGTCCGGTCCTGAGTGAAAGATTAGACGTTGGTCTTGTCGGGATAGCTTATAGTAAACGCCATCTTTCTTGTGATTTGGATGAGAGCTCGTCCATTTCTCATTTATTTTATTTACGATTAATTTCTTCAATTCTTCTGGATAGAGTGCAGAGTTTATTAGTGAGTTAGTTCTCCCACTCTTGGCGAGTGTGTCAGCCTTCTCATTTCCTTCTAGTTCTATATGAGCTGGTATCCATTGTATAACAGTTTTTTTGCTGTTGTTGTTGAGCTTTGTAAGTGCTGTTCTGAGGTTTTTAATATATGAGGAATCAGAGTTTTGCAGGCTTTGGAGGGTTGTTTTTGCATCGGTTAGAAAGACAATCTGGCTGTGTGGGGAACTTGGATGATTTGCTAGCATGGTAGCAGGTAGTGCTAGTGCTTCCCTTTCTGCTCTGTGACTGTCAGAGAGCTCTCCAGTTGCAATGGATTTTTCTAGTTTTCCTCCATCTGGCCATTCGATAAGTATTCCAGCTCCGCCATTTGTGGTGGCTTTGTGGGTTGAGCCATCCGTGTAAACTCTGATCCACTGATTGCTAGGATAATTGGTATGTAGAAAACAGTTCACTATTTTCTTGAGCTCTGTTGGTCTGTAATCAGATTTTCTTTTTATGCTTTCAATATGGTCCCTTATAGTAGGAAGAGGGCTTTCGTCCCAGGGTGGAGATTCATTATAGTGTATCGAGGATTCCAGAGTAATTTTTTCAAGTTGGTGTTTCTTTTTTAGGTTTAGAGATTCCTGTTTGAAATTGAGACAGGGGTGCATCTTATCTCCCTTCCTTTTCCTCCTAGCCATCGACTACATAATGAGGAGAGCAATGAACCAGACTGCCTTTGGTATTCCATGGCATGAACAACTCCGATTGACGGACTTGGACTTTGCTGATGATGTTGCACTACTCGGGGCTGCAAATAAATGCATTCAAGAAATGACGGAGAGCCTAGTCAGAGAGGCACCCAAAATTGGCCTCCGCATAAACTTGGATAAGACTAAAATTATGCGAGTGGGATATAAGGCAAAGGGTGTCCCCGTCAGACTTGGCGAGTCAAAGCTTGAAGAGCTGGACAAGTTCACGTACCTTGGCAGCATCATAACAAATGATGGAGATGCTTACCATGATGTAGCGTGCCGAATATGAAAGGCAAAGAGCATTTTCCAAAGGCTGCAGCCTATTTGGACTAGCCAAGCCATTGAACTCGAGACAAAAATACACCTTCTTAACACAATCGTCATTCCAACTGCTACATATGCATATAGAGACGTGGAAGTCATCTGTCAAAATTGAGAAAAGACTAAATGTGGCTCAACAGAGATGGCTGAGACGGATTTTGGGAGTCAGTTACACAGATCGGGTCTCAAACAAGAAAATCCTATGCCGAACTGGGAGTCGAACACTTATTGAGGTTGTGACTGAGCGTCGCATGAGGTTTGCGGGACATGTTCTACTTCAAAATGAATTACGCACACCAAGAGTTGCGATAACATGGAAGCCAAAACGAGGAAAGCGCAAACATGGACGTCCTCGTATTACTTGGCGACACACCTTCATGGAGGACCTCAGAACAGTGGGCACCAGGTGGGAGGAGGCTTCAGACATTGCCAGTGACAGATCTTTATGGAGACAGCTTGCCGCCCAATGCGCCGAACGGCGCGGGAGGACCTAAGTCTAAGTAAGCCTAAGTAAGTATGAAATTGGTCCTTTTGAGACGTTTTTTTTTTTGTGCCAGTTTTGTGGATTTTGGTTCTGAGTGGGTGCCTCTCCATGGTTTCCAATTTAGTGAATTGGGAAATGATTTTTATTTCTCTTCTTTCATCCAGAGAGATCAGGGCAGCGGTTTCCTCCATAGCTCTTATGGGTGTTGTTTTGATTGCTCCTGTCATTATCCTTAGACCAATATTTTGAACCTTGTCTATTTTTCTTAGGTTGGTTTGGGCTGCTGAGCCCCATATTCTAGTACCGGTCTTACGTAACTGGTATAGGTCTTTTTCAGGATGTTGTGATTAGCTCCCCAATCTGTGCCAGCTAATTTTTTCAAGAGGGATAGTCTCTGTATGCCTTTACTCTGTGTTTTATCTATTTGGCTTTTCCAGGTTAGTCTCGGGTCATAGATGACTCCAAGGTATGTAGGGCTGTCATTTTTTTCTAAAGCTTCCTTATCTAATGTTAATTTGATTGTTTGTTGACAGTGAGAATATGGTATATGTTGTCTTTTTGTGTTGATGGACATGCCCCAGTCTTTGGACCAATTATTGAGTATATCGAGAGCATCTTGTAATTGAAATTTCGATGTTCCTACATATTCTTCTGTGCTAATTAAGGCAAGGTCATCTGCATACATGCTGCTTTTAACTTTTCTTGGTAGGTTTTGATTTAGATCGTTTATGAATATTAGGAAAAGTGTTGGGGATAGGACTCCTCCTTGGGGGACGCCATAATATTAACTGAAACACCCATTCTCTCCACATTTGGCCTTTAAGACAAATGAAATATTAAAAATAGGATCGAAAGAAAGCGAATGAAAAGTTTAGGAAAAAAGTTTAACTTGTGGTCATTAGTGTCCTATGTCGGCTGTATGAATGATAGGCCTGCATTTTCACCAACATCACTAGATTTGGGCTTCCGCGTATTTTTGCCATAACTATCAAATGTTCTTCTAATGCTTTGAATGTGGAGTGCTTTCCGCGGCAAAAACAATCCCTGAATCTTTAATTCCCTTATTGTTTCCTTACGTTAAGGAGGCGCGATGGCTGAGCGGTAAAGCGCTTAGCTTCCAAACAGGGAGTCCGGCCAGCTCTAATGGGGACCTGACATTAGTTGGGGAAAAGTAAAGGCAGTTGGTCGTTGGCCACATGACACCCTTGTTAACCGTAGGCCACAGAAACTGATGACCTTGACCTCAAGGTCTGAAGGGAACTTTTTTTTGTTTGTACGTTCTCTTCAGAAAACCATGAGTTGGTAGTATCGATACTGTCACAAGTGTTTATACAAGTGCTAGTAGTAGCATGCCTACACTTTGCACATGAGAATGGATGTTAATTTTTTTCTTAAAAAAAAAATAAAGGCTAGTTTTTTTTGCCATTTCCTGTTTGCTTTTGCCCTTTAAATCTTACGAATGCCAAAGCTGTAGACACATTCTGGATGTGACTAGGTCACTAGATCAATACCAATGTACTTTTATGAGCACTCTGAATGGCAGCAGTTGCTGTAACCAAGTGAACCTCTACAAGCGATGTAATTTGGTTTATCTGCGATATATAATTCATAAAATTGCTGAGACGCTTGGTAAAGAATATTTTGGCTAAATTTCTTGAAGCCACTAGCTCCACATCTTTACCAATCCCTCAACAAATGTAGACTGTGACAAACTAATTGTTACTTATAATTACTTCATTTGAAACATTTATTTTGATTATCAAGTCATTGATATCAGCTGATCAGAAAACGGGTATGCAAACAGATTCTACTAAATGCTTTTTTTTTAATATAATAATAATTTTATTTATAAAGTGCTGTTAACAAACAAAATGTAGGCTCAAGGCGCTAAATTGAACTTTAGCTTGTAATATAATAAAAATTTGTTCTTAAAGTCAGTACCACAGAGCCAAATTTTCAAAGAATGAATGAAATGGTGTATGACAACTTTTGTCAAGAAAAAATGTTTATTCCTAATAAAAAGTAAATAAATTCTAGTAAAATGTCAAATGCATAGTATCAATAAACTGAGTAAAGTATAGATTACAATTCATTCAACTTAGGTCAGCTATCACCCTAATATCTCTTCTTTTGATACATGCTCTAAATTATGTGATGAAAACTAATTAAAAACTTTGAGGAACATAAAAATGAGTTAAACAACAAATAAACCCTGATTTCTTCTTTTTCATTATGCAGACGACATTTTAAAATAATTTTATGAAAACTCAAAAGTTTTGAAAAAAAACAAAAAAAAAACAAAAACAACTACACTTATCAAGGTCAGTCTACACAAGAAGTTTACTTAGTCACACTACTAAATGAAAACAATGCTAGGCCCTGGAGTGATGGTGGAAGAGCAAGAAGAGTCAATAGAAGTTTTAATGCCACATCTACAAGGAGTGTAAAAACATCAACAAATCAATGGTGTGAGCAGACTAGGGTGTGTGATTATGTTACTAGGTTCATGTACAATGGCTAGTCAAGACCTATTATCATGGGACAATTGTATCACAACATTTATAGGAGTGTTGTCAACCAATGGAAGTCAATGTTTGTGTACAACCTGCAGGTGCTTACAATATTTCTGGTGTCTAATGCAAAGCATTGATCAGTGGGCTCAGAAACTTGCTAGTATATAACCTTTTACATGTAACACCTAAATAATTATTATATAAGTGCAATATATCTAACATGGACAAATGAATATAAATAGGTATTTGTCTAAAAAAAAACAACATAAAAACATTTGCTTAATATCTTTTTTAAAAAAGTTGTTTGCTGAGACAAACAAAAATATGTCCCCAAAAATTCTAAAACAAGAAAAATAATAAAAGTAAAAAAAAAACAAACAAACAAACAAAGCTCATCTAAGAGGAAAAACACATTTCCAACTCTATCTCTCATTAATAGAGAACAACTTATTTTCTTTCTTCAATATCAAACAAAATAATTAAATACTAATAATACATTGAATAGTTGGTTTATTGATTCATATTTTGTTAAGTTCAATAAATACTTGTTTAAAGTTTGAACTTGATACAAGAATGGGTGTGGGAGAAATAACGTGTTCAAACTTTTTACCAGCCAGATAGGAGTGAGTTGATATAAGCTTTGAAAAAAACAAAAAAAGGTTATAACAATCTCTTGAAGAAGCCAGTAAATCATTTTGTTATATCACACTTGTCTTTGAGGACAAAACACACACAAAACCGGGTCAAATAAAATAGTATAAAAAACTCCTCCAAACCTTTCACAGCTAAATCCTCAGCTCTATAAGATATGCAAGGATAAATTAACAAACAAATCTTCATCTCTTTAAATACACCAAGATAAATTAAACAACAATGGCACACAAAAATCTTTTTATATTACAAGCTTGAAAATCAAGCACTGTAAATGTTCTTTTTAGTAAGTTTGACAAAATGTGTCAATGTTTCATTAAGAAACACAACGGAGTGAAAAAAAACATTAGCTTCTTCAAACATTACAGATATATCTGTGCAGTAAACAAAAATGCAACTTTGCTACTTTGGTTGAAAAACTAATGGGAAAGAAAATCCAAGAAGCGAAATAATACTTTTAAGTCAAATATGGTAAAACAAAAACTTTAAAAAAAAAAAAAATGTCTTGAAAAGATAAAAGGAAACTTGCAATTACCTTTTTTTTAAAAAATAAAAATGCCCCAAAACAGATGAAGACAAACAAACAAAAATTTGGTGAAAAAAAAAAAAGATTAACAACATCTCATATTCTGTTCATGCTTCAATTGTTTACATATTATTTGATAATCATATGGCTACAATTACCCACTGCATTGGATACAACTAAAATGGGTCTACAGAACTGGGAGCCATGTTGGTTGTAACAGAGCACATTATGATTTTGTTGAATATTTCTTCTTGCCATTCTCATTGATGACACATATGTGCTGAAATATCAGAAAGTACAATTGTAATGTATTTTATCTGCACATTTTAATCACATCAAGTGTTGCTTAGCAAATAAAAAGCTATTGAAAATCTACAAGACATTCTATACAATATCATAGACACCATTCTTTTATGAGTAAGCAACCTAAAAAAGTGTATGCCTTGTTAAACAAATATTACCTAACCATAGGGCCTGAGGGCCTCAGGTGTTAATAAGAAATTTGAATCCCACATGTGTTTTACAAGTAGCCTACCTTAAGGCTGAACTGGAAAACTGACAATGCCATTAAGCATTATAGAAAGGAACCAAGATAAAAGTTACTAAAATTGAAACAAATACTATTTAACTTCTTCTTTATGAGCAGAAGTTGGAGCTTCTTGAAGTGGCTTTATGAATGATTAACTTTTAAAAAAAAGTACCCAATCCTACATGTTCCTGACAGGGAAAGATAACAAAAACCTCTGGTCATACATTAAGTCTAAGAAAATGGAAACAACAGGCATAGCACCATTAAAAGATGAACATAACATAATACATAATGATAATGAAACTAAAGCAAACATCCTAAACAAATACTTTGCATCAGCATTCTCAGCCCCAGGAGGCAAAGACATATTACTGAATTTGAACCAAGTAGACAACATAGAAGATATAGTAGTACAAGAAAATAAAGCATCTGGACCTGATGATATTCCAGCTAGATTACTCAAAGAACTAAGCAATGAGCTAGCCCCAGTGTTCAAAATACTCTTTCAGGCTTCACTTAACCAGGGCAGAGTACCAAAGGACTGGAAAGAAGCTAATGTCACCCCACTATTTAAAAAAGGAGAAAAATCTGAACCAGGGAACTACAGACCAGTATCACTTACCAGTATCACATGTAAAATCCTAGAACACATAATATGTAGCAACATCATAAACCACTTAGACAAACAAAATGTCCTCACACCATACCAACATGGCTTTAGGAAATATAGATCATGTGAAACACAACTAATAGGACTAATTGATGATTTTTCTAAAGGTTTAGATAATAGTGAACAAATAGATGCTATCTTACTAGATTTTTCTAAGGCTTTTGACAAAGTTCACCACCATAGTTTGCTTAAAAAATTAAAATATTTTGGCATTAATGGTCCACTGCATCAGTGGATTAAAGATTTTCTGATAGGGAGAAAACAAACGTAATAATAAATGGCTCTAAATCAACACCGATAACAGTAAACTCAGGTGTACCTCAAGGAACAGTCTTGGGTCCACTACTATTTTTAATTTACATAAATGATTTACCAAATTGCATTACTTCAGGAACAAAAGTCAGATTATTTGCAGACGATTGATTAATATATAGAACAATAAAAACAACACAAGACACAGATATTTTACAAAGAGAATTAGATGAATTACAGAAATGGGAATCAAATTGGAGCATGTCTTTCCACCCAGAAAAATGTCAGTTGTTAAGAGTAACAAAAAAACTAAAACAAATTAATTCCACTTATCTTATTCATGGCAAACCAGTAACACAGACTAAAAACGCAAAATACCTAGGTGTTATAATAAATGAAAAACTGTCATGGAATCCACAAATTGATGAAACAAAGCATTAGGATTTATTAAAAGAAATTTCTATAAATCAAATAAGAACATAAAACTAAAATGTTATTTAACCTTTGTTAGGCCAATAATAGAATATACATCCTCCGTTTGGGACCCCTCAACTCAAGAAAACATTAAGAAACTGGAACAGACACAAAATAGAGCAGTGAGATTCATAACACATGAATATTCATATTTGACTAGAGTAACACCTATAGTAAAATCACTAAATTTAGAAAGCCTTCAGGACAGAAGACTCAAAAGTAAAGTAGCAATTATACATAAAACACTGAACCATAATCTTCAAATACAAAAACAAAATTTAATAAAATACTCTGAAAGACACAAAGATAAAGGCACATTCCTCATCCCATATGCTAGGACAAATTTGTACAAATACTCCATCTTCCCTAGGGCTATTAGAGCATGGAATGGGTTGCCTGAGCTAGCCAGGAAAACCAGTGACTTGGCAGAATTTAAGTCATTGGTTAATATGCATGACTAAATGCATGACGGGTAGGACGTAATCATCTTCTTTTTTGAAGTAACGTCTGTATTATATAAGATAAGATAAGAGGGATCATAGGGAATCCTGGGTAATTAGCTATCATATATAAATATGCGTGTGTGTATGTATTGTATTTATATATTAGTTATACTGATGTAATAGAAATGTAGAAGTCATCACTTACTGTTAGGTCTCTGAAATATTCATTGAAATCAAGTGCATACCCAACAACAAACAGATTGGGAACCTCAAAGCCAATATCTGAAAACCAGTGATTGTACTTAACTTTAGAATTTTCTCTATATATAATCTATACAAATATATTGTACTGTTAATGTATAAAAATAAAAGTAATTATCAAACTGAAGCACTCACAATCAGGTCTATAGCCAACGTTATCTTTAGTTCTTTTGACTAACAAACTGAAACAAACAAAAAAAAAAGAAGATTGTATTGACATTCTCAAGTGAAACAACATTAACCAAAGAGTTTCCTTAACCCTCAAAATGCGTGGGGCCACAATCGTGGCTTGATGTAAACAGAAATTATAAGGCGTGAGGCCACAATCGTAGCTTGGCATATATACGGTCGTTTCTTTCGTATTTTCTCGGTAATTAGTTGCAAAACCGTACATATCCGTTTACTTCCTTCACTTCCGACTTTGAATTTGCAAAGGACGCCAAGTTAATTTCTTTCTATACGTTTTTAATCAATAAAAAATTAGTAGTGACAGTGAAGTTGATTTTCCAAATCTGAATAAAGACAACCTAACTGATGAGGAATTTATGGATTCTAATTTAGATGAAGATTTATCTGGTAAGTACAATTTATACCGATAATTAGATCTAGATCTAAATATAGGCAATATCCTTCACATGTATCGATCTTTTTTTTCTTAAACAAATGTTTTTATCCATAGATTATTTTAATATGGGGTGACCAAAAGTAACTAAAAGGGGCGTGGCACCTCAAATTGTTTGTTTACATTATTAGATCAATATTTGAAAATTAGTAAGCTTTAATTTAAAATATGATATTACTAATATTAGATCTAATATATTTTTTCTTAAAATTTTCTAAATGTGGTTTTTTTCAAGCTTTATTAGTTGTGATTCTCATGGATTAAATTTTTGTTGTGCTTTTTTAAAAAATGGTTTGTATTATTTTTTATATAATTTTTTTTTATTAATATATGTTAATTGTCTGGACTTAATTAAATTCCTTATTCAATTAGCTTTTCAAAAATGTATAGGTTTAATAGGCTACAATGCATAGTTTAGCTTCTAAAAGAAAAATAAGCAAGCGGGTCTCCAATGTTTGTAAACACAAGAATTTTAATCCCACTTTTCAATGCACTCTCTGTAAAATAACTGAGCACTTGTAGGGTTAACTAAGACATCCAAGTATAAAGCCATATTTAACTCCCTAGCATATATAACTAAATTGTACACATGAAAATGACTAAAATAAATGTCTTATGTTTTTGAAGGAAATTCATTAAATTGTAAAATTTTAATAAAGACAAAAGAATGGGTGAGTAATAAGGACTTTACAATTCTGAGTTGTAAGAATCCCAAAAATCACTACTAATATTACTATCACTACTAATACTATTAAAAATTAGATAAAATTATATCTGAAGGCTGATTTTTTAAATTATATCTAAAGGCTGATTTTAAAATCAATCTACATAATCATTGCGTATTAGCCTTGCTTCAAACAAAGAGCATGGTATTTAGTCTACAAGATCAAAAAGACGAAATTTGAATAATGAGAGTTACCTTAAAGAGAAAAACCAAAATCCATCTGTTTTAGAGGAGAGTGACTAACATGTAATGTAGACAAAAATAAGACCCAATACCTTTGCTTGCAAGTTAAATAAATGCATTACAAACCTGGCAACTTTGACACTTTTAGGTCCCACTGATTCCAACAATTCTAAAAGCTGTTTCATAGTCCTCCCTGTATCTATAATATCTTCAACAACCAGCACATTCTGAAGGAATAACAAGTTTTATTTAAATACTTTTTTTTTTAACAGTTGGCTATTAATTTTGACTTGAATAGTCTTTATTGAAGCAATAAGTGTTTACAATCAATATAAATTTTAACAAAAACAAAAAACAAAGAAAAAAAAAAAAAAAAAAAAAAAGCTTATATTAAGAATAGTTGTATCAATTAGTTTGGATAAGTCATGTAATTAAATTTGACAAATATCTAGACTAACAATAATAAATCTGTGCTATTAAACATATTTTTACCAATTGTTTTTGTAAAGTGCAATTTCACGCTTTTAGCTTTATCAATATGCATCAGTCAAGTACAATTTCTTTCCCTTGTTCAATTCCAAACAAAATATTTAATTACCAATAGTTAATTAACTAATTGTTAATTTTTTATATAGATTCTTGTTTTGTCTGGTAAAATAAATAATTGAAATAACAAATTTCAGCTTGATCCCATATTGGGTGTTGGAGAAATAACATGTACAAACTTTTTACCAGACTGAGTAAGTTGATATATATGGCCTCCTTCAGTCACAAAGTGACTATGGATCATCTCATGAAAATAACTCCCTGGGCATTAGATGTGGTCGAAACAAGGTCGCACATCAGTTTCCTCCTCTCTACACAGCTGATGTATCCAAAAGAACAGAAGAGCTAATACACTCTGGAGTCAGCAGCATTGCATGCCTAAGGGTCATCAGCTCTTAATTTTTCGGCAGGGTTGACTCCTCAAGCCTTTCTTGCGATTGGTATAGCTGCAAGGCAGTATAGGTTTAAATTCACATTTTCCCTTCTCCTAGGTGGGTATCCAGCCATGGCCAACGAGCCCTTCCTGCCTGAATCCTACTGGTTAAGGCACCAGTTACTTGCCTTTGCCCCTTCTCCTCTTAGTGAAAACAGTTCCGCCGTACTATGAGCCACACGTGATGGCCATTTACCACGTACATTATATAGGTAGTGAGTGCTTATATGCATTACCACTTCAGGTAATGACAATCTTGCTGAGTTGATATAAGCTTTGTAAAAGTAGACTAGGCTTATAAAATGCATTCATTTCCTTGCTTCATTCTTACTTTGGTGCAGATTGATATCCATTGGTTTCTAACCACTGCAGCAATCATCTTCATATGTTTTTAACAATGAACCTTAAGCTAAAGCATTTTTACACTTAATAGAACTCATTTTGAGGCAGAAAATAAAAATATTTGAAGTCTCTTACAAAATGATTCATTAAACAGATTTTCAAACACTTGAATGGATTTGAAAGTAACATTTTTAACTGAATATTCATAGGTGGTGACTAATTCATATCGTGCTTTACGCAAAATGCAAAGTGAAAGTCTTGCAGGTCACAGACTTGTGCAACTTTAGTTTAAAACGATGTTCATACTAGAATAAAGTAGGTCAGGACTAGCACATTGGGGGAGAGGAAGGAAAATTGATGTACATCTAAAGTTGGAGTTTAAAACATTTCTTTTACGCAAAAATAATATACCGTATTTTTCGCCGTATAAGACGCACTTTTTCTTCTCCAAAACTGGGGGGGGGGGAAAGTTGGTGCGTCTTATACGGCAAATACACATTTTACATGCATTAAAACTGCCCCCAACTTTGTGTGGCGCTTACTCGCAGTCCTTTCCGTATGCAGTGTGTGCTGCGGGCTGGATTTGGGGCACGTACTGCGGTGACTTCTGTGACCCTCCCTGCACGGCCAGGCTGTGTGTGTTCGGGCTTCCCTCTCCCTCCTATAGCGCGCCATGCCCCCCTCCCGACAGTCTAACCATGTGCTGCACGGGCATCATGCTGAGCTTACTGCCGGTACCTCCATCCATCAGCGCAGGCTGCGTCTCCTCATGTCTCACGGTTGTGCTGTCCTGCTGTGCCGATGGTACCAAACTGCCTCCGATGTTGATTTTTAAAAGGAAAACGTTCCCAAAAGAAACAATCCCACTAGGAGTCGTCGTGCATGTTCACGATAAAGGGTGGATGGACGAAAATGGCATGAGGCTGTGGATTGACAAAGTGTGGTCCAAACGTCCTGGCGGTCTTCGGAGGAAATCTTCCTTGTTGGTGCTTGACCAGTTTAGAGCGCACATTACGGAAAATACTATAAAGAACTTTAAGGAAGTTAAAACCCAAATAGCTGTGATTCCTGGTGGCCTCACTAGCCAGCTGCAACCTCTGGACGTTTCCATTAACAAGCCACTCAAAGTTCTGATGCGTGAGAAGTGGAACACCTGGATGGCAGCTGGGAACCATGATCTGACACCTACTGGGCGGATGAAGAGGCCCACTATCACATAAGTGTGTGAGTGGGTTAAAAGGTCATGGGACTCCGTGAAGGAGGACATTGTTGTAAAATCCTTCAAGAAGTGTGGCATTAGTAATGCCTTGGACGGAACAGAAGACGACGTCTTATTTGACACCAGTGAGGAAGAAAGTGATGACAATGACTGCGAGGATCTGTCCTTCCTCATTTCTGATAGCAGCGAAGACGAGGAATTCTTGGGGTTCGAATAAAAACATTACAGACTGATTTTTGTTACTTTCACTGTTTACTGACTTTACTGACTGTTAATGAGAGTAAAGATTGTTCTTAATATGTTACATGGTTGACATAAAATTGTTCTTAAACTGCTGTTTACTTTATACAGTTGATATAAAATATTTTAGTACAGTATTTGTTCAGAATCTTTTTTTTCTAGATTTTCCTCCTTTAAAATTGGCTGCGTCTTATATGCCGGAGCGTCTTATATGCCGGAGCGTCTTATACGGTGAAAAATACGGTAATCCCTATTCATAATAAGAATGATACAATTTCAACTGAATTTTAGAGCAATACAATGTATTTAACAATTCGAGCAAGCTATTGAATTGAAAACATGTCACTTGCAGTTGCATTGCCAGTAAGAAAGGAAAAGGAACTAATTGTTGGTCAAGGGTAAGGGTCAAAGAAAGTGATAAAGTTAAACAAGGTTCAACAATGAAATGAAGGGAAAGATATTGCATAAAACAGATGAGGCAAGTTAGGTTAGGAAATGATGTTAAAGACTAGATGATCAACTAGTTGATCGGAAAAGGAACTGAAAAGTGTGGACTAAAGGAATGGCTTGGAGGGATATGATAACAAACAGAAAACTAAAAGAGACCAAGCTGAGTTTCATGGCATTAGGTCTTTACATTTAGAAAATGATAATGTTATGATTAAAATTATAGCTCAAGCACATTTTCATATAGGTACAGGTAATAATTACAGAAAAAGTGCAATACACATTTGTGATATTTGCTATAAACATATCAATACTGAATGCATGGCTTGCACCGGTACATAAAAATAAAAATGGAAAGGCTAGTTATTTGTAGTGTTTTGTACCTCATCAAATATGTGCAGTGTAAAGCAGTAGATGTGTGGTGATCCATGTACATGAAAGCACCTTACCTTTCCTTTAAGATTTTCTAAATTGTCTCCACCTATAACTTCAATGGAGCCTGTTGAAGAATCGTTCTGAAACAATTTTGTTTTCAAGTGTTAAAATAATTTCACTAAATTTTTTAAAGCTAAAAATCAATAAAGATAGAATATATATTTGCATTCCTTAGTTAAATTTATAAAGTAAAATGTTTTCAACAGTTGATCAATGTGCTTAGCCCAATGTCCATAGAACAAATATAAAAAAAACAAAAAAACAGCAATAAACAAAACCATAAACAAGGTTACAAAGACAGTTTGTGTGGAAACACAAACTGAAAATCGTCCCCCGAAGTGGTCCACCCAGGCAGGTTTCAATATTATCAGAATGAAATTCTATCAAAGACAAATGACAGAAAATAATGGAGAAATAAGGTTAACAGATCTTGTGTGGTGCCCCAGCGGACCAGAAGACCAAAGGATAGGTGAAAGTGAATGTGATGTTCGATGTGAACCTGGCCTAACTGATGTCTTATAATGAATATCTAATTGTTTTGTAAAGGGCCAATCTTTTATTCCTCAAGAATAAAACATTTCATTTCTGTAAAAAAAAATAAATTTTTTTCTTTGGGGTTAGGTGTTCAATACAAAAAGTATGACACTGCAGTTCACCCAATAATATGAAAAACTACTTATTAATTGTTGTTTTAAATTGTCTGACTTATATGCATACTAAATAGATTTTTTCTCTTTAAAAAATAGTAAACATTTATTTGTGTGTAAATATAGTACTTAGTATAACAGAACTTACTTAACTTACTAAAACATTTTTTTTAACAAAAAATCTATAACCGTTTGCATATATGTGTTAAAAATATGGTAAATAGTTGTCTCCCCTAATAAAGAGCCTCAAGTGTTTGTTACTATTAATAGTAAATAGTTGTAAAAGTGGTGTATTTTTATGAAAAAACTGCTTGCATAACTGATTTAAAAAATTAGATTTTTCGCTTTCAGAAAAGAAAAAAGTAGTCGTTGCATCAGAACTTTAAATGGTCTAAAATATTGTGATGTCGGATTTTCACTATCTCTTCTAGTTTACGAGATCTAAACAGGACGAACGGACAGACAGGCCACACAAAACGAATAGCGTCTTTTCCTCTTTCAGGGACCGCTAAAAAACCACTGGTTGAGAAACTAAAAAATAAAAATCATAAGAATCTAAACAACTTTCTCTTGCAGGTGACCAGTCATAGCTGCCAAGAAATGAGCATAAACTGGGACAAAGCTTGCAAGCTTTTAAAAAAAAAAAAAGGAGGGGGGGGGGGGGGGTTTTGCCAACTAATAAACCACAAAAATAAACAAATGTATACTGAGGATTCATGGCTAAATGAGGACTATGGAAATGATAGACTAATAGTCAAAGCAAAGCAAATTAGAAGTCTTATGGTTTATAAGACCTCACACCTGGCAATTATCCTTTGTTACATTAGATACAAGATTGCTACATTGGAGATTTCTTACAAATGCTGTGGGATAACATTTGAAAAGAAAATCCACTTCCGATGACAGACCTAGATGGTGAAAAGAGAACTTGACAACCACGGGACAACTGTCTGAACTGGATATGGCAAAATAAGTAGGTCGCAGCTGGGACTGCATAGCCAAGTGAAATACTGCACTCCTCATTAATCTTTTGACTTGAAGACAAGCCTTATTATTACATTGGAAATGTGTTATGCTGAAGTTTGACAAAATAAATAAAGCAGTGCCAATGTATTATCTTGCACTATTTAAAAAATTGTCCCTAAGACCGAGGGTCCTATCAAAATTGAAATAATAATGCAATTGACTTTAAATTACTCAGCCTAAGTGTAATTTTAAAAAATAGGAATGCAATTAACATTTAACAAAACAAAGTGAGCGGCATGAAATAGAAGCAGAATACATTTGTAGCTAAAGATAGAAGTAGTATTAGAGAATGGTTAAAGTTTGAGGTGACCAACATATGAGTTAGTAATAATGGCAATACTTTAAAGTTTACTTGCCAAAGATGTTTCAGTTGATGAAACATTAGCACTGGATGAAGAAATGAAATCAGATTTCTGTAAATGACAAAGGAAACCTGAATCCTAGTATTTAGTAAAAGCACATAAAATTAACCTAGACAGGCCAGTTTGTGAGAAAGTACAGAGGGTTCTGTCATCAAGAAGAGAATTAATGTAATAGCAGCCACAAAATTTTTTGTTTATAATAAATTAATTAGATATATGTAAACATATTGTTAAATATTTTTATTTTGTTAGTACATTTGAAAAACTCCAGAGACACACTGTCACTATCAAGACAGACTAATATGAAATGTGTTTTAATTGCAACAATTATTAAGCCTACACTACTTGTTTGACCAATATAAAGGGTGGTTGCAAAAAAGTGGAAATTTGTCAAACATATATATATATATATATATATATACACACACATATATATTTTTTATAAAGAATTTAATAACTTTACAATGCTTCTTATATATTACACTCATAGGTGCTCAAAATGTCGCCAGTACACTTCAAGCTCCAAACACAGTAATCCATGACATTCAAGTTTGGACTTTTGAAGCTTCTTATTCGTGATCTCACCTGTCTTTACTACTTTTCTACTTTTCTAGCGACCACCCTGTATATGTAGATAATATTCTTAGCTCTACAAATTGAAATCTATGGAAATAAATTTGTCATTGCAGGGGTGCCGAATAAATAAAGTGAAAAACTTATCCAAGCTAAACGTATTAGGTAACCAAAGTCTCTGATTAAAAGCTTTATAAATATATATATATATATATATAAAATATATATATTCACACACACTTACTTACAGACACATACATACAAATACACAATGCTTTTTTTTTTTTTTGTAAAAAAAAAATAAATAAATAAAAAATTTTTTTAAAAAAAGGTGCCTGTACTCAGTGATGGATTAATAATTAATAATAAAATTTAAAATACAAGAAAAGTAATATTTTTTCCCGCGCATTTAAAAAGGTGCCGTAAAAAAAAAGCACTATATATGTATATATATATATATATATATAAATAATAAACAAAATGTTTCACGGACAAAATGAAATTATATAGATATATACTGTTCTTACAACATAGCTTTTCAGTCGAATAAAATCAACAGCAAGTTGCACAGATTGTCTACTGTTTCTGTTCAAAATTTGGATTTTATCCACCAAATCTGTAAAAAATTTGTAGCCACCTTTGAGAACACACAGTCCTACAATAGGTTCATGTCCAAAATCTTCCACTATATCTCGAGCTATACGTTCAGTCCTGTAATAGATTAAAATCATAAATATAATTACAAAATCGTAAAATCGAAAAATGTGTGTGCATCATTACATCTTGCTAGTGGTTATTTCCAATCTAGTCTTCTGATATAGTAGTCTAAATATTAACCTAAACAAGGTAACAAAGACATTGTGTTTAAAACAAACTCTTAGACAGTCCATGCTACACATATAAACAAAGCAGGACATTTTGGCACAAAGGTTGTTTTGGCTGTGGAGGAGCTCCTTGCATTTCATTTCGTCTTCTCTAAATTACTTTACGGATAGCATCTTTCTTAGACGATTTTGCATGCACGGCTGCTGAAGTTACCTGTAGAACGCTGTATTTGATAAAAGATACAGTAACGTCTGTATTATATAAGATTTAAGATGGGATCTCTGTTGTAGAAGCAATCTTTTTACTTGTTAAAATAGAGGCAGCCTGAAGTTGAGCAGCATTACTTCCATGGCTGTGCTGGCCTAATTGAATTAAACAAGGTCTTTGTTTACTGCATCAGTGAATAGACGAGCACTACATTCATTTTTAAGTTCACATCGCCAAAACTTCTTAGAGTGGTCTGCACTAAACCTATCAAGAAACAGATTTCCTTCATTTGTTCTTTTCCTCGCTCAACTGGACTTTTTCCTATGTTTAAAGAAAACATCACCAGGTTTTCTAATAAAAAATATATAATAGAATAAAACGGCGAAAGTTTTGCCTGTCTGTCAGCATGCAGGACAACTGATTTGTGAATGTTCCAAACTATACAAGCTTATAAAAACATAAGGGCGAAGAGATTGAAAGAGAGGGGCTACTCTCAGAATTAAAGATTAAGGATTATAAATTTGCACCTAGGAATGCCAAGAGGAGTGCTAAAAACAGAAAATCGTCTTGTCCGTGACAGAGGCGAGAAAGAAACAAAGAAAGAAAAAAGAAAAAGAAGGAAGTAAATCAACTCTTGTCTGTAGCTGCAGTGAAAAATTAGTAGTTCATAAACAACAGCTAAAATACTAGTTGTAAGTTTACATACAATACAACCAAAAATTGTGTTGACAAAATGTTCACATTGAAATTCTCTATCTATACAGAATCTATGAATCCTTACATGTATCATTTGTTTTAAGTACTGGGAAGTAATCAATTTAATTATATCATGCAACAAGTTTTGTTCTCTTCTAAAACTGTCCTTACCTGTCATTTATGAGACCAGCTGGAATAAGAACATGGTCAAGATCTTCTTCATAATGCTTTGGAATGCAGAACTGAGCCAAAGCATATCCATGGTCATTATCATCTATCTAAAGTTTAAAAAAAAACACAACATGTAATAGATATCTCATTTTCCTACTGCATAAGACTGGTACAAGTAAAGAAAGAGACCTTTGTAGAACCCATAAAAACAACAGCTCTATCCGTGACAGATAAGAAAAAATATGTAGGTAAGTCACAGCTGTTTACACAGGGCCAAGGCCAAGTTGCTAAATAGAAGTCTCATTCAAGAAAAGTGCAGTTACTCAAAAGACAAGGATCCAAAGGCTTTACTACGATCATTTCATGACTATATTATCTATCTATAAATAATAGGGGCCACGGTGGCAGAGTGGTTAAGTGCTCTGCTTCCGAACCTGGGGTCCTGGGTTGGAATCTTGATGAAGACTGGGATTTTGAATTTCGGGATTTTTAGGGTGCCCCTGAGTCCACCCAACTCTAATGGATACCTGACTCTAGTTGGGGAAGTAAAGGCAGTTGGTCATGTGCTGGCCACATAAATCTCTGCTGGTTAACAGTTGGCCATAGAAACAGATGATCTTAACATCATCTGCCCCATAGATCGCAAGATCTGAAAGGGAAACTTTACTATCTATATTTTATATATATATATACATACAATAATGCCTACATGCCAAAAGGTAAAATGTGTATTCCCAGACCTGAAAATGTGTATTTTCCTAAATATAAAGAAATTTATTTAGGAAAGACTAAGATAATTCAAGCATGTAACATACAAAATGCAGGAATCTTAAAAATTAACACAGCTTGGATCTATATAGAAGGCCTAAGACATTCTGACAGTTTCAAATTCTGTACACTTGTCAAAATATTTATATTTTTAGTCTTTGTCATACTTTTCTTTCCCAAGTATTTAGTAGATTTAGAAAACCCAAAATATCACTACTAATTTAGACGTGCTACGGTGAACTATTCAGAACCTTGCAGTCATGTTTCAGTAGTCAGAATACTGTCTTGAGTAGGTAGTTGAACTAGTAACAAGTCAGAGTTGTGAACTCATAGTGGATGGCATAAAGAGTTTCTCCATTCTGAAGAACTATATACTCAGCACCATTTTACCTTCACTGGCAGTAGAGTTGTGTCTAGGACACACATTTGAGACCCAAAGAATAGCCTTTGCCTTTGCCAAAGACAGGCGCAGATGACAAAAATTTTAAACCCATGGAAGACAATAGCTTAGTCCATCTTTCATATAGATCTAGAATCTTGAGCTAGGGGGTACAATTATATCTTATATGGCATGAAATACAGCACTCAACCAATCTTTGGAATAAAAGACAATGACTAGAATCTAATTTAATTAGGACTAGGTATATAATATAATTATTATATTATATATAGTCTTAGCTTGTCTAATTAGTATTACTAATAGAAAAGTCTTAGGCTTAGGTCAATAGATTATATTATTATATATATAGTCTATCCAGATAGACTCTAGACCTAGATTGTCCTCTAGATCTATATATGATATTATATATAATAATAATATTATTAATATTATTGTCAATTTAATATAGATCTATATACAGTCTAAATACTCTTTTTTTCTATAACTATAATAATAATATACTAGATCTATATTAGATCTGCCTCCATACATCATCAATCCATCGCATTAGGGATCTGCCTTTGGGTCAAACAGTGCACGTGTGTGTATGGGGGACTTCACCTGAGATTGAGTTGATGGTGATTAATTGCACTGAACTTGTGTTCTAAAAAAAATAGTCGCAGTAACAAGAGTTAATGAAATGGAGAATAAAATGACGTGGACTAGCCTCTACTATACTACAGGAAGGAGGCAAGATCGAGTTATATAGTTTCTTTCTTTCTTTAAAAGAAATATTTGATCACAAGTTTCGTAGGCTATATCGACATCAGTTTCAAGCAGAGAAAGGAGATGTGGAGCATGGGAAAAGCGAAACAAAATTGAATGCCACAAGGAGGACAATAATGTGAATAATTATAATGCTTCGTGGAATACATTAGATGATAGAACTAATTGAAGCTTATTTTACTATATTTTAACATGCTATTTCGCTATTTTTTACGGCCTTTCGCTCATTATGACTCCCGCGAATATTACGTTCGCAGATTAGGTCCGACCCCTACCGCAAGCTGACTTGAATTATAAATTTAATCTAGCTGATATGGAAAAAAAGAGTCAAATTTAGTTTATCACCCAAAAGCTAAGGAGTCTGCAGATGTTTTGTTTGTTTTACATGTTTCGGATGTTCCTTCAGAGTTGAGATAATTACTTCCTAGTCCAAACCTCCCGCAGGACGACGGGGGATGGGAGCTGGCAGGGTTTGAACCCTGGACCATCGATAAATCTGATTGACAGTCCAGCGCGCAAACCGCACGACCAGGCATCCATCCATTAGGTCAATAGATTATATTATTGTATATATAGTCTATCCAGATATCGTTTTCATTTATATACCAGTTTAACCATTGCGGAACTATAAAATTCTAACTAAAAACTGGCACAAAAGTGTTCGCCATTGGCATTGGTTCTTTTCCATGCTAGAAGTTAGGAGGATTAGTTTAGATGACTAAGTATAATATTACACTGTCTAGAGACTATTATTATTACTATTCACTATATTGTGACTATACATAGATAATTGATAGAATTCATAGATTATATTATAATAGATTAGCTATCAATATCAACCAATCCAAATCTATAGAATCTAGAATGTCTATATCTATACTTACACGGATGAAAGACTTAGCCATGCTCGAAAAAGAATGGTTGCCAGCTAAGTTTACAAGTTTCCCGCAAAAATTATACACCCCTCAATGAGCCCATTTAAAGGAAAACTAAATTGGCTCGAACTGTTTCATCATAGCCTAGATCTAGATCTAGGAATGGTGTGTAGTCTTCTAGATCTAGTGTGAATATAAAAAAAACAGTGATAATCAGGGCTACAAGGATTTGCAGTTATTACTCGAGAATCTCTTCTAATAAAATCCCCAGATTCTTAAACATGACAAAAGTGAACCACATCTCAGTCATTGGTCTTATGGCTAAATGACTGCCGAAGGAACGGGACCATACAGCGAATAATAATAAATAAATAAAGATGTTGCGTGAAAATTTATCTTATAGACTAGATCTAGATTACAAAGTTTCTAGCAACCATGGATGGCTGCCTGGTCGTGCCAACTCCCATCCCCCGTCGTCCTGCGGGAGGTTTGGACTAGGAAGTAATTATCTTCAACTCTGAAGGAACATCCGAAACATGTAAAACAAACAAAAATTGCAGGAGCTTGTCATATTATAAACAATCTCATCATGATCATCTCCTCCTTGACTTTCGTCGTGGCGGTACTGTGACAGTTCGCGTAAACAAATCCCTCCACTTTTCCTGGTCAGCATATGTTTGCAGGATATCAAGAGAGAGGCCGGCCCATTCTTTTACAATGTCCAGCAAGCTTTTCTTTGGACAACCCTTAAAATTAATATTTCTTCGTGTTCTCTTCGCTGTACCCGGGTGGATGACTTTTGAATGTGAGACCAAACCAGCTCAGCTTTCGTCTTTTTTTTTCCCTACTTTTTTTTTTTAAATAGCATTTGTATAGCGCAACTTTCATGTTTATAGTGGGGGGGGGGGGGGGGTGACTGGGAGATTTTCCGTGTTGTCTAGCTTAAAGGTGCTTTGTAAACACAGCTTTGCTCGGGTCGGGTGTCGAACCTCGAGCCTTTTTGAGAGGTAGCCAATCCCAAGTGTACTTAGCTGTAAGGCCACACATCCCACAGTATTAAGGATTTCTTTTTTTTTTTTACACCATCCAGAGTGTTGAATTGTATTTTGTTTCCTGGTATCTGATACCTAAGCATCTTTCTATAGCATTTACTCCCGAAGGCAATTGAATTCTTCTTTCGGCATCAGCGTTCAGTGTCCAACTTTCACAACTATATATAGGCCTATAGACCCTATATATATAACATATATATATATATATATATATATATATATATATATATAAAACCTGGCTACGCCCATGATATATATATATATATATATCATGGGCGTAGCCAGGTGTTTTTTTTTCCGGTGGGCGGGGTCGGGGGATTTTGTTGTCACAAGACCTGCGGGATGCTAAAATCGTTACACTGTATAAGAACAAAGGTGACAGAAGCGACTGCAACAATTACAGGGGAATCTCTCTCCTAAGTATTGTAGGCATAGTCTTTGCTCGAGTGATACTCCCAGGCTACAAAAACTCGCTGATCGGGTCTATCCAGAATCACAATGAGGCTTTCGCTCAGGGAGATCCACAATTGACATAATTTTCTCCATCCGCCAACTCCAGGAAAAGTGCAGAGAACAAAGGATGCCTTTGTATATTGCATTCATTGACCTGACAAAGGCCTTCGATCTAGTCAGCAGAGATGGCCTCTTTAAAATTGTACAGTTAATAGGCTGTCCACCCATGCTACTAAATGTAATTGTATCTTTCCACCAAAATATGATGGGTACAGTGCAATTCAACGGTGCCAACTCCGAAAGTTTTAGTATAAACAGCGGAGTTAAACAAATTAAGGATGTGACCTGGCCCTAACCCTCTTTGGAATACTATTTTCACTGCGAATCCACAACGCGTTTGACAAATCCACCGAAGGCATTTATCTCCATTCCAGATTTGATAGCAAACTCCTAAATATTGCCAGACTGAGGGCCAAAACTAAAATCAGAACCACCCTCGTAAGAGATATGTTATTCGTGGATGACGCAGTGGTAGTGGCACACATGCAAGAGGAACTTCAGTCACTAATACATATGTCCCGCTTCTCTCAGGCCTGTAAAGAATATGGCTTGACAAACACCTGCTACAACACCACCCTCCATCCTCATAGACAATAACAAGCTGGACGCCGTAAACGAATTCTGCTATCTGGGATTCACAATTAAAGCTCACCTGTCTTTAGAAGAGGAGATTTTAAAAAAACGCATAAGGAAGGCTGCCTCAACCTTCGCTAGACTCAGGCCAAGAGTTTGGGAAAACCATATGCTAACTATGGTGACCAAAATGGAAGTCTACAAGGCATGCGTTATGAGTACACTGCTGTGTGGCAGTGAATCATGGACCACTTACGCAAAGCAAGTGAGAAAACTGAACTTATCCCATTTGAGATGTCTCCGTAGGATCTTGAAAGTCACATGGAAAGAAAAAGTGTGCAATACTGAGACCCTTGCGCGATCAGGTATTCCCAGCATCTTTACAGCCCTCAGACAACGCCGTTTGCGCTGGCTTGGACATGTTCACCTGAAGGAGGACAAGCGCATCCCGAAAGTCATCCTCTATGGACAACTCGCGACTGGCACAAGAAAAACTGGTCGCCCCCACTTCTGTTACATAGATGTAATAAAACGTGACCTCAAATCAGTGAACATCAATACTGACAATTGGAAAGACATAGCTATAGACCGCACCAGAGGGAGAGAGACAGTGTCTAAGAAAGCTATGGACAGTGAAAGTACATGAGTCTCAGGAAGAAAAACGTACAATCCGAAAAACAGCCAACTCCTCTACCAGCGAAGCAAAAGCCACCTTAACCTGCTCTATCTGTGGACGGGAGTGTCTCTCCAAAATAGGGCTCCACAGCCACACTAGGAAGTGTGCTCTGAAATGAACCATAGTCGTTCTACGACTGAAGGAGGCCAATGATATATATATATAAATATATATATCATGGGCGTAGCCAGGATTTTTTTTCGTGTGTGGGGGGGGGGGTAGGGGGGATTTTTTTCTCATGGAGGGAGCACTACTTCTAGTATTGAAAGCCAACAAAATGCATATTCTGAGGTATCTACAGTGCCTTTTCCTGTTATTAAAAAGTCTGATTTCATAAACCTAATGTGCTATTATTACTGACTTAGACCCTCCCGCATCGTTCGGCGCATTTACCGTCAAGCTGTTTCCACAAAAATCTGTCACTGGTAATGTCTGAAACCTCTTCCCACCTGCTCTGAGGACCTCCATGAATGTGTGTACTAGGATGTCATCGCAACTCTTATTATGCGTAATTCATTTTGTAGGAGAACATGTCCTCCAAACCTCATGTGACGCTCTGTCACAATCTTACTAAGGGGTCGACTCCCAGTTCGGCTTGGGATTTCCTTGATTTAGACCCGATCTCTATAATTGACTCCTAAAATCTGTCTTAGCCATCTTTGTTGAGCCACATTTAGTGTTTTTCAATTTCGGCAGATGACTATTCACTGCCCCGCCACTGGTAGAAATGTGTAGTTTCTCTTGAATACGCTCTTGGAATTAGGTGACTGTAGTTTGCTTTAGATTTTATATCGAAAAGTTTTATCGTCAAAATCATCTGTTGGGGGTTTTAAACTAAAAAATCTCAGGACTTAGTTGTTGTTTTTTTTAATTCAAAACCTCATTTAGCTACGATCATAGAATTTAGTAACCGTAGTTTGCTTTAGAATAATATTGAAGATAGAGGTTTTCCCACCTCAAAACGCTCTGTAGTGGGGATTTTAAACTCAAAACCATCTGAAGGAGAGGAGTTTGAACTCAAAACCCCCAATTGGCTTTGCTACGCTAAAATAATTTTAGCGTGTAATTTGCTTTTTTTTTTATATTGAAGAGGGTTTTTTTGGCATTATTTTTTAGCATCAAACTCTTCTGAAGGGGGATTTAAACTTAAAACCCCTTTGGCAACGCTCATAGCATTTTGAGTGCGTAATTTGCTTTTTTTTTAACATTGAAGATGTATTTTTTTTTATCTTCCAACCCACTGGCGGGGGGTTTAAACTTAAAACCCCTTTTCTACGCTCATAGATTGTAGAGTGTGTAATTTGTTGTTGTTTTTTTAAATTGAAGATGTATTTTTTAGCTTCAAACTCCGCTGGAGGGGAGTTTAAACTTAAAACTGAGTCAAAACTCATTTAGCTACGCTCATAACATTTTGAGTGCATAATTTGCTTTTTTTTATATTGAAGAGGGGGTTTATCGTAAATTTTGGAGGGGGTTTTAAAATCAAAATCTTCCTTAACTGTGCTATTGGAATTTGGGGATTGTCGCTTGCATTTTTTTTTTGTTTTGTTTTATAGAAGAGGGGGATTTAACTACAAAAACCCCTGTTAGGGGGTTTTAAACTCAAAATCCCCTGATAGGGGGTTTTAAACTCAAAACCTCTTGGCTGTGCTGGGGCAAGTGATGGTTTAGTATTAAAATCTAACCTAAAATAAACAAAATCAAAGCAAAAAATCAGTCACTAAAGCCCGTCTCCCGGGGAGGGGGTTTCATTTCGGGGGGGGGGGGGGGGGTGAACCCCCACCCCCTCCCCTGGCTACGACCATGATATATATATATATATATATATATATTTATTTATTTATATTTATATATACATATATGTATTCAGCCTGTGTGTGTGTGTGTACAACATTAATATTTATTACATTCTGACCCTTCATTCTTTCGGAAGACGTTTATTGTGCCTTAGAATATGTTCTTCCTGGAGTTAGTGGAAAAATTGTAGACTCCCCGCCCTTGCCAGAAAAGGGGTCTGGGGGTGCGCTGGCAGCTCCCTGAGCGCGGGGCGGTGCCCCGCCGCCCAACACTATTTCGGGTATTGAAGGCCAACAAAGTGCATATTCTGAGGTATCTACAAGTGCATTATCCTGCTATTAAAAAGTTTTATTCCAAAAACCTAATGTGCTATTCTTACTGAATTAGACCCTCCAGCGCCGTTCGGCGCATTTGGGGGCAAGCTGTTTCCACAAAAATCTGTCACTGGCAATTTCTGAAGGCTCTTCCCGTCTGCTCTGAAGATCTCCATGAAAGTGTGGCGCCAAGTTGTACTAAGATGTCATCGCAATTCTTATTATGCGTATTTCATTTTGTCGGCGAACATGTCCCGCAAACCTCATGCGACGCTCTCTCACAACCTTACTAAGGGGTCGACTCCCAGTTTGGCATAGTATTTCCTTGATTTAGACCTGATCTCTATAACCGACTCCTAAAATCTGTCTTAGCCTCTTTGTTGAGCTACATTTAGTTTTTTTTTTCCATTTCGGCAGATGACTATTCACTGCATTTTATTAGTGGAGCACTGGTAGAAATGTGTAGCATCTCTTGACTACGCTCTTGGAATTAGGTGACTAGTTTGCCTTAGATTTTATATGGAAAAGGGATGTTTTATAATATGGTCAAAATGATCTGTTGGGGGTTTTAAACTTAATATCATTTAGCTAAGGTCATTGAATTTAATGACTAGTTTGCTTTAGAATAATATTGAAGAGAAAGGTTTTCAAACTCAAAACTCTCTATAGGGGATTTGAAACTCAAAACCATCTGGAAGGGTTTTAAACTTTTAAAAAGCCATCTGGATGAGGCTAAGCTCAAAGAATTTTAGAGTGTAATTTTATTGAACAAAAAAGTTCAATAGGTGCCAGTGTCTTAAAGTACCGGTACGTTAATCGCACGATACACTAAATATGTTAACCCTTTAAGTCCACATCTTTGTTATAAGCTAAATATATTTTGCGGGCCCCCTGCCAGGCGCGGGGCCCAATTTAGAGCAATCGGTCAAATTGGCCTAAGGCGACTATGGTTCATTAACACTTTTTCATGTAGCTGTGGAGCCCTATTCTGAAGCCTCACTCCCGCCCTTAAATAGGCCTATCGCAGGTTAAGGTGGCTTTCGCTTCGGTGGAAGAGGAGTTGGCCATTTTTCGCATTGTACGTTTTTTTCCCCAGAGCTGTTTTTTCGCTGTCCATAGCTTTCTTGGTCACTGTCTCTCTCCATCTAGTGAGGTCTAGAGCTACGTCTTCCCGGTGGTCAGTTATGATGTTCACTGATTCAAGGTCGTTTTATTACATCTATGTAACGGAGGTGGGGTTGACCAGTTTTTCTGGAGTCGGTCGCGAGTTGTCCGTAGAGAGTGACTTTCGGGATGCGATTGTCCTTTATACGGAGAACATGTCCAACATTGTGGCACTATTCCATGAAGTTCTGTTTGAGGGACAGAATATGTTAGTGCTCTTGAAGTATCTCCTGCTATTGATTTGGTTCAGAACGGAAATAAGCATGAAACTTGAAAAATGTTCCTCCCCAAAGAAGTATGCATGCGACTTACTAGGTGGATGACGCGAGTTGGTTAGAAAAGTGATGTGGCAGCGACTCTCGTCAACTGTTACGAAAATTGTGCCGAGTATTTTAGAGAGAAGCAGCATATTCTACAGCTTAACGCTTCAGGTGGATCGCACAGAAAGATTATCATTATTAAACTCCTCGTAAATGTAGGCCTACATTCAGATGTACCAGGTAACGTCTAAGCTGTTAAAAGCAATATAGCTCGAAAAAAAAAAAAAAAAAACAACAAAAACTAAGCCTTTTCTTTTAAGGATGATGACATGTATCGCTCCCCCCCCCCTTTCATAGCTGGTCTTTTTCAATGATCAATATGTCCCGCTTTCCCCCCTCATAGCTGGTCTTATTCAAACATCGAATTAGTGCCATACAAGAAATTGATGCTTTGAGCAATTCTAACTTTTAAAAGCTACAAGATGAGGGATTGCAACTTTTAAGAGGCTAAAAAAAAAAAATAGTTCAAACTGATAAATTATTAGTTAATTTTATATTGATAGGTTTTTATTTAACATTTTGCATATAGTGCCAAAATGGTCCAGTGTTTATTTTCTTCAATGTTTATAATTTTTCTACTAGTTTAATGTTTTAAACTTGACTTAGATTTTTATTTAAAAAAATATAGATTTATAAACCCGAAAACCTACTTGTAGCAAAGTAACGTAGGTCTTCGCAGTTTATTCAGAACTACATTCCAAATTGAAGTACATTTTTAAAGTGAACAAACTTGTTAGACCATTATAGAAACCACAGTTCATTTTAAATACAACATAACAGTTCAAATACAAAATTTATGTAAAATACAACAAAAAAAAAAAAAGTAAAAGTTTACAAAACTGAAAGACAAATGCAGAATTAAGTGAAATCACGTGTACATTTAATTTCATTCATAACAGCAGCATTCACAAGTGCTTCACTCACAGCATTATTCATTTAACTTTCATTCAGAGTTTTTATTTGGAGCTTGAAAAAATGTGTTCAGTTTCTTATTTTATGTTCTTGTTGAAAGAAGAGTGGCTGGTGAGGATGAAAGTATGTATCCATAATGGCCAATCCGTCTTCTGCTGTCTTGATGTGTAGATTGTCAAAATCTGCAAGCCCAAAGGTTAGTGTGCCGAATGCAGCAAAGCCACTGCCAGGTATATCATAGATTGTTTCATTGAAGATTCCAACACCATTGGAGGCCCCCATTATTTGATGGCCCTGAAAGTATACAATTATTACTAAATAAAATTTCATAATTTTCATACATCATATCTTACCTTTTTTTTTTTTTCTTTTAAAGAGAGTTGGTCTTAGTTGTAAAAGTGGCAAGGGACATTTCTGTCTGAAAATGAAGGCAGATAAAGCAGATGCAAAATTAGGTATTGATAGCCCTGCATCAGGCAGTGGTAGAAACAAGGCAACTGAATGTCAATGAGATGACAAAAAGTTCACAGGACCAAAGCTTGAAAAATTAGCCAAGGTAGATGTCTTGGTTTTCTTCAAAGAAAATGCAAGGGCTGCTAATGTTCTACCAGTTGCAAGGTCAATAAGCTGACCAAGTTACAAGGTCCCAAAAACATTTACTGCACCGTCTTCCAGGATGGGCAAAGAGATTCACATGGGGTTGTGTGTTAAGACTCGCAGCAATTGTCCAAAAATCCCATTGGATTTCAAAACGAATGTTGGAAAAAATGTCATGTTAAAGTTTGGTACTGTGGTGCATCAATAAATTTAAAAATAGTTTCAGGCAGGAAATGTTCACCAACTAAATGTAAGCTTAATTTAGTGGTTCTCAAAAATAAAAAAAGGGTTTGGCTAAAAATCAAGATTATTTTGCTAAACTATTGAGACTTAGTTTCAATAAATTTGAATGTCAAAGAAAGGAAAAATAAATTGCTAAAAAATTTAGTCCATTGATATTTTTTTAAAGTACATGTGAAATTCAAAGAGTTACATTAACAATATAGAGGCAGTATTAAATAAGTTTGTAAATGTTTTGGACATTTAAAAATAAAAACCATCATAGGATGTAATCTTGACATAACCTGTGTATTTTATAATATAAAAAGGTTGCAGGGGGTGGTAGCAGAATGGGAGCATTGTGACAATGGTCTAAAGGGCATACCACACAGACAGCTGGTTCAGTCAATTCAATACAATGATTGCTAAATTAATGAAATGCTTAATGTTCAGCATAAAAGGCCTGCCAGCACAAGAACAAATTTCTTACTTTTATTATTCATTATCTATCTATCAATACATTTCTATCTAGTGCAATATGTAGATGTAAAATAGTAATTCTATCTGAACCTACATGAATTAGCAATGATAATTTGTTCCACTCTTCATGTATATCCACAGTACCATGATCTAATTCTTTGTCAGCTGCAAATAACAAAATTAAAGTGGAGTTTTCAGTTAGATATATCCAATTAAAGTAAGTAGTACCTAGAGACATGTCTAAATTCTAAAATTAATGCTATACATAGGTATATGGCAAGCACTATGAAATACATAACGAACTAGAAAATAATTGCTGTTATAGATGTTCCTGATGAGCTGGTAAATAGCTTTATCATTTTACCTAACTCTACATACTGAGTTTTACTCACAGATGCTTTGATGCAGTGTCCAGGCACCATCACAGTACATTCCAAAGAAAGCTCCACTGGTCAGCTGAGTATCACAACCACTTCTGTCTAATCTGCTTGCAAGAAATACACCACTTGAAGCATTGACTTTGGAACAGCGGAAATCTACCTCTAGGAAAATATCACTCCTAAAGAGAATATTCAAAGAGGCAGTTTATTCACTGCTTGTACTTATTTCATGCTAATCATAATCATACAGAAAGTTTTCTTAACTACCTGACTCAAAAAAAGGCCCGTCTTTAAGCATTAAGAATGTAAAATAAAACTTGTTTTAACTTGGAAGAACAGGCTACTAGAATTTCATCTATTTTGTTTTGTTTACACAGTTAAGAATGATTAAAAAGTAATGCTTATGTTTTTTTAGTTTCCAAAAAACTTTAATTTTTTTGGTCACTTTTACCTTGTGGCTATTTATTATAGAAGAAAAAAAGTTTTAGGTATTTACCAGGAATAATTTCCAATATATGTAATACCTTTGCCAGATTGCTCAGCAAAGCACCACATAACTGGGATGTCTATTAACATTTGACGGACAAATTTGTTTTTGCCATCAGTTAGAACTTCAAAACTGCCTGCTTGCTGTGCAAGGTTAAAAGGTTCCTGGTAAACCTGAACACCTTAAAAAACAAAGCAGCTGTGTTAATGTTACAAAGATAATTACTGATTCATTGGCCTTCTTCAGTCCTAGAAGGACTATGGCTCATCTCAAACACTTTTTTCATGTGGCTGTGGAGCCCTATTTTGGAGAGACACTCCCATCCACATATATTGCAAAGATATACAGCGATTTTAAACAAAAAGCTTTTAATAATGTAATTTCACATTTATTCAATTTGTACCAGAATATAAAATGGAAAATGGCTTCTTTAGTTCTGAACATAGTTTGTTCTGATATGAAATCCTAATTTATAACCCTATTGCAATTGCATTTCATTTTGATCTTTATCATTTCTCTTGGCTGAAATCATGTACAAGCCTTAAAAAATTCTCAAAATCTTTTACTTTCAAAATACAAACAAACCCCTGTGTAATAACATGTCACAATCATGCAAAATGAGCAGAACAGATTTTGAGTAAAGAAAGAACAGAATGCTTACCTTCAAAGTCATCAAAATATGGCAGAGGGAAAGGTTTTGGTGCTGGTGGATCAGGATAGCTGCCATGATTACCAGATTTGACTGTTGTCAGTGTGTATATTTGATCTAATCCTAAGCTTAGTTTAAATGAACCATTCACAAACTTGAGAAAGAAAGATAATGTTGGAAACATTAAACTAAAGCATATATAATATCTCTGGACATTTTCAATAAACCTTTTTAATTTCGAGGTCTTACCTTAATGGTGTCAAGTTTCTGGAATACTGTAGAGTTATTTCCATCATAACCAAGTTGGGTGAACCACAAGTCCATTTCAGTGAATTTAGCCTACAACAAAATTACTTTTTAGCTAAAAGTTCACCCTATTACAATCTATTGCAATGTCAGAATTTATTGTATACACAAGATGATGTATATCACCAAAGTGGCACAATGTAAGCAGTTTTATTTAAAAAATATAACTAAATATTAAAAAACTAAATATTAAGCTGTGTTGAATACAAAGTTTAGAGCAGTGATGCCAGACCTAATTCGACCTGCGGGCCATTTTAATTTCGCGGGTCACATGACCGAAAATGTACAAAACAAAAGAAATTGACCTAAAACAAGTTTAGTTGAAACTTAATGTTGCATCTAGTACTTACATTAAATATGGGCTATTGGAAGTTATTTTTTGTAAGCGTTGGAAACTGACTTCATTTCTCTACTTAAAATGTAGAGCAACATTGTATAGATAGCTTTACCAACAACTCATATTCTTGTCTCTTGGTAAATATACCTATCAATCCTTCAGGCGTAGTTTAATAATTTTTATTTCATGGTAAAGTGAAGGGTTTATATGTTGTGCTTTATAATAGCCCCACTTTATAAAACAAATATGTTGGTTTAATATGTTTCACAAAAAAAATAAAGATCCATTTTTAGTTTTTTCGGCTCTCCCAATGCACCATGCTAGAAATTTTAAATGTCATGGTACCAATCCATCAGAGAAAAATTTAGAGCCCTATTTAGGTAAAGTTTCAAATTAAAAAAAAAAAAAAAAAGGATGGGGGGGATTTTATTTACCGTCGTTTTGGTGGGCCAGATGAAACCACGTCCGGCCCACGAGTCATTTTGGGCATCACTGGTTTAGAGCATTAAAAGTTCAATACTAATTTATTTAAACTGATTCATTTGTTGACAAAAAGGTATTGTCATTGCCAATGAATAATTGTGCAAAGATTCAACTTAATACGACTATGGGTGTTGGAGAAATAAGGTGTTCAAACTTTACCAGACAGAATGAATTAATATAAACTTTGTAAAAATAATTTCCACTTACCAACTCTCCCTTTAGATTAATGATAATGTCTTGTTTCTTAACCTCAAACCAATTAATATTTGGTCTAATGCATTTTGAATGATCATGTTGCTGTAACAGAAAAAAAACAACTAACACTTAACCCTGCAAAAGAAAGGTCTTAATATTTTTTTACCGACGTATATTAATTCTAAGTCAAAGTTTACCATAGTTTCAATCACAATAGTTAGATCTTGTTTGTCTGGGCTGAGAATAGATACATAGGAGCCACCAAGATCAAGTTTCCCAACTCCAGTACCATGCCTGAGGTAATGCCAGCCTATCTCTGTGAACTGTGTAGTGTGTGCTGGTAGAAGAAAATGTATTTGGCTTTTAATGATTTATGTCATTGGTAGTTGCTAAACAATATTCTACCATTAAAAGGAAATCTGAAGACCTATAACCTAAATAGTGAACAATGAAAACATAGCAGAAAACAAGATTAAAAGGAGATTATTAAAGCTGCCAAAACTTAAAATCTATACTGCATGAATAATGCATGTCCGAACAAGTGTTTAGCATATTAAAGTAATTGTAGATAAGTACCAGATATCCAGATAGGATTGTCCACAACATAATGGCCTGTCCAGGGCTGTTCAGCTGTCATTAGCCCATCTCTTTCATATGGAAGTCCTCCATAGTAGCTTGCTATTAAATTCCAGGAAATTGTTCTGGAATATTTTAGAAAACGACTTGTTTTCTTAGGTTTGAAAATGTTTAGAAATGATTTACATTTTTAATAGACAAAATGAAACAAACTTACGAGGTCATATAACCATTGACATAGTTCTGGTTTAAGATCTGAAAAGAAAAATTACCTCAACATTCAGTATACTCAAATTAGCAACTGCCTATAAAGTTCATTAAACAGATAAAAGGTAACCATAAACATAATAAAAGGTAACCATAAGCAGAAAATCTGGACACCAAATAGCACTATACAACCATTTCTGGAGATGGTCAGTAAAGGGTCATGGACATAATTATTGATAATATACATAATACATAGATAAATAACTAGGTCTAGATATTTTGGATAGTCTTTTTGCAATAATTTTAATTTTTTTAGGGCTACTAAATGACTAAGAAATATTACACATTCACCTATCTAAAAAAAAAAAATCTTAAAAGTTGAATTGCTTCCCTCTGACAAACCAATTTCTTTCCACCAAAATAAAAATGGTCAACTAGATCGAGATAATGTAAACCCTGTGGCAGAGCGATGGGGTTAATGTGTGCGACCTAATGACATCTAAGAAAATGACAGGTCAACATGTAAAAGCATACATCTGTAGACAGTACTAATAGTAGGCTTCATCCTAATCCTACACACTTGGCAATTAAAAAGCAACATAAGGACTATATTTCTTATTAAGATATAGTGCTTGCCTACAGTTACTGATAAATTATCAAGCTTAATATCATGATTTTGAGGGCAGGTAGATATACAATATGATATACAATTTTTGGGCCAGATTGTATAGAAATGCATGGGATGATTTTGACAGTCTGCCACTGGTCCAGGAGTAGAAAACTCAGAGTTTAGTATTGCAGTTCGGTAAAGTTCAAAGTATTTGTAGTTAGTGTAGCCAAATGTGTAGAACCAGTATTGGCTATGATTTATCATTAAACTACCACACGGTTTTTTGGAACTCTTTGTGGTCCTGTTCTGGAATTAGATGTGTTGTGTTGAGCAGTGTTTGAAGATGGCCTGATTAGGAGAGAGAAACAATAACAGTACATAACTTAAAAATCTGGCCTTTTATGGGATTACCTACCCTGGCCCAGCATCCAGCTCCAATATTATCATTGAATGTACTGTAATCTTCTGAAGCCCATAGCGGCTTTCCCGAAAAGACAGCTTGATCCCATGCATATGTTCCAGGATAATGGCAACTGAAATAAATAATTTCTTTAATAAGCATAGACACTGGCAACTTTTTAATGTTTCCAATATACAAAAGAACTTTAAATTATTTCACTTCTTTATACCACTATCAATGTTTTCTTGGTTGTTGCTTTAGAAATAGAACTTATATCCTAGACTTAACACCTGCAATTAGGTAGGTAATGAAGTGGGCAGGGTTTGAACTTAAGCCCATCACAACTGAGGTGCATACCTCACGATCATGCAGATAGAAAACATTTGGGCATGGGTATCAAGAGAGGCATCATGCCCTTGTTTGACCTCTTGGATGTGTCAAGCCAAGGTTTGGTGGGCTAACAGGTATAGAACACTGCCTCCAGTGGGCATCCACAGCACAATTGTGCGAATGAGCATAGCTCATAGGGAGAGGATGAAAGACTAAGCTCCTCTAGTCCTTCCCATCCTCCATGCCATTCCTCACAGGGAGTCATATGACCCTCACAGGGAGTCATATGACCATCACAGCTCGTGGTGATGCATTAAAGGAACATGCGCTCTGCCTCCAGCCTCACTGGAAAGGAGGCACCCAGATTTATATATAGCTCCTCCTTCATGATCGAAGATGAGCACATTTCTCATTTCCTGTGGACTCAATGACTGTAAAGTCTAATCTTCACTTTAAAAAGCTGGCCGCATTTGTGGCATGGGTGGGTTTGGTCAGTTGCAGATAGGCCTGCTTCTCTCAGCTTTTTGTTGGTTCAACGCTATTTCACCCTGGCATTTCTTTTTATGACAACTTTTAAGACAATATGACATTATAAAGATATGACCCAATCAGCTCATAAGTAATGGGCTTAATGTTAAGATCAGCCTGAACATACCCTAGAGCATAGATCAAAGGAGCAAGATCTGGATCATTGTGGATATCAGTCACAGCTTCCCAAGAATTGTCACCAACAACAAGAAGAACATTTTGAAATCCATGTGAGTCCAGGGTCTTTCTTAAAATCTGAAATTATTAAAATTTATAAATAGTTTTAGCCTATTTAGCCAAGCTTTTTGGATTACTTAACATTCTATTGAATTGTGTTTGAATTATGAAATATTTTGAATTATAGTATAAGGGTTTTTACCCTGATGTAGTCCACTTCATAAGGTCTTTCATTCCAGATCTGAAAATTCATTCAAGAGTAATTCAAATTTAACTCACAAATTGCTAAAATTAGTAAATAATGTTTATAGAAATTGTCTAAAAGTAATTTAAAAAAAGGAATATCTGTATTAAGAATCAAATCTTGGGATTGTTCACTTATATGCTTGTGAAGATTGTGATGTTCAACGATCGTTGAGATGTTCAACGATCGTTGAGATGTTCAACAATCGTTGAGATGTTCAGCAATCATATTCAACAATCTTTATGACATTCAACAATCTTTGTCTTCATTTTGACAGTTACTATACAATGTTGCTTTCTGTATATCAATGAAAACCTAGAAAAAAGTCTACTTACACCAATAAAGTCAATGGTCAAGTTATAAAACACTTTTGCTGCATTCACCCATTTAACTATGTACTCTGCAGTCTTTGTGTTATTCAAAAATGGTGTGTTGTCAATACGTCTGAGGAATCCAGGAAAACCCCAAGACAAACCATACAATTTGATATCTGGGTTTCTCTTAAAGTAAAAGAGATTTTGGAAATTGTGACAATGATTTATAAAACCTAATTAGTGAAAAAAAACAATAATCAAACAGATTTTCACAAAAGGTATTTACATAGATTACAGTAATTATACTTACCATTACAATCTGATTCTTGTACATCATTTTTTTTTATTCAAGGACATCCAAACCATGTAAAGGTACAATTAGAAGCACAAGGAATTTAAACGTTATGGAGTTTATTCTGTTGCTGTTTTCCCCCAACAAGAATTGGTAGATTTTAGAGTTTTTCGTTAGATAACTTAAAGGTACCTAAGCCAAGTCCAATAAACAATTTATTTTCAGTTCAGAGTAGGCCTACCGGTAACTACAGTTGTGTCAACAACTATGAAATAAGAACTTTTGACATGAAAAACAATTTAAATGACAAAGAGGCCTTACCTTTTTAGCTTCTAGCATCAGCCACCATTCATAGCCTCGTTCGTAGTTCTCTTCCCACTCGTAGTGCATATGAGAAGACTCGGATCCATCTGTGAGGTTTAGGATAATGTTATTGATATGTAATGTAGATAATTTTTCATTTCAACAAAATGTAATGGTTAATACAAAGATGATCTTAAGCACACCTGATAATGTTTTATGAAAACTGAATATCTACTCACCAGTACTCTGTGCATCACCACCTATCTCGACTTTCAGTATATGAAGAGATGCGCCAAAGTTGGGCTGATGAAAAAAAATTTTGGCATACAATGTTGAAAAAATTAACACAAGAGGCCATCATAAAAGTTGTCAACTATGAACTAATAACTAACAACCACAACTTTAACCTTACCTCCGTCCATAATTAAAAAAAAAAAAAAAAATTCTCTGGTAGAGTTATCGGTATTTTATATCGTTAGGCCGACTGACGATAAGATGCAGAGTACAAAATAGTTACCTTAAATAAATAATCCAGAATCTCATCACGTTGTTTCTGCGGGTAATTGACCAGAAGCTTTGATGTAGCCTGTAATGTAAATAAAAGTTTAGCAGTAACTAAAAAAAAAGACTTTTTTCCTACCTGTGTTTTCACGTTGGCATGTAATCGACTATCACAAAGAGCATTGATTTTAATTTTCTTGATCCACATTATGGCGAAATCTAGGGCATAAATAAGAATCTATCCCGAGTCTTTTTTACGTGTGTTAAAAATATAGTTTAAGATGTTCTTGAAGTTTTAAGGGCATGTTGTCCAACGTTTTTTTTCTTACAACCTGGTAGATTTCATGGGCGTAGCCAGGATTTCTTTGGGGGCCGGGAAGGGGGCTTTGGGGGATTCGTCAAGCACTATTTCCGGTATTTAAAACAAACAAAAAAAGCACATTTTGAGGTATGTCAGTACATTATCCTGCTATTACATTATTTCAAAAGCCAAATCCGCTACTGCACTTAATTAATGGAGACCAGCGACTGGTACAAATTGGTAACCTCTCTTGGCTACGCTCGTAGAATTTGGTGACTAGTTTGCTTTAGATTTTATATCAAAAGGGAAATTTTATCGTCAAAACCATCTTTTGAGGGGGGGGGGGGCTTAAATTAAATCTCTGGAAGTTTTTTTTTTTGTAGGCCTAAAACGAACTTAAAATCTCCGTAGCTACGCTCATAGAATTTGGTGGCCGTAGTTTGCTTAAGAATAATATTGAAGAGGGTTTTTTAACCTCAAAGCTATCTGTAGGGTTTTTAAAAACTCAAAATCCTCTGAAGGGGGCTTCAACTTAAAATCCTCTAGAGAAATTTTAAAAAAAAACACGCTACGCTCAAAGTATCTGGTGACTAATGTATGCTTGTATTGAAGAGGAGGTTTTATCATAAAAAAAAATAGAGGGGGTTTTTTAAACTCAAAATCTCTCCTTGCTACGGTCATGGAACTTGGTGACTCGTATAATTTTTTGCTGTATAGAAGAGGGGTTTTAACCCTAAAACCCCTTGGCTGCGCTGTGTCAAATGATGGTTAAATTACTTAAATGATTGTTAAACATTAAAAGCTCACCTAAAACAAAATCAAAGCAAAAATCAGTCATTAAATTTGTCCCCTCCTCGTGGGGGGGGGGGGGGGATTTCATTTCGGGCTGGGGGTTGAACCACCATATCCCGGCTACACTATGGTAGCACTAGTTAGCGTTCAGCGATGCCCATAGCTGTCTAGGAGACAGTCTAATTGATCTAATTACAAAGGCCTTTGGGAGTTTATCCGCTTAAGGATTTAACTAGATTTAGTTGGAAAACCTCAGTGGTTCGTAAAAGAAGACAAACCGGTCACTTGATTCTTAGACAATGACGTGAACATTGCAATGACTATTTTCTACAGTAGGCCTACATTTTAGTCAAGTAGATTTAAAAATAGAAATTTTGTCTTGTTTTAAAATGGACTTTGATTAATGATTAAACTAATTCACCTTTTATCTTAAAATCTAATTCTACAAATGCTACACATCTTTTAAAAAGTCGAGACACAAAAGTCTATAATTGGTTTACAGAGTGAAATTCTCAGGAAAAAAAAAGTAAAATTCCCTTTTCAGACCTTGCGATCTGTAGGGAAGATGATGTAACAGCCAACTGTTTCTGTAGCTCACAGTTAACGAGAGTGTCATGTAGGCAGAACAACGACCAACCGCCTTTACTTTTTTCCCCAACTAAAAAAAAATCGGTCTTCACCAGGATTCGAACCCGGGAAGCTAAGCGCTTTACCACTCGACCACCTCGCTTCTTACATTCAAGAAAAAAAATCCTTAATAGCATCTAGGAAGTGGCTGGAACTAGTCACAGTAAATCCACAATACCAAACCAACGAAATTCGCTTTACACGAAACAACCATGGAAATGTAAACATCACATTTTAAAAAAAGGAAAACCTCTAAATTCTAACAAACTAACTCACCCCTCCACCGCTGATACCTCCGATGCCTTCAAACATGCGTCCCAATTCCAAGGTGTCAAGGTCGATCTCCTGCTGGCCCAGAACGGAGCCAAGTATCACCAGAAAACATGCCAACAGCAGCTCCATAGTGCGAGCCATAATAAATTAACTTCCAGCCGTTTAGTTTGCTATAAAAAAAGTTTGATGTCAACCTACTTAACACAAAAAAAACTACTGACCATTATTTGGTCACTCGTCAGGCTTCTCCACCCTGCATGACAGGCTTATATACTGAGACTCTCCTCCGAACGTATAGCCAATAGCTTTGTCCAGTCGATGTGACCTACATTCAACGGTGGTCAGCTGATGATGAAAAATCTCCAATCTCTTAAGCAAGAGGCACGTGAGCAAGGCCAAAAGTCTTGATAATAACATTAAAAAAGGCGAGGTGACAAACACACACACAGACACTCTTCCACACACACACACTTCAGATCCACAAAACATTCATACTACAGCTCCCCCTCCCATCCACACACACACCTATATACTACAAAACATACGCACAAAAACACATTGACGATTGATTGCTTTAATCAATGACCAACATTCTTTCTGCTTTCAGTTCGCCAATTTAAATAAAAAATTTTCACATAAAGTAAATTATTTTTACATCCCGCGCCAGTCCATCAGAGCTTAATGGGAGTTAAAGGCGATTTTTTTTGTTGTAAGCGTGAATAGGCTTGAGAGAGTTAACCCATTTAAAATGTCCAGACTTTGGCTGGTGAACTTTTGTTTATTTTAGACTAAATCAAAGCTCTTATTTTATCTGGAGAGAAGACCCAGCTTCACAGAGACCTTGAACTGTGATACAAGTGACCATTTAATCTAATGACCCAAATTCGATATCTTGACCTGTTTCAAAACTGTGACCCACGAGAACATTGCTTCCAAATATCGGATCAAACTGGAATGTGCAGTCAGCAGTGTGTGTGTGTGTGTGAAAGAGAGAGAGAGAGAGAGAGAGAGAGAGAGAGAGAGAGTAGCGGTCTTTGTGAATCTTGAATAAAGTGAAAAAAAGGACTCTTCAATTTAAATAATGATCAGACAAATTAAAAAAATATATATCATTATTATTATTTTATTATTATTGGAGATTTTCATGATACACTAGACAATGTCAAGCACGCTAAATTGAACTTAACTGTTGCCAAATAAAAAAAAAAAAAGAATTGACCTCTAATTTGAATAATTTCTCGAGGTGTGACTATTTATCTTCGTATCAAATCTCTTGTATTACTGTTAGTTAATAGTTTTAAGTCATAGAGTGAAAGTCTTAATCCTTCCTCCATCAAGGCTAGAACTGAAAGATTTTTAAAAAAATTCCTTTATTCCCATTTCAATCAGGGCGTTTCAAGGTCACTTGTCTTCATGAAGAAGTACAGAGGAGACTAAAATAATGGACCTCATTCACCAATCGTAAACAAACATTTAGCCACGTGATTTTCTCTCTTCTATACAAACTACTCAATCCATAAAGGCTGTCATGTGATACGTTTTTTTCATTGTTTTATCAATATTATCACGTGGCTTAATGTTGTTTGTTTACGATTGGTGAATGAGGTCCATTCATATAGCACTGGTTTGTGTTAGTGTTAGCGAAGTTAGCGTCTATATTTGTATGGTCATAAAAGTTATGCGGAAGTTCCATTGGTTTGGACCACTAAAATTATCTTCTTTTCTTATTGGAATTATTTTATGCTATAAACGGAAGAGATTGAGAAATTTGATTCTGCTGTGTTCAAAACTGCAAACAATTAGGCCTATCATTGGCTATCAAAAATCTTTTAAGTAAAATATAAAAAATCTGTCTATATAATTCTATTCATGGACAACCATGTCTGACACCACCAAAAGTCATGGAAAGATCACTCTTTTATTCCTGCAAGTCAGACTAGAGTTACACCACGTAACTTTTGCGTGTGTGTGTTGGGGGGGGGGAGAACAAGTAATGTTCTATGTATTCAACCGTCAATAAATAGCTGGGCCGGACTTAATCATTGCGGGGCCCTATGCGGAACGGATTGCGCAGGGCCCAGTTTGAGTAGGGATATGGATAATACATGAAAATTAAATGTTTGCATTTTATTCATTCTTTACTACATACATAATTACTTTACGAGCCTTGATTGTAGCGAAGTCATACAGTAAAACAAATTCTGTTTCCTACATAGATCATGCTCAGTAGCAAGAATTACCAAATGTTTCAATCTCTCTTCGAGATTTTTTCTCGAAGTTTAAATTGTACAGACCTATAATATAAAGCATAAAGTGTGTATGTCCCAAATAAAAATCAAAACCGTTTGACCAATCTTTATAAAACTAGGCATAAATGTTTTTATGTCATGACAGAGAACGTAGTGGATGTTTAATGTCCCTCCCACAACGAGAAGGCCGTGAAAATGGACAACAATAATTGTATCTCTAGTTTTTACGGTATTCTTTTTTTTATTGGATATGAATGTGTCGGCTGAACGCGTAAACCCATTTTCACACTCTAGTTTTATTTTTCTGGCAAAGTAAAAAAAATTGAAAGGAACATTCTCCAAGTTTGACAAAGATTTAAATTCTAAATTCAATCCAGTAGATCAGTAGTACCCAAACTAAGGCCCACAGGCCATATCCGGCTGGTGTATACATATAGGTCTGTAATGCATACATTTGTGATGTTGTTGATTATGGACAAGTTGAAAAAAAAATGTAGAAATTAAAATAAATAAGGTAAAAACTTGAATGTAAATAAAATCTTGAAATTAAATGAACTAAAGAAAAAATGCTCATCTAAGATTTGTCTGCTAAGTTTAAACTAATTTTCCCAGTGCCTTTAACAAGTTAATTAATTAACTTTATGGAAAGACAAACTAAACAAAAGACAATTATTCTACAATAATTCAAGATTTAAGAAGAAAACAACAAGACAACGAGAAACTTTCCGGTCGTTAAACTCAGAACATTTTTAATTATAAAGGATTAGCTTGAACGGAACGTGTCAGAACGATTTTTGTTTCAACAAACACGCGCTGTGGTTAATTAACTTTTATTATAATAAAAAAGATAATATAATTATTCAAGAATAAAATATTTTTAAAGTCTATTTAACAAAGCTGGTGTTTTTTATTTATTTATACAAATAATTTTTGTTTCATTTCATTCATAGAAACAGTTTTGGTTTCACAGTGTCTTAACGCCTAAGCTAACATTAAGATACCTTCGACGCCTACTTATCCCCTTCGAAGACTTACGGTGTAGGTGCAGAGCTCGATCAATAATTGATTTATCTAGGTATGTTGTCGATGTATGGATTTAAAAATAATCAAGAGAAAAAAGAGAACGTTTTTAAAAACAAAGCGTATCTAAGGGGAAGAACCGCTAATTACTGCCCTTTATATGAAAAGAGCAGGGCTTAGCTCCCTTTCGTGCAATATAAAAATAAAATTACTACAAATTGATTGCCTAATTTGTTTTTTTAATTGATTCGTGTATTATCATTGACATTGAATAATTATCCAAATTTCAACTTGATCCAGGAATGGGAAGTGGGAGAAAAAAACGTGTCAAAGTTCAATAAGGGGATTAAATCCATTTATACATTCACATCTCTCATTAAGTAGCATTTATTCCCCTTATTTGAATATCAAACAAAATAATTATTCACCGATAATTAGTAACCTATTTGGTTAATTATGTATATCGACAGATGTCTTGTCACGTACAATGGATACTTATGCAGTTTCAACTTGATTCGAGAATTCGGAGTGGGAGAAATAACACGTTCAAATTTTTTACCAGACAGACAGACAAACAGAGTGAGTTGATATAAGCTTTTGTAAAAATAATCTTTATTTGCCATGGAGAAACAAACAGAACTCTATTTTAAGGGAGATAATCCTTATAATTTTGTGTTGTTGTTTTTTACATTTCTCCCCCCTGATCTATTTAACATAGGGGTGGGCAACATTTTTCTACCAAGGGCCGAATTAAAATAATTTGGGGACTGGGGGACCGCATAAATAAATAAACAGATAGATAGATAGATAGATAGATAGATAGATTGTACTCCCAACTGACGAATCACAACAAAAGTTAGAAATTTCTTGAACTAGTTTTACGAACGTTTAGTTTTTTTAAAATTTGTTTACATTTCAACTTTTCACCACAAACGTACAGTTGTACTTAATATGTAGTATATAACTTTATTTTCGTGTATAATGTTCAGGAACTGGGAAAGTAGCTTAGAAGTTGCTGTTTTTCTTGTGACTGCTGTCAAATACAGTCAATCAGCATCGATCTCTTCTAACACTTGATAATTTTCAAAAACAGACAAAAAAAAAGATTGTGATTCCATATAAGATGAATGTTTAGTTTAGTTTAGTATAATTTTTTTTTTTTAGTGTGGATATACAGCTTCTGGAACCCATGAAACTCCCGCGAAAGAAAAATTGGAACTTCTCTTTCAGTTCGTAATTTGCGTGGCGGTTTGTCATCCTTAGCTGAATCAGCTTCTGCAATAAATTGCGAGCTGAGGGTATTGAAAACTGGTTCCAAGTTCTTGACGTCTAAAATTTTCTTTTAAATTCCACAATAAAGAAAACTGAAAAACCTGATTTCACTTGCTGACCTAAAGAAATGGAATAGCCTTGTTTGAAAAGATTTAAGATGCACATACATTTTATATGCAAATAACACATTGCAATGTGTCAAATGATAAACATGAAGTCTGTCTTTAATTCTCCATAAAAATTATTAGTAACAAAGCCACAGTCAATGTCCTTTTTTGACAATTTTTTCCTTAAGATTCCATGTTCTTCTAATGCTACGCCAGCGTATACTACAGTGTTACCGAACATCGGAATGTTTTGTTTCCGAATCTTCAATTACGTTTCGGAATAGCCAGTCAGGGCCGGCCTTAGATAATTGTAGGCCCTAGGCGAAGTGAATTTGGTGGCCCCAAATAAAATAGAAAAATAAAAATTGACAGCAAAAAAACTAAAGGTATGCAATTTATTAAAAAACCTAGTGCACCTCAACAATAACATTAGGGATAAGTTTCGCTATTTCTTCTCTAACATAATATAATATACATCCTGTTCGAGGCCACCAACAGTCGTGGGCCCTAGGAAGCTTCATATTTTGCCTATTCCTAAGGTCAATTCTATGGCAAACATATGAACATTAATTAAATTTTATAATATTATATTTATAATGCATATTCAATGCAGCTTTATATAAACTTTCCCGTTGAGAGTTAATGGTTGGTAAATTGTTCTTTATTTTATTAAAAAGCATGTTTTTCTCAGTCAAAGCACGGGCTCCATCAGTTGTTACCCTTGCCATCTTGTACAAGCCAACCCAACTCTTTCAATTTAGTTTTTTTTAATAATGGCCTGAACTTTTGTCTTTGACTTAATTTTTTCGAATTATTGCCATTTCAAATCTATTTGTTCACTATTATCTAAACCTTTTGAAAAATCATCTATTAGTCCTATTAGTGGTGTTTCTTTGAAACTAATTGTTATTGATTTAAATAGAAATGAATTGACTGATAATTAATCAACGTGGGGTTGAGAGAGTATAAAGAGACTATTAAATAGTTTGATTTACGTGACAAGAATCTCATCAAAAGTGTTTCCTTTCTTTTTTTGTTTCAGAATAAGTACTTCAATGTACTCAGTGCTACGATTCCTTCAATATCTTCATTTGATCTTAACCTTTTCAATGACCCAAAACATCAATTAAAGATTTGTATACTTGTATCCATAAATAGCAATTGTTTTTTTGAACAAAATAGTTAAGTATAGAAAAGTGAACAGTGCTGGATTTACATCTAGGCAACACAAGCTATAACCTAGTGCACCAATGTTCTTCCACCAAAAAGCCTCCAGGGATATTATCGATCGTCTGAATTAACCTGATGTTGATAAACAAAAAATATAATAAATAGAAGAAGATTTATCAATGAGGATGGACATGAAGCTTTAGAAAGAATAGAGACAAGATGAAGAATAAGAAACACAAAATTTGAAAAGATGGATGCATTAAAAGATGAACATAACATAATACATAATGATAATGAAACTAAAGCAAACATCCTAAACAAATACTTTGCATCAGCATTCTCAGCCTCAGGAGACAAAGACATATTACTGAATTTGAACCAAGTAGACAACATAGAAGATATAGTAGTACAAGAAAATAAAGCATCTGGACCTGATGATATTCCAGCTAGATTACTCAAAGAACTAAGCAATGAGCTAGCCCCAGTGTTCAAAATACTCTTTCAGGCTTCACTTAACCAGGGCAGAGTACCAAAGGACTGGAAAGAAGCTAATGTCACCCCACTATTTAAAAAAGGAGAAAAATCTGAACCAGGGAACTACAGACCAGTATCACTTACCAGCATCACATGTAAAATCCTAGAACACATAATATGTAGCAACATCATAACCCACTTAGACAAACAAAATGTCCTCACACCATACCAACATGGCTTTAGGAAATATAGATCATGTGAAACACAACTAATAGGACTAATTGATGATTTTCCTAAAGGTTTAGATAATAGTGAACAAATAGATGCTATCTTACTAGATTTTTCTAAGGCTTTTGACAAAGTTCACCACCATAGTTTGCTTAAAAAATTAAAATATTTTGGCATTAATGGTCCACTGCATCAGTGGATTAAAGATTTTCTGATAGGGAGAAAACAAACGTAATAATAAATGGCTCTAAATCAACACCGATAACAGTAAACTCAGGTGTACCTCAAGGAACAGTCTTGGGTCCACTACTATTTTTAATTTACATAAATGATTTACCAAATTGCATTACTTCAGGAACAAAAGTCAGATTATTTGCAGACGATTGATTAATATATAGAACAATAAAAACAACACAAGACACAGATATTTTACAAAGAGAATTAGATGAATTACAGAAATGGGAATCAAATTGGAGCATGTCTTTCCACCCAGAAAAATGTCAGTTGTTAAGAGTAACAAAAAAACTAAAACAAATTAATTCCACTTATCTTATTCATGGCAAACCAGTAACACAGACTAAAAAGGCAAAATACCTAGGTGTTATAATAAATGAAAAACTGTCATGGAATCCACATATTGATGAAACTATTAAAAAAAAATCAAACAAAGCATTAGGATTTACTAAAAGAAATTTCTATAAATCAAATAAGAACATAAAACTAAAATGTTATTTAACCTTGGTTAGGCCAATAATAGAATATGCATCCTCCGTTTGGGACCCCTCAACTCAAGAAAACATTAAGAAACTGGAACAGACACAAAATAGAGCAGTGAGATTCATAACAAATGAATATTCACATTTGACTAGAGTAACACCTATAGTAAAATCACTAAATTTAGAAAGCCTTCAGGACAGAAGACTCAAAAGTAAAGTAGCAATTATACATAAAACACTGAACCATAATCTTCAAATACAAAAACAAAATTTAATAAAATACTCTGAAAGACACAAAGATAAAGGCACATTCCTCATCCCATATGCTAGGACAAATTTGTACAAATACTCCATCTTCCCTAGGGCTATTAGAGCATGGAATGGGTTGCCTGAGCTAGCCAGGAAAACCAGTGACTTGGCAGAATTTAAGTCATTGGTTAATATGCATGACTAAATGCATGACGCGTAGGACGTAATCATCTTCTTTTTTGAAGTAACGTCTGTATTATATAAGATAAGATAAGAAGATATTAGAATCCAGCCAGGCACAAAAGACTTAAATATTCAGTGATGCTACAAAAAAAAAATAGTCAAGCCTATGGTTTTGAAGAACATGATATTCTGACACATGTAGACCTGTATAGGGTACAATTTAACTATCTTGTCCAGCATTCCTTAATTTTTTGTAAGATAAGCAGAGCTTGGCAGGGAGAAAGATATTAAAGATATAATAACATTAAAACTTTTTTTTTTACAAAGTCCGCCTGTCTGGGTGGACTCTTGTACACGTTATATTACAAGTTCTCGTATCAAGTTGAAACTTAGCACAATTATTCATTCTCAATGTCAACAAATGAATCAGTCAAACAAATTGAAACAATTAGTTAATCAAGTAGTCGTAGTTTATCACTTCAGCTTATGTTTTGTACATAAAACTATGGGCAAAATGAACGACTTTACAAGAAACAATGAAGTAGACAGCGGATATACCAGCTGACATTGTGTTCAAAATATTAAAAAAACGCAAAACATTTGAGTCGAGTGGGGGGAATTCCCACTGACGGGTATGCAAAATAGACCAAATATAATTTTAAGATGATTATATTTTGACAAATTATAACCGTCAAATCAGAGTTTCAACAGCATGGCCATCTAGATAGCATTTTTCTTCCCCCAAAGATATACATAAGCTGTCAAATTTCTAGGAAAATAGTTAGAGCCATTTTCAAAATCCATGTTCACCCACAAAGTCCAGTCAGATATGCAAACTTTGCAAGGTAATAAGAGGAATTTCAATAAAAAATGAATTGAGAACAACAATGACTCAGATAGATTCGTTTCTCTCAGTTTCCTGTACATAGAGAGATAAACTACGCAGAGGCTGTCACTAGTGACTTGATTTGAAGCTCAACATTATTTCACTAAATACTTCTTCAGTGTTCTTTCACTTGATGAAGGCTGTCATTTTGTATTTCGGGACGGTTCTAGCGTAGACTTAATATACAATCCCATCACTAGCTCCCTGTAAAGACTCAAGAAAGACAAATTGTAAGATCTAGTCTAGCAAACTAGGGCAGCGAAACAACTGCGAAATGCAGTGATACTTTAGAGTTTACATACTCACCCTACACAGGGGTAAACAGATAAACCATAAAGAAAGGTTACAGAGCTGACAACATCAACATAAACTCATTTTGAGGGCATCTGACTTAGGTACGGAAAGCAAGGGCTGTTGGTCATTGTGCTGGTCACCTGACACTCTCGTTAACTGTCGGCCATAAAAACAGTCGACCTTACAGTCGCAATGTGTAAAAGAAGTACTTTTTTTTAACCCTCTCGCTCTAGGCATTAAAAGATCAGATTTGGTACTAACATATTAGGTCTCTACCTGGATCTATACCCCAAATAGCTTAGGGCCTCAGCCAGTCTAAATCCGGTCTTGATAGGGAAGTATTTTAATAAACTATTGGATCACCTTTCTGCACTTTTGAACACTGTGGAATTAGCTTTCAAAACGAATTCTTCTTGCTCTCGCTGTATTTTCTTGCTTTGAAACTTAATGTGACCTAAAAAAAAACATTGTTTAAACAAAGAACAGATTACTAGACAATGGAGTAGAAATCCTTAATAAGATTATTGATGAAAAAACAACGAACCCTTCTATCAAAAGAGACAAAAATGAAGAGAGTTAACTGAAGTCTCAAAAGTTTCATTCAGAGCCAAGCTGTTTTATGGTGGAGGGTATTGATTACGATAATGATCTAAACGGCCCAATAACAGACTCATTCAAGACAATGAAGTGAATATCAAAATGACATTTTCAAGTAGATGGAGTCGAAACACGTTCAAGAGATAGAATTGACGTTTTGACCGACAGACACGTTCAAGCGATAGAATTGACGTTCTGACCGACAGATACGTTCAAGCGATAGAATTGACGTTCTGACCGACAGACACTATTAAGTAGTAAACTGCAAAAGATTTAAGAATTCATAATATTATATCATTTTTTTTGTCAAGTAGATTCATATACAACATCCAACAGTTATTTTATTCATTATATTGGTGAGATTTCACATTATGTTAGCGAACACCATTTTTCCTATCCCACAAGTTAAACTCATTCTTGGCCCACAAATTAAATTCTGTCTTAGCCCACAAGTTAAAGTTATTCTTGGCCCACTAATTAAATTGTATCTTAGCCCACAAGTTAAAATTCATTTTTCTAAACTCATAAGTAAAAGCTAGGCCTACTCCAAAACCCACTACTTACAATTATCTGTAAACACTCCCAAGTTTGTTTTTTTATTAAAACGAAACAAAAACAAACTCTAAGTTTTTATTAAGTTACTAGCTCCCCATTTCTTGAAGTTAATTTTTTGAATAAAACATATTTTTAAAAAAATAGGGGAGGAGAGACAGCAGTATTTACTGACCGATTCTGTGGGCCAAGAATGATATTAGCCCAGTCAAGAAAGGAAATATACTTAGAGACGAACCTTTCAATATTTAAATTAGGCAAACAATAACTGAATCACGTGATGGACACACACACACAGTTCTATTTTATTACAACATCAGCATCAACTTAGCCCAGTCAAATGTGGGCATTGAGAACTTAGCCCAGTCAAATGTGGGCAATGAGAACTTAGCCCAGTCAAATGTGGGCATTGAGAACTTAGCCCAGTCAAATGTAGGCATTGGGAACTTAGCCAAGTCAATGTGGGCCATGAGAACTTAGCCCAGTCAAATGTGGGCATTGGGAACTTAGCCCAGTCAAATATGGGCATTGGGAAATTTGTTCAATCAAATGTGGACATTGAGAACTTAGCCCAGTCAAATGTGGGCATTGGGAAATTTGTTCAATCAAATGTGGGCATTGAGAACTTAGCCCAGTCAAATATGGGCATTAGGAAATTTGTTCAATCAAATGTGGGTATTGATAACTTAGCCCAGTATAATGTGGGCCAAGAATGGTTTTACTTTGTAGGCTAAGACAGAATTTAATTTGTGTGTCAAGAATGATTTTAACTTGTGGGCTAAGAATTTAATTTGTGGACCAAGAATGATATTAGCCCAGTCAAATAATGTCATTAAGAACTTAGCCCAGTCAAATGTTGACATTATTTATGAGGTCAGCATCTCGTGGTTCACACACACACTTGGATCAATGATAAAAACACACAGACATCACCAATCAAAGTCTAATCGACCAATCAATCACCAATGCAATCCCTAGATTTATTTAGACAGTATTTAAATAGCATTTTCAGCCCAGCCTCTAGTGTGGGACCTTTTAAGCTCTTCCCCTCAACTGGATCAGTTCTTCAAATCCAGCAGTTTTTACTCTAAACCAGTGACATTTAGGTGTGAACACCCCTAGCAGAGCTTAATTAGTCCCATGATTTATTGAGCAGTCCAACTTGGGAGCTGCCAGACTCGGGTAGCACTGGCATAGATTACATCACTGGCTGTCTCTTGCTCAAAGGTCACCACAGAAAAACGTAACCTTACAAGTGTTCCACCCCCATAGTACCAACAATTACAACTTACTAATAAAAAACCTAGATGACAGACAGTGCATTGGGGGCATGATGGTCTCATTAACCTTAAAAACTTCTCGGGACTTGTGTCTTTTTTTTTTTAAAGTCAATTTAAATATATTTTGCCAACTAGTAAGGCAAATGTGAGCTATTTTTAATGTCTATACGAGGTTACCAATTATCTAATAATAATAATATTATTATTATCTGTTATTAGCTTGAAAATGCGTCATGGGTGCAAATAGCTATCGAAATCGGCTCTAACGATTTTCCTGGAAATGAAACAATTTCCGTACATCTTTGGGAAAACTCTTGAGTTGACCGTTAAAACAACATAAAATTAAATTTGGCATGTCTTTTTTTTTTTAAACTTTGAACCATAGACTATATATATACAGGACTGCCAACTGTGCACACCACGCCTTTATATTTCAATTAAATAAGTCCCGTACACCGAGGCGTACTTAGTTGCAGTGTAGTGTTAGTAGAATGACTTCCGGTGAATTAGTTTACTATATAAAGAAACCATCACTAAAGATTTTAATCACCACTTTTACATCAAATTATGAATGGAAATTTCGTTTATAAGTTGAAAAATAGTCCTATGTGTAATATAAAAGTAGTAAATCAACCACAAATTAGATCCATATGATTAACGATAGGCTTAAACCTTTTCAACGAAGGCTAAATATCAGTTGTTTGTTTACCTTAGAGATCTAATCATAATTGTGTTCACAAAATAAGCCAGATTTTACAACATATGATGATTACGAAATTTTAATACTACTTATTAAAGCTTTAAACTTCTAACATTATTAATATTATGAAGTAGGCCCTAATTTGAATATCCTTTTATAAGCAACATAAACCATATTTAAATTAACAATTAATATTTACATGCTTTTGATCTCCTGATACATTAAAATAAAGACAGCTTAAAGGGTAATAAATAATTCTTATTAGGACGTAATCATCTTCTTTTTTGAAGTAACTTTTGTATTGTAAAAGATAAGATAAGATAGATTTTTCAATTTTCAAATCACTTCTATTCACTTTATTTTCAATTCTACTGTTTTTCTAAGTCCCTTTATACGCATTGCTCATGCTACCAATCCTTTAAAAATTATCCAATACACACAATCATACACTCCATAATAATTCTCTGTATTCTCGCATAGCCACAACATTGGCTAATTTATGTTTAGAAGAATTGGATATTATTTGGGATTTTATTTAGTTAAAAAAATAATAATTTGCAGTGCCAAAACTTTTAGGCATATTTTTCATTTAGTCATAAATATATTATTGCTTTTTATTTTTAATGGTTAATTCTCCATTAATATATATATATATATATATATATATATATATATATATATAATGCATACTATCTGGAAACAAAACTCTAAATAAATTTTTAAAATAAGTATAGATGTAAATAAAAGTTGGTAAAGTATATAGGTAAAGAATGACACTCTCAAAAATGTATTGACTCTTCCGTTTATCGCTTATTCAACTCATACTAATTAGTATACAATATAAAAAGTAATTGTCAATTGTGATGAAAAGAGAAAAAAAAAATTATCCAAGCTGGCAGCATCATTCAAACATTGTGAATGTCGTAAAATAAGTTTATACCGGAAGTACTTCGGCTCACATTTAGAAGTTGAACGAAACTTATGCTTAGTTACCCTTAGTGTTGGCAGTCCTATATATATATAGTTTATGCTTTGAACACACATCAGAGGGAATTCCCTAAAGAGTTGATTAAATAAGAGACTCAAATCATAAGTACCGGTAGTAGAGCACTAGTCACTAGAGAAAATAGGTTCAAGAAGATCTGGCGCACCGTCTGATGAAGAAATCATTTCTAGTCAAGACTACTGTCTTTTAATGTTTCCAAGTCTAATGCTTTATCACTAAGCTAGAATTTTCTATACACCTAAGTAGATTTATACATGGACATAACCAGGATTTTTTTTTGCTAATGGGGGCGGGGTAAATACCCCCCCCCCCCCCACTCTATAACGGCTATTGAGAGCAAAGTGATCGTCATCGTTTTCTTAAAGGAGGAATTAATTAAAAAAAACATTTTCTTCCAATGAAACTTGTTTGTAAATCAGGCAGATTCCAGAGTTGTGTATGCTTGTAATATATCAGAAGCAGCACGACCAACAGCGGGTCAGTTTGTATTGAGATTCATTTTTAATGGATACATTTTTTTTTTGCTTGGACTTGAGTGTATGAGCATTTCTATAGGTGGCCCATGAAGTAATGGCATGTTCTAGATTCACACGTGAGACGTTGGTCACTTGTCTCCGTCTATCTTGATCCCCCATCCACGTTTGTGTTCTCTGTGTCCATGACAACACCCACGTTACTCTCGGGAACATCCCGTCCACTGGTTGTAAATCAGCCAGTTTATTAAAGGGGACAAATGAAAATAAAGAAGTCTGTAAAATCAAAACTCTTTTTGTGATTTTCATAAGTGGAGGGAAAAACTATTAATAGCTCGCTTTTTGGTATTTGGAATTTCTGAGAAGGAAATCCGCTTTCTCCCCATCCTTTCAGCAAACATCTACATTCATTCATGATGTGAACAAAGAGAAACAATACAAGACTTCACACAATTATTTGTTTCATAGCTAATTTAATTCTTTCTCCTATTTTTGCTCTTGCTAGTAATATTCTTTCTCTCTGTCTCTCTCTCTCTCTACATATATATATATATCTAAAGTTAAGTTTTCAATGAAATATAAGCAACAAATAATGTGAAAAATAACAAGTGATTAACAGGATGCTGAAGTCTGTTCATGTGATGATAGGAGTGGACACGTCTTGCTAGCACACTCTACATCTCAACTGAACTCATCAACTCAACACAAAGTCTAAGCAGATACTTGATCTTCAAGGCGACTTGCAGATTTTTCTTTTTCCTCAGTCAGCGCTCTGGCTTGGTGGAGAAATACTGCGAAAGAGATTCCCTGGGGAAACAAAGACAAAATCAAGTCATTTCTGAAACAAATGTCAACACATACATTAACTAATGACTCCATCTCTTACCATACAAACTAATGACTCCATCTCTTACCATACAAACTAATGACTCCTTCTCTTACCATACAAACTAATGACTCCATCTCTTACCATACAAACTAATGACTCCATCTCTTACCATACAAACTAATGACTCCATCTCTTACCATACAAACTAATGACTCCATCTCTTACCATACAAACTAATGACTCCATCTCTTACCATACAAACTAATGACTCCATTTCTTACCATACAAACTAATGACTCCATCTCTTAACATACAAACTAATGACTCCATCTCTTACAATACAAACTAATGACTCCATCTCTTACCTTACAAACTAATGACTCCATCTCTTACCATACAAATTAATGACTTCATCTCTTACCATACAAACTAATGACTATCTATTAAGTTAGAGAAATAATACTAGTCTACAACTAATAACTTTCTCGTACTTTATAGAAATACTACAGCTAATGACTATATCTCGTACCTTTTAGAAATACTACAGCTAATGACTATATCTCGTTCATTTTAGAAATACTACAGCTAATGACTATATCTCGTTCGTTTTAGAAATACTACAGCTAATGACTATATCTTGTACTATATTGAAGTATTCACAGCTTATCAGAATTAATATTTTATTATGACGCCAAGTTGATTAAAAAATATGCAGTATGGACGCTTCTAAGCGATTTATTAAATAAATATTTAGGCCAATGATAATAGTGGTAATATCAATTTTATTCACATTTTAATCTGCAACAGTTGTACAATTCAGAACGACTACAACTGGTGCTTAATAATAATAATAAGGCTTGTCTTCGAGTCCGAAGATTAATGAGGAATACTGTATTTGCCGTGGATGCGTAGCCCCAGCTGTGACCTGCATACACAATCATCATCATCAGAGAGAAGCAAAACGCAATTGCTTCTGGCAGATCGCATAATCTGGTACTTAGAGAGATCAATTTACTGAAACTGACCTATATAATATGTGTATTTTAATATAAATTATAACACTAAAATTTGAAATTTAATTTAATAACTTGCATTTAGGATTTCTCATTTCTTCATTAGGTTTAGATCTATGTATCAACTTGGTTATGTTTTTCTTTTCAAAATTTTTTTTTTTAAATCAGATCCGAACTTCACAATTTTGTTCATTGGCAAATGACCCATGAGAGTTTTTCATCTTTTTGAGCGAGAAATTCTAGAAATAGCAGAAGACAAAAATGTCAACAAGAAAATAGGGAGACGAAGAGAAAATGTGAAAAAAGAAACGTAGATTGTATGCAGGGCCGCCGCGAGGGTTGTGGCCGCCTGCGTGCGAAATAAAAAATGCCGTCCCCCCCCCCCCCCCTTTTATTTTCTCTAAAAAACAATTCCATTAAGTCTGAGTTGGACGCTGTTCCAAAAGTGGCCTTTAATTTAAATCCATTTTTGTAGACCATTCCATTTTTTCCTTGCATACTTGCACCGCTGTTGTATCCCTCAAGTACAACTATGAGCCATGCACTAGAAACAATTTTAAATATACGTGCCTACAGAAATCTGAATTATTGGTTCTTTGTGTTAAACATTAAAAACTGATCTCGTTCTGACTGCTCGTTTTTTCTCCTGTATTTGCGACCATTATAATTGATGCGCTGCGGCGGCTATATTACGATGAACAGCGGAAATGATCATGATCTATATACAATTTCTTGATAACTTTGACTTCTCAATAGTATTACATAGTCTGGACGTAGATATGTTCACGTGTTTGTTATTGTAAGTTACAGTAGAATAATAAATAAAAGCTTGAAATACAAAAGCCATTAGAACTTTTTTACGTTCGTAAACTTTCATAATAATTATCAGGATTGTATTTTGGAGAGATGTGCATTGTATCCACAATCATCTGACATACACGGATTCAGAGTTGCCTACAAATTTATCCAACGAATGAAGCAACTCAGCCCTGAATATTTTTCATGAGTTTAATACAAAGTAAATAATCCAAAGTACAAGTCACTAGTAAAAATGTGACTTATGACTTGAAATAAAACATATTAATGCATTGTTTCTCACATTCCCGGGGCGACTCCCTAGATAACAACATTTTCGTTCGAGCCCTTTTAGAAGCTGTAGCCCAGGGAGCGATATATGCTCCAATAGTGAGGTCCGTGAGTTTTCTTTTTGAATGTAGTAAAAAAGAAAAAGAAACTTAATCACAACTTTTAGGTTTTATTTTTTATTTAGCCTTCTTTCATTGAACACTGTGAATAGAAATGATAGAAACCAAATTGACGTCTTGTTTACATAATTTGTAAGCCTTGTAAAAATTTCCTCCTGAAGGTAGAATTGAAGATACGGCAGGTTTCCACTCAAGTCGGCGAGGGGTCTGAACATTGTTTTCGCTGCCCCCCCCCCCCCCTTTTTACGGTTGTTGGTCGGTTGTTGGCTTGTAGATCAAAACAGCTAGTACAACTAAACCGATGTAAGCGTTTTATATTTATTAATAAGTCAACTTTAAATAACTTGAACAAACTTCTTTGTGAACAAAAACTCAATATAATTGTTATTATTCAAGATTTAACATGAGATGAAATATAGATCTAATAGTAATGAAATAAACTGATATTTAAACACAATCTACCTCACAAAAAAGTCTTTACTCTTTCATGTCTTAAGATCGTCTCACATTTGCACTAGGCACGCTAATTTTATCATCGTCACTGCATAACCCCCAATCAATCGCCTAATCTATTATTACCGCCGCCTAGGAAGCACACACACTCCCTGACACCCCTTTTTTGACTTTTTCATTACCGGTAGTAGATCAACTTATAGTGCGGGCTATTTGACTCAAACAAATATTACAACAACCGCGAAAATTCGTGGCCAGAAATGAGTAGATGCCTATGGAAAAACACGTGGGATTCCCTCGTACACTGCTCTATTTTTTGGTTCTAGTTTCCAAAATAATTTTTTATGTACGAATATCGTTTATATTTTCAAAGGATAATGGAATAATTAGAATTTATATAAAATATTTAAGAATTTTTCTTTATTTAACTAATTTTTTTTTAAAGTAAGCTTGGAATAATGATTTGGCCGCCCCCTAAAGTCGGCCGCCTGCGTGCAATGCACACATTGCACAATAGGTAGCGGCGGCCCTGATTGTATGTGTGTGTGAGAGAGAAGCAAAGGTGGAAAGAGGGAGAGAGAGAGAGAGAGAGAGAGCGAATGAAAGCTAAAACTCTACAAACACTATTAACGAAGGGACAATAAATACCTGACTTTTAGCCGACCTAACGAAGCCCATGTTTGAGGTGACGGTCACTGCCTGCAGAGTGTCACCTGTACCAAATATGACCTGGAGTAGAAACAAAAAACAACAGAGTCAAGACGTGGCGGTTGTCCACATTACAACATTTCTAAGTTATAGTCTAAATAAATATTCATTATCAAACTCAAAATTATATTTCATATTAGTATGAAGATTGATTGCACATAGATACTTAGTTATGTACGCATTTTTTTATTTCATACAAAATGCTAACGAGATAAGGGGAGGTATGTCACGTAACGTAAAGCAGTTATTGCATTCAGTTTATTTTTAGATACTGCTGATATTTACGTTATCAAGCTATTATCAAACTCATTTGAGATCTAAAATATAAAAGGCATTATTAGCTCAGCAAGAAGTCGCATGTGCCCCTATTTTATAATATTTTTTTTTTTTATAGTTTTCACATCATTAGTAACAGTGCAGTAAGTATATGGGTAAAAAAAACATAATAGTTGGACAGCATTGTCCTTGGACTAGAGATGACCTAATCCTAAACCAGCTGGCATGGGATCATCCAAGAGGAAATTAAAACAACAACAACAATATAACCTAACAATTTTAAAAAATGCTGAAAGGGGAACTTTTCGCACCCTACTAACCAACACCGCCTATGTAAGCAACAACTAAACATTTCATAACAGTAAGCTAACCCCTAGGCTTCACAGGTCAGTATCGATCTGTTTGCTTTGCACGGCTGAAAAAGTACGAAAGGGTATTTCCTCCCCGCTACATGGTCAGTATCGATTCGTTTGTGCTCCATCGCTCATTTCAGGCAATGATCGTCCCCGTCATAACAAGTGGCGGTATCGAGTCTACAGCGGAGACAAGTGACCGATATTTGTGTCATTAGAACTGAGGCTCACAACAATGTCCATTCTTCTACCAGTGAATAGAAGTTTGGTGTTGTTTTTTTAAAAAATAAGATACTGCAATTAACTCCTGCCCCCCCCCCCCCTGAGCCCCTCCGGAAAATAAAATAACTGTTTTTCTTTTCTCTCCGTTATTGTTAATGGCAGGTTTAAATAAGCAACGTGATGTTGGGTCGCTAGCCTGAGATTGAACACAATTTTCTCGTTCATGTGAAGTGAACAAAACAACTACGAGTGACAAGTACAAATAGATGTAGAATTTAAAACCACGCGCTAATAAAATCCTGACTGTTCTGAATGTAGCTGTATCCAAACCAGTCTTTGGTTCTCGGAACTTTGCAATGCAATGTGATACGCATACTACAAATTGTTCTTCCTTAGAAATAGAAAGAGTAAAGTACCCCTTTCAGACCTTGCGATCAGATGATTCAAGACTATCTGTTTCAATGACTGACGGTTAACAAGGGTGTCATATGACCAGCACAACGACCAACTGCCATTACTTTCCCCAACTAATGTCAGGTACCCAGTAGAGTTGGTTGGACTCGAGGGAGTTCTAAAAATCCCAAAGTTCAAGTCTTCACCTTCGAACCCAAGGCCCCTCGTTAAAGAAGCCACTACGCCCGCTTCCCCTTAAAGCCATTTCATTCAATCCTTTCACTTCTCTCTATTCATATCCACTCAATCTATTCACAGTTTCGTTTCCAGCTTCCAAGTTTTTATACTATCGTGACATCGCCCCCTAGTTCTCTTCCCACTTGCCAACTCTCAGATCTTGATGACCCGCAGAGACGTAACAAAGCCGCTTACCTTCGATCTGTTCTTCACACGACCTTGACAAGGTAAGGTCAGACTTCTCTCCGAAGGTTGGTCTTTCACTATGTGAGCCTTGGACAGAAAAGTCTCGGCTCTCTCCTTCTCTCTCTCCCCTCCCAATATGTCAAGGATGGACCGAAAGCTAGCAAGGGCCGTCTCACACACAAACAATTCTTTACCTAAAGTAGATATAATACATACGTATAATAGATCTACATAAAGTAATCTAGAGTTAGTCAAATAGTATCTACGTAAAATCATTTGCTTGTTGATACAAAGGATTTATATATTTTCTTTTTTATATACCGAAAATAACGACAGAAATGAGTATGTAGAAATTAGTTCCAAGAGTATAGCAAACTGATCTTACAGTTTACAAGAAGTAGCAAGCACTGTGAAGGCTAGTTATGCGCTCATTGTTTTCATGTTGTGTGTCATAAAGACAATGGACCTCATTCGCCAAAACAAACGGTCACGTGATATTAATAAAAAAATGAAGAAAAAAACTGTCACGTGATAACCATTGTTGATTAAAATTAGATCGTAATTTGTAAAGAAGAGATAGAGGATCACGTGACACAAAGTTGTTTGTTAACGAGACTGAATGAGGTCAATTGTGCTCCCAAGGAGAGACAGTCTTCTTTAGATTGGAGGTTTCGTTTTATTTTGTTTCACACACGACATTCTGTAACACTAAAAACAAGAAACAGATGCCCATTTCATTTTTATATCTAAACAATATTTCAAAAATACAACTTTTTTGAAACGTTCAACGTGACTTGCAAACTTCGAAAAATATAATTTTGAACTTTGCTAAACTATACGTAAGATATTGATTCAAAGTTGTCATTGAGTTTGAGACCCCAACCCTTCCAAAACTAAAGAAGACAAGAAAAACCTGAAACAACAATTACTTTAAAAAATATTTCGTCTTAGATATTTCAACCAGCAGTTGAGCTCATTATACTCACATAGCCAGATGTTGAACCTGTCACTCTCCCCGCAACCGTTCTATTCATCAATTAGTTGAAATATGACCTAGGACATCGACTTCTACCAAGCTATCTGGTCTCTACGAATTCAAAAGTTATTTCCACACACAATAGAGCTAGCGATTGAACGTATTCAATATGCAAATGTTTTTGTGAAAACACAGAAAAAAAAATCAAAAAATTCCTGTGTCATAATGACATCCCGTCAGGGCACAGATTGGAGAGATTTCAGTGGAACAATTTCCGGTTCCGTGCCGTTTGCAAGTGTATCCTGAAGGTTTTCATTTTTTTTTTAAAAACAATTCTCAAATAATTTAAATAAAAACAAAGTCGTTTTGTTGTGCAACGTATACAACTGCAATACAAACAAAACAAAGAAATAAATACACACCGTGTATAAAAGAGAGATCTAAGACTTTCTCAACCTAGTCTACAGATTTATCAAGTTTGGGAACAACATAATGAACATTTTTTTCCCTCACATGATACTAGGATTTTCTGCGCTTGTGGAGGGAGACAACTTGTTGTATGATTTCATTACAAAAATGTTATCGATTTTCACCCCTTTAAAAAAGTACGTAAATAAATTCTATGCAGGCGTCTGGTCCAAGTGACATCCGTGCATGTTTCCCGCGCATGTATTCTTAGATATAGTGATGCAGCTTGTCAGAAAATAAAGCGTAAGAAATGAAATATCTACAAAAAAAAGTCGTGAATAGATGGGAGGCGCGGTGGCTGAGTGGTAAAGCGCTTACCTTCCGTCCCGGGTTTGAATTCTGAAGACTGGGATTTTTAATTTCGGGAGCTTTAGGCGCCTTTGAATTCACCCATTTTGGTCGTTGTGCTGGCCACATGACACAAGACCTCCGTGACCCAATGTGGAAGGCGCCGCATGACACCCTCGTTAACCGTGGGCCACAGAACCAGATGACCTTTACATCATCAGCCCCATAGATCAGAAGGTCTGAAAGGGGAACTCTCTTTACTTCTTCCTCCAAGAGATTGTACTAAGTCCAACAACTTCTCCAGAATCTGAACAACAAACATTCCAATATGTTCCGTTCAGGAATGTTTTCAGTTCAAGCGAAACACTTAGGTAAGATACACATGAGTAACAAATTTCCAGAACTGAACTGTTATGAAGTCTAATACATGTACACAGCATGAACTCAAACACAACTTTAATAATGCTATAAGGTGGGAATGCTTTAAGGTGGGAACTGAGTTTGTCAGACGAGTCAAAAATTCTACCGTCCATCCTTTAGCGGCACCTTGAAGTAAAATACATTAGCCAATGGAAAATAAATTTATCTATTGCTGTCAATAAAAAAACCCCCAACGTTTTAAAGTGGTTTTCTTGTAGTAATTAAAGATATCTAGATATCTAGATCAGCTGTCGTTGTAAATCTAGTTATCTAGTTAAGCTGTCGTTGTATCAAAAGCTTGTGGTAGAGATGAATATTGTTTATACAATTTTTAAAGTCACAGTGGATTTTTCATTGTGTCTTTATATCTGAAGTAGTTATCTAATATATATTTACCAAATACCACTCACTGACTGAATGTGACATTCAATTGGGGGCCTTGGGAAAAGCATTTTTTTTCTCTAGATCTGAAACTGATGGTATGAAGAAATATGTGCGGTGTCTGATATATTGCTTGCTTTAAGATTAAAGGTTGCAAAAAAGTAACACTAACCAAAAAAAAAATAAATCAAAATCGGCCCCCGAAGTGGTCCACCCAGGCAGGTAAAAAGGCAGGTTTCAATATTTTCAGAAAGAATATCAGAATGAAATTCTATCAAAGGCAAATGACAGAGAAGAATGGAGAAAGAAGATTGACAGATCCTGTGTGGTGCCCCAACGGTCCAGCAGACCAAGGCATAGGTGAAAGTGAATGTGAAGTTAGATGTGAACTTGGTTTACTGATGTCTTATAATGAGTATCTAATTCATCTAATAGTTTTGTAAAGAATCAATCTCTTATTCAAAGCCTCAAGAAAAAACAATTTCCGTTAAAAAAAAAATTCCTTTAGTTTAGTGTGCAATTGTAACGATTACACTATGCAGTATGCGCGATAATATGAAAAACTACTTATTAATTGTTGTTCTAAATTATGTTTCACCTATAGGCATATTTAATAGATTTTTTCTCTGTAAAAAAAAAAGTTAACATTTTTTTGTAAATGTAGTAGTTAGTATGACTGAACATACTTAAGTTAGCAATCCATTTGTAAAAAAATATATTTTTTGACAAAGAATCTAAAACCGTTTGCATAATTGTGTTGAAAAAAATGGTAAATTGTAATCTCCCATGTATGTTACTATTAATAGTGAATAGTTGTAAAAATGGTGCAATTTTATGAAAAAACTGCTTGCATAGTTAATTTTATTAATTAAATTTTTCGCTTTCAGAAAAGAAAAAAAGTAGCCGTTGTATCAGAACTTTGAATGGCCTTATATATCATGATGTCGTATTTTCAATATCTTTTCTAGTTTACGAGATCTAAACGGGACGGACGGACAAACAGACCACATAAACTAATAGCGTCTTTTCCCCTGTCGAGAGCCGCTTAAAAAGGGAAAAGAGCCACGGCCGAACTATAATCCAGATTGAAAGGAGAAGCCGCAGTACAGCCATAGAGTGTGCGAGGGACTAATGTTTTGGTGTTGGCGGGGAGGGGGGTGGAGCGGACAAGTAAAAGTGATACTAAAAGAATTACAAGTATGTGTCCCGGGAGGGGGGGGGGCGCATTATGAAGCGTGTTCTTCAAAATCAAGTTAAAAGTTTATTCGGAGAAATTACGATGCACAGGTTAAAAACAAAACAACACAATTGGGGTCCCTGAGAGCCAAAATGAGAAAGAGAGAGATACACTAATTCTAGTTCACGGACTACAACAGTATGTTAGGTTGATCGTTAAAATGTGGTCCGTTTATTGCAATGAAAAAAAACAACAAATCAACTGGCGTTGCCGGTGTGTACTGCTAGTTTAATGTAAGACAGAAGTTTGTGATAATCAATTATGCAGTTTTTAAAAAAATGTTATATGCTTTGATTAAAAACCATTTCATGGATCCTCGGCTGCACTTGGACTTTGTGTCTGTTATGGTGTCGAACACAATCAATGAAATAAACAGGAGGTAAGGTAACCTTCAAACTAATTCAGGAACACAGGCGAAATGCCAAAACAATCAATATAGGTAGTCGACACTATTGTTGAAACAATAAACACTTTTAATACTCAAGAAGGGATCCGTCTAATGTTCTCTGTTACTAGCCGTCTGTATATTACTTCTTATTTCATACTCTCCTAGCTTTTATATAGCGCTACTTTCATGCTTATAGCATGCTCAGAGCGCTTTGGTCCAATCTCATTTGCGGACCGGTGGGGGGGAGGGGATATCTAGGAGTTGGTTTTCCGTGCTGCCTTTAAGCGCTCAGTAAACGCAACTCTGGCCGGGTCGGGTGTCGAACCTCGAGCCCCCTTCTAGGCAGCCGAGACAATCCAGTTTAAGCGCACTTAGTCACAAAATTTAACGTCTAGAATCACAATTGGTACAGTACAAACTTCACAGGAGATTCTCTGTTAGTAAAGGATTATTTCGAAGGAGACATACGTTTTTCACAAAACGTGTGGATGTGGATGACCAATGCTGTGCTCAGGCGAGCCAATAGAAAAGTCTCTGAGTGTATGTGTGTGTGTCACTGAGCGGGTGAAGTGGTTTGCACGTGCGACGTACCTTATCTCAAAAGACTTGAAAACGGGAATAAAGGAGGCGGGGTGGGGTCTGATGATAACATTGTAGACCATTGTCCATCCCCAGTTCTTATAGAAACAACCTGTCTTTAAGGGCACCCAAGGGGAGACAAGTGAAGGACAAAGTGGGGAGAGGGGGTAGTGTGGACAGAAAACCACGGCTATTGTTTTGTGATGAAAACAGACCACAAGAGAAAAAAAAAAGTCCACAAAAATAGCCTTCCTTTCTTCTCTCAGCCCAATCATCAATCAACAGTTAGTTCTAATAAATATCATATTTTGGTACTTTGGTCTCCATAAGACTAGCGATTTCCCTTTCTTAATTGAATTGCGCTTCATTTTTAACCCCTTTCTCTTTTCTCTGTTGCCTACGACCTCAAACAGAGGTATTTGATTTATCTCCATAGCAATACATACACTGGACGAGATTATGTTTTTAGCGTGATTTTATCAATAAAATGTTTTTCCCAATAGAGTATAATATAGAATAGTATTATAAAATAGTTACGCGAAGTATAAAAATAAAAATATTTTTTTTTCAGCTATAGGCTAGGCCTATATAATTTAAAACACTTTTTCTATACCATTATAGATCTTAGTGATGGGCCTAAGAATTGTTTTTACATACTCTATAATAAGGGCTTGCGGGACCTTTGTTTGTAGAATACAGAAGACAAAAAAAAAGGACAGAATTTGAGAGATAGAAAATTTATGTTGGCGAGTTGTAATGCTGGTCGATTTATAGAGGGATTTAAGAGTGTACCGAGCAAAATAAACATAGATCTATATACCAACTATTAAAACTGTAGCGTAGCACGGGTATCAGCTAGTATCTATATATATATTTCAAATGCATATGTTTCTAAATTTCCCTAATTCTATCTTAAATTATATTACATAGCTTAAAAAGACTGATCATGTAGTACGCGCTCTGGACTGTCGTTCCATGGTCCCGGGTTCGAACCCTGCCCGCTACCAGTGTCAGTCGTCCTACAAGAGGATTGGGCTCGCATGCAATTATCTTTAAAGTCTGAAGGAACATCCGAAACATGTTAAACATAAAGCCAAGAGACACCCTTAATGCCAGTCAGCGGACATAAGCCGGATATGACATTTATATTATTACTCTCAGAAAATCCCTGTCAAATATTATCAATACATTAGAACCGGACGTGACGATCAATGAACTGGTAATAGATTGAAACAAAATGGCTATTTACAAATAGATATTTGACATGTGAGCTCACGTACAACAGCAGGGCACTCTTCAGCGCCTTGGGAAAGGATTCAAATACAAAAGACAAAGAGGATGATAAAAGGCTGTTTCAAGTTCCAGGTCAAGATCTAATGTTCGGTGACGTCAGTTGGGGCCGTACAGGCACTTTCGTCTAAGCCGCTTCTGACAAAGCCACGTGGGAAATTCAAATTCGTAGATTAGAAGGACAAGTACTCCTTTTCTACTGCCACATTACATTCTAATATTAACCAGGTTTACTTATGTATGTTGTTTCATTATTTAGAAAGGTGAAACAATGAATGCATATTTCATGGCAAAACATATTGACTCTGATGAGAGTTACATTGTTCAGTCTCCTATCTGTTTGAGTCGAAGATCATAGAACTATACTAAGTAGAGATCCATGGCTGGGCTGATAGAACTGAAGAATGACAATATACATATGTTGATAATTTTTATACAATTTATCAATGATAATTAAATTTATCATTCATGATTATTAAGAACACAGTAATCACTTTAAAAAAAGCCATCAGCTTCATAAAATTGTCTTTTAAATAAAAATACTTTTTTTTATTTTATTGTCGTATTGTTGTATTTTACTTGCTTTGATGTATTATAACGTTTATTACAAGAATGTGGAATTAAAACCACGAAGTTGGACTCTTCGACTGACCTCTGACCTACTCAAGATACCTCCTTGTGGAGACTTAAACAAGACAGGTTATCAAAAGTTATAACAAATTGATCTCTCGGCCAGAATAACGCGACACGGGTTTTCACGAGACTATACTATCGGATTATAGAAAGGGCAAAGTCTGCATACATAGTTTGCAAAATTACGCTAGGGGGACTTTGAGTATAGCAGCAGTTGATGGGCGCTGTGATTTGGATTGTAACTCCAGACAGCTAGTTGATGGGAGCTGCGCTTTGGATTGTAGCTCCAGACAGCTAGTTCAACCAACCCTTGCAGGCGTTTAACTTCAATTTAACTGAAATCTTGAATAAAGCTTTTTTGATTAGCAAAATAAACTTGACTTTTACTCACAAATATTTACACCTTTCAATTTCAAAACACAAAATGAAGAAATATAATTTCACACTCACACCACATAACACAACTCCGAAGTGAGTGAAGGCCCAGCACGTTGAAGCATCAACAACTGAGTTGTGAAGTCATCAAGCACTAATGCTTTCGATCTGTTAAAAGTTGGTAAACACTGGGAAGTTTCAGTCAGTTGTGAAGTGAGTGAAGAGAAAGAATCACACTGCAAGGCCACCTCTAATTATTTCTATTGATACAAACAACCCAGTTCATTAAACATGTTGATTTCACACCAAGCTCATAACAAGGACAGGAACAAAATAGGCTTTTCTAGACAATGTAAGAAAAACAAATATAAAAAACAACAGAACATGTTTTAACTAGCCAAAGTAAAACAGAACATGTTTTAACTAGCCAAAGTAAAACAGAACATGTTTTAACTAGCCAAAGTAAAACAGAACATGTTTTAACTAGACAACGTAAAACAGAACATGTATGAGAGAGAGAGATGGATGAAGGGCATAAGACATATCACAGGTCAAGTTCTACTTTGCAATGACAGACTCTGTTTCTAAGATTGCAATAAATGTACCACAATGTCAGAAATGTTCTAACTGTGTCCAGATCTCAGCATATCTACTGTCGAGACTTCATGATAGTTCTTAAGTGGCCATATCACAATGGTATCACGGTGACACACAGAACTGAAGGACAAAAACTCTAACTGAATATTCTTGAAGAATGTTTATAAAGAATTTAATTCTTGAATATCTTTAAAATCACATTCCATCAAGACATAATCTGGATTTTCATATAATGTTTAAAATGTAAGTTATGTGTAGACCATTGTTACACTCAACTACCCTTTCCCCAAACTCAATGTATTTAATTGGAGCTCCATAACAGCTGAAACTAAATAATTTGTATAAACAAAGTTTTGAAGCAATGAGAAGTGTACAAGTTAAAAGGATAAGTAAAGTTACAGCTTCACACACTTTGTAGTAGATCGTTTTCAAGGATATCGAGTGGCCAACCCAACGATTTACAGCCAGAACCATGAACTATATTTTAAATTTCCATAAGACATTAAAACAACCAGCAAAAATAAAAAATAAATTGTAAATAAAATTGTGTAGAAAGACAAACAAACAAGCACATTAGCTAAGGAAAGTTACAGCCCTGGGCGACAAAAGCAGGAAAAGGAGGGCCTAAAAGAAATTGATCAGCATATGGCTGTATGATTTTCGTCTTTCTTTTTTAAAGATGATCTTATACAGCAACTATATAAACTGTGACAGGCTGACAAGTGTTGGCATATTTAAAGTGGTTGACCATTAGGGCTAGTTCTTACTGGGTCAACCTTGGAGAAAATACAAACTGATACAATCTTTAAAAACAAAATTTTAAAAACTCCAAAAGATAAAAAAATCGAATGAATTATGAAAGTATGTAAATCTAGAAGAACATCTTGTTCTTTGTCTCAAGAGAACACACACTGGGCTCCTACCACAAACACAGAGCACGACACAATAAGATCCTACCACGAACACAGAAGACACCACACGCTAGGCTACTACCACAAACACAGATCACACGACACGCTAGGCTCCTACCACAAACATAGAACATACGACACGCTAGGCTCCTACCACAAACACAAAACACACGACACGCTAGGCTCCTACCGCAAACACATAACACACGACACGCTAGGCTCCTACCACAAACATAGAACACACGACACGCTAGGCTCCTACCACAAACACAGAACACACGACATGCTAGGCTCCTACCGTAAACACATAACACACCACACGCTAGGCTCCTACCACAAACACAGAACATACGACACGCTAGGCTCCTACCACAAACACATAACACACTAGGCTTCTAGCACAAACACAGAACATACGACACCCTAGGCTTCTACCACAAACACAATGTCTGACTGGACAAAGCAAACATCGACAACAAGGACTTCTAACAAACACCGACAACAAGGACGTCTAACAAACATCGACAACAAGGACGTCTAACAAACATCGACAACAAGGACTTCTAACAAACATCGACAACAAGGACTTCTAACAAACATCGACAACAAGGACGTCTAACAAACATCGACAACAAGGACGTCTAACAAACATCGACAACAAGGACGTTTAACAAACATCGACAACAAGGACGTCTAACAAACATCGACAACAAGGACGTCTAACAAACATCAACAACAAGGACGTCTAGAAAACATCGACAACAAGGACGTCTAACAAACATCGACAACAAGGACGTCTAACAGGCTGTAAGAAAACAAAAAATCTATACTCCTTTTCAAAAATACAAACCAGTCTATTAGTTCTTCCTGAGCCCCATTGATGGGAGCGCTGCAGCTTAGAAAACAAAAATAAAATAAAAGAATGAGAGAAGGAAAAAAAAAGGAATCTCTACTAGGTCAAGAAGAGAAGAAAGTTCCTTAACTCCTGACAGCTCTTTTGCTGATAAATCTATTAAAAAGACAACCGATAATCTTTAACCCAAACCCAACACGCTGTTCTGTTACATTTGATATCACACTTGATTAAAACACACACACACCCCGTACACTAAAAGATACTTGCTACCCTGACTTAGAGTGACTGACAAATTAAGGTAAAGAAAACACGCTGAAGATAATGGAATGCCTTTTAAATATTGAACAGTTGATCTCAACTCAGTTACTAAGCACCTCATGCCGTCCAATGTGAACAGAGGATAGTAATATTAGTTTAATTCAAAACCAATCTTTTGAACTTAATGCTAATTTTGTATCTCATTTTCTTATTTCGAATTCTACTAAAAACCAGTTGACCTGATAGAAAACAACAAAATTAGTTTTAAATTGATCAAAAGGTTTGAGATTCGCTTATGTGCAACCTTTTAAAAAAAGTATACCTTCTAGACCCTTTGATCTATAGGGCAGTTGATGTAAAATTATGTTTCTACGGCTGAGGGTGTCATGTAGCCACCACAATGACCAGCTGTCTTTACTTTCCTCAACTAATGTCAGGGTACCCTATAGAGTTGGCTGGACTTAGGGACGTCCTGATAATCCAAAAGTACAATATCCCAGTCTTCAAATAAAAATAAATTTGAAACCCGAGATCCCAAGGTTTAAAATGTACTATATTATGGATAGAAAAACAAAGATAATTTTAAATATCAATTAGAGATAGAGAGTTGCTAGGAGTATGACATAAGTCAATCCAATGAATTACCTTTCAAGAACTCTGTTAGCAGGGGTAGTATGGGGCAATCTTGTTCTTCCTTGGCCTGCTGTGTTAGCACCTTGTCCCTAAAGACCAGCCGGCAATTACCATTGGTGACAGATGAGACTAGAGCAATCAGGCTGGTGATGTCAAGATTAACTCGGTGGATGGGTGAGCATGACCTCAAGTTGGAGAACAAACTGGCGCCTGGTAGTATTGTCTCGTAGGCGGGAGGGCTGGCTACAAGATGGAGGAACAGGTCTCCGATCGACTTCCCAGGACAAGACGAAGATAAATGGCCCGACTGCGTCTGACTAGCTCCAATATCAGGTCTGGAAACAGCCCAGTGGGAGTTGGAAAAAGAGCAAGCTGGGAGGTGTACCGTCTGACCCCGACCTGGGCTCTCCGGACATAAGTCTTTGATCGATGTGTCGGGGACGACTGGACACGCAAAAGTCCGGTAGTCGAGGTCACTGTGAGTGGACGGTGTTGCGCTGAAAGACATGGGCGTATCCCATGTATCAGCAAGTGTTGGTATAGATGCTAAAACATTATCAGCTGAAGAATGTTCAAAATGTATAGTCCTATCAAAAGTACGTCCCGACTGCGTCAGAGTAATAACTGGAGATCTGGACTCTTCCTGGGAAGCACTTGTTGCGTTGCATGTTTCCGAAACATTCGTTGCATAAGAAGCGTCTTCGTCTGAAGCATAACTTGTGCTGTCCTCTTCAGTATCGGAAGTAAAGCACGAGCTGAGTTTCTCTTGGACTTCAGGGGCAACGGAGACCCTCTCTCCCAAAACAGTGAGCCCCAGCTCCTCCAGAACATCTGCCATGGACTCGGTGACTTGATTGTAGAAGACAAACACAACCTGAACAAAACAGTCAAAGTTCATTCATGAACATAATTGCCAAAGCTCATTCAATGCATTTACATTGTTAATAAATATAATTAGTATTAAAAAAAGTTCGAATCCAGATTGGTGCGTGGTTGTTACGCGACTTGCGGGTGTGAAGAACTGAACGAGTGGATCTAGCCGAGTCTCTAGTCCCACACAAGTGCAATACAAATCAATCAGGAAAAACAATTCATAGATGGAAATTTGAAACTTTACTTCAATAATGTCTATTGCAGTTGAATATCCGAATTATATTGTTACGTATTTCTGAATCTTCTTGCTAAATGTACTGGTAGGCACACAAATAAAAACGCTGCAAAGAACTTGACGACTCAACTTTCAACTTCATATAACTTTATTGACTATTAACTCAAGCAATTCACTGCTAGTACCTTCTGGAACATCACGCGAGGACACGTCACATCCTGTCTTTGTTTATACGCGTAGATTCCATGTCATGTCACCTCTCTACCTGTCACTGTTCATTTGCAACAATAGTATTGAGTTCAAAGCTCCAGTATGAAGAAGATTTATGAAGCCAAATGAACGAGCTCCGAATTTATTGTCTACATTCAAAGAGCATTTTCCCTGATTTCTAGACTTTGATGACGCCCTACATTTTGAAGTGCCAATGAATAAATATACAAAGTTTCAACTTGATCCGAGAAGGAGTATGGGAGATATAACGTGTACACACTTTTGACCATATAGACAAACAGGGTGAGTTGATAGAAGCTTTTTAAAAAAAAGCGCGCTAAATTGTAGAACATAATTTCCATGGAGTGTTTGTTATGAATACGTCATAATCTATGGAGATCAAGGGACTCAATGAGGCGCCAAGCGAGGGGAGCCTGAGATTTCAAAGAGGGCGCCATGAGGTTTTAAATTAGGTACTCTGAAAATTCGAACTGCATTTATAGTCTTACTTGAGGTAAGCGAGTTAGGGAAAACTTTTTTTTTTGTCATCCGAGGTAGTCACAACTAAAAGCTACCATCTAGCCCAAAGACAATTTGTAATGGCTTCGATTCTCACATTCCTTTTTGTGTATAAATATTTGTCCACTGTCATCTGGGTCAATGACTTTGAAGATTCCACACCCGGGTCATTCTGAGGTGGTCAGAAGTGACCGTAGATGTCTTAAACTTGGCCATGCAGTTGGAGAAGAAACTTTGGTTATACAGAACTAAATCAAAGATAACATTCTCAAAGCGTCTTCAGTCTGAAATGTGTTCTATACATAAATGAAGTTATTATTATTAAGAAGTTCGCAACAACCAGCAGGGCGGTATTTAGACCTGCAAACGCCCTCAGCTATTTCAGATATAGGGCCCTTTATAAGTCTAGATCTTATATGTCAGTGCTAAATATTTCTTGAGCCCCAAGCAATAGGTTGTGCTGCATAGAGGTAAATTTAGCCCAGTCAGCCCGATATGACCAGATATTTGAATAGTGTATTCCAGAGCTAAATAAAAAAGTGTATTTAAAAAAGAGAGCAAATTATTTCCATTACCTGGGGAGTTTTAAACTCATGAGGGTGTCTTTTGGCGCATTCTAAATATTCTTCTGCCTGAGAAATCAGATCACGTTCACCAAATTGACCTTGACCTAATCACAGGACAAAAAGACGTAATATAAAAAAAAAACCAGCACCATTGAAATCTCATCATGTACATCTAAGATATCATCTAGGACAAATCTTCTCTCCTAAGTTAATGCAATATTTCCCATTGACAAACAACAACAAAAAAAAAAAAATTCCATTCCCGGTCGTCTGCTGCAGAGACTAAATGACGTTTTTAATGTCGCTAGAGAATTAGAATAAAAACTAACAGCTGACGGAACGTAGGCCTTCAATCGATTCGTCTGTTGGCTCTTACAATGATCAAATAGAATTGCCGTATCTAACATAACAGTAATGGTTTAGTCAGTGGGTTTTCTGTTGTTTTTTTTAAATTTCATTTTAGTGTCTCATGGTGACTGGAGATGTATCGAGTATTGTGGATTTTTTTTTGGTTAAAATAATAGCTGAAACTAAGAGAATTTTAGTCTCGTTATTATTACTAACTTATCGGCAGTGCTGTACAACTAAAGAAAACAGCACACTATTTTTTCCTTGGCATAGTCTGCAAAAGATCTGACAGCTCAGCAGCAAAAAGCTGGTCAGAAGAAGAAGAAGAAATTACACATTTTCGTATTCCATTGTTTCTAAGTTGATATTTTGTTTCATCTTGACGTCTACATGGGTCTCTGGGGATACGTTTGAAACTTGTTTCACTGATGAGATTGTAAGGATTTACAACAGATTGCATGACTGTAGAGATGGAACGTAGTAATAGTTTATTTCAAAATAGTTTGAGGGTAAAAAGGAAGTACAATGAGATAACTGTCCCCCAGTTATAAACTTCATGACCAGCGGCTATGACCTGACTAGCGATTGACATTGGGGTGTCAGGTAAGAGCATTAGAAGTGGAGTCAAGAGTAGTCCAGGATAGAGTATAAAGGGTCAGTAGCAGAAGAAAGAAAGGGTAAACCAAAGAAGTCTGGGATCTATTTGGAGTAACATAAAGACGAGTATATGAAATCATTACTAAAGGATATAGTTACCGAATTAGTACGAAAACTGCCACTTTCACATTGTTTTAAAAATGGTTGATAGTTATGTGCATACAATATGATACATTAACAAACGTTTCAGATAGTGAGGAAAAAGAGATGACGTATATCGAACGTGAATCGACGAAGTTTGATGTCCATGCCAGATTGTTTGGTTGTTAATGTACAAAGATAACAAAGAAACGGATTAATTTGACAAACTCGATTTTTAAAAATTAAATCAGCAGTTTTATCTTTTGATCTCAAGTTTCTCAGAAGTGAGTAGAGCACTAGTTTAAAACAACAACCTATGGAAGGATGGTTAACGGCTATCTTCATTGTCCATGCACAACTTTTGTAGACATTAACTCGATCTATACATTTTGCCTTGTATTTGTTTCGTGGCACACTAGTTACTGATAATAAATATGTCGCCAACGTTCTGGTTATTCTAAATACACACTCATATAAACACACACACGCACACACACACATTTCTCTCTCGTTGCCATACTCGTATATTTCCAAGGGAGCAGAGTTCAAAGTTTATCTCTCCTGGGTGGGTAGCCAGTAAAGGCTAACGAGCCCCTCCTGCCCGAACCTTAGTGGTTTAGGAGCCAGTTACTCGCTTTTGCTTCTTCTCCTGTTAGTGATAAGAGTTACGCCGGAACCAGTAAATTATTTATACATACATGCTAAATATTTTCATTGTGATAGTTACAGTACTTAATACTAATTAAAATTATGCACAAAATTTTCAACAATAAACCTTAAGCCATACACAAACATGAGAAAGCTTCGAGAGTCAACCCTGGAGGAAAATCAGGAGTCTGCGACCTTGAACTACGTGGATGACAACCCTAGCCAATGCCTGGGCACTCATTTCATTTCTATAAGTTGATCCATTGTCCCTTTGAGACTGAAGGAAGCCAAAGAAATACTTGAATAAGTGCAAGTCATCGATTATGTCAAAGCAAAGCGTCCTTTTATCTCATACTCTTTCATTAACAACAACGGCCACCACAGGGATTCGAGTCCAGGATCTTAAACTGGCCAATCACGCACACGAATCCCTTACATATAATTAGATACATAGTTATAATATACTTTTCGAGACAACTCATGAAATAACAATTGCTTTAACTTTGAAGAAATCACTAAAGGTAAAGAAAAACAGTGCGTATTTCTCTTCCGACATTGGTATATGTGTCTGATTGTGTATTTCTTTTCGGACATTGGTATATGTGTCTGATTGTGTATTTCTTTACGGACATTGGTATATGTGTCTGATTGTGTATTTCTTTTCGGACATTGGTATATGTGTCTGATTGTGTATTTCTTTTCGGACATTGGTATATGTGTCTGATTGTGTATTTCTCTTCCGACATTGGTATATGTGTCTGATTGTGTATTTCTTTTCGGACATTGGTATATGTGTCTGATTGTGTATTTCTTTACGGACATTGGTATATGTGTCTGATTGTGTATTTCTTTTCGGACATTGGTATATGTGTCTGATTGTGTATTTCTCTTCCGACATTGGTATATGTGTCTGATTGTGTATTTCTTTTCGGACATTGGTATATGTGTCTGATTGTGTATTTCTCTTCGGACATTGGTATATGTGTCTGATTGTGTATTTCTCTTCGGACATTGGTTTACTATTTGTCGGAATAATTTCCTTGTAAGCCAAATGACCGAAAATGTCAAGAGATGACCATCAATCAGCACAAAGACTGTGATAATATTATCGATTACCTTCCTTTCTTTTTGTCCTGGCCTGGCATCGCGCCATGACTTTCCCGCACCGCTGCGCTGGCAGACGCAAGGGGAAGAACTCTGGGCTATGTTAGTTTACATCAGCTAATGTATTCTGTCATTCAACTATTTGCCGACTGACCGCTGTCCACCATAGCTCTAATATTGACCATACAAATAATATGATCTATGCTCAGTTTTGGTTGAATGGAGACAGATATTTCAGAGTTCAAGATTAATATTAATAAGCAAACTCCATGTAGAGACGAGATCATAGACCATGTGTTTGTTTTCGTAATATTTTTATTTACAATCGCAGTATTTATTACCTTCAATCTGTGACATTTTACGACTTGAGAGACAATCTTTTCCCTTTACAACTTCTTGTGTGACTAAATAGGGCACCCCTTGATACACAGTAGCCGTCACAGGTTGGGCAAATGTAATTACCAGATGCTGCTGCACTTTCAACCTTTTTTCTACTTCTGGTGTTTATGCCGTCTGCCATCCGGAACCCTTCCTTTATCCAGTATCTCTTTATACCACTGTTAGTGTCAATTTTGAAGAGCTTCATGTCGCGTTTACATACTGCATTATACCTGAAAAGTGGACGACCAGCGGCTCTCCTGCCTTCAGATCGCCGTACAGAATGTCTAATTGAAGTCGACCTTGTGGCATTAAGTGAACATGACAAAACCAGCCAAGTCGTCTGCTGCTGATAACACAGCGGATGTCCTAGCACCCTGCTCTTCGCAGCATTTCCTCATTGGTTATTTTGTCTTGTAACCTTATTCTAAAAATCCGATTCAATATATCTACATAACATAAGCACATAAACCTACTCCCTTAAAACTCAACCACTCTCTTTAACTCTGCCTGTCACACTTACTCCCTATAACTTTTCAGAATTTTTTTTGGAAAAAGTACCACACACTGAGGACCGTAATGCTGGGGTATTACTACGACTCGCTCATTTTTTGCTCGTGATCTTTACAAGAAGTCATTCGAATCACTTGAATGGAGACGTTCAAGGGATAATAAACAAATTCAAATTGAACTATTGAACAATTATTTGTTAAAAACCCGGGAGGTATGTAAATGTGAAGCGACTCAAAAGTCATAATTCAAAAGTCATATACACGATGGAGTCAGATTCTTGGTCACGAAAAACATTTCAACTGGCTTGTTTGTTCCTATGCAGAGTAGATGATCACTTGTATAAAGTACACGCAGACCTAGACAGCTCACTCTCTTGCTGTGATTAGTACAAAACGTGCCATCATGTCCTGAATCCTTGGAGAAAATATGCTTACAGAGATTACCAAAAGTAGTTTATAGTCCATGTCGTGCAAGAAAAAGTCTTTTCGCATAAATACGTAGAGTGGAAGTGTACAAGAGCTGTTCGTCACCTTAGCAACTAGTTTTTCATGCTTTTTTCTCACTTTTTTTCTTTGAGCATTTCTTGGAAAATGCTGATTTACTGACGTCTCCATCACTATTTCTGGAAGAAAATACTGACACTCCTATTTTCAATACCAAAAGGCGATGTAATCCAGCATTTACCAACGGCTCTTCCAGATATTATACGCAGCTTTATTTTGTGTTCCTTGTACATGTGTTGGCACTTTTACGATGACGAGTGCGTCCTTCTTGAAGAAACTGCACGCGCTAAGACGGCTATAAGTCCACACAAATCGGAAACGTGCCAACTTAATTAAATCGTAAGGAGTTCTGAATAAATTATTGCTGAGAAGCCAGGTTTGACACATCGAACTAGACATCATTTCTTGCTTTCTTGTCTCTAACTAGGGGTGATAATTAAAAAAAATAATTATATATATTTGCGTTTCTAGATTATACCTCACTAGTTCGCACTAAATCTTGTGTTGTCCATTTATCTTACTTTCATTCTCTCTCTCTCTCTCTCTCTTTCATTAGATATGCTCTTGTATCTGTTTTGCCAATAAAACCTACAACGTACCGCCTTGTCACAAAAGATGTGTAAGAAACTAAACAACAGGCCGAAGTTACAGAAAAGAGTCTGAAGAATTAGACTAAAATGTCGAAATAAAGAGTTGAAAAAGTCCAGCTAAACTAAAGCAAATATATCTAAAAGGCTTAACAAGTTGAACTACTAAGTTGAACACGATCTCATAGACATGCTGCAACAATCAACATCAACCTCACGAAAGTTTTTGTAAGGACACGATTAAGATCATTTCAATTTTTTGATTCTTGGAATGTGTGAAAAGAAAAATGCAGACATGTTTTCTTTCAACCCTTCAAATACAATTTATCACTGCACTGTGCAGAACTTGCCATTTTCTCATCAGAGATCCGCCTTTGCATTTCCCCACCCCTCCATCCCACCTTTCCCTAACCTAAAAACAACTTGAAAGCCGTGCCATCATCATTTAGCGCCATATTGTCCTCGCCAGGCGAGCTGTCCACATGGTAAGTTCCGGCCGTTTGATTTCCACGAGGAAACCGGAGCCTGGGTCTAGTTATAGGATTGGTTAGTGTGTACCGAGCTCTCTCCAAGACATCACCCTGGAGGGTTCAATGGTTGAAGTGGCTCTGTGACACTCTAAAGGTTAATTGTACTTCAAGTCGAGAAATAATGAGTCCCAAGTTGATTACACTTTGAATAGGCCCAGGAATGATGGTATTGATGAAATACACTTCCGGTATATCGACAACATAAAAGGAAATTCAACAACGGAAATAAAACTTTAAACATTAAGAAGAAGAGTAAAAGTTGATATTTTGGGTTTTTGGCACATCTTCACAATTTAGTCCCATGTCGTGCCCCAAATCCCTCAATGGAAACGTAAAAATAATGAACACTAACATACTTGTGACTTTTCAAATAGAGAAAACAAAATGAGTAAACCTTGAGAGAACAGCTTTAGTACGCACACACAGACATATATTTATGTTGCAATGTTTGGGTTGACGCTGAATATTCATTCGATTTTTTCATACCAGAGCTGGATTGACCTAAAGGCAACACAACCTATAGCTTTTAGCCCCCAGCAACTTAAAAATGGTTTCATGGATATTTTCTATCATTTTGAAATAAGAGCAAAAGAACAATTAGAAAGGAAAAACATCTCAAAAAGGCCTGTTTCACACGAATTAGTATGTCCATTTAGCAATAACCTGCCACAAAGAAGTTAATAAATGGCTCTTATATGATTAGAAAGAAGCATTGTCTTTAAAGTATGACATGATAAACGTGTAGCTCTTCCAAATGCAGAACAGATCAATGTAATACCGGTACTTATAATATCTCCAGATATGAAGAGCTCTCTCAGAATGAATAATCTACACATTGGACTTTCAAAATAAGTCTCGATTTTTTTTTACATCATGAGTTCATATCTTTTTTTTTTCCTACCAGGCCTGGGCAAAAGTAAAAAGTGAAAACGGCTTTTCTCAAGTCTGTGGGATTATTTCCACCAGCCGTTATTTAGGTCACCGCATCCATTCAGGAACTGGTCACAAACAGTTTGGAGCGGGGAGTCTCATTGGGGTGATCTTTCTAAATGGTTTAAATGTCGGGATGAAAGGACAGCACCAGCATCTGACAATTAAACGCCAACTTTAGCGAGGCTGTGAATGTTGTTTGTATAGAAAACAGTCTCAGTTATGGCTGTCAGTTTCTTGGTGTTTCAAGAGTTCCTTTTTTAATCAATGCCTGTAACAGCTACACTATTTCTACCATTGTTACGTTTTCATGGCTACATTTGTTAGCACAGTTTACATTATTTTAGCAAAATAATTATAAAACACACAATTAAAACAATGCAAATCTTTATAATGATTGAGCAAATTTGTCCCCAAAATGAGCTTAATTTATACCAATACATTATAAGCACACAAAATATAGGTCCACAGTTTCACTTACACATCATACACCAGAAAATTGGATTTTATATAAGGATTTCATTGCTAACAAATACATTGTTCATTGTTCGTGATAAGTGTCTTGTATCTTCACTGTGATGTCCAAATGTAAAATTAGTTCCTTAAAGTCTTGTTTACGTTTCAAACATAAGGCTTTCTTAAGAATGGTTTTTACGATTAGGTTTCCAAGTGGAGTTCGTTGCTAAGAATCTTACAAACAGCATTTTGCAATCCACTTTCGTCAAATTCAACATTCAATAACGATGTAAAAAAAATAAATACACGGAAGCTCCACATCTCGATGCCATTAGAATCTTGAGTTAAAAATAAAATAAATATTTGATAATGCGTTGTCTTATTTGAGAGTGAAACAGAGCCTGCCTATCTAGAGTCTAGACAAATGAATGTATGTGTGCTTTGTTCACTATAACAGACATGTCAACGACAAATCTAGAGCGTAGCTTCTATCATAAGGAATGATGTCAAAGAATCCAATTACAAACTGGCCAGTCAGTGACTGAGCAAACAGTAGGATGTTGATAAAACATGTTGGCCAGAGATACGTTTAACTCTCAGGCAAAACTCTTACAAAAAACAACTACATGAAACGTCTTATCTGCCGGATTGGATTGTTGACATAACCGAACGAGAGAGAAAATCATCATGGAAGACTTTAGAACCAATCAAAGTACATGTTGGCCATAACGACATGGGCTTTAAGATGCGACAAGGGGGGGGGATACCAACTATAATCTAATAAATAATAGTGATTGATTAAAAACATGACTTGATAACAGATCGAGGCCATGCAAAGTTTCATTGCAAATTAATGCATCGTAAACCTTCACTTTATGAGGTGAATCTATGCTGGTCAAGAAGGTGTGTTTAGAGAACTCTTTATACAAAAATATATTGTAACCTTATTTGCGGTTAAAATAAATAAATAAATAAAAAAATACAAAGTAATCTTTGATTTCACAATTACTAGAGTTTTTTTTTTTTTAAATATGCTATAAAAAGAAAAGAAATAATTTTTTTATTTCTTTCAATCTGTTCTTAAAAAAAAAGAGATAGAACCAGATCTACTGACAACATAAAGTACAATATCATCATAGAAAAAATAGCTATCAAAGACATTTAAAAACAATTAACCTTTGCGATGAATTTCATTTTCTTTCTGTAGAAATGTCGTTAACAATTCACTGCAGCATAATATGAAACTTTGTCTCACACAGGACCTCACAAAGGTCCCTCACACAGGACACTTTGGAATCCATTCTCAAGTCTAATGGAAATCAAAAGCACTCTCGTCATGATTTCTTCAATAGGATTTTCCCCATTCCCCGGTCCAACATTTCCTAATAAAAAATTGTGTGTTAACCCTGGGATGAAAAACAATCGCAGATTTACACCAAAGTAATTATAATAATACAAAGACTTCCATAAAGTAAATACTATAATTTTGACTATTAACAATCAAATCACCTCCGTCCAAATATAAATGTTATCCTTTTATTGTGACAAACTGCTAATTAATTTTGCGGTGCCTATAAAATAGAAACCACTATTTGGAAAAGACCCTTTGGGCGGGTACCTTTTCCTTCTTTGATAGTTCCGTCACTAAACAGGGGGAATACAACTTGCCATAATACTAGGCAAGAAGCAGATAAAACCAAAAGACGAGACTTAACATTGGATGCGTTTTCATTACTTTATAACTACATTCTCCCCTGCAAGAGCCAGAAGACAAGAATGCGGTGGCAATGAAGTGTCTCCTGGTCCTAACAACTTATATTTAAGGTAAGTAACATCCGAACTACAGAAAGCTCAGTGAAAAGTCCTAATGACTTCATAATTTTACTATCCAAAGGAAACGTTAATTGAAAGTCCAAAAGTCTTCACATGTCTACCACAAAAAAAGACCTCTTACTACTTCTACTTAAAACAACTCAGTATAAAGTCTAAATAAATTCATACTTTTGCTACTCAACTGAACTAGATTAATGGAAGATTACGACTAAAATACAAAGAATTTTTAAAAACCCACCGCAGAACGTTAAATGCACAAACACCACACGACTAGCACACACACACATACAAATAGTCATAGAGTTTTGGGGGTAATGTTCCCGCACGTCTGTCCCAATACTTAGAATAACTTTACATGAAGAGCGCCCCGTGTCCCTTTCCCCCTTCAGGTTTATAAAGTCTGAACATTTCTCAAACGCAAGTACAGTAGAAATATGAGTAGAGAGTCAGTCTGAGTGATGTCTCCAACAGCAATGTAGCAAAGTCACATTGTCACGACACTAGTCACACAAATGGACATATATCAAGCCGTGTCACAGCAGGTAGCCCCATTGAGTAACCTGACACAGCTCATTGATCATCTATTGATCATCTATTGCCCATTTAAAAAAAAATGAAAGGATCACGTGCAATCAAAGAACGATTCATTAACCTTTTCGGCTACAAACGGTCATCCCACGGTCTGACATTTCCATGAAGTGTCCAGTTCGATTAGACTCACAGATCACGAACTACGCGTAAGGGTATTTTGCAATATTTATAGTCAGCTTCCCGTCACAGCTAAACACTCGACCGACAGATCAAATTTTAGAGCATTCTTTAAAAGGTCAAACGAAACAGTCAGGCGGTTTAAGTTTCAGAAATTTAAAAAGTTTAACACTTCAAGAGAAAAAACAACAACAACGAATGAACGAAACAAAACATTGATCCAATTTTGTCCCCAAGGTTATCAACAATAGCAGCAGGAAGCTGTAGTGATGTTACAAACATTTAAAAAGTTACAAGTAGAAACTTCAATACAGAAAAAGAAGAGACTCGCTTATATTGAGTGAAATGGCATCAATTATTTTTAATCAATCATGTAATTCATCTTAATAGATCTAGATTAACAATAATACATTTATGCGAATGGAAATATTTTATTAATTGTTTTATTGAGCACAACTTTGTGGACCAGTTCAGAATTATATAGAATGGAAAAAGTGGGGGGGGGGGGGGGGGAAGAAGGTTTCCGTGTTGCCTTTTCAAAAACAATTTTTTTTAAATCTAGTCTAAACTCAAACTCGAGCCATCGCAATGGAAGACCAACGTGTTTGTCACTGAGCTATTCAAGTATTTATAAAAATAGAAAGTTGTATAGTTAGTTAAAAATTGTTAGCAAACGACGTAATTCTCTACACAGGGTTTATCTCTTCTTGGCTTAGTACATTTTCCACATACAATTAATTAATTACGAAAAATTTATTCAATAACTGAGCATTTCATTTTATTGATTCATACATCGTCATTGAACATGAATAATTGATCCGAGAATGGTAGAAATAAGAAAAAAAAAAATAAATAAGTAAAAAAAATATGCTAACATACGAATCCAACAAACGTGTTTTGAACGAAGATTGCCAACTTTCTAACATTAATCTTTTAAGATCTACACGTTTTCCCTTTATTTCCTACTGTATATACAACAAAGTGTTAACATATCCTCGATTTGAAAAAAGGCGTGGCAGCACCAACGATAAATTAGGCAGCCTTGATCCCTAATAATAAAATAAAATACAATCAGTATATAAAGAAAGAAGACAGTCAATAACAAAAACACTCGCCAATGTCTGGAGAAAGTCAAATCTCAAAGAGAAAGTCTGAAAGTGGAGAGACAAAGATTGACATAGTGAGCCTTGAAAGTGTTGCAAACAAAGAAACTCTCTAGAGAAAGACTTTATACATAGTTGACCAAATCAAGTGAAACAGATCCATGTCTGCAGTACAAACAGATTTTTTACAAATGTCAGTGAGATTGTAAAAAAAAAAAAAAAGATCTTATAAAATAAGTAAAAAATAAAAAAAGTTATGTGTTCTGATTTGCATCTTGCGGGCTAATGGAATGACACTAATCCGTTTAATCCTGTAACTTCTGGAAACTTCCTGTGTTCGCCCTGCACAACTGACCCTCCACCCCTCACGCCACAAATCTCTCCCTAGTTTGTATACGTCTCACTTGCTTCCTTGAATTCGCCGACTTTTTGATGATGTTTGCCATTCACTAAGCCTTCCCTTCAGAGAGGTTCTCACAGTGACACTTTTGCAGGGGTCAAAGTTTTTGATGATGTTGGCCATTCACTAAGCCTTCCCTTCAGAGAGGTTCTCACAGCCATACTATTTTGAGGGTCAAATATTCTTTCAAAGCTTCAATTGAAAAGAACTGATTTTAGGTAATTTTAGTTAACAAAATGTGGGCAAGTTTAGGATTTCTACCCATAAATGTCAGTACACACGACCTTATTCTAACATGGCTCTTAAACAAACACGGATTTTACTAAGTGACCTCACTGGGCAGGTTTCCCCTAGCCTCTTCAAGCTTCAATAAAAAATGCATCTAATATTTCATTTTCCACCTTATTCCTATCTCGTTAAAAATTAGTTAATTTTAAAATATGGCGGCCTTCTTTAAGGGTGAGGTCTTAGTCGAAAATCCGGCCTTGCTCTGGGATGATCTTAATGTAACTTTAAGTTTGTAAAAGGCTGAATTGGAAAGCTGCTCACATGAAGAGAAAACGTTCAACACTGACTTCATATATTTTATTTGATCTGACCATTATTTATTTCCGCTTTGAGAAAGGGCACAATGCATGAATAAACATTCTCCTCACAATCCAGAGGTCCATCAAGAAGACAGGTTCAATTTGAGATGGTTGAGGTCAGACCCCAAAATTTCAACTGCTGCACGCGCCCACCTGTCAGGTGGATCAGTGAAATGTAAAGAAAAATTAATGCAATCGGTCAAACCAAAACTACTTCCCCATTTTATATCCAAATTTTGATTGTTCAGTGACAACAGTCTGATACTGTTCATCTTAACGCTAGACTAAAAAGAAAACCCGAGTTTGAAGTTTTAGATCTCAACAGGCTAAAAAATAGCTCCTTCCTAATAAAGATACATTTGAACCAACCATATTTTGCTGTTGTTGTTACTGTCAATGCTTGAGAACCAGAGGCCTACGAGATGACGTCTACCCCAGGGACATATTCACCTTCCACGTCAAATGACAACCGGATTGAACAATTTCAACTCCCCGAGGGCAAAAAAACATTATCGTTTCCCCCTAGTGTTGTTCGTTCAACGGGGCCCGCAGTAATTGTTCATTTCCAAACAGTTGGAGCCACATGGCCCATCATTCAGCTATCAACACCTCGCTCCACCTGGGTACTTCCCGACAGATGGCTCTTTGAGCCACCCACGGCATTTACCGTCAGGCTGAGTGAGTACATTGCATGCTTCTAACTGGTCCTTGCTATTGACTGATCGTTCCTGATGACCTTTTACACTAACTGAATGTTTCGTGGGCTAATCACTGGTCAGTATGACGAGAGTAATGCTGGGTTTTTAAACCCAGACCTCATCATATTCAGAGACGTCTATCTTTAATATTGCTTTGATTTATAACATCAAAATTATTGAATAAAGTAAAGTTTTAGCTGCGATCAATAATTAAAGATTATAGATTAAATTTAAAAAAAACCCACCAAGTATTTAATAACGATCTTGTAACTTCTGAAGAATATGAAAGGTGACCTTGGCGACCTTACAACGATTTTAATGCATTAATTATTAGTAATTCTGGATCTTTGTTGAAACAATTCTGTATTTCAGTTCTATGAAGTTGAATCAGGCGACTCTCTTGGTGTTTAGAATCTAGAATAAAGAACGCTGGAACAAAACGTTGCACAGCGCTGCTGACCTAAACCAACAGGGGTTGGAAAAGGGGAGGGGGGTGCTTTTCAGTTTTTTAAATGAGTTCTTATAAGTAGTAATTATTTCAATAGAGTAGTAACAAAGATAGATATATACGATTACTGTGAATTTAATATTGAATTTGGATTATAATGTGTATTATTGTTTGATATGTAATTCGCATACAATCTGTGCGTAAGTTTCCTTGAGGGATTCCAATAGTTTATTTCGTTAAGAGGAAGTCTGTGACTTCTTAAACTAAATACAATTAGATTCTGGGATTTCACTTCGGGAAGTACTAAAACCACCCGAAACCATTGTAACATAAAGATAGATAGATGGATAGAGAAATAATAATAATAATAATCGCTTATATGTAGTGCTACGTTCATGCTTATAGCATACCCAGAGCGCTATGGTCCAATCTCATTTGTAAAACAGTGGGAAGGGGGAGTGGGGGGGGGGGGGGTTCTAAACTTTTTTAACCCAACGTCCCCGGTATGTTTAAGTCAACAACACCAAATCGTCAACTCAAGTACTATGTACGGGTGCTCCACAAGGTTGTGTACTTTCTCCTGTACTGTCCACTCTTTACACTAATGACATAACAAGCATCTATGACTCAGTTAAACTCATTAAATTCGCTGATGCCATAGAAGATAGAAGACGAACTTCAGTATCGAAGCTCGATAGAAGAGTTTACAAACTGGTGCCCCGACAACTTTCTAGAACTGAATGTCACAAAAACTAAAGAACTTATAATAGATTTCAAAAAGAAAAAACAAACGATACACGGATTGCATATAAACACTACATCTATAAAACAAGTGAAGACATATAAATATCTAGGCGGTATCCTTGATAACAAGAATCATGGGAAGACCACCTTGGAACTCTGACAAAGAAAACAGCCCAGCAACTTTTTTTTCTATACAAACACAATAGCTTTAAACTAAATAAGAAGATCCTAGATACTTTTTACGGCGCTACTATACAAAATCTGCTAACATACGGAATAACTTGTTGGCAAGGCAACGCTTCACCTAAACTGTTGCACCGTCTAGAAAACATCATAAAAAGGGCATCAAAAATTACCCTCATAACATTACCATATTTAAAAGAACTTTTAGAACAAAAGTGTCTAAGAAAAATCGAAAAAATCTTGGAAGACAACGGCCACCCGCTCCATCAGAATAACGTCAGGTCGTCGCGAAGTGGGCGACTGCTGTCAATCAAAACAAGAGCAGAGCGGTACAAAAACTCGTTCGTACCTCACTCGGTCAGACCATATCAACGCCACTCGTTGATCGGGAAACATGAAAAGGACCAAGATGCCTGTGTGTAGTCGCTGAATGAACTCTTTATGTTGTGTCTGTTCTATTTATGTGAGTGTTTCTGTGGTGTTGTCTTTATATGAGAAAAGAGCCCTTGCAATCACAACAAATTTCCATAAGGATCAATAAAGCAGTCTTAGTCTTAGTATCTAGGAGAAGGTTTTCCGTGCTGCCTTTAGGCGCTCATTAAACACAAACTCTGCCCGAGTCGGATGTCGAGCCTCAAGCCCCCTTCATAGGTAACTTAGACAAGCCAAGTTCAAGCGTACTTAGTCTCTATACCACGCTTCCTAGGTAGATAGATTGTAAGTATAACATAAAGTTTATTTAGCAACAAATTATAAAAAAAACTATTTATAAAAAAAAGAAAAAAAACTAGAGTTCACTTACCAGCCCAAACAAGATGAAGAGCCTGCCCTTTTCTGGCTACCACTTTAACCCACAGATGTCCATCTCCAGCGACAATGTCCACTACCAGGCTGTCCGGTCGAGAGGGCGACTGGAATGGCTGAAGGACTCTGACTACCCCAGGCAGTCTTTCCAAGGCGTGGACGAGGCTGGCGAAGTGGCTGAGGTTGCTGCTCTTCAGGTGGCTGGCATTCACCTGCCCAAGTCTTGACCTCAGCTGTAATAGATACACAATTAGTTCGTATTAAGGGATTGGCCAGTGACTAGTGTAACACAAGCATACACATTTCAGATGTGAATTTCACATGCAAACCTTTGGTATGTACAAGAATTTCCTTGGCTATCGAAGTGTGTTTCGTTATGGATGCTGCACAGAGTTTGTACATACTGTGCAATTGTGATGTTACTATTACTATTATTGTTAAATAAACATTTGTTATTGTTTGATAATTTCAGCTACATTTGAAACTACACATACATTATAAATAATATCTATCGGTGATTTTTTACAAAGCTTCTATCAACTCACTCTGTCAGTCTGGTAAGAAGTGTGTACACGTAGTTTCTCCCACACCCAATCTCTGTTCAAGCGGAAACTTCGCACAATTATTCACTGACATAGACAAGACATGAATTAATTAAAAAATGAAATAATTAGGGAATTAATTACTGGTAATTCATTATTTTGTTTAATAGCAACAAGGAAAACTAATACTTCAGTATTCCCATACATGGCTAAATTTGTTCGACTTAGTCCCCTTAAATAATTGTTAACTCTATTTCTCTCTCACGCATTCTCCAATCACATTGATACTTTAAAACTTTAATCAATTATTTATTGTACCTAGTGAAACATGAACCGATAAACAAAAATACTCAATAAGTCACTTAATGATTGATAATTAACCATTGTGTTTGATATCCAATAAGGGAAATAACTTGTACATTATTGATATATATAGTTATAAGGGCAGAGTTCTTCCCCTTTAGATATAAACCTTTTTTTTAGTTTTTTAAAAATATTTTGCTTGTTTCTATATAATTTGCCCTAAAACTATGCAAAGGCAAACCCAAATAAAATGTATTGCGATGGTATAGTTAATTACAATTTAAAACTCTGATTTCATAATAAAGTGCCAACAGACGTAACTCACGTATCATCCAGGTTAAGAATAATGAAATATTGTTTTCAAAACTGATTTTATTTTTGTCTACACTATTTGAAAACCAGTGGTAGTGTTTTGTCGGGAAAGCTATTAAAGAAGGATGTTTTGAATCATTATCTGAGTTATACAAGATATGCCAGTGATTGGAAACCTTATTTATTGTACATATATTATGCAGATAATGCAAAGGTGTGTTGGGCATATATGCCATGTTGCATGTATAAGTGAAGTAGAGAACTTGACAGGACAAGTTCGCATTTTTTTATAATTTTTAAAATTAGATTGAGTTCAGAGGAGGCTCGTAATCAATCCAACATTAAATTGTCAGTATTTCAAGAGTTTCTTACAGGTTGGCGAATAGTGATCTGTCTAAACAATAGAGTGGTTTAAAAAAAAAGTGAAAATGCCATTATAAACCAGGAAGTAACATTAGTATGCGCTCTCTCTCTCTCTCTTTTTCTCTCTCTGTGTGTGTGTGAATGTCACAACCTGATATCAAACTCACAGTTCGAACTGAGTCAGTGATGAAGGGCTATCAAACTCAACAACGACTCTCTCAAGGAGATTGAAGGTTTTAAGGAAAAAAACAAAACAATGGACCATTGAAGTCCGTGTCACAACAAGGACCAACTCAATAAATCTGTACCTAAAGAGAAAGTGCAATGTAACAGGAAATGTTATAACTGTATAAATGTGTACTGCACATATTATGTTCCATTGATAACTAGGTCGTGGCAGTATGAATGAGATAGAGTAAGAAATATAGAACATGCATGTCTGGGGTTATACGGAAGTCAATTATTAATACAATTAGAAGTACAGAAACCAACAAAACTTAACTACATAGGGCATAGAGTACAAATAGATGAACAGTGGAACACAGGGCACCAAGTACAAATAGATTAACACTGTGACCAATTGGGAGTCACAGCCTCTCTGAACAGAGTGTACAGTAGAATACAAAGAAAATCACTAAATTGTTGACTGGTTTAAAGTTTCGTGCATGCTGTTATTTCAGATCGGACTAAAACGTGAGGCTGGGCAGATGTTGGTCTGTGAACATCACAAGTACAGGACTAGATCTAATATCCCCTCCCTCCCATATTTCTTCTCTTGTTCATTCTTTACCCCCCCCCCCCTCTCCCCATAGTGTTAATACAAATAGAACTATATATTAACTTTGGTTTGAATTGTGGAACGAACACACATTCACACAGCGTTATAGTGTTACCAGATAATAAGGTTCAAAGATCCACACGAAAATAAGAACATTCGCATTAAACATTTACACGATAAGCTAAACAATCTCAAGGACGCTAAAATGAACAACAAAGTTGCCAAATAAAAAAACTTACAGAAGAGCTTTACAAAAAGTGAATCTGCAGTGCTTATCAATGCTTCCTTTATTCTGTACACCGGATACACCAAAAAGCTTTCTATTTATAGGTTTTCCGCCATGTATGAAAATCTCCAATATATACAAATATATATTTTTGTTCACGTGACCCGTAAAGCCAGTTAGAACTTGCATGTTTTGTCACATCTAAAGCCGTAGTCTGCTGGGGATCTAAGCTTGTCTTCAGCAGGGGATTTTCTTTGGGTCTCATACAGCAAGGGTTCACACAAGAGTGACTTTATAAAAAAAACAACCCACTCAAATCTAGAACCAAACCACACACAATGACAAGAGAAGGTCGTCGATGAATGTTAGGTAGAGAAATTTCTCTACATCAGTATACATTGTGGGAGTGTCATTAGCACTTGTGGTCCCAGACATCAATCAAACTCAGAGAAAGCAAAATATCACAAATCTCTAGGTCAGTGTAAAAAAAACAACAACGTAAAAATAATGATTAATAAAAATATGGCATTCGTTAATTGTGAGTATTGCTACACTAATACAGTTGAATCCAGTTAATCTGACCACAACGAGGCGTGATCGTTTTCTTTCTACTAACCGGATTGACCGGATCCAAATGTGCATATATAATAGAATTGGTTTTGATACTTTAGGTATCGATCTGAATAAGCGGCTGGTCCAATTAACTCTACTACATTTAAACTACGTTTCATGCTCTAAACAGTTGTCAACCTTTGTATGTTTTAGTTGTGCAATCGTTGCCTCGTTTTGACAAACGCACTGCAATCATCAAATAAGGCCAGAAACGAGTTGTGTCAATATAAAGTAAAAAACTATAAACGCCTCAGTGTGATCCTATTTCATTCAAGCGCTTACGCATCTCTTTGAATCAAAACACACACCAGAAAATGGCTTTAATTAGCAAGCAACTGTAGTTATTGACTAGATGATATACTCTTAAGCTATTAACTGAGTACTTTTCATATTTCTAGTTGTTTTGGAGACGTACTTAAAGCTGAAGGGTAACAATCCAGAAGACACCCAGTAAGACCTCAAAGCTAATAATCAGACAAGTAGTTCAGCTGACAAGTATATTCCCACTGAACAATCTGGACACCTCGCTCACTGATTCAAACGATAACATGTAAAAGAAATCTATCAATGTACTTTTATTCAGCCTACAACAAGAAGTGAGGCTTTTGTTTTTTCCTGTCAAGCTCTTGTGTCCGGATTATAATATGGAGTCTATTATTGTATCGCGCATATTACCGTTGAAAACTCTTCGGTGTGGAGTCACTTCCCAATCAAATTTGGCGGGATGAGAGAGGCCCATGAACCTATCTGCACTTGGCATCAAGACGTTACTGAGTCTAGCTAAACATACAAAATACTTAAAAAGAACAAAGCTTATATGTTTTTAAACATTAAAAAAATGTTGTGAAAATGGGGGGTGGGTAGATAGAAAATGATATCTGGGTGAATTTTACCCTAACCGTTTTTAAAAGCATTTATGAAAAAAAAGGGAACAACCTGAATTCGAACTCATGGCTCATACCTCCTCAAGACAACATAATAACCACTCTGCTAGTGAGGTGCTTATGACTATAGAAGATTGTTTGTTTCTAATTAACTTTTAAGAGGCGACCTACAAAGGTGACTAATTCAGCTTATACCACCAGTTCTGTCAGTACAATTTCTTTCCCTTGTTCGAGATACCAAACAAAATAATTAATTACCAAAATTAATTGATTATTTTTTTTTTAATTGATTATTGTTTTGTCAGGTAAAAGAAATAATTATGCACAATTTCAGCTTGATTCGAGATTGGGTGTAGGAGAAATAACGTTTACAAACTTTTTACTAGAAAGAAAGACAAGAGTAAATTTTTAAAGAAGAAAATAAAAAAAAGGGTAAAACAAGGCGTCCATAGCCTAGTCAACAGCTAAGATAAAATAAGTAAAAGTGACTATCTTGAGTTAAAGAGTGTAAAAGAACTTGTTTATCAATATGAATGGGTACAGTGATTGCTGGCAGGCGAGATATGGGGGCGAGTCTCCACTGTACTTAGCTAGACTCGAGCAGCGAGGTCTCTTGGGTTATCTTACTCCTTCGCAGCAGGATTGTAAACACTGTATTAGCTCCCCCTGGCAGGATTATGCAACAAAAGTAGGCTGCTAAAAATATTACATGTCCGTCCATGCCCCGTGTCTCAGTTTTTAATTGCCGGCGTCTTTTTTTTTTTGTTTGTTTTAAAACCAGTCACGCTGACCAGACGTAGTAAGAGCGAGCTAATACACCTACACAGTAGTGAAAATCCTCAACACATCTTACGAGAGCGTGTTTTGTCCATTGATCTAGACGTGAAACTCGTTTTGTCACAAGTTGTATCTAGCAGAGATACAAGAGAGTGGCTGCCTGTACACTGTCAAGCTTACGCCAGTTGCCATTTCTAATGTTCAGTTAAATGCAGTCACAAAAAGGGTTGATGAAGAAAACAGTGAAAAAAAATTAGAACAAAGACAAAACTATGCCCATGAGATTTATAAATCAATATTCAGATTTGGCAAGATTAACACCATCAGTAAATTCAAGACAGATGACTAAAAAGGAAAGTAGCAATAGCACATAACACACTAAATCATAATTAACTAGCGCACAACCTAATAAAATACTCAGAAAGACACAAAAGATAACAGCACATTTCTTATTCCATATACTAGGACTAATTCATAGAAGTGCTCTTTCTTCCCTAGTGCCATTAGAGAATGGAAGGGGTTGCCTGAATCAGCCAGGAAAACCAATGACTTATCACAGTCTAAGTATCCAATATAGATCATCATGAATAGATTTTGACATGGATACGCGTTGTTTCTGTCTAGAATTGTGTGCCTAGATTCAATAATACCATTGATAGTAATGAGAATATGAACAGAAACAAAAAATGTTTATCTAGAAAAAGATCCGCGAGAGACAGATGCTAATTTGGGCCTCACAGAGTTCCTTGCTGTTCACCAGTCGTCCTTACAACATCAGTATGTGCCAAGAAAATCTCTGCCCCCGGAAGCAATCTATTACTGCGTCCAGTGACAGCAAGGACATCCACTGACCATTGCCTGACATAATGTCAATATGTCACTGTCAGCAACTAGTGAACAGGCTACACCTTTTTATTTCCTCGTTATTTTAAAGCCTGCGAGACGATTAGCGCCATAAATCTGAGGTTAGAGGTTGTGAGATTTTTAGAATTTCAGATTTTCAAATTCCCAAATTCCAACCTTTTCCTCTTTCTAGTATCCACTTGTTCTCTTTCTTACAAAACAACTAAAAAAAAACAACTAATTAAAGACATTACAATATAACTATCTCTGTATTTACTGGTGCCAAAGCGATTAAAGATCTTCTGAGACCATACACTTAAGTCAAATCTGTAATGATTGATACATGGAGTATTGTATATTATTTGTGTATAACTCAATGTGTGATCACGAAAAGCTGGCCCACAGGGGCGGCCACCGAACATTTGTTTAACAAAATATCCGTTTATGACTCTTTAATAATAATACTACTACAAAACAACGTATGACTCGTAAAGCCAGCAAGTATTTTTGTAAACAGCTTCGAGTGCGTATAACGTTCTGAGTATTACGTCTATATGATTTTCGATGCTGCAGAACTTGTTCATTTGATACACTCTCTGAAAATGAAACCTCACAGAGGTTAAACTATTTCAACAGAAAAGGGGCTTTTGATTGAATTTTTGGTTAGAAACAAACAAAAATTAGTTTCGACAAATGTTAGAGTGACCGAGAACTGGAATTAACCCTCGGAGATTGACAAGTGCATAGATTCATGGCCTGGGAAGTAGAAAGAGTTGTTTGAGTGTCAGCAGACAAATAAAAAACGTGTGAGCTGACAGGTTTCTACTGGACACATCAAAACCGTCGATCAGGACTGGCCAGTAACAGGATATGAGCTTGAACTTGAGAATAGATGTAGCAGTGCTGTACAAATTAATTAGTTTACAAATTGATGTAGCAGTCCTGTACACATTAGTTAGTTTACAAATTAAGATGTAGCAGTCCTGTACACGTTAATTAGTTTACAAATTAAGATGTAGCAGTCCTGTACACATTAGTTAGTTTACACGTTAAGATGTAGCAGTCCTGTACACATTAGTTAGTTTACAAATTAAGATGTAGCAGTCCTGTACACATTAGTTAGTTTACACGTTAAGATGTAGCAGTCCTGTACACATTAGTTAGTTTACAAATTAAGATGTAGCAGTCATCTTTATCTCCAGTGTACTGACCCATTCGATACAAGTTTAAATGCAACAGTCAGTTGGATGTAAAATACTTTCTTTTGTTTGATACTGTAAATAACGTCAGAGCAGTAGGAAGTATATTGAGATCACATCCATGAAACAAAAGTTAAGGTGGCTTTCGCTTCGGTGGTAGACGAGCTGGCCGTTTTTCGTATTGTACGTTTTTCTTCCAGAGCTGAGACCCATGTACTTTCACTGTCCATAGCTTTCTTGGTCACTGTCTCTCTCTCCATCTGGTGCGGTCTAGAGCTATGTCTTCCCAATGGTCAGTATTGATGTTCACTGATTTGAGGTCCCGTTTTATTACATCTATGTAACGGAGGTGGGGGCGACAAGTTTTTCTTGTACCAGTCGCGAGTTGTCCATAGAGGATGACATTAGGGATGCGCTTGTGGAAACACAAACTCAAAATCGGCCCCCGAAGTGGTCTACTCAGGCAGATAAAAATATTTTCAGAAAGAACATCAGAATGAATTTCTATCAAAGACAAATGACAGAAGAATGGAGAAAAAAGGTTGAGAGATCTTGTGTGGTGCCCCAGCAGACCAAAGGATAGGTGAAAGTGAATGTGAAATAAGATGTGAACCTGGCCTAACTGATGTCTTATAATGAATTGATCTAATTGTTTTGTAAATTGTCAATCTCTTATTCCTCAAGAAAAAAACATTTCCGTTAAAAAAATATATTTTCCTTTGTTTTTAAAAAAGTTAAGTGTTCTATACTAACGGTCTTCAGGGGATTATATGAAAAACTACTTACTAATTGTTGTGTTAAATTATGTCAAACTTATATGCAAACTAAATAGATTTGTTCTCTTTAAAAAAAGTAAACGTTTTTTTAAGTGTTAATGTAGTAGTTAGTATGATAAAACTTACTTAACTTAGCAATACAAGTGTAAAACAAAATTATTTTTTTTTGACAAAAAAACAACAACATTTGCATAAATGTGTTAAAAATGTTTCTGGTCTTCTCTCCTCTACTACACAGCCTCACGTGTTTGTTACTAATAATAGTGAATAGTTTTAAAAGTGGTGTATTTTTATGAAAAAAAACAAACTGCTAGCATAAGTGATTTAAAAAATTAGATTTTTCGCATTCAGAAAAGAAAAAAAGTAGCCGTTGCTTCAGAACTTTCAATGGTCTAAAATATTGTGATGTCGGATTTTCACTATCTTTTCTAGTTTACGAGATCTAAACGAGAAGGACGGACGGACGGACAGACATTCCACGCAAAACTAATACCGAAAAAAAAGTTCTATGACTCAATTAATTATTAATAATAAACCAGTAAGTCTTATGAAAACAAGACCGCCTAAAGAAACCTATGTCATTCTCTAGGCGCAATAGTATAATACACGTAGAATGATAGTTTGATTTTATTCTATTTCTACTAATTAACTTTGTGTAATATTTTATTTGTATTTGCGATGACAAAGTTGTTTTAAAAATAAATATTAACATTGTATTGATTCGTTTCTCCACTTTAAATCTGTTTAAATTTTTACTTAAGAAATAGTATTTCGCATACAGAGTATATTGCATACGTATATAAATTACTGAATCAGTGAATGCTAACTATAGTTAATAGCCGCCTTCATTAAGTCAACGTGAAACAGGTTTGAAGCTGCCTGTTGAGCTAAAAGGAAATCAACACAGTTAACATGCCCAGCGAATGCACTCATCAATTTGGATTCACAAAGAAAAAAAGAATCAACACATTACAAACGTTGTTTTTATTTTATTTTAATCTGAAAATATTCATCACTTACAAATTGTCAGCTCGGAAATCAATAATTAGAATTAGAAATTAATTTCAATGATTTCAGCCTAGTCATCAAATAGAATGAGGCAGCTAGCCCAGTTTCAAAGGGGTAAAAACACATGACGTATTTTGCATTGAATGAAACTTTTTCTTTTATTTGTCGACGATATGGTGGAGACGGTAGGGCAAGAAAACAAGAACCCAATGAGTTGGAGATAAATTGTTGGCCCTCCAGTCGCATCTGTTACGGTCTTCTGTGGATGCCGCATTGATAGAACTCGTTAATTATAGTTTGAAATTAAATTGTATCGATTCAAAAAGCGAGCCAAACTTGAAGCCAAACAGTTGAATTTCAAACAGTTCTGTGTTGACACTGTCGACTCTCTGTATCTAACTTCCGTAGATGGGGATAAGTACATCGGATACAACACTGAACTTACCGGCATTACTGCCAAGGTCAATGACAATGCTGTGAAATTTGTTTTTAATTTCTTTGTTTAAAAAATACTTTCCGAAATTTAAAAACAAATATGAAAGCATTAGTAAGAAAACGATTGCGGATTCGTGGATGGTAAAGATAACTGTTAAAAATAATCATAGATAATCTTATGTGGAAGATGTTAATACAAATATTACATTTTCCAAAGGAAGATTTAAAAAACAACAACAAAAAACGACAAAAAGAAACAAACATAAAAACAACTCTATTACAGATATAGTTCCACTGTAAAATCCTGCCAAGCAGACAGGGCCGGTCCTACCACCAGAGTCTGGAAACGAAATGACAATAATATCAATTGTTTATGTTTACCAGGAAGTACATTTCCCTTTTTTTTTTATCAACATTTTCTGCCCTATGCTCATTTCCGCTTGCGCACAACAATAGAACGCCAACTTTGCCCGGAAACAGGAGAATGGTTACCATGGGGGTAAAGGAAGCTACATTCAAAATGAGGCAAACATTTAGTAACGCACACTCACCTAGCCTAAAGCTGTATATCTCATACGGTGGTCCTCGGACCGGTTAAATAATGCGCGGATGGATTTTTTTTCCTCCGGTCTTCAAAAAGTGAAACAATTTAACTAGAACTAAAAGGTGAACAACAATATTAATGGAGTGTTTGGTGAGCTCACACTGTAAAGAAGTTAAGAATTATTCAAAGCGTTGAGTGCCACTGACAAACAAACATCACCCTCGTCCTTTTTCTTGTTCTTTTCATCTAGACAAAATAGAACAAGATGATGGAACCTTGAACCATAGAAAGAAACGACCAATCCAACGCATCAATGCTGGCGACATGGAGACCAGGATGGAGACCCTGTATTAAGGCCAGATGATCCCATGCCATTTCTCCTTGACAGACGTGATAGTCGCCTTTAAGTGGTTAGGACCAGGTTATGATAAGGTTGAGACATAAAAAAAGGAAATGTCTTAAGAAGCTTGACTTCAATGTCAGAGTGTAAACACAAGTTCTCAGTTTAAAACAACAGTTACGATTTCTATAGATCATGTTTCACTAGAAATAAACATTGAATCAAGTATCACATAAAGACATTTAGCGAAGCACCAACATTTAGAAAGGATAAACTCATCAATGTTGTCTTTTTGTTTCTATAAATGATACAGGGAATTTCCAGAGCCATGTCAAGCTATTTATTTTCTCGGAGTGTATCCTTAGAGGTAATGCTAAATTTCGGCGTATTTCTGACGACTTCAATATAGATAACAGAAAAAACAAAAAACAGAACAAATAAAAAAAACAACAAAGAAAGAAATATTGAAAACTTTACTAAATCCAACAAGTATCACATTATTGAATAACACAAAATGTATTTATAAGCCAAACTAGTGTTATTCATTAAACTAATTATCTGTCGTCGACGGACCAATTTACTAGGTTGGTTGCGAACGTTTTAGAATGTTTGCAAAAGCTAGTACGTACAAGATAAATCTAGAATAGAGAAAAAACTCCCAGTCTACTTCTGTTCACACGAGTGCATTCCAGAGCACATGATTGCATGACGTCATAATTATTGTTCACATGACGTCACAATCTCAAAAAGAGAGGTAATGTTCTTTTACTTTTGCCCTGGTCTTTCACAAAGCTTTTCAAAGCTCATTAATTTACATCCGTATCTTATTATAATTTTACTTGAATCAGAAACGACCTTTTTTTTTAACCCCCCCCCCCTTTTTTTTTCTTACATACCAGTAAACTTACTTCTCTCCATCCTCTCCCGCGCCCTACTTCCCACACACACAAGGTTGTTCTACATACTATCTCTGGTATTTATTCGGCATCTCAATTAAATATCAAAATAAGTAATTTAGTTTAAGTTGCTTTTCAGTCAGAAATGCCCCCTCCCCCCGTTTTTTGTTTGTACCCTGCACATTGTAATGCTCTCTCACATAGACTTTTGATTCGAATTTTTATGTCAGCCTAGCAGAATGGTTTTGCACGTCTGCTCCAGGAGGCGTGAGCGGCGAGCCTGAATTCAGGTCGTTCCTCCCCCCCCCCTTTAAAAAAAAAAAAAAATTGTTTTAAAAATCAATTACCGTATCGTAAAATCTACCCAGATATCCCTTTCTTTATCTCCCCCCCCCCCCCCTTTTTCCCAACTGGTCCAGATAAGTGATAGGATCATAGCGTATTGAGAAAGCTAAAAGCTTGAAATAGCGCTAAACAATTGGTAAAAATATTATTAATTGCACAGATGTATTGTTGTTGGTCTAGCTGTATTACACATTTAATTACACGGCTGATCTAAACTAATTGATACAATTACACTTCGTATAAGCTTATACCCTCCTTTCTGACGATTCCGTAACATAATTTAATAATGCTTATTGGTCGGACCCCTTTTTTGTTATCATTCTGGCGTCGTAACGGTCTCTCGTCCGAGAACTCTCCACCCTAACCGTCAGCACACAAAATTATATTGTTATATCTGCATTTCTTTAAGTTTTTTTTTTATTAATTTTTACACAAAAAACACATATTCAGTCAATATCAGTAAAAAAGTAACTTACAAAAGTAACTTATGCGCCAAGCAAATCTGTTGAAATTTACACACAAAAAAAGTTTCACTAGTGATTTAAAACGGAAAGGAAGTATAATCTTGTACTTTAAAAAAAAACATATTGGGTCGAAATTTTAACCGATGCGGTTTCAATCGTGAAAAGACTTAGTTGTTTTAGGCGCAAGATAAGTAACAACAGATTACATTTTCGTATTTTTTCGTCCACCGCAAGTGGGAGAATTTGTAGTAGGTGAGTGGTGAATGAATGAATCAGTAAGGGTTCTTGCGTTAATATATTAAGATTCAAATTCCGTTTCACAGCATATTCTTATGAAATGTGTTTTTTATCCAGCTAATCTATATATATCTAATGATTTTTTAAAAAAGTCTCTGTTTTTATAATCTATCAATCAAAGATTTTCTTTGAAAAAATTGGGATAGATCAATTGGATTTTCCTGATCAACGCTACAAATTGTAATGATCTCTTCAACATATTGTAATAATATGTGCAACATGTTCTAATGATCTTTTGATCACATTGTAACGATCAATCTGAAACAATTGTATTGGTCTATTCAGCAAATAATAAATGATCAATCAAACATCTTGTATTGATCAATCCAATAAAACAAATTGTAATGATCTATCTATTTAACCAGTTGTAATGGTCTATCCGACAAATTGCAATAATCTATCCGCAAGTTGTAATGATGTATCCAAAAATGTAATGATCTATCCAAAAAATATAATAATCTATTCAACAAATTGTAATGATATATCCAAAAAATGTAATGATCTATTCAACAAGTTGTAATGATTTATAAAAAAAAATGTAATGATCTATTCAACAAGTTGTAATGATTTATCAAAAAATGTAATGATCTATTCAACAAGTTGTAATGTGATTTATAAAAAAAAATGTAATGATCTATTCAACAAGTTCTTGTAATCATTTTTCTTCTATGGACATTTTTTTTTCATTTTCTGTACAGCTTCTAAAAACTGTGGCTAGAGTTGCTTCCAGAGGGAAGTTGTGTGGTCTGAGGTCACGTGACCAGAGTATCGATCCGCGGGTTGACAAAGAAGCGAAGCTCTGGCAATACTTCTCTACCACCACCCCCTCTCTTTTTTTCTCCCCCCCCCCCCCGTTTTTTTTTAACGATTATAAAATCCGGCTCCAACAATCGTCCACACACAATCACACACGCACACGTGCGCTCCGAATTACGCACACACACACACACATGCAGAGACGAGAGTACAACCATGGCTGTCAATGTCACAGAATGGGAGAGAGAGAGAGAGAGAGGAGAGAGTAGAGAGAAAGCCGGAGAGAGTTCCTCTAGTGGTAATGTTCCCTGTCTTTGCTTCCATTGGTTTCCCCGAGAGCCAACACAAAGTGTAACAATGCGCTGTCTCGAGTAGCAATTTTCTGGTGTAGCCACTGGTTTATACTTAAGGTGTAGCATTGTAACAATCTGTTGCTAGTGTTAAAACCACGGAGATTACCAAATATAACTTTTCTCCCCAAGAGGATCTTGTTACCAGCACAAACTATTTTGGGTAAGTGAATGTTTTGAATCTCTCGTCCACTATTAATTGGTACGCTCCCTTTTCATCGTTACAACAAATACAGATGCACGTTTATATTTAACAGGTTTTATCGTCACAACAAATACAGATGCAGTTATATTATACATATTAATAAAAATAATAATAATAAAACAACAATAATAAAGCCAACGGAAATTTTTACGATTTAAATGTACGAAAATTTTTCCACGCGTTTGTAGGTCAGTAGTATGGCCTATTGCGTCATCACGAGATCCATGTTTACGTTTTTCCTACTTCCACAATGTGAACAAGTGGGGAGCCTCTCGTGTTTGGAAGGATTCCATCCATCGCACACTACTAGATAAACAACGCACGCATGTTGGATTCTATCATTCATATGTATTACGACTTACATTTGGTCGTGACCTAACTGTTCACTGTCCAGGTGATGGTAGTCCACAAGTTTCTCTGGCTGATGGTTAAGGGCGGAGGCATGTGGCTACTTCAGCGGCCAACAATTTTCACTTTCTCAAACAGACGTCATGCAATATTAAAGCTGAGTGGACTCGGTGTTGAAAAGATTCAAACTTACAGCGAAGTTCCATTTCGATAACCTCCGTGAAGCTGTCAAGCTCAGCACGCTTCTTTTTTTCACATGGGAGCGCTACTCTCATAATATCTTTACCAAAGTCTCTTAACATCTTTACCAAAGTAGCGTAACATCTTTACCAAAGTCTCTTAACATCTTTACCAAAGTCTCTTAACATCTTTACCAAAGTCTCTTAACATCTTTACCAAAGTCTCTTAACATTTTACCAAAGTCTCTTAACATCTTTACCAAAGTCTCTTAACATCTTTACCAAAGTCTCTTAACATCTTTACCAAAGTATCTTAACATCTTTACCAAAGTATCTTAACATCTTTAACAAAGTCTTTTAACATCTTTAACAAAGTCTCGTTTTCTGAAAGAGGTTTAGAATCGAAAGCAACATTGAAGCGTTTCTTAACTTAAGAATTTCAAAGAAAACTATTCCAGACATTAAAGAGTGTTGTCAAAGAAAAAGCTACTGCGTCCAAACAATGCCTGCCAACTAAGAGGTATGAATGAAAGAGCAAGCTACCTCACCAATTCAGTCTCAGACAACAATTGAGATAAAAAAAAAGAACTGCTTCATTCAATTTCCGACAACAATAAAAAAATTATCAAACAGCAACTCAACTCCATTCGTTGTAAATTGTAAAAAATGGCTACTGCGTTTACTCTTTCAAAGTGCAGACCAGGACAAAGTGCAGCCCAGGATAAAGTGCAGTCCAGGACAAACGGTCTCTCACACTTTAACTTTTCAACCAACGACAATTCAATCTAAGATCCAGTTTAAGAGATATGCAACAAGAGAGGAAAAATGTTCTAATAGCAGAAGGTTGGGAATAATTTCTAATTTACCTAACCCTTACTTTTTTGTGTAGATATAATATGTAGATCAGTGGTTCCCAAACTTTTTTGTCTGGTAGACCCCTTGCCATGTTTTCTGGTTTTCGGTAGACCCCCTACTTAACTTGTAATGGATTTTTGCAAATTCATCAAAAAAATTTTTAAGCAAATTTCTAACTGTAGTGAGTTAAAGAGTGAAAAAGTAATTTAAAGCTACACATGAAGTTCTAGAGATCTATTTTTTATTGATAAAATTCAAATTTAAACTAATTAATATAAAAATTTATATTTTTACTTTTTACATCTATTATCCGTTGCTACGGAAAAATGTTTCATATAGGATTTTGTTGTTCTATGAAGTAGTCCTTCAAACATTAAATATTATTCAATCAATTAATTAATTTGTCTTATGTACAGTGGCGTAGCATCCATGACGCGAAGGGGTTCAATGAACCCGGGCCCACAAGCAATAGGGGCCTACAGCAGTGGCGTAGCAACCATGGCCCGAAGGAGCTCATTACGCTTGGGCCCATGCCTCAAGGCCAGTTGGAGCCCACATTAGAACTTAGGGAGAACATTTGTTTGTTCATTTGAAAGACTTTTAAGTAGTTTAACTCTGTTAAGAAGCTGTAAAAACATTGACTTTTAAGACACTATTACTTATATGCAGTCCTAACTGAATCAAACGTAATGACAATAACTTTTTTTAAGAAAAAGGTACGATCTTTACATTGGAATCTCTTTACATTTAGTTTACTCATTTTTTGTCACACACTAAATTTATCTTATTGGCTGGAGAGAACCCATCAAGATGTTCTTGAACCCGGAGTACTAGTGTGATATTTACTTGTGTAGCAGGCAGTGGCTACATCCTATAGTCTTATAGTCCTCGCAGTACTGGAGTGATATTTACTTGTGTAGCAGGCAGTGGTTACGTCCTATAGTCCTCGCAGTAATGGTGTGATATTTACTTGTGTAGCAGGCAGTGGTTACGTCCTAAAGTCCTCGCAGTACTGGTGTGATATTTACTTGTGTAGCAGGCAGTGGTTACGTCCTATAGTCCTCGCAGTAATGGTGTGATATTTACTTGTGTAGCAGGCAGTGGTTACGTCCTAAAGTCCTCGCAGTACTGGTGTGATATTTACTTGTGTAGCAGGCAGTGGTTACATCCTATAGTCCTCGCAGTACTGGTGTGATATTTACTTGTGTAGCAGGCAGTGGTTACGTCCTATAGTCCTCGCAGTACTGGTGTGATATTTACTTGTGTAGCAGGTAGTGGTTACGTCCTAAAGTCCTCGCAGTACTGGTGTGATATTTACTTGTGTAGCAGGCAGTAGTTACGTCGTATACATCTACAGTCTCTAACCCTAAAACTACATGATTACATATTACTTCTCGTCTCTTAAAACGAATAGATATTAATTAATAATGTCGTTTTATCCCGTGCTTTTAAGAATGTGCGCTTATAATAATGTCTCTAATTCAGTCACAACAAGCACTGGCACTTGATTTCCAACATCAATTTGGTCCAACACCAAGCCGTGTTTATGCCATCTTCCATTTAGCTCGAGCCTGTCACACAAGTCCTGGGTTGGATCCACATACTAAATGAAATATAGGTTTTAAATGTTTTCTTGGAGGTTCAGTGAGTACCTATTTAAATTATTCCGATAGCGGATTCCAGCGGTGGTTGATTTTGAAACCAATACGATGCCAATGCCCATACATTCTCATCGTATGACCTTAAAACGATCCATTCGAATAACTAATTTTTTTCTAAAAGGTACGATCTTTACATTGGAATGTCTTTGCATTTAGATTACTCATTTTTGTCACACACTAAATTTGTCTTATTGGCTGGAGGGGAATCCATCAAGATGTTCTTGAACCCGGGCCCACGCCACTGCTAATGTATCATTGTAAAAGTTTTCGCTAAGAGCAGTTTCTCGTGTATTTCTTAATCGTTTACGTGTGGCTCAAATATTATTGCGCAGAACTGTTTTTACTAACAAGAGAAGGGGTGAAGATGAGTACCTAGTGAGCACCTAAACCAGTCAGCTTTGGGCAGTAAGGGCTCATTAGACTTGGCTTGCAGCCTACTTAGCAGAAGGAAAACTGAATTCAAACTGTGCTGCCTTGCAGCTATACCCGAACATTGGAAAGGTTTCGTGGGTCAACCCTTTTAAAATAAGGAGCCGGCCACCCTTAGCGGCACCTTCGCCCTTAGGCAGTTTGCAGCACACAGCGCTACACCATTCCAGAGTCTGCGACGCCGATGACCCCATACTGTATATATGTCGTTTGCAAAGAATTGCATAAGAAGCTTTTGATTTTATAACTCATGCCACGGATTTGACCTTGAACTGTATTGTTGCTTAAAGAAATTCGTTTAATAATATCAGATGAAGGTTTTTGTAAAACATTTTAAAACTACAACGGTTAGTAAAATCAATGTTTTACCTTTAGTGATTTCCATATTTTGATATAAGTAAAGAGATATTTGCCAGACTCTCACAAACCATCATCTTCTCTAAATGATGTCGAAGAGAGATTTTGTGGGTCTAATCTTTATCTTTGAGTGTTCTAAAGTTTATCAAATTTTCATCTATTTTGTAAGGGTGAAATTGTCTCAAATGATCTTCCAGCGTCATTGGTTTCATATCGCTATAAAAAGGCAAGTAGACAACCGCTAGTATGACAAGGAAAGAATAAATACCAATTTTAAATAATCAACGCTGTACAGTCTACATTTTTTTTGTTAAACATTAGTTACATGTAGACAAAATTAAGCTAGTTAAAAAAGTATTGAAATTAAATATAACAATTTTTCGTTTGAATAGCAGGATAAATGTTTTAAAGGATTAACTCGGGTACAAATCAACAAATCATATATTAGTGTATAAAAGAATTAAATTAATTTGATGTTAAATTAAAGTCACGATCTGTTTAAAGGAAATATATTAACGTAGACCCCCGTGGACATCTCATAGACCCCCAATTTATATTTTCCCTTTCGTAGACCCCTTGGAAGTCTTTGTAGACCCCTGGGGGGCTATATAGACCACTTTGGGAATCACTGATGTAGATCATAGTAAGTACTTCGTAGCCCGTGAAACTCTCAATCTTTTGTTTCAATCTCAATCCAAATACAAAAATGTCGCATACGTCTCAACCTATTTCATGGATGTTGAAATGCTAAGTGACTTTTTATTAAAATTCAACATCTGACCAAGCCACTGTCCGCAGTTCCGAGTGTTGGGACATTAAGTCTTTCCGCTTTACTCTTTATATAAATGGGTGATAAGTATGTAGGCCAGATTTCTGCCTCTTCAAGATTTGTCAAGATCAATTATACCTAGACAGTGTACAATGGCAAGCACCTGACAACTTCACTGCTCATTCAAATGGAATTAACGCGACAAAACACTTCTTGAACAGTGAGAGACTTCTAACAGTTGGTGACGATATTTCAAACAATGAATTCATAAATAGGAGCTCAAATAAAAAACAATGATTTGGTTGATTGCAAATGTTAAATGGTCAAGTCGAGTCGAAAACAAAACAGACCTAGTGACTTTCTTTGAGTTAAAAAAAAAGTAAGATATTTTCTTTTGGGAAAGGGGGGGGGGAGGTTTGCTTAATGAGGTGCCAAGTTAAGAGGATTCAACTTTCCGGCGATAACTGCAGAACACGGGAGTGTGACTGTGTGGCTCAGTCTAATGATTAAAGCAGCTTTTAGCTTAGAAAGAATTGAACGCGAACACTGTGTTCACGTAAAAGGCAATGAACAGAAAGATAACACAATTGTAGACATCTTTGATTTCTAAATGTCAATTAAGAGAATCACGAGGTGCTGGAACTTGGTCAAGTAACTTGTCCGTGTGATATAATACACAGTTTAACATTGCAAACCAAGGAGGCAATGTTAATATTGTTAGCGCTTTCAGAGCGCAACAGAGTAGAAGAATCCGAGAAAACTAAAGTATATTCTGGTACCGGTACATTCAATGTATTCTAGAGAAGAGCATCCATTTAAACTCATGGCCAACTTTCAATAAAAATAATTGAAGTGGGTCAAGGGGCTGATAAATGCGGAAAAAAAGATATAAAGCTTGAAAAAAAAAAAAAAAAAAAGATATATAACAGGTCATGTTGACATTAAATTTGACGTTATTGTCTCTTTATGTTTAAAATCTGACTTAAACAAAATATTTACATACTGTATTATATATAATTACATTTATAAACTTTGGTGTATATCTATATAGTTTGTGTGTATGTATTTGAGTCTTCTGTCTGCAGAGAACATGCATGTGTGTGCATGTCTGTCAGTTGTGTCTGTAACGGGAGCGCATGTTTATTTCAAGACTCACAGCAAAAAGCCCAAAGTGACATGAAAATAGCTCATCCCTGCAATTCTCCCCCATCCCCACCCCCTAACAGATGGCTGTGTGCTTTGTAAATATTTCTCAAAGCAGATGACTATCTTCTGGCAACACGGGCCCAAGCAGCGCCGACACTATCAGTCACGCTTATCAAGACTGATTTCATTTCTCCTGTCTGTTAAAGCAGTTACGTCCCTTCAAGCCCTCTCTGCCAAACCTATCGATGACGTAGGCAAACGTTGAGAACCATAGAAAAGGTAACAAGTTTTTTTTTTTTTTGTTGTTTTTTAAAGGGAGAGAGTGGGGGAAAAAAAGATGTTTCATGGAAGCCAATACCAGATGACAAGAGGAAAGGGTGGGGAAAGGGGGGGGGGAGGTGAGTACCGTAGGTTAGAGTTCGATGAAAACAGATCATGTGACTACTGTCCGAGAAGTCAGCCGAAATATGACTTGGAATGCAAACAAGTAGTCAATGGTCGAAGAAGAGATGTGATTCGAGAAATTTGATGAACTTATGATATCACCCACAGGACACTTTTCTTCTACGAAATTACACAATTTTAGGTTCAAGACAAATATTGAGCTGGCTATTGAAGTTGACTCACTGTCGCTGTTCTGTTGTGGTCAAACTGTGAGGCTGTAACATTTTGAGATTGGCCATCAAATGGTATCTGATACATTTCAAACGTTACTTTACTAGAGAAGATAATTATGTCCTAAGCGTATGCATGTGTCAATCTACTCATGCATGTTAATTGGAGACTTTAATTCTGCCAAGTCCTAAATTTTCGGATGCGATCTCCACACCGTTTGGGTTTAGGCCATCTCCACACCGTTTGGGTTTAGGCCATCTCCATGACAGATCTTTAGGTCATCCCCATAACATGTATTTACGCATCCCTAAAATGTGCTAAAGCTACATTGAGCTGTGTCAATGAAATTGAAAATAAATGGGCTGTTCTCAAAGATCAATCATTCTGAACAAATCAAGGTGCGATTGTTATTAACTCAGCAATTTAATAAACAGTAATAAAGTCGTGAAGCCATGTCAATCAAATGATCTTAATAATTACCTTTTCTTTTTATTAGGCTAATACGAATTTCAACCAAGAAAAAAAACAAAAAAAAACCCACTTCATCTGAGGCTTCATTGTGCTCGGGAGTTTCAAGGGGCCGGATAGAACGAGCCGTATATGTCCCACAGGACGTAGTTTGAGCATCACTGATTTATCTCATCAATGCTTTTGAATAGTTTTATTCCATTCATTTTGAATGAAAGAAAACTTTCAATAACCAAACTCTGCCGTTAAGCAGTTCCAAGTTTTTGTTTTGTTATTCTTAGAAAGTTGCCATCAGATCCACGTCATAACAAATGATGGGGGTGGGGGGAATATTCTTGTATTGTTATTATTTTTATTTTATATGTGTTTACTTTATTTTTACTACAAAAGATTTAGCAATCACACAGTGTATTCTGAGTGTATGCAATCTGAAGTCCATCCAACAGAACTAAGGAAATAATGAAGTTAATACAGGAACAATGCTTGTATAATGCCTCTATTTAACAATTAAAGAACTGCAACTGGTGTACACCGAAATGTAAATATATTGGTAGAGGATGAGATGAATATGAAATGTGGTCTGTGAATTAGTGTGCTTAGGAAATAGCCTGAGAGGTGGGTGGAGAGCTTGAGTCCAACATTTTGTTGTAGGACGAAATTAATTTTGATGACGTCAACTGGGCGTGTGTCACAAACAAAATGTTAACGCATGATTGGCGAGAAAGGAATTGGATACCTAATTAACAAGTGTAGGTTTTGCTTTGGCTGTTTTGTAATACAAATAGGCTTCACGTATTATTTTTCAAAGATCTCGCCCAACGCTTAGTGATGGCAGCAGAGTTATCTGAGTTAGAAACACCCTCAAAAACACCCACTAGACTAGATAATGGGTCTTCCTTTTATGACGTCCTCGAGGTGAGGTCGAACCATTGAGGAAGCTTGTGGGCGGACAATGAGCGTAAACTTTTCATAATCTATTCAAAAACAAAAAGAGAGTTCAAGTGTACCGTTAGAAAGAAAACTGTGCCCTAGCTATCATTTATGCAACCCTCCACCCCCGCTTGTAACATCGCAACATCCAAACAAATGACGTAACTAAGAACCGCAGAAACAATACTCCTAAAAATATAGTCGAACTTGCTGATCAAACTCATTTAAAAGACAATATTTTGATTTGAATGCCAGTTAGAACCGAATTATCCGTGTCTAGGTGAAAAATGGGGAAGGGGGAGGGAATGAGAGCGTGAGAGGGGGGGCGGGGATGGTATAGTTTACATTTTCTAGTAACAAACGTTTGCAAGCAGAGCCTCTAATCTTTGTTTGTACTAATGCCACGATATTGCTGCGCCATGGCTGAGCCTGTTACTCATAACACATTTCTCGCTTATCAAAATATCAAGACTTGGAGAAACAAGATCAAAGAACTTCATATGGATTGATTCTACGGGGGCTATGATTGTTGAGGTCGAAACCCGACGCTAAAAACTGTATCAATGTGAGCGTACATTTGTTACTGTTTTGAAACCGCAGTAGTTCAACACTTGTACAGTTAACGAGAGCATCATTCAAGTTTCAATTGAGCACCACGAGTTGTTGGTCGTGATACACGTTTCTTTGTGAACAGTTGATCCTAGTGCAATAGTGAAGAGAGAAGAAAACTATGTAGTCATATAGAGCTAGATTGAATCAGACAATCTTTGTCTTCTTGAACATTACACCATACCATATTCTTTGTTTGCCTTTCTTGAACATTACACCATACCATATTCTTTGTTTGCCTTTCTTGAACATTACACCATACCATATTCTTTGTTTGCCTTTCTTGAACATTACACCATACCATATTCTTTGTTTGCCTTTCTTGAACATTACACCATACCATATTGTTTGTTTGCCTTTCTTGAACATTACACCATACCATATTCTTTGTTTGCCTTTCTTGAACATTACACCATACCATATTCTTTGTTTGCCTTTCTTGAACATTACACCATACCATATTCTTTGTTTGCCTTTCTTGAACATTACACCATACCATATTCTTTGTTTGCCTTTCTTGAACATTACACCATACCATATTCTTTGTTTGCCTTTCTTGAACATTACACCATACCATATTCTTTGTTTGCCTTTCTTGAACATTACACCATACCATATTCTTTGTTTGCCTTTCTTGAACATTACACCATACCATATTCTTTGTTTGCCTTTCTTGAACATTACACCATACCATATTCTTTGTTTGCCTTTCTTGAACATTACACCATACCATATTCTTTGTTTGCCTTTCTTGAACATTACACCATACCATATTCTTTGTTTGCCTTTCTTGAACATTACACCATACCATATTCTTTGTTTTCTTGAACATTACACCATACCATATTCTTTGTTTTCTTGAACATTACACCATACCATATTCTTTGTTTGCCTTTCTTGAACATTACACCATACCATATTCTTTGTTTGCCTTTCTTGAACATTACACCATACCATATTCTTTGTTTGCCTTTCTTGAACATTACACCATACCATATTCTTTGTTTTCTTGAACATTACACCATACCATATTCTTTGTTTTCTTGAACATTACACCATACCATATTCTTTGTTTGCCTTTCTTAAACATTACACCATACCATATTCTTTGTTTGCCTTTCTTGAATAGTACACCATACCATATTCTTTGTTTGCCTTTCTTGAACATTACACCATACCATATTCTTTGTTTTCTTGAACATTACACCATACCATATTCTTTGTTTGCCTTTCTCGAATAGTACACCATACCATATTCTTTGTTGAGCCATAGACAATGCAGTTGCATGAATCTGATAACAATGCTCTTCATCAAGTCAGTTCTTTGAAACAATGCACTTCATCAAGTCATTTCTTTTAAACAATGCACTTCATCAAGTCAGTTCTTTGAAACAATGCTCTTCATCAAGTCAGTTCTTTGAAACAATGCTCTTCATCAAGTCAGTTCTTTGAAACAATGCACTTCATTAAGTCAGTTCTTTGAAACAATGCACTTCATCAAGTCAGTTCTTTGAAACAATGCACTTCATCAAGTAAATTCTTTGAAAGTCGAGCCTACTACAAAATTCGCTAAAGGTGGAACATACAAAGATCAGACATCACAACATGTGGATGTCTAGACCAACAACTTCAAACATCATGAAAGGGGCCATTACCTTTGAAAACAAGCAATAGATTGCTATTGCTCTGAGATCCAATTCTGATTGATTTTATCTGGACTATATACACTACCGACATTGAACGAGACTTCTGTGATGAATAGTCCAAGCTTGAATATATTATAATAAAAAGTTGATGAATTTCAACAAAGATGTCTCAGCTAAGTCGGTGAATGTTTTGAAGACAACCAGCCGCTGCATCAAGTCAAATCAAGTCGTCACGAGGTGGGCGACTTCTCTTCATAAGGCAACGTTTGTTCCTAACTCATATTTCTCTTGCCTAAAAGGTTCACTGTCGTCACCTCTGTCTTCTCTTGCCTAAAAAGGTTCACTGTCGCCAGACTCTGTCTTCTATTGCCTAAAAGGTTCACTGTCGCCACACTCTCTAAACGTTGACAGGGAATGTAAAGAAGACTTAGATCTGTCTGTAGTCACTCAATGAACTTCTAATGGGTGGAATGGTTTTATTTATTGTTTTTATTAGAAAAAAAATAGGGATCAATAAAGCTGGCTTAGTTATAAATGTCTCTTTCTTAATAGTTAAAAAAAACAACTTTTCAATTAACTTCAATGTTGGGTATTTTACGTTTTCATGCCATTTTTGTGTAGGTTTATAATTGACTTTAAGTTCGGAGCAAAACAGTACATTGTCTTTGATTAAAATCTCAAATAGAATGAAGACTTGACATGGTGTAACTACATTTTAGACGATTTCTGTAACTCAAGACTTCATTGACCTTAAGCTTCCGCTTCACCAAGAAATTACTTGAACTAAATCAATAATTCGCTTGACCTATGCTACTCAATAATTCGCTTGACCTTTGCTACTCAATAATTCACTTGACCTTTGCTACTCAATAATTCACTTGACCTATGCTACTCAATAATTCGTGTGACCTATGCTACTCAATAAATCACTTAAACTTCGCTACTCAATAATTCGTTTGACCTATGCTACTCAATAATTCTCTCGACCTAGGCTACTCAAAAATTCACCTGACATATTCTACTCAATAATTCACTTGACCTATGCTACTCAATAATTCTCTCGACCTAGGCTACTCAAAAATTCACCTGACATATTCTACTCAATAATTCACTTGACCTATGCTACTCAATAATTCGTTTGACCTATGCTACTCAATAATTCTCTCGACCTAGGCTACTCAAAAATTCACCTGACATATTCTACTCAATAATTCACTTGACCTATGCTACTCAATAATTCTCTCGACCTAGGCTACTCAAAAATTCACCTGACATATTCTACTCAATAATTCACTTGACCTATGCTACTCAATAATTCGTTTGAACTATGCTACTTAATAATTCGTCTCACCTATTCTACTCAATAAATCACTTAAACATCGCTAGTCAATAATTCGTTTGACTTATGTTACTCAAGAAATATTTTGATCTAAGAACTGTTTCACAAGAAACCAGGTGACTATAAAACTTACTCAAGAATCCCCCTCAGCTAAGAACTGTTTTTATTATTCAAAAAGATCCCGCAATTTTTCTGCTTAAGTCTCCTCTAAACCTAGAAAAAAAATAACTTTCTCAAGAATCCTTTTGACCTAAGAACTCTTTTACTCCAGACTCTACAAAACCTAAGAACGTCTTCTTCTTTCCCTCGGCCCAGCATTCAAATTATTGTTGTTTTGTTAGTGTAAACATTGCCATCAGGAGTACACCGCAAGTCTAAACTGAAGGATGCTGGGACCGCGATCATTTACTTTGGATCTCATTAACAAGGTGATGGCACAGAGCCATGATCTCGCCCTATAAAAAAAAACCTTGCCCCCGATAAATGATCGCAACCACGGGGTGTTAAGTTGTTGTCGGAAAGAACTGAACGGTAATTGCGTTAATTGTAGCGGGGGTTGGGCAAGGGTCAATCACGTCATTAGACTTGCTCGTTTCAACACGTGGAGGTCACACTGTAGGTCACGTGAGTCTGTGGCTTCACGTTTCATTCGATGTGACTGCGGAATAGGCAGGTTTTAATAGGGCACGGGCATGCTATTCTGTCTCAAAGTGGCGCCTCTGTGGAAACGGTTACTTGAGGGGGTAATTAGGCTAAATGAATGGCAAAACAAAACTCCCGTGGGGGTGTCCACGTGTAGGCGAGAGTTAACCCATTGCACGGAGCGGAGTTAAAAGAGAGCCCTCACGACCCTGTCGATAATCCATGCGCCGTTCCTCAAAGGACCGTTTACACTAATGGCGAGTCCTCCACGGTTAGCTAGGTACAACACAGGAAAATGGCGGAGATTCCCTGGTGCATTCGGCCTTCGGCCATGTCTAGCCCATGCGCTCGGGGACCAGATTCATCGGAAATAGCAATGCTTTACATAGGCATTAACTTGGGTCTCTTCCAGACAGAACTGTGGTTCACACAGGTTGTTTGTTTTTTTACTGTTTGACGCTCAAACAGGTTTTTTTTTTCAAATTTAGAGCTCGAAGACCCTTCGTCTCAGCTCTTAGACGATCAAACGGTTATCTTAGGGAGACGTGAGTAGAAAGGTCAATGACTCTCAAACATACAGTTTCAAACCTCATGGATTCTATCTTCCAATAACCAAGGGACATCGATAAAAGGTATTATTATTTAATGTCCAGCCAAACAACTCGCTGAACTCAGTGGGAAGGAAAAGAAATGGACCTAACAATGTTCTTGTATGCTACAATTGGAATGAGTTTGATGGATGTGTATAACCAACTGGACTATAGAAAGAACTGGACACAAGAAGTTTGAAATAAACTAAGTCAATTACTAGTTTTAGAAAGTAGCTACGTTATTCTCATGTTTCATTCCACTGGTTACTACTATCATAGCATATAATAAATAAATTCTTTGGACTTTAAACTGAGGGTCAGGGGTTCAAGTCCTTTATCGCGCTACAATTTTATATATTTTTTTTTTTTTTGAAATAGCGTTTTCCGCACAATTTAATTTTAATAATTCCATCTACATACAATTGTTAAAATGAATTTATAACCTTGATCCCAAAATGATTTAAACACTTAACAACATGTTGATTGATAGTGTTGGAAAGCATATATATATATAGATAGATAGATATAGAGAGAGAGAAGGAGAGTGACACAGAGCGGGCCGTTTCATTTCATCGTAACAGACACAATAACTCACGGGCTAAAATATATGTCAGGGGGATCGTTCAAACGTGGTCCGTATATTGAAATTTATTATTTTTATACAAGAACGAGCAAAATATGAAACGTAATTTTTAAAATAAAACAAAGAATATATTGAGTAAAGGGGGAGCACCTTTCCATCACTGCTATATCACTCAATATTGCACATTTTATATCCTTTTTTTCTATAAAAAAAACAAAATTAATTAATTACCACTGATTGGTAAACTAGTTAGTTAATTATTTTATTGAAAGGTGTTCTCATTGTAAAATTTCAACTTCATCCGAGAAAGGGAATTGGAAAAAAAAAGATTAAAAGATTCCGACCAGACAGACAAACGGAGTGAGTTATTATAAGCTTTGTAAACATGAATATAACAATACTGGAGTAAACACAAAAGGGAAGCAACTCAACGAGGATTACATGTGAATGATGGCAACTGTTTATTGATAAGTAACTTGATATGAGAACATCAGAAACACATCAGTCTTGGTCTTCATATTTTGCCTACAAGGTTCACTTTCACCACCTCTGTCTTCTCTTTCCTAAAAGGTTCAGTGTCAGCGCCAAAGTCGCCTCTACCAAGGACACAGTCCGTGTCGCTCTCTAACTTCTGGTTGTCCCAAGAACGTTTGCTTTCACTAACCAGAAGGAATGTCCTTCACTAGCAGCAATGACCCTTCCACTATTTCTCAGACATCTCTTTGACCTGACAACCCTACTGCGCAGATTGAGCACTTCAACTGTTCCCCACCTTTCTGGCCTGTCCATTGGTGGCGATCCCTTCTATAAGTTTAAGTTGACCAAACCAAGCGCTCATTCTGTTTCTCGTTTCACTTCGGCGGAAATCAACTGTCTCTTCTAGCTCATCTCCACAGTCCGTTCATATCCAGTGTTGAAGAGTGCGCTGGTGCGCACCCATAAACATAGGCGCCGGAGCAGAGATATTACAATACAGATAATCCGACCACACTAAAGCTAATTTTGAGGAGTCTGGACTCGTGGATTGAGAACCTCTGTTTAAATATGTAACATCTTCTCAAACTCTCCTATGCAGTCGATGCATGCGATACCTCCCTTGCATGAGATACCTCCCTTACATGCGCTCGTTCGGATTCTTGCATACATGTCTAAAAAATAAATCAAGACAAATGGGATCTAAGGTTGTCATAAAGGTTTGAGGGTTTGAGCCCGCGTGCGCGTTAATGTATGTCACTCAGATTTATCATATTCAATATTAATGGTGTCTGGACTGTGACAAATGATATTTGTTTCATTTCCTTTTATATTACATACCTCTGTCAACGTTGGGCACCAAGATGGGCCCCCATAACAATTGTTCTTTCCCCTTCTTGTACAAGTGGCCCTCTTTCTCTCTCTCTCTCTTTTTTCGTTTATTAGTTCTGTCTAGTTTCCTTATTTAGCTTTGTTCTCGAGGAGTTCCCTCCCTTTCATTCTAACTCACTTTCGTAATCTCCGGTTGGTTTAGTCAGGGGAGAGACACATGGAAGACAACTCAGGCGGACATCTAACTAAGACAGACAGCTCCAGTGTTGCAATTATCTCCCATGTGAAGAAAATATTGGTCCAGTAATTTTTCTATTATGTATTCATGTTCGTTCTATAAATCACGCTCGCGTATAAATTTAAAATGACACACAAAAACAGATGTTTAGATGTAATTCTATTTCCTCTCAAATAATGTAGTCTGCTGGCGGGAGATCGTCAGTTATTGTAGAATGTCCAAGTCTAGTGAAGCAAAGGAATAGCTACAATGGCTTTTGAAATGCCAAACAAACTTATCTATGTGTTAGTCTTAATCTAATAGCAGACGACCAAACTTGGTCGGTCATTAACTACTATAAACCTGACCATCGACAACTACACACCAAACTATCAACATAAGGCTATCAACAACGCCATTAACTACTATATACCACTCCGTCAGTCCTTAATGCTACAGTTTAGAAACTCACCCTAACTGCAAAATACCATGCAATTAGGTACTATATTAAGTCATCAAACAATTATAAATATAGCTATTAACAACTTGAATGACTAGAAACCAATCCATCAAATGTTAAACACATCATGAAAACGTTATGATCAAATAGTTCTAAGCAGACACGCACACATAAACGTGTCTGTGGAATAGATTTAAACCTTAACTCTGCCTCGTTCAATGGGCAAGAGTTGCATTTTCTATATAATTATTGCTTATGACAGCTTAAGAGTGAACAAAAAAATTTAAATAATGAAGAGCTTCTAACCTGAAAGATTCAGATTCATGACGACAGAAATGCAGGCACATTGTTTGCACTGCAAAGCACGCAAAGTAAAAATTCAGCTTTATTTAAAATTAATTTTAAAGGCTCAAAATTTTTTTTTTATTTGATTATTTGTAATCATTTTTAAAAAAAAAAGGCAAATATTATTGATACTAAAATCATGCGTGCTGATTAAAAAAAAAATAGATTACATGGAAACATCGTTCGTTTAGGAAACTAATTTTAGTCTTCAATTACAAACCTACTAGCTCTGTTTAAAAAAGGTTTATCTTCACTTTCATTAAATCGAAGAATAATTGGCATAAACTACGAACTATGATAACCACAGTTCTCCTTCTGCCCTTATCAGATGGAGTTCGGAGCTTTTGCCAAAGGTTGCTTTTGCGTAAGGCCTCTGACTAAAGTCTCATAAGGTCATCAGAGGTGTCTTGAGTTGAAAGTCTTCTGAGATCATTAAAAGCTCCAGGCGCAATCTTTGTCTATAATTGCAGGCATTTACAGATGTATTTCATGCGAAGCTCTATAACGACTTATAGTGTCAGCTTGACACGCTAACAAAAATGAAATACATGACATAATATGGTGGGTCAAAGTCATGTACGTCGTGGTATTGGGTATGATTATAGACAGGATAAAAGCACGTCAAAGATATAAGGTCTCTGATAAAGGTAGCTGGATACATAGCTTCATCCTCGAAAAGTGTGTGTGCGTGTAAGCGCGTGTTGGGCTTTGGGCGGGGCTTACATTCATGTCAACATCTCCAGTAGTTCCAATGACAACACAATTAGCTTTGACGTCACTGACGTCACACCAGGCGAATAATTGAGAACATGGAGGGAGAAAGAGAGAGAGAGAGAGAGAGATGAAGAGGAAATAAAGACGACGCAGTCTAATGTTCTCCTGTTCCAGTTTCCTTTTTTCTTATTACATTTCCGATTGTCTCCTGATTGATGCCATGTTGTCCACTGTCCATCATGTGTCTATTGAAGAGTCCAGGACTGACCAAGTCATACTACGTGTCTAGAACATCAAAATACTTCAAAGATATAAGACGTCCCTCCATTTCTTTTTCCTTAAACCCATTAGTTGAGATAGCTCAATGATTGGTAACATAGACATTATCTGTTAGATAAGGTAGGTAACTAAATGATTGGTAACATAGACAATATCTGTTAGATAAGGTAGGCAGCTAAATGGTTGGTAACATACACACTATCTGTTAGATAAGGTAGGCAGCTAAATGACAGGTAACATAGACACTATCTGTTAGATAAGGTAGGCAGCTCAATGACAGGTAAGATAGACACGTACTAAGGTAGGCATTCAGGGAACTGTACCAAGAAAGGGAGACAGAGAAAGATGGAAAGACAACATAAAAGAAAAGCCTGTCATTAAGAGAGAATCTATCCAAGGCAAAGGACATAGAGGAATTGAGAAAGACGATCGACGAATCATGTATGATGTCCCAACGGTTCTGCATACCAAGGGATAGGTGAAGCTGTGGAGTGTAGAGCTAGATTATAGTTGATCACTAGTTAATAGCATTTGATAATACTCGGAAGTAATGCAGAGTAAGTCACATGATAGTCAAGACTATCTATCAGTAAATGACGCGGTCACACCGTTTAAGTTAGGTAGCTTAGAAATAGAATACCAGGTGTAAAATTTTTTTTAAGTAAGTTAATTCTTCAACTGACAACATTGAATTTTGGCGCTGGTTACAATCGTTTATTTTCTTGATTTCATTTGACTTTTCTCTCTCTCTTTTTCTCTTGTCTTGCTCTCAAAGCATTCTTTTATTCTAAGATTTTAACAATACCGCTTTCATTCTATTTGTCATGAATTATCTTTCGAGAAATAAGTATGTTTTGCTATACTGCCATACAGTGATGTGTATCTGATGAAGTAGTTATAAGTAAATGGTTACTTACTGGTGGTCGGTCCTACAAGGACCCTTGTTCTATTACAATTACACCATTACATTTTCCCACAGGAGTAGCCACAGCTGTCTGACTCAGTGCCTAGAAGCACATGTCATCACTAACCTTAATCCAACTAACTATTTAACAGGATCGGCCACCAATCTTCTTTTCCTGTCCAGATCGCCTTTCTAGTCCAATTAAGTGACTTAGATGAATTACCTCCCCTTCCCTACTACCTTAAAAAGAATACTTTTTACAAAGCTTATATCAACTCACTCTGTCTGTCTGTCTGTCTAGAAAATCCTTGTGCACGTTATTTCTCCCACACCCATTCTCGGATCAAGTTGAAACTTTGTACAATTATTCATTGGCATAGATAAAACAAGCTTCAATTTTAAAATATTAACCAAATTACTGTTAATTAACAGTTTTGTTTCAAACCAAAAAGGGAAATTAATCCTTCAGCATTCAAATATACGGCTAAATATCTATGATTTCGTCCCATTCTGGGATCAAGTTGAAACTTCAAAATAATTATTATTGTACTAATAAAGCGTGAACCAATAAAAAACAAACAATTAGTCAATTAATTATTTTGTTTGATATCGAATAAGGGGGATGACATATACATTACTGATAAATATAGTTGTAAGTGCGGAGTTTGTTTTTTCCCCTTTAATAAAATTTGCTTTTTAAAAAAAGGATTTCAAATATTTCGTTTGGTTTTAAGATGTGAATCTAATCGTTTTCAAAAGATTCTATTCCAGTTTTACAGTTGTTCATACATGCATTATTTCTAAAAAAGGAAATTATTGCAGCCACGTGAAGTAAAGTCAAGTTAAATAAAGTTCCCCTTTCAAACCTTGCGACCTATAAGGTACGGTACATGATGTTTCTTTAGCCAACAGTTAACGTGCATGGTGTCATGTGGCCAGCACAGCGACCAATCGCCTTTACTCTTCAAAAACTTAAAGTCATGTACCCATTACAGTTGGGTGGACTCCCGAAATTGAAAATACCAGTCTTCCCCATGATTCGAAACCAGTACCTCAGGTTCGGAAGCCAAGCGCTTAACCACTCAGCCACTGCGTCCCTAAAACTCTATTTCAAGGGGTCAAAGTGTTTACTATCAAGTGTTTGGCAGTCTAAATCCTTCAAAGTAGGCCTACGTGTATTAGCATATGAAAGTAGCATGTTCAATTATGCGATCAGACCCAAACTGGAAACTAGATTGGTGGTTGCAGGAGTCTGCCAGACAGCGGTGGGTTGACCACTTGATAAGGAGAAAACTTGTCACTAGACATCGATTCACTGTTTTAAAAAAATCAATTATTCTGGACATTGTGCGAAGTGTAAATATCAGCGTACACTTGTAGGGGTCAAACGTTGGTCAGTGTGTACGTGTGAGACACTGACAGTAAAAATAGCTTAGACTGGACTTTTTTATTCTCTACAAGTGAGACCGCCACGAAACAGACGACTCAATGCATACATTATGTAAAAAGGTTTTGAGTTTCATCCACACGGCCTCCTGGGAAATAAGAAAAATGCTTCAAGTAATTCTAAACTTAGGAAATAGCCCAGGCGCATGTGTCTTCTGACTGGAAGCTAGAAGAGTTCAGAGAGATAGTGACGTTAGAACCAAAACCAATCCTGGTCTCTACACTTTTAATAAACTTCCTACTTGGCTATTTTGGTATTGTCTTACGAATACGAATTGCTAAATAATACAAGAAAACAATAGAGAATTTCTTTCACGAAAACCCATCCTTGCCAAACGTTTTCTTTAGTTACAATAAATGTTGATCTAGCAATAAACGATTTCATTTTCCTTCCTTCTAGTGCAGTTATAGTGTAGAAGTATAAAGTTGTAGAATTCCATTTGACTAGGTCTAATAGGGGTCAGGTGGTTGCAGGAGTTAGCCAGAGAGCAGTGGGTTGGCCAGGAGACAACTCCTGGACTAACGACGTAAGAGGCAACACATATGTCTAATTTAGTCCGGTAGCTCTACGGGAGGTATTAGCATTAGAATTTCTTTTTTTTTTTGTACATTTTTATCTGGAATTTATTTTAGATTCTTTTCACCAATAGTATTCCGATGTCTACCCATACCTCGTTTGATAAATGTTGAAAGGTTTAAAAGAGTTGAAGGTATTCAATGACTGACAGTGATATAAAGTACCTATAGATTCTATCATAATCAGTAAACTTCGAGGTAAAACAAACATCATCAAGTTTTTTTTTGTTTTTTTTATAAAGTTCTTAATTGAAAACTGTAGGAGATCTGGGGTGGGCTTAACAGATAAGTCAGACAGAGACTGCAAATGGGAAATAAAAAGGAAAAAATTTAGATCTAGCTGAGGCCATTGGGCAATGTGTAAAAAAAAAAGAGAGGGGGGGGGGGGGGAAGGGTAGAGAAAGCAAAGATTAATGACTAGTCACGTGCCACTTCCTTCCGCGCATTTGCAATCAATGATTGGCTAACTGAACCACGTGATGTTATCGGAGGAGTTCAGTCACCAATTTTCGTCCTTTTTCCCCCAAGCGCGCTGGCTAATGTTCTAATGTTACGGCGGAAACCAGGTCTTTCCATTAGTTTTCAACAGCGACAATACAAAAACTAGGACCGAACAATAAAGTCAATCAAGCAGTGTTCTTTAATGCAGCTAGCGAGAGACTAGAGTGAGAAGGAATGGCAGAATGAACAACAGCAACTGATAGTATCCATAACATCATTTCCAGTGATTGGCTTGTATGTCAAACAACGAAACAAAGACCTAAACTAAAACAACGAAAGTTCTAGAACTTAGTGATAAACTTCATCTTCCGTTTTCATCTGTAGCATCGAACGGATCGAATAACTAGTCATAAATCTATGATAAATCGTAACTCTGGAAGAGTCAAATAATAAGTCCAAGATATGTGATGACATGTAACATCTAAGGAGTCAAGAACTCATAGATCTCGCAGACGTAGCCACGTCTGACTGACTCAGTGCCTAGTATTACGTGTCATCACTTACCTTAATTCAACTATTTAAATAAATCGGTCACCAATATTCTGCTATATGAAATTTGTGATGAATCGTAACGTTGGATGAGTCAAATAATTTGTCCTAGATCTGTGATGACTGTAACACTGAAGGAGTCAAGAAGTCTAGAAATGTGTTGAATTTTAACACTGAAGGAGTCAAGAATTCTAGAAATATGTTGAATTTTAACACTGAAGGAGTCAAGAAGTCTAGAAATGTGTTGAATTTTAACACTGAAGGAGTCAAGAAGTCTAGAAATGTGTTGAATTGTAACACTGAAGGAGTCAAGAATTCTAGAAATGTGTTGAATTGTAACAATGAAGGAGTCAAGAAGTCTAGAAATGTGTTGAATTTTAACACTGAAGGGGTCAAGAAGTCTAGATCTGTGTTGACTTGTAATACTGAAGGAGTCAAGAAGTCTAGATCTGTGATGACTTGTAATACTGAAGGAGTCAAGAAGTCTAGATCTGTGATGACTTGTAATACTGAAGGAGTCAAGAAGTCTAGATCTGTAATGACTTGTAATACTGAAGGAGTCAAGACGACTAGATCTGTGTTGAATTTTAACACTAAAAGGAGTCAAGAAATCTAGATCTGTGATGAATTGTAACACTGAAGGAGTCAAGAAATCTAGATCTGTGAGTCCTAGCAGTGAGTCAAATAATTAGTCTTAGATCTAAAATGAATTTCGCAGTTCCACTATAGACTCAGCTGAATGGATCGTTCTGATTGATTCTAATCCAGTTACCAATTAGCGATTTTATTTTCCAGTTTATGTGTGTCTGCTTGTTAGGTCAGAGAATGTGTTAAGGCATGATCTCGCTAACAAGGTTGAACAGTCAAAAGTTCAGTTGCAGTTTACAACTTATGTCTAGCACAAACATTTTTTAGTACAAAGCAATAATTCAACATTTATACATTTTGAGCCAAGACAACAACAGTTCACATTTAATTGACTGTTAAGTACAATTCATAGTATTTGGTTTCCCTTGGCGTTCCAGCACTTAGCATAAAATTTCCGCCGCTCAGTGTTCTGTTCTCATTAACCCATATCAGACGACTACAAATAACTGACTAATTTAACCGCAGAATAACAAAAGTTAGGCCTTACATTTTTCACAATAAAAAGAAAATCTTATATATATTTTTGAACTGTAAAATGAAGACTTCCGATGTTTTCGTACGAATCTACCTAGGTCATTTTTAATTTTTATCCCTACGATCTCTTTCTCTCTCTCTCTATTTTCTACCTCTGTCAGGTCTTATCATCTCTTTCAAAAGTATTTTTACTAATCTAGCTTAAAGTCATGTCATAGTATAACATAATTGCGATTTTTGTTCTCTCCGAGACAGTGTAGTAGCAAACATGGCGCCCGGCCCATGACTATTAGGGGACAACGGTTGAGGGGGGGGGGTGGAGCATACTACTTGAATCCGAGCACACAAAAGGGATAACTTGCTACAATACTGCTCCGAGATGTTGTTTTTTTTTTTACTTGTTCCAAATGTTGCTACTTTGTCAAGCTGTACCATTAGCCTCAGAATGAATATGCTCAAAGAAATGTATTTCAAGTTATTGCCTTCAAGACGAAGAGGAGAACTCTCTGAATCAGATCCCACGGGATGTTGTGCCACCCAGGGCCCCTCACTGTCTGAGTCTCCAGCTCAGCTTACTGGATGACTGGGCAAGACTCTTTGCGAACTAAGTAACATGAGATGTTGTCTCAGACAGACTGCTATACAAGACAAAAGCTTGTACTGTTACTTAGTACTGTAGGGGATGCATTGATTATGTTTCATTATAGAGCAGCATTCAATTGGACCGATGTACAATCAGGAGAAAGAAATAGTCTCGGCACATTGAACAACACTAAAAACGTAACAAATCATTTGAACGTTTCATGTTGTTTAACAAATACAACGACATATTAGTTGTGTATGTCTTAGTGTTTGTACTTACCATCAAGCAACAGAAAGACAACTATAGTCAACTGTTTATTACAACCAGATATCTAGAACTAGTAATATAGTCAGCTGTTTATTACAACCAGATATCTAGAACTAGTAACATAGTCAACTGTTTATTATAACCATTTGAAACTGTCAGGTAGAGATGAGCCAAAAAGCTCTTCAAACTTTAGGCCAGTAAAAGCAAACGAGAGCTCCCCGTCACCGGCCTGATTGAATGGAGTGTTCTCTCTGGAAGAGAGTCTTATTAGTGTCTATATTGACACTGTCATTTTCAGTGACACTATCACTCCGGATTCGTGGAACCATTGTCATTTTCCTATTCTATGCCAGGCTTACCGTGCGGGACACGCCATTTATGAAATGGACCCATGAGGAACGGTGCCTGGATTGTTGACAAGGTTGTAAGAGCTCTTTCAAAACCCCACACAGTGCAATGGGAATACCCTGACACCCCTTAGGCACGCCCACGGGAGTCTTGTTTCGCTACCCGGTAGGCCTAGCTGTCTCCTCTTACACCCATTTCCACCCGGGCGTCACTATGAGGCAAGGTAGCATGCCCGGGTATATTATAACCAGATATCTAGGATTGATTGTTTCATGACAAAAATGTTTTCATGTCACACACACACACACAAATAAACACATACTAGGGCAAATTGAACTGATTATCAGTTGCCAATGTACAAGAACTCTCAAAGTACTGTGACTAATACAAACGAAACGATGTGAGGCTAGGTGAAATAAACTGCCCGACTCAAAGGATCTCAAGTTTAATGAAGGCCAGAAATGTATTTCAAGATTGAAATTGAATGTCGAACTGTCTGAAGGCATCGCTAAAACTCGTCTGTTTACATTGGTCTGATTTTAATTGATGGTCTAGTCAGGACAGACGTACATAATAAGAAGGATAAACTAAACGATTGAAAATATTGTTAGTTTAAAGGATCTTTGTTTTCTGAGATCATCGCCTTAATTGGGTTCAAAAATATATATATTATTCCATCAGTTTTTAACCAAAGTTGTTCCAAACAGAGAAGAATGAGAACCACTATTGTATACTAAGATGATCAAATCTGGGAAGTCTTCTGGCTATTATCTGAAATTCTGATGATGGATCTTTTTTTTTTTTCCCCAGTCTAGATGCCGAAATTGGGATCACAAGTTCGGGTCAGTTCACACTTATATATCAGAACGTAGCCATGCATCTCACAAACCTTCATGTAAGCAAGATTTCCGTTTCCGGGAGCGGGAAACTATCGACCCTGTTGTCATCGCTAGAATGGAACAAGGCGGTCGGAGAAGGGCCTTCTCAGCGCCCAGACGAACGAACCGATCGACCTGCCTCGGAGTTGGCAAGTCACCTTTTAATTCAAGAGCAATCATACTTTATTAAAATACACCGTGGGTCGATAGTCCGAGTTGATACAGACTAATTTATATTCGATTACTCCGTTGATCCCCCGTAATTAAGGTAGGCTTTTTTTTTTAAATTTTTTCGGAATGAAATCTCGATACCACATAGTTAGTCGTCAATGAAATATGACTGGTTCGATTATCTTTAGACCGTTTCTGATGAATGCAATGTTTTGTTTCCCAGAATGCTCTTATTAATGGCTGAAGTGTATTTTTTGTGGCTAGCTTGTGGCATGAATTAAAGTTAATTATAAACTTCAAATAACACTTGTCAGAAGCAATATTGTTGTCGTTTTATTGTAGTTTAGGTGGCTTTCAAAGCTAAAGCTGTAAGTTGGCTTTAAAAATTTTGTTGGCTTTTGGTTTGTACTCCCTGCAGTGAGGAATAGAACTTAGTGTCTTCCAATCACTCTGTAACTTATCTTCTTATGAAAAGTGTTTACTTCTTGAATGAACTGAAGGTACACACTCTTACAATAACATTAAAATTTTAACCTGTATATCAAACAATAGTCATTTTTTACACAAAAGGGCATGAAATTACATCCAACGGTAAAATATTCTTGCAAGGGGCACTAACTGAGTAAACGAAGTAATCTAAAAACATAATATTAACGTTTGTTCTAACTTCTTCGGGATGCTTACGAGGTAATCGAATTGAGAACAGAGATCTAGGTCATCGAAGGTTCGTACAGAGATCTATGACATGAGAGTTCGTACAGAGATCTATGATATGAGAGTTTGTACAGAGATCTGTGACATGGGAGTTCGTGCAGAGCTCTATGGCACGACAGTTTGTACAGAGCTCTATGGTACGACAGTTTGTATAGAGCTCTATGGCATGACAGTTTGTACAGAGCTCTATGGCATGAGAATTTCTGTACAGAGCTCTATAGCACGAGAGTTTGTACAAAGCTCTATTGAATGAGAGTTTTTGTACAGAGCTCTATGGCACGAGAGTTTGTACAGAGCTCTATGGCACGAGAGTTTGTACAGAGCTCTATGGCACGACAGTTTGTACAGAGCTCTATGGCATGAGAGTTTGTACAAAGCTCTATGGCATGAGAGTTTTTGTACAGAGCTCTATGGCACGAGAGTTTGTACAGAGCTCTATGGCACGACAGTTTGTACAGAGCTCTATGGCACGAGATTTTGTAAAGTCGTAAGGTCCGAAAACCTCACCGAACAGGCTCATCTCACCATAGAGTACATTTTGGAATTTTAATTAGGAAGAGCTACAAGAAGAAAAAAGCTCCTAACATTTGTAATGAACTGTTTCACTGCCAAGGCAGCATGGCGGACCACTAGTAAGGGATGAAGAAGTTTGTGTTAGAAAATAAATGTTGACTTATTGCGATACTTTGAAGAAGAAAAGTTAAAAACAAAAACAAACTGTTGTTTCCTGCACAAGGAGCTTTTATAATAACAAGCTAAATGATCGCATACTTATCAAATGAATTGCATTGCCAACTTGAATCCTTGGCATTGACAACCACAGAGCTAGGGGATAACCATCCTCCAGTAGCAGCAAAAACATTACCGACTTCGCTGATTGTATTTCCCCATATCATTAGCCTTGGATCCCAGTAGAGATCCACCAGATTCCCAAGCATTACAAAAAGTCTCCGTTTACCAATTCCTATTAGAAGCTATTGATCCATAGACGTGCAGAGTATGAACATCACACTAGACTTTGGCAAAGGACATGCTAAGCTACGTTGTAATATTACTAAAATGTTTGCCTTCTATCTTTAGTTTGATTTTTGTTCTTTAATTAATCTTGAAGTTGGTAACTAGATCTAAGACTTTTTTAAACGTCTTTTCATCCGATATTTTTTTATGACGTATTCTCATCCAATGTTCTGTTTACCATGCTTGTCATCGAATGTTAGGATCTTAAGAGTTTCTTTCTATGAGTGTCACCTATTCCATATGATATTCAAGTGTTGGGCAGACGGACTCGCCAAGTGAGAATTTGATTTAAAAGAGAATGAAGTCCCGATTCCCAAGAGAAAGTAAATGTAGCGTTAGTATTTAACCATGGTAAGTTTTAAACAGGTACCGGTACATATTAATAAAATTAAAATTTTATAAATGGTCCCTTAACCTTTTTAGAGCATGCTAAAATGGTCTAAAGATATCTTAACAGTTGAGGAAAAATGCAACGCGCCCGATAATGCTAGAACCTGATAATGCCTGCCTCTTTCTTCTTTCTCTCACCATCTTCCAGACAACAATCGAGAGACTATAAGAAATCATAACACAATGCACTCGCTATGATTTACTTTACTGTCATGGACATTCGTAAGAATATGCTAATTGTACAGGGCAATGACTCGGTAAACTGACCTAACAACATGTATGGCTGGGCTGAGGAAAATGATCCGACCGTTTTCATAACTAGACCAAATAACTTGACGGTGTCCTTTGCCAAGCTGACCTTTGCCTAGCTAACCTTTGCCAAGCTGACCTTTGCCTAGCTGACCTTTGCCAAGCTGACCTAGAGGCTTTTAAGAATGGACAGAGAAAAAGGACTAGTTCCAACAGGCATTAATTCAAAGAAATGCCAAAAAAATAACAGCATGACATGTCGACTTGTCCCATGACCTATTCCTATTCACATTCAATTCGTGTGCCATCACTAAAGAAAACTCAAACCCTATTTGTACAATGTGTACACTATAGATACAGTAGCTGGATGACTTTACTAAGGTTCTGTAATCAATTTGTTTATACAAGTATAGTGTAATAAATAGCACCTACCGCAGAAAAGGAATTAGTAAGTGCATTAATAGCGTAAAATAATCAGATTTTATTTGACAAAGTTATGTCTATAGTCTAAACCTGTTTAGGAATCTGACTATAAAACCAGTTGCTGAAAATTAACTATACCGGCGGTATGTATATTATATGTAAATTCGTAAAAATCACTTTTGAAAATGTTGAAAAACTTGATCTAAGTAAGCGCAAATGTTGTAGTTGTCTCTCCATATGTTTGAAATAAATGTTTTTATAAAACAAAGTCAACAATGTTCCTCATTATTGTACTGCAAAGTTTATTAGATCTAATTATCAAACTTTTGAAATACCAAAAGTTTCAAGCTTGTTTAGTTGTTTTTCACAAGTCAATGCACTATCTGTGGTCTCTATTTCTCTCTCTCTCTCTCTACTTTGCATCAGTAACGCTATATCACTAGGCAGAGTGAAGCCAGAGTCAGCCCAACCTTAAGTTCCAAAAGATCGCAATACCTTCGTGCCACTCCAGATACAATCATTAATCACAGAGACTGAGTTCAATACAATATGACGGCTGACTTTCGAGTGCCACCAATATTATTTGCCACGAGAAAATGATTCCTAATTCATAAATCTCCTACATCTTTTCAAGTAATTCCGTTCATGTCACAACGTGTGCTCTTCTTGAGACTTAACACATTTTAAACATCAAATTTGTTTTAACTACTCCAGCAATGACGTATCATCGATTATTAATAATGATATTTGACTTGTCTACTTGATATATAGTCTAGTGGTCCAGAAACGAGATGAAAGCCAAGATATGAAGGGTTCAACTACAAGAACGTTTCCCCGTCACACTGACGTTACCGACATTTCAGTATTGGCCAACATCGCTCATTCAATGAAGTAAAGACCAGATTAGTAAGGGAACATTAGTCTGTTGATAATAGAGTCTAGAAAGGTTGGGAATGGTACAATACAATAGGAAGGACTATTTGAACAACAAGAAAACAAGGTTACGAAGACTTTTTGCAAATATCGGACTGAGCACTCTTTCTATAAACTGTTAGATCTGATGTTTGTATGAAGCTTATAGAAGTTGTAGTTGCTAGTTAGACAGACACACGACTCTTGCGAAATCTTACTATATCTACATGCATGCATATATGTTGTCTGTTCAATGAGATAAGACGCCTCCTTATCAAACAATATAGTTTATTTTCTCAACAAGAAAATATCTTCATCTAACTTGTTAAAAACTAATGTCATGTGACTTCCTGTAGCGCCATTAGTGTTTTTGGCACTACTAATTTGTGCTCTTGAGATTATATTTCCTTCTGAAACTCAATCCAAACAATCCAGTAGTAGACGCTTACAAACTTCCGCATGTGTTTCTTTTTACTCTTAAAAGTCCGTTTCGCTTTTAGTTAAAATAGTTTATAGGTACATCGGACATGTACACCTTAACAAAATGAATAAGCAGATTTAAAAAAACAAACAACAACAAATATTCGGTAGAATTAAATGTTGCAACTGTTACGTATCTAGGCATTGTTACCTAGATACTATTTTTTTCTCTTGACCTGTAGGTTGTCTGCCCCTTGTGTAATAAGTTTTTTTTATTTTATTTTTCACGGCGAGTCAAGCCACACAGACAGTGACCGGTCCTTGACCTATGTGTGTACCTCTGGTTGAAAGGAGGGTGGTTTTTTTTTTCTTCTGTCTCTTTGAAGAGCGTTCTAGATCTGGGTGTTGATGACTTATTCTGTTCTAGAAATTACTAGATTTGTCTTGATATCGACGCGCGGTATATTATATAAAGACCGCCCGTGTAACGTTGACAGACAGACATACGGAGACAGCCGTGAGACAGAATAGCGGAGACATTGCGTGACCCGTGCGTGGTATACCAATTGATCGTGTAAGTTAAGATTTTTCTTTTTTCAAGGCCTTGCTTGTATTTGTAATTATATTTTCAAACTATTGTATTGTAATATTTTTACATGCCATTTTTGTAAAAGGGTTTTGGTCAACCCTTCCATTTTGTATTGAGTAAATGTTGTTTTTTTTTCTTGCTTTATGTGATTCAGTTAAAAGTACTATTCGAGTTATATTTTATTAAACCTTAAGTTGATATTTTACCTTCCGATTTCTTGTGTCATTTTTTTTTTTTGTTATTCATTGTAAGTCTTTGATTAAATTCAGACTTAAGATAAGTGACACAACTACCTTTTTCTATTGTCACGTTCCCCTAGGCAAGCCATTTAAAAGTAGAATTCAATTCGTAATACGTGACACAACAATTTCAAGCACGTCAAAGACGTTTATAGATTGTCGTAGGCAAGACTTTTTTTTTTTTAGGGAGGAGGGGGATTTTATGGGTGATTTCAAACAGTGTTGCGATGTATGATTTGGGACCCACTGATTCAACTAACATTATCTGAACGAGTTTCTACCAAGGTATTTAGCTAAATCAATATATCGACTAGAACAAAGACAGTCCTACCGAGGCGATAGTAAATGTCTACAAAGAATAGACGGGTTTACAAATCCCATTCATGACCCAGGTTCCCGCCACCAGTGAGTATGGGCAAGGCCATGTCTGTTGGATATTCCAACGCATTCTTCTAGTCATCAATCAATAAATACTGAGAGTGTCACAACTTTAGTGTCAATCAGGTAGCTACGTTTGTGACAGGTGTGGTAGTGTCTGGACATGATCTTTGTGTTGAAACAAGTTATGTCATCAATCAATAAATACTGAGAGTGTCACAACTTTAGTGTCAATCAGGTAGCTACGTTTGTGCCGGGTGTGGTAGTGTCTGGACATAATCTTTGTGTTGAAACAAGTTATGTAGGTCCACACTAATTTATAAGTCTAGATATACAACAAACTTCTCGTTAACTCTAACCAAGAATGTGCTATATTGGTAGAGTGAGAGGGAGAGTTTTTATTTTCTTGTTTTCTAGATTCTATTTACGATGGTCTAACAGTACTGAAAACAAAATTTAAACATGAAACTGTATTGAATTGCTGAATTAATATTTCTTTAAGCCATTCTTTCTCTCTCTTGATCTTTTCTCTCTTTCTCTTTCCTTTGCACACAATCTCTCCCTCACACACTTTCTCTCCTTCACACACATACACACTCTCCCCCACACACTTTCTCTCCTTCACACACCTCTATTAACAGAGCAAGTTCACTCACATAACCTAGTCGTATACACTGAATATCATTCAGTCGGAAGCAGGAAAATCTTTTAAAAAAAAACCTAATCGATAGGCCGCTAATACGTCAATTAACTATCTCTCTGAGCGTTAATTAAACAGCAAATATTGCAGAAAATAGTTCCAAAAGCAGAATGTGAACTAATTATACCGCACAATGTCTGATTTTTTAAATTAGAAATGTTAATCATTAAAAATACAGACAATGTTATCTGTAGGCTTTCTGGTCTAAAAAAAGATGTACAAATATTTAACTAATGACAATCATTAGAAAAATTTTTTTGTTCCACAAAAATCAACAAAATAAATTTAAAAAAACAACATTCCAGTGAAGACGTTTCAATGAACAGCCCCTTGTCTTGCTATTCCTCCACCCCACTACTTTAGAACAAGTCAGTTCAGATCTTTTCCCTTAAGAGTGGACAACGGTTGAAACAGAAGAGAATCTCTAGAAAGGAAATGATGAGCTGCTAGTCAGTGGAACTGGTCTGACTTAAGCTCTAAAACCTTAGTAACTCTATTGGCCGTCACGTTTGCAGTAGACACATTCGTATTGAAATATTTTTAAATCCTAGACAATGTCATGTTAAATGTGGTCGACACTAAGTGACTATTGAATCGTAGACAATGTCATGTTAAATGTTGTCGACACTAAGTGACTATTGAATCGTAGACAATGTCATGTTAAATGTGGTCGACACTAAGTGACTATTGAATCGTAGACAATGTCATGTTAAATGTGGTCGACACTAAGTGACTATTGAATCGTAGACAATGTCATGTTAAATGTGGTCGACACTAAGTGACTATTGAATCGTAGACAATGTCATGTTAAATGTGGTCGACACTAAGTGACTATTGAATCGTAGACAATGTCATGTTAAAGTGGTCGACACTAAGTGACTATTGAATCGTAGACAATGTCATGTTAAATGTGGTCGACACTAAGTGACTATTGAATCGTAGACAATGTCATGTTAAATGTGGTCGACACTAAGTGACTTTTGAATCGCAGACAATGGCTTGTTTAATGTGGTCGACACTAAGTGACTTTTGAATCGTAGACAATTGCATGTTAAATGTGGTCGACACTAAGTGGCTTCTGAATCGCAGACAATGGCTTGTTTAATGTGGTGTTTAGAATTTTTTTTTAAAGTCAAATGAATGTGAATTAGATCGTTTTCACTATAACCACAAGTTTACCGTTTTCTACAAGAACACTCGACCATCAGGAAGCACTCCACTCTTCACTACCTCAGCCAGAGCATCAGTTTAGTGTACCGGTATTACGTTACCCAAGGTCAAGTGGTTGGGAACTCACGAAAAGGTTATGGACACTAGAGACTTGAGACCAAGGTCACAGGACAATCTCATAGATCCATTCATTATGTGCTCACGACAGCTAGGAGGACAACTAAGAATGTATGCGTATGATTTGACAGAACAAATCTTCTCTGATAGGAAAGTACATGTTCGTTAGGAAATAAAACACAAAGATATACTGCTGCAGGGGTAAACAAACGTCCTTTGTTTTACTTGGTCCCCCGGGGTACAGATATGCATGTTTATTGTATTTTCGATAAGAAATAATAATAATAGCAATATCTTCCATTTCAAAGATTAAGTCTTTCAAATGACTATACAAACCCAGTTAACCTGCATTTTTTTCCACATCTGATACAGATAAATCCAGTGTCCGCTAGAGGTTTATTCAAGCTTTCTTTTCGTCGTCTGCACCTGGGCTTTTCTTTGGGTCTAAAATATGTGCCCCGCGGTTTTTGTGAGAACTTTCCAACTGTCTTTGTAGAGGTCATCCTCTGCTGTCATCTATCCTCTATGCCAGTGAAGGCAACATGGCGCCTGAGTTGATCTTAATAGAAATAGTCTTCTTATGGGAGTGTTTCTCCATTCTAGAAAATGAAAAGTAGCTTAGTTTTCAGCAAATCACAGTATTTCACAATTACAGAGACGCCTCCAGATTTTATGCGTAGTCGAAATCTGTTGACAAAATATCCCCATCTTCTTAGTGAATGACACTGGCGCTTACCTCGTTTCTGTAGACGGTGAGTATTGATCCAATAGACAGAAGAATACTTCCAAGCAGTTGTACAAATGTTGGCGGCTACTATAACCTTTTATTTCCTAGGACGATGTAACGAGTCTCAAAGAGACTTTCTTATTGTGAAAGGAGAGAGAGAGAGAGAGAAAGAAATAGGAGAGAGAAAGGTAAAAGAGAATTAAGGAAAGTCAGAATCCTATAAACCTAAAATAATGAAAGAGAAACAGTAACGCACAGGGACATTTATGTTAGAAAAAAAAAGAGGGAAAAAAAACGTGTGATGACGAAATGTTCAAAAGTATTAACACAATAAATCTAGAAGAGGGTTGAACTGAGTACATTCTCTAGAGGATTTCTAGAAGTGTGACAGGATGCTGGGATGTGAACTAGTCGACCTTAAAAGTGATAGATTAAAACACCGGCCACAAAGTGAATTTGCCCAATAATTAATTTGTACTTCGTGATTTGTTTTTGATTTTATGAAGGTCATAACGAGCTCAAGTTTGTTTTTTTTCAATCAAATTTGTGCGTTTCTTATTCTAAGTGTAGACAGTTCGTGAAGTTTAAACATAGACTCGGCGTTTAGCTTTCTCGGTCTTTGAATTGCAACATACCGTAAAAGATCTAGATCTAGATCAAGGCACCCAGAGTGTCAAACAGGAGGTCGATTGTAATATAAAGTCAATACAATACTAAAACATTAATAAGCAATATTAAATATAATTCAGTAAACGACTTTCCCTCGTTTCTTATTGAGTGTATGTTGTTGTAAGTACGTGGCTCAATACAGCTGGCACAATCTCGCATGTACAAGTTTATAATGTGTGGAAGTACAAAGACATATACAAGTGTATAATGGGTAGAAATACAAACACATGTGCAAGTGTGTAATGTGTGGAAATACAAACACATGTACAAGTGTGTAATGTGTGGAAATACAAAGACATGTACAAGTGTATAATGGGTGAAAATACAAACACAAGTACAAGTGTAATGTGTGGAAATACAAACACGTGTACAAGTGTATAAATAATGAAAATACATACAAGTGTATAAATTTGTGGAAGTACAAACACATGTACAAGTGTATAAAGTGTGGAAGTACAAACACATGTACAAGTGTGTTATGTGTGGAAGTACAAACACATGTACAAGTGTATAATGTGTGAAAGTACAAACACATGTACATTGTACAAGTGTGTAATGTAAAAGTACAAACACATGTACAAGTGTGTAATGTGTGGAAGTACAAACACATGTACAAGTGTGTAATGTGTGGAAGTACAAACACATGTACAAGTGTATCATGTGTGGAAATAAAAACACATGTACAAGTGTGTAATGTGTGGAAGTACAAACACATGTACAAGTGTACAATATGTGAAAGTACAATCAACATGTTCAAGTGTATAATGTGTGGAAGTACAAACACATGTACAAGTGTGTAGTGTGTGGAAGTACAAACACATGTACAAGTGTGTAGTGTGTGGAAGTACAAACAACGTGTACAAGTGTGTAATGTGTGGAAGTACAAAAAACGTTGTACAAGTGTGTAATGTGTGGAAGTACAAACAACGTGTACAAGTGTGTAATGTGTGAAAGTACAAACAACGTGTACAAGTGTGTAATGTGTGGAAGTACAAACAACGTTGTACAAGTGTGTAATGTGTGGAAGTACAAACAACGTGTACAAGTGTGTAATGTGTGAAAGTACAAACACATGTACAAGTGTGTAATGTGTGAAAGTACAAACACATGTACAAGTGTATAATGTGTGGAAGTACAAACACATGTACAAGTGTATAATGTGTGGAAGTAAAAGCAACGTGTTAAAGTGTATAATGTGTGGAAGTACAAACACATGTACAAGTGTGTAATGTGTAGAAGTACAAACACATGTACAAGTGTATAATGTGTGGAAATAAAAACACATGTACAAGTGTGTAATGTGTGGAAGTACAAACACATGTACAAGTGTACAATGTGTGAAAGTACAAACAACATGCTCAAGTGTATAATGTGTGGAAGTACAAACACATGTACAAGTGTGTAGTGTGTGGAAGTACAAACAACGTGTACAAGTGTGTAATGTGTGGAAGTACAAACAACGTTGTACAAGTGTGTAATGTGTGGAAGTACAAACAACGTGTACAAGTGTGTAATGTAAAAGTACAAACACATGTACAAGTGTGTAATGTGTGGAAGTACAAACACATGTACAAGTGTGTAATGTGTGGAAGTACAAACACATGTACAAGTGTGTAATGTGTGGAAGTACAAACAACGTGTGCAAGTGTGTAATGTGTGGAAGTACAAACACATGTACAAGTGTGTAATGTGTGAAAGTACAAACGCATGTACAAGTGTATAATGTGTGGAAGTACAAACACATGTACAAGTGTATAATGTGTGGAAGTATAAACAACGTGTTAAAGTGTATAATGTGTGAAAGTACAAACACATGTACAAGTGTGTAATGTGTAGAAGTACAAACACATGTACAAGTGTATAATGTGTGGAAGTACAAACAACGTGTACAAGTGTGTAATGTGTGGAAGTAATAAACACATGTACAAGTGTATAATGTGTGGAAGTACAAACACATGTACAAGTGTGTAATATGTGAAACTACAAACACATGTACAAGTGTATAATGTGTGGAAGTATAAACAACGTGTTGAAGTGTATAATGTGTGGAAGTACAAGCAACGTGTACAAGTGTGTAATGTGTCGAAGTACAAACACATGTACAAGTGTATAATGTGTGGAAGTACAAACACATGTACAAGTGTATAATGTGTGGTAGTAAAAGAACATGTACAAGTGTGTAATGTGTGGAAGTACAATCAACGCGTACAAGTGTGTAATGTGTGGAAGTACAAACAACGTGTACAAGTGTGTAATGTGTGGAAGTACAAACACATGAACAGGTGTGTAATGTGTGGAAGTACAAACAACATGTACAAGTGTGTAATGTGTGGAAGTACAAACAACATGTACAAGTGTGTAATGTGTGGAAGTACAAACACATGTACTAGTGTATAATGTGTGGAAGTACAAACACATGTACAAGTGTATAATGTGTGGAGGTAAAAACAACATGTACAAATGTGTAATGTGTGGAAGTACAAACAACGTGTTCAAGTGTATAATGTGTGGAAGTACAAACACATGTACAAGTGTGTAATGTGTGGAAGTACAAACACATGTACTAGTGTATAATGTGTGGAAGTACAAACAACGTGTACAAGTGTGTAATGTGTGGAAGTACAAACAACGTATACAAGTGTATAATGTGTGTCGGTACAAACAACGTGTACAAGTGTGTAATGTGTGGAATTACAAACAACGTGTACAAGTGTGTAATGTGTGGAAGTATAAACAACGTGTACAAGTGTACACGTGTACAAGTGTATGTAAACAATCTTTATATATTTAATGAACTTATACTGTCACCGGACATCCTAGTGCATCATTGTGAATGTGAATACCGAGAAATTAACTCGTTATCATAATTAGGCTGGACCAAGTTTAATTGGTGAATGCTTCTATTTCCCAGGTCTAGCTAAGAGACTACAGCTTCGATCATTGGCAGTGATTCTCACACCGGGCGCGTGGTCGGAACTGACCAGGTTAGGAGAGGCGGGTACATGTACCTGCCGGCGGCTACACTTGCCGCCGTAATGGCCATGGAGAACACCGTCGATGACAAGGTGCTGGCCATCAGGCCAGAGGTCACCTCCACCACGGCCTCGTCCATCTACATCCGGTGGGCTCTGGAGGGCATGGGCAGTGGTCTGCCTAAAGGCTTTGTGGTCCAGTACAACAGAATAGCCAGCAATTACTTCCAGTATAGTGAGATGCTAGAGCCTTCTACGGAAACGTATGGCATTAAAAACTTGGTGGCAGACACCTATTACAAGGTAATCTCAAGATTCATAGCTTTAAGAAATTTTTTTATAGCAATGTCTATAAGTCTTTTTTAAAAGTTTTTTTTTTCTATTTTTGCTTGTTCTCTCATTTGCTTTAACAAAATGTGCGAATTGGAAGAAATGTGCTAACACTATGCAATCGTTTATTTTAGGTGTGTGTCAAAATGTTTGTCAATGAGAGTCTGACTCTAGAGGAGTGTCTGGAGGCGTCAACCACGAGCTGGCACATCCCAGTCTCCATTGGATCAAGCATAGGGGCCGTGCTGGCCCTGTCTATCATCGTTCTCATTGTCCTACTCTCTCGATGCCCGAATCTTGTTCATCAGCCCCGTACGGCTGCGGCAGAGTCCAGCAAGTACGACAGTATGTCTTCCCACTTCCCGGATGACCGGTACGAAATGAGTGACACTACCACCCACTGTCAGGACCACGAGAGGGACGAGGACGTCTTCTCTCAGAACAGCGAGGGGGACAGCCTGACCGACACCAAGGCACTCTCTAGGCACCATCACTCCCCTCAGAGTCTAGCGGAGAGAGTCTGTAACGGGAGCAAACTCGTCAACGGACTAGGTAAACCTAGCAGATCGAACATTCCCCTAGGCCGGTGCGGCCGCACACTGTCTCTGACGGAGAAGCGCCACGCAACGGGCCACCCGTACCGCACTCGGCAAGCCCGTCTGGCCCACATGCACACCCACTTCCACTCTATCCAGTCAGAGCCCGGCAGTCTTCCTGTTCGAGCAGCTCCTCGGATTAGCATTACGGACTTACCGGCCACGGCGCACGGCTCGGACCTTGCTTCATCCCGTAATCGCCACCATCACTCGAGCATGCCTTCCACTCATGTTGCCAATGGGAAGACCTCGCTCGTGCACGGAAGCCACAGCAAGGTGAACGTCAACCAGAGAGACACTCCGAGACTCATATCCAAGACGGACTCGGCAACTTCCGCATCAGACCCGACAGTGGCCGAGGCCACGACAAGCAGGATAAGGCCGCCAGTGTTGAAATACATATCTAAAACGTTACACATGAGCATCGAGGGTGACACTTTAGTCTGATTTTTCTGCGCACACTAGAACACTAATCCAAGTATAGTTACGATTGTGGGCTGTATCCCTAAGCTGAAAGTGACCACTGGTCAATCCAGGCACACACATAAACACGAAAGCAGCTAGATATGTTGGAAATTTGATGACATAACCACAACTATTTTGGTGCACCCACCCTTAATTGTGTTCCCCAAAGTCACCAACCTAGCGCAGTATAAAATTCCATTTTCTAAAACTTTGCGCAAACGAAGAGCGATTTCCGAGTTCGCATATATTTCAGATTGGGCAGAGAAACCAAAATGTAATGTGAATACACTAGTTTCTATAGAGAGATCCAGGAGGTGTGTGCGTGTTTGCCAACATCCAATCTGAAATAAAGTTTATTGAATGACGTTCGCCATGAACACAAATGTAAATACTACAAACATTTGAAAGGATTAAAGCAAGTTACTTAAATGTCTTCCTGAAGTACGTGAGTCAAAACCAAGTGGAATATCTTTTGTAAATTTATAAAGGCAAAAGTTTTTCTTATATAAAAACGGGATATTATTACGTTCAGTATGTGCAACATCAACAGATCAATGTGTAGACAGACATTTGAAAATAAATTATGCAACATAAGAGCTATTAGGAATAACGTGAACATTTAGCAAGACAAAAGAACATTTAACAATGGAAAACTTAACAATAGTGTTAAATATAAAGAGGGTCAACTTTGAGCAAGCATATAGCAGCATTATAGCTCTTATATATATATATAAATATATAAATATATAAATATATATATATATAAACTTCATATGATTGTGCCATTCAAAACATAAACTTCTAAACGGGGTATATTTCTGTCTCTAACGGACTATTTGTCTTAGACTCGTGTAAAGTGCTCTTCTGTGGGATATACAGCGAGGGTTGGGTTTTATAGAAGGCAAATGTCCAATGTCTGAATCCCAGTCGTTACATCATGGCGCTTAGCTTTGACATTCAAATCTTCAAAGACATCATGACATGTCTACAGAGGGCGCTGTTATACTGTTTAATGCTTCAATACTGAAATGTGTTGTTCTATCTAGGGAGAGTAACAGAGACTCTGGTTGCAATAATCTCTTTTTTATCTGTGATGATTGACTAATGATGTACCTATTCACGTATCCTACACGTGAACACATACACGCACACATCTAACGCATACACGCACACATCTAACACAGACACGCACACGATGCTGCACATGGAACACATACACGCACACATCTCACACATACACGCACACGATGCTGTACAAGGAACAGTCCAACAAAAGATTAAAATTGGCATTATCGATCTTAATTTTCCTAAGCAACAAAAGTTGGCCAAATGTCTCTGTGTATGTTTACTTAAGAACCCATAGTATGGACATAGATTGAATGAAAATATTTGATAAACATACTTGTACATAGATTTACATTTATAAATAGATACATTGAAGAGCAGTTCCTTAAGAAGACAATGCATTAGAAGCTAGACTCTTGTTAGACCCCGCGGCTATCATAAGATGGGAAAAAGTCAAAAGCTGTTGTTGTTTTTATAGATTTTCCTCCAATATTATTAAGGCGTATGCAACTTTATCCAAGCGAAAAGAGATAAAATACTTAATAGTACATGCATAAAGTAAGACAGCGTAACTTTGAAAGCAGGCATAAAGGTACAAACATTGGCCATATGAAAGTTGCAAACAGGAGAAACAGTTCAAATCTAGTACAATTATTGGCCATGAAAAGGTCAAAGTAAAATAACTTATAAGTAAGTATACAAGCTAGATCTATCTAGAAACTGAGGTCAAATTTCTGTGTTGAGTGAATATTGAAACTATACTGAAACTAGCTACCAGTAAGTAATAATATTAATACTAATAATAACACCTGTTTGGGTTCGTTATTATATATTCAGAGAATACTGAAACTTGCTACCGGCGAGTAGTAACAGAACTCGATCTGTATATAATGTAAGTATGGGAATAATATGTGCAATCCATCTACTATATAATTGTTAGTATACAACAACTATTGTGTTCATTGTGATGTCTTTGTGATAATGTCGTTTGGGTTGACTATTAAAGCGATGTACGTATAGAATTCATTTCCTTTAGTGATTGGAGAGATTGGGATAATTGAGAGATGAAAAAAAAATAGAAAAGGAGAGAAAGGGGGAAAGAATGAGAGAGGGGGAGATAGAGAGAGAGAGAGAGAGAGAGAGAGAGAGCGAAGCACTCGAGAACATAAACAATGGGGAGTTTTAGTACAAAAGTTGGTATTTGCAAGACATAAATTGAGAACTCGTTAAACAAATAACAAACACTGTGCATCCCAAATAAAAGACTTCCAATGAGGCTTATCAATGCTCTGTTATTGTTTGATCAATGATGCCCTCAACTAATGTCACAATGTCACTTGTTTGTCTTTTCACTATCATACAAATATTCGAAGAATGGAATCAATGAAAGAGTTACTTGTCACACACACGCACGAAAGCAAGAGCACTCCCACAAGCAATTGTTTGACATAAATCCACGACGTCGTTTCAACAATTCTGCACGTAAATCTTGATCTACGTCTAGAACCGCAGACATTTCACTCACAGTTGAAACACAAGGTAGCTTGGAGAGAAAGTAAACAGCTTTGATTTGCCACAAGTGTGCCAGATAGGAAGATTCCATGTTTAAAAACATTAAGGTGGAGGGGTGGGTGTGAAATGACCGACTTTTATCAAATGTTACTGAAGAGAATTTTTAAAAAAATTTTAACAATGTAATAACAATTATAAAATAAATAATATAACTAAATCCTTAGATGTTATTAAGCGACTAACCTTACAATTAAATTGCTATGCTCTGTTATTTTGATTTGACGGTAGAAAAGTGTAATGAGCAATTAACTAGGTGGCCATTCTAGCTCATATTAAACTACTTTAAAAACTTATACGGCAAATTCGTAAATTATTTCAAATTGAACTAGGTAGGAATTTTAGTCTATGGAGCCACGCGAAATACTTTTCTGAATAAACAATTAGAAGATGTAATACCAAAATAAAATAAGACAAAAATAAGACTTTTCTTTGAGTCCGAAAGTTTAATGACAACAGTACTCCACATTGTTATGCAGTTCCAGTTGCGACCTACATATTATTCACATCCAGTAAAGACGTACCATTTTCTGTCCTCCACAGTGGGTATTCTTTTGGTCCCAAATGTGTATTCCCCGGCCATTGTAAGTGTAGTTCTTACTTAGTTACTTACGGTACTTCCTTAATACTTAGTTCTTATAGTACTTACAGTGGTAATACTTAGTTCTCATGGTAGTTATACCTAAATACTTAGTTCCTAAAGTTCTTATTGTGAAATATAGAAAAAAAGCCCAACTGTTTCTAAAGCCTAACATTTATTAAACAAGTACATTCGGAAATAATCATCATCGCCACCACCCACACACTCACTTAAAAGTCTTGAGGGAAATGCAACAATGTTTTTTTTTTACACCACTTTTGTTATTATAGCAAAACATTTGTGTTTTTTCTAAAGCAACATAGCAAAACACTTAATAGAACTAACGCTATGAAGTGTAATATTGAATGGAGATAAACAATAGTAACTACAATTATGTCAGTATGTTGCAGGTAAAAAATCTAAGAAACAAAGAACATGCAGGTACAAAAAGCCATATCATAGTGCATAGTGATGGGGGCAGGGCGAGGTACTTCAAAATGTGAAATCTTGTATTCTTTCTAAATGCAATGTTTCTCACTCTTGCCTTTTCTTCCGAAACAAACTGATGATAGGGCAAATTGAAAGAAACAAACAGTATAGCTGCCATTATTTATCTCCCATAACAAAAGTGGACAAATATTTCAGCTATGTCAAGGTCTCAAAGTGAGAGACAGTAAAATGTGCTGCGGAGATGGTGGCCTACCACACCTGGCATTTGAAACGCAGTACAACCATACACACATCCACACAGACACACGACCTCACACAAACGCAAAATCTTCCGAAATGATTCACACACGCACACACACAATAAACACGTGCCCCACGTGACAATAATCCAAATGATATAGTGCCACTTGCTGGAGTAGAAGACCAAGTAGACGGTCTACAGAACTAAGACAGAAATCAATCACTGACTAAATGTCGCTGACTTAACGATGTTTGCCCACAGCCTAGATTCGGCAGCACGAAATCTCGTGGTCCTTGTGACAGGTTGGGGAATGTGACTTGTGTTTGGCGTGTTTAGTGTCTAGGGGATGATTATTTTTGAAAGCTATCACACACCAACCCGTCAGCATATAAATCGGGAGCAGGCACGCAACGAAACAAGCAATGAAAGAAAGATACAAAGTTAAAAATGAAAAATATTTATTTACATAAATATTTACATAAAAGAATAAAAAAGGGGAGGGTTTGCATCTATCTCTAATTGATACTATATTTAATCATCACTCTTGCACTTAATAGGAGAGTATGTCACTTTGTCTTCTGAACTTAGCTGGTTGTCCTGCTTGGGTCGCAGCTGGCTGTGTCCTGGCTTGAGGTTCTGCAGCTGGAGGTGGCGCTCTAGCGGGTAGAGGGACGCCGACGATACAGTTCTTGTGGAGTCTCAATCCAAAGTTCTGGTATCTGTAGTGGGCACAGTAGGGAGGGTGACCGGCTACCGTGGGCACAAGTGTACTGCGGGCAGAGATGATCTGCCGTGGGCAGCGTAGTGCAGGGTCAGTCCAGTGAGTTGCAGAGGGTTTGGCGTAGCTATGACGTCTCGCACAGATCTGGGTCTATAGGGACGTCGCACCTAATGAGCTGACAGGTAGGCTGTCGAATAGGCGGGCAAGTAGAGCCGCTAGCGCCAAGTAATAGAGTTGAGTAGATCAACGTAGACAGTAGAAGATACTTAACATCAAATATCGTAGTGATCTGATAACTAGTTGAGTCGTGTCGTGTAGGCACTGAACAGCAAATAGGCAGATAATGCCAAATAAATAGGCAGGGGAATGATCCGATAAGTAGCAGGTAAATAGGCAGACACCCGAGGGAGGCTGCGGATAAATAAAGACAAGTTAGGACATGTCTCATGCATCTTATCGATGCCCTCGACTGAGGAACATTCGTCAGATTGGTAAAATTGCTTTCGAGCACAAAGGGGAAATGATGACAAATGGGATTTGGAAAATAGATGGCTGATAGTAGCAATATAAAAATGTACATAAAAAGAGGAAATAATAATCTCAAATAATCATCACAAGTTGGAAGAGAAAAAAAGGGGGGGGGGAATGGGCGGTGGTCAGCGACGATGACGGTTTGTTTACATACAACCGTCGGCCGAGAACAATGGAGCGCACTTGAATGGAGAGGGTGTCCGTTCAAGGGGCGCAACTCTCGTTAGGGTAAAATGACTAAAGGGGAGATAATTCATATATCTTTTCTAAGCGCAGTGTTAGTGCGCTAGTAAGATTATCAAGGCGGTCAGCCGAGAGAAAGGAAATAAAATAAGATGTACAAATATATGCATGGTTGCATCAACGATCAATTGAGCAACGAATCATAAATAGATTAATGCAATACATAAATATATACATATGCCTTGTTTATGTTTTCTACTTACGACAGTGAGAAATACACAATGCACTAATTAATTATAAATGAAATAATAAAATACACATGATAATATCTAGTGAGAAATATGCACAAAGTAATTTAGATGGAACTTGTGATCAAGTTCGGCTTACTACCAGGTATTCCTCTAGGAGTAAGAATAAATGATATAGTCCAGACTCGATAGATCAGCTCGAATGAGAAAATGAGAGGGTCTGGCTTGATTTAATTTACCTTATATATAAGCCTGGAAAATGTGGGCGGAAACAGGAAATGTCCTAGGCTTAAGATTTATCTTACACGTCGGTGAAGTCCGACAAGAGTCGCACCTTGGAAAGGTCAATAGGCGTGTTGGTTCGAGTGATCTCCTAGATCTAGGAGAGACGTGGGAGAAGGGGGGGGGGAGAAAGATTGACTCGCATTCCACCCAAGGTGGTGTCAACTGAGCCCGTCAGGCATCCGGCCGGTACGATCAAAGAGACTGTGCTTATCTTTACCCCGGTCAAGGGAAAACAAGTGAAAAGACGCCAACGTGGTGGGCTCAGTCTAGCCTGGAGAGGTAAAGGTGGGGCGGGTGAAGAAAGTGGGGATAGGACGGGGAAATAACTAAAAATGAAATAAATAAAAAATGAATAATAATAATTAATGCTGTGATAAATTTGAGTGACTCTGACAGCAAGCTTTTGACTTGTCACAGTCCTCAATATTTAATCTCAATAGCCCCATTGTGTACTCGTACCATAGAAGGCACTCTTTGAATAAACGGTTCTAATCACTTCTCAACCTCCAACGAGTTCCTTAAAGCTGGAGTCTTGATGGTATCAACACGCTATTACTCTCTATCAACAAGTTATTATCCTCTATAAACAGATTATTTTCCTCTATCAACAAGCTAATGTCTCTAGTAGACGTGCTATCAATATATCATCATGCTACCGACATAACCATATTTATGTTTTCAACATGCCATCAACGTGTCATCATCATGCTACCGACATGCCACCATCTTGCGTATCAACATACAATAACCATGCTACCGACAAGCTATCAACACAGCTACCCTAACATGCCATCATGCCAATAACACGTCTAATAGTGCACCTCTTCTTAAGATTACAAACAAAATTGATTTGTGGAAGAAAAAAAAAGATTGTATCAGTGCATAAGGTAAAAATGGGTTAATTTCAAAAGGACGCCGATGTCTAAATGTTACCAAAAAAAATAGAATGGAAACCATGAGTTAATGAGTTAAAGCGTGGCGTGAATGTATGACAAATGACTGCATGTGCTCCTCAGTTGTGATGCTATGACAATATATGACATTAGTGCTATTGACACCTTGGCACCTGACCAACCCGTCTCTCTATTCTAGGATTTCAATGAACGCACGTCATGTTCCTACAAAAAACACGGGATGCTATTAACACGTCCAATAAAAAACACGCACACACATACAAGCATGCAATCAGCGGTCCTCAGCCTATAAGACTCGTGGATCCTAGTTGGGGGATCTACAGATTGTCTATCATTAGTATGAGAGTAACCACTGGCGCCAGGAACGTTTTCAGGCCATAGGATCTGCCTGTTCTTTTTATTTTTTAAATCAAAAACATAAAGTCTATATTATATAACATCCAAGTTACTCTATATGAGAAAGACAATCGAGAATGCGCTGTGAGAGTTACGATAATCTCACCTGGTGAGGCCGATGTTAACGCTTGCGATGTATGCACCGAATTGCGCAATTTCGGCTCCATAAAGTACGCGCGCTCTGTTTGAAATTCATATTGGCTGTTGGCCTCCTTCAGTCGTAACGACTAAGGTTCCTCTCGTAAAACATGTTTTTCATGTGACTGTGGAGCCTTATTTTGGAGAAACACTCCCGTCCACATAGATCTCAGGCTTTCGCTTTGGTGGTACAGAAGCCTAAAACGCTTTTCTTCCGGAGCTGAGGCCCATGTTTTTTTTTTTTCACTGCCCATAGCTTTCTTGGTCCACCATCTCTCTCCACAACAACTTTACAAGATACTTAGACTTACGTATACATAGCATTGCTTTGACGATTCCTGTAACCGCTGGGCTGCTAAGCGCAGCTTTTCAAAGCCTAAACTAGTGTTTTGAGAATTCCTGTCAAGCATGACGCAAGGTCGAATGAATAGTTAGATATTTAACATTAAGTCGCCGACAAATAATACACATACAACACATCTATAATCAGTAAATTCCTTGGACGTTTTGGATCATAAGATAATTATGTGTTGTTACTTGATACCGATGGAAACAACGAAGACGGCGCTCTGTAACATAATGATACGTGAAATATTGTCTCTTCTAAGGACCACATTATGATTACAGTCCTTGACTAAGCCCCACAAGAATGGCCCAGCTGGCTCTAATTGGATATAAACCACGGGTAGTGAAAAGAAACGCTTATGTTTATAGACAATAAAAGAAGTCGGAATTAGGATAAGGATGGGCGATCAGAGAACTTGTTTGCATTTAGATATATATTATTCCGCCATGCGGTACCTATTTTAAAAGTACGTGGTTATGTGCTCAGCAAAGAGCCTCTCGTACAAACTCCGAGCCCTAGTTTTGTACATGTTACACATGATAGTAGATGAGATGTTGCTGACAGAAATGTGTCCTCGTTGCGACATATAGATTACGACGTTAACCACTTCCAAAATAAAGAAAACGAATCTCTTCCTATTGACAGTTACAGACTTTCGCAATGAAGCAAGCAAGACAATTACGTTTGAATAAACGTAACTGTTTGGTACACATGTCAGGGTAAGAACAGTTTCATATACAGTAATCGATAAGCATTTGTTTTTAATGGCTGACATCGACTTGGGCAGAAGAAACACGTACTGTTGACGCTTTCACTTTCTGTACCCGAGCGCTTTGGCCTGAGACTAAACGACGCCAATTAGAAAATGCAATTACGATACTCACACTTATTACTTCATTGCACCATTTATTCCTTCATAGAACCATTGAAGAGACATGGTTAAAAAAAATCTCTACGGTTTCTTTCTTTAACTTGTATATTTAAATAAAAAACAATAACGTAATCTCGTACTTTTTAGTAGCTCTTTTTATGTAAACGTTAGTACTAGACCGGACTCACTAGCGGATCCAAAACTTTGGAGTGGGGGGGGGCGATTTTTTCCAAACCCTAACGCCCAGTAAACCCTAACCCTATGCATAAACGTGCGTACAGCACACACACACACACACATATATATATATGTATATTATATATATATATATATATATATATATATATATATATATATATATATATATATATATATGAGAATTAAAAAAAGCAGCATTTCTCAACCTTCGGCGAAAAACAAAACAACTGGGGCAGCGCCATAAGGTTCCCTTGTGGGGTTCGGGCGAAGCCCCGACGACAAAAGCGTTTTCTTGCTTTTTTCACAGCAGAAACGCATTCTCCTGACAAGTACAGCTCATTATTCATCAATGGAGTTCGTGGCGATGCCCAGACGTTAAAAGCGTTTTCTTACATTCTTCACTGCAGAAACGCATTCTCCTGACAAGTACAGCTCATTATTCATCAATGGAGTTCCCCCGACGACAAAAGCATTTTCTTGCTTTTTTCACTGCAGAAACGCATTCTCCTGACATCTACAGCTCATTATTAATACTATTAAAAAAGGACATTTTTAATAATGTTGTACTTGAAAAATATTCTAATATGAATTTATAGGTCTTTAATACATTGCAAATAAAACCGATTTGTTCCTTGAGAAGAAAGATACCCCACACATTCATATTTTGGCTTTGAGGATCGCCGCCGAAAAACAAAATTCGATAAATAATATTGAATAAAATTGAAGTATAAATTGTGAGTTATAGTACCAAATTTATTTTACTAGAAAATATTAGATTGAGTAAGGTTTGGGAAAAGGCGACTATGAAAAGATTATTTGGGTTTAGAACTCATCTTAATGATGACCCTTATACTTTAATAATTTCTGCTCAAGATTGCATTTGGCATTAAAGAATAGGGGTGGGGTGACTCGATATAAGAATTTAATTTATAGTATATATACATTATATTAGTGACAGATTTTTTAAATTTTGTAATTTCTTAACTATAATGCAAAAAGAAAAAGTATTGATTTGACTGATGGGGGAAATGCGATTGCATGTATCGTCCCTCTCACCTGGTACAACCCTTTTTCATTTAAATTTACTAATAAAACAATTTGAGACTAGAGTGTGGTACGACATAATATACAATGGGTCACATATCAATACGTAGTTTATACTATATAGATATTCAACTAATTTTGTTCACAAACTATGATTTTTCCATAAAAACGGACCGCCCCCACCCCACTCCAAGGGTTTAGGTGGGAAGGGCAGTAAAGGTATTTGGCCCCCTTCCCACCAATCGGAAAACAGGGAACGACATAATATAAAGATCGGTTAAAATACCAATAACAAGTTTATAAAATATAGATATATAATTGATTCTGTTAGCAAGTTATGATTTCTACAAATAAATTGGACCGCCCCCCCACCTCAAAAGTGTATGGGGGAGGGGGCTGGATTGATACCATCGCCCCCTCCGACCCCACCAAATCGGCCAACATACAAGAGGGGGGGGGGCGAAATAATCTAAAAATAGGTTGAAATATATATAATTAGTATATATTATTAAAATAAGTAATACATTCGTATACAAATTTTGTGAATTCTATACTAAAATTCGTCCGCCCCCCTCCCTTCGGGGAGGGGTCGGCCGAGTGGGGGGGGGGGGACGATCACCCCTACCGCCCCCCCCCCCCCACCCCTGGATCCGCCAGTGTGACCGGACTTCACGTTTAACTTTCGTATGTTCCAACTAGAGATGGGAATCGAACCCATCTTTTAAAGTTCGGATTCGGTTCGGTCAGATTTTAGTTCAGGTTCGGTTCGTTTCCCATCTCTAGTTCCAACATACAAGAAGGTTATTACGACATCCTTGTGCCAGTGTATCTACTCGCCACTTTACAAGCTTAAAGTTATAGAGTCACTTTTTAATACCAATGTTTATTCTTTAATTGCAACTTCGAGTATTTTAATCCAACGTACTCGTTATGAATCACTAAATCATTCCATATGTAGCTGCTATATGTTGAATTGCTTCCTTGATTACAATAAAGCCACTTGCATTGAGCCCAATAATACTTCAATGAAATAAGGACAAACTCGCATTGAACAAATGATCAGATTGTAAGGTATAAAATAAAAGAGGCGTCAAAACAAAAATTCTCTCTAAGACTCTAGGGCTCTCTCCTTGCATCAACACGCCCCTCATTCCCTGCAGTACTCCTCTGCCAGCAAACAAAGCTCAATACTGATTACTGATTTTCCAAGAAGCGATTCGTTTCACCTTGCTCTTCAACGAAACTCCATCGATTAAACATTAAAGAAGCTAACACTAACAAACTGGATACATAGTACTAGTGACATAAGTGGTTCTGGAGATTCACCAGAGAATGCTGAGCATGTCTTCTTAAGCTGCATAGTTTATAGAGAGATGCTGGCACCAAAACACGGGGAGCTACCTGATATGGAAACCAATGCGAAGTTCATTTTAGATATAGGACTGGTTATCTAGACCTTTCAGGAGGCGCTTGGCTCCCGAACCGGGCTTCCGGGTTCGAATCCTGGTGAAGACTTGGATTTTTAATTTTGGGATCCTTGGGCGCCTCTGAATCCACCCAGCTCTATTGGGTACCTGACATTGGTTGGGGAAAAGTAAAGCAGGTTGGTCTTTGTGCTGGCCACATGACACCCTCGTTAACCGTTGGCCACCTATACATCATCTGCCCTATAGATCGCAAGGTCTGAAAATGAAACTATCTGAACCCTTTCACTTGATTATGAGAAGTTAAAAAAAGGAAGACGGATAAGACGTATACATTCTACCATCCCATTAGTTCTAGTCAAAACCAGCAGGAGATATATCTGCGCAGAAGTGCAGCACATGTTTACACGAAGTTGTGTGTCATATAGAGTAGCTGTCGCTAAGTTGATCAACCCCCGTCAACCGGAAATGTAACAAGTGAAGGCACGATCTCCACGGAAACAGGGAAGAAAAAGAGCGTCTCCTAAAAGACGTGACAAACAAAGCTTGTTAGATAAATGACTAATGCATCCAAAAATAGTTTTGAACATCAGAAACACCAGTCCTCTGGAGATTCAAAGTAAATCAGCCGTCGTCTGTTAAAATGTAGAGTGACACATGCTGAGTAAGTTCACGTGTGATAATCTCTTTAATACCCAGACTCTACACTATTCAAGTTGTCTACAGTGACTCTACAGTAAAACGTGACTTGAAATTGATGCATAATGAAAACACAGAAAACAAAGATCTTCACTTGACCTTAATGCGACTTTTGGTAAAAAAAATGTTTTAAAAATCTATGTTTCTAAAACTGTGGGGCGCGCCCTCCAGATGAGGGGGGGGGGGGGGCGAATTGCTGACAAGAGTGGCAGAAAGACCTTTTTTTTTCTCAAGGATAACAATTTTTTATGATTGCCTATCAGTTATAGAACCATACTGAAATATTAAACAAGCAACAACAACAACAAAAAAGAGACAAATTTACAAAATAAAGTTCTCAAATTAATTGGCATGATTTCATCCCTTAAATAGGACCTATCATACAATTTTTACCACAAGATCGATTGAAAACATTCTTTTGAAGAACATATTTCAATATACAATTATAAAATCTACCCGCCACAACGGCCAAATTTCTCTTGAGTGACTTACAATAGTCTGTTGGTCTTTTGCGTGAACAAACTCTCAAACTGTCCAAAGAAAGGAAACAAACCCTCAAGCTGTCTAAAGAAAGGAAACAAACCCTCAAGCTGTCTAAACTCAAGCTGTTTAAAGAAAGGAAAGTCGCAAAACAATTTTTTAAAATAAAGTCTAGCTTGCTTCTATTAAAGTGATAATATTAACTTTTAAATGTGTGGGTAATGATAAATGGTATGCTATCACTTATCACCTTGTGTCTACAGCTCTTCTGAGACACTCTTTGATTTTACATGTTTCCAATGTTTGGTAGAGAAAAACTGCTTCATAAAAGCTTCCAGTATCTGAACTCTATAATCTCTTTTTATTTTTCTTATTTCGATACAAAATTGTTCTTTTAAAATCTTGATTTGAAACACAAAAAAAAGGCATTACAATGCATTACATACATGGTTCTTACAGTAAGTTGTAATGAAAATCTTATTATAAACAAAGCAAAATAATAATAATAATAATAAATTACGAGGTTTGAAAGTGAAAAAAAAAATTCATAGCTAGATCTATAGGCCTATGATTTGCTTCCATTAAGGAAACAACTTCACTATGAAAACAAAATAGGGTCTCTCGTCGAAATCTTTGTTAATGTATTCCTATTCTCTTCGTTTTGAGTTTAGATTTGTTCAACGTGCGATGCAGAATTTTGTCTGCAGTGTTCAAACGGACGATATAGTAATTGCAGAATTTAGGCCTACCATTAGAAATTGTAGTTTGAAATAATTAAGTTACACTAGAACGGAACTCATGAATATGTTTTGTCACTCCGAAGTAGTCATTTATCTGGAACCACTTCAAGTACTCAGGAAGAAGTAAACGCAAAACGATAGTTTTTAGGGAGAGAAACAAAAAGGAAATATGAACAAGTAATAAATACGATTGAAGTATCATTTTATAATGATATTTATAGGATATGTTTGGTATTAAGGGATAGTATTTAAAAACTATTACTGAAAATGTGTAGTCCTGATTGCAACTACACCTGGATAGAATGTTAAGTGGGCGTAGCTTTTGTCAGCGATATATTCAGTGGAAAGTCCGTGTTATTAACGTGAAAGTCAGTGTCACTAACGAGAAGGCCAGTGTCACTAATGAGAAGGTCAGTGTCACTAATGAGAAAGCCATTATCATTAACGTGAAAGCCGGTGTCACAAGCGTGCAAGTCAGTGTCACGAAAGTGAAAGACAATGCCACTAACATGAAATAATTGTTCAACGTCGCACATAAGGGACTCGGCCTCCTTGTAGTCCAATTAAACCTTACTATTTTACTCTGTACTCGTGAATGTGACTAGTTGTCTTGAGTAGTAGACAAAGCGCATGCATGCATCTCATTCAATAACAGAACCTGTTTGAGGAGCCAAAATCACGTGACCATCTCGATATAGTTTGATGAGAAGTAACAAGCTTCAATCCACAAAGGCTAGATCTCAAGGACGAAGCAGTTCAAAGGTGTTTGAACATGATGTCACAGCATTCTGAAAACGAGTCTTGTTAAAACCAACACACATTTTAAAGTGCATGTACAAATAAATTCATTTTAGTCCTCGTTAGAAACATTGAAAAAAAATTTTTTTTTTGAAGTTATCCAATCCCCATTGTAACGAGAACTATTTAAAAACTGAGGGAAGTTTGTAACTCGTATTTTTTTATTTATATTTTTGAATTCAATTTATTTCTTTTCTTTTCACTTTGGCTTAGATTTTTTTTTACAAGCACCACTTTTCCAATGAACGAAGCTGGCAGCGGAAGTGAAAGGAGCTCTCCACGAGAGGAGGCAAGGAAAGCATTAGCTTCTCTTTAGAATCGTCTTGAGCAAATGCTGCGAGTGACAGGGTCAGATTGATCTCGAATGATGTCATTTAGAAAGTATAGAATATAGATCTCCTAAATTCTTTCCGTTATTTCTTTCTCTCTTTCTTCTTTCAATACTTTGTATACTTCTAAATCACTGGATTCCAAAGGCCGCACATTTATCTATCACAAATACAATCTCTTTCTCCCTCCTAAGGCCTATATGTTAGTATTACATGTACGCCTACTTTTTCAGTCTATATTTTCGGAATTTTTAAAACGCTCTTGAGTCCGACAATTTCTATTGGGTACCAGACATACAATGGGGAAATAGAGGCGGTTGGGCGTTGTGCTGGCCACATGACACCCTTGTTATCATCATAGAAAATGTCGAGATGTACATCATCTGCCCGCAAAGATCGCAAGGTGTGAAAGAGGCCACCTATTTTTTTGATAAATAAAAAATAATCTCTATTTATGTATCCAGGAACTGAATATCTGTCAATCTTAATATCTGCCTGACATCGTCATATTGGTCAGTTCCCAAAAGTACTAAAAAAAAAAGCTTATGGTATTTCTCCCATCTCGCTACTTGAGCCCAAGGCGAGTTCCAGCACAAAAGGCAATAATTCTATATCCGTGTCAGAGAGATCAGAACTAGGGGCAACACACAATGAACAGTTGCCCTTCCAATCTATCCTTATTTGAAATGTCACTTACTACACTGAAAGACGACGATAAGACGAATAACTGAGTGTGTTTAACAATAATTGTTTAAAAGAATGTTATTGTTATTCATTTGGTTTAGTTAACTGACAACTCCTTCGTGTTCGTCTTATTAATTCACTAACACGTTTATTATAAACTTCCTTCTTTCTTTTACTTGCTTATTTTGACTTTAGAGCAAGAAGAAGAAATAGAATCGAATATTCTTTGCCTGTTGGGATTGAGCAGGTCGGGAAGGCACTTGCTCTTGGTCTATATGGAAACATACAAATATTTGGCGCATTCGCAATGGAAACAAAAAGGGGTGGGTGATCATTATTTGAAATAGGAATAGTTTCTAGTTTTCTTCAACATAAGCTCTCAATAAAATAAACTATAATATCAAATGTGACGATATGTTGTGTCGAATATGACTATGTTTTACTAAAGTTAGTTCAATTCTTTCAATTCTTGTTTTACTTTTAATATATGTTTTCATTGTCACATACGCATGCCGGGGATGATTGAATTATTGAAACACTGAAGAGACTCCAAGATGTACTCTTAGTTCCACTACAATGAATAAGCTTTTACTTTCAGTACTCAATAAAGAAATTACAAAATAATATCACTTAGTTTCAACTGAAATCACTTAAATAAAACTATACTACTATGTCAATACTTTCTAAACAGCACACTATTTTTCCTTGGCACAGTCTGCAAAAGATCTCACAGCTCAGCAGCAATAAAGCTTGCTAGAAGATGAAGAAGTCAATACTTTCAAGAATTCAAGAATTTCCAAGGACCCCGACTAAACAAATCTTTTAATCGTCTTTTTTCTTTTCCCAATATTTCTTTTTTTCTACGAAATAACCATCAGCTATTTTTGACTTGATCTCAATATCCTATTGGTTCATACGTAACTAGCATGTTGTTACCAGGGGATTTTACGTTGACCCGACCATTTCTAGAATTGGGTCGTAGCTAACTGATGTATCGATCCGTGACATTAAATAGTGACGGGAAAACACACATTAATCTCTGCCATTTTCACATGAAAGTAAACTAATTAATTACCTCTAATTACCTATTAATTTTTTTTATTGATTCTTGTGTTGTCATCGGTAATGAATAATTCTGCAAAATTTAAATTTGATCCGAGAATGGGAAGTGAGAGAAAAAACGTGTCCAAGAATCCACCCAGACAGACAGGCAGACAGACGGAAGAAGTGAGTTAATTTTTAAAAAAGCCCCTTAACTCTAACAGAACGCCGACCAGACGTCGAGATTCGAACTCGATCGTGAGCCTACTGTATAATTCCCAGCCCAATCAGAGCAGGTTTTTTTTTTTTTTTTTTTTTTTTTACACAAACCGACAAAAAAAAAATTACAAACAAAGAGTGCACTAATAGTGAAGCTTTAGATCAAATTAATATCTCATGATGTTCAATCGATAACCTTCACCAAGTATTGCAGGCAGTGACTACCAAATTGGGTGACACTGGAACACAATACACAGGGAGAGCTCACTGCCCGATGCCAGAACATTTGATGCATTTGCAATGGGCGTTTGCCGCTTAGTTTGACAGCACACAATCATCAACACAAAAAGTATGTGATCATTTTAACAGACTCCAACGTGGCAGCAAAAAAAAAACAAAGAAAACAAAACAAAAACAAAAACAACAAAACAACAACTGGAAATGCACGTGACAGTGACGACGCCATGGCAACGTATTGTAAACACGTCAAGCCAATGTAAACACAGGCCATAAACTAGTAGAGTCTGTTGGGCTGGAGTTAGGGAGAGCCCTTACACTTCCCTTTGAGATTTTTTTTTTAATTTCCTACGCAATGTTCATAGATAGGAAGGTAGATAAGTAAGTAGGTAATCTCACGTGCTCTAAGGGCGTAAGGGGGTTTCAGATACGGTAGTTAGTTACATATATGTAGGTATGTAGATAAGACCGACCGACCGACCGACCGACAGACAGATAGATAGATAGATAGATAGTTATAGATAGATAGATAGATAGATAGATAGATAGATAGATAGTTATAGATAGATAGACAGACAGACAGATAGAAAGACAGACAGACAGACTGATAGATAGATAGATAGATAGATAGATAGACTAGAAAACACGTATCCCTCAGTGGGGCAGGACAAACTAATTCAAGGGGAGGTATTCAGGTCCATGTGTATTTAAACTAAGAGTATAATTCTAAGTTCATCTCCCTGATTTCAGTGGGACTTGCCCAGACAGTAAAGGGCCGGACTGTATTCTCAAGCATCATTACACAGGGGAAACAACTTGCTTGTTAAAAGGTTGACTTTTTAAAATGTTTCTCATTTCAACAGCCTATAGGGCTTCTAACATTTAAATATAAACGACAACAACAGCACACGGGTCTGAGTTTCTAAATTATAGTAGTAATTGTTTTTATTACGGAAATTAAAGAGAATTCAACAAAGACTATACTATAACTAGGCACTGTAGTAGCAGATCAATAGTACTATCTCAAATCCATATCGCATTACAATCTAAATAGCATACAATATCTACATTAGTAGATGTTTAAACTAACAGGTAGAGATGGGAAATGAACCGAACCCGAACCCAACAAACCGAACTCGAACCTCACTTATGACCGAACCAAACCCGAGCTTTAAAACTGATCGGTACGAATCGAACCGAACGAACTGTCCTTACCTTGACCGAATTGAATGAAAAAAATTGCAATATATCTTCACTAAGAAAAAATAAAAACTTTGTTTCAGTGAGATAATTGGACAGTCATTTTTTAATTTTTGGAAAACTCATCTGGATCATTTTGGATTTTTTCTTTTAATTTACCTCGAATGGCACCGTAACATTTACTATTTGTTTCAATGAAATGGGAGAGTCGAAGACACGAAAAGTAGACCCTGAATGTAGAAACTAACAGGAAAAGTGGACACGTCTTTGCCTATTATAGAGCACGAATATAAGCCAATATTTGTATTGGTATAGCAACATTATGAAATCATAAACATAAACAGATATTACGGCATTCTTAGTTTGAGCCACCAAGAAAAGATTGCTTAGAAACGCCTACAGATTAGAGGATTAACGAGAATGTTTACTAAGAAGGGACAAGAAAATGAGTAAGACAGACCGACAGACAGACAAACAGACAGACAGACAGATAGATAGATAGATAGATAGATAGATAGATAGATAGATAGATAGATAGATAGATAGATAGATAGATAGATAGATAGATAGATAGATAGATAGATAGATAGGTAGATAGAATTGTAAGGGCATGGTACAGAATTGGTCACATTTTAAAGTACCGAAGTAATGAAGCCTTGTTTTCGACGGCGGGGAATGCTTAGAGGGGGTTACTATCAGTGATGGAAGAAATAAATCATGAAAATAAAAAAGGAATTGAAGTCATCACCCTTCTTCGCATGACAATTAGAAATCTCCATTAAAAACTAAGAGACAGAGCAGCAAAGTTGGAAATGTTTACATTAACGCCGACATTTCTGATAGCACTCAAATCTTACGGTTTGTAAAACAAAATTTTAAATCACATAAACGATATCTGCTTTGAGGAACATGCATTGGGACCACCACTGGCAAAGACCTATTCAATGAAGTTTCAGACATCATGGAGGAGGAGGCTTCTTTCCTTTGGGAGACATTAGTGGGAGTGACTACTGATACTACCAGAAGTGTGTCTGGATGAAATAGCAAACTGACAGCAAGAGTTATTAGAAAAATTGTCAGGTCAAACGGAACCTCTGTGGCAAGAAGTTGAATCAGGCTGACATACGCGCCTTCTAAATGAAATAGCAACTCTTCATTTAGCAGGCAGAAACCATTGTGGCGTAATCGCCTTACAGACGAGAATCTAGATTCAGTGCTTCAACTTGGAGTCTCATCAATGCAGTGGGATCTTCAGAAGTTGGTTTTATATAAACTTCCTACATCCCATGAATTAGTGTAAATATTATATTCACGTCCGAGGCGGCGATGGCTGGGTGGTAAAGCGCTTGGCTTGCGATCCGAGGGGTCCTAGGTTTGAATCCTGGTAAAGACTGAGATTTTCAATTTTCGGATCTAAAGGACCCCTCTGAGTCCACCATGTTCTATGGGTAACTGACGTTAGTTGGATGAAAAGTAAAGGCGGTGGGTCAATGTGATGGTCACATGACACCCTCGTTAAATGTACTATAGATCGTAGGTCTGAAAAGGAAATTTTTTTCAATTATATCCACTAATTTCTAATAAAAATGCTTTATTTTTTTATTTAAGTTTTTGTTTTATCTTTTTCTGTTATGTGGCCCGTGAGACGAGTGTTGGAAATTAAAATGGCTCACCGGCCGAATAAGGTTTCACATCGCTGTTTTATGTAATTAATAAATAAAATTAAACATTATTAAATGTACCAAGCTTTGCTATTACCTAATTTCATAACATCGAACCGAACCCGAACTTTAGACCTGACCGAACCGAATCGAACCCGAACTGTACTCGTCATCAAACCGAACCGAACCCCGAACTTAAATCTAACCGAACCGAACCCAAACTTTAAAAGTTAGGTTCGATTTCCATCTCTACTAACAAGGCACCTACTAACACATATTTTGTATATATTTTTAATAACATATTTCTGATAAACGTCAGAAAGATAACATTTTTGAAAGCTAAACGTGACAGACAACCTGACGGATGAACAGCACAAAGCAGCTGCTTTTTCTTACTATAGCCGCTAAAAAAAATCTAAAATTTAAATAGAATCTATTTTTAAAATGTGTTATCTCCGGCAGGAACGAATCCCGACTAAATTATCCAATAGTTATTTCCAAGTTCAAAATTAAAAAAAACATGATTCTAAAAAAAAAAAAAAATTATTTGTTTCCAAAAACTTCCCACATAAACACTCTCCGTGAAGTATTGGTCTATGGACAGGATAGGCCTCTTCAGTTCCATTCAACTACACTGAACGTGACGAATCTATTTTCTGGTACTCAAGGCTTTAAATAATAACCGTAATAATACTAATTTGTATAAAATAAATCAAAGAAAAAAAAAAAAAAAACTACCAGATTCAGGGCAACAAGGGAAGTAGAGATGCAGAATCGATAAGTTGTTCGAGCCAGAGACTAACATTGAACGTTGGAACACTCGGTCGTCAGCGCAGAGCAATGTAATGAAAGAAAGAAAAAATATTCTTAATGATGGACAAAGATTGCTTCATGAATGAACTCTTGTGTCACGTGATGGTGTCTAACAATGGCGTCCGTCACTCCGAAGGCTAGGCAATGTTCTAAACTAGATGTATGATTGAAGTCGATGACTCTAGGACGGAGCCGGGTTCGTGTCGCACACGAAAGAGGGGAGGGGGGAGTCAAGAGCGCGTGGTTGGTTTAGGTGAGCGGTAAGGTGACTACGGAGGGACACACTTATTGAAAGATTTTAATAGTGCCCCGAATGGACGAGGACAAAATGTCGGTCAGTGTGGACAAGATTTTGTTTCGTTGTCTTTAGTCAAAACTTTGACGGTGCGTATTCGGCATTCCTGCTGTACGATTGGGCCGCACCTTGGCTGCTTGTTTAGATGTCATTTGTTTTCAGCTTGTCTTTCAATCTTGTTCCCGCTATAACTCCATGATTTTGTTTGATAAACATTTCGTTAGACAAACATTTTGTTTGATAAACATTTCATTAGACTGACCATTTGTTTGATAAACATTTCGTTAGACAGACATTTTGATTGATAAACATTTCAATAGACAGACATTTTGATTGATAAACATTTCGTTAGACAGACATTTTGATTGATAAACATTTCGTTAGACAGACATTTTGATTTTTAAACGTTTCGTTAGACAGACATTTCGATTGATAGACATTTCGTTAGACAGACATTTTGATTTTTAAACATTTCGTTAGACAGACATTTCGATTGATAGACATTTCGTTAGACAGACATTTTGTGACAATTCTTAGATTCACAGACAATCAGTAAATAACATTTTGGGACGGACGTACCGAACTGAGAGCGAGAGAACATGAAGCACTAATGGTTGGTTTTCCTCTTTATCTTTTCCCACTATTAGATTGTGTTTGGTCGAAAGACTAGTACCAGTAATAGACATCAGCTTTATAACTGTAGACAATGAACACTATGTATCACAAAGAAAAAGTGCTCATATTTTTTAAACATTATTAATGTATTCCACACTAACTTATACAAACTTAGACATTTATTAAAACGTACTCTGACTTTGTACAATGAATGGTGTTCCTACACAAAGAAAAAAAAAAGATCAAAGAACGTTACAGAAATGTTATTTACATATTAATGAAGTATCGATTAGCATTGGTGGAGGGAAGACGAAACCCATTAACACAACAACAAAAAGTTCTTAATTAAGTAAACAAACACACACACACAAGAGATTTGAAGTTTCCTTTTTGTTTGGACTTTATTTTTTTCGTTTTCGATTTCCTTTTATTTTGTAAAAAGTGTTCTCTCTATCAATAGATAAAAAGAAAGAAAAAAAGAACATATAAATATAGCTGGTGCGTTCCTTCGGAACAAAGAAATCATGACTGATGAAAAAAAAAAAAAACCTATAGATGTAGGGGATGTGTTTCTTCATACAATAAATCAGGACTAGTGAATGGGAGAAATAAATGAGAACGATGGCGAACTAACATGGTGGTACCAGAAAGTTTTGTCCGGACCTCCGAGTGGCACAAATTTAACAATAAAAAATCCAGATTCAACATAATCGTGACTGACACTTGATTGGAAGAAAAAAAAACATCTTGTAAATAATACAAGATAAAATTATGTTCTTAATTGCCATCTTTTTTAAAACTCTAAATTTGTTTTTTTTTCCAAACTGAGCAAACGATGGGCAAGTGATGGGGAAAGTACTCAAAAAGAAAGAAAAAGAGAGAGAAAGGAAGAAAAAGAGAAAGAAAGAAAGAAAAAGAGAAAGAAAAAGAGCAAGAAAGAAAGAAAAAGAGAAAGAAAGGAAAAGAGAGAGAAAGAAAGAAAGAAAAAGAGAAAGAAAGAAAGAAAGAAAAAGAGCAAGAAAGAAAGAAAAAGAGAAATAAAGATAGAAAGTATGAGTAATGAGGAACAGGAAGAGAGAAAAAAATAGGGTAGAACACTAAAAATATTTTTAAATTAGATGATGGATTTCTTAATTAATATTTTTCTTTATATAACGTGCTGTAGCACATACTAGCACACAAATGTTACTATGACACATTTATCGACTAAAATAACTGGGGAAGCCAGAGACTCTCTCCACCAGAGACCCTTCATTCAGTCGATGCTCCATTGTCATAGCACTGACACTAAACCTAGTGCCACACAAATGTCAAAGAGGGCATGACTTAATGATCAAGTCAGTCATTTGATAATTAACTCTGGGGCTTCTAAAGAGTCGGGTCTCCCATTCGTAATCACTGGTAACAAGTAGACAACAAGAGTTTAGTAGAAAACACGTGACCTCGTGACATTCCCATTAATTATTGTTTCCTAATTGTTTATCAATCTTCAACTGGAGCCCAGGGAATGTCAAAGTGGGTCGTGGGATAAACAATAAATACATTATTGTGGGGTCATAGAAGTAAGTGTGCTTGTGTCATTCAAAACTATTTCTTTTACAGCGGGGATGTCTGTGCTGGGTGTGTCAAAATATGCTAAGTCACAGCCTAGGACTCCGTAGAGACGTGATTTACTGCACTCCGTCTTGATCTCTGGACTCGAAGACTAGCCTTATTATTTTTACAATGGATTGAACAAAAACTCAGTGGAAACTGAGATGGATATAGTTGACACAAGGAACCATGGGATTGGGCACTTGGAGCCATACCTAGCAGTGAAGCGAATTATTCCTTCAATTTCAACAAAGAATAAACTGGTTTGCCTATTAACGGACCTTGATGGACACATCTCCTTATGCTCGGGATACAATGAAAGACGAACGCCAATATAGAACGCAACACAGCGTGAAAGTCTCTCAAAGTACGGGAATTACACATAGCCACGAACCGTCTGTCACATCTCTCTGTGACGTCTCCTGCAGAAGCGGGAAGGCAACTAAATTGGAGATTTTTCTTTTTTTTTAAACGAGTTCACACTATTTATTTATTTTGGCGTCCCATTAGTGTCCGTAATTCCTCTCTATTTCTCTAGCCAAAAAATAAATAAAATAATAATAATATTAAGTAATTTTCATAATGAAACTAACTATTGATGGTTTTTCTGGATAACGCAGTGGTTTGTTAATAGGTCTGCTTTACCAATGACTGGCCTCAAAGATAGATGATTATACAGAAAAAGATGTTTGACTGAACACTTTGGATTGTACTTATAAACGCATTATTGAAGATTTTATTCTTTTGGCTTGCATCAAGTATTCCTCGGTCGTACAGTTTCCCTTCAACGCTATAAGCACAATAATAAATAGTCAAAACATGGATGACTAAGTTTATTTGTTCACGTGCAATTCCTGAAAGATGTTTTAAGATTACGAATCTTATTGAAACATACCGCGCACCTTTCATGTGACAGCATGCGCAGTGCTGGATTAAATTTTTTTCAGTACATTGTCATTAGACATGCCCTTTAGAAAACTATAGACAAACACAACATTGTGTACAAAAACAACAACAACAAAATGTTCACATAGAACATTCTGTACATATCACATATGTTCTAAAACAGAACATTGTGTGCATTTACAAAGAATTGGACTGGAAATAAAGAAGTACAAATGTATTGTGGTGTATCCCTGCCACAGTTTGAACAGGGCATGACAATTATAAGACACATACGAAACAAAACTACAATAACTGTTATAGTCTTACGACCGATTTTATGAAATCGAATTCAGAATCGGAATCGTGAACACCACAACAATAGTCCCGCGTGACTCTATCAGATATTAGCAAACATCGCCAGAGTTGCCCCGCTTAATAAGCTGAACTTGCACCCTGGGAAATTACTTGGGGATAGAGAAATTATTTTGGAATAGAAAAGGGCCCAGCCATCAAGATGAGTCACTAACTGAATAAACGCTTGGATGACTTTGTCTGTCAGTACATAGTTTAAGTACCCCGTGACACTGGCCGGTAAAAGTAGACGAAAAGTCATCAAATGGCCAAATGTTGAGCAAGTAATGACATTGTGATAGTGAGACAGTTGCCTAAACCTCACAAGCAGAAACAATCAAATATGGCCGTTTATCTGAATCAGTTTGTTTCGTGGCAGTGAAAAAGAAAAGTATCGAGTCCCAACAGGTGTGGCAGACTATTTGATGATTGACCAGGACTGGACGGGTCAATATATGAGCTTGCAAAATGTACAAATACGATGATCAATACATTTAGGAAATCTATATGTATACGTTCCTTAAACAAAGAAAATTCTGAAATGTAAAAAGTCATCTCTAGGTAGTCGGTGTATTTGTTTCCAAACTCTAGACACATTATAAGCTTACAGCCACGTGATCACATTTAGTTTCTACAGGAGTAAGTTACATTGAGAGAAGTTATAGAGTTGGAATAAGGCGCCAAAGAAATATGAGTCACACAATCAGAACGACAGGTAAAAAATGGAGTGATTGATTATGATTATGATGACTATCTTCGTACATGTGAATCCATGGTGATGTAAGTATAAAAATATATTTTTAATCATAAGAGATCCCCCCCCCCACACACACACCCATACACACAACAGACACAACTACATTCAATTCTTGATGAACTAGTGTACGTCGTGTGTTATTGAACTAGTGTACGTGGTGTGTTATTGAACTAGTGTACGTCGTGTGTTATTGAACTAGTGTACGTCGTGTGTTATTGAACTAGTGTACGTCATGTGTTATTGAACTAGTGTACGTCGTGTGTTATTGAACTAGTGTACGTCGTGTGTTATTGAACTAGGGTACGTCGTGTGTTATTGAACTAGGGTACGTCGTGTGTTATTGAACTAGTGTACGTCGTGCGTTATTGAACTAGTGTACGTCGTGCGTTATTGAACTAGTGTACGTCGTGTGTTATTGAACTAGTGTACGTCGTGTGTTATTGAACTAGTGTACGTCGTGTGTTATTGAACTAGTGTACGTCGTGTGTTATTGAACTAGTGTACGTCGTGTGTTATTGAACTAGTGTACGTCGTGTGTTATTGAACTAGTGTACGTCGTGTGTTATTGAACTAGTGTACGTCGTGTGTTATTGAACTAGTGTACGTCGTGTGTTATTGAACTAGTGTACGTCGTGTGTTATTGAACTAGTGTACGTCGTGTGTTATTGAACTAGTGTACGTCGTGTGTTATTGAACACCTCTCAGATGTTTTGTTTTAGTTCAAATATAGTCTTGTTTTCTTACGTGCTTATTTATTCAACTTTCGACTTTTTGACGTTTTAAAAATCAAGGGAAACAATTCGTAAAAAACTGTTAATGATTCAAATTATCTATTTGTTTCCCTTAAGAAGCAATAATGTTTTTTATTTTTTTAGGATTTTTTAAATATTCGTTAACTTTTCTACTACTATTACTAATATAATTATAACAATAAATTATAGAAGTGCATGAAATTTAATAAAGATGGATATATGACTTTTGAATGTACACTTAGTTGGCATTCTTTCAATACTAAACAATGTGTATTATATAATTTTAAAACAAAATTCCTCCAGGATAATAATGACAATTTCAGAAGTACTTACTGAAATCAAAAACTTTAACTCTGATTTTATTTTTCTCTCAAGTTTGTCCACCCCCTGCACTTTCAGAAGTTGATGAGTTCTGTTCCGAAGAGATTCAGCATACGTTATGTAGTCTCCCAGCTGTGGCCAGGGCTCTGCCATTTCCATCACCTTCAGACTTTAATGAGTGATGAATTAGTCAACAGACTCCAACAGAATTCTTGAAATCAATTAAAATAGAAAATTGAAAGCAGTATCAAAATCCACAAGTTAAATAATATATTTCATTAAGAAATGACTAATTATAGGATAAAACCATTGTTGGCTAAAAAAAAAAATCAATCTTAGGAATACATTACAATGTATTAAAGTAATTATAATTATTAATAATTATAATAATTCAAATACTAAATGAAATAATTAAAAGCCCTTACTATATTGAAAAAAAAATTTTACTAATCTAAGTAGGGTTAGCTTCGATGGTCATAAAAATATATTGCATCTTAGCTAAAACAGGCCCACTATAGTAGTGTGGTATGGGCCCTTGACTGTACCATAATGGTCATAATGGGTTTGAACCCTAACCTCTGCTACCCTTCCAGGAGATTGAGATTAGGATTTAATAATCTTCTTTTTTATAGAAACATCTGAAAATGACACAAGTGACTTACAAGTCAAGTTAAACAGTTCCAAAATCGATCTACATCTATAAGTATAATAAATCTAAGGCCTAAGGATTGTAGATCTCTAGATTACATATCTAGATATAGATCTAAATACAATGATTTCAATTCATATTATCAATCTTGAATCTGATTTAGATCTAGTAAAAAAAAAAACCTAGCCCTAACCCTAGGAAATCTAGAATATCATTTAATTTGCTGCTTGGTTGTGCAGTATGCATGCTGGACTGTTGTTCAGTCACCTCGATGGTCTTGGGTTCTTGATCTGTCTTTTAATTTACCCATATGGCATTTTTAATTCTACAAAAGACTTTCACTTATGGCATTCCCAAGAATCTAAAGATAGCATAGATTCATATCTCTTGAGATTTGAGGAACTAGCTAAATCTTCTGGCAACTCCAATATAGTCAAAAATCATTAAAGATCATATAAAGATCCTTTTTCATTGTAACTTCAATCAACAAAACAACATTCTTCTTTTGGAATCAGAAATACTCCATTTTCTCTATCTCAACACCTAATTCTAGATCTAAGATTGAATGGTATTTTCAGGCAAAATAAATGTATTTTCTCAGTAGAGAGGCCAGTCATTTTTCATTTAGGCAGGCTTTTCTTCCAGAGCTGAGGCCAATGGTCTTTTTGGTCACCTAGTGCAGTCGAGGATTATGTCTTCCCAGTAAGCAACGTAAATGTTTACTTCTTTGAGGTCCTGTTTGATTAAATCACCATATATCCAAGATAGGGATGACTAGTTTTTCTTGAGCCTGTCATGAGTTGTCCATGAAGGATGAGTTTTGGGATTAGATAATAGTTTTTAACATTTGTAGGCCTACTATGTGGAAAAGGAAAATCTTATATATTCATATACAACGCAAGTTCATATTCATTGAAATAGATTTAGGCACCGCATCAAGATTTAATTTGCCTTAGAAATCAATTTAAACAAAACCGTTAACATGAATCTGAATACATGTAGGGACCTATATTGTAAATATTTTGAAATAGGTAATAGATTCTAAAGTTATTTGAATTACATTCTTATTATTGAATATTTTCTATATTATTAGCCTTTGTAGTACGTCTTGTTAATGAAAACTGCTGTACACCATGCTCGCTATGCCCCTGGCGTAAAGCAATGGAAGTGGAAGATATTCAGCTCTTTTTTTCCCAGCCAAGAGTAGGTTGACCATAATATGTTTCAGTACCATAAAGCAGAGTGCTCATCAGCAGACTATTATACTAGTTGGTATTGGTATTGGTAGTCAGCAATTGAAGGTATTGTCCCAATCTGTGATACTCTTTTCTGCAGCCATGATATGGTGCCCTAGGCCTTGTCTATCCTGTTGTTGATGTTTCTTCCAATATCACATCGTTAGCAATTATGGAGCCGAGATAGCTGAAAATGGCAGTACTAGTACTACTACTAGATCTAGATCTATAATATTCTATAATAACAATAATAATTACTGTTATAATATTATAATAAAATACTAATACTTAGATCTATATACTATTTTCATATTAATTGCTAGATAAGGCAAAATATGTAGGTCGCAGCTGGGGCTGCGTAGCCACTGCAAATATTGCATATAATCCTCATTAATCTTCTGACTCAAACTTTACTCGAAGACAAGCCTTATTATTATATTTAATATAGATCTATAATCTATACTCTATAGAGTCATCTGCATATAGATATACTATTCATATACTGATATAGATCTAGGCCCTAGTTCATTCTAGGTCTAGAGTCATTTTATGATTAGAGATCTTAATAAATTTAATAACAGATTAATTATACTTATTATGACTTATAGCATAGTGATAATATAGAGTATAAGTTATAGACAGATTAGGACGTTGTCGTTAGGTAGTTAAGTAAGTCACTCTAACTCTAAAGTCTAAGTAAGTGAAAAGTAAGTGACGGTAAGACGGGTAAGTGGACTAAAGATAGTAAAGTTATAGATTCCTAATCCTAGAGATCTAGAATCTAGACTAGTACTGTAACGCCAGTTAGAATCTTAGTGAATATAGATCTAGTAAGTTTGAGTTACGGCTAGACTGACTACACTGGTGACTGAGTCTACAGACTAACACTACTATACTATATAAAATATACTAACAGTTATTTAACAGTAACACTTAACTTGTCTTAACAAGAGTACTAGATTCTACAGCTACAGACTAGTCACTAGTATTAGTTAATTAGAATTGCCGTCTAGACTAGATCCTTATAATTAATATATACATACTTGTTATTGATGACTAAATGATTCCGTCTCACTCTCAGTGACGAAAACAAAAACACTACACTGAAATACTAGTCACTACAGAGGTAACAATGATCTCTGAGATTTCTAGTTAAATTTGTTTCATTGCTAATGTATACAGAATGTTTTTATTTAAAAAAAAAAGAATGGCTAGTGTAAAGATACTAGACCAGGGGTTCTCAACCTGTAATCGCGACCCTTTGGGGGGTCGATTGACCATTTGCCAGGGGTCGCCTAAGACCATCGAAAATATGGATTGTTATTGTCTACTCTTCTATTGCTGTCTGTATGTGTGGGTGGGGGTCGCGGCAGAGTGGGGGATTGTTAAAAGGGGTCGCCAAACTTAAAAGATTGAGAACCACTGTACTAGACACACACATATATATATATAGGTATGTGGTGTTGGTATGAAAAAGATTTTTATCTATGGTGGATTACTTTTGGCGTATCCGGTGTTTAAAAAAAAAGGGGGGGGATCTGTAAATGTTTGTTTTATAAAATATTTTACATGTTTCGGATGTTCCTTCAGAGTTGAAGATAATTACTTCCTAGTCCAAACCTCCCGTAGGACAGGATGGGAGCGGGCAGGGTTTGAACCCGGGACCATCGATAAATCTGACCTATGCGGTTCTCCTGGTATGTGAAAAATAATTGACGATTCCACACCTGTCAACTTTAACCTGAATTCAAAATGAATTTTCTGCTGTGAAAGGAAAACCCTTATATTGCAAATGTAGATAAAAGGACCATGGGCAGTACCATTACAATAGTTTAACAGAAATTTTCAAAATAAAGTAGATTTTAACTAATTTCGACGAGCTGTTCCGCAAACATGCCTGCTCCGCAATAGTGACTCTACTATATATATTATGTCTATGATTGATATTGATATAGAGGGAAACTATCGACCTTTTAAAAACATCTAGATTTTGAAGTAGAAAGTGTGTAAAATATTTAGGTGGTGGGGGGAGTGGAGGTAGATCTAGTTAGAGCTGCAAGCGAAAGAGCTATGGAACTCGATTTTAAGGTGCGAAAAAGTGTGCAGTCTCTCTGTCACATGTGGCTAAAGCATTTATCAGTATCGATAAGCTTTCAAAATACATAATTCTAAATTATCAACACTACAGATATGGAAAAACTTCATCTCGTACCCATCTACCAGCAGTTTTATTTTTTTTTAAATCGGAAGGTGTTTACCCAGTTTTTACCTTTTTAAAGATAGTCACAATTGTGGAACACTATAGATGTCATTTATTTGACCTGCGCATTTAGCTTAATATTTACATAGTGATTTAGATTATCGGAATTTAAAAATGAGTTTGTATTAGTATACATAATTTAAAAACATTTGGAGAATAATATTACATATAATATATAATTTATGATTACCAGACGTCCAGCAAAAAGAGCAGGGCCGGCCTAAGGGCACTGCAACCTATATGCGGCCGCAGTGGGCTCCGCACTTTCATAGGCCCCGCGCTAACACTCGTTGTAAACTATTAAATTAAACCATTTTAACTTATTACTGGGTTTCCGCTGCCTCCTGATTTTCCAGGAGCTCCTGGATATTTCCTGAAATTATTAAAATATCCTGAAAACTCATAAAAATTGACATTTTGGGGTGCCATTCAAGATGGAAAACACCAATCCTACTCGCGATAAAAAAAAAAACCGGTAATGTCAGCCTTCATTTAATAAAAATAATAAGGCGAATTTTAACCAACACAAGAAGTTCAAAACTTTATTTACTGTAATAGTCAGTGGCATCTAAATACAGATCTAAATCTATCTCGATCTCTTAAAAAAATCAAAAGCGATATTTTGCTAGTCAATAGTAACTCTAAAAGGCAGATCTGAATGTTTATCGGCTTATTGTAGATGACTGGTAAAGTTAATCTGACCGTGATTTTGTACTTAGTAAAGTATGAACAAAATGCAAAGACGAATTTATTTTCAAACAAAAAAAAATCTTAATTTTCACTTGTTATCCTTATCCCTATCCAGGCTAGGCCTCGCGCAATCGGTTTCGCATGGGGCCCCGCAATCTGTAGGACCGGCCCTGAAAAAGCGGACAAATCATAATATCAAATGATATCATATAGGCCTACATAATATTAATATAACGAAAAAGAATTAAAGAATAGTGGAAAATAAAACCTTGTACGGAAAATCAGGGTAGTGTGACGTCAATTAAATTAAAGAAGTAAGGTATCAAAAAGTGACAATGTGTTGTCTTAAGCTTTAATAAAATAAAATTAGTGTAAAGGATAAGGAGTTCAAATATTATATAAGATTAATAAATATATGCTTTATATAGGCTTTGTTCCGACATTTTTACCGTGTTCCACAATTGTGACTTCTTTGAAAATCCTGTTCCGTAATTGTGACTGACCATATCTCAGTCAATTTGAATGTAAAATTTAAATATCTGTTGAAAAACTAAACAATGCGACTATTTTTATCGGAAAATGGATGGGCAATGCCTTGATACTTTTAGTTTTTCCATAGGTCTAAGCATTACGGAGCAAAAAATTTAAAACTAAAAGTAGCTGCAAACTGTTTCGCAATAGTGACTCTACTCTATAGTCTATTTCGAACTTCGATATTACCGAGCTAGATAAATCTTTTATATATAGGTCGGTGCTCTCTCTCTCTCTCTATATATATATATATATATATATATACCTTTCTTTTGGATGGGGAGATCGGAGAGCTTCCTTATCAAACAAATAATTAATGGTGAAAGTGACGGTGACTGTACTTGAAATACTAGATCTAGATCTATGTATAGTAAATTATCTAGAGTCTACATCTAATCTAGATTCTAGTAGATCTACATCTATAAATAATAGAATAAGATCTATGTAGGTACAAGAATAAACCATTTCAACATTTGTTGCCAAGTCTGCTACTTCATGAGTACTTGTGATTCTGTTTGTTTAGTAAAGCGTAAAGCCTGGCTTTTTTATTATATTATAACTATAATATAATTATTATAATAAGAGTATAAGCCCTTTTTTACTTTTAGGCAGGCTTAGGCCTTAGCCTTAGACGGCCTAGAGTTAGACTTAGTGACTAGTCAACTTACTACTTAGTCAGCTTAGTGACTTAGTCTTAGTGGCCCTTACTCAACTTACTGCCTTACTTAGCCTTCTTAAAAGTTCTAGGCATAATCTTAGTCTTAGGCTAAGACTAGGCTTAGCCTTGGCCTTTTACTTTAACAGATCCACCTTATTAGGCTTATTTAACTTATTTATTTAGATCTAATCTAGTTATTAATTATCTATAAAGTATAATTTGTGGTCTAAGACTAAGAGTACTTAACTTCTTAAGACTGTAATTGTAATAAGTCACTAAGTAAATTTTATAAATACTAATTTTAAATTTATGTTCTAAGATTTCTAGAGATAGATCTATATCATATTCAATGACATATATTGATTCTTATTGAACTTACTAAGATACTTATTGATCATGTTATTAAATTCTAATCTAGGCCGTCTAGTGTATAACTAAAAAAAATTTTTTGGATTGCAGTGAATTTTAGGAAGCTTTTACAATTTTCATCTGAGAATCATCATAAGCCACTTAGACAAACATAATGTCTTTACTCCATACCAACATGGCTTTAGGAAATATAGATCATGTGAAACACAACTAATAGTACTAATTAATGATTTTTCAAATTGTTTAGATAATATTAAGCAAATAGATGCTATCTTATTAGATTTTTCTAAGGCTTTTGACAAAGTTTACCACCATAGTTTGCTTAAAAAATTAAAATATTTTTGCATCTATGGTCCATTGCATCCTCTGTTTGGGACCCCCTCAACTAAAGAAAACATTAAGAAACTGGAACAAACACAAAATAGAGCGGTGAGATTCATAAGAAATGAATATTCACATTTGACTAGAGTAACGCCTTTAGTAAAATCACTAAATTTAGAAAGCCTTCAGAATAGAAGACTAAAAAGTAATGTAGCAATTATACATAAAATACTGAACCATAATCTTCAAATACAAAAACAAAATTTAATAAAATACTCAGAAAGACACAAAGATGAAGGCACATTCCTCGTTCCATATGCTAGGACAAATTTGTATAAATGCTCCTTCTTTCCTAGTGCTATTAGAGCATGGAATGGGTTGCCTGAGCTAGCCAGGAAAACCAATGACTTAGCAGAATTTAGTTCATTGGTTAATATGCATGACTAAATGCATGAAGCATAGGACATTATCATCTTCTTTTTTAAAGTAACGTCTGCATGATATAAGATAAGAATCATTTTTATATTACTTTATGAACAGCAGCATTATATATTTTTTTTTGTCTGTTACTATCTTGTCAAAAGAAAGAAATTTTAATGTTCTCTAAAGTCACAATATTCTGTTTTATTTCTATTATCAAATTTACACAATGAAAACATTCACTAATCTCATCATCTGTTTCAGACACAATGGCTGATTTGTTTGTAGCCCTACCACCTGTGACAGAATATAATGCAGTGATTTTTGGGAAAAATTCTAACAGGCCAGCATCTGAGATACAAGATGTCATTTATTGTCCTGCAAAAGATTATACTGCTGGTGAGAAAGTGAAGGTACATTAGAATAATTCCTAAATTTAGATTTTAAAAAAATAATCAAGAATTTTGTAAACTCCATATTTTATTTGTTTATTTTTCTTTTTGTTAATTTTTTTTTAGGGGCATTGAATAGGCTCAGATGAGCCACTGGTGTTGATAGCTTCTCCTTTAGTTAGGGCATAATGTTTTGGGCTAATCAGGCCCATGCTTGAGTGGTGTACATGCAAAATAGTTTAAAATGTGTCACATTTTTTAACTAGAAACAATTACTACTTAGTAGTCCTAGTTCCATTCATTACTCAGATAGCAAATAGTTGACACAACGTGTAGTTTTTTTTTGTCTATTTATTGATTCTTCTGGTGTGATGCTATATCTTTTTTAAAAAAAAGCTGAATTTTTACCTTCAAAACCTGGAAAATTACAGGAAAATCATTATTGAAATTGGCTATGAACCCTGTTCATGGCATACTCTTTTAAAAAATTACCACTTCAGGGCCATCCCTCCATTTTTTTTTTTTTTAGCTTTGAAGTTGCTGATCTTATTTTTTTCTGCTTATCTTAAACAATTTTTTTTTTCTGTTTGGCCTTAATATAATGGAAATTGTGCTTAGCTAATTATTCTTTCTTTTAAGAAAGTTATTTTATATTTAAAAGAACAAAAAGTGTTTGATGTGTACATTTACTAAAGAGGGATAAAATACATCTTTTATGTTTATCTCATTTATGCTTTTTATTATGCAAAAAAAAAAAGTCTCAGTATCTAATTAATTGTCTTTATGCTTTTAGTGTACTTATGTTGAGATAGATCAAGTAACGCACACACATGCAGTTATTCTTAGCAAGCCATCATGGATGTGGGGAGCAGAAATGGGTGCCAATGACCAGGGTGTTGCAGTGGGCAATGCCCCAGTCTGGACAAAACTTAATGGGCCAAATGATTTAGAGCTTAAGTTACTAGGGACTGACATTGTTAGGTAAGTAGAAAAAAATTATCAATGAAAACTGCTGTAGGTAGATCCTTGGCACTTTTGTTATGTCCTAAATTGTATTGATACCAGTAATGTTATTGTTTACCAAAAAATAAATTAGTGTTAAGTCAAGTAGCAGTGGTTAGTCATATACTTCAGTTTAAGTTTAATTCTTTTATAGAAACAGTATTGAACGGACAGTCCTGATATTTTACAGAACACTTCAGGGAAATAACCTTAGGATTTTTTTGTTCAATGGTTCCATTCTGTTTTTTCCACAAGATTAGTTACATGAAAAAAAAAGTAGAATTTTTATTATAAGTACTATTTTTAGTATTAAATGAAAATATTCATGAAAAGTTCTTTTAAAATGTTTTTCCATTTCCTGCTGGCGGCATATTTATGTATCATTTAATCCGGGAATAGTGAAATCTATTTTAGTAGGTTATAAAGCTTAAAAAAAAAGTCAAGAATTTTTGGTTTCATGTGAAAATAATTATAATTCAGTTATGACAGCAACAATTGTGTCATGTGGAATTTGATTATTTTGACATAGCAGAATAATGTCTAACATTGGTTGAATTATTTTCAAATTATGGATTAATAACCATCTTTCTAATATTGTTTGCAAAATTTGTATCTTTTTGACCCAAAAATTTAGTGCAAATGTTTTGTTACATACTTGCTCTTGATATTAAAGTTTTTTATTTTTACTATGAATGTTCCTTATTTTGGGTAGGTTGCTTTGGTCTATGCAGGGTATAATGTAAAACAGATTGTAAGCAAGTTATTTTGTTCTAACATTTTCTCTAACATACTATTTAATAACACTTCTAGTTATATCTTGATAATTATGTTGTTTTTATAGTTTTCTTTTTGAACTATACAAAATGGTGGGTTTTGTTTTATGTCTCAGCCAGAAGGATTAGTTTTTCTAATTAAACTGAATTCATTTTTGTTTTTCATTGCTAACTCTTCATAAACAGTCTGCAATGTATTCTTTTAGATTAAGTCTTGAAAGAGCATCCACTGCTCGTGAAGCCCTAGAAGTGATAACACAACTCTTGGCCAGACCAGGTCAGGGAGGGCCATGTACAAATGAAGCTGGAAAAGATGGCTGGTGTTTTCATAATAGTTTTCTCATGGCTGATGGTACAGAAGCATGGCTCTTGGAGACGGCTGGAACTTTTTGGGTTGCAGAAAAAATCACAGGTTTAGTGAACTTTGTATTCTCTGTGTTCATCTCACCAAGTATTCAATGTTTTCAATCCTAGATTAAACATTTCAATTAAGAACTGTTCCTAATTATATATGCTTTGACTCTGATGATGCAGAAGGTGTAAGAAATTGCTCCAATGAACTGAGTATCAGAACAAAAATGGATTTAACTTCCCCTGGTTTGGTGGAAGAAGCCAAAAAGTTAGGACTATACTCTGAAGACATGGGAGACTTTGACTTTAATGCCACATTTTGTGCTCAATCACAAATAGCTAATTTCCCAGATAACAACACAAGCTTTCGTTACAGACATGGTAAGGAAGTCATGGACAAAGTGATAAGTACAGGTTAGTGTAACCTTTGATTTGTTACAATGTCAGGCAGTTAGTAAAAGTTAACAATTTGTTTAAAAATATATGTATATATTATAAAAGAATTAATGAAATTAGTATTTTTGATGTTTTATCCTATAATTAGTCTGACAATAATCCACATAATAAACTAAACAAGTCAGCACATTTGATGTAGATTGATGTAAAATTTATCTGTTTCTATGACCGATGTCTTACGAGGGTGTCATGTGCCAGCATAATCATCAACTGCATTTTCTTTCCCCAACTAAAGTCAGTCCAGTCTCCACCAAGATATGAACCCGCGTTCCTTCAGTTTGGAAGCCACTCAGCTACCATGCCCCCCCCCTCATTTAGTACTATTTAACAAAATTATTAGTTGAATCTTTAGCAACCTATTAAATGTTGGCACTGATATGAAATTCGATGTATTTTATTTGCTTCTGTCAATGAAATAGGAAAGTTCAGATATCAAGACATGTTCAAAATTCTCAGAGATGAAGAAGGTGGTATTTGTATGATGGATGGAGGGTTCATCACTGCAGGAAGTCAGGTGTCTGTCCTGCTGCCCAAGTCTTCATCTTCTTCCAATGTGCATTGGTTTACTGGCACACCAAACCCAGCAACATCCATCTACAAGCCATTTTTCTTTGGCCCAGGCGCTTCTATTGGAAATGTGACTGTGTCCCCTACCTGTGAAGATGGTGAGGAGCCGAAGGAACGTGGCCATGCATTGTATCAAGGACACAAAAAGCTTTGTAAACTGATGGATACCCAAGAGGAGAAAGGTCACTGCATCCTGGCCCAGCTGATGGAACTGGAAAAGAACTGTTGTGAAGATGTAGATGAGATCATAGTCAATTATGATGAATCCAGTTTTCCTAAGTTGAAGCAAATTTTTCAACACATGGCCACCATGGAAATCAATTTCTATGTCTGATTACAATGTGTTCTAATGAAGACATTACAATAACTGTTAGATTTAGCTTCTAGTAATTCATTTAGAGCATAACTAATTGTAACTTGTTTAAATGACTAATTTTTACAACTACTGTGCAATATTTTTCTTGAGATTGTAGAATCATGTGTATTTGAATGGTAATATTTTTAATTTTTTTGTGGGATGGCGATACCCCACCAGTTTCACAATACGTGCAAAATTGGACCAAAAAATATTTTATTTATGTTTTAAGACATTTAGTCAGTATTTATTGTAATTTTATGGTGTTTTTTTTAATTCATTGCATCTGTGATTATTTTAATAGTATGTACTATTTATATATTTTAAAATATCAAGATAAATTTGAAAAAAAAAAAAAAGGTACAAATTCTATAATTCTATGGGTTAGTCCATAAAAACATTTTTAAAAATGCCTCTTTTATTCTACTTATAGAGCAAATTTTTATTGCTCTTAATAACTAATGAATTTTAGATCTAAAAAATAAAAGAACAAAAAGGATCCTGTTTTTGAGACTTGAGTAGTGCTTCTACTTTGCAATGTCCTGCCTTCTCTGAAATTGAACTCAGCTTCTAGGCAAAACTACTGAAACTATTTGCCGGATATATTGCGAATGGTTTATAAAAACATAGACTGACTGATAAAGTTGTAGGTTTTTGCACTGATAATTCAAATACTAATTTTGGAAGACTGAAATTGCAAGTTCAAGAAACTTATTGAGAAATCCCAAGATTCAGTCGATGTTGGCAAGATGTCGGGTGTGTTGCCCATTTAGTAGTGTGCCATAAAAATGGCTGCAGAGTGTCTACCAATAGAGGTGGAAACAATCAATTAAAAAAAAAATTGATTACTTTCACTCCTTTGTCATTCGCAATAAATTCTTTAAAGAATTCTGCAAATGAGTAGGATTTAGGACTAATGAAAGACCTTATAGCTATCTGGCTGCGTTAAAGATAGTACTTACATTATATCCTGCTTTGAAATCATATTTCTTATCACAAGTGTAACACTGTAGTGTAAAGCTTCTTTATGGCTGCATTTTGTACATAACATTGTGGAAATATTTCATTCCATGCAGCTCTTCTGCATAATGATTGACAGAATGTCAGTGCACTCATAGTACCTTAAACCATTGGCAAATTGATTTAGATGCCCCTCCACAACAATGAATAATGCATGACACTTACTACTTTTCAAGCCACTTCTTTGGTAAGAAAAATATTATCTAGAAGAAATAATCATAAACTTTTACTATAATTGTGCTGAGCATCTCAGAGATAGAAGCTGCTGATTCCGCAACATTAATGCTTTTTGATGGATCGCACTGAACAATATTCTATCCTGGTAAACCTTCATTGGCACAGCTAAAAAGGAGATAAGCTAGGATAATTTTAAATACTGTTGTTTTTTTTTTTTCATGTTTAAATTGCAAAATTGTATTGATGTAGATCTATAGATTGTTAAAAGCACCATTGACTGCCAACATCGGAGCAAAGTCTGGTAAACATGTGTCCTGTTTTTACTACCCATATGTTTTCTGGTCACCTTACTTATGTAATAGTCTTTGTTTGCCTCTATAATTTTAGTTTTTCTTAGTTTTCTCACAATAATTTTTAAAAATTGTAAAATTATCCATGTTTTGTTAGAGAAAGGTTTATTTGAGGCCAGATGGCATCATTGATTGTATCCCAATCCATGTATAGCAAGTGGTGAGTTGAAAGTTTTCTTTATAATAATTTGTACACTGTTTTATTTAGATAAGGCTGAAACAATTTTTAAAAAGTTGGTAACATTTGACTTTCTAAGAACTAGTTATCCTAGGAAATGCAGTAATAAAGTTTGCATTCTGAAACAAAATAAAATCAATATAGCTTCTTGATTTCTATTTATGTGTTAGATCATGTCAGACATTTTATTTGTCAGCACCACTGGATAATATTATATATTACCCTCTACTGCCATATATATTGGATATGTAAATTAAATAGACATAATTCATTGCCAAGATATTAAAATGAAAAGATGGTTTTTTAGTGTACATTATCTGTGACTAAATTTCATTTTAAAAATCAATTATTATACATTTCTCAATGTTAAATGTTGCTCAGTTTTGAAATCACTAGTCAAACAGATTTAAAACATAAAAATATTAGCAGAAAACTGTTTTAAATGTGTGTTTCACATCTTTATCTTGTTGACTGTTAGACAAATGCTTTTATTCTTAGCCCATTCATGCCTTTTTTCCAGTTTTAAAAAGTCATGGTTTACTCCAAAGGAAATTGAGATAAATTAAAAAAAAAAAAAAATAGAACAATATGTGAAGTGTCAAAAAATATATACTTTCAATACATTAAGAACTGAGAAAGCTTTATAAATTTTACATTCTTTGGTTGGCCTTAACTATTGCAGTACTAGCAATTTCATTTTAAAACACTAGCTATACCTTTCCAGGTTTCACTGTATATTTTCACACTGTTCAACACAGGAATAGCTAATTTTTTTATATATATAAAGTTTAAAAAATAATATATACAGGTAACTTCATATCACATTGTAGGGCATTAGAAGCTAACCTTAATTATCATATTTTATCATAATATCATCCAATTTGTTTAAATAATGACAATTCAAGGGAATTATTACCTAAATATTAGCAATATCCTTAAAACAAGACTACTATTTCTGAAAAAAAAAAAGCTTTAAAAAAAATCACATTTATTTTAAAAGATTAACATTTCAAGCTTGACAATTAGTACTCTGTCTGGTAGTTACAGCATATGATGTGTTGAAATTAAAACTTGTCACCATTGGCCAAAATATCAAATATCGGCCTTTCCAATTGTATGGACTATTCAATGCCTATTGTTTTGTCTTATTTATTTAATCTTCTATAGACAATCAATGTAATATCTTTATTTTAATCTACATTCCATCAGATGTTTTATTCATGCTTTTGCAATTCCATTTTCTTGTTACACTTCCATCAGTATTAAGGTTGTATTTTTTTGTACTACTTTATTTACGCATGTGTAGCTCTACATGTGCTGTTTAGTAGAAGTAGAGGTTTTTTTTGTGTCTGTGTGCTAAAAGTCAAGCTTATGTGCAATTTATTTACTTTCTTAATACTTAAAGTTGTTAATTGTAAATTTGCCAATCATGAAGTATATATAATTAAAAAGAAAACATGTCATTGTGGTGAAAGATGATATTTGATTGAAATGTTTAGTGAAATATTTTTATGCAGTGATTTAAGCAATGCATAATGTTCAACATTTATTTTTTCACTCTTCTATACTGTTAGCTTGCTGTCAGTCAACATGGTAGTCTGTTACATGTTGCCTTTGGAATGCTTTGCAATAAAGTTTTCTTAAAGCTACTTTCAGTTTGACTGAACTTACTAATTAAGTTTGAATGAAATAGAACAACATCAAAAATACAAATATCATTTAGAAAAATAGCAAGTCTGTTATAAAAAGAATCAATCAATACTGATAACAAGAACAATCTTGTACAAAAGCTACTATGTTAATTACAGACATACCTTAAAAAATATTTTAGTATTATTCAAGTAATCCACTATAGTTGACAAGTAAAAATAAAGAGGAAGGTCGCAACATCACAAATAACAAGTGCTGATCACTAAATATCATTGGAAGGTTTGTAGGCTGGTTTACATGCGTACTCTGCAATCCAGTAGAAGATGTCAGATGTGACAATTTTTTTTTTGTATAATTAAAGACGTATGTGCATTCTGTTGTGTGTGTGTGTGTGTCACATAGTTCCAACTCTTCACCTGCAACATTTGTTTTTCAAAGTCAAGCTTAAAATGAAAGAAAAAGGTTTGCACTTGATGATTTAATGAACCAAAGCCTTATTCAAACCACTACCAGACTGAAAAGTTACATACATATAAGCTACCAACCATTCAATACTTTTTCTTTCTGCTACAGAAACTTTCATATATATCAATATAAACAAGAATACACTTTGCCATCTTGTGGTAAAAGTCGTAAGTATAACCATTGATTATTTCTTAAATAGAAAACACTCAATAATGTGCAGCTTCTACATACAGAACAATCACATAGGCCGGATATGCTACAATATATTTATCTACAATAAGGACATAACTTAATAACACTTCATTGGGAGGTTTGTCAAATTTGTATTTACTGTACTGTAAATCAGTGGACCATGTCTCATGATATCATGTAAACGAAATATTAAAAAACACAACAGATGACAGTTTTAATTTGAAAATACCGGTAAATCAATGTTTTATTCACTGCATTATGCTCCCCCTTTACAGATGTGGCCGCTCCACTGGGTCTGAAGTTTATGGCCAACGTTGTTACATTTTTTTTCTTAAATGTTATTCTCCTCAACGTTGTATCAACTACTCTCCTTCTCTACCCATTGTTTAGTTTGAAGTAACCCTCCCCACTACCTCTCTCTCTCTCTCTCTCTCTTTCTTTCTCTCTCTCTCTCCCTTGCATTAATGAACACTTATTTTGTTTTGAAGTTTTTGGCTTTATATTGTTTTGAGTTATTTACCAGTCAGGCGAGTACCCCGCCATCACGAAGGAGGAAATCTGGTTTCTAAAGATCATGTGAAATTTAAAATTAGGTACCAGCTACGATGTGCTGGGCATGCTTATCTTATCTTATATAATACAAACATTACTTCAAAAGAAGATGATTACGTTTACTTTGCTGTCGGTGGAAGCGTGGTCGAGAGGCCAAGTGCGCTTGAACTTGGCTTGGCTACCTAGAAGGGTTCGACACCCGACTCGGGCTGAGTTGTTTTTACTGAGCGCCCAAAGCACGGCTAACTCCTAGATACCCCCTCCCCCCACTAGTCCACAAATGAGATTGGACCAAAAGCGCTCTGAGCAATGCTATGAGCATGAAAGTAGCGCTATAGATAAGCTATAATATATATATGTCAGAGTCAACTTTTTCGGCATGTATATAATGCTGTGCAAGGCCCATAGTCAACACACAAGATAACGATATATAAGGAAATATACAAGGAAATCAGCTAAATGAGGTGTATCTATACACTCACATGTCACATTGAGTACAATGACATTTAGTTCTATACTACACAGACATGACTTAATGAAATGAATTTTTTTTATATCTCTTCAATCTCATCACAAAAGACGAGGCCTGCATTTTTTTTTTAATGTAAAGTTCTACTACACTTCTTTTTTTTAAATATACATTCGTTTTGATTGCATTGCAAAGAGTTTTATTTGTCAACATTTCTACAAGACATTGAAGTCTACATAATATAACCCTAACATAAACTCAAATGTTCATTTCTGTCGATACTTATTATAAATGAATTACCTTAATTTTTTTTAATTTTTATAATTATTTGCAATAAGAAATACATCGTATGCCAACTGCGACTGTACTAAATCCTGAATTCCTAGTTATAACTCTATATATATTTTCAAAGTCTCATGGTAAAGTATGAAACTTGTGTTGTTAGATTTTCTTTTATTTCTTTCGCTCTGTAAATGTTAGTGTTAAGTCCTCCATTATGATCCCGTTTCTACTCCCCACTGTGAGGGTGTTTCCGGTGACCAGGCTGTGAAGAAGAGTATGCTCCATATCTTCTGGCTCCAAGATTTTCCCATCGAACCCACGAAAGTCTGGACATTAAATCTGAGAACAAAGCAAAACATCTCGAATAAGTGTCTGGGTTCATATTGTCTTCTTATCTTATATATTACAGTACAAATTTCTTCTAAGTATAGAATTACTATGGAATAAGAAATGTATTATGTGCCTCTATCTATGTGTCTTTCTAAGTATTTCATTATTTTTGTTTTTCTATTTGTAAATTATGGTTCAGCATTTTATGTATTATAGCTACTTTACTTTTTATTCTTCTGTCCTGAAGTGTCTCTAATTTTAGTGATTTTACTAATGGTGGTGCTCTAATCAAATTCAAAAATTCGTTTGTTACAAATCTCACTGCTCTATTTTGTATTTGTTCTAGTTTCTTAATGTTTTCTTGAGTAGATGGATCCCTAACAGAGAGTGTGCCTAGTCTACTATTAGCCTAACAAAGATTAAATAACATTTTAGTTTTACGTTCTTGTTTGATTTGTAAAAATTTCTTATTGTATTTCTTTATTATTATAAAAAAAAAAGCTAGCCTGTAATCTATACAACTTTTCTCGTGTTCTTAGGGTGTATATGGTGTACAACTTTATTAAGCCAGGTAAATTGTTAATACAGACGATGTTTCATTCTGTAAAAGATGGAAGAATGATATTAAAGTTACAAATGCAAAAAAAAAAAAAAGCACAGCTGGTGAAAGGGAGACAACACATGAATAAAATTATAATTTTGCTGAATTTAATTATTGGAAAAAGGAGAGAATTAATATTAGTTATGAATGAGCTGTATTTGTATTCCAATGCGTTCTGTCTATCGATTTAGTTAGGCCTGCTTGTATGTAGTCTTAACAAAGGTAATGCATTGCAAGTAACACATTGTGCAGCATCTTTTGAATATCTAGACTGTATATTTGTATGTGATAATCTTGAACATAGTTTTTTATTTCACTCTGACATGCAAAACTGAATTAAAATTATGCAAATTTGTGTTTGTTCTTTATCTTGAAATGTTCAATACAATTCATCTTAAATGTAGTGCATACTGTTAATTTGTTGTTAAAACTAAACCTGCAGGGTAAAAGAACTTTACGGCCGCTTGAAATTAAGGGCGTAGCGACGTATTGACAAGGCTAATAGGTTCAATTTTTAAATTCGAGCAATTAAACATAAGTAAATTTCAAGCTTTTTTCTAAAAATAATCAAGTTAAGGTAAGATGCAAGATGTTAAATTGGATAAATGCTATTATTAATAGTAAAGAAAATATTGCGAAAAAAAAAAAAAGCAATATGATATAACTGTCAAGATCTTCAGTAATTATCCCATTTCCATTGTGGATGACACTGTTAAATGGGATGCACAACTCTCAGCTGCTAGTTCAAACCATCATGTACGCCTATGCTTTTTCGGAAATTAACTTTAAACCTAGTTGTATTTCTCAAGATTGCAAAAACAACAAGACCAACCCCCAGATACTCTTTTCTATTAATATACGATTGGACCAAATCTCACTAAGTAAACTACACTCGAAGATAACACGCAGAAGCACTATAAAAAGTATTTTAAACTTCGTTGTTGTTGTTTTTGTTTGGCTTACCTTCTATTTCTTTTGACATCCAAAATTATTTATTGTTTAATGTTTAAAACTTCAATGTATTTGTTCATGTGTAGTTCATCACAGCACAAATTAAAATATATCACAGATGTTTGATACCATGAATATAATTACAATCAATTAGCTTAACTCAGCCTGAAGTATACTATGAGTCTCTCTTACCGCTGGTATTCCATTCAGAGTGATTTTCTTTCCGGCCGTGTATATTGGCCTCCACGAACTCCAATGGATCTGCCCCTGATACAAGAATGTCTCTCAGCAAGGCAATGTAGGCGATAGCAAGTCGCAGCGTGTCAATCTTGGAAAGTCTTTTCTCAAATGGAAATGTCGGTACGTGCAGGCGTAGCTCCTCGAAGGCTCCGTTGATGCTCATCATTCTCTTTCTTTCCCTGACATTGGCTGCAGCCCGAGGTACGCCACCGTATTGGAAAGAGCAGTAAGAATTGGTTGCATCTAGAGAAACAAAATAACTAGGTGGTCTAACTTCTCGTGCTAACAAGGAACAGATCAAACTTTCGCAACGATAACAAAATAATGTAACACACATTCAATTTAGTTGTTAGATTCTACATCTTGCAAAGTAACTCAAAATTTTTAACGAAGCATGTAGGCCTATATCAAGGTTAATATTTTAATTTTTTAAATTAACTTTAACACCTTTCGATTAATTTACTCAAAACATTTTATTTGAAAGCTTATTAGCATATTTAGCTTTAATACATTTAATACATTTAATAAATCTTAATTAGTGAAGTAGCCTACTAAACAACTAATGATTTATTGTTTAGGTTTGGTAGTTGTTAAATGAGTGTGTATTATGTCACGCTTGATAGCACACAATCGGCCGACCAGCAGGAAGTCAACTGTTCTAGCGAAAAATCGATTTGCATAAAGTAGCTATAGGGTCCAAAAAATGAAATCACGGGAAGATGTTAGTAAGTTCTATCAGTGTCGTAAACTATCAAGCAATATCGCTACTATATAGATCTATTGCAGTAAGTCGCTTGTCATCAGTCATGGTTCAATGTGGATTATTTAATGTGCATTTTTCTCTATTGGATTATACTTTTACTCTTGTATCTTTTCAATGTTTTACATCCACTACTCTTCAAGTTTTATACTTTGGATTATTTATTTTGTAGATCTGCGTTTGAAGGCATTAAACTCAAGAAAAATAAATTCATCGCATTGTTCCTCCAATGTATTTTAGCAGTGAGATATAAAGGAAATCTGAATTCGACTATGTCATATGATAATGGAGACAATACAAAGCTTTCTTCTCAAAACCCAATCGTGACAGTGATCACAAACAATGAAATATCTTATCTTATGAAATACAGACGCTACTTCAAAACGACCTAGCCGTGATTCTAGGTCAATGTAGCCATGCATGTTAAACAATGACTTAAATTCTGGCCAGTCATTGGTTTTCCTGACGCATGACGCGTAGGACGTAATCATCTTCTTTTTTGAAGTAACGTCTGTATTATATAAGATAAGATAAGACTCAGGCAACCCCTTCTATGCTTTAATAGCAATAGCACAATATTATAACATGTCAATGCTTAACAAAATAAAATCTACGGCAATGTTTCTTTGCGTGTGCAATTATTGTATATGTCTGCTTTCAAATGCTTTGCCATTCTATCCAATAATTAGGATTTCCTCTACTGATGAAAAGAGTTTTAATGAACGTTATTCATTCAAATATTCCCAGTCAGACAGCATCTTTGTTGGCGTCAGTTGGACAAATTATTTAGATCATGCTAGGTCTGGGTAGCCATTTTAAATACTACATTGTTCCTTAAACTTGAGATCAAGTTCACATATTGATACTGTTATTACTGTACTGGAGACGAGGGTAGGGGTAAAATATCACAACTATGAGGTACACAATTAGATGTAATACCTTTATCTTATACGTTACAGGCGTTCTTTCAAAAGAAAAAGTCATACGCGCACTCATGTGTTAAGTTAATCGTGCATCTTAATTAGAGACTTTTCTGACTGATTCAGGCAACCCGTTCCAATGGCACTTGGAAAGAAAGAACACTTGTACGAATTAATCCAAGCATATGGTATTAGAAATTAGTTAAAATGGGAAATAAGTGATTTTCACATTAAAATTTTAAATTAAGCATAATAAACATCTATACATTTTGATAGCACAATCAATACTAAGAATAATTATAATACATAGAAATATTTGAAAGTTAAAGGCAAATCTTGTATTTCTTACAGTCGAGTCCGAAAACTCGGAAAACGTTAACTCGTGAGTTCAGATAACTCGGACATAGCTAATATATAGCAGGACAAAAATAAAACAAACTTTTGCATTTCATTTGCATTACAGACTATTTTATCTTTGTGCCTTTATTCGGTCTTTCTATATAATGCAAGGCTTTCAGAATATTCAAATGACTTACTAGACCTGCTTCGAGCAAAGTGGGAAATACAGATTTTAAGTTTTTTATGAATAATATAACAATTTATTTGTGGTCTTAAAGCGTGGATATGGCGTACTGGTCGTTTTGGTATGAGCTCTGGACTGTCGTTCGGTGGTGGTCTCGAAGGTCCCGGGTTCAAACCCTGCCCGCTGCCATTCCCCGTCGTCTTGCAGGAGGTTTGGGCTAGGATGTAATAAACACCAGAATCCAAAGAAACATCCGAAACGAGTAAAATATGTTTTCAACAAATACGACTGTCTTAGTGTATTTGTTGTGACATAACTTTATCCTGTTATGTAAATCATTGATACAAATAACAGAAGATGTTTCATAGTGTGTTGTAGGAAAGATGATGGGTTAATATGACTTAGAATCCACGTGACTAGATCTTGATCATAGACTTTATATATAGTCTATGATCTTGATTTAGCTGCTAAAACCTTTTGCTATGATGAATGTGGAAAACATGCGCAGCTTCATGAGCTTATTTGTAGGCCTGAAATATTTGACACAATTCACGACGCTTGCTACTGCGGAATGGACATGTTGAAAGAGAGCTAGTATCTAATAGAAGAACTTCAACTGTCATGCCATTTAACTATATAATTGTATAATGCTAGAAGAAACTTAAGGTATTTTCTGATTTCAATTCTTGCTGTTGATCTAATCGACCTTAACAATAGATACAAACAGATTGTCCAGTGAAAAGCTGGGGAATAGCTAATAACTATTAGAAGAAAATGTCGGAGACAGAATTACACACCTATATTAACAATCCAGTGAACGATTTGTCGGATGGATTGGGCGTGCGGCATGTGCGCTGGACTGTCATTCGGTCATCTCGCTGGTCCCGGCTTCATACCATGCCCATCTTTATATCCTCCTAATGTACTATTTTTGACTAACTTATATTTTTACAAAGCTTATGTCAACTCACTCTGTCTGTCTGGTAAATGTTGTACAAGTTTGTTTTTCCCACACCCAAATCTCGGATCAAGCTGAAATTTCGTACAATTCTTTTACCAGACAAAAACAAGCATCAATAATGAAAACAAAGCAATTAGGCCTAGTCAATAAACTATTGGTAGCCTAATTGATTATTTTATTTGATATCTCTGACTGGGGAAAGATATTGTACTTGACTGATGTGGTGTTATAAGTTGAATTTGTCCCCTTTATACTTTGTTGAGAGAAAAGTTTGAAACTAACAATAGATAGCCATTAAACCTTCAATTTTCATAAGCACTTCCTGGCACAGTGGTTAGTTTATTAGCTTGAGGAGGCTTTAGCCCACGAGTTCGAATTCAGGTGTATGTGTTTGTGTATGTATGCATGTGAAAAAGGATCATGGTAACATTTACCCAGATATCCCCTTCTTTCTTCCCCACCCCTCTCCAAACTGGTCCAGATAAGTGATAGGATCATAGCGTATTGAGAAAGCTATAGGCATGAAATTGCGCAAAAAAATTGGTAAAAATATTTGTAATCGCGCTGATTTATTATTGTTAGTCAAGATCTATTACAAATTTAATTACATAACTCATCAAAACTACTTGATATCTTAAACTTTGTTGATTTTCTTTTTCTTTTATTTTTGTTTTCTTGTTTATCCCTTCCCTAAACTCTAGAGAAGTTCCGATAAATGACCGCCTAGTCTCTTGCCTTGTAGTTTCAAAATCCTTTCATACCTACACATCGCAATGGGTCAAACTTACCGTGAGGGTCTTGATAACCAAATGAGCTCCCCTGTTCAAAATATTCGTAGACTCGATCACCGTCTTCCTCGGGCAGTGTAGAGCGCTCCTCCAGGTTAGAATATTCGGACATTGTCCCAGTATAGTTGTGCATGACGTCAGATTGGTTACCATGATGAGAATAAGGATGTTGTTTTGAAAAATATGCACACGAGGGATAGTCTTCTACAGGACTGAAAGATTTAATAATAATAAAAAAAAGATTCATATAGATTGAGTGCCCATACCGGTAGATAGGACTAACATTAAACTTTTATGAATTCTTCCCTAAGCTTTCTTTTTAAAATTAAAAGATTTGACTAGATTCACTTATTTTTAATTTAAAATGTGATTTATTTTTAAAAGACTTGGGAAAGCTTCTACCAATGTCAGCCATTTTGATCCTGCGGCTAAGAGAAGACGGGAGCGAACTGCCCACCTGCGGCCCAGATGTCAGCGATTACTGTGTCACATTATGACATTATTGTCCCTTCACAATGCGGCCTACAAAATAGACCCATTGATGCCTATTTCTCGCCTTCTTCCAGTAGGAAATGGAGAATTTTTTTTTAAGTTAATTATTGCAAAATCATATTTCTCCACATCAACTCAGCCCTTTATAATTAGAAAATTAACATAAAATTAAATGTATAATAGACCTACCAAAAAGAAAGTGTTCTGTACTTCATATAGATTCCAAAAAAAAAAAAAATTAAATACAACATATGAACAACAATTAATAATTTCAAAAATGCATCTAGGGTTTTCTTTTTTAAAATATTATTAATGAGATAAGAACAATTATCTGAATTTTTTTTCCTCCACAGAAACGAAATTCATTCAAATGAAGAGGATTCACTTTTACGCCAACGCCCAATGCAGTTTCACTAATATATTCTTGAATTAGTTGATAATTAAATTAGAGAGTCCAATCAAATACACGATAAGCTTTAATTTTGCAACTAATATTATTGTCAATTATTTATTCTCCTATTTTCTAGAATATTCAAAAGCCACTGATGCTAATTGATAATTTTTATAGCTATAAAGTAAAATACATGATAAATTTGAAGAAAACGAGTTTCATACAATTGCGTGTGCTCTGAAGTAGTTTGCTCGTATCTATTGTAACTCGACTCCTCAATGGACGGACACACCGATTCATCCATTAGACTGGAGCTGTTTAAGTCAAGCAAGTTACAGAAACTTTCTTGATATCCTGACATCCTGGTTGAAAAACTAATCACACAAATTTTCTTAATTGAAGATTAAATCAAGCTTGCGGCATTTTATGACTAGTGCTAGATACAACATACTCTATAACTAGCTAACAGTGACATTGATGTCAAGCACAAGGTTTGATACATAACGGAATATAGGACGAATGTTATATCACTGGGTATTGACACGATTGTCACATAGTCACAGCTTGGATACTGCTGCAAGTTGGCAAACGCTTGGGTATGATAACATGTCAACGCAGCTTTGCATTGCTTTAAATACTAACTCGTGTGCTGGCTCGAGGGGTAGGGGTGAGTGCACACTGAGAGAGATTAGCCAAAAACTACCTCGAGCCAAATGGTTCAGCACCAGAATTTCGATACAAAAACAAAAAAGTTAAACATTGTACAACCCTTTAACTAATCGAAGCTACCCAGACCTAATTCTGCTTCAACTTGAATCAGGCTAGGATCAGGTCTGGTCGTGGGTGAGAGGAGGGGGGGCATAGCTGTACTTGACACTCGCTTAAAAAGAACAATTGTAGAGAACTGGACGTCTGGACCAACTGGCTATGCTAATTATTCACCGTGAAACACCCGCTTCAGGGCACCGCGGGAGAGGGAGTCTGTTAATGCAAAGCTCTATTTAAGAGAGGCTCTGTAAGACGACTTTGTCTTGGCTTTCACAGAAGCAGCGATTTGGTTAACAGCTTCCTGTAAACAGCTCTACCCTCTTCCCTATCCCCGCCCGCAGGGCCAAAGACCCCCCGAAGGTTAACAGTGACATGACAGGAAGGCGGCACGTGGTACATTTGTCGCGTGAACATTGCACGTTCATGGCAGTGTCGAGGCGGGGCTTAAGTGTAGCGGGCAGCTCGTGGCGATGTTTTCAAGTTGGGAACGCATGAACCTGTGGTTATACGGAGGAGACGATGCCTATTTACAGATGTTCTGTTCTCTAGACTAAACTTGATATCTTGATGAAACTGTGACAGACAATAGATCATTCAAAGTAATGAGATTCAAAATTGAAGTTATAATTAGTATAATGTAATTAACAAGCGGAAAGATAATTATTTTAGAAAGTAAAAAAAAAAACAACTATCAAAGTAAGGATTAAGAATTAAGAATTAATAGTCAAATTGAATTGATACTTTTTTAATATATATTTTAAATATTTTATTAAATTTTGCTTGTTGTGAATATTATCTTTAAACGATATATGCAAGCTATCTAGTTCTAAGATGTCTGCGCGATGTCTTCCAGTTATTGGCAGGGAAAGGGAGCTAAGAAGAATTGTCATCTAATGATGCTTTATTATAGAATATAGAGCTATTTGAAAAAGTGCAGTGCTTTGATAGTAAAATGGTGGTGGTGGTTGTGGTGGTGATAAGTGTGTGTGTGCACAGATGTGTGTGTTGGGGGTTGCCTATAATTATTAAATGATATCGTGCATTTTAAGTCTACGTGAGAGGCGACAAAATATGTAGGTCACAAATAGGTCTGCGTAGTCAATTGAAATACTGCATTCTTTCTAATCTTGGAAGATAATGAAATAAATATCTAGATATAAAAATACTGTATTGCCTCCATCCTGCGCAAAGTATTTTTAAAGTGATAATTGGCTCGCGCAGACCAATACCACTCTTGGAAGATAGTGCCTTTATTATTATTAACATACTATGAGTTAATTTCAAAGTTATTTTTCTCTCATCTCTAGAGTCCTACTAGAAATAGTTTGAACAAAGCCGGGGAAGGAAACAAGAAACATAGACTTAAATACTAGCGCTCAAATCTCATTTGATATACAAAAACTTTAATTTTTCTTTTAACTTTAAAAGCATAAAAATTAAAGTTTTAGTATGTGTTATATCTATCTATATATATGATTCCATTAAAATTTATTTCCACATTGACTTTTGTTAGGACCATAAATTGTATTATCTCTTACCTACATTCGTAAAAACAAAACAAAAAATGCTTATAGACGACATACATACATTTCACTTTGTTTATCTAACTTTGGGGGGAGAAATTATCAGATACCTCTTCTAAAGTGTCTATATTGGCGAGTCACTAGACTTATTTGAAAGGTTTTGTGATGCTTTTTGGCTGGAGCCCTTTTTGATTATTACATCATATGCATTAAACGCTCACATATTTTGGCCGGAGCCCTTTTTGATTATTGCATCATACGCATTGAACGCTCACATCTTTTGGCCGGAGCCCTTTTTAATTATTGCATCATACGCATTGAACGCTCACATCTTTTGGCCTGAGCCCTTTTAAATTATTGCATCATATATAACAGTAAACTCAGGTGTACCTCAAGGAACAGTCTTGGGTCCACTACTATTTTTAATTTACATAAATGATTTACCAAATTGCATTAGTTCAGGAACAAAAGTCAGATTATTTGCAGATGATTGCATAATATATAGAACAATAAAAACAACACAAGACACAGATATTTTACAAAGAGAATTAGATGAATTACAGAAATGGGAATCAAATTGAAGCATGTCTTTCCACCCAGAAAAATGTCAGTTGTTAAGAGTAACAAAAAAACTAAAACAAATTAATTCCACTTATCTTATTCATGGCAAACCAGTAACACAGACTAAAAACGCAAAATACCTAGGTGTTATAATAAATGAAAAACTGTCATGGAATATACATATTGATGAAACTACAAAAAAATCCAAACAAAGCATTAGTGTTTATTATGTGAGCAGGTCAGGGTGGCGCTACCTGAGTGAGGCCTCCTTTTTTTTTGTTACTTGCTGCTCAACATTTGTTCATTTTACAGTAGGCAGATGGTAGCTCTACTGGGTGGGCCCAATCTGTGCACCTCGGTATGGTGACCAAGGGGCTATAGTAGCCTAGGCAACCAGACAGCACAAGCAAACTAAACTAAACTAAACTAGCTAACTAAAAAACAAACTAAGATTAAAATGAACTTATATACACTTTATTTACACGAGGAAAAAAACAAATCAATAAAAATATATGTGCAAAAGAAAATAGACGTAAACAACTAGATAAACAAAAAAACTAAACGACTAATCAACTCTACTTAATTTATACTATTATAACTACAATCACTATCCCACAAACCAAACCCAAATAAAACCACTAGTTAACCCGATTCACCAAAATCCACCAAGATACCTTACAAGACAATAAACAACTAAAATAACCTACAAAACAATAAACTATTGTAACTGAGAACTACAGCAGACAGCTATGCAGTAATACAGTAAGGGAGTAATACAGTAATAACTGTGGCAGACAGTTATGCAGACAGCAATGCAGTAGCAGCTATGCAGTAACAATACAGCAGCAATGCAGTAGCAGCTATGCAGTAGCAGCTATGCAGTTTGGCAGGAATTATAGCCTGCAATTACAAAATAAACAAACATAAAACAATATTTACAAAATAAAATAAGAATGTACTATAACGCTATATTAGACTGGACTGGTCTAGGTCTAGTCTAGTGCATACTCACAATACAAGCATGAGGTAATTTCAATTACCTACATGTAGCTAATAAAAGCAATACATGAATTACTAAAGTCTCAGCCACAACCAACACAGGTCAGGCTAGACTACAATGCACAAGCTAGATCTAAATGATACTATTAACACTAAACAAGCCGCCATGACAGCGATGCTTAGGCCGCAGCCATCTTTTACATAAAAAAATAGGACAAGATGACAACTTCAATAGAGGGGATATCCTAACGATAAAAATATTTAAGAAACATAAAATAATAAAATATTTACACATAGACATAGTATAGAAAAGCAAAAGCACTAAGGCGGGGGCAATTGGGTGACACTAACCAAATCTACAGAGCTTCCGGCTCCATCAGAGGCAATCATGGCTAATTAACTAGCCAGTGACGCCACTACACTAATCAGTCTGCATCTAGACTATAGCAATGGATGCAGAAACAATCAATACTAATACAATAAAAGAAAGCAAAAATAAAAACAATTCACAACTTACAGGCGGTCCCAGCCGAAATAGCACTACACAAAACTAACTCTACACAAACACCACTGTCCGCACTGACCACTGGACGAGACAAAAAAGAATTCAACGTGGTCCCGGAGCCAGCTATAACTGGTCAGCGCGAACGTATCGGAGAGCATGACGTCACACTAATTATTTAAAACTAAACTGGACTACCTATTTCCCTAATTTGTACCTAGCCTTACACAACAATAAAACCTAGAAAATTACTAAAGACACGGACTACACAACATTATATACCAAATTAAACAGCATTAAAAAGAGAATCTTATAATTTAAATCCTATAAAAATACAAAAAGAAGATAAAAAGTTATTTCTATTCTAAACTCATATGGGGGCTCTATACCGTTTACAGACATGCACATAAACTGATATAAAAAAATAACAACTATTCCAACACTAATGCCAAAGACAAAAATAAGCAGAACTAACCTGGGACAAAAAATAGAAAATAACATCCACAGCTCCAAGGCTAGTTAACTATTTTAAAAACTACTTTTCCTCTACGGGTAAAACACAAATAACAGAAAAAGACTAAAACTAGCAGAAAGTTATAAATAGCGGAAACTACAAAATAATCAGCACTGAACTATAAAAATAAAAAAGGACACTAAATAACAAACATCATAGCCCTGGCCTATGTAAATAATATAAATTAAATTAGATCTAGGAGCGCAAGCTCACATTCACCCCCGCCAAAACTTTTGCGTCCCCGCAAAACTAAAATACACAAAATGCAAAACATAAAACATAGATACTGTAGGAATAAAAAATAGAAATGAATTCATTCAAAAGAACGGAGAACTATAACCATAGCTCTCAGTTCTAAAAATACATTAGCACTAATAAAAGGCTTCACAAGTGGCAAAGCTTACAACTGAACACAATCAGTTATAAAATGAAACTGAACATACATTCAATAAAAATACAGGTAATACAAAACATAATGCATGACATCTTTAAAAAAAATGGGACGTTAAAAAAAATAATAAAATGAAAACTACATGGTTAGAGCAAATGACGCCCTAGCCAAACATGATACGCTTAGTCACACAGACCAACAGGAACTCTATGAGGCTTAACTCAGTCCCTTAGCCACACAGGCTAAAACAAAGTCACACAGACTTATACTAAGCCACCAAGGCTTTAAACAGATCCATAGTCAGACAAATCAGCTTAACATGACATTAATGAGTACCTTAAGTACTTCAAAAAAAAAGTCAAACTACTTATTAAATACCTCTAAAAACATTACATGCCTTCCAAAGGCAACAACAGAATACTGCAATATACCATTATCTTCAACTTAGTCATGGCCTCCAAGGCAAAATAATATTATCGAGTACCTTGACGGCAACATCGAACATTAACAAGACTAGTAAAAGGTACATCAGCATACCACAATCAAGCACAATATTGGCTTTTGAGAGCCCAATAAAGACTTAAAAAAAACTTAAATACCTTACTCATCTCTACTAGGTTGCAATACAGGCAACACAACTAGTAAAGCATACATGGAACATACTCAAAATAAAAAAATAAAAAAAATCATTATTCAAAATACATAAAAGCATAAATACAAATTGAAAATAATATGCATAAATACATTAAAACAATTCAAAGTATAAAAGGAGCCACACAATGAACAGTGTGGTAAGAACATATAAAAAAACTTTTAATAAAAGGAAAAAGACACCACAGATTTGTTCTGCTCTTGACGACTTCTACATCTCTGGCCGGTCCACCACCGCTGTCCAGTAGAGATGACCAGCGGCTGACATAGGGCACCCAGTAAGTGAGGAGTGAAATCCATGTGGTTTACAGTCTGTCTTCAGCATAATGGCGTGGAAGACCTTCTTTAATGGTATCTTCAAGATGTGAGGGCTATCAGACCATGCGTTGCAACTGGACGGACAGTCATCCTAAATGGAAGGACAAACTGGCCCAGTTGTTAATAACACAGAGGTGGTGGTGGGGCACCTCTGTCAAGCCAGTACATGGGTGTTTATATGCTTGCATCAGAGTTGCACCAGTCATGGCAGTAATATTTGAAACCAATCACACCAGCAATAGTCAAGTTTGGCGACAACCCATCAATCAAGACTTGAACTGCCATCTCCCCATCCGTTATCAACTGGGGCTGACATCTCTCCGCAGGCATGGGAGAGCTGTAGACTTGTCTCCTCTCTGATCACTCTTCCGAGGCACCTCAACTTCAGCCTGGGACCGCTGCATCCTTCCTGCCGCTGCTGCCATTCTGCCAGCCTAATCTAACCTAGCAACCCTAACACTAACCCATAACAACAAATACTAAGTACCTCCGCACAACAACAACTTCCTAGAACTACATCCTACTAAAACTCACTAAACCTCACACTTCAACGACAAAAAAAAACCACATAACTGACCATAGGGAAACCACATAAAACTATCCATATCCTAACAACTTCCTATCAACTAACAACAAAATAAACTCCCTAACACTGCTTCCTACCAATGCAAAAAAAAAACCTAAAACCAATACTAACCTATGCAATCCTAACAATGCGCTAACGAAGTCTATCCAAAACCTAAAAGAAACCTAGAAAAAAAACCTAAATCAGCCTAACAAAAGCCTAACCCCTAAAAAAATAATGTGCGTCTGATCACTTAAGCACAGATCCCACTTCTGACACCAGAAAAATGTGAGCAGGTCAGGGTGGCGCTACCTGAGTGAGGCCTCCTTTTTTTTTGTTACTTGCTGCTCAACATTTGTTCATTTTACAGTAGGCAGATGGTAGCTCTACTGGGTGGGCCCAATCTGTGCACCTCGGTATGGTGACCAAGGGGCTATAGTAGCCTAGGCAACCAGACAGCACAAGCAAACTAAACTAAACTAAACTAGCTAACTAAAAAACAAACTAAGATTAAAATGAACTTATATACACTTTATTTACACGAGGAAAAAAACAAATCAATAAAAATATATGTGCAAAAGAAAATAGACGTAAACAACTAGATAAACAAAAAAACTAAACGACTAATCAACTCTACTTAATTTATACTATTATAACTACAATCACTATCCCACAAACCAAACCCAAATAAAACCACTAGTTAACCCGATTCACCAAAATCCACCAAGATACCTTACAAGACAATAAACAACTAAAATAACCTACAAAACAATAAACTATTGTAACTGAGAACTACAGCAGACAGCTATGCAGTAATACAGTAAGGGAGTAATACAGTAATAACTGTGGCAGACAGTTATGCAGACAGCAATGCAGTAGCAGCTATGCAGTAACAATACAGCAGCAATGCAGTAGCAGCTATGCAGTAGCAGCTATGCAGTTTGGCAGGAATTATAGCCTGCAATTACAAAATAAACAAACATAAAACAATATTTACAAAATAAAATAAGAATGTACTATAACGCTATATTAGACTGGACTGGTCTAGGTCTAGTCTAGTGCATACTCACAATACAAGCATGAGGTAATTTCAATTACCTACATGTAGCTAATAAAAGCAATACATGAATTACTAAAGTCTCAGCCACAACCAACACAGGTCAGGCTAGACTACAATGCACAAGCTAGATCTAAATGATACTATTAACACTAAACAAGCCGCCATGACAGCGATGCTTAGGCCGCAGCCATCTTTTACATAAAAAAATAGGACAAGATGACAACTTCAATAGAGGGGATATCCTAACGATAAAAATATTTAAGAAACATAAAATAATAAAATATTTACACATAGACATAGTATAGAAAAGCAAAAGCACTAAGGCGGGGGCAATTGGGTGACACTAACCAAATCTACAGAGCTTCCGGCTCCATCAGAGGCAATCATGGCTAATTAACTAGCCAGTGACGCCACTACACTAATCAGTCTGCATCTAGACTATAGCAATGGATGCAGAAACAATCAATACTAATACAATAAAAGAAAGCAAAAATAAAAACAATTCACAACTTACAGGCGGTCCCAGCCGAAATAGCACTACACAAAACTAACTCTACACAAACACCACTGTCCGCACTGACCACTGGACGAGACAAAAAAGAATTCAACGTGGTCCCGGAGCCAGCTATAACTGGTCAGCGCGAACGTATCGGAGAGCATGACGTCACACTAATTATTTAAAACTAAACTGGACTACCTATTTCCCTAATTTGTACCTAGCCTTACACAACAATAAAACCTAGAAAATTACTAAAGACACGGACTACACAACATTATATACCAAATTAAACAGCATTAAAAAGAGAATCTTATAATTTAAATCCTATAAAAATACAAAAAGAAGATAAAAAGTTATTTCTATTCTAAACTCATATGGGGGCTCTATACCGTTTACAGACATGCACATAAACTGATATAAAAAAATAACAACTATTCCAACACTAATGCCAAAGACAAAAATAAGCAGAACTAACCTGGGACAAAAAATAGAAAATAACATCCACAGCTCCAAGGCTAGTTAACTATTTTAAAAACTACTTTTCCTCTACGGGTAAAACACAAATAACAGAAAAAGACTAAAACTAGCAGAAAGTTATAAATAGCGGAAACTACAAAATAATCAGCACTGAACTATAAAAATAAAAAAGGACACTAAATAACAAACATCATAGCCCTGGCCTATGTAAATAATATAAATTAAATTAGATCTAGGAGCGCAAGCTCACAATTAAAAGAAATTTCTATAAATCAAATAAGAACATAAAACTAAAATGTTATTTAACCTTGGTTAGGCCAATAATAGAATATGCATCCACCGTTTGGGACCCCTCAACTCAAAAAAACATTAAGAACCTGGAACAAACACAAAATAGAGCAGTGAGATTCATAACAAACGAATATTCACATTTGACTAGAGTAACAACATTAGTAAAATCACTAAATTTAGAAAGCCTTCAGGACAGAAGACTCAAAAGTAAAGTAGCAATTATACATAAAACACTGAACCATAATCTTCAAATACAAAAACAAAATTTAATAAAATACTCTGAAAGACACAAAAATAAAGGCACATTCCTCGTCCCCTATGCTAGGACAAATTTGTACAAATACTCCTTCTTCCCTAGTGCTATTAGAGCATGGAATGGGTTGCCTGAGCTAGCCAGAAAAACCAGTGACTTGGCAGAATTTAAGTCATTGGTTAATATGCATGACTAAATGCATGACGCGTAGGACGTAATCATCTTCTTTTTTGAAGTAACGTCTGTATTATATAAGATAAGATACGCATTGAACGCTCACAGCTTTTGGCCGGACCTCCGCCCCTCTCCCATCCATCCCATTTTTTTACACTATGTTTGGAATCCATATTTACGTAATATATGTTTATTAAAGCTAGTTCATTTAGTCTTTTATTTTTATTTTATTGGAATGGTGTTTTAACGTGTTTTGTATGCTAGACAAGTTTCTTTCTGAAAGGTCCCCAGCGGGGATCTGGTGCAGATCACTGGCACAAAGATTCCCTTTTCTCTAATAAAGAAGAGTGCAGAGTTAAGATTTTTATAAACTCTTTAATATGAGAATAAATAGACCAACTACAAGGCCGATTTACAAAACACTCCCACGCTTTATTCAACCGTATTAGGGAACGCACAACACACATTTCTTAGTAAGCTTAGGGAACTAACTCTCATACATCTTATAATACATCAACACGCAGGTCAAAAAAATAGTTCATCCTAGTAAAAAAAAAAAAGTTGCAGGTATAATAAATAAGGAAGCAGCGCTGGTAAATAGGCCTACTATTTTCGAAGAATATTCGTGGTAAATTTAGCGCGCATACGTCTGTAATCGACTTATCTTCATGTTAATCAAGACGGCATGTCTTTTGTTGTTGTTGTTTTGGAATCAAATTAAAGTAGTTAACATAACGACAGTAGGGGAAGAAAGTCGAGAGGAATCACGTTAGAGGAGACTTTTTGAAATGTATTTTCAAAGAGCTTTGAGTCAATAATGTAGGAGACGCCTCATACCAAAACGGAATATATTAAAAATATTTGAATTGTTGAAACATTGGTTATGTCATTTTATTTAATTGATATTCAAACATGGGTGGATAAATACAATGAAACTTCATGTACAACATGGATGCGCGCTCACAGTTGAGAAACGCTCGCTTAAAATATGTAAACAGTATATTTACTAATCGAAATGCAAACAAAGAGGAGACCACTGTGTTTCAGAATTATAGTGAAAATCCCCAATAAACTTTTTTTTTTGTTTCTCTTACTTATTGTTTGGTTGACAAGGCAACAGATTGTAATTTTTAAATGTCAAATATGAACAACCATTTAGGTAAGATTTGTGTTTCTTTTTAAATATTCGCATATTCTCATTTCAATTGTCATTACATGAAGATAAGGCCCTTTTAGAACACCTAACACTTTTGTTTGAGGGCATACAAAAATACAAACATTCATAATGCATATTTTGAATAGAAATCAGAGCACATAAACACATGATGCGCGTCCATTTCCGGTTCAGATAAGTGTTTGTAATCTTATGGATACAAACGGTAGTTTACATTAATCATTACTCTAAACGTTTTTTTAAGTTTAAAGAACTAATAGATGTGAATTTATTAAGTTCGTAATAAGCCAAGATATTTCTGAAAATTGACAGTCTAGATCTACTAAACTACATAACGGGGAAATAGGTTTTTAAATTGTCATACTAGATAAAAGATACAATGATAATGATATAGATTAGATAATAGATCTAGTCTAGATAATAAATATATTTATATTAGATCTGTCTAGACTCTAGTATTTAGAACTAAATATTTATTGTAGATCTAGATTATAATCCAGATTCTATAAAGTAAGAAATTACCCCAAGCTACGAGCCTACGACTTATTTTAAACGTAAACTTCTTTACCTTGTGCTTGATTAGAAACGTTACGAACTAAGATCATGCATGGTCAACTTTAAAAATTCCCAAGTCTCTGTTGGTGAGGCTGTCGTAAATAGATGTGGTACATTCTTCTTGAGACATGACGTTTTCAAATGACTATCACCTGTGGATAACGATACTTCTTTTTTTATATTTACCTTCAGGTTAGTGCTTGCTTTTGGTTTACTATTTATTATTTTAAATATTACATCTCGATCTGTGTTTCTCAACCTTTTGCATAAGAAGCCCCCAATTTCACTGAAGAAAATAAGATGTCCGCACAGTGGCGCACAGTATCCCTTCTCCTTTTAGAATCAACTAATGAACCTAGAAGAGCGCCTTAGTGATTTTCTGAATTTCGAACTGCTGAAATGCATTATCCTGGCCTATAATAGCTCAAAATTCATCATAGTAAAAAATAAAATTGAAGGCCACATAAAAAAAGTGATTGGAAGGGCCGATACTGAAATACAAGAGACGTTTGAGGCAGAAGTAGCGGACCAAACTAAATCACGAACAAGATGTCATCAGAGCGATGGTGACCTACTGTGCTCTGGAGAAATTCTGCAAGAAACGTTCGAGTCAATCTTTGTTGCTTTTGCCTCTTGCGAAAACTATATAAAAGGTCCAGCATTTAAAGGGAAATAACTTTCTTAAATAAAAATATTAATATAATATACAGTCATAACTTGCTTAATATATAATTAAGCCCATAGACCTAATTCTTTTTGCTTCTCATTATTTTTGCATTTTTGTTTTACTATAATAACAATATCTAGATTAATCCCGATTCACGTCTCTAGTTCTTTTTTTTTTTTGGACCAACTTCACTCTCTGTAGCCGAAATGTAATTATTATTATTATTATTTTTATAATTAGTATAGTAGACACGGGTAAATCTAAATAGGTCACATCTTAACAAATCGAATTTTTTAAAGTGTCTAGAAACCAACATAAGAATAGTGTGCTTAATGTTAAATAATCTTAAATAGGGCCTATAAAAGTTAGTTCAACATTTAAATTCATTGTATAGCACTCCTTTGGTTTGACTCTCACATAAAGTAGCCTTACTTTCTTTAGAGTTTGACCATCATAGAACGTAGCCTTACTTTCTTTAGAATTAGACCATCATAGAACGTAGCCTTACTTTCTTTAGAGTTAGACCTTCATATAAAGTAGCCTTACTTGCGTTTGAGTTAGACCTTAATATAAAGTAGCCTTACTTGAGTTTGAGTTAGAACTTCGTATAAAGTAACCTTACTTGAGTTTGAGTTAGACCTTAATATAAAGTAGCCTTTTATAACCTTACTTGAGTTTGAGTTAGACCTTAATATAAAGTAGCCTTACTTGAGTTTGAGTTAGAACTTTATATAAAGTAGCCTTACTTGAGTTTAAGTAAGACCTTAATATAAATTAGCCTTACTTGAGTTAAAGTTAGACCTTAATATAAATTAGCCTTACTTGAGTTTGAGTTAGACCTTAATATAAAGTAGCCTTACTTGAGTTTAAGTTAGTCCTTAATATAAAGTAGCCTTAGTTTTGTTTCGCCACGATTAAAAGAAATTGCTGACTTCTTGGAGTATGCGAACAGACAAATAGCTACTTGTACAATTACTCATCTACACGTGATCGAATCACATTACAAACTACATAGGCTTATATTGTAACGAATCTAAGGCAGGCGACTCAAAGAGGTAGCATGGTAAAAAATAAATGGTAAAATGATGGATTTTTTTTTATACAGATAAGAAAAGGTGTAAGATAATCACAGCAAACATAAATATCAAGCTAAGTTATCAGGTCCTCCATCCCTCGTGTTCACTGACGTCGCCTCTATGTCTTCACTTTCCTTTAACGTTTACAGACCGATTGCTTTCACAAACCAACAGGAATGTTTCCCAGTTTCTAGAACGATCCTTCCAAAGTTTCCTCACACAACTTTTTGACCAGACAACCGACAAAGAGAACGGACTCTTCTTTTCACCTTACTGAATCGTCCACTAGCGATGCTCCTTTCGTTACGCTAGCTAGGCGAATCGGCCCGAATTTCCCAACAAGACGTTTTGTTCAAGTCTCTCCACTTCTCATGTAAACATCCCGTCCATATTCAGCGATCAAATAGTTCGCTGGTGCGCACAACAATCGCGTGTGCGAGGCAGGGTTACAGAAAAAAATAATATACTGCCTGCCCATGTCTCGGGCTGGACTCCTAGACTGACGAATGCACACTAAGACGTGTAGGCTTACTAGGCACCAAAGATCGGAATTGAAGTTTCCACCAACCAACTACGAGGCTCGGAACTTGAGATCCCTAGTTTGAAGTAGTTAAAAAAATTAGTGTTAATAAGAAAAAAAAAGGGAGGGAGGGTGAATGAGAACAGGATGGTTGGTGCAACTCTCGTTTTATTATTAGATTGTTCTCACCTCTGAGGATGATCTTTTATCTAACCGATGTCGTTAAGTCAAGAGTTTGTCATGTTAAGAAAATACTAAAACTGGGATAAAAGTTAAATCTTAAATGCTTCTTATCGTCTAGCAGAATTGTTAGATCTACAAACATGTACCGACCAAACTTAGTCCCAATTGTCTTAAATTTATTTGATTTTCTTGCTTAGAACAGAAGATGATTGGAATAACAATATCTGTGGCATTTTACGTCTCGAGAGACGATCTTTTCTCTTTGCAACTTCTTGTGTGACTAAAGAGACCAATCCTTGATACACAGCTGCGATCGCAGGTTGGGCATATATAATCACCAGGCGCCGTTGCACTTTCACCCTTCTTTCTGCTTCTGTTGTGTATGACATCTGCAATCTTTGACCCTTCCTTTATGCTCTCTCTCCATGAGGATCTGTCCAGTGCCATCTCTTCCCAGTTGCCAGTGTCGATTTTGAAGAGCTTCATGTCGCGTTTGCATACACCCGTATAACGTAAAAGTGGGCGACCAGCGGCTCTCCTGCCTTCTATTAGATCGCCAAACAGGATGTCCTATATGGAATAACAATATAGATTACACTGAAACCATTGAACACGTAGAATTTGTAAACTTTTTTCAAAAACTAGATAATTTAAATAGCAGAGAGCCTCCTCGCATTTAGAGCTGTGGTTAGGTCATTATCAATTATGGTTTTCTTTCATATGAAGTGCCTCAAAACAACAACAGCGCTAATTAAATGTTTATGCTTTGTCAAATAGTTATTGTAATATTTTTTTTCAGAGCTGCTGGCTTTTAAGTGTTACATTTGCAATTCTTACACCGACGCTCAATGCATGGGAAATGACTTGGAAAAATTTAAAATGGAGTGCAAAGGAGCAGCTGTAGGATGTAGAAAGATACACTTCTTCGGTAAGTCATTTGTCTTGTTGCTTGATTCAGGCAATCTGTATCGTACTATTCTGACAATTGATAAGTTATCTCTACCTTAAGCCTAGTTGAACTACATGTATGACCCGCCTTTTTTTTAATACCATCATCTTATAAATTAAGACGTTATTTACAAAAAAGAATACGCATATCCATGTATTAACGTGGTCTTTCCTCAAGTGGCAATTGAATGACAGAAAGCCGACCACTTTATCCAGATCTGGTCAATGGCGGATCCGGGAAGGGGTGGGCGGTAGATGTGATTCCCCCCCCCTTTTTTTTTCGTATTTTTTAAAGCTATCATTCATTAGATTTTAAGAGCAAAACAATTGTTACGGTATTTAAGATTGAATATGTATAAAGTGTTTTTTTTTAAATTATTATTTGTGTTTCTATAAACGTACACTTTTCAAATCAAACACAAGTGTTCCCTTAAATAGTAAAAATGTATTATTGTAAATAAAAACAAGAATAAAATATACGGCAAGCATGTTATTAAAACATAAGGATATGTAAAATATATGTAGGCCTATGCATTGCTCCATTTGAATATACTCATTACAGTGAAATATACCGATCAAGACAACACAGAAGAACGAATAGAGCGCCAGTGTGCTAAAACAAGTCAAGGTTACGGCTGTAAGCAAGTGTTCGGTACCAATGGGAAGAGGTTCAAGTCCTTGAACTGTGAGTGTGGTTCAGACGTGTGTAACACAGGCACCACTCCAAGGCTTTCATGCTGTTTCCTAATGCTGTCCACGCTGGCCAGTTTATTATTCCACCTGAAGAGTGACTAATGGTATCCAAAGAATCTACACTTAATTGTCTCACTAGACGATGTCCATTACTATTATCTTTTTTTTTTTCATTTATAAATACATACCACTTGTTTCATGGCGGATATTTGTTTTTTGAAATATTAAGTTTTTTGTGGCCCTGAAAGTTTTGAATATTTTGATCTGATTTTGTTAGACAGGCAATTAATAAAATGGATGCCATTTTTTTCGAGTAGACAGCACTATAGACGCCTCATATTTCCTTTAGTTGAAGCCTCAAAGTAAGCTAGAGTTGATGAAGAAAAGCAAATTTAAAGGATTTGAGCTGATGTAAGGCTGAAGTGATGTTGATGAAGTGTGTGTATGAATCAGTTGATTTGTGTAAAATATTTCAAGTGATAAATTATGAGTGGAACATTCTATTTTATATTAGTAAAATCAGCTGTTTGTATGTGAATAAATGACTTGAGACTTGATTGTACGTAAATGCATAAGCAAATAATGTTCAACTACACTAGTATATTGTGTATGTTAGTCACTAGCAAGGAATCTGTCAATGTTGATAGAAATGCTTGTAATTGAGTGAGCTAAACATAAATCACATCAGAAAATTGACTTATAATTTATCGTAGGCAAATGGCTTATAAATATAATTTATGCTGAATAGCATAATGACTTAATGAATAGGCCTTTAGGCTTATAAATGACTAATCATGAATTGTAAGCTGATCTGCCTATAAAAGAATTTATATTGAAGAGATAAATGACTAATTATGAATTGGAAGCCTACAGTCTTGATAAATGACTTATATGAAGTGTAGGTGTAAAGACTTATAAATAAAAGTATATAGAATATATGGCTAAATCATATTATTTCTTTTTACTTCTATTGAAATATCACACACTATGATAAGAGCTACAATAACAGAATACTAAACATTTATTCATATCAATGTGATTCATTAAACATGTCTTTAGATCAATGTGATTCATTAAACATGTCTTTAGATCAATGTGATTCATTAAACATGTCTTTAGATCAATGTGATTTACTAATCATATCTTTAGATTAATGTGATTTACTAATCATATCTTTAGATCAATGTGATTTACTAAACATCTCTATATTAATGTGATTCAATTCAAATATTTAGATCAATGTGATTCACTACACATATCTATAGATCAATAGTGTTGAATGTGGAGATATATAAATACTGTGAAGATAATTTGTATTCACATGTTTTCAGATTGCTTTTATATTATTAGTTTATATCGTAGAACAAAAGATACAGGAAAGATTAGAAAAGCTGACTGAAATTGTGCTATGATGATTTGTTTATTGTTATGATTTAAAAGGTAAACACTCAATGCCTCATGCTAAACTCACTTTGTTTTATTTTTTTAAAAGATCATAATTTATGAGAGCCCCTTTTTTTAAAAATTATGCTGAAGTGGGTTTTTTTGGCAGTAAAGTATGATAATTCATTTTTTTCTGTTCTTTTTTTCAAACACTTAAGTCAAAATAGAAATATAGTAATTTATTTTGAATTTTTAAAATAATGTTGTGTTGGTGTTTGTTGCAAGAGATAACAAAAATTGTAATCACTGACCAAGGAATGTAAGCATACTAATGTGTCTTTATATGACTAGTATGAACAAGGTTGTAGTTTTTAAATTATTACTAATCATATCTTTAGATCAATATGATTTACTAATCATATCTTTAGATCAATGTGATTCACTAAACATCTCTATATTAATGTGATTCAATTCAAATATTTAGATCAATGTGATTCACTACACATATCTATGGATCAATAGTGTTGAATGTGGAGATATATAAATACTGTGAAGATAATTTGTATTCACATGTTTTCAGATTGCTTTTATATTATTAGTTTATATCGTAGAACAAAAGATACAGGAAAGATTAGAAAAGCTGACTGAAGTTGTGCTATGATGATTTGTTTATTGTTATGATTTAAAAGGTAAACACTCAATGCCTCATGCTAAACTCACTTTGTTTTATTTTTTTAAAAGATCATAATTTATGAGAGCCCCTTTTTTTAAAAATTATGCTGAAGTGGGTTTTTTTGGCAGTAAAGTATGATAGTTCATTTTTTTCTGTTCTTTTTTTCAAACACTTAAGTCAAAATAGAAATATAGTAATTTATTTTGAATTTTTAAAAAAATGTTGTGTTGGTGTTTGTTGCAAGAGATAACAAAAATTGTAATCACTGACCAAGGAATGTAAGCATACTAATGTGTCTTTATATGACTAGTATGAACAAGGTTGTAGTTTTTAAATTATTACTAATCATATCTTTAGATCAATATGATTTACTAATCATATCTTTAGATCAATGTGATTCACTAAACATCTCTATATTAATGTGATTCAATTCAAATATTTAGATCAATGTGATTCACTACACATATCTATGGATCAATAGTGTTGAATGTGGAGATATATAAATACTGTGAAGATAATTTGTATTCACATGTTTTCAGATTGCTTTTATATTATTAGTTTATATCGTAGAACAAAAGATACAGGAAAGATTAGAAAAGCTGACTGAAGTTGTGCTATGATGATTTGTTTATTGTTATGATTTAAAAGGTAAACACTCAATGCCTCATGCTAAACTCACTTTGTTTTATTTTTTTAAAAGATCATAATTTATGAGAGCCCCTTTTTTTAAAAATTATGCTGAAGTGGGTTTTTTTGGCAGTAAAGTACGATAGTTCATTTTTTTCTGTTCTTTTTTTCAAACACTTAAGTCAAAATAGAAATATAGTAATTTATTTTGAATTTTTAAAAAAATGTTGTGTTGGTGTTTGTTGCAAGAGATAACAAAAATTGTAATCACTGACCAAGGAATGTAAGCATACTAATGTGTCTTTATATGACTAGTATGAACAAGGTTGTAGTTTTTAAATTATTTAAAAGTTTGGGGATTTTTTTTTGCTTTTTTTTCTGATAAAATAATAAGCCATAAAATATTGGAATAAAAATATTTATTGTGTTACAAATTCTTGATTAATAAATATTTTATTTGCTTGTAAATGCCTTGGGGATACTACATGTACACCAATGTATACACAGTATACACTGGATATAAAAGGCTCAGTACACACAAAAAAGTGAAGTATTTTAATTTCAGTCAATGTGTTAATTTTAAGCCATACAGTTATCATATTTGTTTTACAAAATAACACACACATGAATAGTGGTGTATTGAAGTCCTAAAGACCACCTAAAAATTTATCCCAGGTACACCATTGCCCACATGTCCACAAAAGAAATGTTAGGGTGGCATCAAAACATGCTCTACAACAGTACAACTACGCTTTAGCACCAAGCTACAAATGACATGGTTTTAACTACAGTACATTTTTTCATAGTGTGTAACTGTTTGATCAATGCCCAACACTTAAAAGTGGTGAACATTTGTATCCAGCTGTGTTATTGAATTTATTGAGTATCTCAAGTTCTTTTTTATACATTTCTTCCCACTGTTCTTTGGTTTCATGATCAAATCCTATCAAATGACACAAACCATGAGCTATCATTGTCTGAAAAAATAGAAAAATAATAAAAGTTTTTATAATTTCTAAAATTTCTGAGTTTAAGTTGCATAAGGTGAAGATTATGAAAAAATACAGTAGTAACTGTAAAACTTATCAATAATTTAATTGACTATTGAGAAATATATTTAAAAAAAAAACAATGGGATAAATAAATAATATTCCAAGCTATCTAATAACTAATTATAGTTGTAGTTAAAGATGTTTAATATGTCTAATATGATAGTAATATGGTACAACTTTTTTACAAAATTTATGATTCCGTCCTTAAGAGAGCCAAAAAGGATAATAATAATAATAATGGCAATGTCTTTTATTCCGAAGATTAAGGATGAATGCAGTGTTTCACATGGCTAGACAAACCCAGTTGTGACCTGCATATTTTTCCACTTCTGATGCAGACAAAAGCTGATATCCACCGGGGGTCTTAATTAAATTTTCATTACATCTTCTGAGCCTGTCCTCTATAGAATTTTTCCTCTGAGCCTCAAATATGTGTCCCATGGCCTTTGTGAGAGCACTCTTAATGTGACTTTTGGAAGCCATCTGCTCCCAGCTACTTTCCTCTATGCCAGTGAGATCAAAATGACACCTGAGTTGATTTTTATAGTGCTTGTGGGGAACACCTTGAATCTGTTACGCTGTCATCCTTTAAGCTCGCCAAAAAAGATTGCTTTTAGCATGCCGTTATCCCTCACGCAGGATAAGTGTCTGACCCAGCACAGCTGTCAAATGGTAAGTAGTGCTTATATACTAACATCATTAAAATTTGTTACAATTTTTAAACAACCTATAGATCTAATCTCTATGAATATTCAGTCACTAAGAGAGTTGCTTAGTTACAGATATCTCATCAAGACACAAAATGTTAATGTAATGGCATGGGTATTTTTGTGTTTTTTTTTTTTTTACATGTTTGAGAACCTTCATTTATTTATGTTTTTGTTTGGTTATTTACAAAAAAAAAAAAAAGATTATTTATAAAACATTTAAAATTGCGAGTCCTTTTAATAATTGTTTACATTCCATAAATTTAAAAAGATGTAATAATGAATTAATAACAAAAAATAGCAAGCTATAATTCACAATAGTTGTGTCAGATTCAGTTACAAGGTCAAAGTATTAAACTTTTAACAAATTTAAAACATGAACTGAAAGGTACAAGGTTTTACTTATTCTTCACTTGATAAAGACCACATTGACTGGCTGGCCCAAATTTGCTTTCTATATGTTTGTAAAAATGATTAGTGAGCCACTTCTAAATAATTTAAATCTTATTCATAATGTTTTTGTTTTAAAAATTCAAGTTAACAGAAAATGTAGATCTATATCTATAAAAACCAATGTAATTATCTTCTTATTTGAAGTAATGTCTGCAATATATATAAGATAAGAAGAAGATAATAAATCAATCAATTTTGTTACCAGTAATACACAGTCAAAGTCTTCTTTATGTTTCTGTGACTCTGCTTTTATGTATGGTAAAGCCAACACAATGTCCCCTAGCATTCTTTCTTCATCTTTCAAATTTAGATGACTGATGTGTTCATTTGGTTTGATCTGGAAGTTAATCATTAGTAATAATGCTAAGAACACATATTTATATAATCACATAATATTAATATATGTTTTTTTAATTAAATAAATATAAGACATGAACTTTTTACTCTCGTATACTCACTTCATGATATGGAAATGCTAAAACATCTGTTACTTCATCACATTCCCTGTATATTTTGTTTAATTTTCTAATAGAATTATTCCTGACTAGAATAACCCCTAATTCAAATTTTTCATAACCACACAATTTTTTTAAAAGCAAAGTATTTTGATACAGTTGTTTGATGTTTAAGGTTACTGTACGTTGTAAATTTCTAATTACGACAGACATATTCTTCTCCCTTGTGTGATAAAACTTTTATGATTAGTTTCTGGCCCTTAAACTGGTTATCTTTTCTAAATTCACTTACTTAAGGCCAATAAAGTTGAAACTCCAAATAGGCCTCATAAAAGAATTTAATAGAGCATAGATTACCGGTATGTATATTTTATTCTAGTCTATATCTAAAAATATATAATAAGAATGATTTATTGCTACATGGGGTGAACACTGTATAATGTAACATATAGAAAATATATTTTCAAATAGACTAGTCACTGACTAGTGATTATAATCTAGATCTATCTAGGGTAACTAGATCTATAAGTTAGTAGAAGACTAGATTGTCTAGATTCTACTTGTCTAAACTCTAATACATTTTTTTATTAAACATGCATAAAAAAAAACAGAGAGTCTTAGCCTAGAAATCTATCTCAATGCTATCATAATCACTGTCAAAGTGTCATAATGCTAGATGGGTTTTCAAGTCGAAATTGACGGCTAAGAACGAAAGTAAAAGTAAGAGTAGAACCGGAAGTTTATATTTTGGATTTGCACTTTGATGCATGCAAGATGGTAAACAATAACAAAGTTTACAAAGTATCAAAGTAGACTCTCTAGATTCTAGATCTAAATCTAGCTGATGATCTAGATAGGCTCAGTAATCTTGATTGAATTTTTCATGAGAAATAAAAATGTTCAGAAGTGCGGGGGTAGCTGAAATTATTCGATCCCATCAGAAAGATGACAGTTTTCTTCGCTACTTAAGATCATTATTAGTAGATATATTTCAACGAGTTGCAGGTAATCATTTAAACAATCATGTAAATATTGTAAATGTAGTGTCCTCCAACCTAGATTTAGATCTATAATAGGTAATATACTAATGACTATAAATGACAATCACATCATAATTTCATTTATAATATAATTATGTTGATAGGTACTTCGATAAAAATTTCAAAATGATCACAATGCAATGGAACCTATTTAGTTAGATAGAACTTGAGAAATGCTTTCCAATGAGACCATTTTATATTGCTGAGTTAATTGTGAGGGAAGTTATTAAATTTTTAGAGGCCTAAAAATTAACCTTCTTTAGCCTTTGTAAAGCAAAAAAAAATCTGTGACCGAAACAACTGACAGTTGAACTTAAATTAACTGTATTTTAAAAAGTCTTAAAGATATGGGGTTGAAACTTCACACTCTTTTACATTAACCAGTATTCTATTTTAAAAAATTTTAAAAATAAGACCAAGCAATAAAATCTTTGAAAAAAAGTGAATTAATATATATAAAAAAGCCTTCGACAAAAAATAAAAATATATGTGACTGTGTCATCATATGAGCCCAAATATCACAAAGAAAACAAATCAGAGATCTGTATTGTGTTTTATTTTGTTTAATTATAATTCTACTGTATTTAAATAGCTATTTATATGCATCAGATAGATAATTCTTTTAAATTATAAATGAAAATATCTCTGCGCAGAAAAATATTTCCTAAAATTTAATAACTATAAGTTTCATAAACTTCATAAAAAAACAGTTGTAACCTTTTTGTAGAGCACTGGCAATTAATCATTTTAAAATGCCTGAATTTAAATGCTTCAAAAGTTAGATTGTAAATGAAAAATTTATGGCATCAGACAATAAAATAAAAAAGAAAATTTGCAATTTTTTTTTAAAAGTTATTTAAAGATTTTTTACTTGAATTTTTGTGCAGTAATAGCTCTACATTTTAAAAATATAATGTACTCTTTTATTAACTATTAATTTACATGTATACTAATAGAAAAAAACAACACACGTAAAAAAAAAATTAATAGTTCGCTGAGCTAAAAATATGAAGAAAAAAAATTAATATTTAATATTATTATTTTAAAATATTTATTTTTTCTTTAAAATTTGCAGATTACAAAGTCATTATAATAAAGACACATTCCCTGTCCATAATCTAGCATTCAAACACTATAAAAGTTAATCTAAATGAATTGTTCCTATGTCTTCTAAAAATAACTCGGGATAGACAGAAATTGACCATTTCCAGTAAATCACAGTGTTGGTTGTTACTAAAAATAGATTTTAACGATCAACTTTGAAAATTAATATCTAAAGAGTGCGCCAAACTACAAAGTTCAAACTTAGCACACAGATATATATTAAAATGCTAAATTCAATAGAATTAGTGAGATTGTTATTGTTATAACTATAAACACTTTTATTTTATTTAAAAAAGAAAATTTTACCCTTCTTTGTCTTTGTTAATTTTAATATCAAATATCTTTAAAGTGCGCCAAGAGAATTTAATGAAATTTGAAATATACACATTTCATAATATGATAAATTATTGTAGCAAACAGCATTGTTGTAACTTTTAAAGGAAAAAAGTTGTAAAAATGTCAAGTTTCACATAAACTTTTGTTACGAAAAATTTAACAGATTGGCTTCAAAAGCAAATAAAAATGATCTCAGATATCTTATGTTTACAAAAAGTAATCATAATTAGTCCTCAAATCATATACAATGTGCTAAAACTTTTATGGAAATGACCACCCCTTAAAAAAAGGGTAAAATCTGCTGACACACTTTTCAGCCATTTTTTGGGAGATAAAAAAAATGGATCTAGGTCAGTTTATCAAAGTACCTAATGTTGAAGAGGTTCTTTCAGAAATAAAGAAATAAAGATTATACATGGTAGACGATCTAGATCTAATCATATGATTATAATGATGATATCATCTAATATGCCCTTGCTCAGTGACACTTAAAACCTTTTGTACTCTTGAGACTTTTGTAGGAAGGTATGAGTTATGAGAGTAGAAGATAACAAAGGGCAGAAGAGAGAAGCCCATATATACCTTGGCATGATCATTATATGATGATATGTATATATGACAAACACTGATGCAGCTTGGCGACTAGTCACTATATTCTAGATCATAATTATCTAGTCTAGTATTAATTATTGTAATCGAGAATTATTTATATATCAATTTTTGGTAAAACTTCCCATCAAAGGACCCTTTTCAAGAATGTTGCGCAAGTGGCAGCGCCGCGCTGTCTATTGCTACGGTAATCAGGTTACAAGCTTAACCTTTTTGTTTCTCAAACTTATTTGTAATGCTCCCATCTAGGTGGAAAAAAATTATGTTCACATCCCCTTAGGCAGCTTTCAGTCCAAGAGAGGCCTGTTAGCTCTCCAAGCAGGATTTGGGTTAGAGCCCCAGAGTCAAGCATTCTCCCACATTCTGAATTACAGAAATGCATATTCCTAGACTAGAGTTCATAATTAATAATCCTTGTTTAAAAAAGCACTGGTCAACTTAAATTAAATGAGACAGCATTGGCTAATATTGAAATGCAATTGACATTGGAGTAACATTTCCCAGACACAATTCTATAATAGATGCGATCAATTTAAAGATCTCACGGAGGGCCTAGAGCTGTTTTTGCCATGCAAAATTCGTCAACAGTTGGGATTGCTTTGAAAAAAGAAAATCAGAAATATCCTTTTCCAATGGCAAAACAAAGAAAGAGGCACAGGAGGAAAACTGCAGCTGTTTCTTAATTTTTTCAAACCCTCATCCTGAAAAATATGGTACAATTTACAATTGGGCATGATATTGAGAAAATTCAATATAAGTTGTTTCCTATTTAATTGTTGTTGTTGTTTTTTTCAGAACATATGGTTGGAACAAACCATTTAGTCAAATTATTTACAACTTCAGTAAATTAACTGAAAAATTAACTGCAGTCTATTAGTGAGACTTCGTCCTTATAGTATTAATTTTAATTGCTTAGTTAACAATGTAGATGACTCAGATTTCTGTTCTCTGTTCATTTTTAGATTATATATTTTAGATTATATTCAATGATTCATTCTTATACAGCTTCTGTGCTCATTATCATACCACTTAGAGTGTGTTTTTATGGTTTCATGATGTGTATGTGTCATTATCATAGAAATAATAAGAGAACTAGACATTTTTTTTTCTTCACTTACTTTTTTGTCATGTTTTTCTAGTTTTTTCTAGTACAATATATTGATAGTCAATTACACATTTTCTTGCAGTTTATGTATGCATTAATTAGTTGTTGTTGTTTTTTTCCAACCAAAGGTCCACAACACTGGATTAGATGGAGAAATCATTTGGATATACTTTCTGATTTGGTTTATTTTGCTATTACTACATTTTCAGGTATGTTAAGCTAACTCTCTCAAAAGTCACTTTAGTAGAACTGGCCTTTCTGCAGTATATACTGCATTCCTCAATGTTTTATCATTATTGTCTAGATTTAGTAATCCTACAGTTCTCATATATCTATGTTAAGCCTATAATAAGTAATATATAATAGCAAGCAACTGACAAATAAAAGTGTCAAGTAGATTCCCTTTTTTGATCTACCCCACACCCACACATACACACAAAATGCAAGATTTCTGCAATTCCTACTATTTAAAAGCATTGTTTATTTTTAATCCTCCAAGTAAATCTAACTTTTTAAGATAAAAATTGTAGATATGGCTTACACTCAATAAACACTAAGAATATTATTGGAAGGCACACCAATTTTGTTTGCTCTTAGTTTCAACTATACATCAGCTGAAGACTTTAAGCTTTTTTGATCCCTTTCCAAGACCTATTCTTAATCTTCCTATTGCAGTCATAAAGCATGTTGTATTTTTCCCTTTTTCTCCTTTAATATTAAATTTGTTGTTTCTCTTTTTTTTTCCTCAGAACTTCAAACTGTTGGAGAGGAATATGTCAATATAATTCAAACAGATGTCACATTAAAAGCTTTACCATCAAAATGGGTAACAATCTTAATTGAAGCTAAAATGTATTATAAACAATACAACACTGTGTATACACACTATAAATAATTGAGCACCATTGGCTTAGAAAAAAAAGAAACATGCATTTTTTCTTTGATTTTTAGAAACGAGTATTCATGGTTGTTCTTCAAGTATGTGCTCCATATCTACTCAAGTCTGCGTTAGTGAAGCTTGAACATTTACTCAATTCTTCAACATCATTAAATCTCAGACCTCAGACAAGGCAAGCTATTATAAACATTCTTCCACTGGTGGAAAAAACATCAAAACTTTTACATCGAATTCATTTAGCATTTTTTTATATTAATGGAGTCTACTACCATTTGTCAAAAAGGATATCAGGAATTCATTATGTAAGTAGCCTGATTTAGATCTACATATTCGTTAAATGGTGAGTCTTCAAAAAATTTTTTAAATGATATTAGATTTGATTAGAGAAATCTTTACAGTATTTGAGGAACTTGGTAAATTGTACTGAGAGAGTAGAAATGTGCTCAGAAAAATATGTATCACAAACTAAGAGTGCCAATAGTAAAGGATAAAGGTAAATGCTAAAGTGAAAAAGGATCACAATAAACTTCAAATGTTGATTATAAAGAATGAACTTCCAAACAGAGCAGAACAAGGAATACTGACACACATTCTAAAGTCAGAGTGAAATACTTTTATTCATTTAGCGTACACTTATAATATTTTTTTTACTTAATAATTATTAACCTTATCCATACATTCAAAACTTATAATATTTTTTTTACTTAATAATTATTAACCTTATCCATACATTCAAAATTAATAACATGTTACTGGTAATATATATAATGTTACTGTGCAAGACACATTTCCTATAGTACTAAATGAAATTTTAATTTAAATTGATACTTGGGATTATAAATATCTTTTTAAAAACTATATAACATTTTTTTCAATGTTTTACATTTATTTTTATGACAACAAAAGCAAGTCATTTTTTTTTAATTCTTTGTGGAATCATTTCAATCTTTAGGTACAGTACATGTCTAAAGAACCAGGACCAAGTTTAGTCAGGCCTTTCCAGTTTTTAGGCTACTTGTCTATTATCCAGCTGATATGTTCGCTCATTGTCCATTCTGTCTCCCTTTTTGCTGTTTTGAAAGAGCAGAAACAATCTTCAAGGAATGACTCAATAAAGTTAAGGAGGTAAGACATGTTATTCAATGATGAAACTTTTTCATGTGTTTCTGAAATAAATGTTTCTTTCATTTTCTTTATTAGTTATGTCCAATAGTGTAAGTAACAGATCCCCATCATTGTTGTTCCAGACCCAATGACTATTTTGTTAAGGCAGTAGGGGTGGATAATGTAAAATAGTTTTAGTTATTTTAAAATGGACTTTTAAAAAAGATAAATGAGACCCTTGCATATATTCATCAGAACATCTATATAAAGCAATATGAGATTTGATTTTTGTTAAAATTGTATGTGGGAGAAAATTTCACATACCTCTATTTGTTGATTTCATTCTTGTTTTAAGCATTGCATACCCAATTTTAGTTCTATAAGCATTGCAATGAAAAAATGATATGTAGTCTGACAATAAAAACAAAGAATTGCTCTATACTAATACATTTCCCTAATTAAACAGTGTGTATTATTAGAAATACATATTTTGCTACATCCAGCTCAGATCGCAGCCAGGAATGTGTAGCCATGTGAAATAGTGGTAATTAATTTTTTTTTTATATCAAAAAGGGAAAATAATAAACCATACAGTAATTGATGTGCTGTAAATGTGGTGTTTTTCCACTTAGATAAGCCTTTTTTTTTTGTAAGTATTTTTTTATATTTTCCTAGTTATTACTCTGCTAATAAATTAACCAAAATATTCTTTACATTTTCTAATAGGGAAAGTGATTTTATCAATGTCCATCCAAGAGAAAAATGTCCACTATGCTTAAGTCGAAGACAACACCCAACAGTCACACCATGTGGTCATTTGTTCTGTTGGTCTTGCATCCATGATTGGTGTGTTACAAAGGTAAACTTTAGCTTGTGTAGCAATTAACTTAAATTTTTAATTGTTTTAAGTCACTGCATAATTTTAGCAAGCATCAATGTTGTGCACAACTTGAACACCATCTGCACTCGAAAAATATTTCAAATTGTGTATTGTGCATAATCTTTAAGTCCATACCAATTCACCTGATGTATCTTTCATAGGAAGTGTTGGTGGAAGGAATTCAGCCATTTAATGTGGCAAGGATGTACAATCTACTACACATAACTGTAGTGAGAGAGCTATAGACCTTAGGCATCACTGAAATGTACCTTGTCATCATGTAGTTTTTATTGATATAGTATTTCTCAAACAGACAGACTTTTGCACATTCATTAGGTTCTGGTCATCTCTGAAAAGCTTTTTGGTCAATATATTTAAAGGAAGCTGTTTCAAAGCTTTGGTCTAACTTGTATTATTGATAAGACAAAATTTTTATAAGCCTTGTCTAAGATATTTGCTTTTTGTAGTATCACTGCACCAAATTTTTCATGCTAAAGCAAAATCTCATCTGTAGTGGGCTGGGGGAGCTTCATTATTAATTGTGGGTGGAGTTAAAAAAAAAAAAAAGTAAAGGTCCCTTTTCAGATCTTGCAATCTATGGGACAGATGATGCAAAGATAATTTTTTTCTGTGGCACACATTTAATGGGGGTGTCATGTGGTCAACACAATAATCAACTGCCTTTAATTTTCTACATCTTAAGTCAGGTTGGGTTGGGTGGACTCGGGGGCCCTAAAAAATCCTGAAATTCAAAATCCTAGTCTTCACCAGGATTTGAACCTGAGACCTCTTGTTTCAGAAGCCAAGTGTTTTACCATTCAACCACCCTGTTGGTGGAGTAGGTCAGTAAATTTAAAAGTTACTGGCTTGTTGTTTTACTTATCAGCTTCTTGCACACCTAAATAATAAGGAAATGTACATTATTTCTCAAAAAAAAAAAATTCTAGTCTAGGTGGTTACTTTTGCAATGTTAAAGACAGCCTGCACACATATGCTAATGTTGCATTGAATCTTTGCTAGACAGATGTCATGTAAACACCCTCATAGAAATTTTCTACACCTCTGAGGCTGATCTATTATATGCATGTCTTGTGTACATTGATTATATCTGAAAGAAATATTGTAATGTTTGAAAAACAACCTTGCCTAGTTCAAAATATTTTTTTTTTATTTCAGCAAGAATGTCCATTGTGCAGAGAATCTTTTCCTCCAAATCGTCTTGTAGCTTTGCAAAACTTTGATTGATCTTAAGTTTTCATTACAAGTTTCCTTTTACCCTCAAACACAATCTTTCAATGTCAACAAGAATTCATGCATTTCAAAATTATTTTTTTAAATGCAAAATGGTCAAGTAGCTGTAATATTATTTTGATATCAGTATGTATAGCATTGTTGGACTTGTCAAGCTGTTAATAAAAAGAATATCATTGAACAAGTTTGTCTTTGGTTATTACAAAATCTCAAATTGAGCTGTAGTGGTATGTGGGATGAGTGGCATCAACTACATGGCTAACAATTAAGGGGCTCAAGTTTGAATCCTAATGTAGATCAGTAATTCTATGACTGAGTTGAGTTGTGTTTTCTTAGCACCTAAAGGCAGTACAGATACCCCCTCACGTTACATGTCCACAAAAGTGATTAGACCAGAACACATTGATAGAACACATAGCAGAAAAAGATGTGCTTTACTAAAAAATAGTTTATGTCAAAGTATAAAAAAAAAAAAAACAACTTGTATTCATGATAGGTACATCCTTTTATAATTTATTTATCATCAAAATGAAAGGAAAATACAAAATAGCAACATAAATGCTACGAAAGGTATAACTTATAACTTCTTAGTTTAAAAATTCTAACAGTAGTGCCATTTTATTTTGAGTAGAACTAAAAAATGTTTGAAAATGATAACAAATAGTTTGTGCCTACTGCTGGAAGTAAGTAAATATGTTTCCAACAAAACTATTCAACTGCATATGTGTAGGGTACAAAATAAGAAAATAAATTTTGTGCTTGCAAAAGTTAATGTGAAAATTTCTGACTAGTTAGTAGCAACATTTCTTCAAGACACAACAAAATCACATTGGAAAGGAAGTTTCAAAAAATGTCAAAAAAAAAACAACAACAAATGGCATGGTTAAAACATTTCATAAGTTTGTCATTATACTTGTACTAGTTAGTGTAAACTGTAACTAAGTTGCTGAAATAAAGTTTCAAAAATTCCAACTTAAGTCAATGCAGAAACTTACAGAGGATATAATATAGGAATATTTTCTTTCATGTTATTTGAAGTTATATGGGACTGATGGAAAACTCAACAGAGATACAGATTTTCACTGTGTAGAAAACATGCATTATGAAATATTGAGAGGTCCTAGGCCACCCTATCTAGTATAATGCAAAGTAACAGGTTCACAGAATAAATAGTTAAGTTTTAAAGCCTCAATGGTAAAATATTTTACAAATGTTGAAATAAATGTTATAAAAAGAAAGCAAACAAAATACAAAAAGGTTATTTACTAAACACTTTCTTTTTTAAATACCAAGATATAGTGTCCATAATATTGTTCAAAACTGTATTAACAAAAGTAATATTAGAATAAATTGTAAATAAGAAGTTGGAATTTTTGTAAATGAACTAATATTTGAATTAAAAAAAAAAATATTTTTTTTTTATTTAAATAAATTTTTTTTTTACATCTATATATATAATTCTCTTCTTCGTTTGGACGAGCAAGAAGTAAAGGAAAGATCACTCTCTTATTTCTGCGGATAGTAACCCCACAAAAAAACAAGAGGGGGGGGGGGGAGAACAAGTGGGTATTCACACGTCGCTACAGGTAGCTGCGCGCTGGACTGTCAAACCCTGCCTGCTCCCATCCCCCTTTGTCCTGTGGGAGGTTTGGACTAAGAAGTAAACTATCTTCAACTCTGAAGGAACAACCGAAACATGCAAAACATTTTACAAACACTAAATAGCAGTGCCGGACTTAACCATTGTGACCAAGAAGTCATGGAAAGAGAACAAGTAATCTACTATGTATATTTACCCGACACTAAATAGCAGGGCCGGACTTAAGCATTGTGGGGCCCTATGTGAAACAGATTTTCCAGGGCCAAGTTTGGGTAGGGAAGCGGACAATAAGTGAAATTTAATAGTTTGTATTAGAAAATAAATTTGTCTATGCATTTTATTCATTCTTTACTACCTATAGAATTACTTTACGAGCCTTGCGTGTAACTAAGTTATACAGAATATCATAATAATTCTGTTTCCTACATAGATCATGCTCAATAGCATGAATTACCAATCTTTGAGAATTGTTGACTTCAAGTAATTCTTCATTAGTTTGAGACGCGAGAAGCCTCTTTCACCAGATTACACAATTATGGCTTATGCATAATGCCGTTTTTATTTATCGTACGTTGGATTGGTGTTTCCCATATTGAGTGACACCCCCAAAATGACAACTTTTGTCTATATATTTCCGTATATTTTAAGGACTTTTTTGTATATTTTGCAATTTCAGGAGATTTCCAGGAGCTCCTGGTAAATCGACAGGAGAGCGCAGGAAATCTGTTTAAAGTTAAAAAATGGTTTAATTTAAGAATTTATACACCTTGAATTAGCGCGGGTCCTATGAAAGTGCAGGCCCGCTGTGGTTACATAGGTTGCAGTGGCCTAAAGCAAGCCCTGCAAAATAGTGGCGAATGCTACACCGCCAGTCAACTAGTATATCATAATTAAAATAAATAAATACAAATAAAACATATATTTTTTGATGACAATTTACTAACAACTGTGATATTCTGATAATTTATCTAATCAACCATGAAAAATGATTTTAGCAAAAAACATGGCAGAACAGAAAACATCAAAACATAATAAAAACATGTGAAGAGATATCAGACTTTTTTCTTTAGAACCAATGCAGTTCTTATCAAATTATTAAAAATCTAAATTGCACATAGCCATCTTTAGTTTCATTGTTGTCCCTGGTTTGAATTATAGGCATTCAAAGGAATCACACCCATATTTTAAAGTCATGTATATTAAACTATTCAAAAACTATTACATTAAGGTGAATTAATAAATATTTAATAAAGATAGATAAGTTATTGGTATTTTTCTAATGTACCAGTATCTATTCTTTTATATTTTAAACATCATAAAAACTAAAAATAAACAAAGAATATAAATGTAAGAGCAGTTATGTAAAAATATATTTAATTTAAAAAAAAAAAATCACAGTTTGGGAATCATTAGTTTTGAGTATTAATGAAGATATAAACAAAACATTGAAGGAATTAAATGATGACTAATGAGTTTAACAGCCAAAAAAGACCACTGCAGCATAATACATTTAAATAAATGCACTAGAAATGTAGGGGGAAAAAAGCTTTAAATTGTTAAAGCTAGTATTTTACATCTTAACAATATCAAGGCTGATACATACATCATATTTTTTTTCACAGAATGAAAACAATTTACTGAGTCAGAGCTGAGTCAAAAGCATTACAAACATTTATCAAACAAATAATAATTGACAACAATCAACATATTATACACAATTTAATTTGGGATACAGTTTGAAATGAAATAAGCTATTTATTTTATTCTAATGCCTTAATATGGGCTAATATATCTAATCCAGTTTGCCAAGGGACAATACTAGCTTGCAACTCTGACAATTTCACAGGCTTATTTTTCTTTCTTATTTTCTCTATCAATTTGATTAGAGTGAACCCTAATCTAGGCATAAATGTATCTTCTGGTCGTAAGGCAAGGCCTGGACACAAGTCATTATGCCCATCACCAACATAGATTATATGTCTGTAAAAGACTCCTCTGTCTGTTTGGTCGGTTAGGAAAGTTTTCAGAATGTGACCCTTGCACAAATTTTTCGTACTTAGAGTGCACCAATCTTGAAAATGGTAAGGTTGTAGTTCCAGGCAGTCATCTTGATTGAAGTGAGCTGGATTAGTAAACACTTGATCAATCATATTAAAAATATCATGATGTTTCAAAATGTGTTCTATAAATACTGAATTGGCGTCCGAGATAATAATATGATCACAGTTTTCAGTTGCCTTTGTGTAGGACAGCAATTCTTTCATGCCTTCAGTTAGAGGGATTTCAGATAAACAAGAAAATAGGGTTTCTTTGGTGCATCCATTAGAATGAAGGAATCTGTAACCATAAAGAATGCATATTTTAAATGCAATAATTACATAACCTTACAGTGACTTTCAAACAAAATAAAAATAACCTGAATACAAAAACTTTTAGTGAAGTTGATGTTTGGCCAGGCCTCTTGACATCCTCATTAACCATTGTTTACAGAAAAAGAATACTTTACAGTATCTGCACTATAAATCATAAGCTCTCTGTCACGTACGCTTTGTCTATATTTAGCTCAAGGTTTGTCATGATTTCAGCTAGCTCGGGGATATCCAAGTTTACAGAAACCTTTCATTAGAATAATTGTAATTGGTTAGAAATATTAATTATTGTACGTTAATCTGTATTTTATTGGTCAATTGATTAACCAAGCCCAATGATCTGAAAGCTTGGAGATATTACTGCCAGTGTCGAGCGGAATGTGTTAGAGATAAGATAAACTAAAGTCTTGAGTTGGAACTGAAAGGAAGATGACATGATCATATTATTGTGTAGATCATTTAATTTAGTAGAAATATATATTATATGTTTTATTCAATCACAGTATATCATTGTAATTATTGTGAATAGCTTTTCCAAGTTTTGAATTAAAGTATTTGTATTTGACGAAGAGAAGTTTCTTCATTGAATGTAATGATAATATACTTAATAGATCGTCTTATCGACTAGCAACTTCTAGATGATCCTCTTTTCAACTGGCAACTTCTAGATGATCATCTTATCTACTAGCAACTTCTAAATGATCCTCTTATCAAATGACGATTTCTAGATCCTCAGCTATCACGATCATTGATTGTGCAGTTTAAATCAAGTTCATATTCAACGTGACATCTAGCACATTGATGATCGTGACGCTCTTGTCACGTATTACAAATTGAATTCTACTTTTAAATGGCTTGCCTAGGGGAACGTGACAATAGAAAAAGGTAGTTGTGTCACTTATCTTAAGTCTGAATTTAATCAGAGACTTACAATGAATAACAAAAAAAAAAAAAAATGACACAAGAAATCGGAAGGTAAAATATCAACTTAATGTTTAATCATAATATAACTCAATACAAAATGGAAGGGTTGACCAAAACCCTTTTACAACAATGGCTTGTAAAAATATTACAATACAAGAGTTTGAAAATATAATTACAAATACAAGCAAGGCCTTGAAAAAAAGAAAAATCTTAACTTACACGATCAAGTGGTATACCACGCACGGGTCACGCAATGTCTCCGCTATTCTGTCTCACGGCTGTCTCCGTATGTCTGTCTGTCAACGTTACGCGAGCGGTCTTTATATAATCTACCGCGCGTCGATATCTAGTAATTTCTAGAACAGTAAGTCATCAACACCCAGTTCTAGAACGCTCTTCAAAGAGACAGAAGAAAAGAAAAAAAAAACACCCTCCTTTCAACCAGAGGTACACACATAGGTCAAGGACCGGTCACTGTCTGTGTGGCTTGACTCACCGTGAAAAATAAAAAAAACTTATTACACAAAGGGGCAGACAACCTACAGGTCAAGAAAAAAAATAGTATCTAGGCATGGTTACCTAGATACGTAACACTCTCAAAGGAGAAATTTTTCTTTTACAAAGATGTGATTAGGTGTCCGAGTGCTAAAACCCTTGGCTGCCAAAAATGTTTTACGTTATTTCTTCCACACCCATTCTCGGTTCAAGCTTAAATTTTGCACACTAATGAATCAATAAAAAAAGGAACCAATTTGACAATTAATTAGTGGTAATTAATTATTTTGTTTCATACCAACAAGGGAAACTAATACTTCAGTATTCACAGATATGGCTAAATTTGTTGGGTACATTATTAATAGATATAGTTTTAAGGGCGGAGTCCTTCCTCTTTAAATTTTTCTTTTTTTAAAAAGGATTTTTAAAAATCTTTTGCTTGTTTCAAATATCAGAATTCATCCAGCTCTAAATAAAACCTGAAATTATTTGAGTAGAGACGAGGTAGTTGGTTGTTATGCTGGTCACATGGCACACACAAAGGTCTTGAAAGTCTAGGTAAAAAATGAAATTCATAGGTACATGACTTATTACGCTTAACTACATTTATCAGAATTTTGTAGTGTGACATATCTAGAGCTATTAAGAACCCTAAGTGCAGTTCTTCAGTGTAGGTTAAAGATTTACTTTGAAAGAATCAGGTTTGCATTTTAAAAAAAAAGTTCAATACACTGAGGATAGAATGTCCTTATAAGTAATAGATCTATCAGTTTGCACTAATTTAAAAGAAAATGTAACAATAGTTAAATTATAAGCAATCTATTAACAAAAACTTGTTGGGGGAAAAGTACCATTAACATTTTGAATAATTATTAATAATATATTTTTTTAAGCAAAAAGAGAAGTACATCCTATGTATTTTGGATTTTTGGCACATTGGCACAAGAACTTCTTATGTTTAATTATGTGCATTGAGATATCTTTATTTGTTTTATTTTGAAACACATTGATTAAATGTATTCATATGCAGTTTCAATGACCCTTTACTGTTTTGTAAAAGTCAATTTTCTCTTGGTTATTTCTATGACTAATAAATATACCAAAAAAAAAGTTCTTTATAAAAGTTGACTGACATAACCATTTTTCCACAAAGTTAATTAGTCTGCTGATTATCTTTGTCACATCCCATTTACATTTATTAAATTTTGATTCTTGATTCTGTTTATGTTTTTACTTTCAAAAAAAAAAAAAAGATTATCTCACTTGAAAATTTCAGCCATATATTCTGTCCATCCATCTTCCTTGTACAACTCTTTAATCTCATCTGGGAGAGTGCCCCCAGGGGCAAGTTTACAAATATAAGTGTCACTGTTTTCATCAATAAGTGAATGATCAAAATCAAACACCAGAAGCAATCGTCCTGTTGTGGGGGCAGCCATTTCTAGAACATACATAAGAAAATTCTAATAAAATTATAGCAATTCAATGTTTATTCTAGTTTTCAGTTATGCTTTATTTCATTATTGTTAGTTTTTTTATCACATCAGCAAATAGTCATTTTAAATGATAATAGCCCTGAGATAAGATTGGTGTGTCACTGCAAAAGGCAACAATAGACTGATTGGTTGTAGCTTTCTTTTTTTTTTTTACCTTAATGAGAAAGGGTGAGGATCCAATAAAAAGGAAATAAATTGTTTTTTAAGAAAGCTTATATCAACTCATTCTCTTTGTCTGTCTGTCTTTGTGTCTGTCTGGCCAAAAGTTTGTACACGTTATTTCTCCATCACCCAATCTCAGATCAAGCTGAAATTTTGCACAATTATTTTTTTTTACCTGACAACACAGAATCAATAAAAAAAAAAAAAAATTAGTTTATTAACTATTGGTAATAAATTACTTTGTTTGGTATCTCAAACAAGGGAAAGAAATAGTAATTTACTGAAGTGGTGGTATATGCTGAATTAGTCCCCTTTATAAATTGTCGTTTGAAGCTTTTGACAAATTTAATTTCACAATTGATCCAAAGTAACTGATACACTAAATATAAGCTTTGTTGTTTTTTTTAAATATTTTTCTGTATTTTACTTGTTTAATATTACTATTCTCCAAAATTTTTACAATTTAATGTCACTTTCAAAATATAGTTCTATACCAAATATAGAAAGGTTCATAAACCCCTTACATACATTACAGTAATAAGGTCTTTATGTATTTTTTTTTGGTACTAGTCACAAGATTTCGCCAAGACTTCAGTTGATGATGTTAAGACTGTTGAGATATCAATTAACAGTAACTTACACTCCAGGTTCAAAAATGCAAATAGCTGATACAGTATCACGTGCCTACATCAGTGATCAAGAACAATCAAATTCAAATGATGACATGGTTATGAGAATTCATAGCGCAACAGCACAGTTTCCAGAAGTGATCAGAAGATTGTTGAAATTTGACAGAAAACTGAATCTGATGCTTAATTGAAACTAGTAATTAACTATGTCAGAGAACGTTGGCCAAAGTTAAAAACTCAAGTTCATGAAACAGTAAAACTGTATTGGTCATTTAAAGACAGTATTCATGAAAAGAATGGAATATTGTTTTATGAGAACAGAATTATAATTCCTTCCAGTATGAGAACAATTCTCAACAAGTTGCACACAGGTCATTTTAGTCTTGAAAAAACCAGATTGAAGGCAAGGCAGAGTGTGTTTTGGCCAGGATTGTCTAAAGATATTTTTTTCAACAATAATGAAATGCTCAACATGTGCAACGTTCAAAAGAAATAATGTGAAGGAAAAATTGCTACCTCATGCTGTAACAGACAGACCATGGAAAAAGGTTGCGATAGATTTATTTGAATGGCGAAACAATCACTACTTGCTAGTTGTGGACTATTTCTCCAAATACCCTGAAATAAAATGACTGGAGAACAAAACATCAGAATGTGAAATACAATGCAAAAGCAAGACTACCTAAAGATTACTCTGTCGGAAAGTAAGTGAGAGTTTGTCTAGGACAAACATGGCAGAAAGCAGTTGTCGTTTAGACCAACATCTAGAGAACTTGTGCCAGTCAAGACAACCAGAAGTGGTCGAGTTGTTAAAGTTCCTAGTAGACATATATCAGTCTTAAGAACTTTAAAAAGAAGGATGTGATAACAACTTTTAAAGGAAGGATGTGCTAATATGTTTATATTGCGTCATTCTTTATTGTGAATGTTTTGTGAGAAAGTAATTAACAGAAAGTGAGGCAATAAAAAAAATAGTCTTCTATGTCTACTTGTATAAACACAAAGTCTCTGTTATTATTATTGTTATTATTGATTAATGTCTACAGTATTCTATTTATATCTACAGGTGACAACAGAACAATTTTTTAATAATTTCATCAATATGGGGATTCCAAAACTTTTCAATTATTATTACACCTAGATATCTTGAGTTTTTAGTCTATAGATGTCACTGGTTTACCATGAATAAAGTTTTAAAAGTTTTTGTTATTTTTTTGTTGTTACTCTTAATAACTGGCATTTTCTGGGTGTAAAGACATACTCCAATTTGATTACCATTTCTGTAAAATTTCAGTATTTTGTGTTGTTATAGATTGTTCTATATATATATATATACATATATATATCTTATTATGTAAAGCAATTGTCTGCAATTAATCTGGCTAGATAGGTACACTAGATCCAGAGATCTTTTTGGGTTCTAGACTAGACTCTTAGAACTTAGATGTAGAGACACTCACACTGCACTGACTGTAACTGACTTCATTGACTGAGTTTTCAGAGTTAAAGTTAAGCGATTCTAGGTCTAGATCTAGATCTTGCTAGGAATTTTTAAAAAATTAGATGAACGAGTATTAGAAAGGGTAAAGTGTAACTGTAGTGTACTAAGTGACTAAAGTTAAAAGTACTGTAAAGTGTAAGTGTAACTCACTAACTGTGTAAGTCTGTAAGTGTAACTTTGCTGAGTGAGTTAACTACTACTAGACTAGACCTAGATCATAGTAGATCTAGATAAGATTCTATTACCCTATTTTCTAAGTCGACTAAGTATTCTTAGATTTAGATTCTAGATCTAACTCACAAACTTTGACAAACTGTCATAACTACTAAGACTAACTATAACTAGTATAACTAGAAAAACTAGTCACTTAAGACGGTTGACTTATACTTATGATTATCACTTACTTTAGTTTTAGTCTAAGACAAGATCTAGATGTCACTAGACTCTATAGTATAATATTTAAGTAGTAACTACACTAGAGAGACTCACTTAGAGATAGAGTAGAGTTTTTTTACTCACTTAAGACTTAGTCAAGTTAGTCACTAGTTAAGTGTGATTACAGTGATAGACTAATAAGTCACTAAGTAAATACATTAATTATTAATAATAAGTAAATAAGTCACTCTTACTTAGCCAAATTAGAATAGAAATTAAATCTAGTAGATCTTGTTGACGTCTAGACTACTCTAGATCTAAGATTAGATTTAGATAGACTCGAGAAATATAGATCAAGAATAAATAGAATATATTATAAAAGGAAAGTTACCGGGAATGTTGATGGCAATACAACCAACCTATGTAAATCTAATGTGTGCTGAAATGATAAGAAAAAATGTGCATGTCAGTGATATATAAGTTAGAAAAAAATCCCTTAGACAGCGTTTCTCAAACTGTACGTGTGTTTAGAGGGCCCTTTTTTTAAATACGTGCTGAAAAGAAGAGAAGCAAGGGAGATCAATTTATTTTTCAAGGAACAGATAAAGTATTTTCCTTGTAAATCCATGTGTGAATATTAACAAAGTAAAATGAAAGGCTATTACCAATATAATTGTTCAAGTAAGAAGAGGCAGACAGAGAAAGCGATGGGAGGACAACATACAAGAATGGACGGGCCTGCAATTGAAAGAGGTTCTAACTAAGGCAAAAGACAGAGAGGAATGGAGAAAGCGGTCGATAAGTCTTGCATGACGTGCCCCAACGGTCCAATAGACTTATTAGGGATAGGTAGATAGATCTAAGTAAGACATTTTAATATTGTATAGCGGTTTCGGGAACTCGGAATTTAAAGGCGTCTGCATCAATATCAACTAAAATTTTTGAAGAACTCATATTAAAACTTATCATTGATTATTTCGTCTTTCTTATGTCGACAGATAGGGTGAATTATTTTCTTTCAACTGTCATGCATCCTTGCATGTTGATGCTTTTTTTTTTGGGGGGGGGGGGGGGGGGGGGGTCTGCGACAATAAGGCATATATCTCACTTGAAGATGATATCATGACCATATATCAGCACGTGGGCTAAATTTACATACATCGAATAATTTAATGTATCTCGCACAATATTATTCACTAATTGTGGATTTATGTTTATAAATATGTTGTGTGTGTTTTTTTTGTGTTTGTTTTCTTGTAGTCTACCTTGTTCCACTATTCAGTGTGTTCACATGTTCACGAATGTTATTTGTGTGTATTAGAGTCTCCTGTTAGTTTTTCATCTGTCTTTCATGTCATTAAAATAGAGTTGTAACTTAAACATCAGTGTTGTAATTAAATCATAATTGATAATATAATTTAGACTATTAGACTCTTTATTAGACTTGGCACCCTGTACTCTACTAGGGGGGCTTTCAGCGTTCTCCCAGACCCCTCAATGAGAGAAGGGGGAACATGCTGCCTCTCAAATGCTATCTACTGTAAGAATCTCTTATAGTGTGCAAAACACTTACAAATTACGTACGCGATACTAGATCGAAAAAAAAAGTAAACTGAATCGCCATAAAGAGAGTTTATTATGTAAATTTGGGTTTCAAACACAGGCATATCCAAAGAAATATAGAAAAGTTGTAATATAATTGTACGTTTTTGAGTTTCTTTTTTATTTTATTCTTAAAACCCTGCAGGAAACCACTGTAGGAACCTACATATCGCTCCACAATTCCACAGCCGGCTAATAAGCCTAAGGCTGAAGGTAATGCATGGAAACGAAATTTATAGGGGCGAAACTGATGAATGTATGAGAAACAATTAGCTTGACTATATAGATATATAGGACGTAATCATCTTCTTTTTTGAAGTAACGTCTGTATTATATAAGATAAGAAGATAAGATTTAGATTATGGCTTATATCGATTTGTTTGTTTAAAAAATGTGTAGGCCAATACTTAAATCTAGAAAGTCAGTGGCGTAGCTAGGGTGGGGAGGGTCCAACTTTGAAAATCCCCCTGGGCCCTCCACTGAGTGTCCGAAATTTGCTTGTACATTATATATCACACCATTATAATATCTCCTGTCGTGATGTCGAATGTCAATTTAAAATGCAGGGGCTCCTAAAAAAGGTCAAGCACCCCCCCCCTTCCCAATCCCTAGCTACGTACGCCACTATAGAGAGTCAGAGCTATTTCTAGATCTAGAAAAAAAAATCTACAGTCCAGATCTAATCTAAATTGTAATCTAGATGTAATATAAAATATGTAGAATATTGTTATGTACCCTACCATGCGCACCGCCATCCAAGCTAGTGCAGAAGGTGCGCACTGTTAGAGACTAGACTGAAAAGGATGTCGACATTAGAAAAAGAGAACAAGTTCCGCCCGTCTAGAGCCGATATGAAGAGACTGTTTTGAAAGAAGCTTTTGTTTTATGTAGCCTACTTGTGATGTCCTGTGAATAAAAATCGTTGCCTTGTTGAGTTATTACAATATTTACATTTAGCACGCTAGTGTTGATGAGGGAAGACATATTAGGAACTCCAATTATATATAAAAATATTTTCGTACACAGTGTTGCATTGACGCGCTAGTGTGCAAATGTACATATAATACCAATAAGTTAAGTCACAATCTTTCTTCTATAATTCAGAAAATATATTTATCTGAATAACTAACAAACTATTCAATGATTAAAGTCGGTTCAGTTAATCACAAATCAAGTCTCTTGGGTTTGTTCACTATTCTGCCTTAGCTTATTTTGTATAGTTTCTGTGGTCTATTCTTAGGCGTCAACTTTTCTTGGCTGACATAGAAGATAGCACCTGGTTGCATGCGGCCTCAGAACGAGACAGCTGGAGGTCACTCACGAAGGCCGCGGGATACACATTTGAGACTAAAAGAAAATCTGCTGCCGAGGACAAACGCAGACGGCGAAAAGAAAATCTAAATCGACCGCCTGGGGGCAATGGTTATGCTTGCCCTGGATGTGGCAAAATATGTAGGTCACAGCTGGGACTGCGCATCTACGGGAAATACTGCATTCCTCACTAATCTTCGGACTCGAAGACTAGCCTTATTATATGGTCTAGAGGTGTTAGAAGATATAGTGTAGTGGCAGTTCGACATCTATTGTAGTCTGTAATCTTTGACTCTCTAGAATACTTTAGATGTTGTGGTTCTGTTTTTTCTGAGATGTCATCTGAAAAGTCATAATTATTGTCAAATCTATTTGCTTTCTTTGAAGACTTTCTGATGTGTTTCCTGTTTCTTCTGTAGACGTGATTTCCACTTTTGACATTAAATGAACCAGGCCATTTAGAATTAAGTTGCTTTCTGATTGCGATTCAGTCTTGAAGTGGATATTTCCTAACAAACAGGTCACATCCAACCATGCTGTCTTGGTAAGTATTAGCGGTGCTGACACATTTTTATTCTGATTTTCAGCACACCAGCTACAATCCCTGTCACTTCAATGTCTGCATTCATGCCTGGCCAAAACATGACTTCTCTGGCTCTCTGCTTGCAATTCACTATTCCAAAGTGAGACTTGTGTATCAGTTTTAGCATGTATGAACGTAAGTTTGGCAGCATGACTATTCTCAGACCTTTATATATAATTCCATCCGAAGCTGACAAGTGACAACTTGTCTCTTGAATCTCTGTATGGCCCGACTTCATTTGGAATCTCGCTTCTTGTGTCTGGCCAACCAGTCATAATTACTTCTCGAAGCTTTGAAAGTTCTTCGCTTGTAATTTTCAAATCACTTACAAAGATCATATGCACTGAATCATCTGTGAATTCATATGTCTGTGTATCAGTATTTGGTAGATGTGGTCAAGAAAGTGTATCGGAGATTTTTTTTGCCCTTTCTGTAACAGACTTTCAGATCATACCACTGTAGTCTCATTAGCATATTATGTATTCTCATTGGAGCTGACAATTATGGATTCTTGAAGAATTGATCGAGGGGTTTGTGGTCATTATAAACTGTTAATTCTTTACCAAATATGTGAAATGTGTTTGCGATATCTTATTTCTGCAACTGTGAGCGAAATTGATGCGTATGCGACTATCCTGGAGTAATACTAGATTATAGTCTATAGCAGTGATTCCCAAAGTGGTTTATATAGACCCCCAGGGGTCTACGAAGGCTTCCAAGGGGTCTACGAAAGTGAAAAAAAGAATTGGGGATCTATGACATGTAAATGGGGGTCCACGAAAGTGGATCTCATTTGAGAAGGTTGTCATTTTAATTTTGATTTCACATCAATGAAATTAACAATAATCTATAACTTATCATAATTAATCCTCTAATTTTGAATCTTATTATTCCAACGGAGAATTATTGTACATTTTAATACCTCATGTAAATTACTTATTTTAGTCTACAGGTAACTAATATTTAGTATGGCCGAATCTAAATATAAAATTTAGACAGTAGTGCAATTTTTTTTTAAACTTGGCTTTTTCCTTGTTGAACTTAGACTCTATATAGTCTCTGAGTATTTTTTGTAACAAAGTTTATTAAGTAATGACACTATAAAACCACCTTAAGATGGAGATTCCTTACGAGACGATGCCACCGTATTAAAATTTGAAATACTTTTAAACAGTCAATGATAAAGTTGAGAAAAGACCAAAAATGGACAAATTCTCTGCTTTCACATCAAAAAGAGAAGATAATGGTTTGCAAGTGTCTTAAAATATTTTTGACTTATTGTGAAATTTGGAAAATATCACACAATAAGGGAAAAAAAAAGAATGATTTTGCCAGCAGCTGAACTTTTAAAAACTATTTTGTACACTAACCTTCATCTGATATTATTAAAGAATTCAACTAAGCAATAAAACAGTTAAAAGGCCAATTGATGAAATGAATAGTGACATTGAAATTTAGCTTCTTATCTAATTATTTGCAAACGACTTATTTCTTTATACAAGTGGACGAATCAATCCTAATAAAGCATTTTCATTTGTATATGCTCATAAATCCAAGAAAAAGTTATTTTTGTGAAAACTGATAACCGCGTATCAATATTTGATGTTTGAAGGACTACTTTAAAGAGAAAGCAATCAAATATAATATCAATAGCAACGAATGGACCACCTTTCATGGTTGAGTCCTACTGTGGATAGTTTACCTGGATTGTTAGTAATACCGTGAGTGGTGGATTGCATAAATATCTTCAATTTGTTAGCACTGCAGTTAACCAAAGCAGCTTGTACAGGTTAAATACACAAATTCTTGTTCAAATGTGGTCAGAAAGTGACGATAACTTTCAACAGTTGCTTCTTCACACTGAAGTTCGAAAGTTGACAAAAAGCTTTTGTTAGACAAGAAGCTTTTTTTCTTTTTGACATTGTATCGGAGTTCTTGGATGTTAAAGATCTCATTTTAAAATGAAATTTAATCGAGTGGAAATCGGACATCGCCTATTTAACAGACTTGTTTCCTACATTCTGTGAGATGAACTGTTAATTTACATGATTTAATTTTTTTTCGGTCTTCACATTGCAGCGTTAGAAATCAGTGAAAAATACATTTGAAGTTCATGAATCAGCGAATTGCATTATTAGCAAAGCAGGGGGTCTACTGAATATCGGAAAATATTGCAAGGGGTCTAGGAGCCTAAAAAGTTTGGGAGCCACTGGTCTATAGCATAGTCTATAGTAGTAGATCTATAGTGTAAATACCAGAGTACTAGATCTAATCATAGATCTAGAGAATCTAGACTACATAGATCTCAACGAGATCGATAAAGATGGAATATTGCACTAACCTATAGATTTTTTTTAAAATTTAGTTGCTGTTCTTGGCGGAAATTACGTATTGGTAACATCTTTATTGTTTGCATAGTTACGGTTTTGATGTTGGAAAAAATGGAAGAGGATTTGTAAAAGATATTTACCGCTACACTAAATAACATTTTAAAATGGCTACAGTTATGCACGGTAGAAGAAAGGGCCAGACAAAATGTAAGTCTCCAAAATGTATTTTTGACATAAAGCTAATAGCATTTAGATAATCTAGAAGATCCAGATCAGTTCTACTCTAGACTGTCTAATGGTCTATTTACTATTTAAGACTATTATTAATAGAGTATTAAGTCTATAGACCACTATAGTCTATACTCTATTCTCTATTCTCAGTCTATAGTTATAGAGTTAGCTGTTAGAGTGACAGCCTAGTTAACTCTGACTCCAGTACCGACTCTAGTAATAACTCTTATTACCATAAATCTAGTTACGTCTAGTGGTAAAAAACCATTACTACTACTGTACTAGTCTAGTAGTAGGCCTAGTAGAACTGACTGTTAATAGTAATGATCTAGATCTATGATAGGGTTAAACTATAATAGCATATTTAGACCATCTAGATATAAATATAATACATATAATAGTCAAGTATAGTCATTTGGTACATCTGCATAAAAAATTAAATGTTTACAAATTAAATAATTCAAGGTATTAACAGTTACATTGTTACTGTTGTAGTTTACAACATGTTACATGCATTCATGATACTCTTATACATTTTTTTTAGCATTGGAGTTGTTTATGCCCATTGCCATTTACATTAGTAAATAGTAAAAAAAAAAAGTAATAAAGCACTCCTATAGCATAAGTTTTTTTGTTTTGTGTATGTGTGTGTTTGTGATACATTAATAAAATATTTTCAAAGAAGGTCTTCGATCACCCCTAATATTTTATTAGAAACACTTCCCTAAACCTAATTGTAGAAGTAAATCCCTAAAACTATTAAACACTGCTATAGACTATAGATGTCCAGATCAAACTGTTGTATATGTGTGTGTGTTTGTAAAAAATAACTTCATAATCTAATTCCTCAATGTGAAGTTTTGTATATGATGCAAAAAACTACACAATTACAATACCATTTAGTTGTAGTTGTAGTTGTTACCAGTGCTAAATTCAGGAATTAACATAAATTTAATCAATAATTACTTAGTCCTAAACCAAGCATTGAAATTGACAGTTAATTTATTTAAATTCACAGAGAAACATTGAACTAATAAGACTTTAAAACACAAACTCTTTTAACACACATTCACTACAAAAAATATCAAGATTTCAATAATAGTGAGTCTTAGAATTACATCAAACCCTATATTTGAAGTTGTTTTGAAAGGAGAACTGTATAATATGGTCCTGAAATACATTTTTGAAAAATCTTTGAAAAATACTTCATTGATTAATGTATAGGTCTATTCAGAACTCATTTTGAAAAACTGAAAGTTTTTATATCAAAGAGCATTCACTACAATAGTAAAATTTATTTCTTTTATTAGTTTCAATAGTTTAGATTAGGTCATAGAGCCTATTCATAGAATACTTATAAGCATTTTTTTTTATCATTTATCAGTTAATTCAAGTAATTTGCTGTTTGTTGACAACTTGATTTTTATGATTCAGTTTACAAGCTAAAGAAAAACAAGAAAATTAAAATAGGAAAACTGTGAGGGATTTTGAAAATATAAAAAATATAATAAACTATGTCAAGGACATTATATAGATAGTCACTGTTGCCAAACAACTTGCTCTAGAAGGGGATAAGTTTAGAAATTAGATTCAGCAGTACTAAAAGTGAAAAAAAATATTATTAGCATTTTAAAATTTATAGCTTATCAATACTTCCTTATTCTGTACACTGTAGACAACAAGATAAATGGACATGATAGTGGACAGATATTGAAATCAACCTTCGTAGTGCATCCTATAGCAGACTGTCTAAAAATGTCTGGAACAGACAAGGTATCACCACAAACACAAAGCTAGGGGTCTATTGAGCTGTCATCCTCCCTACATTGCTCTATGCCTCAGAAATGTGGACAGTATATAGAAGACATACAAAAAAACTGAACCACTTCCACATGACCTAAGAAAAATACTGAATGTTAAATAGCAAGAAAAAATACCAGATACTGAAATTCTCCAAAAGTGGGCCTGCAAAACACAATGTCGATGCAGTTCCAGCTGCGATGGGCAGGACAAATCTGCAGAATGGAAGATCGATGCATCCCTAAACAACTTCCATATGGCCTATTAAGGGAAGGAAAGCGCTCACAAGGTGGACACAGAAAACGCTTTAGGGACACCCTCAAAGTTTCTCTGAAAGCCTTCAGCATTGACCCAGCCACCTGGGAGATGGATCAGAACACATAACAGAACATCATGGTGTGGCACTGTGAAAACTGGCGCATAAATTGCTGAGGACAAGAGAACAGCTCTGGCAGAAAAAACGCCAGAGAAGAAAAGTAAGGCCAATGATACTATAGCTCCAGCTGGAATAACCTGCCCAGTGTGCAGCCAAACATTCCAGGCTCACATAGGTCTCACAAGCCACAAGAGGAGGCACAAAACCCCAGTGCAAAGCCAAAAGTGGAAATCATCAAACCTTGATGGACGAGCTATACATTGTACACTATCTACTTATAGATTTCCCATTATTTATGAAAAAAAAAAAACTAGATTATCAGGCAATATAGTTATATATTTGTTATTAATGAATATCAAAATCTACTGTATATTATTAGAAATTTTTTTTTAAAAACAGTTGGCTTTTTTTTGTTGTCACTCTAGCAGCACTAATAGGTGTTTATTATATTTGTTTGTTCTTATTAAAATGCTAATATTCTTGTACATTTTTTAAACTATTGTGAATGGTAGATACCTACCCAAATTTTTTGTTTGCTTTAGTAATATTTTAAAATACATTTATTCTTTTACTAATATTCTCCCCATAAAACTAATAATTTTATATGTTAATTTCTTAACACAATGCCCTAAATTTTTTTCACATCATGTCATTTGATAAAGGAAAAATGTTCACAATTTCTTTTACATATTTATTGTAAATACACTTAAAAGTATTTATTTCATATCAATTAATAAAACTACAATGTTGTTTTATAGCTGCCAACACAAAGATACTGCCGTCTAATTGCAATACAAATGCAGCACCAAGGGGAATGGTTTTACCCAATGGTACAGATCTAAGACAAGTTACAGTGTTAACAAAACAAGACTGGGAAAGAATAGAGAATGAACTCAACTACAAACAAATCCAAGAGGAAATGATACGCAAAATGAGAGAGGAGAGAGAAGAACAAAAGAGAAAATCTAAGGAACTGATTAAAAACTGGGCAAATACAATTGCAGTTAGTAATATTTGACATTTATATTTCATGCAAATAATGCTTATTCAGAAAATAATATCAAAATTGTAATTACAAAATAGAATCTTGCAATATTAAACATTTTTGTAAAGATGTAGCATATATTATTATTATTTGGTCTTTAACTTGGGTTGTAATAAAAGATAAATAAAATGATAGTGTTGTAATTTACCATGAATACAATGGATTGATGATGTGGAGAAAAATCTACAACAGCTTGGGGTTTAGGTGTGGAGATGTAAGGCTCAGGAGAGATCTTAATGGAGGGATGTGTTGAGGCAGGCCTGAGCCTTCCATAGGCTGTAGCAGCACTAGGATTGATGGATAGTGTTGTAAATGGAAATTATTTAATTCTTTTCTGTTTCAAAGTTTTTATTCCTTTTTTTTAAGTTGGTTTGTTTTGTACATGTTTTTTTATTTAAAGAAACCTGGGGTAGAAAGAAGTTTCTGTGAAAAGAAAATGTATATTCTTTCTCAAGCCTCAAATACAAACTTTAAGGTAATGTCCACAGTCAACTTTAAAAAGTCATGTCATTGACTGAATTGATTAAAAATGTTTTTTTAATGAAAGGGTCAAAGGCAAAGAAAACTCCAGGCTAGGCAAATCAGAGAAGAAAAAGAAGAGGCAGAGCATAAGGAAATTGATATTGAAGAAGCTAAGATTCAGGCACAAATGCGCAGAGAGGCAATAGAAAAAGCCAAGACACAGCAGTACTATCAGACTGATCGAGTCAAGACCTTCCATGTAGGTATTTTTAAAAAGAGCTTTGCTCAAATACAAAGCTTAGGATTTTAAGTATAAACAGTGGTAAACTAATTTAGTAATAACAAAGTGATTTAGAGTTTTCTAGATCAAAATATTAGGATCTTTCAAAATTATAGCTGCATATTTATTTATAGTCATAAATTGTGACACTTGAAATTTCTAGATTTACTCACTAACATCCTTAGCATAGTAAAGTTTTCCTCCATAAATAAAATACTTATTTTATTGCAATCATTTGTGGGAAGCATGGTCGAGAGGCCAAGTGCACTTGAACTTGGCTTGGCTTGGCTACCTAGAAGGGGGCTCGAGGTTCGACACCAGACTCGGGCAGAGTTGTGTTTACTGAGCGCCTAAAGGCAGCACGGAAAACCAACTCCTAGATACCCCCCCCCCCCCCCCACTGGTCCACAAATGAGATTGGACCAAAAGCGCTCTGAGCATGCTATAAGCATGAAAGTAGCGCTATATAAAAGCTATAATCATGAATTCAATATTTAAATTTCTGTATATACATACATTTCTATTTCTGAATCTTTTTCTGGAAAACTGTTGATTTTGCATTAAGCAAAAAATAAATATTACAGGCCTTTTTATTTGTAAAAGTATATTATCACTGGCATTACACACTGGCTATGCCAGTTGATTTGTTCCCAAGCTTTATATTGTTTATTATGGCCAGAACATCCTCCTTTTTTTAAAAACTTTTTTTTAGCAGAACACATTTTAACGATCCCTCAAGATACTTTTTAGCCTGTGATATCTAGTATCTGTTACACTGAATTGAAACAGCACGCACTCTTTCTCTTTCTTTGAAACCTCCATTTTTATTTTTTCATCCTGCACATCGTTATATTATCTGACATAGACATTTGCCTTGAATTGGAATAACCATATTATAACACTCCCTCCCTCGATGCACATGCCAGGGTGGGGGAAGGTTGGGGATCATCCAAAATGAAATACCCCCAGAATTAAGTGACTGATTTTTGCTTTCATTTTGTTTATTTTAATACTAAATCATCACTTACCACAACACAGCCGAGGGGGTTTTGAGTTAAAAACCCTCTACCAGGGGGTTTTGAGATACAAAACCCCCTATCAGGGGCTTTGAGTTTAAAACCCCCTACAGGGGTTTTGAGTTTAAAACCCCCTTCCAGGGGTTTTGCAGTTAAATCCCCCTCTTCTATAAACAAAACTAAAAAAAAATGCAAATGACTATTCCAAATTCCAAGAAAACAGCTAAGGAAGATTTTAACTTTAAAACCGCCTCCAAAAATTACGATTAACCCCCTCTCAATAAAAAAAAGCAAATTACACACTCACAATTCTATGAGCGTAGCCAAAGGGGTTTTTAGTTTAAACCCCCCCCCCCCCCCCCCCCCTCCATTTGGGGTTTGAAGCTAAAAGTACCTATTCAATATAAAAAAAAATTAAATTAAATTACACACTATAAAATCTATGAGCGTAGCCAAAGAGGGTTTGAGTTTAAAACCCCCTGCCAGAGGGGTTTGAAGCTGAAAACTACCTCTTCAATATTAAAAAAAAGCAAATTACGCACTCAAAATGCTATGAGCGTAGCCAAAGGGGGTTTTGAGTTTAAACCCCTCCCTCCAGATGGCTTTTTTTTTAAAGTTTAAAACCCCTCCAGATGGTTTTGAGTTTAAAATTCCCCAACAGAGCATTTTGAGTTGGAAACCTCTCTCTTCAATATTATTTTAAAGCAAACTACAGTCACCAAATTCTAAGATCGTAGCTAAATGGGGTTTTGAATTAAAAAAAAAACAACTAAAAACTCCAGAGATTTTTTTGTTTAAAACCCCTCAGCAGATGATTTTGATGATAAAACTTTCCTTTTCGATATAAAATCTAAAGCGAAATACAGGCATGTAATTCCAAGAGCGTAGTCAAGAGAGGTTACAAATTTCAACCAGTGACCAGTGGCTCCATTAATAAAGTGTGAATAGTCTTCTGCCAAAATTGAAAAACACTAAATGTGGCTCAACAAAGAGGGCTAAGAGATCGAGTCTAAATCAAATGAATCATATGCCGAACTGGGAGTCCAACCCTTGGTAAGGTTGTGTCAGAGCTTCGTGTTAGGATTTGCGGGACATGTTCTCTGACAAAATGAATTAGGGCCTACATATAATAAGAGTTGCGGAAACAGCTTGCCGGAAAATGCTCCGAACTGCACGAGAGGGTCTAAGCCAGTAAGAATAGCACATTAGGTTTTTGAAATAAAACTTTTTAATAGCAAGATAATGCACTGTAGATACCTCAGGATATGCATTTTGTTGGCTTTCAATACCAGAAATAGCACTGCGAGCTCCCCCAGACACCCTTGCCAGCAAGGGCGGGGAGTCTACAAGTTTAATTATGTACACACACACACACACACACACACATATATATATATAATTTTTTTCTGGCCAGGGTGGGGCGTTCGGGGGGGGAAGACCCCCCCCACCCCCCCCCCCCCCCCAAAAAAAAATCCTGGCTACACCCATGGCACATGCTCACGTATTTTTGGCCTAAATGGAAATATCATTTTTACTTTCTCCCCGCCCCCTTTTTTTTTTGCCCTTATGCCCCCCTCCCATAATAAAAAATTCCTATGTATAATGTCTGACTTTTCTTTGGCTTGTCTATTTAAAATCAAAATATTTAATATACTTTATGTCGCCCCACCCCACCCCAGTTTTCAAAATTTTTAGCCCTTTTTTTATTATAGTGACCCTCCTTTTTTTAGCATCCTCCAATAGATCCACCCTTCCCCACACACTTTTCTGCTCTTGAATTCTGGATATAAACCTGTGGTTTGTTTTACTTTTTTTTTCAGCCTTCAATCATTAGGCAAGCAATGTATAGTATTAGACACCACACACCAACTGTTTCATTTTGTTATTGTAAATTAGTCTTTTTAATTTCTTTTAAAAGTTTTTCTATGACACACTGAAACATGATTTGAGAAAAATGATTTTGTAGAGTGCACTGGTTCTCACAGAAGTTCTTAAAGAAAGGGAAGCTCAGCTGGAGTTAAAAAGATTGAAGGAGCAGGCTATGGGAGATCAGGACATTGAATACATGAAAATAGACAGGGAACTCTTTGAAAAGGGAGTTCTTGCAGACCAGGAAAAGGCCAGGCTGCGATTGGAGCTTGCAGCTAAAACAAAAAACTTTCAGATTGCACAGTAAGTGAACTCATACAGCATTAATTCCAAAATAAATAAGTTTGTCTTGGTATCTTTTTTTTTTCTAAATAAAAGTAAACTTTCAGGATAAATGAGCACATAAAAGCTAGTGAGAAAGAAAAAGAGTTGGATTTGAGAGAAGCAGAGGAATTAAAGAAATTAGCAGTCCAATTCCAGATAGAGAAGGAGAGATTGGATAACATCAGGAGAGAAGAAAGGCTTGCCATGCTACAGGAGAACATGAAACAAATTCAAGATGTTGAGAAAATGAAAATTTTACAACAAAAGCAGGAAGAAGTAAGACACAAAATATTTAAATTTATTTTCATTGTGTGACAGTTAAAATGTCTTTTGTAAAAGAACAACAAAACAACACTTTTTTTCTGGTATATATTTTAGTATGTACAATAGCTAATCCTTCTGAAAAATGCCTTTTTTTTGTAAGGAAGAAGATGAAGAGTGCAGAATCTTTGCTGCAGCAAAACGTAAAATGATGAAACTTAGAGTACAAAAGGAACAAGAAATTCATGAGTAAGCAAAAGTATTAACATCTTAGTTTTTAAATATTTCATTTAAATTGTAGTTTGTATAGTTCATGTGTCATCTATAAATAGTTTAAATGAGCTATAAATGTTAAAAATTACTGTACACACAATTTATAAGGTTTATTAACAGTTTACATGCATTTATACTAGTGTACTTAGTTTATCAATCAGCACATTTTGAGATTTGCAGTGGTGTCAAGCAGGGATGTGTGCTCACACTTACTCTGTTTGGCATATTCTTCTCCTGTCTACTGCATTATGCATACAACGACATAAATGAAGGTGTGTTTCTCCATACAAGATCCTCTGGAAAACTATTTAATGTATCAAGGCTGCTGGCAAAAACTAAGGTTAGGAAGTTACTCATCAGGGAACTCCTGTATGCTGATGATGCAGCCATTGTGGCTGATTCTGATATTCAGCTACAGTCCCTGGTTGATAAATTATCTGCTGCTTGCCAGAAGTTCGGCTTAAACATCAGTCAAAGTTAGACTAAAGATACTTGTCCAAAACACAAACACTGCACCTCAAGTAAGCATTAATGGCCAACCACGAGAAATTGTTGATCACTTTTGTTACCTTGGCTCCAACAACACTCTACTGGATAAAGACATTAACAACAGGATAGCCAAGGCAAAGGCCACCATGTCACGGTTGCAGAAAAGAATCTGGGACAACATATTGCTAACAGTACTAAAGCCCTAGTCTACCGGACCTGTGTGTTGAGCACCCCTTGCTGTACGGAAGTGAAACATGGTCAACCTACTCATGGCAGGAAAAAAAGCTGAATATCTTCCACCTCTGATGCCTAAGACAGTTATTTGACATTAAAAAAAGGTGGCAAGATAAGATAATCAATGAGGAAGAGCTACGAAGAGCAGGGTGCTAGGACATCCGCTCTGTTATCAGCAGCAGATGGCTTGGCCTGTAGGTCAACTTCCACAAGGACATTCTGTATGGCAATCTAATGGAAGGCAGGAGCCGCTGGTCGCCCACTTTTACGTTATATGGATGTATGCAAACACGACATGAAATTCTTCAAAATTGACTCTAGCAGCTGGGAAGAGGTGGAACTGGATAGATCCACATGGAGAGAGAGCATAAAGGAAGGGTCACGGATTGGAGATGTCATACACAACAGAAGCAGAAAGATGGGTGAAAATGCAACGGCGCCTGGTGATGACATATGCCCAACCTGCCATCGCAGCTGTGTATCAAGGATTGGCCTCTTTAGTCACACAAGAAGTTGCAAAGGGGAAAGATCGTCTCTTGAGACGTAAAATGCCACAGACTTAGTTTATTTATTATAAATTAAAACAGTTTAAATAAGCTTATTTGACAGTTGAACATTTGCAAAGCAACACTATTTTACTTCCATCTCAGTGAGAAACAAGCTAATCTGGAGAAGATTCGTGAAAAATTAGCAGCACAGATGAAACAAAAAGTTAGTGATGAGGACACTAGAATACGCAGAGCAGCCGAGGAGGCAGAAATAAAAAGACTTGAAGAGGAAAGAGCAAAGGAAGAAAAACTTCTCAAAGAAATTAAATTACAAGCAGAACATAGAAAAAAACAAGTAAGCATAACTAACTATTCATTTAAAATTCCGTTCATAATGTTTAAATAAAGTTTTAGTGACCTTGTATGACTTTTCCTTATCTAATATCTAATAATTTACAGAAGTTTCTCGGGCACAACATGGCCTAAATTGTCCCGATGGGCCAAAAACTCAAAACTGAAACTCAGAGGTTTCTTAAAAAAAAAGCCTTTATGTCCTAAATATTGATTATATAATTACAATAATTCATTTCCATTACAGATTTTCAATGATTTTTGTCTCATATAGATCAGTTATGTCTTCATATAAAGCTTGTAATGTTTTTAATGCAGAATAATTCACTGTTTTTGTAAAAAGCATTCTTATTTTAAAGCTTCTAGAAAAAGAAGAGAAAAAGAAACGTGATAAAATGGAGGAGCTTGAAATTCTGGAAATGCGAAGAGCAGCTGATGAACTCTTCGGCCAAAATGAAATGGAAAAAGCTATTCGTCGCAAACAGGAATCAGAAGCTCTGAAAAACTTTCATATTGATCAATATGTAAGTCGTTGATAAGCAATAAGCTTACATTAAAATGGTTAATCACTTAGATATTGATTTGAGGGCCTCGGGCAGAGGCGTAGTGAGCAAAACATGAACCCTGTGCAAGGTACTTTATTGAACATGACATAGAAATATAGGCAGCATGTGGCACCACCCTCAGGGTGGCGCCTAGGGCATTGTACCCCCTTTGCCCCCCCTTCCACCTATGCCTCTGGCCTCAGGTTCAAGACTTAGTAGAGGATAGATTTTCACTTTGTAATTATAGGATGTCCCTTTAGCTAGTTCTATACATTTCTGATAAGTGCCTTAAAAAAGTAAGTAAAGTTCCCCTTTCAGACCTTGTGGTCTATAGGGCAGATGATGTAAAGGTCATCTGTTTCTGTGGCCTACAGTTAACAAGAGTATCATGTGGCCAGCACAACGACCAACTGCCTTTACTTTTCCTTAACTAATGTCAGGTACCCATTAGAGCTGGGTGGACTCAGAGGCGCCCGAAGATCCCGAAATTAAAAATCCCAATCTTCACCAGGATTCGAACCCCTGTCCCCGGTGCGGAAGCTAAGCACTTTACCGCTCAACCACTGCGCCTCCTTATAAGTGCCTTACATTTGTTAAATTAAGTAAAGGTGATATGTTTTTTTATTTTGACCTTCTACTAAGGTGAATTTTTACCTCATCAACCTTACTAGGAAAAACAGGAAAAATAAAAATTCTGATTGTCTTAAACCAAGATATTTCTTACCTACTTCTAAAAATAAAGGGAATGTGGGGTCAAGTATTAATAATCTGTTGTCTATTTTTTGTGACCACTTAACATTCTTGTCAACCATTAGCTTATGTTAATATGCTAATGTAGCATCAAACTGCTGACTGCTATATGGTATCAGAAATGCACTTACTCTTTCATTCTGGAAGTAGTAATACTAAAAAATAAGAAGAAGAATTTAATGATACTTCATTCAAACAATTGAACATGTTTACCAATACATGGCCAATGAACACTATTTTGATAAAATACATCCAAAACTGCCTTAACAAACTAAAGAAGCTATTGCATCATTGGCCACTGCTAATAAAAGCTAATGACGAGTGAGATGATATTGTCCCTATTGATCTGTAGATCTCAAAGAGGCTTTACTTTTACTAAAGATTTTTTCTAACAAATATTTCAATATTTTAAGAATGAAAGTGTCAACAAAGAAGAAGAAGCTAGAAGGACACAGCTTGCCCTGGATAAAGCCAATGTTGAACTCATGGAAAAAGAAGAATCTCAATTTCAGGAATATGCTCAAAGGGTAAATCCTAGAACTTAAAAAAATAAGGATTATTAAAAAAGTATAAATAATATAATAAATAGTTAGTAAACAATCTATATCTAGAAAGCTAATATATTAAACCAAAGTCCTATCAAGTCCCCTAGTAATTAATATTATTCTGTATGGTTCTATTAAATGGTTGCCTGGCCAAGTGGTATGTGCTTCAGACTGTAATCACAATGGTCCCAAGTTCAAACCCTGCTAACTGCAATTTCCTGCCATCCTGCAGGAGATTTGGGTTAGGTCTTAATAATCTTCATTTAGAAGGAATGCCCAAAACATATAAATCAAATCAATCAGTATAATATGAAAAATAATTATATAAGTTGATTCTATAAAGCTTAATCTAAAAAAGATAAAAGTTACAAATTCATGCAATGTTGCTACTTGTTTTCTAATTAGATTTTCTATTCTGCCATTAGGTTATTGATCATTGCAAGAAGGGAGGACGAAATGTCTATCCTCTTGAGAAAGCAGCTAAAATAGGATCTGGAGGTGGATCGGGGCCAGTATTTTCAGGGAAAGTACGACCTAGTTATTTGGTGAATGATAAATCTGGGGTTCAGATGCCACACTACCAGAAAGAGTCCACAGAAGAAACTAAGTTGCAGATCAATGGCTGTAGCCCCAGCAAGAACAGACTAGGCTTTGTGTGGTAGACATCTTGAGCTGTAAGATAGTCAAATAGTCATCTGTATACCCTGGTTGTGATCATTGATGTATCACACAAAATAATAGTACCATTCTAAAACATGTATATTTAAATACTACAATTCATATTTGATATTCAATAATGTTTGACTAAATAGTTTTAAAATATCTTTATGTGTCAGTCTTATATTAAGAATGAAAACTAATATTTTCATATGTTTGTCTTAGCACATGTTTTGAAAGTGTACAAAATTCTGTGTATATTCATAGTCAGGATTTCAATTTCAAAGTATAAAGCTAGTTAGGAAAAGCAAAGACATTATTTGAGGTAATTCAAATGTGTACTCTACAGATATATATTAATTTCAAAGAAGTAAAATATTTTTATATCATGTATTGTTTATTAAATTTAAAGTCAGTTCAACTTTCAAAACATCAACTTTAATGTAATTTTAGCAAAACAATTAGGAAATGAAATTATTTGAAACTGATTTATATTTGATTAGTTTGTCAATGTCAGAAACTATATTTTAAAAGTTTGAGAAACTCATGTTCTGCTTAATTTTTAAATACATTTTGTTATTATACCCAGAAAACTGTTCATTGCTTATAAATATCTGGATGTGTACATTTATGATAAATAACCTTACACTCTTTGCTGAATGTCAAGTTTTCTTCTGATAAATATCCCAAAATGCTTTGTTATGATGGGGGGTATTTTGTTTTTATAGCTGTGATACAATATTAAATTGATTGTATGAAAGCTTTTGAATGCAGAGAATAAGTAGAGCTTTAAAAGGATCAAACAAGTTACTGTGATTTTTTTTTTTTTTCCGTCATATCTTTCTATCAAGTATACAAAAATACTAAACTTGAACTGATCATCTCAGTCATCAAAAAGATATTAAAGTTCAGAACTGATGAAATAAATTTGATTTACCTAGCATTATAAAACTTTCTTAGTTTGTAAATTAAAATTTATATTTTTTAAACTATCAACTTGTTTTATTGACTATCAACTTTTTAAAATTTAGTGCTTTCAAAAATCTCAAAGACTGACAAAATGTTTTGCTATAATTAATCTTACTTAATGCCAGCACCATTAAAACATATCTCTAATTACCGGTAGATGGATGTAAAATGTTTAATAAGTTGACTTGTTTTGTAACACTCAACAATCACTCAAAATATTAACATTTAAAAATCTGAATACAATGCCTGGAACTCATGAATTGTTGATTCTAAAAGAAAACAAAATTTAGTTTTCTAAACCTATTAAACATCAACTTTTAACTAATGAAAAAAAATTTTCTTGGTGGAAATAAAGCTAAGGATGTTATTGATATGTAACGTGAGTTTTTTTATTATTCTTGTCTGTAGAAGTTATAAAGCTGAGAAAAAATGTTATGGTCTTTTGGTCAAATAAAAAGGTTGATTTAATTTTTTTTAATTAGTCATAGAAGCTTTTTTTTTTATACTTAAAAAGTCTTTAAACACTTCATCATATCAATAAAATTTGTCATACATAGATACAGACAAAAGATCTTTTGCCACACTAGGCATTTGTAGTTTTTTTTTTCCATGCATTGTCAGACAGATGATGTGCTAATCTTGAAACATGTTATGGTCAGACTCACTTTTTTGTCAGACATAAGTTATGGTCAGACTCAACTTTTTGTCAGACATAAGTTATGGCCAGACTCAACATTTTTATGTGCTAATCTAACAACATAAATAAAGGCATGGTTAGACATCAGTATCTGCTTAATCTTGCAGATAAATAAAGCAAACACACAAACACTTTTTTTAATAATGAAATTTAATAACCAACAATTATTTATAAACATTGATACATGAAGGCAATGTTTGGATCAAAAGTTTGAATAAAATATAAGCTTTTCAACCTAAGTCATCAGCAGTTAGCATTCAAGGCACACAAAAGTGCATAATATGTATGTATGTATGTAACTATTGCAAAGGTATAAATATAAGTTTATTTAAGATAACAAAAGTAAAAGATCTAGTTACGGTTGCAAAATTTAAAAAAAAAATCTTTTTGACATAAAAAAAAATATTGTGAAAACATTACCACAGAGAATAAAGCTTTAACACAGCAAACATGGGGTATTACATAATGAGAAAGCGCTGATCAATATGAAATAATACTTAGTATCAGTGCTTTCAATAAAACACAATGATTTTACAAAAATTTGAACCAAAAAAAATTAATTGTAATATTAAAAAGTATTCAAAAACTATATAAAATAGGTGATCATTTGATTTACATTGCATACTTCTGAAAAACCTTTGGCTGTACAGACAGCAGATTGTAGATAACAAAGAAAGAAAAATGCAAGCATTTTTATTAATGTGATAATCCAAGTTGAGCTGCCTTTAGAAATTATATTTTGTAGCAGTTTAAATAAATAAACGGGCAAACACTGAATGTACAGTAACTAAAAAATAACTAATAGATGATACTTAAACAATGTATCAACAACGTATGATTACAAAAGTAACAAAACTGCAACAAGGAAGGAAATTCAATATTCTAATCTAGATAACAAAAAGAATTCATCAACTGTGATAGCTTAATTAACTTCTTAACCCCACCTTACTGCCACTCCCCTATATATATATAATATATATATATATCCACTCCCAGTCCACTAAAGATGCATTCAAAAAAATCCGCAAAAGTTACGCCAAATGCAAGGTACTTGGCTAAGCAAGAAAGTGGAAACAATACAGGAATTTGCTGACAAGCACAATATGAAGAACTTCCATGCCATAAATGAGGTCTATGGACCCACAAAGTCAGGCTCATCCCCTCTCCTATTGACAGATAAGGAAGAAAATCCTAAAACGCTGGGCCGAGCATTTTGAAATATTCTCAATACACCTTCCATTATAAATGAAGTGGCCATAGACAGGCTACAACAAGAAACAATAAATGAAAAAAATGGATGACCCCCATATGCTAAAGGAAATGGATCTTGCCATTCAACAGCTCGCACGTGGAAAAGCCCCAGGATCTTACTCCATTCCTGTAGAGGTCTACAAAATGGTGGATTAGCCCTGATTGAAAGACTTCATGAGCTCTTCTTTATTATATAGGTTCTTTATTATGTGGGAACAAGAGTCAATACCACAAGACTTTATAAATATACCACAATTGTCGATCTATACAAGCAAAAAGGAAACCGCCAAATCTCTAACAATCACAGAGGAATATCTCTTCTCTCTATTGCTGGGAAAATCCTTGCACACATTCTACTAAATTGGCTCATGCAACACCTAGAACATGGTCTATAACCAGAAAGCCAGTGCGGCTTCAGAAAGTGTGAAACCATTGACATGATCTTTGCGGCAAGGCAGCTCCAGGAAAAATGCCAAGAACAAAATGCTGACCTGTTCTCAACATATGTCGACCTAACAAAGGCATTCGACACTGTTAGCAGAGAAGGACTCTGGAAGATTAAGTCAAAGTATAGCTGTCCACGAAAATTCATAACCATGGTGAGACTATTTCATGATGGCATGAAGGCTCGTGTCCTAGAAAGTGGAGAACCATCAGAGCCCTTCGAAGTATCAAACGGGGTAAAACAAGGCTGTGTCCTAGCACCTACACTGTTCAGTATCATGTTCTCTGCTATGCTGACAGATGCATTCACAGATAGAGAAAACATCAGGATAAATATATACAGATTTGATGGTGGCCTATTTAACCCAAGGTTAAGAGAAGAGAAGATAATTATGTCCTACGTGATTTCATGTGTTAATCTAGTCATACACGAGACTTTGTCAATTAAAAAACAACTTTACACTAAGAACATTAACCAAAAGATAACCAATTTTAGTCAGGATATTTAGAATACTTTTTAAACCTTAAATTTCCATTCAAGTTCTAATTCATATTCAATGAAATGAAAATCAAAATCACTTCAATGATTACTGAACAAAAAAAAATGCTACAAAGATAATTTAAGCAAATTTTATACCAAAAATTAAATGAAATCACAAATGAGCAGTAACACAGTGGCATCAAGAGAATTACTACCCCACCTTTATACAAACAAATCAGCAGGTAACAAAAACAATAAATTAAAAATAAACTAAAAAAATGGAAATAATTTTGTTACAATGAAATAAAAAAACAAAAAAGTGCACACATTCAGCTAATGCAATGTACTCCCCGGTCAAGAAAATGCATTCTTGTAGATCCTGTAACTTTAAACCATTTTTTTTACTTCATTGTCATCCAGTTTGGGTGGCTTGTAAAGAGCATCATCTATTATAAAGCTGGAGAGAGAAATGGTGAGAGATACATAAGTAGCAGAAATTATTTTTTTGAAAGTTAATGCCTCCATTATGGAGCTGATGATAATCTAATAATTTCTTATTTCACTTATTTCTTAGAATGCTTCATTATTACCAGTAGTGTTTTCAGTAACGTTTGCACAATCAAATCAAGTTCTTCAATTAACGGCCCAGCTAATAATTTCTTCATACGATGGTGCTCTTTAGTGAACACAAAGAAACATGCAATTATATTTTTAAAAACTATAATGGTCAAACCTGAGTTTTCATTGCGAGGCCAATTAGGTAGTTATTTTTTTTTAACTGTCAATTTTCTAGGAAAATAACTAGAGGTGTTTTTGAAATGCCAGCCCAGTTTCCATTCAATTAGCAACTTTTTTATTCCTGAACACACGAAGAGTTTGTAAGCTAATAGGAGAAAGACCTGGGTGTTTAGTGATAGATCAATCAGTGAGTAGTATTTTACAAAAAGCCTTCTAAGTAATTCAAAGCTGAAATACAGTTGAAGTTGTTCAAAACACAAAAACAAAAAACATACTACATCTAATTATTAAACTCCTCACTTACCTATACCACAATAAGTTCAAAGGAACTGTGCCAGCATGCCAGATTGCATGAGCATCAAATGTCCAAAAAAAGGGTGGGAAATCCCCTAACTCTAGAGCCACTAAGAGGTTGAGTCCAATGATCACACAAATACATTTCCATACATATGGTCTTGATTTCCAATGGTATAAACTCCACAGTATCCAACCTGTTCCATTCACAGCTCCTGAACAAAAAATCAATAACATTTTTTTTTGCTTGACATACATGTTTTTATTCAATTCAAAATATTTTTATTATTTTTTAAAATAATAAATATAGTAATTAAAAATACTTACCGACACCAATATTCATCTTCATATTGTAGCCATAATCAAAATGAACAAAGGCTAGATAGTAAATGTGGTAAGCATACAGGCCAAACAATCCTGCAGCAATGAATGACAAAGTAGATTTTCTTTCAGGTCCTATAACCCTATTAATGAAAAAAATTAAATAAAAAATTAAATAAATCTAACCAAAAAACATTAGAAAAAAGACAGTATATAAGGTCATGTCATTTAACACTAAGATTGCTTCTGCATTTTTTGTTGCCCCCATACCTGCCCAGTGTGGTAGATGGTATACCAGAGGTGCCCACGAAAATGCTTTAAAGACCAGCTTAAGTGCCAACTTGATTTAACTGTTATAGAAGAGAGCACATGGCAGCAGGCAGCTTCAGTACAAGACGGATGGAGATTTATTACAAAAGTCAGGATGGAGATTTATTACAAAAGTCACGGGATACATCTTTGAGACCAATTAAAATTTACTTCACTATTCTTATCTATTATACAATGGAAGGGTTACATATTTTGTATCAGGTTACTTTAAAAAAGTTTATAAGCTTACCTACAAAATAAAGAAAAAATGTTGTAGATGACTAATCCAAAGGCACTAAAGTAATCCATTTTCTGTATATAAAAGAACAAAAATAATTTAAGAAAAGAAAACAAAATATTGCACAAACAAATTTCACAATCTACTTTAATGACTGAATTTAAAAGCTGCAAAAAATCAAAACGAAAAATAAAAAGAAAGAAGAATATTAGTAGTTAAGCTTTAATTAAACAAAAACAAGCTTTCATATTTAATATAATTGAATATGTAGCTTAGGTATGGGCATTTGAACTAGGAAAATAATAAATTATAGTTATAAGTTATAATGTTTTTTGTTTGATGTAATGCACAAATTGTAAGACAAATTTCCATATGGACAATAAAGATTATTATTATTATTATTATTATAAATAGAACTAGGTTTACACATGGCAAACATTTTCTACAATCATCAACAAACCTCAGTCAAAGGTGTGTCTCGTGTATGGAATGCAGTAGCACATAGCCACGTAAAGAAACCAACCTGCAATAGTTCCAAAATGTAGATTTAAAGATGTCAAAAAATAACTATGAGAGCTCTTTAATGCTTTGAACTTGAAAAGAAAGTGCAGTTTAAATACAGTATTTACCACAGCATTGCCATGCCACACATAGAACATTGGTGATGATGCTGGAACCAAAGATCTATAGTACAATATAGATATATGGCTCAAACTGTTCAAGAGTGAAAACACCATAGAAGCTGGCTCTTGTATACCCAGGTATCTGACAAATGGCCACTAACAAATACATGAAAAATATTTTTAAAATTTTAATTGCATGTATTTTAAATTAAAAAAAATTATTTTAAACTGGGCATTATTGATTTATTTATACTAAATATAATACCCAGTATGTTACAATATAATCATCAATGTTTCCCAATACATACAAAAACCTGTGCAATTAACATTTGTTAATTCTTATCATTCTGTAAACAAATATAGCACTTGATTAGAATTTTCTCATGAAAATATTATCCTTTTAGTTAACAATAAATTAGTGTACTAATAATTGTCAATTAATACTAGACTCGAGCAGGGTTGTGTCTACTGAGCTGAAAACCTTCTTCCACATACCGAAATACCTTCTGCCTCATACCGTGAGATTGGAACGTAGCGCTCTGAGCATGCTATAAGCATGAAATTAGTGCTATATAAAAGCTATTATTATTATTATTGAGTATTGATTAATATTTTATATTCTAGAAGATAAAAAATAGATTAGTCCTGTGTCAATGTACGTCCTGAGAGATAATCTTTTCCCTTTGCAACATCTCATGCAGCTAAAGAGATCAATCCCAGAGACACAAGCACTGTCACATGATGTGCATTTCAAAACACCAGAAGCTCAATTTTTTTTCCTTTTTCTGGCATCTGGTGTATTTACCATCTGTGATCAAGGACCCATCCTTTATGCTTGCCCTTAAAGTGGCTCTCTCCTGTGTTTTATTTTTCCAATGGTTGAAATCAATCTAGAAAAATGTTTTTGTCACTCTCACATACATCAGTATATCTTAATAGTGGATGACTTGCAGCTATTCTGCCCTCCATTACACCTCCATATCTTGTGAAAGCCAGCCCAGTGGCATTAGATCCACATGTCCAAGCCATCCTAGATGTCTACTGTAGATAACAGTGACACCTTGCTCTTTACAAGACTTCCTGGTTGGTCATTCTATGTTGTCACCAAACTTTCAGAATGCCCCTTTAACATCAGAGTAAAATAATAAAAGTAAAATTGTATAAGTTGAGGTCACATAATTCACATTTGTCTACACACACCCCTTTTGTGCAGACGCAAATCATGATGGCCTCTAACAAGAATTCAGATATTCAAATTGATTAAATTATATTATATTAAAATTTGACCAAAAAAATTTATGCTAAGCAGCAACAATAAAAAAAAAAGTCGAATTAAAAACATATTGCCAATTAAATCTTTTAAATTATTGACAACAAATACTATTTTTCTTTTATCATATAAGTATCAGTATTGAGACTCCCCCTTAATTTTATAAGAAAACTTTTTGTAACAAAGTCTGCTAAATTTAATTCTGATTACACATTTTCCCACTTTTTTCAAATTCATTTTTAGAAAAAAGTTGTGTTATTATTATTATTACAGGAGTCAAATTTGACTGATTGCCCAACAATCCATAATATTAGATACAGAATAAATTTTAAGAGACATTATAAGAAGTCAAATTTTCTTTTACCTTGCCAAAAAACTGTGGCACTTGGCTGCCATCCCGATGAAAAGCATCAACAGTAGTCCACATACAATGGTACCTGCATTCATCTAAACATGTCCAATGCAGTAAGTTCATATAAAGTGGCTGGGTTGAACTAAATTCTGTCTCATCGGTACAGTTTTTGGTTAAACAACTTTGAATGCATTTTCCAAAAACGTAAGATCTGTCTCCATTGGAAGCATGCACAAATGTTACAAGTCCTAAGGCACTAATACAAGATAGCAGTGGATATTTGAAGTTCCAAAGTATATCTTTCATCCTGAGAATTAACAATGTGCAAAAAATCTATATACCTAATTTGAACATGAAAAGTTACTCTATCTATATCTGAAAATGGGCTTGAGGAATTTGAATGCTCATTTCCAAACTTTGCAGACTTTGCAGGGAATCAGACTGTTTTGCATGTCTTGTATAAGTGAGCTAGAAAGAGACCAGTGGTGTGCAGTGGGATGTCCCAATAGGGACCTGCTAAGGGATCTGTGGGGAGTGCCATAAGCTCCCACAGAAGGGTTTGTTATATGATTTTCTCCAAATCAGCTTCTCTTAAATATATATATCTTGCACTATAAGAAAGCGACTAATATATCAGGTTTTACAATAATTTTGATTATTAAATTATTATATAACCATCTGTGCCACCACCAGGTTTATAACAATAATTTATAGATCTAGAAAATCTATATATTATACATCTAGACTCTAGACTAGCTAGATCTATTCTAATTCTAGATCTAGATAAAGATTAAAAAGAGTAGTTTATTAATTTCGACATTACATGAATCCGAACAACTCGAATTGCTGTTTTTGTGGTCATTACATCTTTATTTTGATATTTAATATGAAACTAGGATGCTGTATAATGTGCGTGTCCATTTTCCAATGATTCTGACCCAATTTCCTTCCATTTAGCTGTCTTTTTATGTAAGAAAAAAGAATTTCAAATTTGTAAGTCAAGTTGTTGTTTTTTTCCTATGTTCCAGGATGACTTTACCTCTTCCTAGGGTTAAGACTATATTTTTTGGTTGGCTAAGTCTATGCTAATGAGTTTGCCAACATTTATTCTGTTTTTGGAGTTGATTTATTTGGTTCATAAGCCAAGTTGTTTGATTCCATAAAAAAAATTTAATAGGGTGTTTGTATATTAACTTACGATTTTTTTTACCAAAATTTATTTCAAACAGCCAGTTTTGGACATCAATGTTAATGATCTTATATTATATTTGTTTGTTTGTAGTTGTTTTTTATAGAGAATAAATGGGCAAATGTTTGCAGTAAGCTTGATACATTGAATGAAGTTAAATGCCTAGAACTAGACCTACTAGCAGTGGCGTAGCATCCATGGCGCAAAGGGGTTCAATAAACCCAGGCCCACAGTCATTTAAGGGCCCACACCCCATGGTGTAACAACCATGGGTCCAGGGCCAGATTTACCGCTATGCAACACAAGCTCTAGCTTAGAGTCTCCAAGAAATACTTAGTAGTTATATATAATATCTGGACTTATATAGGGCCCCATATCACAAACAGCATTAAGGCCTTTTCAGCTCTAAATATGGCACTACATGGCGCATATGGGTTTTATTACTCCTGGGCCCATGACTAATGACCAATTTTGGCCTGCCCTACACCAGCCCTTGGAGGGTTACAACAAAGTGGGGGAAAAAAATAACTGCTATTTTGTAAAAAAAATGGTTAAAACATTCAAAATTTCCTTAAATTATCCTAAACTTTATATTAACTTCAAAACATTAATCCGTGTTGTCAGTGTAACAAACTGTTTTAATCAGGTTCATCGTAATGTGGTGACAGTGTGTTGGTGGTGACGTTTGGGTCCCACCCATACTCCTTTCTTTTTTCCCCTCTATGTTAATTAAACCGTTGATAGTATTACCTTCTTTTAAAATGTTTTTTTTAAGTAAGCATCTTTTTTTTTTCATTTTTCTATTTTATCAGAAATCTAGATTGAGACTTAAAATTAGATATTAAACAAGCAAAAGAAGAAACATCTTATTCTGTTTGTTACATAGTGAAACCTAAAAAATGTTGACTTTTTAGCTACTTGTCGAGACTGAATTGGAGAGAAGGTTTATAACAAAACTTTTTAAGATAGAGCAATAATTACATTTATCATGGAATAGTGTCTTTCACTTGAATGGCTGCTTAACTCTTTCAGTGCTGCGTTACTCTCAGAGAGTAACTTTGCTAGCACTGGTCAGTGCGGCATTACTCTCAGCGAGTAACTTGGTTTATAATATTGTAATAGCTTAAGTGAGGCAACTCAACGAGACATATACGTTTATTTACACGACATCACAGGTACACAAAACAACATCTATCCTATGCACAATCTCTCCATATTGGCTCTCTACTTGGGCGGAATTCGTTCTCCTCTCTCTTCCTAACGTTGACATCCTTCTCAGTCTAGTTTATCACAGTGCGCACCTTCTAGCACTAGCCTGGATGGCTGTGCGCAAGGCAGAGTTATAACAATATTTATTTCACTATATTTTTTATGTTAACTTTTTTATTTCTGTCTTTTTTTAAAATTTACTGATGTGGTGCTGATTGTTCTTTGTTTTGATAGTAAATTCGATGCAGTACCAACATGTTTAAAACAATAGACAACAGTATGTTAATGGTTCCTCTTTTTTCGTTTATTTCCCGGGACCCGAAAAATTTAAATAATACAATTTCTTAGTGCATTTGTTCATCTTTTATTTAATCTAAAGTGATTAAATGTGTTAAGTATTGTGATTTTTTAATATTTATTAATATCTTTCAGTTTATCAATTTTTTAATGAATTTTTAAAAATATTTTCTTTTTCCGTACTCAGTTTAAAATTAATAAAAAAAAATTGTGTTTGAATAATTTATTTAATTTACTATACTTTTGTAGTCCATTCATTTTCCTTTAAAATAAAATAAAATATGTTAGATTATTTAATAAAATATAAAAGTTATAGCTGTTTTAGTAACTCTACCCCCTTGAAAATTTGTGCTCGTTTCGGAAAACTCCATTTTTTCTATCAAAATAATTCGAACTGAAAGAGTTAATCGACTGGTATATGCCCTGGACAGCCATTCGAATGCTGCTTGTTTTCCAACTGCATTGTCAAAAAAAAAAAGGAAAGGCCTACTAATGACTTCACTTCATCAACAAGCTTACCAAACATACAGACAACATGATCAATCAACGGTTGATGATGCCAACAAGGAGCACATTAAAAAAGTAAAGAAGTTGACAATAACTGACGGAAAGTAATTCATCGCATAGTGAATGTTAGTTTTAACTTTAGCAAGCAACAACCTTTCATTTAGTGGTCATCGCAAAGAGTATCGTTTAGTTGACACAAGTAACAACGACTATTTCTTAGCAGTACATTAATTCTTAAGACAAAAAAAACCCTTATATCGACCCACAGATTCAAAACGAGATTATAATAAACCTGTTGGGCAATGCAATTTTAGCAAAAATATTAAAGGAGATCCAATCTACAGCATTTTTCTCTATCACGGTTGACAGCATTCAAGAAATAGCAAAAGTTTATGAAATAAGCATTATTTTCTAAAATTGTTTTGTGAGCTCCGATGACGAACTACCCAAAGATATTGCAGAGTCATTTGTAGGTTTTTTATATTTGTGAGAGCCAGAAGTCTGCAGAATTGACTGAAGTAATGAAATATCACCATCTTTCTTTAAATTACTTATGATGCCAAGGCAACGATGGTTTTCCTATCTATATGAGTGGATAGTACAATGTAGCCTTCTTTCTGGCATTGTTTTAACAAAAGAAGCCGCTTGTGCATTATGTTGACTGTGCTAAACAGTACTTCAACATGGTCTTCAATGATTCTGTCAGCTGTGTTCATGAACTTGTAATGAAATGTCTTGATTAAATGTACCGATACATGCAAACTACTCAAATTTTTTTGTCAAAAAAAAAATTGTCATAAGGCAGGGGGGGGGGGGGGGAGGGGAGGGCCCAATCAACATATTCTTGAACCCTGGCCCACGGGTACCTTGCTACGCCACTGCCTACTAGATAGATCTAGATTTATATAGAGAAAGCTATTTAGGCAAGAATGGCCATCCTAGCCTGTACTATACTACAAAAGTTCATCTATATTATAAATTTATTAAATGAATACACAAAAAACAAACATTTAACACACATCTAATCATGCAAACATAAAATAAGTCTAAAAGTCTGTGTAGAAGTCACTATCCCAGTGACCTAATTTTGGTAGAATAAGTGTGATCATATTTTTATTTTTTGTTTTCATATTTATGCATTATAATTTGAAAACATCTTTATGATGTCATGTGAGGGGCTATGCCTAGGGCTCTTAAAATTTAGTTAATATCAATGTAGAATTAAAATCTGAGTTTATTGATGCTAAAATATAGAGACTGTTTGAAATAAATTTTGGTGTTTGTAATCAAATAATGTGGGACAAAATTTGTTTGAGATTAAAATTCAGATTCAGATTAAAATCTGAGTTTATTTGATGCTAAAATATAGAGACTGAAATAAATTTTAGTGTTTGGAATCAAATAATGCGGGACAAAATTTGTTTGAATTAAATTAAAATTACCTTAAATATAACAAATATAGCTTTTAAATAAGGGTACAAATATAAGTAGTCATCCTTATTCTCCTTAAACTAAAAAAGATTTTGATACTTCATTTTCTTTTCTATGTGAGGTATGTCAAACCATTATCAAATAATATGCTGTCAAATTCAAACTTTGAATTTTTGGCATATTGAAAGCCTATTGCTGTTTAAATACCATAAATTATAGACTTAAATATAAACTACTCTAACTCTATATTCTATAATGTCTAGATTTTCTAGATCTGTCTATATCATTATTTATTCTTATATAAATATATGTCTATGTCACTCTAACAGGTAGAGTCTAACTCTACTCTCTATGACTATTAGTATTGGTACAGACTATCACTATGAGTCATACTATGAGTATGATTAGTATGAATAGTATGATTGATATGTAATGTTTAGTTTATGTTCGTATGTTAGATCTAGATTCTACAAGTAAATTCAAATTCATGAAATTGCCTTTCTCAGTTCTGATTGAGTCATTGGCTGATAATAACGTCTAGATTCTAGACAATTTCGAGAATATCTATAGATTTCATCTAGATTTAGTTCTAGATCTATATTCTATATAGATAGATCCTAGGACTTAGATTATAGATAGATCTAGAATCTCAATCTAGATCTAGAATACTAGATTGAATGAGCACAGGTAAGAAAAATAAAAGATTGAAAGTGATAGGAAAGAGAACTGTAATAAATGATGTATTCATTTTTTGTTTTTAATAGAGTGCTTGTTCCTGATATATTTTTAACTATAGCAACCCTAAAAACTAGATTTAAAAAATGAAGCTCAACGTTAATATCTTATTATTAAAGTTGGGCGTTTATTTTTAGTTAGGGAAATCACGTATCGTACGTAATACTTTTACCATAGACATTTAAGATATTTTAAGTCTATGACTTTTACATATTGAATTTTACTTCGTTTTGATTTGAACTTCATCAATAAATATATGCCATTAAGAGTTAATAGACTATATATTATAAGACTTATGGAAATTTGTTGTGATTACAAGGACTCTTTTCTCACATAAAGACAACACCACAGATTAATAAATCATTTTAAAGTACATTTGAAGAGAGAATGAAATTTTAAAATTGCCAAATGAGCAAAGCACGGGTCGACTATGTATACCGAAAGTGGTAAAGGGTCTACGAGACAAAAAAAGTTTGTATTCTAGATCACTGGTCGGCAAACTCAACGTTCAAAAGAGCCAAACTAGACTACAATTCTTAATTGAAGTTTATTGAAAGAGGCTTAAATTGAAACCTTTAGCGCGTGAACAGACTCAGATCCAAATCAAGGTGAATCCATACTAATACAGGAGTAGCTTTATGAAAAGATCGAGGTCAAAAAAGTTTGAGAAACTCTGCACTACTGTTTTGAAAAAAAAAACATAACGTTTATATTTTGTATAGAATTAAGTTACATTAGTTTGAACATTTAATTCTCTGGTGAATTTACGAGACACTGAGCTTAAATAATTAGTAACGAATGTCCATTTATTATGGGGGTAATGTACACTAGCCTAGGCTTATCGGGAAATTTAATTGATCGCTGACCATATTCGTGCACCCCTCTGAATTCTGAGTAGCCAAATGTTAGCAAATTTTTACACCTTCAAATCAATTAACTTCTGATAAGTAGCAACTTAACAAGTAGTGCTTCCTCTAAAGTAGCCTACAGTTATATATGCTATTATTGTAATAAATTAGAATAGTTTAATATAGCCTATATTATAGTCCGTGTCTGACCATGCACAAATATAGGCATACAAATCATAGCCTATAATTATAGTTATTGTTATATTTAATTAACGCCTACATTATGATAAATGTTGTTTTATGTGTGTGTGAGAAAGAGTTTTTGTTGTTGATTTTATTTTACTTTGGAGGACAAATCCTTTCCATCTGCCTTAAATTTCGATGTGATAAATGTCAAAATTTCTTTGATCAAGAGTGAAGAGTGCAGTCATAGCCAGGTAGATGTATTGCGAACGTGTTTCGGTGGGCGTTAGTGAACTATTAAATAGCAGGTCAAACACATCAACCAGTTTACAATACAAGAAATATTTTTAAAAGTTCTTCACGTCGTCTGAGTCAAAACGTTGATTTGTATCGACAACTTGCAGCAGAAAGAAACAAAAAAAAAAAGTTTAAAAAAATACGAGCAGCAGCTGAATATTTTGGTGATGAAATTGGAAATATCTCGGGCATTGGGCAGATGTCTTTGGGTTTTCGGCTAAATTTACCTCTTTTGTGTGGCACACAATGGACTGAGAAATACGAATCCTCTCGCGCTTTAAGTTACAACTTTGAAAAGATCTGATTCATCTTTTAATAGTCGTCAATTATTCATCTGTTCTTGAACCAGTTTCCCTGATGTTGCAGTCTGTCCAGCATAGTGGCCGTTCAACAACACACCAGCAGTCCCATTATAGACATAATCGAAACCCAACTTGACCATTCTGAGGAACACGTCATGGATGGCCTCTTGAGGAAGGCGAGACTGCTGGTAGACAAACTTGGTACCGGGTATTGATTTGGTGCTGCCTACAATTTACAATCGACAGACACATCGTACAAAAAAAACAACAGATGTTTGGATTTTGGGAGTTATTACAGAACACGGCTTTACATAATTACATTCTGTGTCTATATTCGTTAGTTTCTTCATTAACGTCTTGCTTTTCAAGCAATAATAATGCTAAGGTGAACTTGTTTTGTCTTCATCATAAAACTATGCAATAGCTGCAACGTAAAGAAGACTATCAGAACAGCATGATAAAGCACGATAACTAGTGTGAGCGGTGGAGCCATGAGAGCAAAGAGAGTTTTCTTGTATGACTAATAAGTGTTCAAAAGATTATTACTGAATTTTAAAGAAGTAGGCCTACAATTTATTGACAGGAGCGTGTTTTGTATGCCTAATCGATAACCTGCTTGGCTTTTGAGTTGGTGGTACTCAGGTAGGTAACTTGTATGAAAGCCGTTTCGGCAATTTCCTTTCAGCAACCTTCAAGTCCAAATAGACAACACAAGTCTATCTCTTCTAATAAAATCCTGACAACCCTTACTGAGTCAATGGAGAAATCATTCTTTCTTTTGTCTGTTATTTGGCTCTTTCATTTCATTAATTATAAAAGGAGGAAAAAAAAGATCTCGCAGAAATTGGTGTCTTATTTTGAACAACACAATTTTAAGGAGTTTAAAAAACTCATTATCGACACGACCTCAAAAAAAAGAGAATATGTCCTTGTTTTCAGGGGCGGACTGGCTATATGAGCAAACGGGCAAATGCCCGGTGGGCCGGTACCGAATGGGCCGGTCTGGTGGCGACCAAAGAAAAAAAATTTCAATGCAGACAATTTAAAAAAAAAGTGACAGCAGCAAGACACAAAGGCCCGAACACGTTTTCTTGTTTGTTTTGAATTCTTATTACAATTAATTTTGTTTGAAATTCAACAAGAATATCAACAAAAAAATACGCTATACACTGTACGTATTATCATTTGCAAAACGTTAGATCGTACTTTCTGCTATGCACGAGCGGCATGGACTGCTTTGATGTCTTCGAGGTTGTGTTTGGCCTAATCTTTGCTGGTTTGATGGCACTCCCTTTTTTATTATTTTGCTCCTTCCCTCTCCAGTCTTTTAATGGTTCCAATGAAATTTAACAAAAAAGAGGGATGAGAGAGGTTAAGTTTGAAAACATTGATATAACGCAGCAAAATAAATAAATAAATAAAAAAGGCGCGAAAATTAGCTCTTTAACAATACTTAATAGAAATTAACTTTAACACATACACACAGCCGCGAAATTGCAAACCACCCAACTTATTCACAGCTCAATATGGGTATAAAGCTCTACTTTCTGCGATTTGAAAAGAAAAAGTAAGTTTCTTTTTGTTTATTTTTAATAACATAGATCTAAAAAATACTACATTTAAGGCTTAAAAATATTTAATAAATCTAGATCTAAATCATTTTTTTACAATTATAATTAATGGCAAACCTATGCTTAGTATGAAGTCATTAATGATGAAAGTTATTACAATAATTACAATAATTTATATTATATAGCGCCGTCACATCCGATATTAAATGAAAGGAGATTTATATTTTAAATAATGGGTCATTGTATATTGATATACAAATCGCGTTTTTGAGAATGTACTAGAAGGAAGCAATAGCTTTTCACATTAAGTAAGAGCCTCTCTAACTGTTCTGTTTTCTCCTATCTTTTAATGGAATGGGTTGCCTGAGTCAGCCAGGAAGACCAATGATTTAGAATATTTTAAGTCACAGATCAACATGCATGACTAGATTGGCATATGAAAAGCGTAAGACGTAACAATCTTATTTTTTGAAGAAACGTCTGTAATCTATAAGTAATACCAACAAGCTTCAAACTCATTAGGCGGCTATTGTATTGTTTATTGTTTTTAGACTACATACATGTATAAATAGTATACATTATGCATACATCCAGTTTTCGATGCGTTATCAAACTTTATATATTTTGTAGAGAATTAGGCTTACACTTATAATATAACACATGGGCGTAGCCGGGAGGGGAGGGTCTTCAAATCATCACTTGCCTCAGACCTCATTGTCTAAAAGGGAAACTTTACTTACTGCCCCAGTGCAGCCAACTTAAACAAACTACAGTCACCAAATTTCATGAGCGTAGCCGAAAGGGGTTTTGTGGTTTCCCTTTCCCCGCCAATACAAAAACTAAAGCATTTTACCATTTTCTACCAGTAGCTGGACTCCATTGAATAGCAGACTTGGTTTTTGAATTTTTTTTAGAGGATAAGTAGCAAGCTAAAGGTACTGTAGATACCTCAGAAAATGCATTTTTAAAGCTTAAAATAACGGAAATAATGCTTGGTTTCGGGGCTTCGCCCCGGACCCCACTGGGGGGAGCTCACAGCGCTCCCCCGGACTTTCTAGCTGCACTTTGGCGGTGTGTGCTGTCTTTCCACTAATTATAGGAAGAGAGTATTCTAGGGTAGAAAAAACGTTTAAAAGAATGAAAGATCAGAATGTAATGAAGATTAATTACACACACACACTAATATATATATATATATAAATTGCGTATTGGATTAAAAATCCCCCCCCCCCCACACACACCGAAAACATATGACTTGCCATTTGTGGGCCGGTTTATATGATGATGCCCGGGACGATTTTGATACCCAGTCCGCCCCTGCTTGTTTTGCAGCACGTCTGGTTATCCTCGTTATTCGGCTAAACATATAAATTATTAAAAATGATAGTTAAAAATTTTAAAAAAAAAAAAAAAAGCGCCTCCCTGGCGGGGAATTGAATCTCGGTCTCCCGCGTGACAGGCGGTGATACTTACCACAATACTACCGAGGAAATGTGTTAGATAGTAAATACAAACAAATACTTTACTGCATCTTATTTTCTCCTATTTTGTCTTTTTCTGAAGCAAAATGTAGATATAGATACATAAACACAATACATTAAATAGGTCTACATTTGTCGAATACACATTTTGTTTAATGATTTTCTTAAAATAATGTTGATCTAATATAGAATAGATTTAGCCTTGTCTTTGTTATCAACAATCATTACGATGATTAAATTAACAAAAATAAAACCTCTTTCTTTACTGCTAAAGCTGTATGAATGCCTATAATCAGTTTTTAGATTTTCATGTAGAAGTTATGTCCGCATGAGTCCACTTTAACTTTGCGATGTAAGTAGATCTGTATAATATACTCAAATTATGTCTAATACTTTAAATACGAGTAATAGATCTACATTTACGAAAGTCATCCACATTTTAAATATCAGATTAACCGTTTAAATCAATAGCCATGAATGAATCTGTGATGATTGAACTTGGATCTACTCTAGTCCTATCTGACTAGATCTAGTCAATCTAGATTCTAGATCTTGACTAGACTGTCTACTCTAATCAGAAATCTAGTCTACTACTAGATCTAGTACTAGATCATCTAGCTAGCCTGCTAGTGCTACTGGCTAGGAGCTAGGTAGGCACTTCAACAAAAAATTTGTTTTGATCATATAGTTTTGTAATTGATATCATTAAATAGAGCTTGGTGTCCCATTTACAAAAATATCAAATTTATGTTTCTATGATAAGTAGAAGCAAAGTTATGATTTTTTTTTTTTTCCTTCTTTGGCTTTGTATTCAATAAAAAATTTTGGTACCCGAATTTTGACTTTTTGTTATTAAAGCATGCATATCTTTCTTATTATTCAATATTTTTGGTTCAAATTTTCAGAAGACTTTATGCATGTTATTTAAAGCGTAATATGACCCCAATCTTTCATCTAAACCGATTTTTCATACTTTTCCAGACGGGCGAAGCTGAAAATAGAGACGACAAATTTGGTTGAAATTTACATGTTCTTTATATCATTTTATAACCCCCAAATCTTTCATCTAAATATATCTTTTATACTTTTACAGCCAGACGAAGCTAAAAATAGAACCAACGAATTTGGTCGGAATTTGACTTATTCACGCACAACTTTTTTATTTATTAATATTACCATTTCAAATTTTCAAGAAACTTTAAACATGTTATTTGCTACAAAAATAAATAATAATTTTAAAGAAAAAAAGCAATTCAAAATTGTGACATTTATTTTTTAAAATTGTACAACGGGAACAGCTAGATTTTTTTCAAATATTGACGAAAACTTGTTTTTATTTCTTAATATTTAATCATAAAATTAAAAGGAGACTTTAAACAGCTGGAGTATGAAAAAAGTTATCTTTAAAAAAACATAATTAAAATATTGACCATTTTTTTATTGAAAAAAAAAGGAAAAGGTGTAAAATTACAAAATATTTGGATATGGGGGGGGAGCAAAGCAAGAGGCAATAGAAAGCAATACAATTAGTCAAATTGCCAAGATTAGATATCCGAATGTCTCTTTTATAAAGTTTAAAATATACAGTGTCTATATATATATATATATATTATATATACAGACATAATCTAAACAAACTTATAATATAACACCTAGATCTAATTTATAATATATATTGAAAAGCTGTTTTAGTTTTTAGGCTATTTCTCAGATTTTCTCCCTTTAAATTTCACATAAAAAAATAGATCTAAATTTAGTCCTCATCAACATTCTAGATCTAGAAACTAGTATTAGTTTATTAAGACAATCAGTATAGACGAGACTAGTATATATCAAATCAATTAAAGATCTATATATCTATCTTATCTAATTCTAGATTTCATTCTATGCATCTGTTCTATTCTAGAAAATAGATCGAAGTCTAAGCCTAAATCTAAGTATTAGACCTAGATCTACACTCTAGTTTATGATTAAAACAATAAATTTGATTTTTCTACATTATCTGTTGCTTCTCTAGACCTGTTACTAACTAAATCTAGATCTACATTAGTACAAGTTTTTTTGCTTCATTATCTATATTAATAAACAAGGAAACTTTGTTTTAATAATAATTTATAAGTATTTTATTACTACTTCCGGTAGAATTGATAGCAAAATGGCTACTTTCGATTTGGTGGTCATTTTGGCATTCATATACCAAGAGCGCCATCCAAAATAGCTTAATAATCACACATGATTCTTATGTAGATATGGATACTACAAATTACTAACCAATATAAATAATTACAAAACAAAAATAAAAAAGTAATCATATCTGGAACACACCCTTATTTTGGAAACTTAAAAAAAAGATCTAGTAAACCAATCCCGTCAAATTTGGTATCAAAAGAATCGCCATTTTCTCCCCGACAAAATGATACTCTAATCTAGAAGATCGGTTAAAAAATGATGACGTTTTACTCACTTCACGATGGGGACGTGACCAAAACCATGAGGACCCGCTTTTAAACACACTTCCGGCGTACAAAAATAGCGATGTTGAGATACCTACACTAGGTCATGTTGATTCTACTAAATCCTAGATCTAGGATCTAGACTTTGTGACCTACTCTAGAGTCTAGGTCTAGCTAGAGATAGTAGAGTCTAGACTCTAGTAACTCTAGTAGAGTAGTTTATTTATTCCGGACATTACAATTTACATTCGGCATCAATGATGAATCCGTACAACTCGCTGTTTTTGTGGTCTTTATTGTCTTCAGTCTTAAACTAGCAGTTGCACGCTGTATAATAATAATGTGCTTGTCAATTTTCCAATGATGAATGATTCTGACCCAATTTCCTTCCATCATTTATAGTTAAGTGCGAAGTTCGATCTCATGAAGTCTGCTGGCAGCAATTTTCACGTTTGGATTTTTATAGCGCCGTAACGGTCTGACCTATGAAAAAAATGATGGTATCTCTGAATTCCTCGTCCTTTTGTCTATGAAAATAAACCTGATTTAATGTATTACTAGGCTTAGTTAAAATTGAATATGAGGTCAAAGGTGTAGGGTGGGTATCGCCAAGCGTACTTTTCCTTGATCAGATTTTTCCCCAGTTAGTAAGCTCGATCAGGTTGATGAAAGGCTCAAGCAGATCAAAGAAAATATATTATTGTCTCTTTTATAGGCTCCTAATATATATATAAAGACACCAGTCAAGTACAATTTCTTTCCTTGTTTGATACTAAACAAATTAATTTAAATTACAGATAGTTAATTAACTAATTAGTTATTTTTTTTATTGACTCTTATGCTTGTTATATCAGGTACAAGAAATAATTGTGCGATATTTCAATTTGATCCAAGAAATAATGTGTACAAACTTTTTACAGACAGAGTGAGTTGATAAGCTTCAAATAATTCAGCTCCAAAAACAGAATAAATGTTGGCGGGCTCATTATCATAGGCTTAGTCAACAAAAAATATAGTAAGTGGTAAATGGGCTTAGGCTATTTTTAGGTCTAATGGCTCATCAGCTAACAAGAGACTCTATTTGAGTTGTGGAGCGTGGGAAAGGTAACAATAGATGGTGTTCTTGCGCTGGAGTATGACTTCATAGTGAAAATTAAAGATTAAAACATGTTTTAGATATAAGGCTTAAACTATCCAGCTTAAACTATAAAGTAAATTAAAAAATGTTAAATGTAATCTTTGATTATTAAAGTTAAATAAGGTTATTTAAAATGATCATTCATAATGAATTTCAAGTTTATATGCATTAGTAACACAATTCTTCTATTGATTCTATTATTTCTAGATTATGTTTTTCATTTAGAAAATTATACTTAGTCCTCTGCATTTGCAATTGCTTATTAATCGCTTGAACCTATGGCCATAAAATTAATGACATTTAGTCCAAAGCTACCTCACAGAACTTAATTTTATAATGATATGTTGTCAACTTTGACATTCAGCCAGAAAATTTAATTTTTACAATTTTGGCTCTTTGAAAAGGTGATTTTGAGTTTGAATGAAGCATTGCAGCCATTTTATATAATGCCCCTGATTTCTAAAAACTATAGATTTTCAGGGGCTAAAAAGAAAATCTTTTTACAATAATATTTTGCATATATACATTGTAAATCATCATTCAAATTTTGACCTCTTAGTTTGTGCATGAATTCACAGATAACAATTTTTAGGTATTACACTATCACACTTTTTACATAAAAGAATTATTAGTCATGCAAAAACTTTTTTTATGCTCTAAAATACATTATTTACTTAAACATTTTCTGCTAATTCTTTTTATCAATTACATTACTTCCATTTTAAAACGTAGGCTTGGCTTACATAATTATATCGTCTTATAATTCACCAGAAGACTTACTGACTCTGAATTCTATTAGCCTGTGTTATCATTGTAAATTGCTCAGGCACTCTTGTTACTGTCATTAACTAAAATGTCATAAACCCTTAGATTTTTTAAAAATAATTTAAATTTTTTACTTGCTGAATTTACACTAGCTAACTAAATACATTCTTTGATTCTCAGCTATCCTAACTTATATAGGATTTGAAAGATGAAAGCCTTAAGTCTGATTATACTTGCTGTATTTTGTGTCTTTTTGGTATGTGTATGGAGCAAAAAACATGATGCCTATGTAGAAGATAATGACTTTGCAGAATTTGAAGAGTTTGAGGAGGATGAAGGTAAAAAGTTTTCTATATCAGATTATCAGTGCCTTAAATCCAGATTTAATTTAGCAAAAACTGTATCAAAGATTGATTTTTTAAAATTAGTGCACAGTTCTAGTAGCCTGTAATATTTCGCCCAGTGTTTTTACTTTTTTTTTCACATGATTTTAACATTTAATAAGCAACCAAACTAAAGTTGATAAACTAAGAGTTTATTAATGTTGTCAGATGGAGTAGTCGAAGATAATGAGCCTGAGAGGCAAGAAGTCAAGAAACAAGCTTCTGTAAACACTGAGCAGGAGGAAGGTTTTGATGAAGATGAAGATGATGATGAAGAAGCTGTGGTATGTTTATAAATTTACAATACATACCAGTAGATTATAATTAACTCATACAACAGCTCTTTGAATTATTTTCTAATGTATACTTTTTTCTATAAATTGCTAGAAATTCAGTTTTGTTTTGTTTTTTGGATGTTAATTAGTAATTCTATATATAGTTTTTAACAGTTGTTGTACATTTTTTTATAATATGATATTTGACTATTTTTTATTCTAAATGAATTATTTCAGGGAGATGATGAATTTGAGCATTTGCATGATGAAGAGGAATTTGAAAATTTCGACAAAGAAAAAGATGTAGTTGGCAAAAATAAAAATGAAAAACTTCCAGATCTGCAGATGGCTAAGGTGGATTTGATTAGAAATAGTTTTATACCCTCTTAACATTTTACAATTATAATTCTTGTGCTGTCAAGACAAAAAAATGTTTCACGTAAAAGTGCTTCTTCTAAAAATTTAAACATTTTGTACTGGCAGGTGCCTTTACATTTGAGAACCAGTTGGGATAGCTTCTTTTTAGAGATGCTGATGATTGCTGGCTTGACTGTCTACTTTCTCAATTTTCTTCATGGAAAAACAAAGAACTGTAAACTTGCCACAGCTTGGTTAGCAGCTCACAAGGAACTACTGGAGACACAGTTTAGCATTGTTGGTGAGGACTTAATATTTTATCATGAGCCAATTTTTTTTAGCTTAACTTAAATCAATCCTTGAACAATCTAGTTTTAAATCACCTGAATTATCGGAAAGACTGATGTGTCAATATCAGTAATTTAATTTTTTTCAAAGAATTTTTGAAGAAACATCAAAAGTCAATATCAGTAATTTAATTTTTTTCAAAGAATTTTTGAAGAAACATCAAAAGTCAATATCAGTAATTTAATTTTTTTCAAAGAATTTTTGAAGAAACATCAAAAGTCAATATCAGTAATTTAATTTTTTTCAGATTTAATCATAGCGTAGATCTGTCTAATCTATATATTGTCTAGATCTAAATCATTGTGTGATTATAATTTTCTACAGAATTAAGAATTAAAATTTAATTTCAAATTGAAATTCAGTTCAGTACTTGGAGAGTTTGACAGTTCACTACTAAGACACTTCTTAGGGCTATGTGGGACATCTGACACCTTTTTTTAAAAATTTGATTAAATTACTCTAAACTTTATATGTATAATCCCAATGAATAACCATTTTAAAAAATTTGGTTAAAATTGCTTTCTTATAATGGTTGTCATGGCAATGGCCGCCATATTGGATTTTTGTTTATCATTTTTAAATCGCTAAGGCTCTAAAACTATTTAAGCTATTGCCAAACAAAAATATACAATGTGTAAATCAATCATACCAGAACACTTTCTAGCATTTAGTTTCTAAATATAGTAAAATCTTTTTTTTTATATTTTTTTTTCTAACCTTGCTATAGAAAAACATTTTTTTTTTTCATTTTTCAAGTAAAGCAATAAAGACAAAATATTAATTCAGACTTAGAAAATGTAAGAAAGAAGTTGTTGTAAATGGTATAAATAATAAGCTGGACAAGTTTGATTGAATTCTATGCTGAATTAGTGAAGGAGTAGTAAAAAATAAGAATAAAAAAAGTATTTTGAGAAAATTGAAAAAAACGAAACAAAATTGGTAAAGAGACAGCTGTATATAATATATAAAATAAGTTATTATTTGCCAATCATGAAAATATTTTTGTGTCCAGAAATGGTTGGGCTATTTAAATTATGTTAAAACTGAAAATCGAAATTTGTGACCTTTTTACCTAAATTTAGTGTCCCACATAGCCTTAAGTCAGTTTTAGTATCGTATGTATTAGAACATGTTACAAATATGTTATTAGTTCTATGACTATTGTAAAAACATATTTCCGTTGGGATATAAAGCTTTTTATTTCTTAATATTATCATCATTGCTCTTATATATATGACTAGGTGATGATGGTGCTTCAAAAGAATTAGCTAGTGGGATATTGATGAAAGAATCTGAGAGTGTCTACACTTTGTGGTGTAGTGGTCGTGTCTGTGTTGAGGGCATGCTAGTGGAACTCAAATTACTCAAAAGACAAGACCTAATTAACATGCTGCTGAGAATCTTTAAGCCAGCCTCGGATCAAGTGGTAAATTATTGTCTGCTCAATTAAATGAGGTTCAGGGTCTTGTTTGTTTACTTTTTACAGAATTATTTGTTTATTCCCCTTCACATCGCCTATCCTTTAGTCTGTTGGAGCACTACACAAGATATGTCTGTCTATGTTTCTCTCTGTCTTTTTGCTCTGGATAGAATCTCTTTCAATGACAGATTCATTCTTTTATGTTGTCTTTCCATTGTTTTTTTCTGTCTGCCTTTTCTTCTTTTTCCTGATACTGTTCCCTGAAGAAAAGACTTTGCGAGCTCTGAAGACCTTGTGATATGGCATAGCGTTTTAGTTTTTGTTTGAGATTCTGTCTTTGTATGTCACACCTAGGATTTTTCTATAGCACCTCAATTTCATAGCTAGAATCCTCCTCTAGTTCTGCAGTCAGCCTCCAAGATTCGCAAATATATAAGAATGTGGCCATGACCAGGGAGCGCATCAGTCTGATTCTAGTGTTGAGGGCTATGTCTCTTGTCTTCACTGATTGTTTTGAGTTTTGCAAGTGCTGCTGTGGAATGTGCAATTTTGGTCAGTAGTTATAGGTTTGGTTCCTTCATTTAAGACGATAGCTCTGAGGTATTCAAAATTAATGACACTTGTCAGCTTTTCACTTATAACACTGATGTCCCTTTTAAAGCCCTGTTGGCTATTGGTCATAATTTGTATTTTTCTGCATTGATTTGCATTTAAGTAGCTTTTTCACTTGAGTTCGTGGGGATGTTTTGATTATGTAAAGGGGGGTCCCTGATTCAAAAGAACTTCTGGTTTAGGGCAAGTCATTTGTTTTTGAGCTATGTGAAAAGTCATTTTTTGTTTGTATCCTTATCTCTTTTGTGCCTTGTTGATTTTTTGGACTGCTACTTCATCTCAGTTGTTTACACAATCTTTGAGAAAAGAAAAGCACTCGGTTTTTGTTTTAGTGTTTGTAATTCATTTCTACTCCCAACAAGAAAATTAACAAGAATTTCTGGTAAGATATTTTAAATGCAAAAAAAATATAACTATTGTTGCAGGTTGTTTTTTTTTCTGCTAGTTTCAAATCATCCTTTGACTTAGGAATGATTTCATGGAAATATTTTTAATGTTATTAATGATTAACACACCTCTTCGTTTCTTTTTTATTTCATTCAAACACACATAGTTGTAATACATTATTTCTTTTCCACTTGCTATTTGGTTTCAGATTGTTAAAGTTGATCTAGATGAAGGAAAGATGGATACATTTGTGTTCTGCATTGCTCAGAAACGCTCAGCTGCAAAATTGCACAAAGACATGAATGATTTGGTAAGATCAATTCTATCAAAATGTTTCTAGGGTATCATATTTTTTTAAAGTAAGCCAGTCATATTTTGTCATGTTTATAATTAGTTATATGTTTTTTGTTGTTTTTTTTTTTGCTTATTTTCACAAACATTTTTATAAATTTTATTTGAATTTCTTCCAAATTCAAGTTTAAGTTTGATTTTTTAACATTTGGTGCTTCTGATCTTCATATCGCAAAGAATAAACAAATATATTCTGTGAACAATCCATTTATAGAAATTCTGTATAAAACTGTAGATTTCACTGAACCAGTTGGTTAGAGGATACACTTTTATCTTCCTTCTGTGTTACAAAGTTTTCTGTTACATGTTTTAGAATAATATTTGTTAAATACGTTCACTTAGAGTCAATTCACTGAGAAGAAAAGTACAGAGAAATATGAGATACCTTCATCCTACCAACTTTTGTCTGAGATAGGGGAAGGAACTGCAGCTGTTTTGGATAAGAAAGTAGGTTGTTCTTAAACATTTTGTTATTATTAAGTTGACTCAAACACTTTGAACTCGAATTTCATATTTAGATTTATCTTTTAACCTTATCCTTCATATTTAGAAAATTTGATACTAATTTTTTTTCAAATATCTTAAGAAACATTATACAATTTTACAAATAATTTTTCAGAAAAAAAATATTTTCAAGTCAAAATAATAATAGTAGTTTCAGTTACAGTTTTCCCTTTTTCTACTAGATTTTGTCCCTTTTAGAATACATGTAGCCTCTAGTGACTACAAGAAAAAATAACTAATATACATATTTCCAGTTTAGTTCCATCCATAGAAGTTCATTCTAGACCCACACGATTGCATGGTAGAAACATTTCTTATTCTATACCACAATTTGATTTTGAATTCATTAAAATAGAATCAATTCTGGCAAGCATACCAGTAGACTAAACGAACAGGATAAATTATACTTGGACATTTCTATGACTACTTCTCGTTTCTAGTGGCGCACTAGTAAAAGGGAAATCAGCAGTTCTGTAATTTGTTTGGTTTTAAATTGTGATTAGGATTGGTTCAAAATAGTTGATTTTATTGATTTAAATCAAATTGGGATCAATGAAAGAATAGAAAAGAAATATGAAAAAAAAAAAAACAATATTATGTTATGGCTTCACCTTCATTTGAAAACGAACAATCACAACCTCCTGCTTAACCATTCCCCACCCCCTCCTCAGCTTGTTACATGCTCTTTTTTTTTAATACTTTAAAACTCATTACAGATCCTCTACTGTTCAATGCATTATCTAGCATCTCCTTTACTGTCCATCCAAATATCAAGCAGATCCTTTACTAACCTAGCAATATTAGCCTTTGAGAAGTAAAATCTTTTGTGTTTGTACTTTTCAGGTGTGCCAGATGTTAACAAAGTATGAAGGTGTGATTGAATATATTCATGTGTCAGATCAGTACTCAGGTCCTAAACTTCAAGAGTAAGTCTTTACAGATTTGAAAATATGATAGAATGCATCAACAGTCAAATTTATACTAGTCCTCAATTTCAAGAACAGTGGATCTAACTTTTTAGATATAGAGCCACTTTTTAGCTGTGTTTTCCATCACAGACTTCTGGTTGTTAATGTATTAAGAAGACATTGCATATCGAGACTAAGGAGGTGTGCAGTATCTCACTGACTGTGCTGGGCCAGCTAAGACCTACATATTTTATCACAACTTATACTGACAAAGCCATTGTCTGCAGGGGGATGATATAAATTCTCTTTGCACCTTGTACTAGCAGTAATATTGAAGTTTAAATTTGAATATGTACATATGGTATAAAAATAATAGATTAATTGACATATTGCATATTATCTTCATAATGTCAGTTCAAGGTGCTTTGAAAACAGAAGTATTTTAAAGATAACCGTTCAACTAGTTCTAGTTCTCCCTAAGCCTAGGAACTTGACATTTTGTCAGGTATATTAAAACGGCTATTGCTACTTAAAGCATGTGGGCCTTTTCAGAACACAGAATGAAAGGTTTGGAACGTACTACCCTTTAATATCAGACAAAATTACATGCTTCACCACACTCCAGAACTTTTAATAGTTACCTGTTTTATATTTATTTACATTAGTTTGTGTTTTTAACTCTTTTTTTTTTTCTAATAAGTGCCAATAGTACCTTAAACAGGTGTAATTTATTTAAACAATCATAAAGGCTTCTCATTGATAATACACTAGAGCTAGACTCTAGATACATTTTCACTTATATGATCATCAGTGGCTTCTTGTTTATGAATATGTAAAGAAAAGTAAAGTTCCCCTTTCAGACCTTGCTATCTAAATGGCACATGATGTAAAGGTCATCTGTTTCTATTGCAGATGATTAGCATTATGCCAACCTGTCTTTACTTTCCCCAACTTATGTCAGGTACCCAATAGAGTTTGGTACTATTGGTGGCGTCTTAAAAATCCTGAAATTCAAATCCCAGTTATGACCAAGATTTGAACCTGATACCCTTCAGTTTGGAAGCCAATCGCTTTACCTCTCAGCCATCACACCCTGTTTATGAAGATACACAGAACTCATATTCAGTGACACGAGCTATCTCTTTTAACTTCTTTTCAACCCAGGTACATCGTTTCAAGGCATACAGGCATTAGTCTTCATAAATAGCTAACTACTAAATGTGGATAGTAACCCAAGGGTTGGGAAACTACCAACATGGAAAATAATTGAGAAATACTGATACTTGTCAGAATTCACAATTATATCATCCCTTTTTTTGTGTGTGTGTAGCCTCTGATACATGAACATATTTCAGTATATTATCATTTTCTGTTTGTTAGATAAATTGTCTTTGTTTGTTAACTTGAAGAACATTCTGTTGTATTTTCCCAGTGATAACCAGACTACCAAGATGCCTGACACTAAGCCCTGCCTCATATTCTGCTTCACAAGTAAGTTGTGTTACTTTGTTCAGTCATCCAGTAACAAACAATCTTGGCTTTTGACAACAACACAGAGGTGTGATTACTGATGGAAACACAAGTCTAGGAGAATGGGGATAATACTATTTTAGAACCATGTAATAGATCTAATTTTAAAATAGACTACAAGGCTAAAAAGCAATTTTTCTTCAAATTAGTTTTATTTGTATTTTAGGGGGAAAAAAATTAATATTTGTTACATGTGCATCCTAGTGTGAATGTGGGATGATGCAAATGATTGTTGAAAGAGGGAAATAAAAAAAATAAATGAAAATGGAGGAATATAAACAAAATAGTGTTTACAGTGTTAGTTATTAAATTAAGATTAAATTATTTAAAAATCAATGATTTTGACATGGTGTTAATGTGTTGCTGAAAGAGACGCATATTGTAACAAGTCTTAACAATATTTAAAGTATGCAAGTTAAGAGTCTTTGGTTCTGATATTAAATATATTCCTTTATCTATATTGTATTAGGTATACTATTATTATTTGACTTTAAGCATTATAACTGTTCAAGTATATTAAAGTTAAATTGTTAATGTGTTCCAGAACTCAATGAGGAAACAACCCATAATGCCATTATCCTTTCACTCTTGAGAGGCATGACTAAGCTACTTAAAATTGTTGATTACTGGTGCTAAAATCTTAGTAATGTTCTTTGGCAAACACAGACCTAAATCAAAATCATGCTTTGGGATTTGGCTCCTATTTGTTTGTTTTTTTCTAATGCTGTATCCATTAGTACAGCTCAGAGCACCTACAATTACTAACTCAGTTTAAGTTGAAACCTGCATTTTAGAAGCTTTACTGCTAGACTATCTTGCACTCTTTGTTTTAAATATCAGAAATTAAAGTTACTTTTGAGAAAATGTATTAAAGCAAGATGTCATGTGCTTGTTTATTTCTCCCTCCCCCTCCCCAATACCAAAGGCATTACATGTAGGACATAATCATCTTTTTTGAAGTAATGTTTGTATTATATAAGATAAAGGCGTAGTGCATTTTGTAGTGGGGGGATATTGTTATGTACAAACTTAAGTAACTACAAAGTTTTACATCCAAATGTCTCATCAATAGGGAAGTACTTTTGTTATTAGTCATCACAGTCCATTTTTTATAGACTGGTACCTTGTTTCTAGAATATATTATTTCTTTAATTTGTTTCCAAAACCTTTAAAACATAGTTTGAAACTTATTTTTTATACAACAAAAGGTAAAATTAAAATATTTTGTTGGAATATGTATTTGCCCTAAATGCTCTATTTACAAACCATTTTTCTATTAATTAGTTGCGGGTAAAGGCAAGACACGTACAGTGGATATGGAAAATCTTCAACCTCTCATGCAGCTAGTATTTTACTGTGTTGACAAAGTTTCCAGACTGCAACTTAGCAAGGAGGTTAGAGGTTTTTTTTTATCATCTGCATTGTCTTCCTTTTTTCTCTCTCCTTTTTTTTTTGTCTCTTTAATTAAATTATATGAATGACTTGAGATTAAGTTCACAGGATTTTTTTCTTTAGGCTAAAATGAAAGCTGAGAAGAATCGCCAGAAAGCTGCTGAACTATTTTTGAAGGCTGCTCACAGTCAGAGACAAGAATTGGCCCAGCAGAGAAAAGAGGAGAAGAAGCGAGCAGAGAAAGAGAAGCTGATGGCAGAAGAAGATCCTGACAGAGCCAGAAAACTTGAGGCAGGTTTAGTAATCTAGCTACTCACATTTTTGTTTTACCTCTGACTAAAAAATGTGTCCCAATTGTTTGTTTTAATCTAAACAAATTTTTTTGTTTTGCTTCAGGATCGAGAAAATCGTAGAGAGTCTAAGAAGAAGCAACCTAAAATGAAGATGATGAAAATTAAAGCCATTTAAAGACTCTGACATGTGTGGGCTGTTTACATTTTGGTTCCAACAAATCTAAGGCATTATTCCATTGGTGTGATAGGGAGTGTGTGACAGTCAGTCTGCAGCTTTTCTATTGACACATTTTTATATATATATATATATCAATTTATTTATAATCTGATGGTATAAATATTCAGATAAGTTTTTTTCAAATAGATCCATGCAAAAACAGTTTTAACAATATACATATTTAAAAATTGCCATTACGAATGATTACAGTTTTTTAAAAAATAAGCAATATATAAATGGGAAGACAGTATTGAAATATGACTTGAGTGTTGAAGTAAAAGTTTTCCATTGCATTGTTTTAGATAGTCTTGTATCTCTGATGAATTAATAAGCAGTGAGTGAAGAACTAAATTGTGCTTTATGTGCATAAAGTGAGTTCACTTTTTCTGTTTAGGAAAAAGTTTTTTGGGGGCTTGTTACCTTCTGTAGCTTCTAGCCCACTTAAGCTGGAGGTAAACTTTCTAAAATACTTTGATTATAGTATTGTACAACCACTCTCCTTGAAAATAGACCATTCTTTTGTCTCTGAATATGTATTTTAGTTCAATTGTTTGATTGCATCATATTAGTTTTAAAAAAATTTTGCTTATATAATACAGATAGGTGATTTTTCTTTAGTACATGTGGTAAACGGTGTACGGTATACATACTACACTTATAACGTTACAAATAATATTACCAAAAAAGCTATTTTTTTCATTATTTTTTTTTCTGGTACCGGTATTAATAAAGACTTAAATTGTATGTGCTAAGCTCCTAGGTTAACATTGTTTATGGAATAGAGAACATAACTGACTCACTTTAGCTGTATACAAGTTATCTGTTAGTTTTAGACAGAGTTTCTTAAGACTAAAGTTTATTCAATATTAGCAAATATTCAAATGCTATTTAAAAAAAAAGGTTTTCATGCCCTTTTGTATAACTGTTCAAGAAAAGTCCTGTACTATGTTATATATATTTTTTTTTTCAACCATTGTGTTGTGGAAATAAATGAAAAAAAAATGAATTAGATCATGAATGTACAATTGTGTTGATTGACTATGAGCATGTACAGACATAACACCCAAAAGATTGATGTGTTGAATTGTTTTGATATGCAAAAAAAAAACAAAGGTTCTTTGTGTCTATGTGATTCTCTTTCTATGTTTAGCCTCCATTACTTCCCAGGTGGTGGTATGCTTGTGTTTTGACTGTCAATGTTAAAAAGGGGGGTAACCCTGGCTATAATGAAGTATATTTTGATGTTGTTTTATTCTTCTACCTACACTGTCAGAGATGTTTTGCTTTGAATGTTAGTCACTTACACTTCCTGTCAACAGCACTGAAAGTAACTAATCAAAGAATGAGTGGGCTGGGATCTATCTATTCAAAGTTTTTGAGGTGTAATTTTGTAGTTAGACACAGTTTCATTGTCACATTTTTATGGAAATGTTTTTACATTGGTTAAAGTAGCAGTGTTCTGTCAAAAATGCTGTTTATATACATGGGTTGAAATGTGATTATGTGGACATTGAATGTGATGTCTATGGACATTGGTTGAAATGTGATTACGTGGACATTGAATGTGATGTCTATGGACATTGGTTGAAATGTGATTATGTGGACATTGAATGTGATGTCTATGGACATTGTTTGAAATGTGATTATGTGGCATTGAATGTTGACATTGGTTACATAGTAAACTCAAAATCATTTTTTTTTTTTTAATTTAACCTGTAAGATTTAAAAAAAATGAATTACCATGCAGCATACTGGTCCCACAAAACACATTTGTATCTTGATATAAATATTTGTCAAAATCCATATGTAAAAACTAATCATCATGGTGTCTATTCAAGTTCTTTTGTGTGTAGGCTACAACCAGGCTATTGCTAAGGTTGTGATTGTTTTAGGTACAGCTTATTGACTGCAGGTTGGGGGACTGTGTGTAGAAGCCAATGTGGAGTTGATTTGATGTTACTTTAATGCATTTATTTTGTTAGTCTGTGTAATTTTGTGTTAGGTCTTTTATTATAATCACTGGAACTGTATATATGTTTTGTTCTTGACTCCCCCACCTGATTTTATTTCTGAACCAATACACCAGAAGAATAAATTGTTTTCTTTGTATTGCTTCATTTTGTTCATCAAGTATATGAGTTCTTTTTTTTTTTTTTTTAAATTCTATTTTTAAACACTAAGTAAAATGTTATTTTATGTCCAGTCAATGTGGTGTTAATTATTTAGGCCAAATCCTTTATATTTATATCTAAAGAATGCCTTTCATTTTCCCAGTATTTTAACACGGAGGAATGTTATCACTGCTAGAAAGGAAAAAGAAAGCTTTTTTCGCTATTACTAGATAATTTCAATAAAAAATGCTTAAGTGTCTAGTCCTCTCATTCTGAACTTCACAAGCTTTGGCAACTTGGTTGTCCCAAATAATAATCTGGTTCATGTCACTAAATGGAATGTTAGATTGTTGTATATATAAATATGAATTTGGGACAAAGTGATTTTTTAGAATCTGAGACACAGAAGAGATTATTGCTTGAAGGAAATGGAAGCAGTATGCTCCAAGTATTTTACACATTTTGTTCTCTCCTTCAATATAATGTATTATGTAGGCTTATTGATTTATTTTTATCATGCTTGTATTTCCTACGGGAACCTCCGTTGGTTCGTTTGATCATCCCCTGGAATGTATAAGAATTAATCCACCTAGTTAACTCATTGATCTAGGTGTACTAAACAAACACAATTATTAGTTGAGACCTCCCATAGGAGGGCGGAATGGGAACCAATACATTTTATTTCTCTCTCTCTCATAATTGACCCCATGATACTGTACCGACAGTGGAACAAGGGGGTGGGGGTTAATACGTCATTGTATTTTGAGAAACTAAATCTGACGAGCCCAATGTCTACCGTGTTGCCAGAGATATTAGGTTTTTTTTTGGGGGGGGGGGGGGGGGGGGGGGATGACAGACTTCCTCTTTATGACTTAACAAAGTTACAAAGACAGTTTGTGTGAAAACACAAACTCAAAATCGTCCCCCGAAGTGGTCCACCCAGGCAGGTAAAAAGGCAGGTTTCAATATTTTCAGAATGAACACCAGAACGAAATTCTATCAAAGACAAATGACAGAGAAGAATGGAGAAAGTAGGTTGACAGATCTTGGGTGGTGCCCCAGCGGTCCAACAGACTGAAGGATAGGTGAATGTGAAGTTAGATGCGAACCTGGTCTTATTGGTGTCTTATAATGGTTATCTAAATTGTTTTGTAAAGGGTCAATCTCTTCAAATTCTCAAGAAAGAAAAAAAAATGTTATTAGTTCAGTGTTCCATGTTTCATGTGTAACGCTGTTGTTTACGCGATAATATAAAAAAAAAACTACTTATTTATTGTTGTTTTAAATTATGTTCAACTTACATGCATACTAAATAGATTTGTTTCTCTTTAAAAAAAAAACAACTTTTTTTTGTGTGTAAATGTAGTAGTTAGTATGACAGAACTTACATAACTTAGCAATAAAAATGTAATAAAATTTTTTTGAAAAAACAATCTAAAACCATTTGCATAAATATGTTGCAAATATGGCAACTAGTCATCGCCCCTTCTAAAGAGCCTCCAGTGTTTGTTACCATTAATAGTGAATAGTTGTGTGGTGTATTTTTTTGAAAAAAAACTGCTTGCATAAGTGATTTTAAAAATTTCGCTTTTGAAAAGAAAAAAGTAACTGTTGCATCAGAACTTTGAATGGTCTAAAATATTATGGTGTCAGATTTTCACTATCTTTTCTAGTTTACGAGATCTAAACGGGACGGACGGACAGACATTCCACACAAAACTCATAGCGTCTTTTCCTCTTTCGGGGGCCGCTCAAAAACTTTAATCCACAAGTTGACATTGTGAACATATTGAACACACACATTATAAAGACACAATGGAACTTATTTTCATTAATAGATTCATAATATGCTCAGTAGTGCAAAGCAATTTTCACCGACCACGTAATACTTTCTGTTATGTTAATACGTCTTGGTCTAGGCTTATAGCTAAATCGAAGCTATATTAATACAATAGACGTACAAGTCGAGACAAAATTTAAGTAGAAAAAAAAATGTTTAATTGTGCAATTATTTTAATGTATTTTATTAATCTACCAAACAATTTTGTTTGAGATACGTGGCTAGAGCGAGTAAAATTGACAATTTAAACATTTATCTTTTTTATGGTTGACTATCAAGTCAGATAATAGCGGCTGCACAACTTATTAGCATACTACAATGCCAACATTTTATGCATTTAAGTTTGAATCTGAATATTTTTTTTTCCTTTGAAATGTTTGAAAGGCTGTCGTTTGATGGTCACGGATTCGAACCCCTCCCCTTTCCCCGTCGTCCTGCCGGGCTGGAATCCGGGCCGACCTTAGGCAAACTAGGCAGCCGCATAGGGCCTCCGATTGGTGGGGGCCTCGCACAGGAATTAAAATATTTTTGTAGACGAGAGATTTATCCTCAATGCTACTGTTGGAGTCACTATGTTTTAAATTAATGACGTCATTTTTGTTTTTTACAGTTTATTGTTCATTTTGGGTCAGCCAAGTCGCCCTGCTGGGATGTAATGATCTCCAGAATCTGAAGAAATATTCGAAACATTTAAACCAAAACAAACCTTTTCTTAGTAGGGGGTGACAATGGGAGGAAATTGTATTTATGTTAACTCTTTTCTCTCGTAATGGACAATACCATCGTTGATTTGACCTCATTCAATTCAACTCATGTTTGATTATATTTTGTGCTCTATAAAAAGAGCATGCATTCCCCTTTAATTCTATAGCAAATAAAACACAGACGAGAAAGTTATTCAAGCTAAATCATAATAGGAAAAAAAATACAAATGTGAAAATGAAGAATTCCATCGAAACGCTGAAAATAATTGCGGAGAGAAAGAGTTAATGGCGACGATAGTTCAATGTGCATAAGCCTTTCACAAGTCAAGGCAGTAAACCAGTACTTTGATGTAAAGAGTTGTATGGTACGTGCAGTTATGTCATTCTTATAATGAAATATTTTAAACATTCTTTTAGCGATCAATGCATATGAGCAAATCTTGCGGAAAAACCATTTCGTACAGGGTTAGTCCCCTAAGAAAAAAGGTTTCACTTAGCTGTCTTCCAACAATACTAATCCCATTATCTCCCCTGATCAGTGTGAGATAAGTCTGTCTTTCGTGAATAATTAATTGACAATAATTAATTAAGCCCAGGACGCGGGCAGACAAAAACGAGACGTGACCAACACCTTTGCTCGCTAATGGCCCGTGAAGCGTTAAACTAATTTGATAGGGTCGTGCTGCAGTGTTAAACTTTTTTTTTTATCTTATCCAATTCTCTCCTGCGGCACATAGTAGGCCCTCGATACACAGGAATCCGTCACGCGTCTCTGTCCATTCCGGTAATTTGCGCGCGAAACCGGAAATTGCGCTCCTTTCAACCAGCACGAGGGAAGCTGCATTGTGTGCATGTGCAGACGGCGGTTAGAAAGTAAGGGGCGGGAATTCGCGAATAAAATTGCCGATAGCTAGGACATAAAGACTGATAGAGATGCGAACTAAAGGTTCTAATTGGACAGCTGCATCATAAAACAAAAAGGTACTGCCATAAACTACATTTCCAGTGTCCGTGTCCCTGTGTCAGTTACCTTTCCAGGCTTGTTGCTCTAAATTGAGTCTAAATAAAGAATGTGACGAAATTAGTCAATACGTATTGCTATTTCGTTTCTCCAATGTGCTTTGTTCATTAATATTTTGGTTGGGTAAATTAAAGTAGGGTGCTAAGCTCTGATAATATGGTTAAACTCACTGTCGTCTCTCGTTGTAGGCTGTAGATCAACAGTAGCTCCCCCCCCCCTCCCCTCTCGTAGAAAAAGAAAAAACCTTTTAAAATACCAACAAAGCTTATACAAGGGGAAGAACCGATCAATTACTGCTATATATATCTAAATACCGAAACACATCCTTTTTTTTTATCTATATAAAACTAAAATAATATACTAACGAAGTGGATAACTTTTTGATTGGTTTATATTTTGTCATCGGCAGTTCAAATTGTGCAGTTTCAACTTGATACGAGAATGGGAAGTGGGACAAATAAAAGTGTAAAGGAATCCTGACAGACGGAATGAGTTAATATGAGCTTTGCAAAGATGGAGGTCCATGGACCTCAGCGCCTGGCCAGAATCACCTTTACTTGTAATTAATTGTTAAATATGTTGCGCTGTTTATTCAATCAAAGGAATAGCCGGCGGATCTTATTTGCGCTTCGGATAATCAATATGGTTGTGATGCAGTATTTTTTTTTATCTCTCAATTGACAAGAGCTCTGGTCAATAGTAGCCCACTGGTGAAAGAGTTGTCTGAAACAGAAATAGTGGAAATCCTCCAATGTTTCTCTAGTGCTGCCAAATAAAAAAAACAAAAAAAAAGTCAAATATAAAAAAAACCTTTAAAAAAAAACAACTCAAAACTTATATTTAGTGAAGTTGCATCAATTATTTTGAATCAATCATATAATTAATTTATAATAGTTCTAGACTAACAATTACAAATTTTTGCGATTAGATATATTTGGCTTAATTGTTTATGTTTAGCGCGACTTTCATGCTTATAGCTTGCTCGTTGAGATATGGTCCATCATTTTGAAGGACCAGATGGGGGGGGGGGGGCGGTATCTGGGAGAAGGTTTCCGTGCGACCTTTTCAAAGGCAGTTTTTTTTTTTTTTAATTTGCTTGATTCTACATTTGAACTCAATGTCTCAAGCTTCCATACTCAAGTAGCCTACTTTGAAAAAACAAAGCTTATATTGAGCGTAGTTGTATCAATTAGCTTGGATCAGTCATGTAATATAATTTGTAACAACAATAAATCTTATCTTATATAATACAGACGTTACTTCCAAAAAGAAGATGATTACGTCCTACGCGATTACAAATATTTTGACCCATTGTTTTTATTTAGCACAATTTCATCTCGATACGCTATGAGCTATCACTTATCTGGGGGGGGGGGGGGGGGCAAGTAGGGGTAAATGGCTTTTTAAATGCATTTATTTAAAAAAAAAGGTGAACGACCCGAATTCGAACTCGATGGCTAAAGCCTTCTCAGGCCAATATACTAACCACTGTGTCAAAGAAATGCTTATGAAAAAAAGGTTTTATAGTAATAAGTAGTTAAAAAGACTCAAAGCAGCCTAAGTTTGGATATAAGTTCCGTCTAGTATGCATTTGCATTCCAAAGCAGCCTTTAATAGGGTTATTACTAATGCATTTAAGATAATAAAAAGAATGTTTAGGTTAGAACTAATTAGTAGGCCTATATTTCTATCTAGATCTAGGTGGTAACTAATTAATCCAGTTCATTGATCTTCAGCAACATTAAGAGTAGGTTCCCTTGACACTAGGTACCGCCCCTTGCCGGTGTCCATTAAAGAAATAACCCACCCGCGTGTCACGCCATATTCACATTTCCTGTCCATAACTATTTTATGGGCTCCGTCTGTTTGTGACCCGGATCAATGAATAATAATATTCTTGATGGAGCTATCTGGAATCACACACACACACACACACACTCAACTCGCCAAGACTTGAACACACTTTTTCTTCTTCCACCCCCCTCCCTCTCCAGTCCTGTCACCAGCCCCCCACATTATGTCATAAAACAAAATTGAAATAGTTGTTATAATAATTTTTGTTTAACCGCACTGCCAAGTTTGGGTGCACTACAAATGTAAGCAACACAGTCACAAGCCATTATTGTCCAAAGTCTGTGAGGTCAATGTGAACAGCTCAAAGTACTCAAACCAGTCTTTAAAAATCTAAATGAAATCGGAAAAATGTCTTAGTCTAAATGTCCGTCTCGAGAGAAGTCTCTATGGTGCAGATAACTCTCCTGTTTCAATGTCTCTTTTGGTTAACGAGGTTGTCATGTAGCCAACTCAAGGAACTTTTATTTTCACAACAAGTCACTCCCGCCCCCCTCTTTTCATATTAAAACAAGTTGTTCGCCGAGCAACAATCAAAAGGAAACACACACACGCATACAAACGTGACGCACACACACATACACACATCGTACATAATTTTAAAGTTTGTTAAAGATCATAATAGCGAGCAGGCCCCAATATAACCCGATGACCACTGTAAAAATACAAACAAAAAAAAAAAACAACGAAAACTTAAAATGTAGGTCCTCATGGCTCGCAAAGGCATTCCTGCAGGGAACAGTACCAGGAAAAGAAAGTCAAACAGAGAAAACGATGGTCAGATAATAGCAAAGAATGGCAGGTCTGTCATTGACAGAGATTGTAGTCAAGGAACAAGCAAAATATATTTAAAAAAAAAAAGAATAATAAAAAAAAAAAGCTTTTATAATCGAAAGAACATATTTACATCAATTTGTCCAAAACTATAAGATTTATTTCCTGTATCAAACAACATTATTTATTAATTAATTCGAAAATTATTTTTATTGTTTCGCATTTTGTTAAGGACAATGAATAATTGTACACAGTTTCAACTTGATCCGAGAATGGGAAATGGGAGATAAAACGTGTAACAAAAATGTGCACCAGGACCAGGCGAAGTTGATAGAAGCTTTGTTAAAAGACACAGATGAATGGGGAAAAAAAAGTTCGACAGATCATGTATGGTGCCTCAACGATCTAACAGACTAAGGAATAGGTGAATTGATGCGAAAGAAGTTAATATAGAAAAGTCTTTTAGATTCCTAGCTGGTGTGGTGTGTGTGTGTGTGGGGGGGTGAACTTAGAAACTTTTTTTCATGCTATTTATTGATTTGGCATGTAGGAAACATGAACATCGTATAGGCCCTTCAAAAAAAGGAAGTCCACATCACGGTGACTAACAACGAGACTGAGGCGTTCTATCACCCAGCAGATGTTACTCCAACGGTGTAACGCTACCTTTGATTGAGTAACACCAGCGCGTGATAGGAAACACTACCACGTGAGATACACAAGGCTCACAACAGTTTGGTTGCTAGGCAACCTTCCACTTCGTTTTATTCAATACATGGGGACATAAAATGTGCTCTGCTCTTCAGCGGTGGCCCTCATGGCCCCTATGCAGGATGTAGGCGAAAGTACCTACCACCCTCAGGCTTCAATATAAATGTATTTAATTCAGTGGCGTAGCTACCAATGTGAGGGTGGTGCGGGCCGCACAGGGCACCAAGTGGAGAGGGGCACCAAAATTCCCCCAGTGTGTATTAATTTCCTATTTCCCTGAGCTTTTCAGTAAAAACGAGTAATTGTATGGACACGAACAAACATAAACTACTGTATTTTAAACATGAACTAACGATTTATAAACTAGCCATGTCGCTATTTTGTTTCATCTCCTTGACTATTTCTTCAATACAATGTAAGCTATAGAACAGTTTGAATCTAATTTACTACATTTATTTCGGACACACGGTACATGTTGTTACTACACTGATCGATGCTCTGTAATATAAAGAAGAAGAAGAAGATAGGCCAACCTTTTTTTTACTTCATTGTTTAATCCATTTGTTTAATCTAGATATTGAGTTTACAAATATATTTCTAAACTCTAGCTCTAAACAATTGTCTTAGTTTATTCATTTCTTTATGATTCTTAATAGTTTAATTTTTGAAATAATTCTATTGTAATGTCAATTTTTTTTAAAATAAGCTAACCTTTGTTTTCTACGAGGTTTTTTTAACTAACTAATTAATTGTAATACTGTAACGTAAACAAAATGATGAACAGTGCTCAAGACTGACTAGTCTGGCTGGCGCCTAAAAACCCTTTTAAGCTCAGACGGAGAAATCGGCATCTCTGGTTCTGTCCAGTCTGTGTAGTCTCTAAGGGCCCCACATCCAGATCTATCGGGGTCCCTCATTACTGACCCATCGGTGTAGCAGAAAATGGCATCTGATGGGTAGGACTTTAGTGTAGCTGATGCCAAGTTTTGGAGTATGGCAGGTGTTAATCGCCTTTTGGTGGCTCCCTCTTGCCCTATAAGGGACATGTTTATTTGTGGGGCCGGCTATCTCCTCCACGGAGGGCAAGTATTAATTCTTCTAGTAGGAATTCTATCAGTGGAGAGCCCAGATGCTTTTGACAAATTGGCCGCATAGTGGAGGAACAATCGCATTTTAATGCGGTTCCTCTCTCTGCAATGTTGCACTAAGATTGTGGTGGGTAGCCTAGAGTCGCCCCTTTTATAGCGCTCGTAGGCCGTAAGTACCGCCCTCTCCCTCCTTAAATGTAATGGGGCCACGTTTGTTAATATTTCATCATCTTCATTTAAATCCAAAGATGGATTCAATGAGTGGTGGATGTTATCCCCGAAAATAGAAAAACATGAGACCATCAGAGCTCACATTCAGTCATCGCTTGCTTGGACGGAACTTGAAGTTCGCCTGAGAGTAGGAAACAATATGGACAACAAGGCCCAAAATTTGATTATACAAGAAACGAAAACCTGGAGAGTTAGTAAATTTACTATCAAAGTACGATCCACTCTTAAGGGAGCATGTGCTTCAAACTAAGCTTTGCTCCAGACCGAATACATACATGTCTCCACAAATACAAAATGAATTTATTACAATATTGGGGGATCACGCTAAAAAACAAATCATACAGCAAGTAAAACAAGCCAAATATTTCTCTATTATTTTTGACAGTACACCTGACACCTTAAAGCTGGATCAAACTTCCCAAATTTTACTGTACGTTGTCATGGAGAATGACGGGGTGCAGGTTCTTGAGTCTTTTATTGACTTCATCGACACAAAGGACAAGCATGCTGCTGGAATCGCTGAGATGATTATAGAGAAACTGCGTTCAAATGGCTTAGACATAATGGACTGCAGGGGTCAAGGCTATGATAATGCTGCGGTCATGAAAGGTCAAAACTACGGTGTCCAAAAACGTATTCTAGAAGTCACTGCTCAAACTCTGAAGACATTAACTAGCAGAGATGAAAATTCATCGACTAGATCTGAAGCAGGTGGATTATTGGTTGCTGTTCAGTCTTTTAATTTTCTCACCTATCTTGGATTTTGGGCTCCTGTATTAATTAACTGAAATTAATGATGCGAAAATTTTTACCTACCTTCAAAAACAAGGATTGTCTATTCGAGACTGCTCATTCAAACTAAAAACATTTTTAAGTAGTAATCGAGAGGACATCGCTGAAGCCAGCATTACCTTTGCCGAAAGCATGTGTTCAGATCTGAGAATCAGTACAGAACCTCAAAAACGTATTGGCCATAAGAAAAAGATGCCTGGTGAGAAAATGACGACTCTGTACTTACACACAAAGAAGAGCTACGAAGGGAAATTTATTCTACCTTGGACAGGATTGTTCAAGAAATAATCACCCGATTCGAGCAACTTCATGATGTAGCAGATAGATATGAATTTTTGTCGCCTTCCCAGCTATTAAATCCTCAGGTCGAAATCAATCTCGATAGTAGGCCTACTCCTAGCGACATTGATAAAAACAAATTTCTGCTGGAGTGAAAGAGGCTTAACGGTTTGTCACAGGATTCGAATTTCCAAAACCTGTTGAATTATTAGCGATCAACCTTGACTCACTAGTTTGGCCATTTTGTCCATTGAACAAGAGCTGGTGGAAAAAAATGGATTTCGATAAAATTATTGATACTTTGCCAGCAAGACAGTGCGTTAAATTCATTTGTAGTATGTTTATGTAAAAGGGTTTTTTTTTGAATTAACAATATTTGATTTATGAATACATATTATTTTGAACAGGTTTTGCAATGTTATTAATTAGTTGGTTTTTTTTTGGGGGGGGGGGGGCATCAAGATGAGGTACCGCACCAGGCATCATGTACTCTAGCTACGCCACTGATTTAATTACATGAGGAAATCTAAAAGTGTGTCATATTTGTTAAAAAGAAAAAGAGAACTTTTAAATGTAATCTTATTTTCTTATTTTTTGGTTAAAACTTTTATATTTTTTAATTGAGCAGTCTTTCGTTAAGTATGAATCTCTTGATGGCCACATAGTCGTAAATCAGGCCCTGCTGCTCTTGCAGCCAAAGGATTCATACAAACGTTATCGCTGTCGTGATGTTAGTGCTAAAACAAACAAACACAAAAAGAAGCAAATCAAAGAGCTCTGACGTTTACACGTAGGCCTACAATCAATAGTGCACTATGAAAACTAAATTCACATTAAAAACGTGTCGTCTGACAGTAATGTTATCTTTCTGACGTCACCTCTCGGTACGTTATCACTCTCATTCACGTCGCACTGAGCCACCTAGTTATCAATGAAAAGTATATGATCCAACGGAAATGTATATAAATTATAAAGGGATGTCGCTCAGAATGGAAGCACGTATACAATGGTCCATACACTAATTAGAAAGCTCATTCATAACAATCACCTCCCAATAATAAAAAAAATAGCAAAGAAAAAAAAAAAGCTATGAAAAAGTATTAAATAGTGAAGACGTCGAGGAACAAAATGTATATGTTGGCAACTCACAAAAAATGTGCCAATAGTTATGGAATTATTTTTAAATAAAGTAAAACACAAACATTAGCTCCCACAGACAATAGTACTATGGTCAGCTACATTTTCGTTGGTTTATCAGCAAGAAATTGTCCTTGACATTATTTTTTTTTCCTCTCTCTCTCTCTTTTTTTTTTCTTCCTATTTTCGTTTTCTCAGACTCTGTTAGATTTGTATCGCCCTCTCACATTTGTCTTTCTATATTTTATCGCTTAAGGCAGGGGTCGGCAACCTGTGACTCGCGAGCCACATGCGGCTCTTTGGATGTTAAGCTGCTGCTCTTTAGTTCCATACGCAAATATAATTTATTTAATCGAAAAATTTTTAAAAATAAAATCGTTCTGAATCGATTAACGAGGATTAGGCACCGATTCTATCTCTCAGCCATTTGTTATCGCTTTTCAGCGCACTCTCCCCATGTCTTGAAATGTAACATATTTGCAGCTTTTTGTCTTATCACTTGCTATAAATGAGTCACAAGTTGCCTTCCCAAAGTCCGAAAGAAGAACTTCAAGGACAAACTAGAGGGGAAGATAGAGCGAATGCCTTGCAAAAAACATTGAAGACAATAAGATCGATTTAAATAAAATCTTTTCAATAGCAACTGTTGGAGCCAGAAGTGTGACTGAAAAAATAAAAGGGCAACAACGATTCCTCGAAAATAGACTGAAATTCTTACGTTTCACTGCATAATGCACCAAGAAGCACTTCGTGCTCAAACATTTTCGGCTGAAAAAGTTGAGGTCATGAATTTGGTAATCAAGATTTTTAACAGCATCTTGCAAACAGAAATGGAAAAGGGTTTGAGTGCTGGGAAGCCCATGGAGTCTGGGAGCGCACATAACTATATATATATATATATATATATATATATAGAGAGAGAGAGAGAGAGAGAGAGAGAGAGAGGAAATTTGTTAGAAAAACACTACTTATAAATAAATAAATAGATATTTTTTTATGAAATAAATAGATTCATTTTTTAAAATCAAAACACTTTACTTATGCTAGTTTTATTTATTGTTGGCAAAAAAATATCTTGTGGCTCTTTAAAAACTTTGAAATTTTGTAAATTGTAATTTTTGTCTCTTCCGACTCAAAAAGTTGTCGACCCCTGGCTTAAGGAGATGTCAAATAAACGTAAACGGGATCTTACAATCAAAATGTAAATAAAGAGCAGATTACTGTGGCTAAATCATTTATGAAAATCTCCTAGAGTTACCTTATCAACGTTTCTATTTCTTCTATGCTCCTTAATTATATTCTAGGCCCCTCTTATTACTTTGAACAGGTGGCGCTGCAGTACTAGTGCTATTAATAGATTAACTCGTGAAGTTTTAATTACTGCATAAAATGAAAGAACAAAACAACAAATGTTACCTTGTTACCTCACACCACTCACACACACACTTTCCAACAAACAGAAAGACACTTGAAGCAAGAAACACCCGAAAAGGTTTTTTTTTTAGTGCTCACTATCAGTGACCTGCTAAAATAAATTTCGACCGTTTCCCAGACTCAGCCGTGTTGTGACGCGAACTTTTTTTTTTATGGCCCGGGGGGGGGGGGGGGTAAAAATGTTTTTGTTTTTACGTTGATCGTGTGTTGGAAGCCTATATGCCATTATATACGAATGTTTGTGTATGTGTGTGTTCATATCATGGTCACACACCTCGTACAATATCTCATAGGTGTAATTATTACCGATAGGATTATCCAAAGCCGCAATTAGTTGAGCGTGGGACTGTCATGTCTTTCATGTTTAAATCTCAGTAAAAACTAAAAAACACATCTTTTGAAAACTAAAATAAACGCAACACTTTTAGTTTTTGTCTTCTGACAGCGAACTCTTTTGTTTTGAATATTAAATATGTAAAGCCGTTTTTAGTTGTTTTTTTTGCTTCTTGGCGAAGCATATTATGATAGACTCACGGACGAGTATGATTCTACCCAGGATTTCAACCATTTCTCTTGTACCCCCCTCTCTATATTATGCATTGTGGTCTGCATTGCCTACCATTTCTCCTGACATTTTGCTTCTAATCTGTATTGAAATTGCATGCTTTTTTTTTTTTTAGGGGAGCCTAGTCTCTATTGAAATGACAAGCTGATTTGATTTTGTGTAGTCTTCTAGTTGGTATTTTGAGCTAACATGGCACGCTTTTCTTAAGGATTCAATTTACGATTCTCTAGTTTGGTTACAACTTTGTCAATGGCTAAATCGTTGAAGGTACTCTTGTGGACCGTTGACTCCTTTCAGTGAAGGGTGAGGGGGCGGGATTGACACCCTGAACTAATCGCATTGGGTAACACCAACTCTTGTGACGTATCTGATGTACACAGCTGCTTTGTAACAATTGTTTCATTTTTATAGTCTTCCTTCAATTTAAAGTGTATTGGAACCATAATGAAATTAATTGTCACTGGATGAGAGTAAAATGTTCTTTGCACTTGCCGAAATTTTGAGATTAATGTGACTTTAAACTTTAAAAAGTCATATTAAAATTGTGACTTAAAAGTCTTTTGAGGTTAACGATTTGAGTTTTCAGGGAAATCAATCCTTCCAAAAACTATAGGATTTTCCGAAATATTTTTGTTCGTCGACTACCTTATTTAAGCTGTGTTATCGGAAAAAAAAAGATATGTGTGACTGACATGTCGGCACAGGACTTGCAACTAATTGTACTAAAGTCCATGACATTTGCAATATTTGGCTGTTTTTATCTACATAGATCTTGAGAAAATAAAAACAGCTAGCTTGACAACGTTCCTAGGGTAGCCAACTAATCTATTTCGCTATGTTGTGATTTTTTGGTTGGAACCATGTTGTGTTCTCTGGTCACGTGATTCACAATGCATCTATGTTATAAATTAAGCTTACTATACAAAAACAGGCCAAACACATACACAATAAAACAGACACATACATAACGGAAAAGAGAAGATAATTTATTGTCTAACGTTGTTTAGGCCTTGGCTTAAAAGTAGCCACATTGTCAGTACACTAAATCTTCTAATCTCCTGATACACTATACGAATCTACAGCAGTTCTAAAACAATTTGAAACAATGCTTATCTTCTCAGTTCTTTTGGACGCTTTTGACCGTACTCTTTAGAACTTAGCCACTATTCAAGGTATCCATTTCCACGCGCTATTGGCTGAGCAGGCGGAAAGAACAGAACCAATGGTGTCAGAGGAGTGACCACCTGACGGGGAGGGGGCATCAAAACTGGCTGACAAAGCTAAAGCCCCAGTCATTAAACCCGTCTTGTAGTCTCCGGCTGATCTATTCATACATTTCTGGCTTCTTGTTTGTCGTCCGTGGTGTCAGAAAGCCTGGTGCGTCTTGGCGATTGCAGACGACACCACGCACTCATTGTCCCTGTGCGCTTTAAGATAATTGTGGCGCGGGGAGCAAATCTCATCGTCTGCTTTGTAGATTTAGATTTGACGTCAACGGGGTGCCACGTGCTTCCCCTGAGCTTGACATTCTAGGAGTTTGGAGGTCGGTCAACAAAAGACAGAGGAGTTGTAGAGAAAAAATACAAGACATTGATCTATTTAGGGTTTATTATTATTTGCAACGTGCAAGGTCTATAAATAATGCACGATGTATGAAGAAACAGTCAGTCATACAGCTACACTAATGCACGTTCTTTCAGGTGAAGGGTGCTTGTTCTGTAATACACATAACACTTAAGTCAGGCTAGGGAATTACATGTAGCTGAACAGTGCCTGCAATTCAGTGAGGCTGAGTACAATGTTAGACTTGTAAAGTAATTGAAGCTCTAGCGAAAGCAGTGGCGTTATAAGACTTTAAGACACTGTCTTATCTCTATGATATTATGGTCTTTTTTTTAAAATATGTTCTTATCATAATAATATGATGTTCTATTTTACGACATATTCTATGATATACTGTGCTGTATTACGACATTATCTCTTTTGATATCGTGTGTCTAGGCGATTTGACATGACTAATACTTGCAGATGCAACAGCTACTTATGGTTTACCTATTACTTAAATTGCACATTCTTTTGTTACATATATCTATTATGCGTTTTTAATAAAGCTTTTCTGATATATAGACCTACTTTTATTGTGCATTCTTCTAGCATCGGATTTAAGTAAGTAGAGGCCATATGTAGGATTAATTTTGTGGGCCTCTCTTTGGGAGTTTAAACAAATGTACATTATTAATACTAGGATCTGTTTGTTTTTTTACATTAAATCTAATTTTATTTTTATATATTTGGTATGCATATTTTTAAAGGTTTACTTTTTTTTTTAATTTGTGAAGACCCCTTTGAGGGTTAGGCATCTTCCCTGTCTGTATTCTTTGATAACATGCACTTATATTAGATTCAGTTTTCTTCTATAATCTTCTGTTACATGTACTTCTCTGACACTGAGACCTAAATTCTGTGTCCGTTTTCTTCTAACTTTCCTAAACCCCTATAAGTCACCTGATAGTCATGTGACTTTATTTACGAGACGATGTCTTAAATGTTTGCCACACAGCGCGAAACAAACAAGTTGCCCACAATGTATAGTACAAACATGACGTCATCCCTTCATGTACTACATTTCTTATTGTATTGTAGATTTAGTTCACGTATGCCTGCACTGCTGTCTGATGTTCCTATTTTACATTGAAACCAAAATTCAAGGCTTAAATTGCAAGTCAGGCAGCGATTTGTTGGTTTGTCCGTTTGCTTGTTTGTAAAGGGACTTTGGCAGAAAAGTATTAAAGAAGAAATGGTTGGTGGAATTTTCCCATCATTTTTTTAAAAATAAAATCTATTTATTTATTACTCACTTCGTCTTGCACAAAAGAGAATGGTCTTGGTTTTTTTTTTTTTTTTTTTTTTTGGTACCAAAATATCAATTAGTATAGTCTTTAGTTTTGATTTCAACATGAGAGAAAGAGCTGGTCTGTAATAGAAATAGGCGGAAATAAAAGGGAGAGAAGTCAGACCAAAAGTGTACATTATGCAAACAAGAAAGGGAAATAAAATAAATGTAGTTAAAACAAGTTGAGTTGGTAAGAGAAAGAGCTTGAAATGTTGTCAGTGACACAATACACATGACAAGAAATTGTGACACTGTCATTTGTTATTTTGTTGACGACATTCCAAGTAAAGTTAGAGAGTCATAAACAACACATTTTTAGCCAACTGTTCAATTTAGGGATTAGGATGGTACAATGTATAATAACAATTGCAATATATCATGTATCCTGATTTAAATTAATTGGATTCACAAGAAAACACTTACGTAGATTGCTTCAGTACTAGAAGACAGTGGAAAGGTAGTAAAGACTCTTATCAAACTATTCTTTTAAGCATGTCATAAGTGCCAATAAGTGGTTATACGGAAATCCAATGAAGATCTATTGTTCAAACATACAGAAGGCCTATTCTTAAAAGAAATATGTTTGTCAAAATGTAAGAGGGTTCAATATTTGTTTAACGTATTAACGATGTTGAGGTCGAATGTCACATCGACCCATTCAGTGCTCAAATCCCAAGAATTTAGAGGAGCATTTGTGTCACTTTAGGCCCGTCATCCTCCACTGCTTGATATCTGTGAGTGTTACCTTCCATTGCTTGATATCTGTGAGTGTTACCTTCCATTGCTTGATATCTGTGAGTGTTACCTTCCATTGCTTGATATCTGTGAGTGTTACCTTCCATTGCTTGATATCTGTGAGTGTTACCTTCCATTGCTTGATATCTGTGAGTGTTACCTTCCATTGCTTGATATCTGTGAGTGTTACCTTCCAATGCTTGATGTCTGTGAGTGTTACCTTCCAATGCTTGATGTCTGTGATTGTTACCTTCCATTGCATGATATCTGTGAGTGTTACCTTCCAATGCTTGATATCTGTGAGTGTTACCTTCCTTGCTTAATATATGTGTTACCTTCCATTGCTTGATATCTGTGATTGTTACCTTCCATTGCTTGATATATGTGAGTGTTACCTTAAATTGCTTCATATATGTGAGTATTACCTTACATTACTTAATATATGTAAGTGTTACCTTCCATTGCTTGATATCTGTGAGTGTTACCCTCCATTGCTTAATATCTGTGAGTGTTACCTTCCACTGCTTGATATCTGTGAGTGTTACCTTCCATTGCTTAATATCTGTGAGTGTTACCTTCCATTGCTTGATATCTGTGAGTGTTACCTTCCATTGCTTGATATCTGTGAGTGTTACCTTCCATTGCTTGATAACTGTGTGTGAGTGTTACATTCCATTGCTTGATATCTGTGAGTGTTGCCTTTCACTGCTTTATATCTGTAATTGTTACCTTCCATTGCTTGATATCTGTAATTGTTACCGTCCACTGCTTGATATCTGTCATTCTTACCTTCCACCTTCCACGGTATCAAAAGTCAAGGTTCCTCCTGTAAATGTGTAAATTTACTACGTATTCGGCCAGTATCCGCGAAATCGGTCAAAACAAGTCCGCTCGCATTCCATTAACATAACACCAATTCACATATTCAGTTATTTTATTAGCTGCTATCAAATAGCTTCAGGCCAAGTTTTAGATCTAGTTGGACAGAAACTGTTTCACTTGTGAACTATTGCTTCATCAACTCTGAACATTTCAACCATCTACACAATACAAAAACTGTCTTTGACTATTTCAAGCTGTTTCCTACTGCAAGCAAAGTAAAAGATGTTTTTTATTACAAAGCTTATATCAAATCACTCTGTCTGTCTGGTACAAATTTTGTACACGTTATTTCTTCCATTCTCAACATGAATCATAAAAAAAAAAAAATTAATTTTGTTTGATAGAGAAAAGGGAAACAAATCTTTCAGAATTGAAATATATGGCTGTAAATGTGCAGCTCTTTTCCCTATATAAGCTTTGTATTTTTAAAATTATCTTTTTAAATATAATGCTTGCTTTTAGCATTTACTCTTAAACTACCAGCAACCAATTTTGTTGTAGACTAGTGTGAACAATTTGAAATAGCAGCTTTCAATCAAAGCGAGCGCTACATAGAGGACTAGATGTCACGGGCACTCGCGCTTTAGAACACCACAATTTTATTCACCCTCTTTTCCTCTGCCCCGTCCCCCTACACCTGTAACTCCTGTCCTCGTTACTGTCCTCCGAGTTCTGTCCATTGAGTGAAGGGTTGTCGAGTCCCTCCCCTGTCCCGTGTGTTAAAGTCTCCTGTTACAGTAATGAAGACCTGTCAACGGCAATGATGTTGCTGTTGCCTTGAGTCACTCACTTCGCAGCTGTTTATGAACTGTTAGGTGGCTATAATGTATATCACCCGTTCTCTCAAGTTGTAATGTGCAGCGTAATCCTACAAATAAGTAAGCTCAGACTAGAATAGATTTTATAGGCAAGTGCAACTATTTCATTAGTTCAAGCATGGTTCAAGCTAATCTCTGGTACTATTTGATGTTTAAGATCCGGTGTACAATCTTTGAGCATTAAAATACAGTAACATTGATAAAGGAGAAAAAGCGATTTGGAAAAACACGGAGGAATTATAAGGAAAAAGAAAAGAGAAAAAAAAGAGATTGGGAAATATTTTGAAAAGCAATAAATTATTCAAATCAAAGAAAACACACTTTGACAGTTGAAATTAAAACAAACTCCAGACTTAAAGCACGGCAAAAAATGTAGAGATTCCTGGTGAATAGAAATATTATTCCTTGAAATGTTCCTTACTAAAATAAATAATTAAATCATGGAACTAGAATCTAAATTTCACGATTAAATGAACATTCCACACTTTGCGTGAAGCTGTTCTAGTCATTCTATAGGATGCTTGACTATTTCAGTCATTCTATAGAATGCCGGATTTGTACTTTGCCGGAAACAGATATATGAAATTAAAATTATAAAGTTGATTATATATAGCCTCGTGATAGACAGTTCTATCATAAGACAGTATTTTGTTACTTTGCGATGTTGTTTTTTAGCGGCCCCCGAAAGGGAAAAAGACGCCATTAGTTTTGTGTGGCCTGCCTGTCCGTCCGTCCCGTTTAGATCTCAAAAACTAGAAGAGATAATGAAAATCGGACATCATGATATTTTAGATCATTCAAAGTTCTGATGCAACGGCTTCTTTTTTCTTTTCTGAAAGCGAAAAATCTATTTTTTTAATCAATTATGCAAGCATTTTTTTTTCATAAAAATATACCATTTTTACAGCTATTCACTATTAATAGTAACAAACACCGGGGGCTTTTTTTAATAAGGGAGATGATCATTTACCTTTATTTTTAACACATTTATGCAAATGGTTTTAGATTTTTTATCAAAAAATATTATTTTTTACAATTGTATTAAATGTAGTATTTAGTATGACAGAACGTACAAAACATATGTTAATTTTTTTTTAAGAGAAAAAATCTATTTAATATGCAAATAAGTTGAACATAATTTAAAACAACAATTATAAATAGTTTTTCATATTATCGCGTGAACTACGGGACATCGTTACCGACATACAATATAATATGAAAGGATTTCTTTAATATTTTTGTACGAAAATTTTGCTTGAGGCTTTGAATAAGAGAGTGACCCTTTACAAAACAATTAGATCAATTAAATACTCATTATAAGACATCAGTTAGGCCAGGTTCACATCTAACATCACATTCACTTTCACCTATCCCTTGATCTGCTGGACCTTTGGGGCACCGAAAAGAATCTGTCAACCTTCTTTCTCAATTCTTCTCTGTCATTTGCTTTTGATAGAATTTCATTATGATATTCTTTCTGAAAATACTGAAACCTGCCTTTTTACCTGCCTGGGTGGACCACTTCTGATAGAATTTATTACCGATATTCTTCTGAAAATATTGAAACCTGCTTTTTTTCCTGCCTGGGTGGACCACTTCAGGGGCCGAATTTGAGTTTGTGTTTCCACACAAACTGTCTTTGTAACCTTGTTTTTTTCGTAGCGACGTTCTTAGACGGATACCTTTGATGGATAAAATATAATTAATTGAGATTCACTGTAACGCTCAGTGTTCTGCTTGTATAGGTATTTAACGTTGGAATAGCCTCGACGACATCGCAAGTTACTTAGACATACAGTCATCACTCTACACTGAACACACAGCGCACACATGGTGCATATTTGCTATACACAGTGTATTATATGGCAGAACAAGCACCAGATAACCTTCCCTTGTTAAGCCCATCAGTGTTCCGGCAATGTGTGCTCTACATAGCTTCCTATCTAGTCAATACTAAAAAGTACAAGCTGTCACAACGCGTTCTTCGACTTTCACTTAGAGTGTCTTGGAAATCTAAAGGTTTTAACTTTTGAACTTTGAAAATAGTTTGCATTCCTCCTACACCCTCTCTCTCTCTCTTTTTTTTTTTACTCACTTTTACTATTGCTATCTCCACGTCTGACACCATGTTTCAGAAAGCATTGATTGAAAAATATTACCTTTGACCGGAAACAGGACGTTCAGACATTGATTCATAAAGAACGTATGTTTGCTAAGTTCAATGACATCTGGCCAAGACTATACATATTACGTTTTTAAGTATCCTTTCAAATCATGAGATTCAAGATTGATTTTACACAATTTCTTTTTTTTTCAGTGCACACTTATCTATCTATCTATCTATCTATCTATCTATCTATCTATCTATCTATCTATCTATCTATCTATCTATCTATCTATCTATCTATCCAACCATCCGAATATTTATCTATTTAAAATATTTAAATTTAGTCACTTGGCCTCATCAGATTTAATAGAAAATCAGCAGCAGATATTATTTCTAGTAAAATGTAGATGTACATTCTTTGAAGAGTTGAAGCCAAACTTGAATGTCATTATGTAAAGTGATGTTTCATTGTGTAATTATGTTTGACCTAGATCTGGGGTTTTACTGCTTTTAAGTATCATATTTCACTATCACCCATCAGTCGCACAGATCTACCATTAAATTATTTAGTCGACTTTTCAAAATTAAAAGATTACATTAGTACGACTACACGTCCAAACACATCTATCTAGATTTAGCTTATAGATCTAGAACTTTAAAAAAAAAGTAAGTTAGCTGAAAGAAATATCGAATAACCAAATGTGGGCCTATATGTGTGTTAAAAACAACATCCGGTCTATGGAGATAGCTGAACTTTATATGTTCAGACAACCCTATCTGTTAAGTGTAGATCAATTGGAAGTAGCATAAAATAGGATTTAGTAAATAATGCCAATTCCAACGGCACATTTGTAATATAAAATCTTGAAAATCAATTTTATTACTAAATCAAGAACATGACGCAGTATGGATCTAGTCTATTTGTTTCATTTTTTTTTTTCATCATATTTATATTCTTTGGTTTTAGGCAGCCTATTGACCTTGTACTTTACTTGTTTTGTTTTTTATAATTCCCTCCCCCCCCCCCCCCCCATTTTTAACCCAGTCCTCCTGTTTACTATGTATTTTTTTAGCGGGTCCTGAAGAGGGAAATAAGGGGAAATCGGTTTTGTGTTATCTCTGTGTCCAACCGATGTTCCGTTTAGATAACACATTTTTTTAAAAGACATTTCCTCCTTTAAGAATCGGATGAATTTTCGTTAGAGCAATCGTTTAGGCCTACTCTTAATAATTTATGAATGATAATTACATTTCCTGACATATTAGTCAAGATGTTCAAACTGTTCTTGATCGCCTCTATTAAATATTGAACTTGTCATGGAGAAAAGTCGCTGACGTGTCTGTTCAAGATAGAGATTTAAAGACCAAATTTAATTTTTTTAAAAATAATATTTCAAAACAAATTATAACATTCAAACTAGATTTTTCCTAGTGTGGGCGGTTAGCATATAGGCCTATTTTTTTTCCCAAAGATATACATCAACTGCCAAAGTTCTAAGAAAATCGTTAGAGCGTTTTCGAGAACCGTGTCCATGTTTTTCCACCCACGAGTACCCACAAATTTGCAAGTTGAATAGAGGAATTGTAAAAATAAATAATAAAATGCTATTAATCAGATTTTGGATTGATGATATAGAAGCAGATCTGCAACAGCTTGGGGTTAGGGCGTGGAGATGAAAGGCCCAGGAAAGATCTGAATGGAAGGATGTGTTGAAGCAGGCCAGAGCCCTCCATGGGCTGTAGTGTCACTGGGATGGATGGATTAATCAGATTTTACCATTGCCTGTGTCGAGCTTAAAATAGAACGGTGCAACAGCTATAGTTTGTGTTTCTGAAAGTGAATTCTTAAATTTTTTTATTTTTTTTTTGAAATAATTAAATATACAAACTGTTTTGACACACAATATTTTTGAAGCAATATTTTTTACTTTGAGAAAATATAACGGTGAAACTAGCGTTTTCCCAGTATAGTCCACGAGTGTGGTTTTTCTTTTTGGATGGCTGCCTGGTCATGCAGTTTGCGCGCTGGACTGTCGTTTGGATTTATCGATGGTCCCTGGTTCAAACCCTGCCCGCGTCCATCCCCCGTCGTCCTGCGGGAGGTTTGGACTAGGAAGTAAATTATCTCTGAAGGAACATCCGAAACATGTAAAACAAACATACAAGCTGATAATGATTTCACAGAGATATACATTAACTGTTAAATTTCTAGGAAAACCGTTGCATCCTAGCATATAATAATGCCTACCGCTCCACACACATTTTACACATAAATTACAGAATTACTGATAAATAAATCATTGTAGATTTTTTTTAAATTGCGGTAGAGTTTTAAAGAAGAAACTTCACTATTTGCAGCTTAGTCGACTTTTAACATATTTGTTTTGTCAGTCATAGATCTAGATCTAGAAATGCAGCTTATTTAGAGAAACTCATCTTCACAAACAGTATAAAGCCCCCCCCCCCCCCAACACACACACACTCTCACACACACACACACTTTTAGTAGACCCTTATAGATCAATTCACAGTGACACTTTTAGGATTTTTTTTTTTACTTAAAATAGATGCCTACTTGTAAATCTAGTCATTCAAAATTGTTCTACATATTATTAACTACGGTCTTTATATTACAATTTGTAGTCATTTTCCTCACACACGCGCGCGCTTTCATACCAATGTTTCATGTTCTTTGAAGAAAAACACATTTGATAGTCACACTGATATAAGAATAATACCTATCATTCACTCTGACAATTATCTATACCTAGAGGAGAATTAGATTTAAGATCTATATCTGTGTAGAAAAAAAACATAAAAAAAACAAACTGCAATAACAAGTGCTTAAAACGGAAGGAAATATAATTTTGTACTTGAGACATTTTGATGTCGTCTTTAAAAAACATATTAGGTCGAAATTGTGAGTTTCGATCGTGAGAATGGATTAGTTATTTTATGAACATGAAAAGTAAGTAATAATATGTTAACTCTCTATAGAACCGTGCACCTTAAGTGGGAGAAGTTGTGATTATCAGTCAGTGGTCAGGGTCAAGAGTTGTATAGTGTAGATCTGTTTGTGCCAGGGTCGTGTAATCTATTTAAATATTTAAGTGGCATACGTCTAGTTTGACGTGAGTACTACATCTGATACTTGTGGTCAACATTAAACAATGCGGCCTCTTTACATTGTTCCAAGGCAGACATTACGGTTAATGCAGGCTATACCACTAAAAAAAAAAAAAAAAGAAAGGAATTTGTCAAAGGTTATCACGTGCCACACTATTAGGGCGTTCATTGTTTCAGACACAAGAGTCGTGCGCTGGTACACTGAAGAGAATGCTATTGTTGTCAAGTGGACGAGGCTCGAACCCGGCAATAACGAAAGTAAAACTAAATGGACCGGTAGGGGGGGTGCTGAGAGGTTAGGATGGGGGGGGTCGATGTGTGAAATCTTCCAGGACTCGTAATTAAAAAACGCTAGAAGAAAAAAGTAACAGTGTTTGACTGGGTGGTGCCCATAAACAAGTAATACCGGTTGGTTTTCTCAAGTGAGACATCTTGTGAGTCATTGCCATCGCTACAGCAACAACAAGGGTAGTGACTAAGTTGGCGGTTTAGGGCTGAACGCCCCCCCCCCCCATGGCCATGATAAAGTGGATGACGTTACGCTGTTTAAGCAAGTGCCATGTTTGTTGTTAAACTTTTTACCCCCCCCCCCCCTCCCCCTTTTCCCAGCACACAACCCCTAGTCCTGTACGGCATTGAAATAAATTGCAAAAAATGTTGTGTTTTATCATCCCCCCCCCCTCCACTTTTCCCCTGTGGTTAATTAGAGTAATTGGCTCGTGCCTTCATCAAGCACGATACACCTCTAAATGCATACCAGAATTAGCTCTCTCTCTCTCTCTCTCTCTCTCTCTCTCTCTCTCTTTCTGTAAAGATTAAACTTTATTGTTTTCTTTGGCGGGCGTTTGTCTGGACAGACTCACTGGCTGACAAGGCAGAAACAGCTTATGAATAGCTCGCCCAGTGTACATGTTAACCTCCAAGTTTGGAATCCCTTGTGTTGACATACAAATGTACATTGTTTGGAATAGATATGTTTGGATTATGATAATAGAAACACTAAGAGAACACAGACGTGAAGCTGAGCGCGTAAAGGGAGAGAATTCCAGAAATCAATTTCTTTGAATGTGTTATTTTAATGTAAGCAGCTAATGTGCTGCTGCTGTCCAATTAAAGTTTAAATTAATCAACATCATCAAACTCCATTTGAGTGAGGGCTTGAGAGGCTTAAATCCTCTCTTGCAAAAGCCCTGGACAGAAAACTTGTGTAGTGCATACACGCCACTATACAGGTCGAGAATTTTTGGTTTCCCAGACCTGTCGAGGCGGAGATCAGCAAGTCTGGGGCAGTCAAACAGAATATGAGGCACGGTTTCCTCTTCTTACCCGCAGTGGAAAATTGGCCATAGCCGTGAGAAATATGAGCCAACATAGTGATATAATAGCTTGCTCAGGCTTGGGCAGTCTCCACCACGGGGAGGTGCGGTTAGGGCGCCTCATGCGCTCCCAGACTCCACGGGCTTTTTGGAATTTGTTAAAGCACTCAAACCACTTTTCCATTTCTGTTTTTTTAAATTATAGCCAGAGCTTGATGAAAACTTACAGCCTGTTCAGTTGGTGGAATTTGCCCTCCCTGGTGGGCCAAGGAGTCTGCATTAGTGTTGCCAGTCACACCTATGTGACTCGGTACCCACTACATTATTACAGGGGTGCCATAGCGCTGCTTTATGTTGTGTGAAGCCACGATGACAGTGTCGATATTGGGGGGCCATGGTCCAGGGCTTTGCAAAGCCTGTAGTATAGAGTTTTGAGTCAGTGACCACAACAATCTGTGTTGCCCTCAAATGTCCTTCGCCGAGTTGAGAGTCAATGACCTTTAAGGCTTCACAGACAGCATCAAATTTTAAATTAATGGACTTCACTTGTTACTCTAGAAGGTAAACGGAATTTCCCTTTTCAGGCCTTGCAATCTTTAGGGCAGAGGATTTTAAAGGCCATATGTTTCTATGGTCGACAGTTAACATGCCAGCACAAACACCTATTACCTTTACTTTCGCCAACAAATTTTGGGAGTCCTAAAGATATGGAAACTCAAAATCCCAGGATTTAATAAGATTCGAGAACGAGACGTGAGTCCCGAGACTTTTATGCAGATGAATGCAACTAGTGTCGAGGTCAAATGTCTGTAAGAAGATATAGGTAGTAAGAAAATGGGTTGTTGTTTGTTTCAAAGTCAATCTAAGTCAAGTTTACACATGAGATCTAGAGGTAAAGAGAAGGTTCATGTTTAAGAAGTCAACGAGAATATCGTGTGGCTAAATAACCGACATAGTAATTATATCTGACCCAAAACTCTGATACACTTTGTCACGCTGTTGTTGTGTTGTTATTTTTTTTTAGGCTGTAGTCATGCTAGATCTAGTCATACAGACACGCACACAAACACTTGCGTGTTGCAGGCTTGAAATACCATAGCAGTGGAACACGACTTTCATTGAGACTGAATAATTGACTTTCACTAACTTGGTTTGTAGAACACACGGAGATCGATCATTCCATGACACACTATCTATACACCATCAATACATTGAAAAAGACTAAAATACATCTAGAATGTCATTGTAAGACTGACATTTTGTCACTTTTTAAACTCCACTATCTTAATTTACATCTAGAAAGACCGAGAATCTGTAAGACTTTGGAAAATCAAAAATCCATTGCTTAATTGATGATAATTTCAAATTAATTCTGTTGCTATAGCAACAAGTGAGATGATTCGATAAGTGACATACATTAAGACTATAATTATAGAGACACTATAAGAAAAATGTATATTAGTGGTCTTTTAAAGAATGTTACTTGTGAAACTGTCTCTCTCTTTCTCTCTTATGAAGAGATTTGGTTAATTTTGAATTGACGATTAACACGTAAAGATGACACAACAAACAATGTCAGTATTTGCAAAGATAGACTAATACCAGTCACCAGCGATGCCCAAAATACGGCCCGCGGGCCAGATCCGACCCGCGACGTGGTTCCATCAGGCCCGCCGAAACGGCGGCACAAAGTGTAGAAATCTCCCATCCAAAAAAAAAAGGTTGAAAAAATTTATCTTTATCTACGTTTGGGCCCTCATTTTTTTGTCTGATGGTTGGTATTATGATCTTTAACATTTGTGTGTTTATGAATTGGAACTCTGAATGCAGAATCTACCAGGAAAAGTGAACGTGTCTGTACTTTGTTTGTTGAACATGTTAATAAGCCGATATATTTATTGTATAAAGAAAGTGTGACTTTTTAATAAAACGACAACATAAAAATGGCACTATAAAATAAATATGGCGGCATAATTGGTTTGAGTCGCAAATAAAAGATTGTTTAACTACGCCTAGAGATTGGAGGAGAATATTAACCAAAACGAGACCCAAAAAATTTAGCCGGTTGTAAAGCTATCTTCACAGTTGCTCACATTTTAAGTAGAGCAATGAAGCTGTTTTCTGACGCGTAAAAAAATATGTCAAATAACCTATTAATTAAGTATTAAATTCACAATTTCTACCAAAATAGTTTCAGAACAATTTCATTTCGTTTTTGAAACTTATCACCCGCGAGACGAGTGTCGGAAATTAAAACGGCCCGTTGGTCGAATTAGGTTGGACATCACTGATCTATACTAAAAGGTATCTCTGCAGTTTTAATAGTTACAGGTCTACGTCATGATGTCTCAGTGTCCCAAATGTAGTGAACTCTCTTGTGGTAGGACAACTTTACATCTCCTAAGATCGCCGCTATTATCTAAGGGACGTTCATGCAAAGTTTCATTAAGATTGGTCAAAGGGTTTTGATTTCTATAAAGACACACATACATTCATACTCCTTATATTCTACTTTATATATTAGATAGTGTTAGGCGATTCCGCGCTGTGTCTAATGCAGATACGCCAAACGGATGTAACACTCAACGAAATCCAATAAGTCAGGCGAAAGGCCAACACTATAAAGTAGTCGACGCTGATAGTGAAGGTCGAACAAGAAGTTTAATAATAACGATGGGAACCGTCGAATGTCGTCAAGCTAAATCTCTACGTTCATAAAAGCTCCTTATCTCTAAAGCCGTCAAGGATTGTCTGTTTGCATTGGTTAATATTTCGCTATTTTCCTTTAGTTTTGACTAGTCACGTCGCTGTCAAAACTTCCCCCATTTACGAAACAAATAACAAAGTTTTGATACGATAGTTCTATTTTTTTTTTAATTTTTTAATTTTTTTTTTTGTTGTTGTGTGCGTTTAGTTAACTGTTTAATTGTGTATATCGCAAAAACCAGCCTGTAAAGAGGTTGCGAGACAGACAAAATGTAGTTTGATAATGGCTTAAAAAACAACAACAGCGGTCCTCAACTCGTGACTATGTGGGGAGGTTCCATGTCAGCAAGCTATTGCTAGTTGGCTATTTGCGTGACATTCGTGATTTGTGCGTAGGTTAGGTTTAATGTTAACTCTTAAGTTAATACACGTAGCTTAACGCTTCTGTAACCTGTGTTTTTGTTTCTTTCGGAGAGGAGATGGGGGGTGCCAGGTAAGGGAGGAAATCTCTATAACCTGTTATTAAATAGATGGTCATAAACACCTGTTGGCTAGCCGCTGTAATCGTCCGATGTGGGCCAATGTTCACAAAAGTTCGTTGCTAACTACATTCAGACAAGTTCTTCAAGACGTCAGAACTGTTGAAAGAGACTTCCCCCGCCCCTTCCCTTATACACCAACTACTCCACGCAAGGCTGCATGAAAGAAGCCCTAGAATGTCACAAGGGTATTCACAGCGGCTCGGATAGATTCATTTCATTCAATGATAGACTCTACAGCGCGGACGAAATTTCAAAAAGTATCCAATTATTAACAATGTGCACGCGACTGTTTGTTTGAAAGTTCGGGCCTTCTGAATGAAAAAAACTTTGGCCTTAGTTCTTTGAAAAGAGGAGACAAATCTTCACAGTTGCTTCTATTCTATACAGTATTACATAATTTAGAAAGGCCAATTATGCAAAAAATTATCCTCCTTTCTTAATATTCTCTGCCTTACATTTATGTATTGTTCCATTTTGACATTCGGCATCATGACACGAGGTAATAGCGCTATTTCGGACACATATTTGGGAGACCCCTCAAGTGGGAGCCCGGGGCATTTTTAAATTTTGACACCCTCCCCCACCCTAGCTACGCCACTGGCTTGCGTAATCCATTTTGAAAACATAACGGTTTGCTTTCAAAATATAAAAACTAGCCGTTGCAGCAGAGCTCTCATATCGGATTTCAATAACTTTGAAGTTTTTTTTTTAGATTTAAGTATGACAGACAGACGGACAGACAAAACTAACAGCGGCTTTTTTCCTTACGGGACCCTAAAAATAAACACCTACTCACTTTGTGTATCCTATTTTGGGTATCCTACTCACCAGTGGTATTGAATTTCTTCTAAAGAAATCACGCGCCTGTTTACTGTAAAAAAAAAAAAAATACACGAAAATACTTACCACTAACTACTTATACCTAAAGATCCGCAGTTCAAGTGTTTAACAAGTATTCGTCAGTTCCGGTTTTAAGAGGATGCTTTGTCTGAAAGTAGATCTTTCCTCTTGAATAGTTTTAATAGGTTTAAAATGATTATGTGAACGTTGTGAGAGAAAGGGGATTGTCTTTTTTTTTTTTTAAACGGTACATTGATAAGTCATTGATTCAGTTGATTAGGACAGTTTATTAGAAAATAGATCCTAATACGCATATCTCTAAAGTCCAGGGATTGTACGCCATAATTTTGGTCGGCGAACTTTTTCGAATTATACAAGAGATTTAAAAAAAATTATGTTGGTCAAAGTTTCTATCGATGGGTCAGACTTTAAGAGCAGTCGAGAACTAGGAAGGATGCCAGTGCTTTCTGCGTGTGCTTCGGACTGTCGTCACGATAGTCCCGAGTTCAAACCCTGACCGCTGTCTCCCCTGTCGTCCTGCAGGAGGTTTGGAGCTAGGACGTAAAAGTCTTTATTTCTGAAGAAACGGCCCAAAACTTGCAATTCAAGTTTGCAGACAGCAGCGGCCCTAAGAGTTGGCAAGTGGGACAACCGCCCCAGACCCGCGCCTCAGGGGGCACCGCGATGGTAGATTTCCTTGTCACTTTCAGCTTCTCAATCCAGATCAGTTCTCATTTACTAAGACATGTGACTCAATATTTTGGAAGCCTTCCCGGCATCTATATGATACCAATTGCTATGCAAGTTCTTAAACATGACATATTTGGTTTCAAATACCGTTCAGTTTCGGTCGATTCTACTAGGCATCAATAAAAATAAGTAGCCGCAAGCACCCAATTAACATCGTTTATTTCGTAGATAAATGACATCCAGTCGGATTTGAATAGGAAAACGCGCAGTAATCAAATTGGAACCAGTTGTATGGCTATAGTTATTTATACATGAAAGAGTCATAGTTTTTTTTTTATAGTATTGTAAGTGTAACATGAATGCAACGTTAAAAAAAAATGATATTTTATGAAATTTCATAAAGAAATATAGGCCAGTGTTTTCTTGACTTTCGAGGAGGATACATTCCGAGAAATACAAATTTCCGCGGTATTTAATTTCATAAACGTACACTATTTTTGGATACGAACACTATCACAATCATTGCCCTAACACTTTAATCTCCTGCATTTTGGGGAGTACCAAAACTAAAAGGTTTGATAGAGCTTGCGGTTTTTCACGAATTGCAGTCGTTAGGCTGCGAATCTATCAAAACCGCTTCTTAGTGATCGCCTATGAGGCGCCTAAAAGGAGCCTGTGGATGGATTTAATACGAATCTGTACAACTGTTTAAGAGATCTCTTGATCAATAACTGGTATTTTTAAAAAGCTTATATCAACTCACTCTGACTGTCTGGTAAAAAGTTTATACACGTTATTTCTCCAACACCAAAACTCGGATCAAGCTGACATTTTGCACAATTATTTCTTTTACCTGACAAAATTAGAATCGATTAAAAAAATTAGTTAATTAACTACTGGTATTAATTATTTTGTTTGGTATCTCGAACAAGGGAAAGAAATTTACTTGACTGAGTTGGAGAATAAGCTTAATTAGTCCCCTTTATAAGTCGCCGTTTCAAAGTAAGTTTGAAACAAAAAAATACTTTATTTTCATACGTACCTCACGAGCAGAGTGGTTAGAATGTCAAATCGTGTGTTGTCGATTTTTGCGTTTACTCGTCTTTTGACGAATAGGCCTAACAAGGCCTAATTAAATACTCGTGTGGGTGGCTCCCTTCCTGTTCACCCCCTTCGATGACTACACCCTCCCCTCCCATTGTAAGAAAAAAAAAACAGAAAAAAAACCACAACCTAAAATGAAATACTCAGAAAGATATAGTGATAAGCAGAGCACATTTGTTATTCGACACGGAGTCATACAATTGTATAAAAGCTCTTTCATTAGAGCATGGGACGAATTACTTGAATCAGACAGGAAAACCAATTACATAGAAGATCTTATCTCTTATAAACAATGAATACTTGGTAAGCCGTAATACCTTTATAGATAAACTAACAATCATTACCGTGTCCTCGGTAGTATAGTGGTAAGTGTCCCCGCCTGTCACGCGGGAGACCGTGGTTCGATTCCCAGCCGGAGAGGCCATTTTTTACTTTTTTTTTTTTATAGCTTCAGCGATAATTCTATGTGCAGAAGTATCGAGTCAGGTAATAATGTTCGACGATTGCACATTCAAGGCTCACGCTTGTTTGATTTTATCTATAAAAGGTACATTTCCGTTTTGCTTTTCTCGATTGCAGTCTACTTTGTACAAAGCATATGTATAGATCTATCAACTCTAGTCTGTGATGTATTGAACACGTTATTTCTTTCACACCCAATCTCAGATCAAGATGTAACTTTGAATAACTTTGAACAATTATTCATAGCGAAGACAATACATGAATAAAAAAATTAAACATTGAAATCAATTAATTACTAGTAATTAATAATTTTGTTTTATACCGACAACGAAATTAATTCTTCAGTTATCATAGATCTGGATAAATATTTTGGGTTTTGTTCCCTTAGAAAATTTTACACGTTATATCTCCCACATCCATTCTCGGAAAACGTTGAAACTTTAAACATTATTTATTGTATCTAACAAAACCTGAATCAATGAAAAAAATGAGTCAAGTATTGGTAATTTACTTTGTTTGATATCGAAAAAGAGAAATAAATTCTACATTATTTTGGCTTTCTTTCCCTTAGATAAGATTAATTTTTTCTGAATGATTTTTATATCTTGCTTATTATTTTTTTTAAATTTAACATGTCTGAGCAGGTTCCTTTCAGAACGCCAAAGTAGAGAGAGTCTTCTCAATTATTATTGTTATTATTTTGTATTGTCCGTAAGAAATACTGACAGAGCTGACCTACTTCATTAATGTTTTTTTTTTTTTGTTTTAAATCAAGTAAAGATCATATAGATTTATTTATAATATTAACAAGGACCAAGATGTTTTCCCGATGACGGAAATTTCCAATATAAACACTTGTAAAAGTACTTTGACAAGAAATTTATTTATAGGGTACTTTTTCCCCAATTGTGAAAAGTGAAAAGATTACGCAGCTCTTTACGCACGCCTACCTCGTTGACCTTTCGAAGCAGGATACATTATTACCGTATGCATAAAAGTTGACTGTCTCCAGTAGTTGATTTGAACTGTGGATGGTATATACTTACTATGGTCTATGAAAGACGTAGGTTAATTCTAAAAGTAGTTTTAACATGTGTTTTTCCTTGGTTAATTTGAAAGTTAACGGTATCCTTATTTTGATAATATATACAGGGCCGGCCTAGGCAAAGTCAGTTTGGTGGCCTCAAAAGAAATAAAAAATTTCATCGTAGAAAACCTGATTCTTTATTTACGCAATGTCATTAAAGATCCTAATAAGCAGCTACTTTAGCAGAAAAAAAAAAGAAGGAATCGTCGTCGAATTTTGCTACTAATACCGGTAATTACATCCTAAACTGAAAGGAGTTATTCAAAATTAAAACTAATACAAATAGTTAAGAAATAAAAAAATATAAAAATGTGTCAGTTTCGTGTCCATTATTTGCATACTTTGCGCCACAAGAGTGCCTGCAAAATATACTTCGCCCACATACAATCTAGTCCTCGCGCCGCCATTGACTCTCATAAACACCAAAATCAGTGTGCCTGTTAGGAGGGAAATTTAAAATAAATAAAAGTATCTATTTCTTAGGATAAATAACATTACTTTCAATCCCACAGAAAACTAGATCTAACCGGCTAAAGACGGATACTCTACTCTGACAGCTGGCTAACGTCTGTCTGGCAGTAAAGTCAGCATTAGAACTCTTAACATAAACTTTGATTTTCAATCCTGAATGGAACAATCCTCACATGCAGTTGCCAGAATTCGTAAACTTCCGCTGACATCATGTCGTCTGCTCAGATTTCCTGTTTGGTTATATATTTTTAATGCACAATAGAATTTAAAAAAAAAAAAAAAAAGGGATTTTAAGACAGAGAGATTATATAAATTATATAAGTTCTTTCAAAAAAGAAGTCTATTAAAGTCTTACAATTACCTATATCAGGGGCGTAGCTTGGGTGGGTAGAGGGAGGGGGGAATTAGAAAATCCCCCGGGCCTCCACTTTAAGGGGGCCCCCAAACGAGTGTTTTTTTTTTTTTTTTTTTTTTTTTTACATTAGTACACGTGCTAATTAAGGACTCATTTTAAGGTTCTCTTTGCTGAACTAGGTGCAGAATTACGTGAACAGGAACCCAACGAAGCAAAGAATTAACAAAAAGTTTTGTTCATAACATCATCTGTGAAATGGTTTTCGACACATTTCTGTCATGCCAGGTAAGCGAAAGTCTCCTCTAACTCTTCCATATTAAAAAAAAAAATCATGCGCTTGCTTCGCGTTCTTCACATTTGAAGTACTTAGCCTTTATAACCTTTCAAAGAACAATCAAATCCACATAACCGCGTTATGTTCACCGTGGCGCTACACCACGAGAGACCGCAGATCTAAACATAGCCCAAGTTTACAGAGCTGTCGTAAAAACCTAGGCCCGGATTACATTCCCCCCACCACCACCTCGTGTTCCATCCGCCCTTCCAACCTCACTTGGTTTTTAAGCGGACTCATTGATACAAATACTCGTCCGCTGTCAGACGAAGTAGCGCCACTACAATAGATTTAGATTTAATTTCTTCTAGATGAGTCGATCCGGATACATCTGTATTTGTACCAGAGTTAATTGTTTGGTTGCTCATTAAATTCTGGTTTTGTTGTTGTGTGGATACCTACTTACAACACATTAGTGACTGCTCCATATTGTGTTCTTGATAAGAACACACCTTGACAAACAGGTAAGCAGTTCAATTTAGATTCGGCCTGTAATAAAAAATATAGTTAACACGGGGAAAGGGGGGGGGGGTTGATTTCAGTGGACCCGGTTCTCATTGTACTTTTACTTTTCACAGCTCATTACCCCCCCCCCCCCCACTTTCCCCTTCTCACTGGCCAGATACAGTTGACACAGAATAGTGTAGATCTGTTCACACAAATCAATATATGTGTGAGTGTGTATATTGAGGAATGTTAAAGCAAACTTAAAAATCTAGATCTAAACAGGACCTAAATATATAGTTCTATGAACAAGCTCGAATCAATAGTACAGGCCTGTATTTATAAAACATCCTTTTGTAACATAGGCTAAACTCCTTTAAATATAGGCCTACAATCTTCTTTCTCTGTCTTCAATCGGGTGATATAAAAAAAATATTTTTAAATTGGTTTGATGGCTTTATAATGTGTGCTTCATGACTAGGACTAGATCTAGATTAGATCTTAAAAGTATAACATTTCTCTCTCTCTCTCTCTCTCTCAGAATATGCTTTATGAATAAAAAAGGATTTCTTTAATCCTGACTATATTTCCTTTTTTTTTTGCACGAAAGTTTTTCGGTGTATAAATATAAAGATCTTGTAATGCAAATTAATTTTCAATTCCATGAAGTAGGCCTAAAATATGCATTCTGAACGAAGAAAAGTTGTTTCGCTCCTTCATGACACTCTTGTTGACCCTTAGTACATCTGACCCACGGACTACTAGGTTGTTTTTTTTATTCTAACGAAAATATTAATAATTAGCACCGACTATTAGACAAAGCCAATGCTCTTTTTAAAGTTTTTTTTTTATTCTAACGAAAATATTAATAATTAGCACCGACTATTAGACAAAGCCAATGCTCTTTAAGGGCACTTTTAGATGTTGGAAGTACATATTTATCAGTTTTGATTGAGTCAGTGAACAGTTCCGATTGAGTCACTGAACAGTTCCGATTTAATTTGTAGTTAGGCTTGTAGTGTCACTTCCTATCATTTGTAGACAAGTGTACAAAATATTTTCAAATCCTGGGTTCATATCTTGGAAAAGAACGGTATTTTTACATAAGATTTGAATATACTGTCCGTAGACTGTAGACCTAAGTCATAGGTTTTCTTAGCTGATTCAGGCAACATGTTCCATGTACTAGAAAAAAAAAAAGGTAATTATATGAATTAGTCCTAGTGAACGCAATAAGAAATTTGCATATATCTGTGTCGCTTTTAGAAGCATTTTAAAATTAGGCATATTTTTTTTTATAGAGGGTCTATAATTGAGTAACGGCATGGTGTTAAATATGTTATTGCTACTCACTATATGTTTAAATGTTCAAACCTAGTCTCCTGCAATATCGACCTTGGCTCGAACGTAAACTCAAAGGAATATATTCGTTTTACCTCTTTGCAAGCTGTTATTTTGTTATCTTTAATTCAAAAGAATCAGTATATTTTACTTACAACTTATGACTCACAATCGTGTGTGTGTGTGTGCATTATATTGCTTGTGTGTATAGATATATTAGTCTGTGCATTTGTTCTATCCTTTTTGTTACTCTGATAGTAAAAGTGAAGTCCATGACTACATTTTGTTTCACTTATCGACAGAGCAGATTATAACTTATCATTTGTTAATGCACTTTTTTTTTGTTAGCGTTATCAATAGAAACATTTTGTTCGTAGCATTTATCGATCACTCAACTCGATTACCTGTACTAAAGATGGGTTCTCATAATTTTTGTTTTATATTCTTTACTATGGTGGTTTACACAAAGATAATGAAGTTTTTAAAAAAATGTTTTTAACTTTATAGACCTATAAAGTTCAACAAGGATCAAATTGATGGTGGAAACTAGATCTAGTAGTTTATGAAAAATTACATACGAAATCAGGTGTAGATGTTTGGTAGGGCTAAGTATAACACTACCATAAGAGATTATATGGGTTGAATTGTAGATATATTTCAAAGCCTGACTTTGTCTGTAGTATAATTAGTTTAATTATAATTTTCCTTAGGCTGTTATACCACTTTTCTTTTATACGAGTAGCCTACTTATTGACTCTGCGCAGTTTGTAAGGTACATAAGCCATGAGTTATCTAACTTAATAATTTAAAAGTTGACCATTCATGGAAGGTGGTATTGTAAACAAATACATGGGTTCTTATTAGTTCTTAAAACTTCAAGACACTGTCCGAAAATTGATTTCGAGCACCCGAAAAAAATACAATAAATAATATAATTATTAAAATACAGCTACAGAATTAATTTACATCTCCTCTATTTGAATTAAGGCATAAATTAATGCCGCTTCTGTTTGCATATTTCTGTTTGTTTCTGTTGTGTTTTTCACTAAAAGTGCTGTTTGTGGACTTAATATATATAAGAAGCACATGTATTAGTATCTGCCCCCCCCCCCCCTTACGACACCATTCGCCTTTAAAATAATAAGTCTGCTCTGTTGGGTACCAGGGTCAACATAACGCCTTATCTGGCTTAACACTGTTGGATAGGTATACGATTGTAGAAGTGTGTTGCTTTGTATACAGTGTGTGTGTGTTTGTAGTTTCAATGCTTTGCTGAAATGTTAGCTTTGAGATCTGTTTACACAGCCAAATGTTTTTTTTTTTTTAAATTGCGTGTTGGGATATGCTAATGTGAGTAGGACGTGGTGGAATAGCAGTTAGAGCTCTCGGTGCTGATACTTACTTAGACTTAGGTCCCCCCCCCCCCCCCCGCGCTGTTCGGCGCATTGGGCAGCAAGCTGTCTCCACAAAGATCTGTCACTGGCAATGTCTGAAGCCTCCTGACACCTGGTGTCCACTGTTCTGAAGTCCTCCATGAAAGTGAGGCGCCAAGTTATACGAGAACGTCCCTGTTTGCGCTTTCCTCGTATTGGCCTCCATGTCATCGCAACTCTTGGTATGCGCAGTTCATTTTGCTGATACAAGGAGTTCAAATCTGATGTAGGGCGGGATTTATTTCCCGACTTTTAGGACGGCAATGAGTTGACTCACGTATAATACCTAATAATATCTTTTTTTTTTAAAATGTGGTTGATTATTAGTCTTCATTGTGCTGTCCACATATCTCCAGTAGATAGCCTCAGAAAAGGTCTAATAGCCTGGCCATATACAAACTGAAATGAACACTTTTGACTGTGCGCAAACTTGAACGTCATTTATTTAAGTTTTATTTTAGATATGACGTGGATCGCGACATTTCTGAGGCAAAATTAAAAAAAAATACAATCAGCTGATTTACTCAAAGTATTTATATATTACGTCCTTATATAAACTGCAATATATCATTTTGAAAAAGGGTCATATAGGATTGAATCATTGATATCTTTACGCTTGAACAAATAGTTCATATACCAATTCATCGTAGGGCCTATACATCTTTTCTAAGGAATGTGTGCATACGATTGAACACAAATTCTAGTTTATATTCTAAAATACCTAGCTTGTCACCACTTCCTATATTCTGAACACCACAGATGTGAGCATTCAATAAGTCTACTGGAGTCATTGCCAACTATACAGTTGCATGATTTATTGCGTAATAATATTGTTGAATGATTCACACTCCAACTACAGTAATTGAGAGATTTTTGTTTTTATCACAGGCAAAAAAAACAAAAAAAAAAAAACCAAAGCAATATAAACATGATCCCACAAGATGAAAATTCAATGTTTAAAAGTACATCTACTGGAAAACTCAGATTATTTCACTTGATAAAATATTCCGTTTCATTTGTAGTGCCATAAAACTTTTTTATTTTGTTCTTACTCGTTTGACTAGTGGGACTTCAGGAGGCTGCTAAATGACACATTTTTTTTTGTTTAGTAATTTCTTTCAATTTTGTTCATGTTATCAATATGATTAGGGATTTATTTATTTAGGCTTCATTGGCACCTTCCAGGGACGTAGTCTATTTACTCATCCAGTAACTTTGTGTATCTATTTACTACTACTCATCCAATAACTTGAGACTTGATGTCGTAACTTGAGTGTGTTCGAGGGTAAAAAGTTCGTTTAGTTTCTCTCACGGATCTCTGATAGGCGAGACAATCCTGGACTGACTTTACGACAATAGAATTATTGAGGTCGAGACACAGAGATTTACAGCTTTCAAACTTTTTTTAAAAACTGGTGGAACCAGACAGACATCACAAAATAAACATTAATTTGGGTGATTACTGGAATACATGAAAGAGTGCACGTGAACGTTGTTGGATCACTACAACATCGACTACAATGGTCTTTGTATTTGAGATACATTTAATGTTGGGCAATTTGGTATAGACACAGGGTAAGACGATTAAGAGTTGGGATTTGCAGGTTGGGTACAGCTCATTTGTTTCGTAGCTTCAGTAGGCAGCAAAGAATGAATTATTTTATATATAACGACAGTCGGTGAGTTGGTGATAGTGGTGAGCAGCAAGTGTCAGTGAGGTCAATGATAAGAGTCAGGTCAGCTAGGGTCAGTCAAAGAGACAAGCAGTAGACGTAAGCAATGGTGAGTTAGATGGAGCAGCTGCAGTCTGTGAACAAAAAAACAAAACAAAACAGGTGATAAATAGGTGACACAACTTGTACCGTCTGAGATGTTGGGTTTTCTTTGATCCGTGCGGTTGTTGGTAAATACAGTTTTTAATGTGATTAATTAAATTAATATTGTTTAGTAGTAGTAATCACGTTCACTAGAGAGAATCTATCAAGAATATTCATTAAGAGCGAGAGAGAAAGAGAGAAATGCAATCTTCTAACCATTATATTGGCCATGAAAAACAATCTCCCAAGTGTAGGCCTACACCCAGTGCAAGAGTCTTCTATGAGTTTCCAACGGGACTAAAAATAATTGCTGCTCCTAATCGGGCCCCATTCTAGTGGGACTATAAATCATTTCTGGGTAGCATGCCAAAAACCATTTTGACTTTGTTGGGAAAATTACAGAGTATATAAAAATGAAATGCTAGTTAATCTTCTTGTTTGGAATAGGACTTTACATCTTCTAATTCTAGGCGTGCCTCATTCGTAAAGCAGTGCATGATGAGTGTACACCAACAGCATATCTAGAAAGTACATGTCAACTATCTTATTTCTGACGCCTGATAACAACCTAGAGTAGTTCTCCATGCAAATACTACAACACAGCCATTTGGCAGCAGGCTTTTATCTCCGGGCTACCGCACAGTTAGGACTCGACAGATCAACTGTTTCCTGTGTTAAGTGGAGCCTAGAAATAAAAATATTGAAGATATCCTGAAGTGATTCTAACAAATCTGTTTGAAAGGATTAGATTCAACATTTCGTCATAACTTTTTTTGTTCGCTAGACTTTTTATTTGTTAATTGGATACCTCTAGGGATAGTTTGATCTCACGAATCAGCCTGAGGTCCAGCTCAGTGGCGTAGCTAGGGCATTTGATGCCCGTTGCGACAGGTCCTCATGATGCCCTCCAAAAAAAAAAAAAGGAAAGAAACAGTAAACCGTCCTCTATGTTCCCAAAGAAATGTTAAAGTATCGCTAATTCGGAATACAATTAATTTAACAAAAAGATACTACAAATAATATTAGTGCTTTCTTACTAGCAATTTATCAATAATTCTACCAAAATCTTTTTTTTTTTTTGTCTGTCGTAAGTGTGTCATCAGTCGATCGAAAATAATTCTTGAGCAACTAAAGCCTAGAACTATTTCTCTTGCATGTGTAGTTTTTACTGACAACGTTTGTCCTGAGCTTGATGCCCCCGTGCGGCCCGCACCACCTGCACATTGCTAGCTACGCCACTGGTTCAGACTGAGGTATAGGCCACCAACCAGCTTCCTACAAGCAAGTCTCTCCTAATGTACCCAATCCTGCGGGAGATTTGGACTAGGATTATGTAGATTATCTTTAAATCCGAAACATTTAAAACATTTAAACAAAAAACAGCAAAAACAAAGCGCATTACAACCTAGCCCAAAAGTACCGAGTGACATCGGGCAAGGTTAGAACCCTGGACCAGACGACAATCCAGAGCGCAGACCACACGACTAGTCTAACAATATCTGTCTCATCAAAAGTCCTAGCAATTTGTCACATTTGTATTTATACACATTGTAAACGAAAAAAATGTGCACGTCATTTTTCTAGTCTGGACCCCCGTTATAAAAAATGGGCAAATAAGGGTGTGTTACATCAAATACAAGTACGCTCGGGAAGCTCACACACAAAAAAACACATATCCAAACTGTGTAATACTGGTGAATGTGCCATTGAGAAGAAGAGGCTAACAGTAACAAGAGGAGACAAAGTTACACCGTCACGTTTTCAGAGGATTAGTTTCACGGTCCGATGGTTTTGGAATGTTGGTCAAGTCGGTTATAACAGGTGCCCGCGACCTGATGTGTACCGCGTGAAATATCATGGTTCAGCAAGCCTCGCCTTAAAATGTCTGGGCATTAGAATAATTATTGGATGAGGAGCAAGTATGTAAATAGTACGAACATCGTTATAGATCCAATGTAGAGAAGAACAAAAAGGCGATCAAAATCGGGCAACTATTTACAAAGGAATAATGTGCTCTATGAAATCGGTGAATGATTTTCTTCACTAATTAATACTAGAATTGGAGTGTAATTAGGCCCTACTAACTCCTATTAATGTGCTTCATCGATGTACAAATGCATCCCTCCCATTCCCACCAATGATATACTTCTTACTATAATTTTTGTGTTCTATAACTTACCAGTCCTCTCCCTCCCCTAAACGATGACTACGTTACGTTACCGTATAATACAAAATAATAGTTTAAAATACACGCACATTAAAAGATAGTCTTAATTATTTGTCTTCTTTTTTTTCACTGTCGCTCCATTAAACCAGCATTTGGACAATTTTGTCAATTTAACAGAATCATGTATTACAGGCTATCACGCTGTGACTGTATAAAATTAATTTAGTTACGACACACGTAGGACGTAATTATCAGTTTTTTAAGGAACGTCTGTAATTTATAACAGAAGAAATGAAAGTAAATAGTATAGAGTGCTTCCCCCCCCCCCCCTTTTTTTGGCCTAATTTTAGCTCACATTTTGGATGCTGTTTTTTTTTGTTTTTTTTTCAGTGCCATTTTAAAACCCAATAATAGAACTTAATAGTTATTTTCCTAACTATACCACTTTGGACATGTTTGCGAATGTGGCTATGTATGCATGTAAAGTAGCACTATGTATGCTACACTTGAAAGCTCTCTACTCTTTTAATATCTACTGACAACATTTTGGATGTTATTGAAACGGTCTCGTCTCTCGTAGGCCTACGCTGTCAGTGGTGGCACATCTTTTCCTTTTTTTAAATGTTTAAACTAGCCAACACGCACAAACACAATGAACACAGACACACACATCGCTTATCATGAGCACACATAGCACACGTGTACTCGTCACGTTCTGAAAGCCATACTTGGACCGCGATTCTGTTTGAACACACCGAGCGTTGCAAAGAAGGGATCACTTTCAACTTGTTCACACACTAACGTGGTTAGTGCTTATATAGGTTAGGCACTATTTAGACACCAAATTATATCCACTAAGCGAAAGAATACCGAGTACAAAGATCTAAGCTAAGTAGCTTACAAAACACGTTTAAATATTTAGTTTCAATATTTTGTTTAAATTACAATAGAAAAGCCCACTGAGGCCCACGTTTAAAGAAATTCGTCCACATTTATGGGTCAGTGAAAGATGTACTGAAATCTACATAGGTATTGTATCCTGATGGTTAAACTTAGATATAGGCCTACGTTTTTTTTAAATGCGAAGGCTTCGCGTATTGTTTCCATTAAAAAATTGTGTTGTGGTTGTGCAAGCTTACATATGATATGAAATTACGTCTTCATAAGCTAACTAACAGGCTAATTACATTGGCGATAGTTGATTAAACACATAGGGCGCTTCATTGCAGAGCAAGGTGATAGTATACAAATACTATAAATGAATAAACTTGTTGAGGCTGAGCTCTAGATCTGTGTGTGGCAAAGATATAAAGTAACATTAAACAATCGAGAATAATTAATGCAAATATACACTCCCTCTCCCTGAAGACAGCCTCCTCCTAAAAACTTCAGTGTTTTGTTGATCTACCAATGTCAACAATAGTTGAAAGTTCCCGCTAGTGCATCTACAATCTACAATGTCTCAAAACAACGCAACATAAAGAAGAAAAAAAAACGCTATCCGACTACGAAGCGAAATCACTTTAGTAATTCTAACTAGTGGTACCTTTGCTGTGCCTATTTTCCCCAGGGCTCTTAATTTTGCCCTATTGCCCTTTTTGTCTGCAACAACGCTAGTCTCCCCCTCTCCCTCTTTTCGACCCATCAAGGAGCGTACATGGCTGGAAAAAAAAACCCAGCACCTTTGTTGGGGCTCCTTTGAAATGCCATGACCCCAAGTCGATCTCTCCAGGAAAACACGATCATAACATGGAGAGTTGTGAGAACTCTTTGACTCCGCAATTATTTACCACATTCTGGTGGAATCAACGTTGGTATCGTTAGTTAGGATAGAAAGAGTTAAATCTACTTATTTTTAGACTTTCACCTTCCCGATATTATCTAAGACTGACACCAGTCAATTCTAAAAAAAATGTCATTATTGAGTGTGTATGTGTGTGGGGTTAGTGCGTATATGTCAGTTGAGTGCCGACTTCGCCAACACTACGAAACATAACCTTTGTTTTTCATTTAGAACAATTATAAAGTCAAGGATTCTCATAATATGTATGTGACCCGCAAATATATTTTGATAAAATTGAAATTTTATTTTGAATGATTTAAATAGAATTTCGTATTCAATGATCTATGGACTTAAAGAAGAAGAAAAGAAAGTAATACCCTTGTGAATCGATGATTAGTTGTATTATGTTGACTAATTGATTTTTTTTCTTTTCACTAATATATGTAGGCCTACGTATATACATTTAGGTATAATTGTAGAAACTATTTCAATGCATATTTAAAGTTAACTGAATACTTTGCTGTTTTAATTTTGGTGTAATGGATTTTCGGTAGGCTACACATTAATATAATGCAAAAAGAAAAAATGTCTTGGAATTTATGTGTGTGTGTGTGTGCAAGCTAGAGCACCTTGATAGCTTACATATGCATGTGCCTACATAAGTTTACACTTGCCTACATAACCTTACACTTGCCTACATAATAAGAGGTCTTCGTGTGTCACTAATGTCCTCCGTCGCATACACGAAATTTTAGATTTCTACTTTCTTGAGCGTGTTAATAAAAAAAAAATTCTTAGCATTCTTTAGTGAACGTGACAGTGTCCGGGCTGTTTAGAAAGAAACAGTGAAGATGTCTAGACCAGTGAATGTGACAGTGTCCGGACTGTTTAGAAAGAAACAGTGAAGATGTCTAGACCAGTGAATGTGACAGTGTCCGGACTGTTTAGAAAGAAACAGTGAAGATGTCTAGACCAGTGAATGTGACAGTGTCCGGACTGTTTAGAAAGAAACAGTGAAGATGTCTAGACCAGTGAATGTGACAGTGTCCGGACTGTTTAGAAAGAAACAGTGAAGATGTCTAGACCAGTGAATGTGACAGTGTCCGGACTGTTTAGAAAGAAACAGTGAAGATGTCTAGACCAGTGAATGTGACAGTGTCCGGACTGTTTAGAAAGAAACAGTGAAGATGTCTAGACCAGTGAATGTGACAGTGTCCGGACTGTTTAGAAAGAAACAGTGAAGATGTCTAGACCAGTGAATGTGACAGTGTCCGGACTGTTTAGAAAGAAACAGTGAAGATGTCTAGACCAGTGAATGTGACAGTGTCCGGACTGTTTAGAAAGAAACAGTGAAGATGTCTAGACCAGTGAATGTGACAGTGTCCGGACTGTTTAGAAAGAAACAGTGAAGATGTCTAGACCAGTGAATGTGACAGTGTCCGGACTGTTTAGAAAGAAACAGTGAAGATGTCTAGACCAGTGAATGTGACAGTGTCCGGACTGTTTAGAAAGAAACAGTGAAGATGTCTAGACCAGTGAATGTGACAGTGTCCGGACTGTTTAGAAAGAAACAGTGAAGATGTCTAGACCAGTGAATGTGACAGTGTCCGGACTGTTTAGAAAGAAACAGTGAAGATGTCTAGACCAGTGAATGTGACAGTGTCCGGACTGTTTAGAAAGAAACAGTGAAGATGTCTAGACCAGTGAATGTGACAGTGTCCGGACTGTTTAGAAAGAAACAGTGAAGATGTCTAGACCAGTGAATGTGACAGTGTCCGGACTGTTTAGAAAGAAACAGTGAAGATGTCTAGACCAGTGAATGTGACAGTGTCCGGACTGTTTAGAAAGAAACAGTGAAGATGTCTAGACCAGTGAATGTGACAGTGTCCGGACTGTTTAGAAAGAAACAGTGAAGATGTCTAGACCAGTGAATGTGACAGTGTCCGGACTGTTTAGAAAGAAACAGTGAAGATGTCTAGACCAGTGAATGTGACAGTGTCCGGACTGTTTAGAAAGAAACAGTGAAGATGTCTAGACCAGTGAATGTGACAGTGTCCGGACTGTTTAGAAAGAAACAGTGAAGATGTCTAGACCAGTGAATGTGACAGTGTCCGGACTGTTTAGAAAGAAACAGTGAAGATGTCTAGACCAGTGAATGTGACAGTGTCCGGACTGTTTAGAAAGAAACAGTGAAGATGTCTAGACCAGTGAATGTGACAGTGTCCGGACTGTTTAGAAAGAAACAGTGAAGATGTCTAGACCAGTGAATGTGACAGTGTCCGGACTGTTTAGAAAGAAACAGTGAAGATGTCTAGACCAGTGAATGTGACAAAGCCTAAATGGTCTAGAAAATATGTTATTTTACTTTGATCACAGAAATCCACGAAGAACTCTCTTCCTTCTGCATGTAACGCTATCCACTTCCTATTGTAGTTCTATGTGGCCTGCTTCTCTCCATTACACTAGAAATAGCAACAAGAAATAGAGGCACTTCTTTCTGACTGTGGTACACTAAAGGCCAGACAAGCGGATATTTTTAGATTAACTATCACATCCCTTGATGAAACAGATCATGTATGTCTCCTGATAAATGATGGATTGGCATAGAACTATATATATATTTTTCAAAGTTAAATAGTTGAGGAACTGTAATGAAGAAAAAAAAATGAAACACCTGAGAGTTCTTTGAAAATGCTATTTCTTGTAAGAACTTGTCACTGGATTGACTGTAGGGACACTATTACTTGTAAGGTAGCACATACTATACATTGAAATGTTTTTTTTTACTAATTGTATTGATACATTAATACATACAGAATGATCCGAATGTGTTTTTCTTCACATTTAACCTTTGCATTTCTACATTAAAAAGGAAATCTTGCTGCACCAGAGATTATCATATCTTGCTACACCAGAGACTATTATAACTTGCTACACAAGAGACTATCATACGTCGCTATACCAGAGATTCTCATACCTTGCTACGTCAGAGACTATCTCATATTTTTGTTTTGCTTTGACCAGTGTCTGCATGTAAACTACGAGAGAACTCAACCCCTACCTGTAACAAATGAATAAATGGAAATGAGGAATGAAACATGCTGTTGCACTTTTACTAGGCTTTAAGTTTCAGGGTTTCACTTTTACAAAACTTTAAGTTTCAGTAGCTTTTAACTTAACTAGGTCTCCATTAGAGCGAATCTACATAGCACATTAGGACTACTGTTGTTTTTAAATAAAACATTTAAAAAAACGTATACGATAGGCGGGGAAGAATGTTTGTTGACGCCTGTTTGGCGCTATGTCTTCTGTTATGTAGACATTCCAGGTATAGAGTAGTATCAGATGAGTTCTGCTGGTTTGGTGCAATACATTTTGAATAATGTATTTATAGATAAGAATATCAACAACCTGATAGCCAAGTCCACGAGTCACAAATAGTGTCCAATCATGATTAAAGCAAGGAACAGATACGTTGGTCAGATCACCTCGAAAGAATGCCAGAGAAAAGAAGAAGAAAGATTGTTCACACCGACAAAAACCAAAAGGCAGACCGCGGATACGGTGGCTTGATAACGTAGAGGCAGATCTACAATACAGCTAAAAGTCCGGGCACGGAGACGTAAAGCCCAGGATAGATCAGACTGGAGAGATGTGCTAAAGCAGACCAGGGCCCTACATGAGCTGAAGCGCCACTGGGATGGATATTATGATTAAAACAAAACAAAATAATCTCAATGTGGGAGTATTGCTACAAGTAACGTGAGGACCTTTATTTCGTTTAAAAAAGACGAAAACATTTTCTACGCAAATGAAATAGTTGTCAGAAAAAAATTATAAAGTATGATACAAAATGACATAGAGTGTCTTAGATCGGTCCACAAGAAAATGGAAATATAATTGTTTTATTTAATAGTTGTCTCATTTAATAGTTGTCTCATTTAATAGTTGTCTCATTTAATAGTTGTCTCATTTAATAGTTGTCTCATTTAATAGTTGTCTCATTTAATAGTTGTCTCATTTAATAGTTGTCTCATTTAATAGTTGTCTCATTTAATAGTTGTCTCATTTAATAGTTGTCTCATTTAATAGTTGTCTCATTTAATAGTTGTCTCATTTAATAGTTGTCTCATTTAATAGTTGTCTCATTTAATAGTTGTCTCATTTAATAGTTGTCTCATTTAATAGTTGTCTCATTTAATAGTTGTCTCATTTAATAGTTGTCTCATTTAATAGTTGTCTCATTTAATAGTTGTCTCATTTAATAGTTGTCTCATTTAATAGTTGTCTCATTTAATAGTTGTCTCATTTAATAGTTGTCTCATTTAATAGTTGTCTCATTTAATAGTTGTCTCATTTAATAGTTGTCTCATTTAATAGTTGTCTCATTTAATAGTTGTCTCATTTAATAGTTGTCTCATTTAATAGTTGTCTCATTTAATAGTTGTCTCATTTAATAGTTGTCTTATTTAATAGTTGTCTCATTTAATAGTTGTCTCATTTAATAGTTGTCCTTTCTTATAAATGAACTGGTTCAAACTGGATACAAATGTATCCTTACCTACGCTAGGGCCCTCAATTTTTCTTTAATTAATTGGTACAATGACGTTTAATATCTGTATTCTTATTAGATGGGATACAGAGTGTAGAATCTACCAGAAAAAAGGTGAACTTTGTGTGGACCATGATACTAAGGCAAACATTTATTGATTTGTACAGAAAGTCTGACTGTTTTCAAAGAGAAACACGTCAACGGCATTAGAAAACAAATATGGGGCGACATTCTTAATTTAAGCCGCGAATAAAAGATAGTTTAACTACACCTACAGATTGGAGGATCGATGGGAATATTTACTAAAAAGAGAAAATGAGTCGTTGTAAGGTTAGCTACAACGTTGCTCATATAATAAGGACAGAAATCAAGCCATTTCTGGCGCGTGAAAAAGAAGATAAGCTTCCAATATCAAATTTTTAGATGTAAGTACTAGATCCACGGGTTTCTAATCAAATAGTTTCTGGTCGCTTTCATGTCGTTTTTGTACATTTTCGGTTATGTAGCCCGCGACACGAGAGTCGGAAATTAATATGGCCCGCAGGTCGAATTAGGTTGGGCATCACTGGTGTACACATATCTAATCGGTTTTGCAAGAATACTTTCTTCATGTGTGAAACACATCCTTACTGACGTAATTCAACCTTTTTAAAAATATAAATAAAACTAAGATTAAAACAGATAAGCCATAAGCATTATTAGATCTAGATCCAGACTTAGTTTGATTGTAAAGTTTATATTTTGTTTAATTTTGTTGTTTACGGATGATAGGACAGTGAGTTTTCTAAAGTGTGTGATTGGTAGGGAGATTTTTTTTTTTTACAAAGATCTAATGTTACAGATTAAATTAATGGAAGATTTTAGGATAGAATCACGCCCCACAGAAGTTCACAACCACTAGTTTTCCTCAGATACCATTCATTGAATCTAGACTGGACCTAAATATCGGACTCGCAAGCGAGATTCTCCGTTAACGTTCGTTTTAGAAAGAGTTTGCTAATCCACCTATACAAACAGTTAAGGGGGGGGGGGGGGGGAGATTTTTAAAAAAATCAGGGGCAGACTACAATGTCAGCAGAAGTAAATAAAGTTAGGAAGTTAGTCACGTGTTTGTCTATCAAATCGGGTTGATATGAATTTCCCTCCTCCTACTTGAGGTTACAATGATCTTAGTAGGGTGACTTCGGTGTAGGCCTACTTCCATATTAAATACATGTACAATTATCCTCAAACGCACTTTTGTCAGACATTGGAAATTTTTTATACTACGACTATTATAGAATTAAAACTACTAACATGTCCCAACAGGACCATTTTCTAGCTGAACATCAACCTCTGTTCCATCAACAAAAATGTTGTCCTTTTACTTTTACACCAGGATCTACATTTTTGTTAACATAGCTGTAATACCAGGCCTACTATATTTAGAATATGCTAAGTGTCGGTTCAGGGGGGTAAAACAGGTAATATCATTAGATGTAATACATTACATAACAATATTTTTTTTATTTATACTTTCAAATGTAATGTATTTAAATACACTGTAAGCTCTATAAACATCTTACAAACATGCTTGCTGCACAGTCACTTTAGCGCAAGAAACGTTTTTTTAATGTTTAGTTTCATGGTTCTCAATAAGGAAATGCTTATCTTGGGGGAAGGTATTCTGTTTGTTTGCTATTACATGGCTGCTGAAGACCGCTTGGTCGACATTTTTTTTTTCACCTTCAGGAGATGTCTAATCTTAGATCATAACTTTTTTTTTTCAATTAGCCTCAATTCAAATAAATAACATTGGCACCGACAAAAACTTTTGGTTCAACTTTAACATTCAGTGCAAAGTCAATGTTGACAAAACAGCGCCAGGAAAACACCATAACATGTCATTTAGATGAGGGGATGGGAAAACCGATGCGTATGCACAAATTGCATGTTAAAAACTAGCGACACGTATCATGAGTAATATGTAAAGACACTTAACCTATTAAATATCCAATTATTAGGCCCACCAATGGCGTAGCAACCATAACGCAAATAGGGTACATTGCACCCAGGCCCGTGAACACTGAAAAAAAATTATTTTATTGTAGGAAGTGTATATGGTAATTATTTGCAAGAAGCAGCTACTGAATTTAATATAGACACAATCTTACTAGTAAAATGTAGTTCCAGAATTGGAGACTTGTTTGTAATTACATCGACCTACGGAAGATAACTCGTTTTGCTATTTGTCACAGTAAATCTACGGGAAAGGAAACCTACCTTCATATTTCTGAACCTGGGCCATGGGCTATGCTGCTGAGGTCCAATGCACCTCTTTGGTTAGGTGTACTTAATCCAATGACATTTCATTATTTTGGGTATTTAGAGAAAAATATAAAGTGAAAGCAGGGCCGGCCTTAGTCATAGGCAAACTATGCAGTCACATATTCCTCCATTTATTTGGGGCCTCGCACAGGACTGAAAAAAAACAAAACAATTATAGTAAAAATTACCAAACACGTATCAGATCTCAAACATAGTAGAGCACTACGATTATATATTTACTAGTCTAACTCTGTCTGTACTACGGAAACTGCGATATATGAATTTCTGTTATTTGTTGATTTGTTTATAGACAATTTAAGCGGGCTTTAATAAAATGCGTAGTTTTATTTTCTCGATCTTTCTTTTTATTATTATTTTTATTTCATTGGGGCTACCTCATTCCTCCAAAAATCTAAGACCAGCTCCGGTGAAAGGAAGTGTGGTCAGGGTTTCAAAGAAATAAACACTGCACAAGAGTTGGCAATGAAATCTGAAGAGCTGAACAAGAAATGGAACAAGTATAATAGGGTTTCTAGAGTTTATTTATTCCTACTCTGGTGTGTTCCTATGCGGGTAATTGAGTAAACTAAACATTCATATTTTATTTATCATTAAATAAATATAAAGAGAACACTAATGGCAGTATGGGGACCAAGCCCATAACATTCGCGTTAATTAAAAATACTGACTAGAACTTTCATTTCTCTCATTTCTCCGTTATATCGATAAATACAAAACAAAAAGCGGGCTATTTATAGTTTTTTCCACCATTAATGAGAATCTCCAAAGGAGCTCTAAAATACAAAGATAAAAACTTCGTGATTTATCTCAGATGTACAATCAGGAACTGACACTATATGGAACTGAAGACGTTCTGACTGACACTATATGGAACTCAAGACGTTCTGACTGACACTATATGGAACTCAAGACGTTCCGACTGACACTATCTGGAACTTAAGACGTTCTGACTGACACTATATGGAACTCAAGACGTTCTGACTGACACTATATGGAACTCAAGACGTTCTGACTGACACTATATGGAACTCAAGACGTTCTGACTGACACTATATGGAACTCAAGACGTTCTGACTGACACTATATGGAACTCAAGACGTTCTGACTGACACTATATGGAACTCAAGACGTTCTGACTGACACTATATGGAACTCAAGACGTTCTGACTGACACTATCTGGAACTGAAGACGTTCTGACTGACACTATATGGAACTCAAGACGTTCTGACTGACACTATATGGAACTCAAGACGTTCTGACTGACACTATCTGGAACTCAAGACGTTCTGACTGACACTATATGGAACTCAAGACGTTCTGACTGACACTATATGGAACTCAAGACGTTCTGACTGACACTATATGGAACTCAAGACGTTCTGACTGACACTATTGGGAACTCAAGACGTTCTGACTGACACTATATGGAACTCAAGACGTTCTGACTGACACTATATGGAACTCAAGACGTTCTGACTGACACTATATGGAACTCAAGACGTTCTGACTGACACTATATGGAACTCAAGACGTTCTGACTGACACTATATGGAACTCAAGACGTTCTGACTGACACTATTGGGAACTCAAGACGTTCTGACTGACACTATATGGAACTCAAGACGTTCTGACTGACACTATATGGAACTCAAGACGTTCTGACTGACACTATATGGAACTGAAGACGTTCTGACTGACACTATATAGAACTGAAGACGTTCTGACTGACACTATATAGAACTGAAGACGTTCTGACTGACAATATATAGAACTGAAGACGTTCTGATCAATGATGAGATTTGTGTCTGGCTACATTCTGTATTGACTCACACTTCGTGCTCAAATAGTTCTGAAATCGACTGAGTCATGATTTATTTTTAGTAGCGAACAAAAATTCTTATGACTAATAAGATTAAATACATAGTATTTTGAAAATAAAACAGGTTTATTTCTATATTCTTTACCTTCCGAATGTCCCTTCGGAATGGAAGATAAACTACAAACTATCAACAACTACAACTTTATCTCCGTCGATCCAAAATTGAGAGACGTGCTGTTGTATTGTTAGATCGATTATCGACTTGATACCACATCGTAGCCCAAACCGACGGCCATAGGGTGAGGGTGGTGCGGCTAGGGTTTGAACCCTGGACCATCAAGATCTAAGCCTAGAGCCCAAGCAGCGATTATATTTTTACCATGGTACTATTCTATTCTAGACGTTTGGGATTAGGTTATTAGAACTGTCACAGCACCCCTAAACATCGTGTTCGTTTGCATAATTTACAGCCTCCATTGTACAGATACAGAGGCGCCGAGGCTGCTTTAGTAGATGTCACATCAGCCTGTAGGCTTACTACAAATATGTGGGGCCTCTGCCACGCATTTTTATTGACCGAACCAATACGCTCTAGACCGAAATACAATGAGGTAGATTTATTCCAAAACAGATCTCCTGAATAACGACTTGTTACTCAATATTGTCAAAACCTTTCTGGCATCTATATGTATTACCACGAAAGCTCTCGGCGTAGCCTTTTATTTTGGGTTAGAGTTAAGGCTGAGCGGTAAAGGGCTTGACTTCTTAACCTGTGGCCCTGGGTTCGAATCCTAGTAAAGACTGGGATTTTTAATTTCGGGATCTTTGGGCGCCTCAGAGTCCACCCAACTCTAATGGGTACTTGACATTAGTTGGGTAAAAGTAAATGCGGTTGGTCGTTGTGCTGGCCACGTGATACCCTCGTTAACCGTAGGCCACAGAAAACAGATGACGTGAATTACAAAGACAGTATTACATCATATGGCCTATAGATCACAAGGTCTATAAGGGGAACTTTACTTTTTACTAGAGTTAGGGTTATTGTTAGAGTTAGGCACGTATGTCACATACTCCCCCAGGGGGCCCACCTGATTGCTAAGGCCGACTCTGACTGAGATGTCGTTTCATTGACAATCAACCTTTTGGCTATAAAAGTAATGTGCGGGCAAATTGACACATGTGAATTACAAAGACAGTATTAGACTTTCCATTTAAAATAAATACGTAGGTAGCATAAGAAACATATAATTGAAGTGGCCAGCACATCCCGGCCTTGTTAATCTATTTATAGCTCCCTCACCAGTCGGTCGTCTAATAACATCGCATGACAGCTATTCAATCTAATAGACTGTAAGGATTAGGGAGAGCATAATATTGGATTGATGACATTAGTGATGTTAAAAGAAGGGACACATAGACTCCTCATCGCCAAGCTGAGTTTCTACTGATTCATTGTTACGTAGGACTTTGTGTCGGTTTGTAGCTCCTAACAGCTAATCGAACCACCTCCCCCATTAAGGGTAGTAACTCTACACAAAAATTAATCAAATTCGAAACTCTCTTTGTAAACACATATTAACAGGCTTTTAATCTCAGTGGAGACATAAACAAAACTTACATGTTACAAGATTTTTAAAAAATATAAGCTATATCTAGGCCATCTAGGCCTATTTTAACTTATTGTTAACTCACATCGAATCTAATGTAAGCTATATCTAGGCCAATCTTAACTCACATCGAATCTAATATAAGCTATATCTAGGCCTATCATAACTCACATTTGAATTCCTCAGTTCGCCATTCAATTTTCACATGGGTTTCCACCTTCGCCTCTTCTTTTCGTAATCCGCCCCCACCCCTCCTCTTTTTTACACATTCCAAATATAACTTGAATTTTTCAAAATATTACATCAATCATTACACCACTGTTTCTCAAACTGTCAAGGTTCACGCCCTGTGAACCTAGAAAATCTCTGTAGGCTCTGACAATTACATCTAGACGAATTGCATATTTTAAATAAATTATAAAAAAAGACAACAATTATTTAACGATTCTCTGGTTTTGTTTTGCATATATATTAACATGTTTAGAATCCAAATTTACGTAATTAAAGCTAGTCCGTTTAGTTTTTTAGCAGTCCACGAAAAGGGAATAGTCGCTATTAGTGTTGTTTGGTCTGTCTGTATGTCCGGTTTAGATCTAAGAAACTAGAAAAGGGAATGAAAATCAGACATCATGAACTATTTGTCTGTGAACGAATTGACAGTGAACGATTTGTCGTGAACTAACTGTCGGTGAACAAATTGTCTGTGAGCGAATAATCCTTGAGCGATATGTCGCGTGAACGAATTGTCGGGTGAACGACAAGTCGTGCGGGCACGGCAAGGTCTAAATTGTGCCGATGTGCCTAAACTCAAAACTCAAACCCGAAAAGTCGGGAACGATTTGTCAGTAAACGAAATTGTCGTGGAACCGGTAAATTAATATCTGGACTTATATGGGGCCTCAATTCTCAAATAGCTTAAGGCCTTTATATCTCTAAATAAGGCACTACATGGCGCGAAATGGTTTCATATCACCTGGTCCCATGACTCATGACTAATGACCAATTGTGGCCTACCCTACACTGCAATTTTGTAAAAAAAAATGTTTAAAAATTTAAAAAGTTTCATTAAAATATCTTAAATGTCATATCAAATTTTATATTACCTTCAAAACATTAACCCGTGTTTTCACCTAGAGTCACTGTAAGGAACTGCTTTCATCAGGTTTATTGTCTTGTGGTGACGGTGTGTTGGTGGTGACGTTTGGGTCCCATACTCGGATACTCCCTTTTTTTTTTTCCCACTACGTTAATTAAACCGTTGATAGTATTACCTTTTTTTAAGCTTTTTTTTTAAGTAGCATCTTTTTTTTATTTTCACTTTACTATTACCAGAAATCTAGATTTAGACTTAAAATAGGTATTAAACAAGAAATAGAAACAACATGTTCTGTTTTTTACTTAGAGAAATGTTCAAGATGTTGACTTTGTAGCTCCTTCTCGTCCCTGGATTAGGGAGGAGGTTTAGAACACAAATGTTTAAGATAAAACGATAATTACATTTATCATGGACTAGTGTCTTTCACTTGAATGGGTGCCCTGTGGTCTTGTATGGGCACTGGACTGTCGTTCGGATGGTCTCGGGCTTATACCCTGACAAAGCAACAATGCTGTTTGTCTTCCAACGTATCGTCAAAAAAAAAAATAGACCTGCTAATGACTTCACTTTATCAACTAGCTTGCAGAACATGCCCCACGAAAGACTGAGAGCGGTAGATGGTGTATAGAAGGAGCACATTGAATAAGTTGACAATTACTGACTGAAAGTAATTCATCGCATAGTGAATGTTAGTTTTAAGTGTAGCATACAACAACCTTTCATTTGGTGGTCATCGCGAAGAGTAATGTTTAGGTGACACAAGCAACAACGACAACGTCTTAGCAGTACAGACAATATTAAGAAATAACACAATTTAAACCTTTACCTCGACCCACAGATTCAAAAGAATAGACCTGTTGGGCGATCCAATTTTAGCAAAAATACTAAAGGAGGTCCAATCTGTGCCATTATTCTCTATCATGGTTGACAGCGCTCAAAGAGAATTAAAAATTATTAAATTTGCATTATTTTCCGAAAATGTTGTGAACTCCGATGACGAACTACCCAAAGAAATTTGTCATTTGTAGGTTTTTATATTTGTGGGTACCAGAAGTCTGTAGGATTGACTGAAGAAATACTCATAAAGTAATAAAATATCCCCATCTTTCTTTAAGTTAATTACGATGCCAATATGAGCGGACAGTTCAATAGCCTTCATGAGGTATTGTTCCAACAAAAGCAGCCGCTTGCGCATTATGTTTACTGTGCTAAACAGTACATAAACATGGTTTAAAATGATTCTATCAGCTGTGCTCATAAACTTGCATTGGAATGTCTTTTTAGTAATTGTACCGGTACATACAAACTACTTGATTTCTTTGTCACACATAATACTTGTCATACGGAGGGGAGGGGGGCCATTAACATATTCTTTAACCCGGGCCCACGGGTATCATGCTACGCCACTGGTGGGGCTATATGCGAGCGATTTTTTTTTCTCAGATTTAAGTTGATCAAGAATAAATTGCGATCAACGATGACAAATGTGCAACTCACTAATTTGGCAATTTTATTCATTAAACAAAAGCTGATGGGAAAAAATAATTTTTATAAAATTATTGATAGTTTTGCCATCAACAAAGATCGTAATATTTATTTGTTTGATTTATTTTAGTGCGAATTAGCAAACCTTTAACAATGAGTACACATTCGTTCGAAAAATTACGTCTTTTCAAAGTTGTATTTCCTTTTTGTTGAAGGGGTGGGGGAGGAGGGGGGTATCACTAGAGCTGCATTGTGCATCGTGTACCATTTAGCTACGCCACTGTTTAAATATTTGAAAAACAAACCAAAAAAAAAAATCTTGATTTTCAACAGTTATATATATATAGTCTAGATCTAGATGAGAATTTTACTGAATATTTAGATCTAGATCTTGATTCTACTTTAATGTCATGTTTTTTCCTCTCCTATTAGGTCACACAGTAGCCTAGTGTTTTGTCCCCTGGTCGTCTTCTTCAGCACAGGTAAAAGTAGTCACACGTCAACCAACCGTAGGAGCCCACGCGGTGACGTCACTGTCGTTTGGGGGTCTTACAGTGGGGACGCCGGTCGTTATCAGCGAATTCGAATAAACTGTCACCAAAGCCGGGAAGTGCAAGAACAAGAAAACAAAAATGGTTGTGAATAACTTCTACATTTGTGCTGGAGTTTTTCTTTCATTCGCGTCTCTGTCCTTAAGTAAGTGGTTAACTGTAAGGAAGTCACTTAACTTTGGTTCGAGCAATAGTCAATAGATCTATCTAGAAATTATAATTTCAAACTTTTTTCACACCTGTTTGTCTGCACTCCTGGCTCGTAAACAGGTGTGGCAGTAGAGTTGTCTACCTGTGTGTAAAATGTGCAACAGGTGTTGTGTATTGAAATGGTTTGAGCTTGATACATTCTTGATCTAGAGATCCCAAAATCTAGATTCTAGAGGATAGATCTATATAGGGCCTATAGAGAAGACTCTAGATGTACTGACTATATCTAGTCTAGAGTCTATACAATTAAAAAATCTATTATAATATTATTATACAATCTAGATGACTAGATCTACATCTACTATTTAGTATTAATAAACTATAGTGTAGATCTGGTTATAGAAGTAATTATAGAATCTAGTAGTAAAATTATAATATAGCTTATAACATAGATCTGGCAACAAAAAAAAAATTGACTTTTGCATGAGACAGCAGGGTTAACTATTGTGGAGACTGCACCACAAATATTTGAGACCCAAGATAAGCAGTTCAAAGTAGATCTTGTTGCAGAAAATGAAATATTAAATTTAACCCTTTAAAAACAATGAAATATCTTTTTAGGCCAGCACATTAAAAAAAATAATGTTAGTTCTTATGATTAAATCTAATTACATGCATGACTGGATTAACATATGGATACTTGTAGGATAATATGTTATTATCTTATAATTTACAGGAATGTATGTATGATAAGTTGTATTACAATTATGTATCTCCTTTTGTTTATTAATCTTGACTCATGCAAACCAAAGTAATTTTGATCTATAATTTTTTCTTGTTACACAGGTCAAACTCCAATTGAAATTAAAGGGAGTTTTACTACTTTGTCGCCTAGTAACCATGTAAAGCTTGGTGAAACATTGAAATTCAGCTGCCTTATAACAACAGATATTAGTTCAATGTTTTCGAATACCTTTTTTATTTATCGCAAAGATGGAGAAAAGAGAATAACTTTAGCTGAGAAAGGAATATTACTAGAAGAAGCAGATCCAAATTATTATGATGTCAAACATACATATGTAGTTGATAGCAATACACTTGATATCCAGTTTACGATTTTGAAAGGTATTTATTTTTTAAATTTAAAATTATTAGAAGGAAAAAAAAAACATAGCATTCAAAAAATCATGTTAATATATAGAATCTCATTGTTGTAATCATTGTATTATTTTCCCTTTTTTTTTTTTCATATAGTTAATATTTTGTATTTAATTGATTATAATATATATTACTTTATTTTAATTAAGAACTTGAAATAATTTTCTCCAATAGTATTGGAAGTTTTTTTTTTTTTTTTTGTTTTTTTTTACAAAGCTTATATCAACTTACTCTGTCTGGTAAAAAGTTTGTACACTTTTTTTTCCCTACACTTATTCTCGGATCAAGTTGAAATTTTGCACAATTATTCATTGGCATAGACAATTAATTTAACAAATTAGTCAGTTAATTACTGGTACTGGTAATTAATTATTTTGTTTGATACCAACAAGGGAAACTAATCCTTTTGTATACAAGATAGGGATAAATATGTAAGGTTTTGTCTTCTTAGATAATTGAATTCATAATGTTACCATTTGTGGATCAAGTTGAAACTTCGAACGCTTATTCATTTGCATAGACAATACTTGAATCAATTTAAAAAATCAACCAGTTAATCAATATTAGTAATTTAACTATTTTGTCTGATATTGAATAAGGGAAATAATTTCTACATTATTAAGAAATATTTATGAGGAGTTCTTTTCCTTAGATAAGCCTTTTTTTTTCATGAAAAGAATTTTGTATATGTTGCTAATTTAATTTTTTTTTTTTACCAAATTACTTGTTGAACTGTGTGGAGTGATGTAACAAATACAACCTATGTTCAATGATGAACTTTTAGTCAAGAGTTCACCCTATTAGCCTGAAAGGCAATACACTTCTTCATGTTATCCAGCCAGCTTTTCTTCTTTCACTTTATTCTGTATATTGCACCTGTTATTATTTCAAAGGATTATTTTGCCCAAGAAATCATTTAGGGTGTATTTAAGCCATCCAACCATTTGTGGCTTCATAGTATTGAACTTTCCCTAAAGTTTACAAGTCAAACTATGGACCTAGCATAACAAGCTTGCATTTCCTAAACATAGTATTGTTAACCCACTAAATTTATCATAGCAGTTACTCTTAAAGGATTAAAATTGTCAGCATTACTAGATTCAGTATTTAAGTTTCAGTCAATAAGGGTTCCGACACCATCATTGGTGAGCATTTTTTTTAACATGACTGAAAGCTGATGTTACTTCTATATATATTTTAAAGTCAGCTATTAGGGAAGATGCCAAAAATGAGTAAAATTTTTAGAAAATCCAGAATCCCTTCTACAGCTGGGCTATATTGTTTTATCATCTAGTTCTACGCTCATTACCACCTATTTCACTTTTTTCGGTGTTTCATACCAGGCTAACCGTGCGGGCAGGCCATTTATGAAATGGCTCCTTGAGAAATGGCACTTGGATTGTTGACAGTTGTGGGAGCTCTTATACAACCCCACACAGTGCAATGAGGATGCTCTCACACCCCCTTAGGCACCTTATTGGAGTCTTGTTTTGCTACCCTTTGGCCTGATCATTTCCTCTTACGATCATTTCCACCTGGGTACCATTATGAGGCAGGGTAGCATGCTTGGTGTGTTTCATACCAACTTAGGTTGAAGCTTCTTTAGGTCTTCAATCTATGTCCTGCAACCTCCAGCTGTTTCTTATAGAGGTTATCTACTGTCAGATGCTTTTTTTCTGTGACAGTGTGAGTGAAAAATGGTGCTTAAGTTATTTTGTAAAGGGTTATCAAAGGGTGGGTGTGGATAGAAAGCATCACTTTAAAGCTAAAAAAAAAAAAACATTGCCATCTTGCATTTAGCTACACTGTCCATACTGGCCTCCTGTAGAACATGACTGTTTAGTTTGTATACCACTGATCTAGGTGCATTGATTTAGATCTATGTCAAGCATGGTCAAAAGTTTCCTTAACACTTCACAAGTTTCATTTTTCAATAAAGATAAATTTAATTTTTTTTTTTTTTTTAAATTTTTAGGGCCTTCTTGTTCTGGGAAAGACATTTAGTAAACACAATCTCTGCCATAATATTTTTTATTAAATATTTTTATTTCTAGAGACCGTTTGTTTTTTTGCAATGGTTAACACAGATCTTCTAAGATAATTTAATGACTTATTTTTAATTGTATATTTTTTTTAGTCACTGATGAAGATGATGGGAAGCTCTACTGTGGAGCTTTCAATAGTAAACACGTACCATTAATGGGAGAACAGAGCCTTGATATTATAGTTCTTAGTAAGTATTATCATCTGATTAACATAGTTAGAAACAAAGTACTTTATTATCATAGTGTGTTGACACTTGCTACAATTTGTTGTATCAAAGATACATTCATGTCTTACTATGAAAGGTGCTGTCTTTAAAGCTTTCAAACTTACACCTTTTACTAAAGTGCTTTTTGATGTATGTGAAAGAAATTTCTAGCTGCCATTGTAAGGCGTATCACTGTAATCGATGTTTACTTATTTTGTAAACACTAAATCCTTATATATTGATTAATGGCTACCTCAGCTTATTAATGTACTGCTACCCCAATGTTAAATAAGATCCAGGTTCAAAGTCAACAATAAGCAAACAACTACCATTAGTGCCGATGTGGAAATTGATACTTATCATCTTCAATGAGCACACCTTTGCCCACTCTGCAACAATAATTGTATTGCCTTTTACATTACTTTTAAGACATTCTCTCCCCCCCCCCCCCCCCCCCCCCCCCCCCCAAAAAAAGTGTGATGAAACTTTGAGATTTTTATAAAAATAAAGCAGATATTATGTTATGGTAGCAATAATGAGTAACAAGTCTTACACAAAATATAGGTCTATTAACTCAATCGTTTCCTTCAGAGAAAGACAAACATTAGCTAAACAAATCTTTTTTTTTGGGGGGGGGGGGGGGGGGGGGTGAATCATTGATATGAGCTGTATGAGCTTGTCATGTTCATTTATTGATTTTTGGTTTTTCAGTCAATAAAAAATGATTGGGTGATTAAGGGTTGCTTGAGAGGTTATGTTTTTGTCAGTGGATGTAGTAATGCAAAGTATCCCCTCTCAGACCTTTAGATCTATAGAACAGATGATGTAAAGGACATCTTGTTTCTTTGGATGGTGTTTAACTAGGATGTCATGTAGCCAACATGTTTTGTTTTTTTTTGCTTGATTTTATTTCCTCACCAATAAAAGTATCATACTAATAATAAATATCATGCTATCAAGTCATCAGGATGTTCAACAGCTCGTATAATATTTTTTCTTTTTCTTTTTTTCCTCCTTGCAAAACTGTGCCACTTTTCCCTCACATTGCTGCATAGTTCATGCCTCTCATTCTATGACCTGAGTATATCCATAACAGTTTAATACTCCATTACAAATACAAAACAATTACCTTGGCCCTGGAACACAAACAAAAAATAACTGGTTACTCTGTCACCAAAATTAATGCCATCTTTACCTGTAATGTTTATGGATGGGGATATCTCTCTAAAATATAGCCCTACAGTCACATGAAAAAAGTTATTCTTCGACTGAAGGAGGCTATCACCCAAGAGCAGCGGTTCTCAACCTTTTTTGCCCGCGACCCCCTAATACAATTTTTTACTAGGAGGCGACCCCCAACCATATTTTTTTGTCATAGGTTTAGGTATATGGCTGAGCGGTAAAGCGCTTGTCTTTTGAACCGGGCGTCCCAGTTCAAATCCTGCTGAAAACTGGGATTTTCCGTTTCGGGGTCTTTGGGCTCCTTTGAGTCCACCCAGCTCTAATGGGTACCTTACATTAGTTGGGGAAAAGTAAAGTAATGCGGTTGATCATTGTACTGGCCACATGACATCCTCGTAAAAACCTCAGAAACAGTTTACCTTTACATCATCTGCCCTATAGACCACATCAACATGTAGAAAACTAACTTAATTGTTAGAAACGTATCATATTTATTTAGTGTAAAAAAATGTGTGCTTTAATTTTCTCAAAAAAGTAGATTTTATGTTTTTTATTTATTTACTTTTTCATTGCGTGTTTATAATATGGTAAATAAATATTTTACAATTTAGAACGTATTATGTATCATGGAAAATGTGGCGACAGTATTTTCAAACTCGCCAAAGTTAGTGCCATGGTTGAGCTTGTTTTTATTTCACTAGATTAGGAATTGACATCGAGTTTATTTTTGTATAAAAACTTTATAACTGACAGGCAGAAACAAAACATGTTTTACAAAGATACGGTATTGGATGAGGACATCTGGAAAATATCTCATAGAACAGAATGACTGCAAACACTGGATCCAGATTTGTGTCACTAACATTGAAGAGAAATATTTAGATGCATTGCTATTGGCGTTGCTAACATATATCGATGAATCAATCATATAATGAGTTACAATGGATTCTAATGGTGACTTATTCTGTACCAAACATTGACATCCAGACCGACATTAAAGCATACTTAGAGCACTATCTGTGCAGACACTACAGATATTTTTTCCAAGAAGTCTTTTACTTTTTGAATTGTAACCAACTTTGTCAGTTACATCAAACACTGTAGAGGCCGTTTATAGATGTTTGCATAGGAACTAATCTTTAAAATCGCCTTTATGTATATATCGTAAATATACCAGAACTAGTAATTGTGAACAATCTACAAAACCTGAGGATTCGTCAAGCTTGTAAAAGAAGCAAATATCATTCCCTTAGTATCAGAAGACATGTCAACTTATCTCTTGTGAATAGTGTAATTATGCAAATTGCACAAAAGTTATTTACATAGTTTGCTCCAATCATAGCGAGCAATGTCTTTGGCCGCTGACAATAACTCCTTGGTGTGAGGTTTCAGAACTCTGGCGATTCCGAGAGCCACCAAAAATAAGAACCTTCATAGGCTGATATGTTTTAATTATGGTATTTTCCATCCGAGTCAAGTCTGAGTTTAATCAGGATTCAAAAATTAAACTACTGTTTGTCGTTATCCGCAAAGCTCGGACGTATGTTGGGCCTTAATACATACATCAGAAAGAACTTCATTACAAATGCTGCATAGTGGTCTCTGAATTCCTGCTTTAACTGTTGAAGTAAAACTATACCTCAAAATGATCGTCATTCTCTTTTCTTTCATTAACTTGTTTTGTTCATAGTCTGTGTTCACGAGTTGTTCCATAATGAATTTATTTCCATTGACTATGGCGTATTATTGACGTGATTAGATCTTCACCAAAGAAATGTTTGATCCCGCTATGGCGTTTCGACACATTGATGGACAGTAAATTAATTTGTTGAAAAACTTATTCGGCAACAACAGAGAGATGGTCTGCAGCAACTAGTTTTGAACAAACATTATTACAAAAACAACAACAACAAAGAAGAACCAATTTAAAAAAACAAAGAAGGAGGATACATTTATTAAAAGTGCCCTTTGTATCCTCTGGCAGTATGCCATTGTTTATATTCGTCAACCACACATTTATTTATTTTTTTATTTCATTGAAGATTAAAATTGACGATCATTTTCATAATTTGTTTGGTAATAATGTAATTTGAGTAAAGTCCCGTATCATTACCAACACTTTATGTAAATCTACATCCACTATAGTACAACACATTAGAAACAAACAAAAAATTCGTTCAAAAAATTCCATCCCCTCCCCAATTTTCCGTTGAGAACCCCTGCCCAAGAGGATGCATTTATTACTTGAGCTATGCATTTCTAATAAAACTAAATTATTTCAAATTGCTTTATTCAGATTAACACTTGAATGACTAATAGCGTATGCAATATTTAGTGTGAAATGGTATTTTCTATATTGGAAAACATCTTTTTGTGATTCAGGACCTTTAACTAACTTGAAGTTAATCATCGATGGACTTGACCCTATCACCAGCAATCAGGATTCTCAAATTGAAGTTAAGTCTGGCTCTCACAAAGTTCAGTGTATTGCAGAAGGAAGTAATCCAGCTGCCAAAGCTGAAGTGTATTTACATGGTGAACAAGATTTCAATGGTACTGTTACATCTGTTATTTTGACTGAAAAACCAAAGACGTTAAGGTTGGTTATTATTTTTTAAGTGTTGTGTTTTAAATGTAGTTATAAGCTAGCATCAAGCTGCTAATTATTGACCCTTGTTAACATTTATACTTGCATGGTTTTCAATAGCCTAACAAAAAAAAAAAGCAAACAAGACTCTTTATATAAAAATACTTTAAATTAGATATGAGCTACATACTTCCTCTGAGTTAGAAATACACTTTTAACTATTTAAAAAAATACACTCACACACTAGACCAGACAAGAAAAAAATAGTGATGAAAGGAAATTTTTACTCTAACACTCACACATGCATGTATCTTTAGTTATTTTGTTCAATTGTTATTCAAGAAACCTTTATATTATAAAATAAAAATATGAAGCTTGTTGAGACTATTCAGACCCTTATTTATATATATGTTTATTTAAATAATGTTCAAGTTATTACAATACACCAACAACTTTTATATATTAAAAGCTTTACAAAATATCAACAATGACCTAAAACTTTTAAAGCTTTATGAAACCTTAAGTGACATTCCAATGTTGTCAATAGAATCATTTCCTTTCTTCTTAAGACTTTCTAATAAAGTGAATATCTTGTTAGTAAGTATTACAAATAAACAAAGCATAACTATGGAGATGATGGCTATGTAGCAAAATAAAAATATTTGTCAATAAGCAAAAACTTTCATCCCCCTCCTGGAAATAATCTTCAGGAAAGATAGGAAAAATATAAATTATATCTGCTTTTTCTTTACCTAGAACAAATTACACAACATATCTCTACATTGCATCAGCTAACACTGGCCATGACCTTGAGTGTAAAGCATCAAGTGAATATGGAGATACCAAATCTATAAGAGTGCCATTAAAAGTAACAGTAGGTAAGTTGCAGCCATAACTTTGATAATTGTTTAAAAAAAATGCTTTGCTGTGTATACAAGGTGCAGTAGAATGACCTAATTTGTTGAACATATTTTTCGACCATGTTTATCTTTATGAATGCCTTTTGTTTTTTTACATTTAAATGTGTTTAAACTGTATAGGCCCAACTTAATGTATTATTTAAAATTCAATGTAATTAAACAACAGTTAGAGTGCAAAAAAAAATAAATTACCCTTTAATATGCAAATAAAAGTGTGAATTTTAGTTTTTTAGGCTTATTTACTAATATAACTTGTGTTCAACAGAGGAGCCCAAACTTAATTGCACTGATACAGAAGCCTATGAAGGACAAAAAGATACCCAGATAATTTGTACTGTTGATCATCACAATAGCAAGTTAATAGGCTATAAATATCAGATTGGCCCAAATGTCTATTACCCTGGAGGTAACCGTGATGAGATTAATTTTGTTCAAACAGAGGTAAGATAAGCATCTCATAATTTTTATATACAGTCAATAGGTTGTACTGAATTCTATGAAACCTTTGATTAGTTTTATCAATCATGAAAAAGCTAATTATGAAAGTATTTAATCAGCTATTTATTCTTATTTAGTAATTACTGACATAGTGAAATGTGGTTAAAACTACTTTTGAATGTCATGTCTTTCACTTAGGATTGGTTTGATGATGATGGCAGCAAGTGGACTAAAGTCATATTGACCTTACAAAAAGCAGAAAATGAACATTTCTCATCAGATATTTATCTAGTAGCTGAGCATGAAGATGGCCATATGTCACGCATGCCAGTTAAGCTACAAAGAGTGGAAGGTGACCACACATTGTTTTTTCCTTTACTGACTAATTTTTGTATGATACTTGAGCTGTGATAATATAGAACATTTTACTTTATTGGCCCATGTCTGGTATTGTGTTTAGTTTGTTTCAGTGAATCGTTTCGTTAGCTGATTGACTTTGTTTGTTAAGCATATGTATCTCTCTTTCCTTAACATTTCTTTAATAATTAATGCATGTAAGGATCAAAATAGGATGGTTTATTTGTTTATCTATTTAAATGTTTAAATTGCTTTAAACAATTCTCTTATTGATTGGAAAAGAAAAAAAAAGGTTCTTTGTACAACCATTTTTTCTTTGAATGCATCTCCTCTATTAGAAGATGCTTATTTAGATTGATTACCAGTAACCAGGGAGCTGGGGCAAATTTTCAATTCAATAAAAAAATTAATTGCAATTTTTAAGGCTATAATCTGTTCTTTTTAAATTTTGACAAAATGTGGTCCCTACCTGAGATGTTGTAATTTTAATATGTGTATGCTTATCTGCAGTATGTCACGTCATTTCTGTCTTTTTCCAGGTCCATATTTAAATGATGAAGATAAAGGTATTCCTAAACATGTATAATTTTCCCTTCAACATTACTTAAAAAACGTTCGTTTGTTGGGCCACTAAGTGTTAGATTGGTTTTGGCAGGTTTTAATAAAGAAAATAATTCCTTTAAATTTCTAATATGTCATTTACTACCTATTTATTTATACAAATTAACATCTACAAATTAAAAAAAAAAAAAACTCAATAAAAAGATCAAGTTCATCTGGATAAAATGATAAAAATCTTTGTAAATGATGCATGTGTTTATTGGCTTGTGAAACTAACCCTTCATACTAAAAAAGTTTACAGATATAAATATTACATTTGAAAGTGTTGGTGAATACAGTCCAGATGATGTCACTAAATATTTTAATTTAAGGAAAGTTTCAGCCTTCACTTTCTAAACTGCAAAATTGTACTCAAGAATTCAGCTCTTTATCTGTTTTTATTAACATAAAATGTTAATTGTTTTGAAAGTAAATTTGGAATTTTTATTTTATAAATTCCAAAGCTAGCATAACTATTACAAAAAAAAATAATTTTTAATTCTGATCTTTGATGTTGTACTTAAGTTTTATTTTACAAACACACTATTTCGTGGTAAACGTTAAATTGGTAATAAGGCTTTATTATCAGTAAATCTTCTCAACTGTGCTCAGAGAAACTGTTATTCTAGAAATTAGTTGCATGTTTAAAACTGGGTATGCTATTTTATTAGATTATTAGGTAAAATAAAAGAGTTTATTTCTTTCTTTATATAACCATTATAAATTAAGTACCTTGAATTATTCCTATTTTACCTTATATTTATTTCTCATATCTTTGATGTATTTTGTAACCTGGTTTAAGTATTGTAAACAATGAAAGCCACTTTTTTTTTTTGTTTAGCTTTTAAGAAATTACTTATACTCATGCATTTTTAGTGGCCTTTTAGGAAAAAGATGCTATTGTGATTATGCTGTCTGTCACAAATAGATTTTAAAATACTTAAAGACTTCTAAAAATGCAGTTTCAGTCACTTTAATCTTGCTTGAAATAGAAGCATCAGCAACTTTGAATCTTTTGATCTTTGGTGGTGAAATATGTAAGTTTGCATATGGTTTGCAAAGCGTGTGAATCACTGCACTCATCCTTAATCTTCAGAATCTAAGACATTGCTATTATTATGTATAAATCATTTTTAAAGTAAGATAAAAAATATAGTTTGTGTTATTCCATTGCTCCCTGTATCTACCTAGATTGTCCACTATCCTAACTCCTCATAGTTCACCTGTTAATAATAAAAATGTCAAGTGTTGGTTGATGTAACATCACTTTTGTGTGAATAAGGTGTGAATTTGTGTGTCAGGCTTTGTGTGAGTGGGGCTAATCCACTGTGTCTTGTTTACAGTACAAAATCAACCATTTGATGTTTCTTCTATTTAATTCACAGGTTTTAATGGTATTGTGTCTAATTAATAATCAGTTTCACATTGCATTATGTCTTTTAAAATTTAGCCTAGAAAACAATTATAAATAATAAAATTATGTTACTTATTAATTATAATGTTTTCATTAGAATAAATAGTATATATTTTGTTATCTCTCATTCCAATTAGAGGGACGATCAAGAGGTATTAATTTGTTTGGTTAACATAGATAGGATTTTTAAATAACTTTAAAAAATTATATTTTTATCAGTTTTCTTCAATGCACAGTTTTGTAAAGCTCAACAAGCAATTAACAGGCTAGGGTCTAAATAATTTAACTAGTGCTAGAATTTTTTTGTTCATATATTTAAACAATTTGACCTCCACACTAACATGTACTACTACTTTTTCTTTGGTTCTTGAAACAAATTGAGATCTTTAATGCTCATTTACAACTTCCACATAATCTTATCTAACTAATCAGTCTTCCAACTACTTTATGTGTGCTAGACACTTTTAACACAATCATTTTCGTTACTAATTAATTCATTGATTATTTGTTGGATTTATAATACACATTTTTCTTGTCTGACATTTTCTTTAGAGGTACTTATCATTCTCTTTTTCAAAACAGTATTTGTTTATAATTTGTTTTGACGCTTGAATTATTAGTTTACAGCTACAACATAGTTGCTAAAACAAACAATTTTACAGATTCAGTAGTATTTGAGAAAAGACTTCTGAGTATTCAACAATTATCAATTTCTACAAAAAAAATTTCTATACTATTTCAACTTTTTTATATTGTTTTATTTTCCCCACATTTTTATCAAATTATTCTTATCACAAAATCAATTCACACTATACTATAACCCTCAATGTCAAGATAACTAAATCCATTTTAGTGTCTGTGAATAATGATTGAATAAAATGAAATGATGGCTTTTGAAGTTAAAAAATATTACTGGAACATTTGTATTTAAAATAGAATTTCATTAGGATTTTGAATTATCCATAGACAACTAGTTATACATGATAGATTTTCTACTTTTATAATATGTTATTTTAATAGATTTATTAAGTAATGAAGCCTTTGGTTGTTTTAGTTAAAAATATGCCTACAGTTTTTCAATCACTCTGACATTAGAAGTTCCATCACACTAACACATGCAATTATTTTTAAACCTTACTAAAATAAATCTGTTTATATATTTTGTTTACTCGCAAAAAAAAAATGGAAACTAAAAAAGTTTCATTAGAATATTTTTTTTTTGCATTCAATAACTTAAATCATATTAATGTAAAAGTTGTATTTATTATTTTTTTTTAGGTTAAGCATAAAAACAAACATCGATATTCTATTTTTTTTTATCTATAGTTGAAATTAAGCATAAAACAAGCATCCATATCTTTTTTATCTATAGTTGAAATTCCTGTTGTTTTTTTTCTCCCACAGGTAATGATGATAACAGCTCTAATATGTTGACATTGTCTGTCATCACGTTTTGGCTTTCTTTGCTTTGGAGTTTAGGAAGAAGGTTCTTTTAATCATTTGTGTGAATATAGACTGCAATTAGTATGTTAATCAGATCTTTATGGATGGATGAAAAAGGAAACCCCAATTTTCAAATGTAGAAATGTTTCTTATTCATTTTGGCAACTAAAAACATAATTTATTTTAATCAGTGATAGCTATTTTAACATTTTCTATGGATCTACATTTGGTGGTGGTTTCAGTTAAACTATAGTTGTATTAAAATATTAAAGAAAAATGAAAAATCAAGTCTTAAACAAGTACAAAATCAACAAAACAAATCAGCAATTGGACATTTTAACAGGCTGACACTTATATCTATAATCTGTGTTACTTAATACTCAATTCTTCCTCTAGAATATTCAATTACGTAAAAACAAACTGTATAAATAAATGTATATATAGAACTGTTAAAAAAATGTATTTTTTTCGTCTAATTTTCAGTTATAAAATTTTGTTTGTTGCATGTTCAGATGTTTTGAATGCAGATATTGAACAAATGAAAGCTACTTAATGTGTGTGTGTGTGTGTATTTCGCTGATCAATCAATTTATGTATTCCTCTGTTGTTGTTTTTTTTTTATTTTAGTTTGAATAAATATTTCCCTGACAATGTACTTTTAGCCTTTAAATGTATACTTTTAATATTGGTTATTTTATCTTGCCACCTTATTTTAAAGATCTGCCTTAGGCATCGTAGGTGGAAGACATTCAGCTTTTTTCCAGCCATGAGTAGGTTGACCATGTTTCACTTCCGTATAGCAAAGTGCTCAACACACTGGTCCGATAGACTAAGGCTTTAGTATTGTTAGTCAGCAATATGTCGTCCCACACTTTTCTGCAACCGTGACATGGTGCCCATTGCTTTGGCTATCCTGTTGTTAATGCCTTTATTCAGTAGAGTATTGTTGGATAAAATAAAGCTGAGATAGCAAAAGTGATCAACAATTTCTAGTGGTTGGCCATTAATGTTTACTTGAGGTGCAGTATTTGTGTTCTGGACTAGTATTTTAGTCTTGCTTTGACTAATATTTAAGCCGAACCAATGAAGTGCTATGAAGAGCAGGTTGCCAGGACATCTGCTCTGTTATCAGCAGCAGACGCTTTGGCTGGCTTGGCCACGTTCATAGAATGCCAGTAGGTCGACTTTCACAAGACATTCTGTATGGCAATCTATTGGAGGCAGGAGAGCTGCTGGTTGCCCACTTTTATGGTATACGGATGTATGCAAACACGATATGAAGCTCTTCAAAATCAACACTAGCAGCTGGGAAAAAGTAGCACTGGATAGATCCACATGGAGAGAGAGCATAAAGGGTCTCGGATTGCAGATGCCATACACAACAGAAGCAGAAAGAAGGGTGAAAATGCAACTGCCCCTGGTGATTACATATGCCCAACTTGCGATCACAGCTGTGTATCAAGGATTGGCCTCTTTAGTCACACAAGAAGTTGCAAAAGGAACAGATCATCTCCCAAGACGTAAAATGCCACAGAACTTTTAATATGTATTGTAGACAATTTTTTTGGCTTATAAAAATTAGACATGTAGATTATTGTATTGCAAAATTTAGTGTTTATGTTGACATATTTTAAAAGGGATCTCTATGCAAAAGGGGAAATGGCCTTTGATACTGGTTTTATCTTATTTTATTTGTTCTTTGCATGCTTAAAGTAAGCCATATATAAAGCTTTAAATAATGAGTGTACTGTTTGAATATTTTGTTCTCTTACAGCTTATTAGTGCCTTGAAGAAGTCTTTTGTTTCCTACTTAATCCAGCTCATAGTTTCAGTCACTTGCATTTTTCATTTTAAACTTTGTAGACATATTTGAATGCTTGGATTGTATTCTTTATACTTATTGCTATATGAGTTGTTTTTTTAATTTTTATTGTCAATCAAAATCCACTTCCATATCAGTTTGTGTATTAAATGTTCACTTTTTTATGACATTGACTTCCAACTTAAGTTTCAATACAATTCTGGCATTGTGTAATAAATGTGCATTATCTCTAGACACACTTCAGTTGTATGAAGTTGTTCATCATTTTATTTTTATCCTAGGAGAAGCACTACTATCTTTTGTTAGTTACATTATATCATAGTCTCCCAACCATTTTTTTTTTAGATCAGGCACTGTGTTTCAGTTCATGACAATGGAATTATTTGGGGGTTGGTTTTGGCAAGTTTATTTTTTACTCAATTGGTGTTCATGAAAAATCTTATTATACTCATTTAACCTTAAAACATACTAATCATACTTTTTGTCAATTTATCATGGTACTTTAAGAATTAGATAGCATAACTTTTTTGTAACATTTTCAGAACCAGATGATAACCAGCTATGTTCATTCTAGATTAAAATATTAGCCAATCTTTGTTATAGGAACATGTGTACGTAAGGATTCAACTCACATGTTATATCAACCTATTTCCTGAAGAAATACACTTGAAGAATAATGAACATCTTGAAAACACTTTGCAGCACAATTATAATAGCAAAGTTATGAAGTTTAATTATACATTTTAAAGAAATACTGGCTTATCATTTATTTCAATAGTGTGTTGGTAATGTTCCTGGTCATTTTTACATATTAAAGCCTTTTTAAATGATATAGCATTTTTTTTTTTTATTTAAAGAACGTAAAAATGTAAATCAGTGTCTAACCATTTTGAAGACCTATGATGGGAAACAGTTTTATGATCTGATGGAATTTAAGAAATATTTTTTAAAAATTTCTTAGTCATTAAACATTCCATTTTTATGTTCACCGTTGATATATATTTTTAAAGAAATGTCCATTTTAAAATTACTTTTCTTTAATTAGTTTGAAATGAGCCAAGTGAGCAAAGTTAGTGCTATGCTACTTTTGTTGCTAGCTATTGTCTTTTTTTTTAAATTTTGTTTAGTTGCATTTTTAAATTGTGTTCAGACAATAAAAACATGACAAATTTTATAGGCTAATTTTTTTTTTATTAAATGTTTTTCATTGTAGTGCTTATCTCTAGATCTTACACTTTAACAAACAAAAGTGTACCAAAAAGTGGTAGTAAATTATGTAGTCTATAGTCCCATCTTCTCTCAACTGTTAGTTCTCCCACTTCCCATTCACACATCAAGTTGACATTTTGCACAATGTTCATTGTCGATGACAACACACGAATCAACTTTAAAAAATTAATATAGCCTACTGATAATATAGTTTTGTTTTACACTGGTATTATCTTTCGTCTTTATGGAGACAGCTTGCCACCCAATGCGCCGAACGGCGCGGGAGGACCTAAGTAAGTATTATCTTTCGTAAGAAGTCTAATCGTGGACCATGGTCATTGCTGTATTAAAGAACAAAGCACAAGGGTTAGACACGGTATCAGCAGAAATGCTAAAACACGAGGGGCATTGCCTTGTTGACAGAATGACATCTTAGATCTTTGTTGGGAAACTTCTAAACTCAATGAGGACTGGCAAAAAGGGCGACTTGACAGATTGCAACAACAGGATGGGCATTACCCTCCTCTCTCTTCTGGGCAAAGTTTTCATCATTGTTCTGTTGAGACGGCTTTATTATTCTGTATACAAGAGGCAGATCATGTGCGGAGCAGATCTTCGTCCTACTAAATATCATAGAACAAAGTCTCGAATACCAACAACGGCTACTGGTCAGTTTCGTAGACCTTATAAGCGTATCGAGAATCACTTATAGAGAATAGGGCATTCCTGAAAAATTCGTCCACATCCTTCGACACCTATAGGGTCAGTTTACCTGCTACATTAAAACAGAAGAAGGAACAACATAGTTCTTTAGCATCGAGACAGGAGTGCATCTTGTCTCCCTTCCTTTTCCTCCTAGCCATCGACTACATAATGAAGAGAGCAATTAATTATACTGCCTTTGGTATCCCATGGCGTGAACAGAATCTATGACAGACTTGGACTTCGCTGACGACAAGTATATGCATACAAGAAATGACGGAGAGCCTAGATAGCGAGGCATCCAAAATAGGCATAAACTTGGATAAAACTAAAATTGCGCTAGTGGGATACAAGCCTTGGACAGTCATATCTTTAAGATCTGGATAAGTTCACATACCTAGGCAGCATCTTAGCAAACGATGGGGATGCCTACCATCACGTAGCGTGCCGAATAAAGGAACATTTTCGAAAGGCTGAGGCCTATTTGGACAGGCCAAGCTATTGAGACAAAAAATCCATCTACTTTAACACAATCGTCATCCCGACAGCAACGTATGCATGCGAGACATGGAAGTCATCTGCCAAACTTGAGAAAAGATTATAACTAACAAAAATTACTTAGACGGATTTTAGGAGTCAGTTTCAGAGATCGGGTCTCAAACAAAGAAATCCTATGCCGAATTGGGAGTCTGGGACTCTACCACTTAATCATGGTAGGGTACAGAAGGACTGCAAAGAAGCTAATGTCGCTCCCCTATTTTAAAAAGAAAGATCTGATCCAGGAAACTACAGACCAGTATCACTAATCAGCAACCCATGTAAAATATATATCACTTAATATGTTCAGTTGTTCCCTTGCCATCTATATGTCAGATGATGTAAATTTTAAGGTCAAATGTTTCTGTGGCCCACGGTTTGTCATGTGGCCAGCACAATGACCATCTAATGTCAGGTAGCCACTAAATAAAAGCTGGATGGAATCAGAGGCGCCCTAAAGATCCCGAAATTGAAAATCCCAGTCTTTACCAGGATTCGAACCCGGGACCCCACGGTTAGGAAGCCATCGCGCCTCCACATAATATGTAGCAATATCATAAGTCCCTTAGATTAACATAATGTCCTCACTTCCTACTTACTTGACCTTTAGGAAAAAGAGATCATGCGAAACTCAACAAATAGGACTAGTTGATGATGTTTCAAAAGAATAAGATAATCATGAGCAAATAGACGCCATATTTTTCTAAGGCCTTTGACAAATGTCACTATCATAGCTTGCTAAAAAAAAAATACTTTGGCATTACTGGTTCATTACATCGATGGATTCAGGATTTCCTGAAAAGGAAGTGAACAAACTGTAGGAAGTAGTAATTAAGGCTCCAAATCAACACACGTGTCAACAGTCAACTCGGTCGTCTCATGTGTAGCTCAATGAGCAGTCTTATGCTGTTTCTAGTCTAATAAATGACCTTCCAAAATGCATTATAGTTCAGGAACAAAAGTCAAATTATTTGCAGATGATTGCATAATTATATAGGCCCTATAACAATAAAGGCAACACAAGATACCGAAATTTTACAAAAAGAATTTGAAGAATTACAGAAGTGGGAATCAAATTGGAGCCTGGCTTTCCACACAGAAAAATGTCAGTTATTTGGAGTAACAAAAAAAAATACAACAAATAAAAAACTACTTATTTTATTCATGATAAACTAGTCACATAGACTAAAAACATCTAGGTGTTATAATAAATGAAAACTTATAACGCAATCTCCATATTGATGAAGTTATTACAAAATTAAAACAAAACATTAGGGTTTATTAAAATGTTTACAAATCAAACAGGAACGTAAATATAGTTAGGCCAATATTAGAAAATGCATCATTTGCTGGGGACCCCTCAACTCAAGAAAAGAAAGAAAAAAACTAGAACAAACGCAAAATTGAGCAGTGAGATTTGTAACAAAGGAATATTCACATTTGATAGAGTAGCACCATTAGTAGAATCACTTAGAGACAGTTCAGGACAAGAAAAAAAAAGTAAAGTAACCATAATTTTCAAATAGAAAAACAAAACATAATAAAATACCCAAACACAAAGATGCACGTTTCTTATTACATATGATAGGACTAATTCGAAGTGCCCCTTCTTCCCTAGTGCCGTTAGAGTATGGGTTGTCTGAATCAGCCAGAAATACCAACGACTTAGCAGAGTTTAAGTCATTCATTAACATGCATGACTAGAGTATAGATGGACACATGAAATGCGTAGGACGTAATTTTCTTCATTTTTAGCGGCCCCCGAAAGGGCAAAAGACGCTAATAGTTTTGTGTGGCCTGTCTGTCCGTCCGTCTCGTTTAGATCTAGAAGAGAAAATAAAAATCAGACATCATGATATTTTAGATAATTCAAAGTTCTGATGCAGTGGTTACCTTTTTCTTTTCTGAAAGCGAAAAATCTAATTTTAAATCAATTCTGCAAGCAGTTTCTTTATAAAATACACCTTTTTTTTTTTACAACTATCCACTATCAATAGTAACAAACGTAAGGGAGATGACTATTTACTTTTTTAAAACACATGTATGCCATTGTTTTTAGATTTTTGACAGAAAAATAATATTTTTTACAATTGTATTGCTAAGTTATGTAAGTTCTGTCATACTAAATACTTTTTAGAAAAAAAATGTTAACTTGTTTTTTAAAGAGAAAAAATCCATTTACAATGCAATAAATTGGGCATAATTTAAAGCAACAATTAATAAGTAGTTTTTCAAATTATCGCGTGACCTGTGTAGTTCAATATGACAGCATTAAAAAAAAAAAAAAAAAAATGTTTCTGTTATTATTGTTGTATTTTTAGGTTAATCAATTTTCAATTGTTTATGATTTAATACTTGTGAATTATGAGAACTTGGAAAAAAAAAAAAAAAGAAAGCCCACAAAAGAGGCAAGATGGACCATACAAGAGGCACATTAAGCCCAAAAAAGAGGCAAAGAAAAGAAAAGAGGCCTAAGGCCCAAGGATTCCTATGATAATAAAGCTAAAATTGAATAGCGCAAATTCTGAGGTTTCCTTTATAAAATAAAACAGGATTTTTTTTTTTTACGAAAATGTTACCTTCTTGAGGCTTTGAATAGGAGATTGACCCTTTACAAAACAATTAGATCAATTATATACTCATTATAAGACATCAGTTAGGCCAGGTTCACATCTAACTTCACATTCACCTATCCCTTGGTCCGCTGGACCTTTGGGGCACCACACAGGATCTGTCAACCTTCTTTCTTCTGTGTTGCCTTTGTTAGAATTTCATTATGATATTCTTTCTGAAAATATTGAAACCTGCCTGGGTGGACCACTTCTGATAGAATTTGATACCGATATTCTTCTGAAAATATTGAAACCTGCCTTTTTTCATGCCTGGGTGTATCACTTCGGGGGCCGATTTTGAGTTTGTGTTTTCATACAAACTGTCTTTGTAACCTTGTTGAAGTAATGCATAAGAGATACGATACTGTACTTACTAAAAGGTCATATTTGAAACAATGGGTTTTACTTACTTGCATTTTTGAAACATTGGTAACAATGTCATTTTAACATGGCTAATATTCACAAAAGACAATGATAAATACACATGCTTTTAGCTCTTAAAAAGGAATAACTTTGTGCTCCTTTTGTAAGGCGTGCCCCAGAGTTAAAGAAACACCTCTGTATGAAATGAAGATACAATAACAAATTAACTAGAGCTACATTTTGATTTGTTCAACTCATGTCTCAATACTTTAATGATACCTTATATGTAAAGTTCATTTAAGTCTGTAGCTAGAGACGATGCTTTGGATCAAGATTTACATGTAATTTGTATTTCGTTCAGTCTAAAGTAATCAAAGTCAACACTCATGTAACAGTTTTCACAAACGTTTTATTCAAATACTCCCAGTCCTACTTCTAAGTTTCAAATCTCTGACATTACAATAACAGTTAACCGGAACTTAAAGAGAAAAAAACAAAACAAAACAAAAAACTTGACAATTTTGAGGAAATAAAATAGTCACAACATTAAAAGCATTCATTTGATTTAGCCATGAACAATTTAAATGTACAAACACAAATCTATAAGATTATAACAAAAATTCTAAATATTAAAAATCATCAAAAATGTATTTTCAATATACATGTGTGCATTGAAGCAAATTTTAAAAAAATGTATAAAAGTTAAAATTTCTGTGTAAACTAAACATCAAAATAAAATTGTGATTGAAACAAAAAATGTGGATGCTATTTTTCTGTAGTAAATTTGACTGAGAGGCCAGGGTAATACTGACATTTACAAATGGATAAAGTTGTAGTTCTGGGATACATTATCTCATAACTGTAGGTCACAAATAACCAGGATAAATGATTAGTATAGGATATGGCCTTGCAGAAACATGACTTAGTTCTTTTGGTCACGACTTCTGCTTCTTATGGTCATCAGTCAACTTAATAAATAACAGATTTATTCCAGTATGTAAATGTAGAAAGCATTCCAATCTCACTGATGTTGCCATCCAACCTCCACTAAGACATACACCAATAGAACCATGAACACAAAAATGTTGAAAGATGGAGTAGAAAGAAGCCAATGGAAGAAGGAACTATACAGGAATGAGAAGCAGCCATGAGAATGAAGAAGTTGAGCTTAAAAAATGATGTTAAAATACAATGGTTTATACAATATAAAATGTCAGTAACATATTCTACTGATGCTATTTAATTGTTTTCCCATGGTGAGTATATTTAGCACACAAGGGAACTGTTTATAAAGTTTATGTCCTGGGTTTCTTTCAGTTAGTAGATATACTTATAAAAAAAAAGTGTTTTATGCCTCTAGGAGTGATTGATTCAACCAGTGTAACTGCAGGCCAAGATTAAATGCTTGTAGAGAACATCAACTGACCATCTTACAGATAATTGCAACCAGGGCTGGTCTTAGGACACTGCAACCTATGCTGCAGCAGTGGGACCCGCACTTTCATAGGCCCTGTGCGATGCGAATTCTAGGTGTAAATTATTAAATTAAACCATTTTAACTTATCATTAAAGGGTTCCTGGAATTCTCCTGAAATTATAAAATATAAGAAAAAGTAATGAAAATCTGAAATTATGAAAATCTTCTGAAAACTCATGCAAATCTTACAACAGACAAAGTTGTCATTTCGGGGTGTCATTCAATATGGAAAACGCCAATCCTACTCACGATTAAAAAAACCCATCTTTGTCAGCTTTCATTCAATAAAAATGTAATAATAAGCAGAATTTTAACCAAAACAAGAAGTTCAAATGCTTAATTTACTTCAATAGTCACTGGCATACAAATCTAGATCTAAATCTATATTGAATTCTTAGAAAAAAAAAAGAAGTCGATAGTAAATCTAAAAAACAGATCTGAATGTTTATCGTTTTTTTATGGGAAAACTACTATCTACTGTAGATGGCTCATAAAATTAATTTGACAGTGATTTTCTACTTAGTAAAATATAAATAAAATGCAAAGACTAATTTCTTTTCTAATACAAAATCTTAATTTTCACTTATTATCCTTATCACAACCCAAATTAGGCTCTGCTCAATCCATTTCGCATAAGGCCTGCAACCTATAGGACCGGCCTTGATTGCAAGAGAGTTGGGGTGAAATATGTAGGTCCTCTGTTTTAATTTCCTAAACTGCAGCTACAGCTTTATTGAACAAACAATATTTATCTATATTATTGTTTTTTTTTTCCTTTTTAAATTTCACTTGATAACAGGAGCAGGAGCTACAAGATGATAGTTAATCAAATTGTTAAGATTTTCTTTAGATTATTCAATTTACTGAAATATGATCTTTTAAAAATCAAGTATTACATGACATGACCTTTTGTCAACATAAATTTTAGACTTTTCATTGTGACCCAGTCACCAGACAGACAAACAGGAATAAGTGTACACATAAGGTTTGAGAACTGCTGCACAAGAATGGATGCATTGTATGAAATATTACCAACTTAATGTTGTGAAGTGGGATTATCTCAATCCATTCTGTTTTGTTGAACATGACTCAAAAAAAAACAAACAAAAAAAAACATTACATACTTTTTTCAAGCTTACATCAACAGAAGGTCAGAAAGTTTCAAACTTAATGAAACAAGTAGTTTTTTTGTCCTTTAAATTAATGTTTATTTCTCCACCCAATCTCCTTTTAAATCTATGCACTTCTCAAGAGAGGACAGAGATTTTCATCTGATCATATTTATAATTAACATTTCTATGGAGAAGGAGGGAACATTTTTTAGGCCACCCCTGCACTTGTATCTGTTTGTTATAGGATCCACAGGTAACTTTTACATACAAATTATTTGCTCCATTAATTATCTTTAGCATTATTGTACCAGCAAACACACACACACACAAATATTTACACTATTTCAAAGTTGGCAAAGAAAAGCACAAAGTTTCTAGTGTAAACTTAAACAGGAAACATGAATGTCTGCCTTAGTCTCAACCATTTTATGTATAGCTTTACTTCATTTTAGTATTGACTTTCAACACCAATAGAACATACATCCTAACAGAGTAATGAGATTATGACTTGGCAGTGAATCAAACTAATATGCTACTGACAAGTAATAACTAGTCTAGCCTTTAACATTGGCAACATTTCAACAAATATACAAATGAAAATCAAATAGTAAAATGATTTGGACATGTAATACAAGTATAACAACAGCAATAATAAATATGCTTCAAACTCATATTCTGGAGAAAAAAACAACAAGCATATTTACTTTATGTTATTAAAAAAGAAAAAAAAAAAGACAGTTTATGCATTGCGTTAATATAATTTCTCAAACATAATTGAATTCAATGATTATTTTTATGAAACACACAAAGCATAGCAATGGCATTATTCATTGTTTGGGTCCATGGAATGTTATGGATGGGACACAGCTGCCAATTAAGGGAGGGGTGTGTGTGTGTGAAGGGGTCAGGGGCTCAGATTAATAATTCCATTAAGAAAGTATAAATATTGACAAAACAAAGAGAAATATAACACTAAAACGTGACTCTAATGATGTATGTAAAAGAGGACTAGAAATGGCAACTTTCAAAGAATGCATTAAATGACAAGAAAATACTGAGAAGTGGGATGGAGGTAGTACCAACCATCTGAAAGCACAGTCTACTTTAAACCCTTTCAGGAACTGTCAGATCCTACAGTCTCTTTAAGTGCAGACACAATGACACATACTCTACAAATCTCATGATGTACACACTATTGGTGCTATTACACACAATAATTGAAGAATATATCACAACTTGCAAAATGTTTAGATAAAAACATCCTTTACATTCTTATATTGCAATTACAACCTTAGGAAACAACCTATAAATTAAAAAAATTAAAAATCAAAATTACATATTACACAATAAATTTAGCAACAGCTTAATTATTTTACATTCAACTTTCATGATATATTAACAACTTAAAACTGGGATGTGGTTTTGTAATTAACTCTCTAAATAAAGCATTTATTTATCTTACAATGGAAATGTTGACTCAAAATGACTCAGTATGCACAATTAACTAAAAAAAAAAAATGACAATATTCAATGTCATCTCAGGATAAAACAAATGTATTTACAAAGTCCAGTTATGTAATTTTTTGACTGAGCTACCTCATCAAGAGTAGAACTTCATCCTTGATTAGTGCATTTAAGAAGCACTCTAATTTTAATTTACTGTATACAGTTATAAATGTATTCCATGCATGTCAGTCATGGGTGACCAATAAATAACAATACAGCACTTTTCAACACAAGAATTATTGAACCATAATTAACAATAGAATCTATGATATAACCATATAACATTGTCAGAATTTTTCCCTTTTTAAAATTCATCTGTCAACTTTTAAATGTTACAAATAAACTTTTCTCTAATGGTGTGGGTCTACAGAATCAAATGTAAGTGATTGTAATTTCTAAAGGACTGTCACAATGCAAAAAAAGTTAAACATGAGAGAAAATTGGATAGATAAAAGTGAATTATTTGTATATATGTAGCGGCCATTAAAGCCTAAAATCCAACATAAAGCTTTATTTGCTCTAGATAGTGTTATAAAAAAGGTGATGATAAAGAACAGATTCAAAAAGATACAGAACAATGCCCTGAAATAATCCTTAGCAACAAAGTTACAAAAACTACAACTTACTTCATAGCAGCCAGGCCATGATCAATGAAACAGAAAGAAGATAGCATTATATTTTGAATCACACTAAAAACAACTTTCACAACATTCCGAAAACGTGAGAAGATAAAAAAAAAAAATATTTCAGAATGTGTAAAATGTAATGGTTAATTTCCCTTTGAAATGTTAACATTTTGATCTAATGTAATTCTTGGCCCAGCAAGGAGTACTTGGATGTACTACTTCTCATTAAACAAGCAAATTATGTTTTTAAAGAGTAAATCATCAAGAGAAGGAAGTTTCTAATAATTCAACAAAGCTTACCAGAGTCATTAGAAATATTCTAAAACACTAGTCATTAGAAACATTCTAAAACAGATCACACACTAAGCAAAATTGTTTTCGTTGTGCTTTTTCTTCTTGTAAACATTTAGGGAAAATACATTATCTCTACATTTCAACCTTTATTCTGACACTAGAACAAATCAACAATCAATCAATGTTTACACAAAATGCTTTATACAATCGATGAAAACTGACTAAAAGCAATTAAGCTACACAACATTCAACTTTGCAATATCTGGTTAATACAACTGTACAATAATAAATATTTCATACTTATGGGGAATGTTTCACCAGTTTAGTAAAGGATTTCTGGCTTTATATGATGGATGGAGGAAAATCTAAAAGCTAAGGGGGAAAAAAAGCCCACTTGCACAATAAACTAGTTATAGTATACAACAACTGGATACAAAATGTTGACAGTCTGTACATTTCAACAACAAAAAAAAAAAAAGCAAATCTGGAGGAGCTATCACAAGCTAATCATCACACAAGCTGAGGGAAAATGGGATCAACTTTTTCAGTTCATATATATCTGTATAATATATATATATATATATACAACTGTAAGCTATATACATTGTCAAAAACATTTAGTTTATCATTACCTCAATTAGTAATGACTGAGGTATTATAAACTAAGGTAACTAATACCAACACCTGGGTGGAAATACTTTTTTTTCTTGTAGGTTTTCTAATGCCAACAAATCTGTATTATAAATTGAGCAGTTGTTTGGAATATTTCTGACAGTGAGACAGGTCAGGTGTGAATGGAGAAAAGTCTCTTTCAATTATATACTATCAAGTAAATGAGTCAAAAAATTTTTTTTAAATATTTTTTTAAAAAAATCTTTCAACTAATGACTATATGCTGACCCTTACATAAATAAGTAAAACAGCACTCTGGAAACATTTTAACTAACAACAACTAAACTAACTAAAATTTATTATTTTTAGTTGAGCAAAGTTGAAAAACAAAAATGTTTTTAAACACTGCGGAACAGTATTGTCAGTTTAAATGCTTGTTAACATAATAACCATCCTTTGATGTCTAGCAAGAATTCAACTAAAAAGCCAGCAACAACAAACTGCAAAACATTAAAAAAACATGCCCAGGCTCCAAGGTTCTTTATTCCTTTTTGAAACCAGTAGTCACAGTCATAGAAGTTGTGTGATCATTAGGGTGACTTGTTTTTCACATACCATGAAAAAAAGGGATCAAGTCAAGTGAGTGAGTGTTGTTGTAGCAGTACTTTCCTCCTCATTGCTGGGCTCTGTGTTCAAGGCGGTTAAGCTTTGCATTGCTGGAGACAGCTTGCTTTCAATACTTTGTAAAAAAGTCTAGAAAACAAACAAAAAACAACAAAATGAAATAGTTTCTTTCATTAACATATAAAACTTCAACATTTAGTTAAATGATTAAAAACAAAAAAAATTTGAATGCATTCATTAGAGAAGCTGAATCTTTAAAATAATGATTTTTTAGGGTTGAAATTTCTGAAATACGACTGACTGATTGGAAATATTTTATTTGGGTGATGACATAAAAATAAAGGGGAATAATCACAATCTTTCTAACTCAAGATGATCACAAGAAAACTATAGATGAATAATTGATCAATTGTGCTCACCTGCGAAATGACATCTCCTTTGACTCTTCTTGCTTGATATAAATGTCTATACCGAGTTTGCTGGGTTTCTCGTTTTTCCCTAGCTCTTGATGTTTGCACATTAGAAGTTTGCTCCCTTCTTAAAACTGGAATGAAATACAAAAAAAGAAGGCTGATAATATTCTTAAACCTAAAAATAAAAATGTTTGTTCACTATAAAAGTTATATAGTGTTAAAAAAAATATATCAAATTACCTATTCTATGATCAATTTCATGCCCAGTGAATTTCCACTGAACTATTGCACCTGACAAGGCTACCACTGGCCATAGTCCCAAAATAAGCCAGCTGAACCAGCACACTTGCTCTGAAGGTCTAGCAATGACCCTATCCCACAAGTAAAAGGTCATACTCAATAGTCCTACAAAGTAGTCTATTCCAGCTAGAGCCAGAGCTCCACCAATTACACTAGTGCTCAAAATAATAACAGCTTTTTGAAACCTGAGGCCCAGCAGGCCAGTAGCAATGCCTAAAATGAGGTAAACAACTATAGGGATCCACATATTATATGGATGAGTGAACTGCTCAACTACAACAAGAATAATGGCTGCTGCGGAGAGGCCCAAACAAAAGCCAGTCAGAAACAGACCTATGTACTGAATCAACATTGCAACTAGACCAACAAGTACTCCTGCTCCTGCTGCACAGCCCAAGACTCCTTCCAGAGGTAATACATTCACTTCACTCAGTATCATATAAACAGTTACAGCGCAGAACAAGAAGCCAGTAAGAAACATGATGGCTTTAAAGAACCGATATCCTGGAAAAAGAAAAAAAAAACATTTTACAAACTATTTCTGACATGAACAATAGCTATGCAAATTGTTTTCTACTTGATTAACTACATGAAAGTTTTATAAAGATAAATCTCAACAAAGACATTTATTGCTAGGGTAAAGTTATAGTGCAATTAATATATATTATATATGTAGTAGACATCAATTTCACTCGTATCATAGCATTATAAGCACGTTTTACTTACTTTGTTAAAGTACTTTTTTTTAAACTTTAATTTATTTTGTTATTTTTAAAAAAAGATTCAAGCAAGCTTTGCATGTAATTATTTGTGTTTAGAAGGTGGATTTTGGGTTTTACTCATTCCTCTTATTTAGCTTATTATGCAGTTTGTCGACATTTATTTAAGCATTTTGGTTAACTACATCAATGGATTCAGAATACCCAAACAATAAGAGAGCAAACTACAACAAATTAGTTTAAACCAACCCCTAAAACAGTAAACTATGTGTTTTTAATGAGAAATTTTAGTTTCCTAATAATCTTCCAGTCCACTCAGCTTCATCTAGTACATTACAACACCACATTATTTTTCGGCTTCCTCTACGTCTTCTGCCATGAGGGTTCCACTTTGTCTAGCTCTGTTGCTGGCATATCTTCTAATCCAATGCATCGCCACTTTCTCTAGAAGATCTGCACTTCTATATTGCTCTGTCCACCAATCGCCCACACTCAGCTTGTCACAAATACATTATTTGTTAAGGATCCCTCAACTTAGGTAAATATCAAGAGAGTAGGATAAACAACCAGAAGAAAGATCAGCAAGATTTATCATTATTGAAAGCTCATTAAGCAACAATAGCACAAGTGATAAAATTAATTAACTGAAAAGACACATTACGAAAGACAATGAAAATGTTAAGTATCAACAATATAAAGAACAATAAACCATCACTTGCATTAAAAAAAAAAAAAAAAAAAAGACTTATAAAACATTACAAAAATAGATTAAAAAAAAACACAAAATGAAGTGCTATCGAAACAAAGAAGAATTTGTCTGAGCCAACTTATTTACTTATCATTAATTTAAAAAAAAATAAGCATACACAAAAAAGATATTCCACAACAGATTTTTAAAAGTAACAAACTAAATTGCCAATATATATGTTTAGTAATTGATAGTAAATATTATTTTAAAAGTTTGAACTTATCAATAGTTTTCTAAATGATTTATGACAGTGATGCCAAATCTAGTTCGACCTGCGGGCTATTTTAATTTCCAACACTCCCACGCCACATGACCAAAAAGTTACAAGAAAATGAAATAAAATTTTTCTGAAAATTATTTAATTAGAAAGCCTGAATTAAATAAATAAATTCATTAATGAAATATTTGACAATTTTATTTTTTATGTCAGAAAATAGCTTCAGTTATCTACTTAAAATGTAGGTAGGTACCTTTACCACAGACTCATTTTCTTATCTCTTTTTGATAAATATTCCCACCGATCCTCCAATCTCTATCATAGTTAATCAATATTTTATTCATGGTTCAAACCAAGGATGCTGCCATATTTATTTTATAATGCTGACATATATGTTGTTGTTTTTTTTAAAAAAAAACAGCTACACTTTCTTTACAAAACAAATTAGTTAAAGGTCATGGTACCATTCCATCAGAGAAAATATGAGAGCCCTAAAGTAGGTAAAGATACATTTTCAACCTTTTTTTATTTTTTTCCACTTTGTGCCAATGTTTCGAAGGCCATATTTTGGGTATCACTGGTTAATGACATCACAACTTATCAGTATCTTTGAGACGAAGAAACTCAATTACCAAAAAATGTGTAAAGAATGCCAAAGGTGATGCACACAGCAGCAGCAATGCCAGAGACAATCTCATACTCTCTGTTGTCACAAGCATGGTCTGGAACAGGCGTTGTTACAGAATCAAGAGTAGTAATGTTAAGCAGCTCATCCAAGGTGGCACCCTCACCAGTAAGATTTAGTTGGCTCTCCAGCTCTGGGAGGTCTGTAGTGTTCTGCAACATGGTCTGCCACCACCTATGCAGTCCTTATCATAAAAGTTCAGATTTGTTTGGGTAAGGTTTGACTACTTCATTTTCCAACCTATAAAACAAATATTGATGTAGTTCATTAAATAGATCACTATACTACAGTTATAATATTATATATATGTAAATTAAAGATTCCATTCAGAGTTTTTATTTTTTGCAACAATCAATGATTTGAATGTCAAAGGTCTGTCTTGTCCAGATAAATAAATTACTAAAATATATTTTAAGTAAAAGATGTGTTAACTTTTCATTTTGAAATTCCATGATATAATTTTAGATCTCTACCTAATTTATAGAAAAAATATTTACTTAACAGCACTACCAAATTTGCCAAATACAGCTTTAAAGGGAAACTCAGATGGTTTTTCAAATTTGAGTTATTGACAAATTTAAATTCTGTGTAAAAAGTTGTAATAGTAATTTTTTTTACAATTTTACATTTAAATGCTTATAAACATTTATATTTAATAAATTAGTCAGTAAATTCTTGACATCTCAAAAAAAAAAAGGGGGGGGGGGGGGTTCTTTGAGACTTTGTTTTTAGTTTAGGCAAACATCACTTCCTTCAACAATACTGAAAGGGAAACTAGATTTAACCATCATATTGCTTCATTCTTACTGTAGCTGTTTGGCTTAGTGACAGCCTAGCCCAGAGCTATGGTACAGTTATATATATACATACATATTATCTAAAAGGATTAGGATAACCAACTCGAGAAAAAAAGTAACATTTACATCTAATCCCCTCCCTGTCCCAAAAAGTAAATAGATAGTATTTCTGACTGATTCTAACAAACTGGTCAGTGTAAGACTAGGTGTAGTTGGTCATGACAAGACAACCAAACGATAGTGTTTGTTGTGTGTTGAGTAGTCAGGCAAGAAAATACACACTGCCGTGGTTAGTTAAGCCGGTTTAGCTCTGCTGACGGTCATTGAGGCATGCAATCTGTTACACCGTGGTAAGGTATCTCTATGATTTTTATATTATTATTATTGTGATAGATTTAGTCTAGAATATCTAATTAGACCTATAATATATTTATTTTTAAGTATGAATCTAAAATCTAAGTAGGGCCTAGATCTGCGTCTAGACTCAAGATCTAGATTTGATTTTTACTAGAGATTCTATCTAAAAGCAATAAAAATATTTATAAATATTAAGTATCAATTAGGCCTATTATTTTATTAGAATAATTAGATCTAGTCAATCAATCAGAGATCAGTGTCAGATTCAAATTCCGTTGTATAGTCAAGATTACTCTAGAATCTAGATCAATAGTCCATAGGAATCAAGGTTTTTTTTACATTAAAAAATATCTTTATAAAGCTGAGGAAGTTTCTACCAAACAACATTCTAGAAAATGGATCAAAGTCAATTTATTTAATAAGCAATTGGATTAGCTGTGAATGAATGTTAGCTGTATGTGAGATAAAGCAATCATATTAAAAAACATTTATATATATATATATATATAAAAATGTTTCAATGAGATAAAATTAAAGATGAAAATTCATTTTTTCGATCAGTTTTATTTTTTACATTTTCTATAGATCTATAATCTATTATAATTTATATCTATACTATCTATATTTAGTCAACTGTAGTCCATTTTTCTACACATAAAATAGCATTTATAACTTTGCTCCTATTAGATTTATTCTAATATACACTATAACCATATAGATTATTAATCTAACTATTATAAATTTAGTATCATTGTAATCCTCCCAGCAAGCTCTACATAACTTATAATTATTGTATTAACTCTAGATAGTTTCTGTTTTTATATGTTTGTAATGTTTATATATATTTATTTTGAATTTTTTGTCAAAGTACCTAGATTGATTAGGTATACTATCAGACTATCACTTTTCACTATCTATGACTGTCACTATTTTCAACTATGACTATGGGATGGGGCTATGAGTATGGACTGTGGTAAACTCTACTTCTCTACTAAGAGTCACTATGACTAAGACTAAGTCTACTGTCTCTAGGACCTAATTTTTAAGTCAGTCTTACTAACTGTAACTCTACTCTTAGTTACTCTAATAACTCTACAATGAGTTGAGTAACATTGAACATTTATATTTTATTAATTGATGACTACCTATGCCTAGACTCTCTTAGACAGTCTAATATCTCTATCTCTATATAGAATAATAGACATAGATGATAATAGATCTAAGTATGTAGATCTAGATAGTACTACTACTACTAGATCTAGATCTAGAATCCAGTTCCTTTTTTTTTATTCAGTATCAGCTATCAAAATATACAGCCTCGTTCTGAATCAATTTTATTACTTCCGTTTAGGCTACTTTAAATGCCAACTCAGAAATAAATAATAATAATAATAATAATTTTGTAGAATTTAAAAAAAATTAAAATATGTTTAGCCGAAAGATTTTTAATTATGGATGTGGCAAAATATGTAGGTCACAGCTGGGGCTGCGCAGCCACGGGAAATATTGCATTCCTCACTAATCTTTGGACTCGAAGACAAACCTTATTATTATTATGTTAGAAATGAACGAGTAGTCATTCTCTGGCGCTGCCAAAGTCGAGTTTCGCTAAAGAGAAACAAAATTCATCGTAGTCCCTTTAACAGTTTCAACAGAGCAATTTTCTGGTGATGTGGCAGGTCTGCAGCAGTACCGCCCTCTGACAGGCAACGAGGATGTTCCTAGAAATGTTAAGGGCCTTGAAGGTGTCTGTGAGGTCAGTTGTTATTATCCCCTCGGTTGATATAACAATGGGGTATATTGTTATTTTGGACAATTCCATAGACGCTTAATCTCCAAGCCTAGGTTCCCATATTTTCTTTGTTTTTCTATCTCAGTTTTTCTTCAACAGTGGTACGGCGATATCGATAATGGTAGCGGTTTTTTTCTTTTTTATCGATGAACAGCAGGTCAGGGCGATTGAAATCTATCGTTTTGTCGGTCAGAATAGGCCTATCCCAGTACAGCAGATGTTCAGTAGACTCGAGAACCTCTTGTCGAGAGTATTTATAATAAGGAAGAGTGTCCCTACCGATTATTATTATTATTATTATTGTTATTATATAATTATCAATTGTGCATAACATGTTCCAATATTTAGCCACTGACACTGTCTTTTTTAAAAAAATTATCAGTTATTCCAAAAGTGCATTTTTTTTCAATTGGGTGTCAACCGGTGCGGACCGCACACCCCTAGTGACGCCACTGCTTCCCATGCCATCCTCTGAGTCAAAACGTTGATTTGTATCGACGGAGCACTGGCAGCAGCAAGAAACCAAAATATACAAGCAGTAGCAGCATGAATTAACTGCGTTTTCTTGGTATTTCGGTAATGAAAATGCAGATATATCAGGTATTGAACAGATGTGTTTGAGCGTTGGATATGTTGATGGCGATTGGCAAGGCAACGCCTCATCTAAAGTGTTGCGACGACTAGAAAACATCATTAAAAAAAGCATAAAAAATTACACTCACAACATTACCACATTTAAAGGAACTTTTTGAACAAAAGTGCCTAAGAAAAATCGAAAAAATAATGGAAGACAACGGCCACCCGCTCCATCAGAACTACGCCAGGTCGTCGCGAAGTCGGCGACTGCTGTCAATCAAAACAAGAACGGAGCGGTACAAAAACTCGTTCGTACCTCACTCGGTCAGACTCTATCACCGCCTCTCATTGATCAGGGAACATGAAATGCACCAAGATATCTGTGCGTAGTCGTTGAATGGACTCTGTATGTTGTCTGTTGTATTTATGTGTATTTTTCTTTGTTGTCTTTATATGAGAAACGAGTCCTTGTAATCACAACAAATTTCCGTAAAAATCAATAAAGCAGTCTTAGTCTTAGTCTTACTCGAGAAGAATTGATTGGTTTGTCAATGTTGTTAAGAGAGACGCATTTCATGTGTCTAATGTCATTGTAAGCGAATACATTATGTACATTTTTTACATGGACAAACTACTCTCCAAGGCTACGATGGCTGCCCCATGATGGATTCAGAACTGTGTTCAAGCAAGGATTCGTGAAAAATATCCAAAAACAGCCTTTGTCGTTGCGCGTCCCACAGACTTAAACTTGTAATATACTTGTATTGTAACTTGTATTGGCATGAATGACGTTTCAGATAAACGTAATGCTGTTGGTGTCATCAAGAAGATTATCTATTTTTCCGCAACAGTCCCTAGCGAGAGCGTTGATGCTAAATTTACCTCTTTTTTGTGAGACACGAAGAATCGAGAAATACGAATTCATTCGCGCTATAAGTCTGAAAATTGAGAAGATCTTTGACTGTTTGGAGTATTTTAAAATAACGGATGTAATTGAAACCAAACAAACTGCATATGCGTATTCACTAATCAGTGCCTGCTTCTAATGTGTTTCTGATTTAATTGTCATCAATTGTCTACACCCTAAAACGACGCAAGATCTGTAACGTGAAGAAGAATGTCAGAACTGCCATATATGCGTTCATCGCTGGTTTGTCCATCGAGAAGCGATTCAGTAGTTAAGTTATTGACAGTTTCGGCAGCGTTTGCATTTGTATTTTGATCGACCGTAGGGATACACGGGGCGGATAAACTTACCAACGTGTACTTTAAAATGTGTAAATAGTTTGTTCATATGTTAGTTTTTTTGTTTTTGTTTTTTTTTATTTCACGAAACAAGTATTATCTTATCTTATAAAATACAGACGTTTATTAAAAAAAAAAGATGATTACGTCCTACGCGTCATGCATGTTAACAAAAGACTTAAATTCTGCCAAGGCACTGGTTTTCCAGGTTGGCTCAGGCAACGCATACCATGCTGTAATAGCACTAGGAAAGAAAGAGCACTTAAATTTACAGAGCACTTAATATCGCATGGGGGGAGGGGAGGCGGTACTAGTTCTTTTCTTTAATATTCTCTGTAATAAAAAGTTTAAGCTACGACTTTGAGCCATAGGTCCAGGGTTGGCATCAGCCTTATACCCCCCTCCCATTACATGCGCGTCAGAGTCGTCAGAAGCTCTCAAATGAGGCCGTCGTCGGGTGTTTCTATGTAGGTTTTAATTTGCTTTCGACGCAAGACGAAACGGCATCTTCACCACGTGCTTTGGCTGTGACGTATAGTTTGTTGTTTCAAGTAAATGAGTTAGAAGCAAATGATCTTCTCAAAGTTAGAAGCAATCTACAAGTAATACTAATCTGGCACGCTTTTGTGGTACCAATAGAAATTGCAAAAAAAGGCAAAACATTTTCAGATAGTGAGTATGTCAAAGACTGCTTCCTACGTGCATCTGAAGAACTGTTTCGTGATTTAAAAAAAAAACAACAAAAAAAAAAACCTTGAAAAAAAAATCACAGATATGCCACTATCCGCTAAAACAGTACAAGATAGAATAGCTAAAATATCTTCAAATGTAACATATTTCCAGGTGGAAGATATTCAACTTTCTTCTGCCTTATCACTTGCTAGTCTTGCGGCATAAGAGGCACGGTACAAGTTGCTCATTTTGTCTGGTATAAGTCTTCCCAAGGTCCAAGAGAAGAACTTCCAGAATTGCTACTCTCTTGACAAACTAGAGGGGAAATGCCGTGCAGAAATGCCTTGAAGACAATAAGATCGAGTTAAATAAAGTCGTTTCAACAGCAACTAATGGAGCCAGAAGTATGACATGAAAAATAAAGGAGCAACAATAATTCTTCGAGCCAAATCACCCAATTCTTACATTTCACATACACCAAGAGGAGCTTTGTGCCCAAACATTTATGGCCGAAATAGTTGAAGTCATAAATTTGATAATCAAGATTGTAAACATCATCTTATCAAAAGCACTCTACCATCTTCAGTTAAAGGAACTTTTTAATGAGATGGAGACACAGTCAGTATTTCGACATCCTTCTTTATAGTAGTATATTCCTGTTTCTAACGTTTAGTTTTGTGCTTGAATTAGATGAATACATTCCTAAATGAGAAAAAGGTATTAATCACCCTGAATAAGAGAAAGACAAATGGTAGCAACATTTTTACTTTATGGTTGATATAACAGTGAAAGGAAATGAGCTGAATCTAAAACTGCAAGGAAAGTAAAACCCATCCTGTTTTGGTAGAAGAATTAGTTTATTTTGAAGAATTTTTTTTTTTTTTTTGCATAAAATATGCACTTACGCAACAAATGTGACGACTTTAAAAGAGATGTCTCGAGTTGGGGCACTTAGCCTATATTCGAAGCATGGAATAATCTTCCAGAATGCTAGAGTGAGGTGAGGTTGGCATTTGAAGGACTGACTATCTTCGGATCGACATATTCGTGCGAGCAAGTGTTATATTCATATATAAATTAAAGTAAAGTAAGTAGTCAACTAACAAATGAAAATTTATAGTCCTGTTTGAAACTAAAAACAAGTTATGAGCCTAATGTATCCAAACTTTCTAAAATCATGCAAAGCCAACCTCCTATTGAATTTTCTCAATTGTTTGTTATTGAAGTACAAGTTAGTGTTGTAAGTAACTTCTTTAGTTGTTATCGAAAGAAAAAAATAATTATCCAATGAAACCATATATATATTATCTAATTTGGTGTGAAAAACAATTATACATGAATTAATATATATATTAATTAATTGTGTGAGTACTATTTATTGTTGGCAAGAAAAAAATGTGTGGCTCTTTAAAAACTTTAAAATTTGGTAAATTGTAATTTTTGGCTCTTTCGACTCAAAAGGTTGCCGACCACTGCCATAGGTGGCAACTAGCACCCCCCCCCCCCCCCCTTTTGCAAAAGATCCTGCGGGCGCCCATGTTTACAAGTTAGCTTAATATGGGTTTTTCTTGTTCGTTTCACATTTACGACCTACTTAAATTCTACATTTTCTTGCCTGTAATCTCTTGTTACAGTAGGCTACACGCCTTATAGTGAAGAATCATTTTTTTCAAATTGATTCTAGAAAATTGTATCATTGAGATAAAAAAGGGAAACAACCATCTTATTTGCTTTTAAAAAAATAAAACTTGACAACGGTGGTCTCTCTTTGGAAACATTTTCGAACGCTTTTGATTCATTAAAGGTTAAAAAATACTTGTTATAAAATACACACGGTTTTACCACAAAACTGAAACGTATTTGTTAACGTTTAATTGTTTTTATAAATGTATTGTATAATTGTTATCGTGAAGTTTGTTTAAATGCAAGGGTTATTTATAGGCTTCAAAATGTACCATTTTAGTTAAAGCATATTATACGCGCAAACGTAAATACCATGTTTTTAACGAGAATTATACCCGTGCTACAAATGGACTTATATCACAAAGAAGTATATCCAATGTCATATAGTATACACAAAACCGACAAAAGGTCGAGTCATTCTGTTGTTTTGTTTATTGAAATACCATTTTAAAAAATGTATGTATTAGTTACCTGTTAAGTTCGAAATGAACTTGACGTAGCAACGAGCTATTGGTCTAAACTAAACTATGGTTGCGACGTGGCAGGTCAGCATTCAGATATTGCAAAATTAGTCGCAATTAAACACGTTTCATACTTTAAAGAACCGGATTAAATTATCTATATTACTGCCGAATAGAATATAATTCCGAGAAATTTATATTATTAATAAACTTATTTAAATCAACCTTTAACACATTGCCTTAAGCAGTTTTAGTCGTTCGATACAACGCATGAGGCATTCTATACAACGCATGAGGCATTCTATACAACGCATGAGGCATTCTATACAATGCATGAGTCATTCTATACAACGCATGAGGCATTCTATACAACGCATGAGGCATTCTATACAACGCATGAGGCATTCTATACAACGCATGAGTCATTCTATACAACGCATGAGGCATTCTATACAATGCATGAGTCATTCTATACAACGCATGAGGCATTCTATACAATGCATGAGTCATTCTATACAATGCATGAGTCATTCTATACAACGCATGAGGCATTCTATACAATGCATGAGGCATTCTATACAATGCATGAGTCATTCTATACAACGCATGAGGCATTCTATACAATGCATGAGTCATTCTATACAACGCATGAGGCATTCTATACAATGCATGAGTCATTCTATACAATGCATGAGTCATTCTATACAACGCATGAGGCATTCTATACAATGCATGAGGCATTCTATACAATGCATGAGTCATTCTATACAACGCATGAGGCATTCTATACAATGCATGAGTCATTCTATACAATGCATGAGTCATTCTATACAACGCATGAGGCATTCTATACAATGCATGAGTCATTCTATACAATGCATGAGTCATTCTATACAATGCATGAGTCATTCTATACAATGCATGAGTCATTCTATACAATGCATGAGTCATTCTATACAATGCATGAGTCATTCTATACAATGCATGAGTCATTCTATACAACGCATGAGGCAAAGTACTTAAACGTTTTTAGGAATTCTAAAGATTGCCGGGTTTCACCCTATACCGATAACTTATACAAATCTTTTGATTTAAGCACACATCGTCATTATCTGTTCCTTGACTTTCGTCGTAGGGGTGTGTGAATGTTCACGTAAAAAAATCCTATCACTTTTTCAGGTCAGCAGCTGTTCTTAGCAGCCAGCCTTTCCCCGTAACTTGAAGGATGACTTCTGACAGTGAATCATGTCTTACAATATTTGACTGAACCTGCTCAGCTTTCGTCTCTTTACGGTATTGAGGAGCTAATTTTTGTGTTTGCCATTCAGAGTGTTGACTTGTAAAAGAACAGACTCATTTGTCTTCTTTTCCACACATGCTCAATTTAAAATATTAGAAAAATATTTTTTCTGACAACCTTTATTTTTTAATGAACATGTATTTGTTTATACAAAGCTGTTAAAAACATTAAAATAATTGTCGTAAGTTATAACTTGATTCGAGAATGGGTGTGGGAGAAACGACATGTACATTTATTTAAGGGGACAAAACCCGACATATTTAACCACATCTGCGAAAAATGAAGCATTTATTTACCTTGTTGGTATCAAATAAAATAACTAATAGCCAATAATTAATTAACTAATTTTTTTTATTGATTCGTGTATTGTCAACGCCAATGAATAACTGTTCAAAGTTTCAACTTGATCCGAGAATGGGTGTTGGAGAAATAACGTGTTCAAACATTTGACCAGACTTGATATAAGCTTTGTAAAAATTGCTACTCAGAGATTCATTAGATCTTTGATTTTATTTATGAAGTCCCAGGACATACTGCTAAAGCTGATCGTCGAATGAGCGCTTTTGTTGATCAACACTCAACACTAGGTTGACGAAGGAGAGAAAAACTTTCCATTGGCTCATTACGAGCCATATTGTTCTCATGGACCTCAATATCAAAAAGTAGATTAGGTCGAATGTTTAACTACTGGGAAAAGTCGCGCTAAGAAGTGTGATACTTTAAAAATGAGTTTTAGTTGATCTACTTGATCCAATCTCTTGTAAATGTAAAACTAGTTTGTTTGTTTTAAGTTTACTTTGTTTTGTTGTGCTTGTCCTCCTGTTTAAGACTTTGTCCTTCATTTTGTCCTCCCCCCAAAACGTGCAGGTGTCTGGTAACCATATGTCTCCGCCAGTTTTCACCGAAATTTCATTTCAAAATATAAAGCACAAATATCTATCACAAAAGTGGAAAAAAGATTTGGCGTATTTTTGGCAAACTTGTATAATTAGTGCAGCTTGTATACATTACAGTGACTACTTACATTACAGAGACTACATACATGATTGACGAGTCTTGTAGTTAGTCATAAAACATATTGTGTTGTATTGCAACAGAGTTTGATTGTCAGCGCTCAACAAGGAAACCATCAAACGACATCGCACTGTCACCCGGACAGACTTTGAGAAGAGGTCGGTGATATTCTCTACTTCAACAGATCTGTCAATGTCATGGATGGTTTGATTGCACAAAACTGTTACATAAGCTGACCTTCATGTTACATGTGATATTACATTTTCAATGAACCTGGAGTTTGTATACAAACTGCAGCCACAATTCAGCACACGGGTTTTCAAAAAAAGCTTTTGATTTTGGTGGGACTTCTCTTGTGAAAAGAAATATAATTTCAAAGCAGGATATAATTAAAATACTCTCTCCACCGAAGGCTTCAGAACAAACCACCTGGTCTGTCCATAGCCCGAATTCTGCTATATTGTAAATCGATGAATTTTTTTTTCTTTTAAGATTTCCAGCGAAGTGTGGCGCAAAGAACTGTATCAGCAGAGGAAACAAAGTCACTTTATTGAGGGTTCGAAGCATCCGTCAACGCTGTCGAAAACTGGGCATCACTAACCAGTTTCCTTACTTTATTCATTATGTAGGTAGCAAAGTGCTTCAAATAGGTTTGAAAACTGTTATTATGGACAGCTATAGGATAGACAGAAGTAACCTAACTGGCTGCGAATCAATCTTCGATCTATTAAATATTTAAATGTTGAAGAAGTACCTTAATGTAGGGGCGTATCTAGGAATTTTCCATTGTTTGGGAGCCCAGGGGGTTGACTTCTTTGGGAACCCCTGCATTTTGAGTAATATTTTTAATGTAAAAACACAAGTGGGGCCAGGGGGGATTTTCAAATTCTCCCCTCTCCTCCCCCACTCTAGCTACGCCACTGCCTTAATGGAGGCTTATAAAATTAAGAAAGATTTTAAAACAAAAGCAAGACATTGATCGACTTTTTTTAAAACAGCATTTTATGAAAAGCGAGACAGACGGTTCAAAGCGGGACGGTCACGCCTAAGTCAGGTCACCTTAGGAAAAGTATAGGCGGTTGGTCGTTGTGCTGGCCACATGATACCTCGGTAACCGTGGGCCACATAGACTGATCACATTAACATCATCTGGCGTTTTGCCATATAGATCTCAAGGTTTGATAGGGGAACTTAACTTTTTTTTTTGATGACCCTAGATTTTGCCCTAGAGGGTATCTATCGATGCACTCAGTTATGCAAGATTTGGAGCATAAAATGATGGCTGCCTGATCATGCGGTTTGCGCGCTGGACTGTCGTTCAGACTAATCGATGGTCCCGGGTTCGCTCCTGTCCGCTCCCATCCCCCGTCGTCCTACGGGAGGTTTGGACTAGGAAGTAAATTATCGTCAACTATGAAGGAACATCTGAAACATGTCAAACATTTGACAAATGAAAGTTGAGAAAGACATAAGCGATCCCCATGAGGACCAAGTATCAATCATCTCCTAGGTGTGGACGGTACAGTGGCAGAACAGTACGAACAACTTTTCCAAAGATGTCATAGTACGTAGAAGTAAGGACCAAAATACATGTATTTATATCAATAATTTTATACTATTTAAATTCAAATTTATTATATTCTTATTCGGGAATGGATCTTTGGGTAGCCAAAAGAACGCAACATATTTTAGTATACATTTAAAAAAAAAATTGCTTCTCAAAATTAGCCCAAACTATATGATATGTTTTTACATTGATAGTCAAATCAATGACCTGTACTGACCTATGTATAAATTTAAAAAAACGAAAGAAAACAACATTATAATGACCTTGGACTTAACTTATTTACAGTTCATTCATTAGAAAGTTAAAACAAATAAATAAATAACGGCTACTGCAGCTCTGTCTCGTTTTCTTTGTCGTCTGCTGTGTTTTGTTGTTCGTATTTTAGTCCAAGGACACCGGTGAGGGAGGTGTGGGAGATATAACTGGTTCTCAGACAAGTTCCCATGTTGCAGACGACTTCATGAGATACTATCACGTGCCATCTCCAACCACTTCCCGCCGGAAACAACGATTCATCTTTTTTACTTTTTTTTTTTTAAACATACCGGTGCGTAAACAGCTGTCTGACGTAATGGGCCGTAAAACTGCGATCTAGAAAGTCCAGAAATGGGCTATTAGTGTCCATTAATGACACCATCTGTTCTAGATCTAGTAATGAGTACAGTTAATTGGGAGTAGACCAACACGCCCACTTTGTTTACATCTCTTACACTGGACTTTGTAAAGAAAACGCAGCAGACGAACGCAATTAGGAAATTTAATGACCTAATTACAGAAACGAAACGAAATAAGCATAAAACAAACAAACATACGCGCGTTGATTTTTCAGCACAACTCAACTCATGCTATTACAATATTAAACAACACTTGTTCATTACATATTTTAGGAGAGCGAAAAACCGCTTAAGTATTGAGGAAATTCAAAGCAAAACCCCACGATGACCTGTTGAGCACTGTACATAACCAGGGAAAGGAACTTCCGGTTTAACAGACAAAGTACATAACCAGGGAAAGGAACTTCCGGTTTAACAGACAAAGTACATCACCAGGGAAAGGAAATGCCGGTCCAACAGACAAAGTACATAACCAGGGAAAGGAACTGCCGGTCCAACAGACAAAGTACATAACCAAGGAAAGGAACTGCCGGTCCAACAGACAAAGTACACTCCAGGGAAAGGAACTTCCGGTTTAACAGACAAAGTACATAACCAGGGAAAGGAACTGCCGGTCCAACAGACAAAGTACATAACCAGGGAAAGGAACTGCCGGTCCTACAGACAAAGTACATAACCAGGGAAAGGAACTGCCGGTCCAACAGACAGATCGGTGAAGTGAAGAGGGGGTTGCATGGAGGACAGCCGTTCGCTAATTACAAAGATCAATTAAAAAAAAAAAATTAAGAATAAAATGAGGTAACAGAACCAACCTACATGAGTGTTATGTGCCTACTTGTGCCTCCATGTGTGTTATGTGGCTTCTTGTGCCTACATATGTGTAATGTGCCTACTTGTGTGTTATGTGCCAACATGTGTGTTATGTGCCTACTTGTGCCAACACATGCCTTGTGGGCAGTCGGCTTTTCAAAGCAAAGATTTAACTTTATAGTCATCTTCGAGTTCATAGAGAATAAAATGGTTGCTCCAAGTTTCACAACGTAAGAGGAGCTCGACTCTACACTGCGCTATTCTACTCTACTCTACTCTACTCTACACTACTTTACTCTACTCTACTCTACACTACTTTACTCTACTCTACTCTACTCTACACTTCTCTACTCTACTCTACTCTACACTTCTCTAATCTACTCTACTCTACTCTACACTACTCAACTCTACTCTACACTACTCTACACTACTTTACTCTACTCTACTCTGCTCTACACTACTCTACTCTACGCTACTCTACACTACACCTCTCTACTCTACTCTACACTACTCTACTTTACACTACTCTACTCTACTCTACTCTACTCTACACTTCTTTACTCTACTCTGTTCTATTCTACTCTACACTACTCTACTCTACTCTACTCTACTCTACTCTACACTACTGTACTCCTACTCTACTCTACTCTACACTTCTCTACTCTAGTCTATTCTACTCTACTCTACACTACTCTACACTACTTTACACTACACTACTCAACTCTACTCTATTCTACTCTACTCTACACTACTCTACTCTACACTACTCTACTCTACACTACTTTACTCTACACTACTCTACTTTACACTACTCTACTCTACACTTCTCTACTCTACTCTACACTACTCTACTCTACTCTACACTTCTCTACTCTACACTACTCTACACTACTCTACTCTTCTCTATTCTACACTACTCTACTCTATTCTACTCTACTCTATTCTACTCTACTCTACCTACATTTGTTTTAAAAAAAATAGACTCAAATCTACACCAATTGTTTTCACTTCATTGCTTTTTCAAACAGTCTCTATGTAGAACTCAACACTTTTACTTTCTAGTTCACTCATTCCTAGAACTCTGCTTGGTTGTGGTCAGATATTTTGTTGGCTTCGTTTTCGATGCTGTCTCTTATAGGAGTCTTTGGTCCCTTGGGGGGTGGGGGGTGGAATGCTCTTGAATGAGTGTTTTTTGAGATCATAACTTTCGTTAAGAAAACACTTTAAAATATGAATGACTTGGAAGGGGTTGATAAGATTCTACCAGTGTATTTCTGCCCTGCTAAACAAGCACACACACACAGTTCTAGGCGGTATCTTTCAGTCGTTTTTTGTTATATCTGTGATGAAGTTCATGACGCAACGTATGCAGTTGTACCATGCTGGATATAAAACTGAAATAAGTTTTTGTAACCAGAATTTGCGATTACCTTTGTTCAAACATTAGTTTGTGCTCCATGTTTGTGGATATTTCAAAAAGCTGTTCTTGTGCTATTATAGATTCATGCGTGATTGGAATCTGATTTGAATCTGAATTTGTCCATCAGCAAAAGGGTTCAGTACCCAGTTCAATACCCAGTCGGGAATATCCAAGTGAAAAATGCCTTTGGTTCGTCATAGAACAATGTGTAATAGACACATAATAGTAGTAATGGGCGAGTGGATTATTATTCAAATTATCCGATCGAATAAACTGGCTTTTAGCGAGGAAGTTATTTTAATTGTATACAACTAGATCTCTGGTAGTAGACACAGAACTTAATTGTATACAACTTTCATCTTTCTGCGGACTACATTTCGAATACCACTGCACTATGCCAACATAATAAATACAGGACGTTCATGACCGTAACGGCAATCTCCTCAGGCAATACCTTTAGCATAATAGTATGATTCAAACCAATGGTTTAGGATTAGCTCGCAAGTTGTTGCCTGAAATTGCTTTAGGACTGCGTACATTGTTTTTAAAGAAACGCAGTTTCGATGCTTTAGACTATAGGCTTAAAAAAATCAATTTTGTTCTGATAATCAATTGTTCTGCACTGATCTCGAACTTTCAAATTGCGTCTTGAACTGAGTGTGTTAAGTACTGAGTGGCTGTCCTTTATATGACAAGATACGTGTTTGTACTCTTGTACTAATACATAGTATTGTTAATTTGTTATGGTATCAACTTTGAGACATAGTAAGTAAGTTTTAAGGCATTGTCATAGTTGAAATTGATTTGTACTTATAGGTTCGTGGAACTGTCTGACAATGATAGATTGGCTTTCTCAACAGTTATGAAAATAGTGAAGTAACAGGAGGAGGATATTTATAATTTTATTACTTTTATTAAAGAAAAAAAGGGGGGGGGGGGTGTTATTTTTGTAAGCGTAAAGTGAAATGGAAATAAGATTCCCGATGTGTTAACGGAAGTTAACTGTTAATTGAATGCACGTCACTTGGACTGAACCAGACTACAGAGGTTGTCTTGTAGCTCATAATCTCTGGCATTTTACGTCTCGGGAGATTCTCATTACCTAGTTAGCAGCTTCTCATGTGACTAAGAAGCCAATCCTTGATATACAGCTGAGGTCACAATACATGAGGTTAATGTAATGCCTTCTTTGCGTCTGATAACTTGGTTCTAGGAACTGATTGACACGAGATGCTAAGGCGTTTGATGTTCTCTAATCAGGCCATTATCAAACTTTTTATTACTTCATAATTTTATTCCGCATTTTTAGCTTGAGTTTGGACGGCTTTGATGTAAGGACACTGCTTTCATCAGGTTTATTGTAAAGGGGATGACGGTGCGTTGGTGATGACATTTGGGTCCCATTCCCCCTTTGGGTTTTTCCCTCCATGTTATTACATAGTATTACTTTTTTCTATCTGCTTTTTTTCCTTTAAGTAAGAGCATCTTATTTTCATGTGTCTACTACCAGAGATCTAGCTTTAGATATATAACATTAGATATTAAACAGCAAAAGAAACATACTCTTTTGTTTTGGAGGGGGATTTAAAGATGTTGAAGTGCTTATGATAATAGAATGCTTTACAGTTATCTAATGCTAGTTTCAAACGTTTCTATCTGCATAGTATAAAGTGGACTAATTCAACTTATATCACCTGATACCTTTTCATTTTTTAAGATACAAAACAAAATAATTAATCACCAATAGTTAATTAATGAATTGCTTTTTTAATATAGTTTTCTTTTGTCAGGTAAAAGAAATAATTGTGCTAAATTTAAGCTTGATCCAAGATTGGGCGTGGGAGAAATAACGTGTACAAACTTTTTATAAGACAAAAGAAAAAGATAGGCCTACTAATGACTTAACTTCATCAACAAGCTTGCCAAACATACAGACAACATGAACGACTGAGAACGGTGGATGGTGTAAACAAGGAGAAGTTGACAATTACTGACTGAAAGTTATTTCATCGCCTAGTGAATGTCCTACAACCTTTCATTTCGTGGTCATCGCTAGGATTACCATTTAGGTGACACAAGTAACAATGTAACAATGACAATTTCTTAGCAGTACATACATTCTTAAAAAAACAAAAGCACAATTACCTCGACCCACAGTATCAAATCGAGATACTAGACCTGTCCGGTAATGTAATTTTAGCAAAAATTCTAAAGGAGATCCAATCTGAGTCATTTGTCTCTATCATGGTTGACAACATTCAGAAATTTTTAAAGGTTTTTAAATTAGCCTTATTGTTTTGTGAGCTCCGATGACGATCTATTCAAAAAAAAATCTTAATCCGAAAGTCTTTTGTAGGTTTTCATATTTGTGAGCACCAGAAGTCTGCAGAGCTGGCTGAACTAATAGCGCACTTCAAGTGTGTAATCAGCTGTACAAATACTTAAAAACAAACAATCACAATTTTTCTTTAAATTACTTGCAAGGTCAGGGTCAAGGCTATGATAATGCTTCCAATATGAGTGGCATTTTTTTCATCAAAAGCAGCCTCTTGCGCATTTTGTTCACTTTTCTAAACAGTACTTAAACATGGTCTAAAATGATTCTGTTAGCTATGTTCATGAACATGCATTGGAATGTCTTTAGCCAATGTTCCGATACATACAAACTACTCGATTTCTTTGTTACACACAAGATTTGTCATATGGGGGGGGGGGGGGGAGAGGGGGGCCCATCAGCATAATCTTGAACCCGGGTCCGGGGGAACGGAATTAAGTGACTGATTTTTGCTTTCATTTTGTTTATTTTAGGTGAGATTTTAATACTAAATCATCACTTACCCAGGCACAGCCGAGGGGGTTTTGAGTTAAAAACCCTGTACCAGGGGGTTTTGAGTTTAAACCCCCCGACCAGGGGTTTTGAGTTTAAAACCCCCTACAGGGGTTTTTTGAGTTTTAAACCCCCTACCAGAGGTTTTTGCAGTTAAATCCCCCTCTTCTATAAAACAAAACAAAACAAAATGCAAACAACAATCCCCAAATTCCAACTGCACAGTTAAGGAAGATTTTGATTTTAACCCCCCCCCCCCCCCCCCCCCCCCCCCAAAATTTACGATAAACCCCCTCTTCAATATATAAAAAGCTAATTACACATTCAAAATTTTATGAGCGTAGCCAAAGGGGTTTTGAGTTTAACCCCCCCCCCCCTCCAGTTGAGGTTTGAAGCTAAAAAGTACCTCTTCAATATTAAAAAGAAAAAGCAAATTACACACTATAAAATCTATGAGCGTAGTCAAATGGGTTTTGAGTTTAAATCCCCTCCTCCAGATGGCTTTTTCTTTAAAGTTTAAAACCCCTCCTGATGGTTTTGAGTTTAAAATTCCCCTACAGAGCGTTTAGAGTTGAAAACCTCTCTCTTCAATATTATTTTAAAGCAAACTACAGTCACCAAATTCTATGATCGTAGCTAAATGGGGTTTTGAATTAAAAAAAACAACAAAAAAAAACTCCAGAGATTGTTTTAGTTTAAAACCCCTCAATACATGATTTGACGAAAAAACTTTCCTTTTCGATATAAAATCTATAGCAAAATACAGGCATGTAATTCCAAGAGCGTAGTCAAGAAAGGTTACAAATTCCTACCAGTGGCTTATGCTCCATTAATAAAGTGTGAATAGTCTTCTGCCGAAATTGAAAAACACTAATTAAATGTGGCTCAATAAAGATGGCTAAGACAGATTTTAGGAGTCAGTCATAGAGATCGGGTCTAAATAAAAAAAATCATATGCCGAACTGGGAGTCGAATCCTTAGTAAGGTTTTGACAGAGCGTCGCATGAGGTTTTGCGGGACATGTTCTCCGACAAAATGAATTACGCAAAATAAGAGTTGCGGAAACCGATTGCCGGAACATGCGCCGAACGGCGCGAGAGGGTCTAAGACAGTAAGAATAGCACATTATGTTTTTGAAATAAAACTTTTTAATAGCAAGATAATGCACTGTAGATACCTCAAAATATGCATTTTGTTGGCTTTCAATACCAGAATTAGTGCTCGGCGGCGGGGCTTCGCCCGCGCTGGGGGAGCGCTGCGAGCTCCCCCAGACCTCCTTGCTAGCAAGGACGGGGAGTCTACAATAAACAATAAACGTCTTCCGAAAGGATCAGAATGTAATAAAGATTAATTGTGTACACACACACACATATATATTTTTTTCCGCCGGGGGGGGGAACAGGGGAAAATCCCTCCCAACCCCCCCCCCCCCTCGAAAAAAAAATCCTGGCTACGCCCATGCCCCAGCCTATTATAGCCAGATAACAATATGGTTCCGCCCTAGGCTCATCATGCAATAGTGAGGTGTTTAATTCATGCAGCTTTAATGTCTTTGTATTAGGTATGGACGGACAGGGGAGAAAGGGAGATAAGCCAAGTGTGCTAGTACACCCACTACACAGACAAGGTAGGAGCACATAGCTATGTACTTTAGTAGATACTCATAGAAACAAAGTAATTCTCTAACACATTTAGATCTATTCTAAGTAATGGAAACCTACATTCAAATTTAAACAGCACAGAAACAAACCAACCGTTTTCAGTGGAAGCTGATTAATATGACAATAACTAGATAGTAAGCACCGATTACTTTGTGACGTAATGCATTGCAATATATTAATTAATGTTATCTGGATGGCTAGATGAATGAAATGAATCATTTCTTGTTCAGCTTTAATAACAATACACTATAAATGTATATGACAGGACTGGCCTTAGATATTGGAGGCCATAGACGAATTGAATTTTGTGGCCCCCAAATGAAATAGAAAAATAAAAACCTAGTGTACTCCAACAATAGCATGGGGCGCCAGTTTCTCTATTTCATCTATGAACAAAAAATTACTATGAGTCCTGTGTGGGGCCCCCACTAATCGGAGGCCCTAGGCGACTGCCTAGTTTGCCTATGCCTTAGGACGCACTGTATCCTTTTTTTCATGCGCATCACCAAGCTGAAAAAAATCCGTCAGACTTTGTGCTGCTTTAAATGTAAAAAGTACAGCAAAGCGGTAACGTGCTTGCTCCCAAAGTGAGTGGTCCTGGGTTTGAATATCGAGGAATACTACAATGTTTAATTTCGGGATTTATGCCACTCTTAAGCCCACCCAACTTTAATGAATACCTAATATTAGTTGAGGAAAGTTAGCCACATGACACACTCGTTAACTGTCGGCCATAGACACAGATGACCTTTACATCATCTGCCCTATGGATCGCAAGGCCTGAGAGGGGTAATTTTTTTTTTTTTTTTTTTACATCACAGTAACAACAAATAAATTTCTTAAAAAAGACAGTACACCCTCTTTGTGTTCACTGAAAATCATTGTCTGCATCAGAAAAATATGCTGGTCGTACTCTCACAACTGGGTTTGCGTGACCATGTGAAACACTACACTCATCCTCAATCTTCTTCGGAATCTAAGACATTTCCATTCCTATTTTTTAAAATGACCCTGTAAACATGCATACATTGTAAACAAAACAAGGTTGTCACCTAATCAAAGAAAGAGTTTCAAATGCAAAAAATGTTCAATTATCCAGTTTATAATAAATCCTTTTTTTTTAACCTAATTTTAATTTATTAAAAAAAAAAGCGAGGTGTAGTGTAATATGTATTTTTTTAAAATAAAGAACTGAAGCTGTACAAAGAAAACACTGACATATGCTTTCTAGAACTACATCTTTTGTGTATGCTTGCTAGATATACATCTTTTGTTTATAGAGAGGCAAAGAAAGTATTTTTTGCGCCCTACTACATAGAAACCATATTGTAAACACAACATGAAGAATCGATCCTGCTACGCACTGTCATGATTAATGGATGGGCGATGTGGATATTGACAAAACAGGTGTACTTAACATGTGGTCATTACGAGTTTGTATGTATGTGTAAGACTGTAATTAGTTGGAAAGCTACACTTTCTGGTCATCAGATTGCTCCGATATTAGCACTTAGGGTTTCCATAGCTACAGATGTTTGCATAATCTTAGATCACAAGCTATCTTGGTAGCTTTATATTTTTCGAATAAATAACAAAAAAGAAGATAATTACGTCCAACGCGCAGTGGCGGCGCAAGACCTAAATTTGGTGTGGGCGAGTTGTATTTGCGAGACCATCTTGTGAAACATACAGATGTTTATTTTAATTAATATACACATGCAACTGTTATAATTTATTTATGAAAATGCCATTTAAGAGAAACTAAATTTAAAAGAAAATTAAAGAAACAAATTTTCTGCTTCTAACTTTACTCAACTCAAGTATCGTAATTTAATTTACAAGGCAAGACTATATCTGCTTTAATAGATGAAACTGCCAATTCTGATAGTCTTCATGAATCACTGTACTGTCTGTACATGTGGGCACGATTTCATATCAATAAGTAATTTTAATTATGAAAAGCTTCTCTCAGCTGAAGTTTTCCCTCAGGTTTTGTTAACAAAATTAGAACGATAATGTAGTCTCGAAATATTTGTGTAAAGTTCTTTCAAGTTGTTTTTTGAAATATATTGGAAAGCAGATAAACATCTTTAATGAAGGGATCAAGTTTTGTAATTCTTTTCATGATTAATAATGTTGGAAGTCTCTACTCTCACTGCTCTCACTTCTCTCTCTACTCTCACGGCTCTCTCTGCTCTCACTACTCTCAGGGCTCTCTCTGCTCTCACTACTCTCAGGGCTCTCTCTGCTCTCACTACTCTCAGGGCTCTCTCTGCTCTCACTACTCTCAGGGCTCTCTCTGCTCTCACTACTCTCAGGGCTCTCTCTGCTCTCAGGGCTCTCTCTGCTCTCTCTGCTCTCACTGCTTTCTCTGCTCTCACTGCTTTCTCTGCTCTCACTGCTCTTACTACTCTCACTGCTCTCTCTGCTCTCACTGCTCTCTCTGCTCTCACTGCTCTCAGGGCTCTCTCTGCTCTCACTTCTCTCTCTTCTCTCTCTACTCTCTCTGCTCTCTCTGCTCTCACTGCTTTCTCTGCTCTCACTACTCTCAGGGCTCTCTCTGCTCTCACTACTCTCACGGCTTTCTCTGCTCTCACTTCTCTCTCTTCTCTCTCTACTCTCTCTGCTCTCACTACTCTCACTTCTCTCTCTTCTCTCTCTTCTCTCTCTACTCTCTCTGCTCTCACTACTCTCACGGCTCTCTCTGCTCTCTCTGCTCTCACTGCTTTCTCTGCTCTCACTTCTCTCTCTACTCTCACGGCTCTCTCTGCTCTCACTACTCTCAGGGCTCTCTCTGCTCTCACTACTCTCACGGCTCTCTCTGCTCTCTCTGCTCTCACTGCTTTCTCTGCTCTCACTGCTCTCACTACTCTCTCTGCTCTCACTACTCTCAGGGCTCTCTCTGCTCTCTCTGCTCTCACTGCTTTCTCTGCTCTCACTGCTCTCACTACTCTCACTGCTCTCTCTGCTCTCACTACTCTCACGGCTCTCTCTGCTCTCTCTGCTCTCACTGCTTTCTCTGCTCTCACTGCTCTCACTACTCTCAGGGCTCTCTCTGCTCTCACTACTCTCACGGCTCTCTCTGCTCTCTCTGCTCTCACTGCTTTCTCTGCTCTCACTGCTCTTACTACTCTCACTGCTCTCTCTGCTCTCACTACTCTCAGGGCTCTCTCTGCTCTCACTACTCTCACGGCTCTCTCTGCTCTCTCTGCTCTCACTGCTTTCTCTGCTCTCACTGCTCTCACTACTCTCACTGCTCTCTCTGCTCTCACTACTCTCAGGGCTCTCTCTGCTCTCACTACTCTCACGGCTCTCTCTGCTCTCTCTGCTCTCACTGCTTTCTCTGCTCTCACAGCTCTTACTACTCTCACTGCTCTCTCTGCTCTCACTACTCTCAGGGCTCTCTCTGCTCTCACTGCTCTCACGGCTCTCTCTGCTCTCTCTGCTCTCACTGCTTTCTCTGCTCTCACTGCTCTTACTACTCTCACTGCTCTCTCTGCTCTCACTACTCTCAGGGCTCTCTCTGCTCTCACTACTCTCACGGCTCTCTCTGCTCTCTCTGCGCTCACTGCTTTCTCTGCTCTCACTGCTCTTACTACTCTCTCTGCTCTCTCTGCTCTCACTACTCTCAGGGCTCTCTCTGCTCTCACTGCTTTCTCTGCTCTCACTTCTCTCTCTACTCTCACGGCTCTCTCTGCTCTCACTACTCTCAGGGCTCTCTCTGCTCTCACTACTCTCACGGCTCTCTCTGCTCTCTCTGCTCTCACTGCTTTCTCTGCTCTCACTGCTCTCACTACTCTCACTGCTCTCTCTACTCTCACGGCTCTCTCTGCTCTCACTACTCTCACGGCTCTCTCTGCTCTCACTACTCTCACGGCTCTCTCTGCTCTCTCTGCTCTCACTGCTTTCTCTGCTCTCACTGCTCTTACTACTCTCACTGCTCTCTCTGCTCTCACTACTCTCAGGGCTCTCTCTGCTCTCACTACTCTCACGGCTCTCTCTGCTCTCTCTGCTCTCACTGCTTTCTCTGCTCTCACTGCTCTTACTACTCTCACTGCTCTCTCTGCTCTCACTACTCTCAGGGCTCTCTCTGCTCTCACTACTCTCACGGCTCTCTCTGCTCTCTCTGCTCTCACTGCTTTCTCTGCTCTCACTGCTCTTACTACTCTCACTGCTCTCTCTGCTCTCACTACTCTCAGGGCTCTCTCTGCTCTCACTACTCTCAGGGCTCTCTCTGCTCTCACTACTCTCACGGCTCTCTCTGCTCTCTCTGCTCTCACTGCTTTCTCTGCTCTCACTGCTCTTACTACTCTCACTGCTTTCTCTGCTCTCACTGCTCTCTCTGCTCTCACTACTCTCAGGGCTCTCTCTGCTCTCACTACTCTCACGGCTCTCTCTGCTCTCTCTGCTCTCACTGCTCTCACCACTCTCACGGCTCTCTCTGCTATCACTGCTCTCACTGCTCTCGCAAACTCGGATGACTTGGATTACTTTAAAACTTTCTTCAATCATAAAGAAAAACAAAATTTTCAAAAGGTCGACCTAAATCTTGAGTCCCTAGTTGCTAATTAGAGAAATAATCCTGTTTTAAAAAGTCTAATTCATTATGGTTTTTAGGAGGTAATAATTTTTTGTTCAAAACCAAAGTTTTATGAGTCTATTTTATTTAGAATCTTTTGCCGGATATTTCTTTATTTGTTGGAATTTAGTTTGTCGACTTTGTCTATTCCAATCACGAAATAAATACATTGCCTTAAATGGACTTGTGTAAAATGTCATAATTTGACATGCGTTTACATCTTCTACCATAGATATGATGGAATTCTAAACTGAATTTTTGTGCTAAAGCTAATCCCAATGACTGAGTGTGGCTGATATTTTTTTTTTATGCATTCACTTGACTTATTTGACTTAGTCCTTTAGATTTCCAGTTAAGCATAGGGCCGCATCACTACTTTGCCATCATACTTTGTTCTATGCAATTTCCCTCGGGGTCCATTTCCATCCTGCCATCGTTGCTTTTTACAAAGCTCACTATCAATTCACTCTCTGTTAAATAAAAAGTTTTGAACATATATTTTTCTCCCATTTCCTTTGTCAATCAAGATGAAACTTTGCACAATTATTCATTGTACCTGACAAAACAAGAATCAATAAAAACAAGGTTACAAAAGACAGTTTGTGTGGAAACACAAACTCAAAATCGGATCCCGAAGTGGTCCACCCAGACAGGCTTCAATATTTTCAGAAAGAACATCCCAATGAAATTATATCAAAGACAAATGATAGATAAGAATGGAGAAAATGGAGAAAGAATGTTAACAGATCTTGTGTAGTGCCCTAACGGTCCAGCAGATCAAAGGGTAGGTGCAAGTGAATGTAATGTTAGATGTGAACCTGGCCTAAATAGTTCCCCTTATAGACCTTGTGCGATCTGTTTTTGTGGCCTACGGTTAACGAGGGTGTCAAGTAGCCAGCACAACGACCAATCGCCTTTAATTTTCCCCAACTAATGCCATCATTAGTGCTGAGTGGACTCAGAGGTCCAAAGATTCCAAAGTTGAAAATCCCAATCTTCACCAGGATTCGAACCTGGGACCCCCGGTTCGGAAGCCAAGCGCTTTACCGCTCAGCCACCGCGCCTCCCCTGGCCTAAGTGATTTCTTATAATTGATCGAATTGTTTTGAAAAGACTCAATCTCTTATTCGAATCCTAACAGAATTTAAAAATGTTAATATCTAGCTTAACAAGTTTAGGAAAATGACATTTACAAGATTACTATTCCTTTTAAATTAGGTTTAACTTAAAATGCATACTAATTAGCTTTTTCTCTTTAAAAAACTGTTTGCATAACTGATTTTAAAAGTTAGATTTTTCGCTTTCAGAAAAAAAAAAAAAGTAGCCGTTGCATCAGAACTTTGAATGGTCTAAAATATTGTGATGTCGGATTTTCAATATCTTTTCTATTTTACGAGATATAAACGGGACAGACGGACAGACATTTCACACAAAACTAATAGCGTCTTTTCCCCTTTCGGGGGCCGCTAATAAATTAACTAATGAGTTAATTAATTATTGGTGATTCATTATTTTTGTTTGACATCAACAATAAGTGAATAACTGCTACTTATTGAGCGATGTATATATATATATATATATATCCTCCTTCGTGGTCGAAGATGAACATTTCTCACTTCCTATGGACTCGAAGACGGCTGCAAAGTCCAATCCTCGCTCTAAAAAGCCGGTCGCACATGTAGCATGGGTGGGCTATGTCATTTGCAGGTAGGCCCTCCCCCTCCCCCAACCGTATTGCTGGTTCGGGGCTCTCTCGCCCTGGCCACTCCTCTTGCTTCAAATCTTGAGACTCCGAGACTCACAACCTCCGCCACGAGGAGCGATCGAGAGCTAGCTCTCCCCAGCCGCGAATGTCGACATCATACCCCCAAAGGAGCCCTCGAGAGTGTCCCTGCAGCGCCTGCATTGGCCTCCTTGGAAGCGCTTTCCTGCACACAACTCCCCGCACATAAGTCGCTTGGGAAGGTGATTGTCTGACCTGCGGAGTACATCTCCCGCCCATCGAAGTTGGGACCTTTTTACTTTTTACCAGACACAGAAATCTTAAAGCTGTCCAACATGCACAGTATCAATATATATATATATATATGGATTTAATCCCCTTATTATGTTTTAAACACGTTGTTTCTCCTATTTCTCATCCTCGGATCAAGTTGAAATTTGAAAATTATTCATTGTCGATGACAGTACGCGAATAAATCCAAAAACTAACCAATTAGTTAATCAAATAATACTAATTAATTTGGTTTATATGGCAGAAAGGGAGCTAAGCCCTGCCATTTTCAAATAAATGTCAGTAATTAGCAGTTCTTTCCCTTAGATACGCTTTCTTTTTTAATAAAAGTTATTGTTTTCTATTGATTGTTGTTTTTTGATCTCCTCCATGGTTACTTTGGTCTAGCAGCCTCTTTATGTTCTTCAGTGGGTTCCAGTTCAGAACCTTGCTTTGCAATATTTTCCCTTGTCCTGGGCGTTGTCTTGCTAAACCAATACAATTTGTGACATTGATTTCCTGCTCTATTGGTGTTTGCTGTTTTTCACAGACTGTAGTTAGAGATTTTGTTTGTCTACGTAGCACCAATTAAATGTCGTAAGCCTTTGTTGGTGAATGTCTGGAGTTTGTCTGCAATGCTATTTTCTGCTCTCAGTGTCTTCGCTCGAGGCCCCTCGAACCGCGTGGTTAGGTCTTGCACGGTCTTGCACTGCTTCTGCCTATGCATGCGTGTATTCATTTGTTAATGTAATCGTGCATGTTAAATCAACTTCTCTTCTGCCAAGTCATTAGATTCCACAAGTTCCAATATGGCTCCCATCTCTGTATTTCTTCTAATTCTCTTTGTAAATTTTTATTAATCTCTACATGCTTTGATGAAAATCTGTTTACTGTACATTAGCATCAAGTCATCCATTTAATAACAGAAAGAAAGTCTTCCCTCTTTCGTTCAGATGTCACAATGATCCAAAACAAAGGACACGATCCTAAAACTATCAGATAAAATCCCATACAAGAAATTAAATGTAAATATTGTAAACACGTCAGAGCACTATGCCTATTTATATCCTCTTTTCCTTCCAAGCCCTAACCTGAGCCTGCCACACTGCTTCTAACGTTAATGTCTTGTTTTGTTTTTGTGCGGATCAAACAGTTGGCTAATTATATCAATGTGCCCCGCCCCTTTTTATATCCTGGTAGGTTTAAAATGAATAAAGTCTATTAGTTCCCCCCCTTCTTTGGCTGTGTTAAAAGTCTATAAGTCCCCCCCCCCTTTTTTTTTTCTTTGGCTTTGTTAATATTCTATTATTTCTCTCCCCCCCCCCCCCCCCAGCCCTTTCTTTGACTTTGTTAAGTCTATTTGTCTACTTTCACTTGTATAAACTTTCCTAGAAATCAATCGATGTAAATCAGGACAAAATTTTTTGCACATTTCTTCATAAAAATACCTGCTGTCAATGGAGACAATCCAACCTTTACTATGGTGCAATGACTTTACCTAAGGTCAACAATCAAAAGCAATTAAAATGTAACCATAAGATGACAAAAGTTATTTGAAAGCAGAACGACATTTAGACTGGGTAAGGTTCTAAGCTATTGGAGATATGGGGCCTCTTGTAATCAACAGTAGGCAATTTAGTCATTTGCTTTTTTTTCTTCAAAACAATTTTTCGGCCTAAGCTATAGATTATGTTACCTACAGGTAAATCCAGCACGGTTTTCAAGGCTTCTGCAGCCATGACTAACGTTTCGGAAAACTTGGCATCAACTAGATGCTGCTGTGGTAAGGCTATCCCTAAACAACGCTTTAAGTGGGAAAAGATAGCATTGTGGGTAAATTGTTAGTCAAAAGAGTGTTGAAATTGTTACCTACTAAAACAGTCTTTTTAAGCAGTACTTTGTAGGGAAAAAAAAAGCAAGGAAACAGTCTGCAAAGTGATGTTGTCATAAGCTTTGAAATACCCCCCTCTCCCCCCCCCCCCCCCCCCCCCAACAAAAACAATTATCTTGAAAACATCGCCTACATTTCAACGTGATGTAGTGACGTAGGTTTAGACAGCTAATAACATGGTGATGCATTTCAAATAAAACACTAGAAACGTAACAAAGTCACAAAGAGACCCGAGGATCTTGTCTATGAATTCAACACGGAGAAAACAAAGAATAGTAAGACACTTTGCTTTATTCTCTACTTTGAGCAATTGATGCAGAAATTTTTATTATTTGCTCTCTTTCTTAAAATCGAATTTACTTGCACATACTAATTTTGAAGCAAAAACATGCATACAGAATATATGTATATCTTAAACTCTACCTAGTTAGTGTTTTTTCCTGTCTGATTCAGATTATCCGTTCCTTTCTCTAATGCTTTATTGTTCTAAATGTTCTACATGTTTCAGATTTTCCTTCAGAAGTTGAAGATAATTTACTTCCTAGTCCAAACCTCCCACAGGACGACGGGGATGGAAGCGGGCAGGTTTTGAACCCGGGACCATCGATAAGTCCAAACGACAGACCTGCGCGCAAACCGCACGACCAGGCAACCATCATTGGAAATTTGTTGTGATAATAATAACTCTTTTCTTAAATAAAAAACAACATTCGCATAAATAGAACGGACCCAACATAAAGAGTTCATTGAGTGATTACACACAGACTTCTCGATCCCTTTCACGTTACCAATCAACGAGTAGCGCTAATACAGTCTGACCAAGTTAGGGACGAACTAGTTTTTGTTCGGTTCTAGTCTTGATTGACAGAAGGCGCCCACAGCTTGATGTAGTTATAATGGAGCGGGTAGCGGTTGTCTAACATTTTTCCAATTTTTGCTGAGACATTTTTATTTAAATATGGTTGTGTTGTGTTTTGATGCTCTATTTATAAGGTTGTCTAAGCGGCTCAACAGTTTAGATGAAACGTTGCCTTGGCCGCAGGTATCAGTTAGTTGTTCATTCTGAAATCTATTATGAATTCTTTAGTTTTTAAGAATTATTTCTAAAAAGTCGTCAGTGCACCAGTTTGCAAGTTTTCTATCGAACTGAAGGTTATCTCCTGAAAATAAGAAGGACTATGGCAGTGTGATCAGCGAATTTAATGAATTCAGTTAAGTCATAGAGGCTTCATATTCCCTTAGTGTAAAGAGTGTACAATACTGGAGAAAGTATACAACCTTGTGAGCCCCGGTGCATAGTACAATAGTTGACGCTTTGGTATAGTTGACAAACAAACTGGGTACCTTGGGTTAGCAAGTTTCAACAAAAGTGTCAACATACGTATCAAGAAGGAAATTAAAGAAGGAAAGAAAAAGTGGATAAAGAAAGAATGTCAAGAAATTGAGAGGAACTGAACAGAAACGAAAGTAAAAAAGCGTACCAGCTGGTAAAGGAGCTCACTACCTCAAAGCATGGAAGAACGAATACAATACAAGACAATGACGTGACGTACCATGAACTATGATGTGATAAGAAGATTGACTGAGTACTTTTCAGAGTTGTACAACTTTGAAATCTCAGGAGGTCCCCAGTTAGTAAAATTTCTTGCAGAATTCAACGTCGACGAATATCCTGTTCTTCGCTCGGAAGTAGAATCAGCTGCGAAAGCACTGTAAAAGAGAAAATCAGCCGGAGTGGACAGGTGAGCTTCTAAAGGCAGGAGGAGAAACCATTATAAACGCACTTTGCAACAAGATCTGGCTATTAGAGAATGGCCCAAGTCCTGAACACAATCACTCATCATCATTCTTCAAAAGAAACACAATTGACAACTCTGGTCAAACTACCGGACCATCAGCCTCATAAGCCATCCCAGCAAAATTATATTAAACCGGCTAAAACCCAATAGCATACATAATTATATCAGAAGAACAAGCGGGTATTAGACAAGGTAGCAGCAGAACAGAACACATTCTAAACCTCATGACACTCTGAGAGAAATACCTTCCATACCAACAGATTTCTTCTGTCTTTTTGTTTCAAAAAAACTTTCGACAGAGTATGGCATGGGGCACTCTGTGCGACAATGAAAAAGTACAATGTAAATCAAAACATAATAAAAGTAATCAATGACTACGTCACTGACTTTGAATCAAGAAATTAAATATAAAACTATTTCTACACTTTAAATCAAGCAAATCAAATATCAATACTAAAATATATTATTGATGAAATCTGTGTTATTGTTTTTCTCTTTGTCTTCCAAATGCGGTCAGCCATTGGCCTATCACCAGATTGAGCAACTATTGCGCCTAAGGATACGGAGAATTTACACCGTAGAAGTAACAGTAACACACCTAGATATCTAATTCTAAACTCAGAACAGCTAGATCTAGATCTACTACAGTATATCCGTGTTTTTGTTCTTGGAAGTGAAAACAAAAGGTATTAGGAAAGTCCAACATGTTTTTTTTCCCAACATGACTAAGGGATTAAATATAAATCTTTGGTTTTCAACTTAATGACACCGCTTTGTGCCCTGCTATTACGGTAACATGCTAGGTATGGGACAAAATGTATTACATATAGTGACGAAGACAGGATTCAACAACCAGCTCATTCTGAAAGGGAGGGAAGGAGTGATAAGGTAAAAGTAAATTTCAGACGTTATGATCTATGGGGCAGATAATGTAAAGGTCATTTGTTTCTTTGGCCAACGGTTAACGGTCAGGGTGTCATGTGGCCAGCACAATGACCAACCGCCTTTGTAAGTTGACTCAGGGGCGTCCTTATAATCTCGAAATTAATAATCCCAGACTTCACAGAGATTCGAACCCGGGACTCCCGGGATCTCTCTGTTCGGAAGCCAATCGCTTAGCCACTCATCAACCACTCCCCTAAAAGTGACTGCTAGGATTCGAGCCTGGAATCTTCTCGTCAGTAGTCAGACGCTTTACACGTTGTGCCACAGGTCCAAGGAGAAATATATCAAATAAGAACCCTTTACAAACAACACCATACACACTCGAAGTACTTTTAATTTTATTAAGTAAATAATTAAAGTATATGCCTATTATTAATACTCAACATATTTTTAAAGTCTAGTCTTATAAGTTCTATGCTGCACAAGCACAGCAGGTTTACAACTGGTAAAGATATATTGCAATTAAGATTATTAGTAGATCCCCCCCCCCCCCGCAAAAAAAAAATTCTCATATGTGTGTGTGTATTGTACAGGCTTTGGAATGGTAAAGGTTTAGGACGTTGATTGTTTTAAAAAGGAAATATGGTGACAACAATTATATAGTGATATGTTTAGAGTTTAGACCAAGTTAGAAGAAGCAAGAAGTTTTGATTTTAAATCAAGCACTTTGCGCCATAATAAACACGACTTTAATAAAAGTTTAATTCAAGTGATCAAAGTAAAATCACGGATCCATACTTGTACAATGCATATACATAAAGAACATATAGAATATAGGTATGTGCTTGAAACATCTGCAACTCTAAACGTAAGGCAAAGTTTTGTTTTGTTTTTATTTAAGAAAAAAAAACGTATCATAATAAAAGACATTAGAAGGCGAAATTTACTTGTCAAGTTGCTGGTTTCGCTCAATAATATATTAGTTAGCAAGAGCCCGAACGAAGACTTTATTCGTTAACTTTTCGAATTGTAAAAGGAAATTATTAATATGCTGAACAAATGAGATTTGAAAGCTATTAGTTGTAAAAATAAATAATAAATTAATAAAATATACCGGTACAATATTGTGTTTTATTGTTTATAACTAGATTTAAAAAAAAAGAGGAATGTGGGACTTTGAACAAAAATACGCTTGAGGTTTCTGCTAACTAACGCTAGACCAATATTATATACAATCATTAGGTCGTTGCATTGGTTATATACCATCAGCATCAACCTACGAATTTAGTAAAACAGTTCAAACTAATATCACGTCTTGTAACGGACAACTTGGTGGGACAATAAGATGGATGGATGTTATGGAGTCTGTGTGTGTTTCTATGGTGACAGGGGGAAGAGGTTAGCGATTGGTTGTGAATGATGCAATACAGGTGGCATTGTCGTCATCTGGTTTTAGTTAGGGGAGACGACTCCAGACCATTACGTCTGCAACGGTTTAGTTGTCTACCAATAGTTTGGTGCTACAACGCAACCACCGGTAACAACAATGGGGAAAGCTTATATCACATCCTGTAATGGACAACTTGGTCGGACAATAAGATGAGAACCTTTTTATATTATACATAAGAAATTAGAAAATTGTGTTCCTAGTCTAAAGCTATGTTAATCAAACTTCAGAAATGTGCAGCAATATATGCATCTGCCAAGAGCTATCGTAGTGCTGAGTTACTTGAATGAAACTTGTGTTAGATTAATCTAGTGAGTTCTTCTTGACATCATCTTATGTTAAAAATGCATTCCTTTATTTCCATAAGTGGCCGTGCTCCTCAGTATATACAATCTAATAAAAACATTTTCTATAGATCTCAAAGATGTCTGTCTACACGACAGAAAATCAATTTCCCAGATGGATATGAACCAAGTGAATGCCAATAAAGAACAAAGAAACGAAGAAGTGTCCATAGAGGTGGGTGTATACACATGATGCTCAGTCATGATGCAGAATATAAATTAAACAAACGTTTTTTTCTTCCCCTAAAGTCTTAACAGATATTTTTGTGGCTTTCTTATGGATTATAGTTTAAGGCTGTACTTTTTTCTTTATGATGTTGTTTTTATTTAAAAAAAAACAAAACAACATATTGGCTATCAGTGAGTATCACTCATCATCTCAGCACATAGGCGTAGCCAGGATTTCTGTTGGGAGGGGTGTTGGGGGGATTTTTTTAATATCTTTATTACATTCTGACCCTTCATTCTTTCGGAAGACGTTTATTGAACCCCAACCCCCCTGGCTATGCCCATGTCTCAGCCTATGAAACGTGTGATCCCACCTGATTCATGGGCTTCCAGTCTGTTTCCTCCGGGTTCTGGGCGAGTCTATTCGAGTCCAATCTTTCTATCCAACTGTCCCCACTATTAGGGCTTTAAAATGATGTTAATTTAAATTTTAGAGATACACTGGTAAATATTGACCTTCTTTTATTGTTGGGAGGGGCTGAACGAGAGTTAGAGCCCTTGGGTGTTAAGTTCCAGTACCGAATGTGTTGTTAAAGGGTATTACTAATACATTAAGCGCGTCCTATAGTCCGCCAAAATCTAATGTGTACAGATAAGTGTACAAGTGGTTGGATGATCGCCTCACTAATGATCCTACTAAGTTTGACTATAGTCATTAATTTTTAATGTTATGCTTTACTTGTGTACCACACATGTGACATATCACTAGTATGAAGTTGTTTAGTAAACCCTCTGCCCTGTTTATTATTTGGATGGGATTCGAATTTTTTGTTAACATTACAGTAGAATGATTACAAATAAGAATTAGATTAAACAAATAAACCAAAGTGTAAAACCTCATCCAAAATCAGAGTTGCCACCATTACATTCTCGCTAGGAATAATTGTGTTGACATTTAAAAAAAAATAAATTATTTGTTTAAATTCTTATGTAGACTTTGGCCATGGCTTTTTTTGTTTTCTATTGGGAGTTTCAAAAATGCATGTAATAGTTAATCCCTGGATAGTATTGGTACATGGTTAATCCCAGTAATCTTTGTTTACGCTGTATACCCAGCTGCAACGCCAGCCTTGGATTATCGGAGGCCCTTGGGGTAAGGTGTGACTTTGTTGGCCCCAAATGAAATATTAAAAAAAAAACATCGAAAAAAATTATTTATGCATTTATTAAAGCATGATTGTCAATATATTAAAGCATGATTGTCAATATATTAAAGCATGATTGTCAATATATTAAAGCATGATTGTCAATATATTAAAGCATGATTGTCAATATATTAAAGCATGATTGTCAATATATTAAAGCATGATTGTCAATATATTAAAGCATGATTGTCAATATATTAAAGCATGATTGTCAATATATTAAAGCATGATTGTCAATATATTAAAGCATGATTGTCAATATATTAAAGCATGATTGTCAATATATTAAAGCATGATTGTCAATATATTAAAGCATGATTGTCAATATATTAAAGCATGATTGTCAATATATTAAAGCATGATTGTCAATATATTAAAGCATGATTGTCAATATATTAAAGCATGATTGTCAATATATTAAAGCATGATTGTCAATATATTAAAGCATGATTGTCAATATATTAAAGCATGATTGTCAATATATTAAAGCATGATTGGAAAATGGAAGCCCGAGGCGGCTGCCTAGTTTGCTTAGGGCCAAGGCCGGCACTGCCAGCTATATCGTTCCATTTCCAAAGCTGTTTGCAATCAGTTGCTCTCTTCTATGTAGAGCTAGCTGGCACCTAAGCTGGTCTTTAGAGCGTTTCTGTGGGGCACCTGTTACGCCGACCACCTAAATCCATAGAAAATATTAACCAATAAATAGATTAATCATTGGTAATTAATTATTTTGTTTGATATCGAAAAAGAGAAATAACTTCTATATCCTCTAGTGAGTTAGTGGTAAGTGCGGAGTTCTTCCCCTTATATAAGCTTTGAATTAAAAAAAAAAAATCTTGATATTTTGTTTGCTTTAAAATCTAAAATATTTTTTAAAAAAACGTAACATTTCTAAAAGAAACGTTGAAATGGTTTGAAATAATAGTTTTCACATTTCATGAAGATTGGGGTGTTCTAAACTTGCCAACTGACGAGAGAAAAACAAAACAACAACAACAAAAAAAGACACGCAGCAGTTTTGTTTTTGTCACTGTGGGTCTCTCATTCATAGCCGAGAGGCAAGTAGAAAACCGTGTTACTAGTGGAGGGGGGGGGGAGAGGAAGTGAAGAGATATTCGAAGGGAATGGGGGTTGAAAGGAAGGATAAATGTCATGTCATTTGAACGCAGGACTCTGTCATTGTTCTAGCCCCCACTCCCGCACCATCTCCTGTCATAGTGTTTTTTTTCTCCCTAATGTTTCTCAAAAGACTGCCAGTGACTCCACAGCGTGGCAGTTAGTTGCTATTGATGCAGGCGACAACTTTCGCATTTCATTAATAAGGATTATTATAATTTAGTTCAATCGTTGCATGATATTTTTTCCCATCTACTCATCAAACCGCTATTATTGAATGAAGTACAATACTTTTGCGGCTTTACAAATTCGATTTTATTGACTAAAATAACCCTATTGCCTTATTATTTAAAGCTAGACATAGATCTAGATCTCATTTGTAAACGTTTTGACAATCTAGATCTACAGTGTTGCCAATTAGGTTTGGCTCTAGAACATTATTTCTGGCAGTGAATTGTTCAGCCACTCTCTCCAAATGGTTGTAGTTAAAACAAGGACAATGTTGACCTGCGTTTCTATTTTAATTCCTAACAGCTAAATACGTAGCCCTATTGTTTGGTTTGTGTTTTATGGTCGTAAGTTCCTGTCTCAGCTGTAAGTGAAAGACAGCAGTGGATGTGTTGTACAGTGTTCTTAAATTACTAGGACATTTCAGTGTGATAGGCACAACTCTGTTTTCTTCGTTTTTCAAGTAGATCCTCAGGTAAGAAAGAACAAATAGTTAATCCTTTAAGTAGATTTATCGACTATAAGAGGAATATTTCAAAACATGCTTTACTTTAGGAAATGGGATCACGGTATAGTTATGATTTATCATTGCGCTTCTAGTCTCTTTCAGTGTTAGTTTCTGCTTTGTATACTTCACACAATTCTACGATCCAGAACTTATAGCATATATCAAGAAATACAAAATATTTACTTATATCTATATCAGAATTTAGGCCTGGGCACTTAGTAACGAAAATAAAATAGTACTTTAAATAAACTACACTTTTGTAGTACTGTGCAATTATTAATCTATAAGTTTATTTAAACTGCAATTATATAGAACGGAGAGTTTGTAACATAAAAAAAAAAATTTGCATATGCTACAATTGTGTAAAAGTCCACATCAGAGGCGGCCTTAGCAGAGCGCGGGTACCTGGGAGAGTGTCATACGTGGGCCCTGAGCCGTAAGGGTAGACTTTATATTCCGTAGACTTCCACTTCTAACGAGCGCGTCCGCCTCTAACACTGTTGGCCTTATTTTTGTTCCAAAACATAGTACCTTACTTATTGGCCGTTTGATTACATTACGTACTGTATTGTAATTGTTCTGCATGTAAGATTTAGCCTTTACTAATCAACGTAACTAATGATTCAGAAACATTTTACATGAAAAATCAACAAACTAAATAATAATAATTTCTGCTAATCCTTTTGGAGTCGGAAAGTAACCATTAATTACGGAGGAAAACCGGAACAGTTGCAAATAAAACTAATACCAAATAGTTGCTTAGACAGTCAAAGACGGATTTAGTGGCGGAACTTCTGGCTTTTTGCTGTGAAAACTAGTGTTGTTTTTTTAAGCCAAGGGGAACTGTTAAACAATGATAGCCTCTTAGAATCGATAGGTGTCTTAACTGAAACTGAATGGAATTTCTAAACCAAAAATGTCATGTTAAAGGCTTACATGGTAATTGGTATCACTTAGGTGCAGGAAAAGGCTTCTAAAATATGGAATAATAGATTTTTTAGAACTGGTCTAGTTTTCAAAACTGAAGGTGAAAGAGAATCTCATTTCGCGGGGCCCCCATTAAGCGCGGGGCCAGGGGCGGTCGCCCCACTTGCCACCCCCTAAGGCCGCTACTGGTCAACAATTCCCTATATAATCTTGCAATTTAATTCTACTCCAAAATCATCGAAGATCGAATCGTTTATGTTTTGATCCTAAGCGATTTTTTTTTCATTTCGATTATCGACTAGCAATGCTTAGTACACAATGACCAGTACTTCCATTATCGATCACCTTGACTTAGTAAACATTCAGCGCTTCAAAGGAAGCGAGTTATTTTAACGACGATGTTAACATTTTCAAAGTACTATGATCTGGAATACAAGTAGGGGAGACCACTCTTCAGGCGTTGCTTAATAGAACGTTGGCAATCAAAGGTTGTTTTTTTTTTTAGCATTTGTTTTCTGTGTAAGAAAGATGAAGCGTGGGAAGTTGAATTGTGTGGAGCTGAAATTGTGGGGAAGTGAATTGTATTGAGGTGGTGTATGGAGGTGAAAAGTGTGAAGGTGAAGTGTGTGAAGGTGCTTTGTGAGAAGGTGAAGTGTGTGAAGGTGAATTGTTTGGAAATGAAGTGTATGGATGTGAATTGTGTGAAGGTGAATTGTTTGGAAATGAAGAGTATGGATGTGAATTGTGTGAAGGTGAACTGTTTAGAAACAAAGTGCATAGATGTAAATTGTGTGAAGGTGAAGAATGTAAAGAATGCATAAAATTTTTTTTTCTCTTTAGTTTTTTTACAATCTTTTTAATGAAAAGAGGAAATACAATGAGATCATGCTCTAATGTTCACTCTCTCTTTTCCAAATTATTTGTGTACCTCTGTAAATCGACAACAAACACGCTAGAAAAAGAAAACATCCAAAACAGTTTAGACATCGAATGTGTCTACTTTAAAATGTGAGGACTTTATGAATTCAACTTTATTGTTGCATTTAAGGAATTTATAATGGACCTCATTCACCAATCGTAAACAAACAACATTTAGCCACGTGATAGTATTGATAAAACAAATGAAAATTACGCATCACATGATAGCCTTTATGGATTGCGTAATTTATATAGAATATATAGAGAACCACGTGGCAAAATGTTGTTTGTTTACGATTGGTGAATGAGGTCCATTCGTAAACGCCATCAAAAACTTAAAAAAAAAATTGTTGGCTTTCTCAAGGCTTCACTGACAAATTCTTTGAAGAGATAAAGTTTATTCCATATCTCAAAACAACCTCACCGACCTCACTGAACAGTCTCCGCTACATTAATATTTTAATTAGTTTAATAACATTTATTGGCCCAATGACTAAATTCAAGGGAACTAATCCTGAAGACACGATTGAAAAGTCGTTGCCATAGTTTGATGAGGAAGAAAGATTCAGACACATGAAAGACAAAGCAGCCATAAACACGCCTAATATAAAAATCTTGTTTATCTAAGGGAAAGAACTCCGCACTTATAACAATATCTTTTCAATAATGTAGAAGTATTTTTCTCTTTTCGATTACAAACAAAATAATCAATTCCTATAATTATTTGACTAAATGGTTAATTTTAAAATTGACTCATGTTTTGTTAGGTACAATAAATTATTAATTAAAGTTTCAAATTGATCCGACATTGGGTGTGGGTAAATAACGTGTTCAAACTTTTTTACCAGACAGACAGACAGACAAACAGACAGAGTGAGTTGATATAAGCTTTGGAAAATAAAAATAGAAAAAAAAGACACTTTAAAAATATATTTTTACGGTTTAAGTGATTTATTTTTGTATGTATGTTAAAGGTTGAAACAAAGTACATGTAAATAATCTTTTATTTCAATATAAAGTCATCAAAGTACATGTATATAAAGTCAACAAAGTACATGTATATAAAGTCATCAAAGTACATGTATATAAAGTCAACAAAGTACATGTATATAAAGTCAACAAAGTTCACCCGTTTGCATTATTTAAAGGTTCAGAAAAACACTTTTAAGTTCCCCTTCATATCTTGACTTCAGTGTAGAAGGTCTCGCGCTATCGGGTCCATGAAACAAGTGGCCCCATTACTTTCAGTCAAGGTCCCGTAAAACTCATGAGCCACTTCACTTGTGTGTACACTGTAATGTCTGAGCCACTTGACAGCCTCGCGACTATTGTTCATAGCGCTGCCATAAATTTTCCTACGGACTAGAAATGAAACTATATTACAGAGGCGTGGGGAGCACATTAGATGCCCAACAGAAAACGTTTATTTATCACTCCAATAATTCATAGCGCGAATCGCTTCTTCTTAAAATCTCAACTTTGGGTCACTTTATTTTCACATAAGGCTAGCTAAAATATCTGTTAAGTCTAGTGATGCCCAAAACCTTTTCGACCTGGGGACATCAAATTTCCAACACATCCCCGCCCCCAAATCAATTACCCACTAGAATGGAACTGAGCGTGAGCGGTTTCATAATGCAACGTGTCATTTTCACTTCAAATTCGTTAATAGGAAACAACAAAAAATATTGCAACTCCCGGAACACTGTCATAATGTTTACAAAGCTTGTATTAACTCAGTCGTCTTAGTGTCTGGGTGGATTCTGTTATACTTTTTTCTACCACTTCCCATCTTTGGATGAAGTGTACATCTTTCAACTTATTTATAGTCAAAGACAATTCATCAATCAATCAATAATCAACCAATTAGTTAATCAATTTGTATTTGCTAATTAATTTTTTTAAAATTCTGCTTGTTTAATCACGTGGAAGGTCTGTAAAATTACCGCCCTTTTGTCTGTTAAAATTATTTTTAGTTATTTATATTATCCTTTAGAGTGGCTTGCTACCTAACAAAGGGGTTCCGGTTCGAATCTCGAAGTAGGCAAGAAATATTTTGATGGGATTTGCCTTCTCCACAAACTAGATTTTAGACTTTGTTTTACCATACTAACATCTTCAGTATTTTAAGTCTCAACGTTACTGCCTGGTATGTCAATCCGAACATAAAAAAACAAACATAATCTTTATAAAATTCTAATTGCTGGTAGTAAGATCATAGGCAACCAACAATCAACACTAGGACACCTACTCGAGACAAACAAGGCTATAAAAATTTGAAGCATAAAAATACGCCCTCTTTTTTATGACTTCAACATTTGACAAGGAGCCTATAAGACACCGATCACAAAAACAAATAAATACTAGAACTCTCTTGTTCCTTTGGCAATGAAATCGTTGAACACAATGTAAACTACAGTTGTAAATTTCACATGTAACTTGGGTGTGAATGTCTATTTAGTGTGCTATCGAATAAATTGTTTGCTCTAATAATGTATTCTTATTTGTAATGTACAACAAAGTTCCTCACTGATAACAAATATTTTTATTATTTTATTATTATTATTATTATATTATGACGATTGGTCTCGATTAAACGCAATTTGGGGCACAATTTTGTTGTTTTACCATCACAGAAAAGATACAAGACACCGAAAACAAAACCGATTAACCAACAAAGCCATTTGTTCCCATCTTAATTAAATGTAAACATATACATATATATACATATATATATATACATACGAAATATCACTAACTAATTTAGTCATCTATCAAGAACTATATCCACCAAAAGGATTTGCATGAAATTGTATTTTAAGGTTCCTCTTACCTCTTAGGGGCTTACTAAGAAACAGTTTCAATATATTCTCAAACTAAGCGCTGTATTTCGAAAAAAAAAACAACTTAAAAAGCAACTGTTCTATTACCATTTGTATTTATTGTTCATCATCCCCCCCCCTCCCAGAGGCCACACAGTTCAATACAAATGTTTAAGTTCAGATGCGTAGCTCGCTATTGTAAGAACTTTGGAAGAAAAAATCTGACAGTTTCCTTTCCTCCCAAATTATACAACAGAACTGCCTGAATACGTGTGTTAATGTGTATTAAGTTATAAAAAAAAATGAATGTTTATATAACTTTTTGCTATTGTTTCATACACTATATATATATATATATATATATATATATATATATATATATATATATATATATATATATATATATATATATATATATATATATATATATATATGTGTGTGTGTGTGTGTATGTGTGTGTGTGTGAACCGTTCCATTCAACTTAACAGATACTAGAATTCGCGGGCCATATGTATGCTAAGGAAGGGTTAAAATGGCGGACCGTTTTAACAGTAAAAATAAAGGATGGATGTTCCGGCCAGATTACTATATGATTGAGTGTTACAATGCGGAGGATGCAATTTAGCAAAAAAAAAAAGGGCTCCGAACCTTTTTTGGAAGAGCAAACAAAAAGGCGTTGTGTTGTTACAGGGCGGAATAACCAATAGATACCCAATGAATATGTAGTTAATAAATACAATTCAACGTTCTGATGTAAACTTCACATGTAACGTTAATGAGTAATGTACCATTGCGGAATATATCCCTCTGACTCCTAACCATTACAAAGACACCGTTATTATTATAACTATTATTATTGTTTAAAATAAGGTATCTAGCATCAGTTGTTTACAGTGTTGTTTTTAATTGTTTTCCAACCTCCCTCGTTCCCCTCCATAACAAAGACAGAAGGTAGTTGTCGTCTGCTAAATCAACCTGCATTCTCCAATCCATGCTCACTCTTCCATCCTTAACATTTCTCGTCAAGGCGGCTAATAAAGACCTCGGCCCTTCCCCATTTCACTTACGCTTAAGACAAGCTCTTTATAGGGCATTCAGTAAATTACTCAACAACAACATGCACCATCTGTCGTCTTGGCAGACTATAAGCGCAGTTATTTACCCTTTCACCGGATGTACTGGTTTAAGGATTTAAAAAAATGATTTTATTATTCTTTTAAAATACTTTTTAAAAAAATGTGAGTTTCAAGCTGCGAATGGGATTCTCTATTGGCTACATTTTAGACATTCAAAAATAATTTGTGGAATAATCAAAGTCTAAGTTCGTGGTAAAACTCAAGAAACCATACTGTGTAATTTTGTTTTTACCACCTCAATCGTCTACGGTTCAAGACATCTCTGTATGGTTCAAGACATCTCTGCACGGCTCAAGACATCTCTGTATGGTTCAAGACATTTCTGTACGGTTCAAGACATTTCTGTACGGTTCAAGACATCTCTGTAAGGTTTAAGACATGTCTGTACAATTGCTGCAGAAGGTTTGGCTATTACAACGCTTAAATGAACTCGCTCAGTGTCTTTCTTGGATGTTTAGATTTGTGTAATAGATTTTTGAGACACTTATAGTCAAGCAATTGTCATCAAATTTTGCATACAAGTTCATGGTCAATGACCAAACATGAATCACTAAAAAAATATACGAATTAGTTAATCAATGGGCATTAATTAAATCAATCTCTCTTTCTCTCTCTCCTTTTTCTTTCAATCTCTCTCTGTTAACTCTACATGTAAAGCTGAAGTGAGACTATTGCATGATCGCCGGCTCTTTCATTTCATGTGTATCCTTGTAATATCTCCTTATGTGTATTGCACTATTGGAAAACACCTTCTCTTTAAAATAGTCAAGATATTATTATTATTAATTGTTATAATTATTTATGCATAAAATGCAAGAGCTTAGTTTGTGCAACAAAACGTGGTTTTCCACGACTAAGATTATTTTCATTTTATACTCAACAGTTTTTCTATCAAACTAAACTCCCTAGTTTCTAAAACTAAACACCATAGTTTCTAAAACAATACTCCACAAGATCTTTATAAATGAAGACATCCCAAAGAGCTTACAATTGACAACTGTGTTAGGATTTGTTTCTGTTCTCAAGCAAAACGCTGCAATGTCTGGAAGGAATACAATTCAAACAATAAAATACAAAACTTTTTACAGACACAGAGCACAAGCAAAATGTACCTTTTAACATATCAAACTTTAGAAGTCAACGTTGTTCACCAAACTAGGGTATTCTGTTTGTTGTTTTGGGGGGTTAAAATTTAAAATGTTATTAGCGGGGATTAGTTAAAATAGTTCTTTTTTGTAGATTTATGAAAATAAAAAATGAAAATGAGAAAAAACAAACTATGACAGTTAAAAATCAAATTCATTTCCTGGGGATCCATATCGATATTGTTAATACTTAAATCAATATTTCACAGCCAGCATTTTGTTTCCAACAGTAAATTTTCTTGTATTAATGCTGAATGCTATAAGACATGATCAAATGAAGGAAACACACTTTCACGATTCTAATAATGTATAAATTATGGAAAATGTCCCGGAGGTCTAATAACGTAATTACAACCATCTTACTATTCAAGGCAATACTGTGTTGCTTATACAAGATAGGACATAGTTAGTAGCCATCCAGAGGCATAGGCCTCCTATTAACATACTGTAAAACATCTGTACGTTGGTATCCGTTAAAAGCTTATTCAAATACAATAAAACATCTGTACCGATAGTTTTCATCCTTGACAGATATCAACTACTAGTACTTGTGTATCGATCGACAGCTGATATTTCTGTCAAGCAAGAAGTCCAATATCAACAAAGCTCTTCAGTTGACAGATCGACACAGAACACTATCACGATTTGTTTGTTTCTCTGGAAATCCTTTATGTCGCTTCCATCAGGCTCTCAAAGTTGTGGTCGTTGTGCTGGCCGCATGACACTCTGCTCGTTAACCGTTGGCCAAAGAAACAAATGACCTAAATATCATCTGTCCTATAGACCGCATGGTCTGAAAGAGGAACTTTACTCTTAGCTTTGGCCTCTTCATGGTCTGAAAGAGGAACTTTACTCTTAGCTTTGGCCTCTTCATGGTCTGAAAGAGGAACTTTACTCTTAGCTTTGGCCTCTTCATGGTCTGAAAGAGGAACTTTACTCTTAGCTTTGGCCTCTTCATGGTCTGAAAGAGAAACTTTACTCTTAGCTTTGGCCTCTTCATGGTCTGAAAGAGGAACTTTACTCTTAGCTTTGGCCTCTTCATGGTCTGAAAGAGGAACTTTACTCTTAGCTTTGGCCTCTTCATGGTCTGAAAGAGAAACTTTACTCTTAGCTTTGGCCTCTTCATGGTCTGAAAGAGGAACTTTACTCTTAGCTTTGGCCTCTTCATGGTCTGAAAGAGGAACTTTACTCTTAGCTTTGGCCTTTTAATTTCGAAAACGACTCTTTTTTTTTTTCTAAAAAATTGACAGTTTATATATGTTACCGTCAAAGTGCGAACCTAACCTTATTTTATCTGTTAAAATTTTAGACTTTACTTTAAAGGAGAAGATAATTATAATTCGTTTTAAAAATACCCTTATTATAGACCACATTAAATAAAACTATTACAAAATACACACTAGAATGTCCAAGATAACACATTTAAAACAAAAGAACAGAAAAGTGTTTTTTTTTAAATCCCAGAACGTAATGACGTCATTTACTCTTTTACGCCCTGAGATACTTGAAACCTCTTCACTTCACGAATCTGGCGTTTTCACATTGTGTACTGTATTGTCCTGGGTCACTCTAGGGTGTCATTAGTAGTGGTGAGTCTCAAACTATAGTGATAGGGGGACGATATCAAGACATCTACAGTAGGTAGAAAATAAAGAAAGGAAATAAAGATTTTAAAAAAAGAAGAAAATATAAAAAATGTTTAAAAAAACAACAACAAACAAAGCTTATATTGATTGAAATTGCATTAATTATTTTGTCTGTCATGTAATTAGTTTTTAGTAGATCTAGAGTAATCTAGACTAGAAATTGTTAATTTTTTTTTTTTGCTTTCATGCTTATAGAATGCTCAGTGCGCAATGGCGAGACCAATTGTTACAGAAGGCCTGAACACTGACCTGCAACATCACAACCTGTGGACAGCTTAGACCAATAGCTCGTTTCCACGTCGTATTGGTCTAAACTGCCCACAGGGTGTGACGTTGCAGGTCAGTGTTGAGGCCTTCTATAACGAATGGTATTGGCTATGGTCAAGATTTCTGTGCTGCCGTTTCAAAAGAATTTTTTTTTTTAAACTGCTCGAGTCTGAATTTAAACTTAAGCCTCCACGAGCGATCCAAGTACTTACAAAAGTAGAAGGTTTTATATTCTATTTTTGTTTTAAAATTTTAGCGAACGAACTAATTATCTACACAAAGCTTATCTTCCTTTACCTTAATAGGCCATACTGTCTCTACAAAAAACAAAATTAATTAACTACCACTAATTGATTAGCTTTTTTTTTTCATTGCTTCACGTGTTGTCATTAACAATGAATGATTATGCAAAGCTTCAGCTTGATCCGAGAAGGAGAAGTGGTGGAAATACAAGATTCCATCCAGACTGACAAGGTTCTCTGAAGGAGGAGAGTCAAATATACAGTTCAAAGTCCTCATTCGACCTCTTGTAGAAATGTATCTATAGTATGTATCGAATAAATATAAATAGCTTGAATTTGGTGTATCCAGTGTACAGAATAAAGGGAGTGTTAGAAAGTAATTTATATGAAAAGGTACATGATTAGATAATTTATTGCACGTTTTTTTAAAAGCACTAAATCAAATTTCTAATTTCGCGTGTAGTACAAACAAATGTTTATTATGTAGTTGGCAACAGGGATTATTCACTATTGTGCTTTCGACATCGTTTATCTATTTGAAAATCTCTCCCTAATATAAATGTGGTGGGTTCGGCACAGAATGCAATAACCAAAATGACGAGGCAAGTCAGGAGGCTTATTTTAAGTTTAATGTACACAAAAAACCTGCCAAAGGCAAACATACAACATAATTACTAATGAGCATAAAATAAACATAATTATACGGCCTAAATGAACAGACCAATTTGTAAACACAACATCAGGTATAAATACTAGATCTAGCAAAAAAACAAAAAAGAAAATCTTATAGTGTGAACCAATCATCTCTTTTAGAAACACAAGAGAGATATGGAACACCAACAAACATTATACAAATAAATGACAAAGTAATTTTCAAAAAATAAATCAACTAGTTCTACATAAAACTAACATACATTGAAGAGCTTCGCTCTTTCCTTTCCTTACAAAAACTACAAAACAAAGGTAGTCCGACAATGAGGACAAAACCTGGGTAGCAATATGCTATATAAAAAATAAACAAGAATATATGATATACAAGAAACAGTAAAAATGTGTTTACCTGCAGCCTTGGCCAAAACAATGAACTTAGGAAAAACACAGCAGGATCAAACAAGGTGGTATTGGAGTAGGTGCGTAGCAGCAAGTTTCAATGGAGGATGCCAGCAGGAAAAGGAATTCAAATCCCAGCTACCGGGGCAGAGGTCAACTTGACCCGTTGCTGACCGGTGCTTGGTCAAGTTCAGCCGACCCGTATATCAGGTCCTTCCCACTACAGAGTCCCTAGTTTGAAACGACCCGTCCCAGGGCGTTTAGCCTAGTACGTTTCTGGAAACAGAAACAACTGTTTCTTCTCTGAACAGCCATTTCCTTGGACACCATATATGTTTCCGGCCTGTAGTGCACTTGAACCTTGGATTCTACAGGGTGGCCTATCAGGTTTCTCTTTGTATGAAGAATGTAGCTGGTGCTGTGGGCTTTCCATCTGGTAATCAAGGACACTAATATCTTTCATAGATGTTTGGGAACCTGATGGTAGTGCGGTAGTGAGGGGTGAACCAAAAAGTCTCTATTGCTGGTGGCACTGTTTGTTTCTCCTGAATGAACATGGTCTGCGGAACTTATCAATCCGGGCCTTGCATGGCTGACAAGCCTCAAACTTTCTGTCTCTGAATGCAGAGCCTGGTTGGGTAAGGTGACTTGCACCACGGGTGTGAATGCGCCTAGCCTGTTTATTGGCCCGTTGTCCTTCTTGGTTGACTTGTGGTGAAATGGCAAGTTTGCTCCTGCTAACTAATTCGGAGGGGTGAGACTTGACTGTTTCTCTCGCAGCCTGCGGGGTCTCTCTACATCGAGAGCTAACATTAATAGGCAGATGTGATGGCGTCATATCTTTTATAGTGTGCTTGGATTTAAAACGTCTTGGGTGTCTCTTACTCCTTGTCGAGAGGATGCGGTTTGATGCACTGAAGGCAGCTTAAGAGTGGAGTTTTGGGGAATTTCCAGCTTTATAAATCTTGATCCATGTACAATGTCATACAATGAGGATTCTAAAACAGCAGCTGTAATAGTACCATGGACAAAACGGGACTTGACATGCACTTTAACGAGAGGTACTGTTTTGGGTGGGATGTCTAAGTCAAGAGATTGAAGGGTCACTGATACATCCATAATGTCTTCAGGTCTTACAAAAGACCTACTGACAATGGCATCAAAAGAGCAGGCAGAGTCTAATAGACATTTAGCCCTACGTACATTGATTAGCACTTTCTTTTCAACTTGCGGATTACGTCCAGATGAAGATGGGTTGTTCGTGTATCCAGGAAAAAGGACGGCAATTGTGTGGATTGAGTCTGCTTGGGAAACTATTCTACCCCTTAATTTGATTGCTTGGTCTCAATCGTTTTTCTGTTGTGCATTGTTCGAGTTTCGGTCAGTTTTGTTTTGTACCTAAGTTAGCACCGTTACGTTCCATAACACAGTTTTTAATTACAGCTTTATCTCTTTTGTGTGTTCGGAAGAGCGGTGTTGCTTTGTACTTTTTTTAACGGGAGCGCTTGCTAAGAAGGAGAGACCTTCTACAAGTTCTTACATCATTACATACCGCGCCCCGTGGGGTGCCACAGATTCCTGAAAAATAATTATAGATATTTTATAACACTATCCGTGAATTAAGTAGCTAATTGGCTATAGGAACGAGGCATTAATTAAGATTCCAAACATTGTTCTGTATAGACGTGCCCCCGCCCCAAGAAGATTTAGTGTTTATATATATACACACACACACACACGAACAAACCAAAAGGTAGATCTATCGATACTTTTTAAAATCATGACTCGTACATTGCGTGAATGCACGCAATAATTTGAAGATCAGATCGGACGCTAGAACTGCGAGATCTTTGTCGAAACAAATAAGTCGCAAACATAAACAAAGTACTGGCAAACAAAGTACTGGCACTGGCAAGCAAAGTACTGGCACTGGCAGGAGAGAGAGAGAGAGAGAGAGAGAGAGAGAGAGAGAATTATAAAGAAAGGAAGTTACCTTTCGCATGTATTTCAAAAATAAAATCGGATTCTACATGTTGATAGTGGTCTCCTCTTAGTAACACACACAAAGTTAAGTGAAGTCATCCTCTTTATACATTTATAACAACACATTCCAATTTATAGGAAAAATTGAGTGTCAATATTACGACTAAGAAAGAATGAACACTTGTATAAAGTGGCATATGAAATAAGAGATGTGCATTTACCTTGGTATCTTTTCTCAATATTTTATTAGGTTGTGCTTCTTTATTTGTAAGGTTCAGTGTTGTACTTTTTAACCTTCTGTAAAAATGTCTTTATTTTTAGTGATTTTAGTGAATGATGTTACTCTAGTCCAGGGGTGGGCAAAATGCGACCCTCGATGAAAAAAGGTTGCCCACCCCTGCTCTAGTCAAATGGGAATATTCTTTTGTTGTACATCTCACGTCTGAAAGTTTAGAAATATTCCCCGCCCCTCAGTCCTGTGAATCCCTCAATCTAACTTAATCGTCTACCGTTCCTGTCCGTCGTGAGGAAGTTCATTAATTTAAAGATACTTAGCAAGAAATCACAATAGTGCTGCTAAAGAGTAGGCATCCTTTTGTTGCCCTAACTGTCTCGTATAGATACATTATTTGTTGGCCTGCTTTTACTTTCAACATCACAAACATAGAAATTCAGTTTAATAACCCAACCTTTCTTTAACAACAACAACAAAAAAAAAGGCCAAATGGATGAAAGAGTTTTCACTAGGATGTTAGTCAAGAAAAACCTTAAGCAGCCAAAACACCTCAACAAAAAGTGGGGGGAAAGTTTTGGATTAGTCTTTGATACGGAAATGCCATGCTACTAAACGTGGTGACGAATTGTGGGATGTCTTCTTTTGTTGTTAAAGCTCAGGGGATCTTGTAGGTCAAGGACGCCGCTGTATCTAGGGCTTTCTGTAAATTAACATTAGACGTACGTACTTTTCAGTGACATGTTGATCTATTAGTCACTTTATTTTTGGACTATCACGTGACGACATATATAGTCGTTTTTGTTGTTGCTTTTAAAAATAGCCTTTTGTGTCCACCTTCAAGCCGAAAAGAAATGTTCCCACAACTTAATGAATTGTTCGCTTTCAACACTGCTTCTCATTGAAAGCCTCGCTTTGACCTTTAATTCACTACTCCATAACTGGTCAACCCATTATCACTCTCTGCTTTCATTTTCATGGCGAAATATATTTTAAAAATATTAAGGGAACATTCGCCATGTTTGACACAGATCTAGGTCTTAATCCAATCCACTAAATCAATAATACCTCAGGCCGCGGGTCATATCTGGCTAGTATAATATAGCTAATAAAGCTAAAACTGGCGTGTTATGTCAAGCTATGATTAAAACAGATGCTCCGCTAGCTACATAGCCTTTTAGACGCATCAACGGAGCTTGCGAGATAACTATGCATTCAGGCGTTTTCCACTGTTATTAAAAATATAGTCACCAGACTATTTCATAACTAATAAATATTGCGAAGGTATAAATACAACAAAAACTGGAGACAAATAAACGTCCTCACAAATAAGCCACAAACATAGAATTTAGAATAAAACAAGTAACAAAAAAAAGTGCAGCTGATGACTTTTTGTAAGAGAGATTAAGGATGAGAGATTAAAAAAATGAAAATTTCTACCCTCCTCATTCCCTCCCCTACCCCGAATAAAATCCTGGTTACGTCATGCATAAACATACGCAAGAGTTTTGAAAATTAGAGTTTGGTGATATAGATCCATACATTAAAATAATATTGATAACGTGTATTAACAAACTGTATAAGTATTATATATATATATATATAAATATATATATATATATATATATATATATATTGTCACTAATTTATTCTATCAGTCCAGCTCATTAAAAATTCTGCAGAACAGCGTGCGCCCTGAACGTCTGTTTATTTTTTTAAAACTCTTGAACGGGAATACCCGTTGTTAAGTAGGTATTGAATATTGAAGAATCAAGGCAACTATGTCGTTGTTAGGCCGAACACTTTTATTCATTCATCACTGGACGCCATCTTGGGCAGAACTACTTGTTCACAACAAAAGACGCATAACTCACAATGACTAAGGCCTATGACTCACATATATCAACTATTAACACCCATTGAAATACTGTGTTCAAAATAAAAAGACTGAAACCAAATTTAAAGATAATAATATTTCGAACAAAAATTTATATCGGTCAAACCAGGGTTTTCTCTATGCGGCTAATTAACTATAAAGCAAGTTTTTTTTGTTTCCAAAGATGTAGGCCTACCTAAAACTTATTGTAGTTCTTTTCTCAGCGATATACATCAACTATTAAATTTCTAGTAAAATCGAAGCCCACCATTTTCGGTTTGTCTAGATACAGACGTTCGTTAAAAGTTTGTCTACATACAGACGTTTGTAAAATGTTTGTCTACTAGATACAGACGTTTGTAAAAAGTGTGTCTAGATACAGACGTTTGTAAAATGTTTGTCTAGATAGAGACGTTCCCAAAAAGTTTGACTATATATTGACGTTTGTAAAAAGTTTGTCTAGATACAGACGTTCCCAACAAGTTTGCCTAGATACTGACGTTTGTAAAAAGTTTGTCTAGATACAGACGTTTGTAAAAAGTGTGTCTAGATACAGACGTTTGTAAAATGTTTGTCTAGATACAGACGTTTGTAAAAAGTTTGTCTAGATACAGACGTTCGTAAAAAGTTTGTCTAGATACACACGTTTGTAAAATGTTTGTCTAGATACAGATGTTCCCAATAAGTTTGTCTAGATAGAGACGTTCCCAAAAAGTTTGTCTAGATACAAACGTTTGTAAAAAGTTTGTCTAGATACAGACGTTCCCAACAAGTTTGCCTAGATACTGACGTTCCCAACAAGTTTGCCTAGATACTGACGTTTTTAAAAAGTTTGTCTAGATACAGACGTTCGTAAAAAGTTTGTCTAGATACAGACGTTTGTAAAACGTTTGTCTACTAGATAGAGACGTTCTAAAAAAGTTTGTCTAGATACAGACGTTTGTAAAAAGTTTGTCTACTAGATAGAGACGTTCGTAAAAAAGTTGTCTAGATACAGACGTTTGTAAAAAGTGTGTCTAGATACAGACTTTGTAAAAAGTTTGTCTACTAGATACGACGTCCGTAAAAAGTTTGTCTAGATACAGAAGTTTGTAAAAAGTTTGTCTACTAGACAGAGACGTTCGTAAAATGTTTGTCTAGATACAGACGTTCGTAAAAAGTTTGTCTAGATACAGACGTTCCCAAAAAGTTTGTCTAGATACAGACGTTCGTAAAAAGTTTGTCTAGATACAGACTTTGTAAAAAGTTTGTCTACTAGATAGGACGTTCGTAAAAAGTTTGTCTAGATACAGACGTTTGTAAAAAGTTTGTCTACTAGATAGAGACGTTCGTAAAAAGTTTGTCTAGATACAGACGTTCGTGAAAAGTTTGTCTAGGTACAGACGTTCGTAAAAAGTTTGTCTTGATACAAACGTTCGTAAAAAGTTTGTCTAGATACAGACGTTTGTAAAAAGTTTGTCTACTAGATACAGACGTTTGTAAAAATTTTGTCTACTAGATACAGACGTTTGTAAAAAGTTTGTCTAGATACAGACGTTTGTAAAAAGTTTGTCTACTAGATAGAGACGTTCGTAAAAAGTTTGTCTTGATACAGACGTTCGTGAAAAGTTTGTCTATGTACAGACGTTCGTAAAAAGTTTGTCTAGATACAGACCTTTTTTAAAAAAGTTTGTCTAGATACAGACGTTTGTAAAACGTTTGTCTAGATACAGACGTTCGTAAAAAGGTTTGCCTAGATACAGACGTTCCCAAAAAGTTTGTCTAGATACAGACGTTTGTAAAAAGTTTGTCTAGATACAGACGTTTGTAAAAAGTTTGTCTACTAGATACAGACGTTTGTAAAATTTTTGTCTACTAGATACAGACGTTTTTAAAAAGTTTGTCTAGATACAGACGTTCATAAAAAGTTTGTCTAGATACAGACGTTCGTAAAAAGTTTGTCTAGATACAGACGTTCCCAAAAAGTTTGTCTAGATACAGACGTTCGTAAAAAGTTTGTCTAGATACAGACGTTTGTAAAAAGTTTGTCTACTAGATAGAGACGTTCGTAAAAAGTTTGTCTTGATACAGATGTTCGTGAAAAGTTTGTCTAGGTACAGACGTTCATAAAAAGTTTGTCTAGATACAGACGTTCCCAAAAAGTTTGTCTAGATACAGACGTTTGTAAATAGTTTTTCTAGATACAGACGTTCGTTAAAAGTTTGTCTAGATACAGACGTTTGTAAAAAGTTTGTCTACTAGATACAGACGTTCGTAAAAAGTTTGTCTAGATACAGACGTTTGTAAAAAGTTTGTCTACTAGATAGAGACGTTCGTAAAAAGTTTGTCTAGACAGACGTTTGTAAAATGTTTGTCTAGATACAGACGTTCGTAAAAAGTTTGTCTAGATACAGACGTTCGTAAAAAGTTTGTCTAGATACAGACGTTTGTAAAAAGTTTTTCTAGATACAGACGTTCGTTAAAAGTTTGTCTAGATACAGACGTTTGTAAAAAGTTTGTCTACTAGATACAGACGTTTGTAAAATTTTTGTCTACTAGATACAGACGTTCCTTGAAAGAGAAAGAGTTTGAGTTGAACATTTGCTGTCCATTCTTGTGAACAAGACGACCTTTAGTATGCTGTACAATGTTGTCCCAGAATAAAATATAGTGAATACAAAAAGTGGATGCTTCTATGGACGTTATTTAGTTCTACTTTACCACACCACACACACACACATTGTCTTTGCCCCCCTCTCCTATACCGCAGGACAAGAGCTCTACCAAATCAACGAGGATTCATTTAAAATGAGAATGAATAACATCATAAATAAACGCGTCCTATATACGCTACTTTTTAAGACGATGATTACTAAAACCAAATGCAAAAACACAAGTGTGTTCCAAAACCTTGAGTTCTTTGACGAGTGAATAGTTCACTTTCAATAGCATCACGTTCTTGCTTGACATTGTGTTTCAGATAGCATTATAACCTCTACGTGATGTAGCTACAGTTATAATCTATTTTTAGCTGTCATGTCTGCCATCAAAAGACCAAAAAGCGTAGCTCTCTTGTGTAAACCAAAAAAACTTTCACGTTCCGTGACGTAGACAAATTTGCTTCGACCTACTTTCCACCATTTTTTTTTCCTTTTTCCTCATTGTTACTGAGCAGCCATACTTTGGTCAGTGTTGAGTCTATCTTCTTTCACTTGTTCAACCTCTTGACCTTTTGATCTAAACCTCAGAGCACTAGATGTTATGTTCTGCAAACACAAAGAAGAAGAGTTAATAAATGCCTCAACCAGGCCGGCATTAGGCATAGTCAAACTAGGTAGCCGCCTAGGGCCACCAATTGGTAGGGGCTTCGCACAGGAAAACATTTTTTGAGAAAAAATACGAAACTTGGATCAAATATATTGCAGAGATCTATGTCCAGCAACCAGGCTCTAAGTCTCTACTAAAGCTCGTGAGTTATTCGTGACTCGTTAGATCTACTTGTTAGACTACCGTGCTAGAAGAACCTTAAATTGTTTAGTCCTATTGATGAATATTGAAACCTTTTTTTCGAGTCTGATGCATCAAAACGCAAACAAAACGCGAAGAATGCTAAGAGTTGCTTTATTAAATTTCTTTACTTGTCAGCATTGATTGTTTTAACCTAACAATTGAAATTGCTGTATTTTATTTTTTGGAGTTAATTTTTATTTCTCTATTTTATTAGAGGCCACCAAATTCACTACGTTGGCAACATAGGGAAAACTTTAGTTTGACCGTTATAATTTTTGAAAGTAAAAAAGAAATTTAAATTAAAACTAGGCCTAGATCCAGCATAGATTTTTGAAAGGCTTTCGTGTTCTGGAAAGGACTTTTCAGAATGAAAACCATTATTGATTCAAGAGCCATACTTTGGCCAGTGAAATGTTAATGTTCAGGAAAATTGTGCGCATCGTCTTCTAAGTCTAGATCTAAAAACCTATCATTCTTTTAGATGTATACATTCGCTTTTAAGCAAAAGTTTTCTTGAAGGGAAGGTTGGGGGAATGGGGTAGGTTCAAGCATGTTCCATTGTTTTTAAATCTAACATTTATTACTAATTAAGAGAAACACAATCGCTGTTTTAAGCTGTGTAATGGAGGTATTGACTTTATTAAAAGTATTTTAATTGTTTTTCTTGCCTACGAGACTTCGCCGTTATTGACTAGTAAATGAATGAGTAAATAATTTATAGAAAGAAACTATAGATTTTAAAAACAATGTATTTATTACATGAGTCTGTCTCCTAGATTCAAGCTTGCACAGATATCATGTTGTACCACGTCAACTTCAAACAAAAGTTTATGACGCTAATTAAGCATACAATATTTTATAGGGCAAAAAAATATTTTAAAGTTCAACATTGGATTGCTAAATGAAGAACATTTTTTTAATATGTGGGTTATTACTATGGTTCAGATTGACTTTGTCAATATTTAAAAGCATGACCATATTTGCTGCAACACATTAATTACAGATATTCCACCAGTTGATTTATATACAAGTTTTATATATACTAAATTGAAACAGCTCACTAGAGAACAGTAACTGCCGGACATAGACGTGAAAAGGCGAAGTCTTTCTTTACTATTCTCCGATTCAATGGTTCAAATGATGAACTAACAACTAAGTAGGCTCCTGTTTGTTTTCCTGTTATCGCAGTGTTTCTAAAGATTTCAACGGTGTCGTCTCCTAAACGAAAAAAAAAATTCCTTCGCGACCCACTTAGCCAGCTAAGGGCCTGTACGGAACGCTGTAGATTCCCACATTGAGGTCTTGAATGGTTTAAGAAACAATGTGTTAGTTAGGCTATTCCATTTTTTATTCGACGGGTGTTTCTCCATAGGTCGACATTTTGAGGCCGGAAATGAAATTATTAAGCTAGGTTATGTGTCACGAATAGATGACTTCCACATTGCAAAAAGACTACTTGGTTACCTAAAGCGAGGAGAACAGTGTTCCATATAGTGCCGGAAGTAAGCGATTTAAGGAAACTCAAATCATATCTAATATTATTATTACTATTGACAATGTCATGGGACACTACAAACCAAAGTAAATAAATTAAAATGCTAAAAAATTCTTGGTGCTTTACAGTATATCCCGCCGTCTTCCATTGTGTCCTGGCGCCACGCGGCGTGTTCTTGCGCCAAGAAAACAAAAAGAGGCATAAAATAACTTTGATATTAATTTTAAAAAATACCGTGTCCAAAAACTTGCCTTTGTCAAAAGAGAAAAAGGAAAAAAGCATGGACTAAAAGACCACGTGCGCCGTGACAGCACAGCAGTGCCGGACTCAACAGTCTGGTGGACGAAACTAGTCGTGATCAATACCGTTGGGCGAATTATCACTAAAACTTAAGATGTCATTTCAAAAAGCTCAACACTCTATGTCTATGTAAAGCTATTACCATGTAACAAACAATAAAAAATATTACTTTTAATAACAAGCAATACAAAAAAAAAAAAAAGAATACTTTCTAAAACCAAAGCTTTTCTTTCTGTGATATAAAACAAAATTAATTAATTAGTACTAAACGATATATTAACTAACTGATTTATTTTTATATTGATTCGTGTATTGTTATCGACTATGAATGATTATGCAAAATTTCACCTTGATTCGAGAATGGGAAGTGGGAGAAAAAACGTGTCAAAACGTGATAAGGGGACTAAATATATAAATATTGCCATGTCTCTCAATAAGTAGCATTTATCCCTTTTATTTCGAAATCAAACAAAATAATTAATCACCAGCAATTAATTATCTAGTTGTTTAATATTTTTGATTGATTCATGTCTTGTCAGATTCTATGAATAATTATGCGATGTTTTAACAGACAGACAGAGTGAGTTTGTAAAAACTATAAATGAACATTTATATATTTGAAAGTTTTAATATATGGAGTCTAAATACTAAAATACCAAATTAACAGTTTGTTTAAGATACTTTAGTAGAGGTTAATGTAAAAGTTAGTGTTTGCAGAGGATGTAACTTATTCACAATAAACATGTCAAAATAAAACTCAGTCAAATAATAATAATAATAACGCTAAGGGGTTTCTTGCTAGGCTGACAACTTTGTTGGTGTGTGATGACTTATGAGCACACACCAAAAAACTAGACCTGCTAGACCGTACATCTACTTCATTTTCAAGCGGTCTTACTAAGAAACAACATTAGTGCGAAACGTTGGTTGTGTCCAGTAGGTCGTGCTGAGAGGCGTGTGTTCCTATCAGTGGAGATATTCATCAGCAGACTTCAAACTTCCGTCTTGATCTCCAGTCTACAATGTCATCAACATTGGCAGCCACTGACTTTTTTTTTTGGTATTGTTTTACTACAGCTATGATGGCAGGGGTTCTAAATAGTAAAGAAAAAAGAACACAGAAGAGGAGAATAAGCATTGATAACCGATACGAGATTGTGTATTTTGTTGGGAAGCATAATAGCATTTGTCCATCTGAGAAGTCTACGTATAATCATAATTGCATTATCATTATAAGACTTTGGTAGTGAGAAGTGCTGTGATTATTTCGCGCTAGGAAAGTTGTCCACATTTGTTGATCAGAAGCTTTTAGAAGTCTTAAACAAGGATCGTATATCTTTTAATATAGCAAAACATTCTATTTATAGTAAGCGTACAGTACGGGTGTACAGAGACAGTATCGGGTACAGAGACAGTATGTATGCAAAGTTTCAGAAAGTGTGCTCGTACTATAAAATCCATATCCTAAAAACATTACGCAATAAAAAGATGACAACTTGTAGTCTACACAGATCTAACCCCTAACATCCTGGTGTCTCCTAATTTCCGACCACCCACTTATATATTGGATTGAATTCAACAGTGAAATGTTTATTTCTAGTAGAGGTAAAGCAATCGAATTATCTTAGAACCGCTCTAATTACACGACCTTAACGCTAACAAAGTATACATTATCACGACTAATAATAGCCTGTGTTTCCCAGGCTACTCTGACAGGAAAAAAAATAGCAAAAGAAATTAATGAGAGATGATAGTTTCGTAATAAAATGTGTTGAATTAGGCCGGTTGTAGCCCTAAATAAGAAACAAATGTGTCCAGGTTATTGCGCCATGAGTTCACATACACTATATCTTGAATCATATTGTGCCATGAGTTCACATACACTATCTCTTGAATCATATTGTGCTGGCTAATATGAGGTAATAACTTCATGGCATTTCGAAGGACATCAAAAGATTGACAAAACTACACAATTCATTAGTTTGGAATGGTTAGACCTGTGTTTAGACATTCTGTTTCTTGTGTGAAATGCTGTGGTGTTGCATATATTTTATTACATGTTAAACGCGTCAGCACATATTTTTTTTCTAAATCCTAATAATAATAATAATAATGATAAAAGCGTTGTCCCCAAGGCGAAGATTGAGGAAGAGTGCAATAGTTTACTTGACTCTACATGTGTAACGAACGAGTCTCTGTGGCAACTTTAAGCCTGTGCATTCTAAAATAAGACATGAGATGCCTAATGGAAGACCTGTGTTTTTTTTTAATTTATAAAGTAAAAAATAAGAGAAACTTAAAATTAATCTCTTTGTTTACTTTGTATTGGATGTTTGGATGTGATAATTAAAACACATACTTGTATCTGTACACGTTTCACTTGATGATGTCATTCTGGGTAACAGAAAATTACCACCGATTGGACAATAGTTATTGTAATATCTAAGCTAAGTTGTTTAATTTTCCCTGATGTAAAGTAATGATTATATTTCTATTTCCACAGAATTTGTAGCTGTCCAAGAAAATGTTTGGAATAAGCTTGAGAAAGACGAGACTGACTTTTATTATAGGCGTCATCTTGATAGTCAATATTTTCTGCCTTCTGTCCATTTCTCTTCAGAATGTCATGACATGGCGATATAGCAGTTCCCAGCTGTATCTCACTGCTATAAGCCGAGATGAAAGCATCTTCAATACGACACTGAACCCAGCGGTACAGCTGAAGCTTCAGAACATGAAGAATGACTTGAACGATTCCAAATTTACCAATGGCGACATGTTCCCCGCCCATAGAATAGGCGGCTACATCATGATCGACCCGGATCTCTGCAGGAGTTCAGATGTGCTGGACATCATTGTGGTCGTACATACGGCTCCGGCCAACCTGGCGAGGCGGCAGAGGATCCGTGACACATTCGGGAATGAGGCTAACTTTCTTCCTTTTCACGTCCGGGTTGCATTTCTGCTGGGTAGGACTGAGAATCGGACGTTGGAAAGAATTCTGTGGTTTGAACACGCCACTTACAACGACACCGTCATGGGCGACTTCCTAGATGACTACCACAACCTCTCTTTGAAAGGGGTCATGGGATACCGCTGGGCCAGCCAGTACTGCGTCAATTCAAAATTCGTGCTAAAAATAGACGATGACGTGATCATTAACATGTTTAAGCTGCTCTACTCTTTCTACAGTCACATGAACGGCAAAAGGAAGTCGATCTTCTGCAACCTATGGTACAAAAACACCATGCCCATACTCCGTACGGGTAAATGGAAAGTAGAGCCGCACGTCTTCTCCAAGCACAAGACCTACCCTTATGACTACTGCAGTGGCTTCGTGGTTATCATGACCACGGACCTGATGGGCCCAATGTACCAGGCGGCAATGACCACGCCTTTCTTCTGGATAGACGACGTTTATCTGTTTGGCATGCTACCCAACGTTGTGGGTGGAGTCACCTATTATAACTACGCCCTTGACAAGAATATGACCCTGAAGGAGAACGTGGCAACAGAATGCACCAAAACACAAGGACCCCGTTGCCCTATTTTCGCATCCATTGTAAACGATAAAAACTACACCAGCCTCTGGAATACGATCAAGGAAATCTACGCTTCTAGCTCATGGCATGTTGACAACAAACTTGTAACTTGATAGTTATATTTCATTGATAGTACCTTTAAAAACAATTAACTAACAATATGTTGTTCCTTGTTGGCAATAAATATCAATTAATAATCATATCAATGATTAAGATTCATGCCTTTTGAGTCAATACGAGATCCACATGCTGTGAAGAAGCATAATTTTTTCAGCGATAGAAAAAAATACTCGCATTTCATTTGGCTAATGAGAAGTTATAGATTTTAGATAAACATATCAAAAGAAATCTATTTAAGATTTATTCGTTTGTTTCATTTTCTACTTTTTCTTGTCAAAGCATTAAGTATTTATCCTTCATTGGAGAAAACAGGAAAATACTGGACCTATAAAATGTAGGCCTATTAAACAAAATGATAGGATACAATATTCTGAATATTCTAAATTTGCTATCTTGATGATACATATGAAAACTTTTCCTACCTCTCATTACGCTTAAGTGGACAAGACTGTATTAACAAGACGCAGGCCATTGTGCTAACCGTCCTTCTTGGGGCCAGGGAATGCTTTTGGTCCATTCGATGCTGGTATCTATTTGTCGATATTTGACTGAGCAAACTTCGCGCCCAGTCTGACTTATTCAACCAAAGTTTAAAATGTGAACAGTTGAATAAAAATTTTTTGCCATTGATCATAGAAACTGCTGACGATTTGTACAAAATGTCAAGAGTTTTTTTTTTTTTAGCATACTTTGTATTTATATTTGATGTCTCTGATAGTATGTTCTCCTATAGAGTATTTATTGATCCCTTAAAGTGTTTGCCTTGATTACTTTTATATTATTGTATTAAATAAAACCAACATTAATAAACTTTGTTTTGAGTTTTTTAAGAACTTCTCAAGAACTACATTGGACTTAAAAAATTTAATCTATAAAGATTTGTCAATTTTAGATAGGCACTTCATAACAATTCAACATTGAAAAAAAGGTTTTGTCAAAGCTCTTAGTGGCAAAGTTTAATATTTTTGGATACTATTTTCGGAGTTTCCAAATAGAGTCCAGGCATGCATTGTTTTTATCCATGGTAGACATTTTAATGTCACTGAAAGTATGTTGTCATTAGTTTTCTCGTTACGACAAATTGTTAATCTCTTGTATATACAAAAGCTGATTTGTTTAATTGCTCCTAGAAATAGTATACTTAATATTGCTGGTAAATGAAGAAAACAACAGAACCAACTAATTCCATTAGATGTGAGTCACAAGTTAATTATTACAGACCTTGTGTCAGCTACTTTCAAAAACAAAAAAGATACAAAAGGAAAGGGTGTTGGATTATAGGCGGATGTAGTACTCAATCTTGTGGTATAAGAAGAATATTATGGGCAAATGGTCTTCCTGGACTGTCTCGCTTTAACACGTCAGCGGTAGACATACATTGGTCTGTGGTGTCATTTGATTTGACATTTTTTATTAATCTCCTTTCTAATTTAGGCTGAATATATAGGTCTGTGGGCTGACCCAACGTTCATAAATCTTCTTTTCTTGAATGCACATTTCGTTACCTAATAGGCTCTTTAAACATTCTGGGATGAAACATAAGGAAAGATATTTCTGCAATGGAAGTTTTTAAAATTCGCAATTAAAAAAAAAATTACATTCGAACAGTCAACCAACACATAAAATTGTCTTTAATGTTAGTTTGCTAACATTTTTCGTACGAAGTAGATCTAAATGTGATGCGGGGTGTTTCCGTTCAAGTTTTAATATCTTTTAAAATCATGTGTATTCTGCTTTTAATATAAACTCTCGAATATTGGCCGCCCTAAAGATTAAAAATAGAAACAAGTAGGCTCGGTCCGATTTCACCTCGATTTGGCAGTAAGACACTTTAAAGAAAACTGAAACTATCAATCATCCACGGAAATGACAAAGTTTCTATCTAACGTTTGTCAAGTGGCCAGTAAAGGCTACTAGAAATGCGTGTCTTTAAATGACTTTTGCTTCTATCTTTTCGTTGAGACATACTTATATGACATTTAAGACATAGAATGTTAGACTTCTAGCTCACGACTTGTGTTAGATATGACGGTTGTCAGTAAAAGTCCACAGTTCTAGTCCTTCTTTTGTTAGGTCTAGATCAGACAACTGTTGAATTGCTTTATTTGATTGTCCAGTAATTTATTTATCAAGCATGTATGTGTTTTATTGTCTTCTTATCTTATATAATACAGACGTTACTTCAAAAAAGATGATTACCTCCTATGCGTCATGCATTCAGTCATGCATATTAACCAATGACTTAAATTCTGCCAAGTCACTGGTTTTCCTGGCTAGCTCAGGCAACCCATTCCATGCTCTAATAGCACTAGGGAAGAAGGAGTAAATTTGTCCTAGCATATGGGATGAGGAGTGTGTCGTTATTTTTGTGTCTTCCTGAGTATTTTATTAAATTTTGTTTTTGTATTTGAAGATTATAGTTTAGTGTATTATAGTTTTATGTATAATTGCTACTTTACTTATAAGTCTTCTATCCTGAAGGCTTTCTAAATTTAGTGATTTAACTAAATGTGTTACTCTAGTCAAACGTGAATATTCCTTTGTTATGAATCTAACTGCTCTACTTTGTATCTGTTCCAATTTCTTAATGTTTTCTTGAGTTGGGGGGGGGGGGGGTAGGGTCCCAAACAGAGGATGCATATTCTATTATTGGCCTAACCAAGGTTAAATAACATTTTAGTTTTATGTTCTTATTTGATTTATAGAAATTTATTTTAATAAACCCAAATGCTTTGTTTGATTTTTTGATAGTTTCATCAATATGGGGATTCCATGACAGTTTTTTTCACCTAGGTAATTTGTTTTTTTTTTGTTTGTGTTACTGGTTTGCCATGAATAAGATAAGTGGAATTAATTTGTTTTAGCTTTTTTGTTACTCTTAATAACTGACATTTTTCTGGGTGGAAAGACATGCTCCAATTTGATTCCCATTTCTGTAATTCATCTAATTCTCTTTGTAAAATTTCTGTATCTTGTGTTGTTTTTATTGTTCTATATATTATGCAATCGTCTGCGAATAATCTGACTTTTGTTCCTGAACTAATGCAATTTGGTAAATCGTTTATGTAAATTAAAAATAGTAGTGGACCTAAGACTGTCCCTTGAGGTACGCCAGAGTTAACTGTTATCGGTGTTGATTTAGAGCCATTTATTAATACAGTTTGTTCTCTCCCTATCAGAAAATCTTTAATCCACTGATGCAATGGACCATCAATGTCAAAATATTTTAATTTTTTAAGCAAACTATGGTGGTGAACTTTGTCAAAAGCCTTGGAAAAGTCTAGTAAGATAGCATCTATTTGTTCACTATTATCTAAACCTTTTGAAAAATCATCAATTAGTCCTATTAGTTGTGTTTTACATGATCTATATTTCCTAAAGCCATGTTGGAATGGCGTAAGGACATTATGTTTGTCAAAGTGGTTTATGATGTTGCTACCTATTATGTGTTCTAGGATTTTACATGTGATGCTGGTAAGTGATACTGGTCCGTAATTTCCTGGGTCTGATTTTTCTCCTTTTTTAAATAGAGGGGTGACATTAGCTTCTTTCCAGTCCCTTGGTACTCTGCCCTGGTTAAGAGATGCCTGAAGAAGTATTTTTCTTTGTAAGGATGCTATTTTAAAATAGAAGGAATTCAAAACTTACAAAACTTATCTTTAGTAGACTAACAAGAAATAATGATAATACTATTTTTTATTTTGAATTTATGTGTGTGTGTTTGTGTAAAGAAGCAACGTATGGGTAAAAAGTACGGTATCAATGAAATATGCATTGCGGATGCAACGTCATAGATCACAATATTTCACAGCCATCTAGCACGAAACTTTAACTGTTATCGTTGCTAGGTAAATAGCACTCCTCTTTTCACCGCCCCCTCCCTTTTAAACTAGTTTATTGCATTAATAACTCTTACCAGTACTAATAGGCCTACTGTTATTCAGCAAAAATTTTACGTGCTGGGAAAAAATGATTCTCTAACTGGTTTATATTTAGATGTGACCTACTTATTACTTTTATCGTATTCATTAACAGAATATGACCAGCACAGCAGGGGCGGAAATATCCTTTTCTTATATTCCCAACTTACGTTGCCATACGATTTGTAAATATTCATGAAGGGAGTTTTTTTTTATTTTTTTTAACGGAATCTGCTCATGTTAAATTATAGAGTTCTAGAATGTATCGTTTATTGCAGTTATTATTTCCTATACTTCTACCACATAACACTGTTAGTATTTTAAATTTTTAATTAGTTACATTATCCCCAGCCCCCTAATATTCTAGAAGTTGAAACAGTATATAAATGTGTGAGAAGAGAGAGAGATTATTAATTGTAATAAACAATTTTAAAACCATCTTTCTTTGGTTTGAGCATCTATTATTTTATTAGCTTTTTCAAGTACCGAGGAACATTAAGCTACAGGATCATTGTACATTTATCAACAGAAGCGAGTCAAATTTACTTAGCAATTTGGACAGTTAGCTCTCAAAGGAACCCCCCACCCTTTCATTATTTAATGTACTCCTATTTCCTTATCATCAAAAAAGCAAGTTATGTAGGCTACGCATCCTTCAAGTATAAATGCCCACTATTTGTGTAACACATTTTTATAGCCCGAACAAGAGCAAATAATGTTCCAACGATAATAAATAGAGTTAGGCGTTAGGTCATGGGGGAAAACAATCTGTTGCACTTCCTGTCAGTTAAACACCTCTGCGTGCACCTGTTGGTGAACAGGTCATAGTCTAATTCTCATTAGACACATTTCTGGACAATTTCTAAAAGGTCTGTGACGCCTTATTTTTTAGTATAATAATCATAAAACGTTTTCATATTCCAAGACAATATACTGAAGTTACTTCTCGTCATATGTCGCTGATGAAGCCGGTGACTGTTGGGAGATTTAGAAGTCTGCACCATTTGTTATTGTGCCCTGTTCAAAACAATTCCTATCGAATGGATGTTTTGAAAGATAACATTGAAGGCTTATAATTGACTACCCTATCGAGGGAAGATAGAGATAAATTCTATTGCCAAATATGATTTTTTTTTTCGCAGCCAAGTCTAAATATCTTCTGTTCATTTGTTTTGGTGTCAGACGATTGACTGAATTTTTACTAGATCTAGATGCTCAAAGCAGCAGTTTTGGACTTGACTGTAACCACAAAAAACCAGAGTGACTTCGCCTGTTGCTGTTCAGATTGTTATCTTTAAAGAACTGATCTTCTGCCCTTGCGTCTTACATGTTGTCCAGTACTGACACCGACTGAGATAAATATCAATGTTATCACTCTTCACCTATCTCTGTCTGTTGTACTATTGGGGCGCCACACAAGATTTGTAAACCTTTTTCTCCAATCTTGTCTTTTACCTTGGACAGAATCTCCCTCAATGACAGGCCCGTCCATTGGCCAGTGTCTTGTTATGGCCTCTAGATAGAGTATGCAGCTTTAAAGAATAAAATCTCAAGATCTCTGCTGTGAACTTGGTTATGATTTCTGAAATAAGTGTGACCATGATTTCTGATATAATGTAACAGTGTGTTATGTTGTCAAGAAAAACATCTTAGGAAGAAAGCCTTTTTTTTTTAAACAGACAATAACTGGGTAAGGTTCAAAAGTATTTCAAAAAAACAACAAGTGGAAGTATGGTATTGTTAAGTTTTACATGTGACATATCTTCAAGACGCAATGCTGGACTTTTGAAAGGCTCATTAGGAAAACAGAAATAAAAAACATTAATACTTAAATAGATTCCAGTAAGAATTAAATAAATTCTTGTCTTGGGTCCATCTACTGTTTCTTGATATAAGTTTACTTGATGTTAAGGCATCTAATTAGCTTCAAAATATTTTCCAAAGACTAAATACTAATTGAAAAATAATAAACAAATTGATACTATCTTATCTTATATAATAGAGACGTTACTTCAAAAAAGATGATGATTACGTCCTATGCATCATGCATTTAGTCATGCATATTAACCAATGACTTAAATTCTGCCAAGTCACTTGTTTTCCTGGCTAGCTCAGGCAACCCATTCTATGCTCTAATAGCACTAGGGAAGAAGGAGCATTTGTACAAATTTGTCCTAGCATATGGGACAAGGAATGTGCCTTTATCTTTGTGTCTTTCAGAGTATTTTATTAAATTTATTTTTGTATTTGAAGATTATGGTTCAGTGTTTTATGTATAATTGCTACTTTACTTTTGAGTCTTCTGTCCTGAAGGCTTTCTAAATTTAGTGATTTTACTATAGGTGTTACTCTAGTCAAATGTGAATATTCATTTGTTATGAATCTCACTGCTCTATTTTGTGTCTGTTCCAGTTTCTTAATGTTTTCTTGAGTTGAGGGGTCCCAAACGGAGGATGCATATTCTATTATTGGCCTAACCAAGGTTAAATAACATTTTAGTTTTATGTTCTTTTTTGATTTATAGAAATTTCTTTTAATAAATCCTAATGCTTTGTTTGATTTTTTTATAGTTTCATCAATATGTGGATTCCATGACAGTTTTTCATTTATTATAACACCTAGGTATTTTGCGTTTTTAGTCTGTGTTACTGGTTTGCCATGAATAAGATAAGTGGAATTAATTATACTAGCAATAAAGTATAGAAAATATGAAAAACATGCATATATGTAACCCTGCCGGACCAAGTTAAACAAAGGACGTTTGGGCAACGAGGCGAGGCCTTCATCAGCTACAAAACAAACAAAAAAATGACAAACAACAAACACAAAATTAGTTTAAGTTAACTTATCTGTCCAATGTTGTTCTCTATCGAGGCAGAAAAGAAATGAGCTACACTGGTGTAAAAGTGAGGGAAATCAGATGGGGGCGGAGATGTCAGGCAAAGATGAATGGGAAAAGGGGGTAGTGTTAGTGCCCATCGCATATTAAATAAAATTGTGTTGTTGATCCCGTGAGGTAGGAGGGTGCTTAAGTTTGTTTTTGATCTGCAGATGGGTGTTTTTGTCTTTGCATTAATGTATAGCAGTGACGAGGAGATCAGTGGTATCCCTATGACGTGTGTTACTAAAATGCAATAAAGTACATAGTAACAGAAATACAATAAAGTACATTGTAACAGAAATACAATAAACAACAAACATGAATAAGGTATTAAATTCTATATTACAAACATTATAAATATACAAATGAACAATGACTTATATTTATAATTTATATACACTGTGCACATAAAGAGTCTCAAGCAAGACATAGGTAAACTGCAGCAATAGTTTGTTCAATAGAATTATTACCCTAATGGCTGAATGCTACACACAAGTTCAGCATAGGATTGACTAATATTTCTGTGTGAAGAAATATACAAAACAGTGCATAGAACATCTCAGTTTAAGATATTTTGCTGTTCACAGCCAAGAGATACACTAGAGAGACAAGAGTGTGAGAACACAGCATCAGGACCTTATTAGCCTGCAATTAGTTGTCACTAAAAATGGACACCTTTGATTAGAAACACTGCAAAATTAGATTGACTTTTCCATAAATTAAAGTGAAAAAAAAAGAGAAAGTGAGCTGTTCAATTATATTATAACCTGACAGCCCAAATAAAACAAAAAGTGTCACCTTAAATACTTTGTCAATACTAATACTAAGGAAGACACACAAAAACATCAGATGTTAAGAAATGACAAGGTATGCTTGAGTTATCACAGCTAGCTTCTTAGGTCAAGTTACAATTTCATCCAAATATAGAGCAATAGGTAGGCACCTTAGATTTAATGATTGGCAGCACTTCCTGTAACATAAAAAAAAAAAGGTACAATTTAGTTTTACAGTATGATAAATAAATACTGATATAAATACATGATGCCAACTATAAAGTAACACAACTTTAGACAGTTTTACCTTGCCTCCATGCTGTTCTAATTGCTGCAGGGTCTCTGTAACTTTCTCTTTGTATTTCTTATCCATAGTTCGTTTAGAAAGCTTCAAGTCAAAATAACCCGAGCAGTTATTTTCTATGTTCATATCAATACATTACATATATTGAGTTATTTCTAAATTTCATATAGAAAAATATTCAAAGTTTGAAAAGAGATACAATCTGAATCTAAAGAAATGAGTTTAAAAAAAAAAAAGGAATGCTGTGTTCAACAAAAAGCTGTAGCATTTAAATAAAATAAATAAAGCATCAGCCACCATGATAGAAACAAATCCCACAGAGGATGTTCAATTACCTGCACTAAACATAGAGTGCATAAACCTACACATTGTCATAGCTCAATAAGAAAGAAAAGAATAACATTGTTTATGTATTATTGTGATGAGCATCACTGAGTCATCAAAATTAAATCAATATTGCACTGGTCAACACTCCCTGCATTATAGGATTTCAGTAAATATAACTTGCCCAACATCAAATAACATAATGGTCTCTGAGGCTATAAACTCATTCATATGAGCTCACCAGACCATTGACCATAGCAAGATCAGATTGGAAGAATAATTTAAAAAGTGGAGAAGTGTTATAAAGTATCAGTGATCAGTTGAAAAATTATCATTCAAGTGAACTCTCTAAGACTTCATTCATGAACTGTGCTAGCTGATTATAATTTGAAAACTTCAAAGATTATAGTTGTGACGAAATGTAATCAAACTTTTACTTACAGCCATTAGAACCGTCTTTACATAAGGATTTAAAGCCGGACCAACAACAGAACTCAGCTGAGTCAGACACTCCATGCCTCGTTCAAATACAGCATCATCTTTATGACTCTAGGAAATAAAATGTTTTGAGAATAGTACTTAGAAAATTATAAAATGTCAACAAGAGGTTCAAGAAATGTCTTACCCATTCTAAAAAAGTACTTCTCTCTTTCCCTTAAAGTAAACCCATTAAGCATTACTATAGCAGTGAGCCAGTAGAATATCTAGTGGTATGCAAGAGGTGTAGACAAGTCCAGAAAATGCTGATGAGGGGTGACACCAAAATGGAACTTTTTTTTTATTTATAACTTTTTTTTTTGCAAAACCAGACAATTTTTTAAAAAAGAATTAAAGGTAGCTACAAATTTGCTTCTGTACCTTAAAATATTTTTTTTGCAACAAATAATTGTGGTTGAGATTAAAAATTTTTAATAATTTATTTTAGCTAACAAAATTTTAGTTGAAATTTGATGAAAATATCCACAACATGCAAAACTTTAAATTTGTCAAACTGTGGGGCATTTCTAGAAGGATATAATGTGCTCACAAAAGAGGTGCAAATACTTCCCTCCTCCCCAAAGCCCAAAAAAATCTGTAGCGTTGCATTTTAATTATAATACATAAGTATTGATTATTAAAAATGGCCTTTATATGAAATTTAAAAAAATTGACAAATTTGTTTTTTTATCTTCTAAGTAGGATTTTTCAAACTTGTTTTCATAAGAGGTATCTGCAACAAGTTAGAAACAGAATGGCCGTTTGAAAAAGACAGTTTAATTCATTTTTGACATTATTATGTTAAAGTTTATCTCTCATTCTTATGCCAGAACAGTCCAATTTCTACAGTTTGATGTACCATTGTTCTGTTGGAATCTTTTGTGTGAAAAAACATGCCCCCCTAACAAATGTCTTGCTGAACAACTATAAAATGATCATATTTTTTTAGGAGAATGGGATGAGAAAACATTTCTGAAGCGCAGAATGCAGAAGAATGCTTTGTACAGGGAAGATAACAGTTTAAGAAAGACATTAAACAGTAGCTTCAGCTATATAAATGGATTTCATTCAAATATTTTTTGTATTCAAGGTTTTGTAATGTTGTCTAAGCCTAATCAATTCTTGCAATAGTATTTTTTTTGTTAAATGAATGCAACACATATTTCAACTATGTACCAATCAAAGAAAGTAGTTGACTATTGTATAAAAGTAAAAAAAACAACAACAACACGTTTAACTTAATAAGGAAAAAATATTAATTTTGTTTTGGAATAAAAAAAAGGGTGAGGGGAGTGATGAGATGACACCATGAGCTTACAGCACCTAGGTGACACCAACTCTAGCAATGCTGCTGCTATAAACCATGAACAATGTTAACTTACCAAAGCTGCTCTGATTGGTGGTGCTATCTTTGGTAGCAGTGGTGTAGCTTTCTGTGAGGCTCCAGGTGTACTCAGTAGTGTGGTGAACCCAGTGAAAGACACAAAGGTGTATGGGTGAACAGTTTCCTTCAGACCCTGACAAACGGTAACAACAAATAGGTTTAATGATTATATATCTTTTGTGCTGATCAACAAATTATGTTATTTGTGGACAGAACTAATTTATATGTGTATTTATAAAAGATAAATAAAAGTAATCAAGATATCCAAAACAAGAAACACAACAAACAAAATAGAAAATAAAATAATAACTTTGCTTTATATAACTTTTTTGAGATAGAGTGAATAATGAAAAAAAAAACAAAAACTAATGCACTATTTACTATTATGCATAATTGTTCAAGTAAACGAGCCCTTCAGGAAAGATCTGTGATCTGAACACTATCGTTATAGTGAGTCCAGTGTGAAGTCTGTCCCAAGCAGTAGAGTCCAGGATGAGACATAGTGGTCAGTAGAGTTTTATCCATACAACAGTACATTATTTGGGGTGGGGGGGTGGGGGGTGAGGGGGTGGGGGCAGTGTGAAGCATTTGTACAGTCAGTGTATTGAGTGACAAGTTGTACAGTATAGGCTGTGAGTTGTTTTTTTTAAACAGAGCCATGTTATTTGGAGCCTGAGTTCTCAAGCTCTTTAAATTGGTTGTGTCATGTAGTGTTTGCAGAGAGCCTGATAGAGTGATTGCATTATATATGTATGTATATATGTGTGTGTGTCTGATCTGTGTGTATAATAGCAACCCAATGTAACTTGTTCGGCTAATAGAGTAGAAAAGAAACACATGAATGTCAAGAAGCTATACTAAGTCAAACAAAAGAAAACAGTCACCTCTGCCAATGTAACAAGCACTGGATCGAATGGAACTTGCTCAGGGGGTGTGTCCCAAGCCAGCTTGTGTTTGACACTGCCATGTACCAACCTGATAATAGAGCAATAACTTTGACTTGTCATTAAAATAATCTTTCAGCATAAAAGATAATGAGAAAGAGAATTAAACAATGTTATTAACCTCACTTCTTAAAAATGGACATTGTTGTGTACATCTTACCTGCATGGAACACCCCCATTGGCATACACCGAAGCAAAGGCTGACTTAGCTTTGGCAGCATCAAAAAACTGAAAACCAAAAATGTAAAATTAAAAGAAAATTTCTTTTGTGAGACATACATATTTTAATAAAATAGAATGCCTGGAGTTTTCAGACTAAGTAGGAAACAATTCTACATTTCCTACTTTGTCTAGACATAGTTTAGAATGACTTGATGCATAGCAGGAAACTGAGAAGTTATTTCCTAACTTTCCCTGATAGCATTAGGTATTCTATTAGTCTATAGAAAGCCGGATTTCGTCAGTAAAATATAGATCTATATATATCGACCACCGCGGACAATTAATGGTTATGTCTGCACTGGCTGTGGAAAATTATGTGGGTTGCAGTGGGGCACTAATCTTTGGAATCAAAGACAAGCCTTATTGTTATAATAAAAACTTTTAAAACTTGAAATATATTTTAAATTAAATAATAAATGTTTTCTATAGTTGGAACTAGATATTAATGTTTCTATTCAATACTGACATTAATATGTCTTTCTTTATCTGCAGCTTAAGTTAAATTAGTGTATAAAACTTCAACCACACAGATATTAATAAACTAATCTGAATTTGAGTCAAATAAATATGACTACATGTTTATATGCAATCAAACCAAAAGAACAAGACCTACTGGATCAACTGTTTTAGGATTAAGCCTGTCTGAAGGTTTCTGCTGCTTAGTTGTCTTTGTAACTTGTCGACTGTCTGTTTCTGTTCGTTTATTAGAAGACTTTCCTGCACTGGAAGGTGGAGTACTTGACCCTCGAGATCCAGCTGAGCCTAGTGAGTTAGCCCTTTTAGTAGAATGTGAAGATGTTGCCATTATGTTTTATTTTTAACAGATACACAACTGAAAAGGAAAACAAAATGTTTGATGATTAAATATTGGTATAAAAATGTTATTTAATGATCTGAAAAAAATGTAGTTCTAAAATTAAATAATAAAAAGTAAAAAAAATATTTATTTAACATTTTATAAAAAGCATTCCACATAAGTGTTGTTATGGTCATAGTGCAGCATGGTGCGAATGACAAATGGTGCAAATGTGGATATTAAATGGAAGGAGAGTAAAAATTAGGAAGCCAGAAAATATGGTCATGAACAGAGTTTCAAATATTATGATTGCATTCATTCTAAGAATAGTTAAGTGTTTATAAGATAGAACCTAAGAGTGTCTGCTTATTTTTGAAGAGTCTTGTGCCTTAACAGGTGCATTTAGTGTAAGTTAAAATGAAATTCACATCACTAGAGACCTAGATCTTCTTTTCCAGAAGCAGATCTAGTAGTATATATATCTAGTAGATCTAATATATCATAGAGAATCTAGAAAAATATAGATTAGAGGTGATATTTAGATCTAGAATGACAATTGATCTACTCTAGATTATTTTCTGGAGCTAGATCTTCAACTTGAAATAGTGTAAATAGATTGGTCTACAATAACAGTGAATTTTATAGTTTTTTATACTAATTATTATCTAGATAGATTTACATCTAGTTACTTAACACCATTAGTAAAATCACTAAATTTAGGAAGCCTTCAAGATAGAAGACTTAAAAGTAAAGTAGCAATTATACATAAAACTCTGAACCATAATCTTCAAATACAAAAACAAAATTTAATAAAATACTCAGAAAGACACAAAGATAAAGGCACATTCCTCGTTCCATATCTGCTAGGACATATTTGTACAAATGCCCCTTCTTCCATAGCGCTATTAGAGCATGGGATGGGTTGCCTGAGCTAGCCAGGAAAACAAGTGACTTGGCAGAATTTAGGTCATTGGTTAATATGCAAGACTAAATGCATGATGCGTAGGACATAATCATCTTCATTTTAATTTAATCATCTTAACATCTGTATTATATAAGATAAGATAATAGTCTTAATAAATAAATAGATATCTAGATCATCTAGTCCTAGATAGATCTAGTCATTGTCATACTGATAATCATCATATTTATATATATAGTGCTTTTTTGCCTTTTTCAATGTAGGGAAAAAAGTATTACTTTCTTGCATTCAACTACGTTTGTTATTAATTTGTTAGTAGTTAAGAAATAGGCAATCCATCACTGAGTACTGGCACCTATTTCTTTACAAAAAAAGCACTATATATATATATATATATATATATAATATATATATTTTATATATAGATTTAGATCTTACAGTACTTTTGTTTGTAAAAAAAAATAGGTGCTGGTATTCAGTGATTAGGTGCTGGTACACAGTAGTTGATTGCTTAACTTTTAATAATACTAGTCGGCCGGCGACGTAGCATACGCTGCAATTTTGCAGGGCCGGCCTTAGGTGACCGCACTTATGTGACTGCAGTGGGCTCCTCACTTATGCGACCGCAGTGGGCTCCGCACTTATGTGACTGCAGTGGGCCCCGCACTTTCATAGGACCCTTGCTAATTCTATGTGTATAAATTATTAAATTAAGCCATTGTCTACTTTATAACAGATTTCCCTCAGCCTCCTGTCAATTTACCAGGAGCTCCTGAAAATGTCCTGAAATTGCAAAATGTACGAAAAAGTCCTGGAAATATCCGGAAATTATTAAAATCTTTAGAAAACACATACAAATGTCCTGAAATATATAGATCTAGACAAAAATTGTCATTTTGGGGTGTCATTCAATAAGGAAAATGCCAATCCTACCCGTAATTTTGGAATCTGGTGAAAGAAGCTTCTCGCACCTCAAACTAATAAAGAATTACTTTAGTTCAACAATTCTCGTCAATAGATTGAAACATTTGTTAATTCTTGCTATTGAGCGTGATCTAAGTAGGAAAATATAATTTTTATGATATACTGTATAACTTCGCTACACGCAAGACTCGTAAAGTTCGTGGGATAACTCTATCAGCAGAAATAAAAGAGTTGATCTTTCCTTTACTTCTTCTTCTTGTCCAAACTCTTGAGCGAAGAAGAGAATTATATATATAGATACGTTAAAATACAAGAAAAGTAATAATTAAAGAAAAAAGTGCTGGTACGCCATTCCGGAGCGTACGGTCACAAAAAAAATTTGTCCATTGTGGTTTGACGATAACCACTAGTGTCATCCAGGGGGCTGAGGGATTCGCACTGGGGTTTTGTGCTTTTTTGAGTGGCCGGTGAGCCTGGAATATTGGCTGCCTGACTGCAGTGGGCAGGTAATTCCTGCAGTGCTGGAGCTAGTGTCATTGGCGTTGCTTTTTTTCTCTGATGCTTATCCTCCACCAGCACTGTTCTCGTGTCTTCTGTAATTTGTGTGCCAGCTTTCATAGCACAATGCCATGATGTGTTTTCAATCCATCTCCCAGGTTGCAGGGTCAATGCTGAAGGCATTCAGAGGAGTTTTAAGGGTGCCCCAGCAGCATTTTCTTTGGCCAACTTTTAAAATTTAATAATTAAAAAGTTATTTAGGGAAGCAGGAGTCTCCCATTATGCAGACGTGCCCTGCCCATCACAGATGACTGCATCAAGATTCAAGTATGATCAAAAATTGCAGGCCTACTCTTTGAAGGACTTCAGTGTATATCAGATTTTTTGATAATAGTTTAGATGCCCAGATACCTTTACTGACCACCATGTTGTTTTTAAGCATATTTATCTTCCTTATCTATATTAAACTTTCAATAACTTTTTTAAAAGAGATTTTTGTTCTTATGCTGTCAACTTATGAATTTTTAAGTGTATTTACTGAAATGAAGGTCTAAAAAAATGATAATAATAAATTGATGAAGTTGTTTCTTCTTTTTTAAAGAGAGATTTTGTTCTTATGCTATCATTTTAAATGAATTTTAATATTAGATATAACATAATAGCTGTTAGAAAGAAAGACAAAACAGCAACTGAAAAAAGTTCTCATCAACTCAACATCATGCAATCAATCACTGAATGTGACAATCATAATGTGACTGAATTAGTCAACAGTCTTTGTTTTGTGATACTGATGTGATAGTTTGATACCATTATTTTTACCATACCACTAGATTCTAGATCTACCAGTGAGTTAAGTTAATGACTCTGAAATTTAATGAGATACTCTCACTCTCAGTTACCAGTCTATTTAGATTTTTTAAAATTACTATTTATTTACTATAGTCTATAGACGGTACTATATACTGTCTATGGACTATTATCTATAGACTAGAGCTTATAAGTCAGAATGACAGATATATAATAATATATAGTTATGTAGTTAATATAGACATAGATCTAGTTTAGTAGTTAATAAGTTATTATTTTTATATATTATAATAGCTATGCGAAATTCCCCGGATGTTTACTAATTTTGAGTGGGCAGCCATTTAGAACTTTTATTTTTATTTAAAGTAATGGTGCTATTGATTTTTAATTAACTATAAATAAATAGTTGTGTTAGAAAGGATTTCAACTGTTATTTTAGAAGTGGGAACATATTTTCTAAAATAATTAATTTAAAAAATGACAAGAAAAAAAAAATTTATGTAAAAATTTTTTTTTTTTTACATAATCTCGATAAAAGTTTGTCATTTTTGCAGAACTACCACAAAATGTAGGTTGAATTATTTGTTTAGAAGCTTTGTTTTTTGTCTAGTTAATTAATGCAACCATATAATCAGTGAAAAGTAACTATCCTATCTATAGCACATCTAATTCTATTTTGATTTCTGTGAGGTGACCGCGAGTTGCTAGTTTACAAAATGGCGTCCAATGGGACAGATCGACATGACCTTGCCGTATTGTATAGTTCTAGCTGAAAAAAATACATTTATGTGTTTTGTTTTCATTGAAATTGATTTCATTGTGTAGAATATGCATTTGTGCATTTATTTTATATGGTTTTTATATGTTTAAAAATGCACAAATGCTCCTATTTAGTTTTTAATCATACAGGTTATATGTTAAAAGGCGAATATAAATTATTTGATCACATGATTAAAAATACAATTTTTGCCCTGTAGTCAGGTGTAAACATTCAATTTGAGAATGGAAGATCTTAGATCTAAATACTAGATTTAGGTCTAGATTCTAGAACAAATTGTTTATTCAGTAATAAGTTGAATCTATATATAGTATTGACTTAGTAAAAGATCAATACTAGGTACATTATTCTAAAGTGTAGATTAGATGAATTATTAGATCTAGACTAACAGACATATCATCATATGAGATCATAATAAATATTAATAATTATTTATTAGCAATACTCCAATACTAATTATCTAATAGATCTAAATCTACAGTATAGTCATAGTCAGTATAGAATAGTATAATACTATAGATCTAGATCTAATTATACTCTACTCTAGATCTATATAGTGTATATGATTTTATGATATATCTAATTATCTTAAATTAAAATCTAGATTCTAAATCAATCATCAGGAGTCATGATGATCTAAACCTAATAAGTTATAACTAGAGTCTACTAAGTGTAGACCATAGACTAGATATAGGAAACTAAAGTTTCTATATTACTATAATATATATATATTTTACTATTACTCAAATATTACTAAATCTAGATATATAAGCTAAAATTAAATGATTTTTGTGATGATAATGATTATCATTATATATCATATATATAATATATAGAGTATAGGAAATTATCCATTGATCCATATTGTATTATATCAATTTGAGTGGATTAAATCATCATCGAGATATAGATCTATAATAGTAATAGATAGTATATATTTCGAATTTAGATATAACAGGTCAAGATGAATCAGAGTATAATCATAATAAAATGTTTGCATGTTTCGGATATTCCTTCAGAGTTGAAGATAATATACTTCCTTTTCCAATGGGAAATAGAGCGTGCATGGTTTGAACCGTAGACAATTGATAAGTCTAAATGACAGTCCAGTGCGCAAACCGCATGGCCGGACAGCCATCTACCAATATTATATATTATTACTATAGCTTTTATATAGTGCTACTTTCATGCTTATAGCATGCTCAGAGCGCTTTTGGTCCAATCTCATTTGTGGACCAGTGGGGGGGGGGGGGGGGGGGGGGGGGGGGGAGGGGGTATCTAGGAGTTGGTTTTCCGTGCTGCCTTTAGGCGCTCAGTAAACACAACTCTGCCCGAGTCGGGTGTCAAACCTCGAGCCCCCTTCTAGGTAGCCAAGCCAAGCCTAGTTCAAGTGCACTTGGCCTCTCAACCACGCTTCCCATATATAGTTAACCTATAATATAACTTTGCGGTGCATTCACTGTCTTGTTATATCTATACTGGGTAGCTATTTAGAATATAATTATCTTTACATTATATGTCTAGTTTGTCTTTATATAGATCTAGATCTATTAAAAGAGTATCTAGATCTAGAATTTTTTTTTTTTTAAGAAAAAGAAATCATGCTTAATCTTTATATTGGTTTATATATAAATTTACTTTAAATAGTGACTAATTAGGCCTGTATAAGCTTTTTTTTTTTTCTAAATGATGGTAATTGACAATTTAAAAATTGTCTCTATTGACCTTAATACCTTTTTTTTCTTTATGACTCGTCGATTTTTTAAAATTTATATAATTAAATTACTTCAAGTATCACTAGTGATACTTATTAAAGATTGTATATAATTTTAGTGTCAGTTGTAAAAATATAAATATCTCAGTATATTAGATATATACATTTAATATTTCTTTTTTATTTTCTTAATCTAGGCTACTTCAATGTTTAAATAATTACTTGATGTAGATCTACATTAAAATATAATATCAAGACTTATCAAGAATTTTGTATGATTGTTTACTGGACTCTTCTTTAACACATCCTAATTATAAGCTACTATCAGATTACTATCATGCCAAGACAAAGAAAAAGAAAGCTTTCATCATTTAAAAATGTGGAAGACACTGTTTTGTACAAGTTTCTATTTGACAATTTTAACTACTCACAACTTGCATCTGATGATACTAATAAACTATGCCTTAAAGGATATGTACTACTCATTTATTTGCAAAATCAATCCTCCAAAACATCAACAGCTGAAATTGTTGTTTCCACATTTGGATTTCCCTTTACTCCAGTTTTAACTCAAAAAGTTCACAATTTAATTGAATACACCATTGAAAAGTAAAAAAAAAATTGTCACCTGCACCCAATAGAATCAAAATGTAAAAAAAAACAGTATACTTTTATTAAGCACATCCTAATCTTTTTATATATATACAAAGCTTTTAGCTGTGAGGTAAAAATTAGCGAACTGTTCCACATTTTCAGAAAACCCTTTACAATATAAGTGAAAACGCGTTAAAATTTTATATATTTTTTTAACCGTTGAGCCTATAGCAAAAATCTATATATCATTGGAAAGCTCAGAACAAGTGGTTTAATATTATACTATTCATAAAATTTAAAAATAAAAATAAATTAAAGTTTTATTTAATAAATTAAAAATAACAATGTCATATTGGCTTAGTTAAAAAAAATAAAAAATTTTTATAAATAAATTTTATAAAACAATACCATACTTCAATTAAGCACACTATGAGCTTTATTTTGATGTATGGTTTTTAAATGTGCTTTGAAAATTGGTGAAAATATTAGCAATTTTCCTTCAATTTTCATAAAATCTGGTGTCATTATTTCCATTGACTTAAATTAATGTTAAGTAAAAATGCGTAAAAAAAATTTTTTTTTTATTTATTCGCTGCCTCTATACCAACAATCTATATATCATTGGAAAGCTCAGAAAAAGCACTTTAACAATCTGATATATTATTGTTATTATTTTTTTTAAAAACTTTGTCACATACTTAAATTTAGTAATTATAATTAGAGGAAAGTGCGAAGTTCGAGCAGCCTCGATTTGTCAAGAGGTTCGAACAGTTCACTTTTTATTGCTAAAACTTTTGTATTTGAATGTTTACCAAATTACTACTATATTGCTACTGCGCATGCACCTTTTTTCTTCCCTTCCTACACATACTATTTTCTTTTCCTTGTAAAGGCTAAGTTCATGGTGAGGTCAAACTCAGGAGGTGTGGAGTTATTCTTTTTTACTACCCGGTAGTGAAGGAAATGGGTAATGGGCTTAAGGCTATTTTTAAGTCTGATTGCTCATCAGCTTAAAGAGACTATTTGAAGTTGTGGAGGATGGGAAATGGTGCAATGGATGGTGTTCTTGCGCTGGAGTAAAAAGAAAATGACTTTATAGTAAAAATTAAATATTAAAACATGTTTTTATATATATTTTCTTTGATCTGTTCGAACCTTCCATCAACCCGATCGAGCTTACTAACTGGGGAAAAATCCGCTAGAGGAAAAGTACGCTTGGCGATACTTACCCTACACCTCTTTGACTTCGTATTTAATTTTAACTAAGCCTAGTGGTACATTAAATCCAATCTATTGTTATAGAAAGAAGGACGAGGAATTCAGAGATACTATCAGTTTTTTCATAGGTCAGACCGTTACGGTGCTATAAAAATCCAAACTTGAAAATTGCTGCCAGCGGGCTTAATGCGCTCGAACTTCGCACTTTACTCTATATAGATCTAGAAAAATCTAGATTAGATAGTAAGATAAGTATCTAGATCATAAGGCTTACATTATTACCCTCTACCTAACAGATCAAAAGTCAGCACCGATTCGATGAGTATTATTAATCACTAGATAACATTTTCGTTGATCGAACATTGGTGATTTAATTCTTTAAATTTTTGAATGGCAGCCATGTTGTTTACCACGACTATAGCCTGGTGGAATGTGGGAAATATAACAAAAATCGGTGACGTCATAAAAAGTTTCGTTGTTTCTTCCTCATAAGAGCATCATTCTAGTAATCTATATAGGCAGAGAAAATGTATCAGCTCCTACATTAGATCAGGATTACTAGATACACATAGAGATCTATAGATTTAATCTACTATGCCCCCCCCCCCAAACTGCTACGCCCATGAAGCAATTTTTTCCTTTGATCATTCTTCAAAATGTTTAATTGGGGGGGGGGGGGGGCTCTAAATTATATAGCTTTTTGCCTATATAATTATAGATCGATCCAAATTCCCGCACTTATTAGAGAACACACGTTATAGAAGTAAAGGGCTATAGAGACCTCTTCTATCTATATATTCTACTAGGCCTAGCTGCTGTTTGGTACTCTACATTAACATCACCTGTTTCAATGTTGAAGAAGTATAGGCCTATATATACTTGTAAGAGGTTTTATTACTAGAAGATTAAATTCCTACTGCAGTACGTGCAATCTTATATGGAGTTCTGTGTTTGGTTTAATTTCTACATCTGCCATGTGTAACAGAATACAGTGATCCACATTTCTCACATCGCATTCCACTGTCATTGATTCATCTTTTTTTGTGTGTGTGTATAAACAGGAATGTAGTTTTCTGTTGATCGTCGATGTTTGTTTTGTCTTTGTTTTTGTCACTGACTTGAACATAAGGGAAAGCCAAACCTGGGTAATTAGAATCGCATAACAACGCGCCAAGAAAAGACCAGAGAAGAAGCATGTCTCAAACACAGGCGAATGTATCATAAGATAGGAAACGGTAACTTTGAAGATATTAAAAGGCTCTAAATCAGATTTCAAAGTAGAAGTGATGGGTCATTGTTTGACTTTTAGGAGTTAGGCCCAGAGCGTCTGTTTGGTTACCTTACGCAATGCCACATTAACAGCTTCAACTGCATTAGCAATTCGTTGTGGCCAAATATCTACATCTAGGTGACGCGTGTCAAAGCTATATGAAATGTTATCTTTCCTAAATTTTGACAAATCTTGCAATAATTTAGATTTAGTAAAGAAAACAAGACATGAGCTCCAGAATAAAGAAGGGCTTTTATTGAAGATAACGAGGTAGGCTACTACAAATCAGCAATGTCACATCCATGTATGCAATAATAAAATGAGCGAATTGTACAACATAAAATTCATAAGCACTGATTGAAGAGATTTTTAAACATAAACATTGTAGTTGATGAGATGAAAATATTTGCTGGGTGGGAATATAAACAATAGCAAAGAATAAAAATAAACAATAGCAAATAACTAAAGTAAACAATGCTAAAGGACTAAAGTAAACATGATGAGGTCCTAAAACTTATTTTGTCATAGTCATAAAAAGAGCAAAACAAAAAAAAAACAAACAACAACATAGTAATAAAACCTTTCAAAATATTTCTTCATTCTAGACTATATATATTAAACATAGGGTGAATATTTAAAATTAGCCCAACTATTTGTCATATTGTAAATTGTTATCAGATCATATTTCAGCACAGCCATGGTCAAGATTGAGAAAACAATAGAAGGGGAGAGAAGCATAGCAAAGGAATTACAGGCATTAAAAAAGTATAAACCTTTTTTGTCTTCCTCAGATGCCCTGAAAACTTCAGAAGTTATTTGTTAGCTAACAGATGAAAGCCTAAAATGTTACTAACATCATTAATAACAAAGTTCATAGCATAATAATATATATTTATTAAATCATTTACAAGCATTCCTTCAGATAAAAATAATATGTCCTAGCCATATATATGTCACATTTATGATACCGGTATCATTTTATTTTTGTAAAGTACAGATATATTATGCTCTACAAAAAGTTATCCTGGGGCAATCTCTTCCACACCGTTTTTACACTTTTTAATTGTACTACAATATGTAAGGGAGGATGATATACCAAATAAATAATTAATGGAATGAAAAAATAATTAATTAAGATACATAAGAATTAGACAATAAAGATACTATTAAAACATTTACAAGGCTAGATTTTTAAACGTTTCATATAAGAAGACACAGCAGTAATTCACAATAAAGTTTCAAACTAAAATGTATTACTCATCAGTTCAACTTAGGGTGACAAATTAATTTAAAAAATATGAAATCAGTAGATCTAAAACCATTAAATTAAAAGGAAAAAAGACAATATCTGTAAACCAGACAATGAGCTTTAGGTAACAGACTGATGTCTAATAATAACTACCATTGAACAATTAAGAGATTCAAACTTTTAAAAGGAATTCAAATGAATGGAAATTAGAATAACAAGAAGAGTGCCAAATAATAATATCTAAATAAAAAAAAAGCACTGATATATTTAAAGAAAAACCAGATCTTTAAGGGAAGTTAAATAGGACAAATAATAAAGCAGTCATCTGAACACAGCATGTGATATTTGATAATATATCACTTGTATCGGTTGTAAATAGCAAGTTTTCTATCTCAAACTTCAAATTAGAAAGAGTTGGTCCCAAGTTAAATGTGATCATTGTGACTACTTGGTACTAATACTGTCACTGATGTAATACAACAATTAGTACTGACAAAGTTTAAATTTGACATTTATTTCTATTTACTAAAGGTAATATCTCACATAGCCAACAACAACAAATAAGTTGATATGAAAACACATTGTGTTAGGGCTTTGATAATCTTGAGAGAATAAAAGTATTCTTCAACATCAGCTCACATATTAAATAATCTGTTAGAAAAAAAAAAAAAAGAGAAATTTAAATGTATTTTAACTTAAGAAATTGCATCAAGATAAAAGTTAAAGTAATTTTTTAAATTTTCAAATTCCAATTCTTTTGGCAGCTCAATGTTAACATATTTGGCTTAAAAAATGAAGGAATTTCTGATTCTTTTTAATTTAAAGATATTGCATACCTGACATTTTTAAAAATTGTAATTAAGCAAGTTTAATGGTTTTGTGCTAACCCTTGGCTTTAAATATAGAAGAACTTTATATTACATGCCTAATGTACCACTACATAGCGAAAGAAACCAAACTTATTTTTTTTTTTTATGATTTTATTTTAGAGGTGTAAAGCTTAGTTGAAAACAGAAGAATAATAATGAATTATTCCAATATTTATATTATCTACTAGTTTAAATTTTTTAACACTAATTTCAAGCAATCACACGCTTACAGTTTTTCATTATCATGTCGGCACAGGTCCATCTTTTCCAGCTCTTTGCACACCCACATGCTGGTGTAGACTTCATCCTCGTTGGCTGGTCGAATGTGGGGAACATCTAGTAAAATATTAAAAGTACATATATTGTTTGAAATAAATTGAAACATGGAATAACAAAATCTTATTATAACTCTTTCCCCATTGAATAAAAGAAAATGTAATTCTTACCTTTAGATTTGGACTTAATGATTTCCATTCGAGACTGACAATCTCTTGAAGCAGTTTTGTGATTGACTATGGGCAAAGGGTAGTCTTCTCCAATAATACATTTGGCTTCTTCTTGTACTTTTAATGGAGCCTTCCATGGTTCAAAGAGGTACTGGAGGGGCATGTCTTTCAGCTCTGGAACATAGCGTCTGCCAAGATGAGACAAAAATAAACTGTTTGAGACTTAAATATCCTAAGTTTGGACTACATGTATCACAAATATTTTTGCATGCATGGTGAATGATATGAAAAGGGAAATGGCTACATTAAGATTTTGGCCACAAGAGCTAAGAAATGTGTAAAGAGAAAAAGAAATGCAAAAGAAAAAAAAGTAAAGACATGGCTTTGGTTAAAATGTGAACAAGAATTCATAGATGCATATTCTCAATATTTAACATCATTCTGACCATAGATATGCCCTGGCTTTCAATTCATTATTTATGACTTGATCCAATGTGGCTTAGCAACTGACATTGAATAATATTTGTTGACAATGAAGTCATTACTTGTGGCTAAGGTGTATAAATATTAGCATTTTTTTTCATCCTAACTCTGAGAATTCTGTGAGTAAAAGTGTCCAATGAACAAGAAAAAAAAAAGTACTCCATACCTGACATACTCTCCTTTTGGGTCCATGCGTCTGCCATAGCGGACAGGACAAATGCATTTGGGACACTGCAGAACTTTTTCAAATGCAGAGCTAGACACCCACATCCAGTTTCCAGCACAAACTGACCAATCAGCGTCCAACAAATAGCGATCAAACACCTTTCAATGTAACATGACATAGGTAAACATCTTTAAAGAAAAACAATGTCCATGCTTGTTTCAAAAATGTAAAAACCATTAGATAAAAAAATTAGATATAACCTGTTACCTGCAGCCCTTTGACCCAATCAATCCACAGGTCACCTCTGGTGAGAAAACAAGCTGTGGCATGGCGGCAGACTTGATGAATCCAGCCTTCTTGTAAAAGCTGGCGCATGCAAGCATCAATCCATGGATAGCCTGTCTTACCCTAGAGACACATGGCGCACTTTTTAATGACAATAATTCAACTGATGAGTTACAGTATATAATACAGAAATATTATGCAATACAAATCAAGTGTCAGTATTAAATATATGAAAAAAATATGACAATGAACAAAAAATATTTCTGAAAAGGTTTGAGAACAAATGGACAAAATGCTAAATAGCTTGAATTTAAAAGTTCATTTGCAATGGTTATTAATAAAAAGCAGTATATCATTTAGCTTTGAATTGTTTTAATATAAATTAGGGAATATTCTTCATCTGAAGCGCTAGCTACACTTCTACATACATTACTACACTAATAATATTGATACTGACCATTTTCCAGGCTTTCAGGTGATTGTCATTGTCATACCAGTCAATTTTAAGACATATTGGATTGCCAACCATGCGGTTATAGTTAGGATTGTTCACAGACATACAATAGAAGTACTCTCTCCAGATTAACTGCCCAGTGATGGAGGATGGGATATGAGCATTGGGATGGACCTAGAGGATACAATACAATCATGAGGGAAACAGTTGTACAATCATATTAAGTAATTGTTACTTCTTCAGAAGGTTACAGAAGAGTGCAATTTTACAGTGAAAACTATGACCAACATATTTTGCTACAACTAATAGAAGGTAAAAACTTCTAGTTAAAAACTTGATTAGAAAGTTTGTTTACCTCAGCATATGCTTCCCGAAGTAGCCAATAAAATTTACGAATGGACATACTTCCGAATCTCAAATGGGGGGAAAGACTCATTGGCATTCCAGAAAGTTCTGGAAAAAGTTGATTGGGTAGACTCTGGTTTAGACTGAATGCCTAAAAAAGAAATTATATCACAAAAAATGAAAGCAGATTTGCAATTGAAAAATGTTGAATGCAGCATTCAGCAAAATAACTATTATGCATAACAGTCTATAACTTTCAGAACTTACGACATTAAGGCTACATAAAAAAAATAACTATTGGAAATCATAAGAATCTCAGTTGTAGTTTTAAAATATTTTACACACCTTACGTTCTTTTTCCAATCGAATGCTCAAAAGTTTCATGGCTTTACTCTCACCTCCAAGATAACGACAATAAGGACTGGCCTGTTTTTCAGACTCTGCTTCTACTCCTGTTCATGATAAATGAAAAAGATATACTTTTCAACACTACAAAAAAAAAACAACATTCTTCTGTTTCAAAAAAAGCTTTTAAGAACAACAAAAGCTTTTGCCTGATCAGCTCACAATGAAATGCAAAACTTATATTGGAGACTAGAAGCATGACCACTAACCCAACAATCTCTATCATTATATATAAGGAAATCACCAGAAAATATTTAAATAAGTCATTAGTTCACTTAGAAAATGGAGCCTCAAATTTTAGCAAGTATTTACTCTTCACCTAGCTCGGCCAGAGTGGGTAGTCTGTATTTCTCATCATGATGTTCACTGACTGGCAAAGAGATGCCAGTAAAGTTCGGATCCTCTCTGGGTTTGGGTGGTGGGCCTACAATGTCAGCCACTTGACAGAACATAGCATAAGTCAGTGGAGGAGTGCCACCATTCTCTTTGATGATTCTGTGAACAATAGGAATTCTTAATGTTAATCAATAGAAAAACTTTACTTAGCTTTAAAAAAAAATTATGCTAGTTAAATCAAAAGAACAAGAAAAAAAAACACATTTCAATCAACAGACATAGGTAGAATTGAAAAATAAATTAACAAAAGTTAACCTTTAGTGAAAATATAATATATTTGAAATAAAATGAAGAGTTTAAGTCTTAAATTAGCATTAAGTACTAATCCTTAAAGTCTAAAAGAGGATTCAAGGCTTTGCCTCTATAGTCCAGTGACCAACAAAAAGTTGTTACTGAGAGCCAGGTGAGAAAGGCATTGTGCACAATCAAAATGCTACTATAAAACACTTGCTATGTATAGGCTACATAGGTTAAAGGTTAAGCTGAAGAAAGGAAGTTATATACTGTAAGGAATGTTTTAATACATTTGGAAAGTCTTTCTTGCTAAATTCCTTGTTCAGTAACTATTTGATGTGTGGTAGCTCACTGTTGTCCAGTTAGTTTCCTCTCAAAGCTAATGTATTATAATAAAGAAAAAAAACTGAAACATTACAATTATGACACAGTTCTTTGTAAAATGTATTTCTCTGAATAGCAGCTATCACAGACAAGATTAAAAAAAAAAAACAGAAAGAGGTAAAGAAAGTGAAGGATTAAACAATAAAAGATCTTTGTGCATTACAAATTGATAGACATGTAGGAATTATAGAACACTTACTGTTGAGGGTCCCATAGAGTATGACTGACATGTTCAATGCACTCAATTCCAAGTTCTAGACACATATTCTTGACACGGGTGTCTCGGTCCTGCCACACAGGCTCAGGATCTTGTTCAAATGTGATTCTTGTTACTCCCCACTCCTACAACAAACATCAAACAAAAAGTTATAAATAATAAATCCATTCTGTTCAAAAACTGTGACAGTGATAGTTTAATTATCATTTAAGATTTTAAAAATAGTCTTGAGTAAAATTTTTACTGAAGTTCCTCATAGATAAGTACAATCTAATTTTCTATTCACAAAATATGACTGCAAAGTCCTATCTTTACCTAGAAAAGTTGATTTCAAAAGAATAGTTCACATTAGCTATGAATGTCTGTCTGGCCCAATTACCCTCCCCTTTTCATAGCCAGAGACTTGAAAAGTACCACATTAAGGAAAATGAACCAATTTTTCCCTAAATAATTAGGTGAAATACCCTGGTACCATATGTTAAGTCTTATGATGGTTAATCTAAAGACCATACAATTCATTGTATTTGTTTACATGAAATCTATTTTCCTCTATATTTGTTTGACAATAATTAGAAATAGACTACAAATAGCTATTTCAGAGCTGTACAATATTTCAAGTGCTAACAGGAAAATGTATTATTGTACAGCTTTAAAAAAAATATTTTAAAGTAATTTGGGTGATATTAAAAAATGTATATCTCATTAAATAGTTCAACTTGTATCACACTTTCTATTAATGTTGATGTTTTTGTATCAGATTCAATTGATGACAACTTACTCAATTCAATGTAATTTATGAACAAAAAGCATTTACTTCATTTAGCATCAGAATGTTTGATTGTGTTGTTTATTTACCTCAATAAGTTTTTTAAATATTTCAACTGGATCTCCTTGAAATGAATACAGACGTGAGCCATGAGACTTTAAGTTTTCATCAAGATCTTGTAGAGTTTCAAGAAGAAACTGCATTCTTGGGAAAGCAGCAGTAGAAATACCTGCCAGAACAACACAATGACATTGTTAGACTAAACTAAAAGTACAGTACAATTTCTACACAGTTTAGAAGCTGTCTATCACAGCTAAATTCTAAACTTGATTGACAATTGTTACTCCTTAGTAGCATTATGATTATGAATAGATTTAGGTTTTATTTACAGCTTAAACTTCAATAGTTAAAAACATTATATTCATGTCTAGTGAAGTTTGAATTAAAAAACAACTCAAATCACTCAATCATATAAACATTCTTGTCAGTTTTACTGACACCTTACAGGTTAATTACACAAGCTATGATGTGATGATCAATGATGAACACAATCTTATTTTCATACAAAAGATTGCAGTAGAGAGAACAAATCCTTGCCTTGAAAAGTCAATTAGACAAGTAGGTTGGGCTTGATTTAATCTGGTAAGCATTAGCTCAGAGTTACTTTACTTTGCAATATACTATTCTTTTAGCGTCAGCTAAAAACTTCAACATGTACACACAGCTCCATCCTGAGCTCACCAGTTAGCAATTAATTTGATTAAAAACATTAGTAATTAAATGTAGAATGGATTAACAAGCAAGTACAGGTACAAAGAAATTAGTTTGAGAATGAAATGGACAGTTTGTTGGCAAAAACATCAGATTTATTAGTTAAAATAAAACTGTCACAGTACGGTACCAGCAACATTTCCATCAAAAATAAAGATGGGGTAGAACTCTACACAGTCTTCCAGCCCATCAAGAAGTGCAGGATTGTCATGAAGGCGCAGACCGTGGCGGAACCAGTGTATGGTGACATGGTTCTTCTTCTCAATATCTGACATGATTCACTCCCCAGGAGCCTACATTAAAAAAAAAAAGAATGTGTGATTAACAAAATATGATCTTAGTCTTAATTTTGATCAAGTGTTTCAATTTCCCAATATTGTCATCAGTTTGGCACATTGTTGTTTTAGTTTAAATCATGTGACCTGTTACTGAATGGAACCAAACATTTCTAAACAAAAGTCATAATTCAGAAACACATATTTGTAATAATTCCAATAGATATTAAGCATAATATTCCATTAAACCCCAGTTTGCCTGGTCATGTGGTATATGCTTTGGAGTATTTTCACCAAGTTCGAACCAAGTCCGCACAAGTTGTAGGATGTAATAATCTTAATTTTAAAGGAACATCTGCAGCTTGTTAAAACAAAATTCTTTTTTTTTCCAATTGTCCTTATATTTTACTAGTTATCAAACTCATCATCATATCTTCTCACACTCTCTTAGTGGTTGAAGACAGATTAGGTGTCTTGCCATTGGTCAGCCAGACTTTTAGGTAAGTAATTTTCATTTGGTGTTATCAACCTGGACCACCATCGATTTTCTAGAAGCACTGCAGGGATGACAACAATGATGATGTTTTGATAGTACAAAGTACAAAAGAAAGGAAAGGTCAGACCAACTTTGGTCTGGTACAAATTTGTACATGTTAGTTTGCCCACTTTACAGTCTCGGGTCAAATTGAAACTTTGCTCAATAATTGATTATCCCTTACAAAACATGAATCAATAAAAAAATTAATCCATTAATTAATAAGCAGTAATTAATTTTTTTATATATAAAAGGGAAATAAATCTTAGAGCATTGAGTAATGGCTGTAAATGTGCCTTTCTCTTTCTTGTATAAGCTTTGTTGTTTTTTTTAAAATATTTTTGTTGCTATTTTGCTTGTTTACTTTTCAACTCCTACATGATTTAGAGCCCCACTGAGCATGTTGTATAGGAATCATTAGGAAATAGAACATTTTTGTTTGTCTCTACTGTATTTGGTTCCTTAAAACCTTTTTAACTGAAGTCTCTAGAGATCACAAGGACCAAAAAGGATTCATAGGTCTCAGGGGTCTGTTCGCTAACGACATTAAATTGTACGGTATGGCGTCACGACTTGTTTCTTTTCATGTCTTCAATAATTAAGCAATTAAAAACAAAACTCATTAAAATGGATGGGGAGATCACTAGAGAGCAGACAGGCAAAGATAATTTTTTAAATATTAATATTTTCTTTTCTTAAAGTTCTTTAAAGACAACTTTTTACCACTAAAGAGTGGGATTTTAATGCATTATTTTGTATTAAAGATGTTAGTTAACCAGATTATATTTTACTATAATCTTTTAAGCAGAATTTTCACTATAAAAATTTAGTTTCATAAATAATAAAATATTACAAAATTACACATGTATGTGTTTTCTCAAAGGCCTAGAACATAAGTGTTGATTGCCCTACCTCAGTGTTGTACTGTGTGTGTGGACGTGTAGTGTATCTAGACTGAACAGCACAATACATATATAGACACTAGATGTTAAATAGACAGGGGGGGGGGGGGGAGGCAGAAAAAAAACAGAACGAAAGAATCAATCCAATTTTTTATAAGCGTGTACAAAATGAGACGAACCGTTCGAAACGTACTTCTAAGCTCACTCGAGTTGTAGTTCTTTCTATGGACTCAATGCTAAAATCTCTAAATGCAATAAAATGATGGACAAAGAAAGCTTACTTTTTTACAAAGCTTCTATCAACTCACTCTGTTTGTCTGGTAAAATGTTGGTAGGCCCTACACGCTATTTCTCCCACAACCAATCACGGATCAAGTTGAAATTTGCACAATTATTTCTTTTACCCGACAAAACAAGAAATAATGGAAAAAAAATGAACCAATTAGTTAATAAATTACTGGTAATTAATTACTTTATTTGGTATCCAACAAGGGAAAGAAAGTGTAATTGAGAGATGTGGTGGTATAAATTGAATTAGTTCCCTTGAGAAGGCCTGAGCCCTGAGTTTGAATTCAAATCGTACAATTTTTTATTTATTTAACAGCGATCACGGTAACATTCACACTTATCATCCCTTCTTCCCGCTCCTGGTCCAGACATGTGCTATCAGGAGCATAGCGCATTCAGAAAACTAAAAGCATGATATTACTTTAAACAAAAACAATAGGTAAAAATATTTCTATTCGTACAGATTTATTATTGTTAGCCTATATGTATTACAAAATTAATTACATGACTGATCTAAACTAATTAATAAAATAACCTTTGTTGCTTTTTAAAAGTATTTTGTATGTTTTTCTTGGTTCGCAATTTTTAGAGTGCTTTTCCAAGGCTAGACGTTTTTTTCTCGGATTAGATCCCGCCTCAAAGTAGTTAAATTGAGAGATGTTCAAGGTGACTCGTGTCTGCTGGAGAGAACAAAAGATGACTGTCTGATTCAGCTTGGACGAGCTTTTATATATATATAGCTGGCAAGTTGATCCTTACCAACCATTTCCAGTTTATTTCTGCAGTTTGGTCTCTAAGACGTACTCAAAATTTCAGGCTAAAACTTCTGCAAAGTGTCTAAACAATCTTAATGTCATCTCAACTGCGGCGGCGGTTAAAAAGGAAAGAGAACTAAAGGCGGGCAAAGAAAACGATTCCTTAACCCTCCCACTACAGTATGGAGAGATTTCAATGTAAACTCTGCCTCTTGGGAGACTAGAGCAAACGATAGAACTTTATAGCGCCAACCTGTAAACACTGGCGGGAGAATTGTTGTAGATGAATCGTCATGGCAGACGGAAAGCGACAAAACAAAAAGAACGATTTATTTATGTATCTTTCTGCTACTACAGTTTGCTTATTATCTGGTCAAACATTTCAGGCACATTTAAGGCCTCACCCCCTACATGCGGAGACACAGAAATGCAGAGCCATTCACCACCCTCCTTTTCCCATCCACGGTCACCAACGACTGCCGTGGACGAACTTGATGCAACATAAGTCTTTTTTGATCCTATTTTGACCGGTACGCATTTACTCTCTCTCTCTCTCTCTCTCTCTCCTCCCCCCTTCTCTCTCCCTCTCCACCGTCACGTTTCTTACTCCTATGTTGCGAAGATAGAGCAACAACTAAAAATATTGATATCAAGATTGAAACAAAAAAAAAAAAGAGTGCATTTCCAGTTGATGCCTTGTGCGACAGATTCACTCAAAGTGAGGCCTGTGTAGGCTAACGAGTTTATCAAGTAGTGCAGAGAGTTGGAGTCTAAATTTGAAGGCCAGACACTCGGTAGATTACCAAGCCGCAGAACAGTGGATTCATAATTCGAATCCTAGCATTACTACAGGACAGGATCTTTTTTTCCTAGTAGTTATAACAGCTTTGTATGCACTCTTAGCATACACATATAGTCTTCTTAAAATAAATAGAACATATACATTTCATAAGCAAAGTAAAGAAAATTCAACGAGCAGCAACATTTCAAGCCCAACAACACTATAGGCCTACCAAAATAATTAAAACAATGCATTATAAACTTACAAACAAATGGCCCAAATGAAGTCAAAACAAACTGTAGATAAATTGAAGAAACTAACCACAGAGCGTTAATCGTGTGGTCACTTAAGCAAAAAATGACCAAGTTATTCAAACACAACTTACAGATCTGGCATAAAACGAGTTATGAAATTCCAGTCGAATAGAAATATTTAATTTATTTTTTAAAGGCGTTTCTCACGCGGCAGTTCCACGTGCAGCTATTCTAAGAGACAAGACGAAAAACAACAAGACTATCCAATGAGCATTCAACATGTGAGGAGACAGACACGATCAATACACAAGTCAGCGAAGGGAAGTGACTAGCAAGCAAAAACTAGAGACAAAAAAAGTAATGCTAATGGTACTGTTTTATTACGGGAAAAAATTCTATAATGTTTTGATGTGTTAATTTATTCTTAATTAATTAATTATAACTGCCAGATAGTTGAAGCCGGGAAAAATCAAAGAAGGGGGAGGGAAACACATAATAACCATAATTAGATCCTCATTTCGTGGAAATCACGATCTTAATCAAGAGAATCTCAATCAACTTTAGAACTAGATAAAAACATGAGCCAGGTCTATGAGACAGCACTGCACTCTACCACAAGATATAGGAAACACAGCACCTTATAAATAGAATTATCATAATTATCATAGTTACCGGAAGTTGTTTCTTTAGTAAATTGTGAGAACACATGCACAGCCTCTTAGTCTTATATATGTTCATTTTATTATGTCCTTATAATGAATGATATAATCTTTTTTACCATAAGCATTTATATATATATATATTTATATATATATATATAAAAGGAGGATGACCGGAATTTGAACTGATGGTTCAAGTCTCCTCAAGCCAACATTCTAACCGCTCTGCTAGTGAAGAGCTTATGAGTACAGAGATTGTAAAGATACCTATTGTTTTATCCAAATTTACTTTCAAGTGGTGATCTATAAAGGGGACTAATTCAGCATACACCATCAGATCTAGTCAAGTACAATTTCTTTCCCTTATTCAAGATACCAAACAAAATAATTAATTACCAATAGTTAATTAGCTAATTTGTTATTTTTTAAATTTGATTTTTGTGTTGTCAGTCAGACAGGTAAAAGAAATAAGGGTTTCAGCTTTATCTGAGATTGGGTGACAGGAACAAACTTTTTACCAGACAGACAGACATAGTGAGTTGATAGAAGCTTTGTAAAAATAGACATTGGATACACCTCTAATTAATTCCCTTTAATGGTCAAAATCAAAACAGATCTACTTCCTTACCATTTGTATCTAAATGCTTAAATTATTGTTAAAAAAATGCACAACATATATCAGACCTACAGATTAAGTGATTGTACTTACAATGTTTGTGGAGTTTAAAACTTCTAAAAGATTCAGTAAACTATTTTTTTAAATGAAAATAATGATTATAGTAATTTCCAAAAATATGGGGTTTTGGAAGGATATTTTATAATTTGATTCCATGCAGTGTTATATTAAACTTCTTTCAACTCTTGAAAATGAATTGTACCAACCTTATTATAGAATTTTACAATGGAATTTACAAATTTTTAGGACAGAAAGTAGATTTATAATTGATATGCAAAAGTTTAATCAAGGACCACATAAATACTATGTGTATTAAAAAAAAGGGGAGGGGGTTTAAATAGCACTCCTTTAGAGTGAAAGCAGTCGGAAACTAATTATACAAATTTAAAACACTTTCATTATATCTGTTGATTCAGGGAAAAAAAAAAAGAAAGGGGGAGGTAACAATGACAATTGTAATGTCTTCCTGCATTATTTAAGGGACATAACTCTTTACACACAAAATACATGTATAAATAAATATTTCATGCTTTGTTTGTAGAATTTTGCAAATTTCACAGATTAAATAGAACAATAACATAATCTAAGTTAAATAAAAATTATTTTAAAATAATGTCTACGTAACTAATAGTGTAATGTAATATTTCAACACTTTTATGCAAAAGTTGTTTTCTAACGGTAATTTTAGGTTTTTAGAGCCCCAAATTTACCCTTTCTATTTAGATCTAGATTAAAATACATTTTTTGTTTGCGACTTTGTGTTGCAAGGACACAAAGATAATTCAATTTAAAAATAAATCATTCCATTTCCATGTCGTTCCATGAACCAAACATGAAAAAAAAAAAAATATTGTTTTTATGATTAAAAAAAAATCTATTCTTCTACTAATACCTGGTACTGTAATGATTGGCTTAAAAGTCCACGTTATATATAGAAACATGTATTTTTTAAAATCTGAAATATTTTGTCATTCAATATAATTTTCCAGAGTCAGGTTGAAAATTATTTTTTGGTAATGAGATTATTTGTTCTGGTGTTCTCCCTGGACTTATCTTTTTCATGTCATGTGTACTTTGTGTAGAAATCTAGTCAGTCTGTAAATCATAATATTGCACACATATTCTTCTTTTTCAAAGACATTAAAGGCTTAAATGTGATCATTCGTGGATCTATCAAGACTGATTTGACATTGGTAGTCTCCTAATATTTTTTCTGAATATTTTCCTAGTATCTTAGCAATAGAATTTTCAGAATTTATGAGGGGATTATCTCTGCTGTTGAAGTAGTGTGATATAAGAATAGTTTATCTATTAGAGTTATGAGTATTGTTTCCATTTAGTTAAATACTTACTGTTAGTCTATATGTATTACAGAATGTCATGTTTTGTTTTTGATTTACATGTATCAGATGTTCCTTCATATTTGAAGATAATTAAATCCTAGCCAAACCTCCCACAGGACAGGGTGCGATGGCAGCAGGCAGAGCTTGACCCATTGATCAGTTCAGAGTGCACACCATATGACATATGTCTTTAATGGAAGAGCACTTATGGTAGTCATGATTCTTCATTGTCCAGACTGTACATTGTTTCATTTTATGTTGGTGAGTTTTTGGTAGTTGGTGATTTTTCGGTAGGGTCTAATCTTCTTTACAGTATTTTGTATTTTTAATTTTTATGCACCCTTGTCATCAATCTATGACAAGTTAAAAGCTACAACATGTAGACAAAGCAGCAAAAATGAAACAGCTAAAGAGAAAAGTATCATATGTAAGAATTCTATACAAGATTTAGACCTAGATCTAGTTACAATCTAATAAAATTAAGTCTAGATCTTCGTCTATATATAGTCAATATAGATCTATATTGTGTAGCCAGTATTACTGGTTCGGTATAGAGCTACTATAGGCAGTAGATTATTAGAATTAGGCCTTATATTCAAGATTATATTATAAGATAGATAATTAGAATCTAGATACAAGGTAGATAGTAGAGTAGATCTATTACTGATCTAATATAGAATCTAGATAGATCTATAAAATTCTATAATATATATATATATATATTATATACACACATACACCAGTATGTAAATCTATATAGATCTAGAATATACTGACAATTGTCTATAGGCTTTTTCGCCTTTTTAGACATAGAATTCTACTTTTCTAGATCTAGATAATATTAATAGGCATACTCATATTAGTTATTAGTCATATACTGATCTATCAGTCTATAAAAAATATTTATTTACTGATCTCGAATTTAGATTTGGCCTAGGAGTCTCTAGAATCCTAGATTTAGCTTCAAAATATTTATTTACTGATCTCGAATTTAGATTTGGCCTAGGAGTCTCTAGAATCCTAGATTTAGCTTCAATACATCATCTGGTAACTTCAGGTCAGGTATTTTGTGTTGTGTTGCTATTACAGTATTTGTTGACATTTGAAGAGGTAGAAAAAAATAGGCATATTTTTCTGGTTTTCTAGCCATAGAAAGCTCCATAATACACAAAATAACAGGGGGCAAAATCTAATAACACAACAACAACAACGCTGACCTATATATATCTATATAAATCTATATGGGTGTGAATAAATATAGGCCTATTATATATATCTATCTATATATCTATATCTATCTCTATATATATATATATCGTGGGCGTAGCCATGATTTTTTTCGGGGGGATTTGGGGGAATTTTTTTCTCCCCCCCCCCGCGAAAAAAAAATTTCTATATATTTATGTGTGTGTGTGTACATAATCTTTATTGCATTCTGACCCTTCATTCTTTCGGAAGACGTTTATTGTGCCCTAGAATAGGTTCGTCCTGCAAAAATTGTAGATTCCCCCATGGCCATCAAGAGGTCTAGCGTTCCCTCAGGGCGGGGTAGAACCCCGCCGCCAAGGACTATTTCTGGTATTGAAAGCCTACAAAATGCATATTCTGAGGTATCTGCAGTGCATTATCCTGCTATTAAAAAGTTTTATTTCAAAACCTAATGTGCTATTCTTACTGACTTTGACCCTCTCACGCCGTTCGGCGCATTTGCCGTCATGCAAAAATCTGTCACTGGTAATGTCTGAAGCCTCTTCCCACATGCTCTGAAGACCTCCACGAATGTGTTGCGCCAAGTTGTACTAGGATGTCATTGCAACTCTTCTTATGTGTAATTTATTTTGTCGGAGAACATGTCCCGCAAACCCCATGCGACGCTCTGTCACAATCTTACTAAGGGGTCGACTCCCAGTTCGGCAAAGGAATTCCTTGGTTTACACCCGATCTCTATAACTGACTTCTAAAATCTGTCTTAGCCATCTTTGTTGAGCCACATTTAGTGTTTTTCAATTTCGGCAGATGACTATTCACTGCACTTTATTAATGAAGCCCCGCCAATGCTAGAAATGTGTAACCCCACCCGAATACGCTCTTAGAGTTAAGTGACTGTAGTTTGCTTTAGATTTTATACCGAAAAGTGACGTTTTATCTTCAAAATCATCTGTTGGAGGTTTTAAACTAAAAAATCTCTGCAGTTTTTTTTTAATTCAAAACCCCAATTTAGCTACGGTTATAGAATTTATTATCTTTAGTTTGCTATGAATAATATTGAAGACAGAGGTTTTCCACATCAAAACGCCCTGTGGGGGGATTTTAAACTCAAAACCATCTGGAGGAGTTTAAAACTTAAAAAAAAGCCATCTGTAGGAGAGGGGATTAAACTCAAAATCCCCAATTGGATTGGCTACGCTCAAATAATTTTAGTGTGTATTTTGCTTTTTTTATATTGAAGAGGTATTTTTTTTTAGCATCAAACCCCACTGAAAGGGGGTTTAAACTCAAAACCCATTTGGCAACGCTCATAGCATTTTGAGTGCTTAATTTCCTTTTTTTCTCACACTGAAGATGTATCTTTAAGCTTCAAACCCCGCTGGCGGGGGGTTAACTCAAAACCCCTTTGGCTACGCTCACAGATTTTAGAGTGAGTAATTTGCTTTTTTTTCATATTGAAGAGGTATTTGTAGCTTCAAACCCTACTGAAGAAAAAAAAAGGGGGGGGGGGGTAAACTCAAAATCCCTTTGGCTACACTCATTGAATTTTGAGTGTGTAAGTTGCTTTTTTTATATTGAAGAGGGGGTTTATCGTAAATTTTGGATAGGGTTTTAAAATCAAAATCTTCCTTAACTGTGCTCTTGGAATTTGGAGATTGTCGTTCGCATTTTTTTTTGTTTTGTTTTATAGAAGAGGGGGATTTAAATGCAAAAACCTCTGTTAGGGGTTTTTAAACTCAAACCCCCCCTGGTAGCGGGTTTTAAACTCAAAACCCTCTTGGTTGTGCCGGGGCAAGTGATGGTTTAGTATTAAAATCTCACCTAAAATAAACAAAAGCAAAGCAAAAAAATCACTCACTAAAGTCCGTCTCCCCCCCAGGGGGGGGATTTCATTTCGGGGGGGGGGGGTTGAACCCCAAAACCCCCCCCCCCCCCTGGCTACACCCATGATATATATATATATATATATATATTTATATATATATATATATATATATATTGTTACGAATCTCACTATCCAAACTGCACCATACACCACCAACTTAAAGAACTTGACAACCCAGGGCTACAAAGTAACATAACACTTTAATAGTTGAATAAATAACAGCCGATACTGTACAATTGGCAGCACGTAACACAAGACTGTACAAATATCTCTCCGATAACACCGTACCGCCGTATCAACTCTTGCACTGGCCTTTCCGTCTCGTTCCGGGCTTGCACTGGGTTCAACAGTTCAGGACTGACTTCACACACTAGGCTCATTGTGTCGGACTCGATCACGACCAAGATCAAGACGCCGTTCGTCTCAACTGTACTTGATAGTACTCCGCACTGAACCGTCGTAATGCTCCGTACAGAACCACACCGCTGAATTGTGCTGTAGTCGACCGTGTTCTGAACTCTTGTCGTGTACCTCCTTTCGTGAACCTTCTTTCTGAACCTTGCTGTATTGAGCCCCTTTTTTCGACCGTCTTGACTGCGACACCTCGCTCTTATATAGGGTCCCTGCTGGCCTTCTCGAACCGGATAGAACGCCGCTCGACGTTTCGAGGTGGTCAGATGACTACAACTCTCGTGACGCTTCTGAGCTCTGTTCACGACGTCGATCCTTCCCGAACCCCCATGTTGACACTCGTCTCGGCCGTCGTAACTCGTCACGGTTGACCGCTCGTCTAGCGCTTGCCTGGGGCGATTTGCGTCGGCTGACTACACTCACACCACTACCCCCATCTGTGTCACCACCAGGTTTATAACATATATATATATAAAAGGATTGTCTTCGAGTCCGATGACTAGTGAGGAATGCAGTATTTCACGCGGCTGTGACCTACATATTTTGCCACACTTGTATCTATCTATCTATCTATCTATCTATCTATCTATCTATCTATATATATATATATATATATATATATATATATATATATATATATATATATATATATATATATATATATATATATGCAGAGAGAGAGAGAGAGACTAACAGAGTACAGACCCCACGCTCACCCAGTGCCACTCGACTCTTCTTCCAGCCACCCAAAGATTTTTGGTCAATTAGAGCGATAGATCTACAATAGGCCTACTTTTTTTTTGTTTTGTTTTTGATAAACACATAAGCGTAGGGCTAGCTTACCAATACACAGAGGAGTATTTTTTTTAAATTAATTAAATTTATTTTTAAAGTAAAAGTCAGGTGAGTGAAGTGATAGGCCTGTGCATTTGCTGCATTAGATCTAAATTATCTACATTTCCAAAGATGTTAACATGGAGAAGTTGAATAAACGGTCATTTGTCTCTAAGAACGTAAAAAACAACAACAACAGAATGATAAGTCCAATTCATTGAGCACACTGTAAGTCAAAGTGTAAGTTAACGCTAGAAAAGTTTGTCTTGTCTTCCATCTCCTATGCCTATAGCGGATCTTTAAAATAAGGTGGCAAGATAAAATAACCAATGAGGAAGTGCTATGAAGAGCAGAGTGCCAGGATATCCGCTGCGTTATCAGCAGCAGACGCCTTGGCCACGTTCATAGTAGGTCGACTTCCACAAGACATTATGTATGGCGATCTAACAGAAGGCTGGAGAGCCGCTGGTCGCCCACTTTTACGGTATACGGATGTATGCAAACGCGACATGAAGCTCTTCAAAATCGACACTAGCAGCTGGAAAAAGTGGCACTGGATAGATCCATATGGCGAGCGAGCATAAAGGAAGGGTACCGGATTGCAGATGCCATAAACAACAGTAGGGGAAAGAAGGGTGAAAATACAACGGCGCCTGGTGATTACATATGCCCAACCCATGACCGCAGCTTTGTATCAAGGATTGGCCTCTTTAGTCACACAAGAAGTTGCAAAAGGAGAAGATACCACAGAAAACTCAAACATTATGTCTCTTTTAAAACAAAGTGGTCCATGGAAAAGCTGTTCATGAATGATCCGATGGTCTTACTTGCATAAGATCTATAAAAGGTATAAATATTGTTATGGATTGTTTCTAATTAGAGCATGGAATGGGTTGCCTGAGCCAGCCAGGAAAACCAGTGACTTGGCAGAATTTAAGTCATTGGTTAACATGCCTTCCAGTTGGCTGGGACAGTGCTGAAGGCTTTCAGAGAAGCTTTGAGGGTGTCCCTAAAGCGTCTTTTTTTTTGTCCACCTTGTGAGCGTTCTCCTTCCCTTAGTTGGCCATACAGGAGTCGTTTAGGGATGCTGTGGTCTTCCATTCTTCAGACGTGTCCTGCCCATCGCAGCTGGGACTGCATTAGAATTGTGTGGATGCTTTGCAGGCCCGCTCTTCGATTGACTTCAGTATCTGGTATTCTGTCGGTGGCTAGAAAACTTAAAATAGTTAGACAACAAAATAAAAAAATCCTAAATTTTACGCGCCAAATTCCTATTAGTATCGTAGCAGTAATTATGTAAAGTATTTTTAGTGAGTTATATCTTGTTGAAAGTATTTCATTATTTCATTTTGTGTTTTCTATGCATCCACATTGAAGTTGAAAGCTGTGCATATTTATTAATTAAAAGTTGCATTCAGTTTTGTTTCAAAAGAAGTTTATTTCAAGTTCTACATTAAGAATGTAATAGGTAAATAGGACATAGGGTTCGCTGAAGGCCTACTAGTTGTTCGGAGCCACAGACCAACAACCGAGTATCAACAAATACATTATTGAAATGTTGGACGTAATGTAAATAGCTTACCGCATTAACGGACAAAGATTGTCACACTGCAAAGAAGTCAGTCAACTTGGTCGTGTGGTATGCGCTCTGGACTCTCGTTCAATGGTGTCGGAGGTCCCGGGTTCGAACCCTGACCAATGCTAAATCTTCCCCCTCCCCGTTGTCCTGCGGAAGTTTTGAACTAGGATGTAATTATGTTCAGTATATGAAAAAACATGTAAAACAGTTTTTTAAATAAAAAAAAATTTACAAATTTATTTTAAAAATATAGATTCTGCCTTTGTTAATATACAGATCTGTATACCATCTTGGTGAGATAAAATCTTAAAGAAAATATTACACAATGCATTTAATAGAAGGCCAACTACAATATTTTCTCTCCATCTTATAAAACGTGATTCTCTTCTGTTCCCCTCATCCTTTCTTCTTCCTGTCTTTTAGCCACACCCATAATACAAACGTTACCATTTACAAAACGTAACTCTAGGTTCTTTTTGGCGTAAAATTTGTGCTTGATTTATAACTCAGTGAAAACATGAGGAAACCAACCCGTTAGATTGCGAGTTCCATACGTGTTTGTGTAGGGTTTAATATCATCGTGTCCGAGTTACAAGGTATCATATTCCATGTAGGCCTAAGTTACAAAGTATCATACTCCATGTAGGCCTAAGTTAAAAAGTATCACATTTCATGTAGGCCTAAGTTAAAAAGTATCACATTTCATGTAGGCATAAGTTAAAAAGTATCATATTCCATGTAAGCCTAAGTTACAAAGTATTATATTCCATGTAAGCCTAAGTTACAAAGTATCACATTCCATCATCCATGTAGGCCAAAGTTACAAAGTGCAGCTAGTAGATGTGAGAGATCTATAGATTGTAATGAAGTCAGAGACAATGTATGTATACTGATTTAGGCACTAACTTTATTCGCTATTTCTTTGTTTGTTTCAGGTCCCACTATTCGACATATTTCATTCCTAAAGGTGTCTATAGTATCATCACAAAAATCATAATTTCTCCAGTCAGTCATTAGGCTACATACAACTTACACCTAAATCACACAATTGAACGATGATTCTTGTGACAGCAGATGCCATCAAGGAAGTAGGGATTGTCACGCATCATGACGCAGTAAGATACTTACCTGAATACGAGCTGAAACCAAGATGGCCACTGAGTAATTTATTAGTTTTAATTTTTTTTCGATGAAATCAGGCACGGGAAAAAAAACAGACAAGATATGGCTATATAAACGTTCATAACTTCTAGACGGTCTAGTAATGTCAGCGCCTCGGGTTATAAACTACCATCTAAACCCTTGTGCTTAAAGTTTATACTATAGAGTAACTTCAAAAACGTATTAAAAGGCACATCTTTATTCAGAGCATATAGTAACAACGTAAGAAATTATACCGTAAGTAATGTAAGACAATAATAATCTATTTACTTTAAGAAACGATAACTTTAAATCAGTACTTTCCTCATCATCAATTCTTTATATTAAATTATAGAACGTACACTGAATTTATATGTCAGTGTTAATGATGTAATTTTAATAACTATTACAACCATCATTCTCGTTTACTTGGCAACATTACTGTGAAGTAGCTTATCCACTTAAAACTCGAGTTGTTAAAAGAAAGGGTTTAAATTAAAACGTATTCACTGTTTCAACAAGAATGAAATGGGCCATATCTATTCATTATACAAATATCTTTTTATTTGCATTCAATTCTTGGAAGTCTGAAACTATATAACTTGTAGAAATGAAAAGATTATTTTCCTTTATTGTCTTTTCAATCGCAGGAAATAGAGTTCCTTTTTAAATCTAGTTCCAACATGGAACATTACTCTCTATCCCACCATATCCTATAAGATACAGACGTTACTTCAAAAAAGAAGATGCTTACGTCCTACGCATCATGCATTTAGTCATGCATATTAACCACCTATATATACTTTTACATTTATTTGTTTTATAAATAATAGTTTAATATGGAGATCTAATAGTTTATTGTTTACATTTTGAAATTGGAATTGGTCTCTTTAACACAGTATATATATATATATATATATGGCAATAATTTAATGGATAGTACTTTTTTTAAATTAACCTTTTTTTTCCCGTTGATAATTAATAAACGTTAATACTCAGAGCCGAATCAAAGGGAGAGCAGGGCCGTTTGATTGTCAAAGAGCTGAGCCGAAGGCTCTTCGAGCTCTAGGTTTGAAAAAAAAAAAAAAAACCTGATTGAACAACCGTTCTGTCTGGAAGAGATCCGAGCCAATGCATATGTAAAGCATTTCTATTTCCGATATATCTGGCACTCCGGGCGCATGGGCTAGGAAGCAAGGCCGAAGGCCGAGTATACCAGGAACTTCCGCCATTTTCCTATGTTGTACCAAGCTTGGCCGTACAGGACTCGCCATTAATGTAACGGTCTCTTGAAGAACGGCGCATGGATTATCGACAGGACCGTGGGAGCTCTCTTTCAACTCCGCTCCGTGCAATGGGACCACTCTCGCGTTCCCTTGGACACTCCCACATGAGTTTTGTTTTGCTATTCATTTAGCTTAACTAGTTTCTCTAATGGTCGTTTCCACCCAAGTGTCACGTCGAGGCAGAATAGCGTACTCGGGGGGGAGCAGGGCCTGGTTGAAGTCTTGGGCGAATAGAATTGTGGTATCTTTTGATGCCAACATATGACAATTAGCGCCTCGCTCCCCATATGGCTCTGTACGTTGCTGAGTTACCTCTGGCACTAAATGTTAGGAACTTAGGATATTATTCAAAGATTTCAAATTCATACTTTTTCACTTTAGGCCTATAAATTAAAACTAGAATGTCAATTAATCAATATCGAGTTTATTCTTTCTAGTTAAGGAAACAAAAAAATGAACTGAAAGATTTAAATATTTACAATACATGCCACAGGGTTTTCTGAATTGATAAGGTAAATGTACAACGGTCGTAATGGATATAGGCCAGATGGTGCATGTAAATGTAGTCTGGTCTAAATTGATAAATTAAATAGGACAAATTAATATCATAGTGTCTGTGACGATACGTAAACGCTTGCATATAAAAGTTTCATTTGTGCTTAAACGCTTGAGAGAAAAGTTAAATCCAATTGACATATTAAACTCAACACCCTAATAATAGTTACAACATATAGAGTCTCGCTTTATTAAATTAGAATAGTATGGTGAACAGTAGGAGACAGAAGGCCAGTCCGAAATTTCCCCCGACCCCCGGGATGGCGGGCTTAGGGTCAGCAGGTCAGCGTTCCTCAACCTGTCCCACGTGGACTGCGGTCGCTCTGCTACACTCACACACAAACAGGTGGGGGCGCACATCGGTTTGGGACGGCGGTAATTTTAGAAATTTAATAACTTTAATAACTTTAATCCCATTGGATCAAGCACAAATATTATTTTAAAATTCAAAATCCCACAAATCAATTGGGCCCGGCACCTCTGGCTATGCAAATGAGCTCGAGTCCCAGTCTATATAAGAAGGGACGCGGGCTCCAACCCACGCTTACACCCGCCAGACAGATTTCTATATGTAATAGGCGAGGCTGGAACTTAGTTTCTCTCATAAAGCCGCCTATAATTTAAACAACCGTGGTAGGTTGATCATATTTATACAAATCTTTATATGTGTATTATTTTGTGCACTTATTAATACTATGTAAGTATGTAACTTCTATATTTAATAGGCGAGGCTAGAACTTAGTTTCTCTCATAAAGCCGCCTATAATTTAAACAACCGTGGTAGGTTGATCATATTTATACAAATCTTTATATGTGTATTATTTTGTGCATTTATTAATACTATGTAAGTATGTAACTTCTATATTTAATAGGCGAGGCTAGAACTTAGTTTCTCTCATAAAGCCGCCTATAATTTAAACAACCGTGGTAGGTTGATCATATTTATACAAATCTTTATATGTGTATTATTTTGTGCATTTATTAATACTATGTAAGTATGTAACTTTATTTTATCTTCAAAACATTGTTTATTATCGATGGGCTATGTTCTCGCCTATTTTAATTATTTTCCCCAACCTAGCGTTGAGATGTTCTAATCTAGATCTACTGTAGCGATCGGATCTTTTACAAGAGTCCGAATCGTATACTCTCTTTCTGGATCCATGTACATGTTTTGCTGTATAACATGTCAGCTTATTTTAGTGACGGCATGTGATATACCACATCTGTCTATGGCATTTACAGTCTTTATAATTTTACTTCTATTCAACCCCACTATGTTGTGAATAAGATTTAATCTATGATCTTACCTTTCCTTCCCCCTGTATATCCATATATTTACCCATTTAATTATAAATGATTTATATAACGTTGCCCACTAGAGATGTATGCAACCCTCTTCTTTTATGCTGGTTTTATCAGCATATATTCTTGTTCACTTTTAAACATTTTCTTGGATTATCTCCCTTATTTTGTTTTGTTTTATATAATATTGAAGTTCGAAGTTTAAACCTGTTGTTTACTTGTATGATCATAACATCATGGCATATTTTACTTATGGCCTCACGTATTGCTTAATGTAGTTATTTCCCTTGTTTTATTTGTTAAATGTATTCATTGAACGGAATGAGCTCTATGCCTCACATGCACAATCTGATTGATTGCAATGCATACCTATTGCCATGAGGAAGTTTCTAAGTGCTTCTTTCTTTTCAGCCTGGTTGATATTGGTGGTGCAATATCACGCACACTAGACCCGCAGTCTTTTCACCACAAGATCTGCACTGTCTACACCTGTTAGATCATCAGCTTCGACTGGATCAGCAGCGTCACCAAACCTGAGTCTACAACGTCTGAACTCACCCCCCCCCCCCCCCTCTTTTCTGTCAGCGAGAAGGAATCTCAGCAGTGCCCACTACAAACGGCCCTTAAGCCCAGTGCCCACTATCAATTGCCCACGGTCCTGTGCCCTGATACTTGCCCAGTGTTCAGCGCCTACTGCCCAGCTTAAACTGCCCAGTCCAGGCTCCAGCTGTCCACTGCCCAATATCCACTGCCCACTACCTACGGTCCTGAGAATACCCTTCCCACCTTTCGCTACAGACATACTCCTGTTCGACTCAAGCCTCACCACTCTACAAGAAGATTCAGCTCCGAGTTCTTCCTACATCTACCAGACAAGCCCAGCAGTCAACCGACCAGCAAAGAAAGTTAAGAACGCAAAATAGAAACACTTATCCACTCCTTCATATGCAATTAATGATGAAATTAATCCACTTGAATCATTGTTAACTCACTACCCAAGCTAGTAGTGATATTGTTGTTAGATAAATTTGTATTTTTTTAAATTCAATATATAGTCAATTCATTTGTTCTAATTGTTGCTCGTAGTGTGCCTGTTCAATATTTACTTATGTGAGCGGGGAAACTCAAAATTACTTACCCTAGAGTAACGAAACAAAAATCATTTTAAAACTATTAAAACCTCGTCGCAGTGTCTTACATTGTTTTTAATGCTTTTTATTTGTAAGTTATGGTATATTGTTTAATGTATTAGTAATATCATATAGTGCTAACTCTAAATATTTACTTTTAATTGATAACTTTTATAGCACCTAAAACGTATGACTAAAAATGTAGGCCAATTATAAGTCCAATTAACTATTGATAAGTTTTGTATTTGAATGCATTTATTATCTTCGCCAGATTTGTAAATGTTTCCCAAAACAACTATTATCTGCTCAGTATTGTTTTCTCTGGCAAATGCAAATAATACAGAAATTGTAGCTCAGACTAGCGACTCCTATAACCCACATAAAAGAGAATACCTCGCAGATGGCGCTTCAACAGACTTGTCCTATCTACACTACGTCAATACACATCCTGCTGGGCAGTCGTACGAGGGTGAATCGAGCCAGGTTCAGGCACCTAGTCAAAACATTGAACCAAAACACTACAGAGAGTACCTCCCTGGCGCAAACATTGATGATATCGCCTATCTACAATACGTCAATACACATCCTGCTGGACAGTCCTACGAAGGCGACTCGAGCCTTGCTCAGGCTCCCAGTCAAAGAATCGAACCAAAACACTACAGAGAGTACCTCCCTGGCGCAAACATTGATGATATCGCCTATCTGCAATACGTCAATACACATCCAGAAAAATCTTCCTATGATAGTTCTTCATCTAGCCAGTACCTGGTATCCGAGCCGAACCTAAACAATAGACCAAAATTGAATGTCAATCAGCTAGACAGTCTTAACCCTAATCAAAACCAATACCTTACAGAGAGCAACTATCCTGATTCAACTACCCAACAATATACTAACAGTTATCAGGACGAAACTAATTCACGTTATTATACCCCCCTTTCTATTAATAATGACCCCACCATCAGTGCGTATCAATCTCAAGTAAGCTATAACACTGGAAACTATAGGCCTAATCCTATTCATAGAAATAATCCGTCCAAGGGTCATTATAAAGGTCAAAACTATTTCTATGGCCAGAACAACGTCGCTCAAGTAAACCCTATTGCAGGAATTAACAACTTAAATGAACCCAACTATGAGAGTAGGAACAATTATCAAGAGCAGAATACTTACCCGAATCAGAATAGCCACCCAACCCAGAAAAACCACCAACGCCAGAATGCCTATCAGAAGCATGTCAACTCTGTTAATGGTAACAATTATCAAAGTCACAATAACAGCCCAAGGCAGAGAAATTTCCCAATACCAAATTACTATATAGGCAACACTCCAAACCAAAGTAATGTCCCAAACAATTACCCAAGCCAGAACATGTACGGTGGTCAAAACATCTATCCAAGTCAGAACACTCCAAAAACGTTTCTGTCTGCATTCAATTATCCTACCAACAGCAATATTCCAAGCCAGACAAGTTACTCAGGCCAGAACAATTATGCTAGTCAACACAACCAAAGCCCTGGACCTTGTAAGTCTTCTTTCTTTTTACCCACTACATGTTCAATACATTTGTGTTGTTTTTTTTTAATGTTAATATACTATCTAGACACAGGTTCCAATGGCAGATACGCAAAATTTTAAATAGTGAAGTAGGAAAACAAAACTAAAGTGGTTGTTATAATTATCATGAAACGTCTTAGTTATTTTCAAATGTTCCCAGCTCAATTATGGCATCAAATATCCCAAAGTTGGCATGTGTCTATCCCAGACATATATATATAACAATAGCCTGTGTAGCCTGTAAAACCTGCACTGCTTACAATATAACATAAATCGTCTGCAATTTATTAATGATAACTTTTGAATTTTAAAAATAAATACATTTTATGTTCCCAAAAGTAGAATAGTTAATGTTTTAAAAGTCAACATTTGTCTGTAACTTAACAATGCTATTTTTCTCATTTCAGATTAAACTATCGACACAACGATGTATCTAGCAGAGGGAACAACAAAGACAACCAGAATTTAAAAAGATTTGATGTTAAAAACAAGTTTGAATAAAGGAAACGAAAAAAAAAAGAGAAAAAAAAAGGATTAGTAATTGTTTTCTTAGAAAAATAAAAATGTGGAGTTTTTTTTTTTAAACGGACCTGGAACATACTAATACTAAAATGACGAAAAGATTTACATGAAAAAAGATTAAGAACCTTATTCATTGTGTATCTCATACTCCTAAGGTCCTATAAGGACGTCATTTGCCTTCTTGTTTTAAAAAGGATTTATTCGTGGATGGGCGCGGTGTATGAGTGGTTAAGGACTTGGCTTCCGAACCAGACGTCCTGGGTTCAAATTTCGGCGAATAATGGGTACCTGACTTTTTTGGGGGGAAAGTAAAGGCGGTTGGCCATTGTGCTGGCCACATGGCACCCTGCTCATTAACCGTTTACCAAAGAAACAGATCCTCTACGCTCTGCTAAAATTAAACTTCGATTGGAATAATAGTTTTTATAAATATTATTATTTGTACATTTTTTTTTACAATAATAGTAAATAGGTCCTAGATCTTTTCATTTGCGGTGTCCCAACGGTCCACCAGATTAAGGGATAGGTGAAGGTGAAGACCAAAGTAAATTCATAACTGAAATTATATTTCTGACATGAATATAACGCATATACAAAGTAACAAACCAGTGAAAACCTTATTGATCGACCTATTCGAGATATTCTCGATAATGTATTTACTGCTAAGGGCATAAATTGAACTTCAGTGTTGCTAACTATATAAAAGCTAAAAATAGAAGACCTGCAGTGCTAAAAATAGAAGACCTGCAGTGCTAAAAATGCACTAATAAAAGGATGTATAAAACACTCAGTTGTATCATACGATGTGGTCGTTAGAGTATGATGGCCTAAAACCTTTGTGACTAAGATATTTTGTAAAAATGTTAACCCAAATTCGTCTTCTCCAATGGTAAAACAATAGCAAGTAGTATTAATCAGGGGAAGAGGAGTAACTCTTCATGTATCGTTATTCAGCTTTTTATGAAGTCCAAATTTGTAAGAGCATATTTCAAAGTAAGTCCCAAAAGTTAAACGATCAGTGGAAAATTCTATATGTATCTTTGAGTCAACTGAATAATTTCTATAATCAACTAATGTAAGAAATGACTTTGAAAACGTGAAAATTGAGGTTCCAGAAATAATTCGACCATGTGATCTACAAAAGTTTTTTTTTTTTTTTCGAGATTTTAATGGCTTTTAAAAATTATAGACAGTTGTTTTTACCAAATATTACCAAATACACGCAAGCTATTTCTTACTTTACAGTGACACCAGCAGAGCTGACCATCTTCAAAGTTGTGATTGATACAAAATTAAATAAGTTCTATAATACAAATCTGATTGGTTTCATTTGATGTTCTTTTTATGTATGATAAAAACAGAAAATTGGGGCACTCATTTTTAATTTGCCTACTTGACTCGAAGGGTCTGAAAAGAATGCAGCTTTAGTATATTGATTTGCTATTCACTGATAAATAGAAATTTGATATCCATTGATAAGTAATTGACGAACGCTAAGTACTATTTTTACAAAGCTTATATTAACTCACTCTGTCTGTCAGTCTGTTGGTCTGCCTGTCTGGCCAAAAGTTTGTACACGTTATTTCTCCGACAACCAATCTCGGATCAAGCTGAAATGTTGCACAACTATTTCTTTTACCTGACAACACAATAATCAATAAAAAAAACACAATTAGTTAATTAACTATTGGTAATACATTTCAGTAGTTTCAAATACCTCGAAGCTATTGTCTCAGATGAGGGAACAAATTGCACAGTTCACAGCAGCACTTCCAAAACTTAAAATAATATGGAAAGACAAAGGCATAGCCTTCGGTACTAAAATCAGACTGATGCGCTCCCTGGTCATGGCCACATTTTCATAAGCTTGTGAGTCTTGGAGGCTGACTAAAGAGTAAGAGAGGAGGATCCTAGCAATAGGATTGAGATGCTACAGAAGGACCATAAGTATGACATTTAAAGACCGCTTCACAAACTAAGAGATTAGAAACAGGAATACTGCAGCGATTGGACCCCATGATGACCTGTTAACTATCGTAAAAAAACGCAAGCTAAAAATCTATGGCCATATTACAAGGTCTTCGTGGCTCGCAAAGACCTTCCTTCAGGGAACAGTACCAGGAAAAAGAAGAAGTGGCAGACAAAGAAAGCGATGGGAGAACAACATAAAAGAATGGAAAGGCCAACCATTGAAAGAGGTTCTAACTAAATCAAAAGACAGAGAGGAATTGAGAAAGTAGGTCGACAAATCTTGCATGGTGCCCCAACGGTCCAACAGATAGGTAAAGATAAAGGTAAATAAATTACTTTGTTTGGTATCTCAAACAAGGAAATGAAATTGTTTTTGACTGAAGTGGTGGTATAAGGTGAATAAATCCCTTTTTATAAGGCTGCCGTCTAAGGCTTAGTGAACAAAAAAATGAAGTAGTAACAATAGATAACAATACAATCAAAAACAGAAACAATAAATAATTATACAATTTTTTCGCTAGTAGAATGGTTTCCGCGTTGGCTTGAGAAATCTGACAAGGCTTTAGCATACAAGTTAGAATTCAGTTCGTTCTCTTTTTTTTATTATTTTTTTTTAATAGATTTTTTATTGTTAGTCAAAACCAATTACAAATACAATTACATGACTGATCCGAACGAATTGTTATAAGTACGGCATATTCGCATACTGTAAGCTTTGCTTTTTAAAAAGTGTTTTTCTTGTTCTTTGTAGAACAGTTCTCACATAGAAGTGTTTTTGAAACGCGAATTCACGATTTAGGGAAATACAAAAAATGTGTTAAAATGAAACACTCCAAAGTTACTTTTCAGAAGTCGTATAAACATTGAGTATCACAACACTATAAGGCAATTAGGTCTACTTGTAAATAGGTGTAATAGAATTCAGAGTATAAACTATACTTCTAGAAGGTATTACCTATACACAAATGTCTTATTAAATAAGTAGTCTACTAATGCATACATGACGATAAGATTTTGTCGTCATGCTCAATCTGGAGGAAAAGTGTGTGTGTGTGGGGGGGGGGGGAGTCCCACCATCAAATTCCTGAACCCAGGTACCCTGCTACACCACTGAACCTGAACCCAATAGTTGACATTTTACATTTTTAAAAAATAGGTTTTATTTTGGATAAAATCTTGATTCTTTCTCAATTCTTTCTCAATTTTAAGCGATTCACTAAAGCTGAGGCCCAATCTTGGACCTATAAAACAATATATAAACGCTAATTATGCCTGGATCTAGATTTCAACCTAAGCCAGTAGTCACTAGTAGAGTTAGTTGGAATCTTGAAAAAATGTCTTCTCGGAGCTCCACAATGAATACAAATAAAAATACTGAAGGTTTACTGGCTTCAAATGTTATAATGCATTTTTTAAAAATTGGATTAATTGATTGAATAAGATCAAGATTTACTAGAATTTTGACCTCCCTTAGTCGCAAGGCGACTATTAATTATCTTATACATGGAAATACAGTATGAGTTTATGTGAAATACAGTATGTGAGCAGCACAAACTTATAATTATCTAAATAACCTTTCGAAACTTGTGTTTGCGAATGTTTAGATACCATGCTTCCGCATAATAACTCATTTCATTTATAATTTTCAAACAGGATTTACACCCTGATATATTGAATAGTTCTCTATTGAAGATGATACTTTATGGAATGTCATTGTTATTCAATTATTTAAAAACCCATGAACTTTGGAAGACAGCTGCGCACATCCTTCGACAATGAACTCTAGAAAATGGGGAGAAACTGTTGTAGAGAAAAAGCTAAAAGATTTTAAACGCGAATCTTTTTATTATTACTGATATATACAATAGAGCCGCAGTGACTGAGTCGTAAAGCGCATGGCTTCCGAATCGATGGATCTCGGGTTCGAATCCTGGAGAAGTTTTAGATTTTTACTTTCGGAATCCTTAAGGTGCGCTGAATCTAGCCAGCTCTAATGGGTACCTAACATTGGTCGTGGAAAAGTAAAGGCGGTTGGTCGTTGTATTTTCCACATGACACCCTAATTAACCGTGTGCCAGAGAAACAGATGACCGTAGTTACCAGTGATAAGCTCCTAATTGACGTAAGCTGGACCGCCAAGGACCACTCTCATTGGTATAAGGGTCTCTTCATCCTCATTGGATAGCTACTGTCTGCCTTAAGCCGAGCAGAACGTCTAATATTATCAGTATACGAGTGCGGGTAGTTTGTTTGATACGATTTTGTAAGGGAATATTTTAAATCCAGAGGCAACATTTGTAATCCGTGTCAACTTAGTTCAACTGCTAAAGAAGCGATTCAAAAATACTTCCGTTTACTACTTAAAATGTTATGGGTCATAAAGTACCCGTTAATTCATAGTTCAATATATAGATGTCAGTTGATGTCAGAGAGTAGAATAAAAACGATTACTCCTCGCTCCTTTTTATATTTTCTGCTAATGATTGTATTTGGCATTAAAGAAAAGGGGATGGGGCGACTCGATATAAGAATTTAATTTACAGCATATTTGGGGTGGTCGGCCAAGTGGAGGGGGGGGGGGGAGGCAATCGCCCCTACCGCCCCCCCCCCTGGACCCGCCACTGCTTATATATGACCGACTGTAATTTTCCTGTGACTAATTGCAATGTTAAGATACTGGATACACTAGTTTTCTAAACGAAGTTCAATACATTGTTACCTGACAAAAACTGAAACCTAAAACAAGAACATAAATAAGTTATCTTTTCAAATCAGGTCACAACATAATATATTACGTTCTGTCACTGACATCTATCTTTTGTTTTTTTCTTTCCCACGTTCCTGTAAATAATTTTAAAAATAAATAAATTATTAAAAAAAAAACAAAAAAACGAAAGGAAATATAACATCCTACATAACGGGAGATAATCTATTGAAAAACTTCCGATAGATCCATCACGAGTTATCTGTCAATACTTTCCGTGTGATGAATTAGTCGATAAATAATTGAAAACCGCGAGATCAGGGTCGAGATATGAAAAGTAACATGACGTCACGGAGGGGGGCACCTGGGCAATCCTACCTGATCATGACTAGATATATAAATGTTACAAGTAACCATTTTTCTTTGGCTTAAAAAAATACTTTGCATCACTTTTCATTGAACAGGTAACTTCGTTTCTTCTCGCTGTAAACAGAGTGTTACTATGTTACTAACGATAAAGCATTTTAAACATAATTTTGGTCATTTAAATCATTATTTAAAAAAATAGATTTTGTTTTACATGTTGATGCTTATTAAAATTTAGCTTTTTCTCCTTTAAATCGAACACAAGATATCTTTGCACCATTCCAGTGACATTCAGAATAATAGAAGCCTACAAAATGCAATCAACTATTTGAAAATATTACACGTAGAGCATTAATCCAAACGTTAAACAAATAGATAATGTATTATTTGATGGGTTCTGTATGTTTTTCATTTTCATTCATAGAGATTGTGTAGCTTTTGATCACCCAGTATTAGAAAATGTCTAAGTGACAGCTAGGTATGCATTTTCACGTCAAAAAAAATGCAATTTTCTTCAATCTTCGGTCGTAAACACAAAACTGTACAATTGTTTGTGAAAGTTTTTAATAAAACATAAATACACGAGCTTTGAAAGCAGGTGGAGCCTGAATGCGATGATTACCATCGATTGAAACAAAAGAAAACATAAAATATAATTTTTTTTAAATAAAAAAGATTATACGAATAGTAGTTGTATCAATTAGTCTGGATCAGCCATGTCATTAAATTTGTAATAGTTCTAAACCAACAAAATTAAATCTATGTGATTATAAATATTTTACCAATTGTTATAAAAGGAAAAGTTAGTAATTTTTTTTTTTGATTGATTCTTGTGTTGTCAGGTCAAAGAAATAATTGTGATAAATTTCAGCTTGATCCGATATTGGGTGTAGGAGAAATAACATGTACAAACTTTTTGCCAGACAAAGTGAGTTGAAATAAGTAAGGTTTGTAAAAAATAAAGTTTAGCTTAAAATGAGTTATTTATACAGAGATATAGATCTACAGTTAGAAAGCAATATTATAGTCAGAAAGCTAGCCTATAGTAAATCTAGTCAGTAAACAAAATTACTATTTAAAATCTTTTAACCAGTTTCATCTCTTTGCACATCAGATTAAAATGTACTGTGTTATTATTTCTGATCCAACAACGTTTTAGAGCATTAGTGTGATAAGGGGAGGGGAAGGTTTCCGTGCTGCCTGATAGAAACACAACGTAACTATTTATCAGAGAGCATCAGTAAACTCGTGAGCATTGACTCGACAACCAAGCCGTGAATGTCACTAAACACACACAGAGATCTAGAGTTAGGAAACGTAATAATCTGTACATTTGTCTTCTGTATTGGAGAGTAACAAATCCATTAGATCACTTGCTTTGCCTTATAAATATATATTAAAACAAAAATGCCTAGAGGGAAAAAAAGATCGTAAAAAAATAAGTTGGTTGTATTCTACTTTCAATATTCTTTAACCCTTTAAAAGAAGCTACGCTCCAACACACACACACACACATACACAGAGTCACATACAAATACATCTGGTCATCGAAAGCTTATGTAATTTATGAGTTTGTTTGATTTCGTAACAGTTGGACGTCAGAGTGTGATCTCACAGAGCCTATAACAGTGTTTCTTAAACTTTGCGGATCAAAAAAAACATTTTATTAGATGGGAGGAAATAACGTTATTTCTATTCGTGTGTGATAACGCAACTATTTTCAAACAACTTAAATTCTGTGCACTTTAAGAAGTCGCATCAGTTTTTTTACACTTTGGCTTCTGGTAACTTTGAATTTTTTCACAGAGTAAATTATACGGCGCATTATTGATAATTAGAAATGAAAAAAAATGTATTTATTTAGGTTCTGTTATTATGAATTTCGGTTACATATACTATGAATAGAATTGACACCTTTTATTAGTGTCCATCCTGTGTATCAGTTTCAAGCTTTATGATGAGTCTATTTTTTTCAATCTATTAATTAATTTGAATGATGTACCTTATTATTGCTTAATATATAGAGTCACAAGAGTGTGTTCAATCTTTTCACGATTTCAATTAAACAATGATTCCCAGCATTGCTGACTGGTCGTGCGGTTTGTGTGCTGGACTGTCGTTTGGATTTATGGATGGTCCCGGGTTCAAACCCTGCCCGCTGCCATCCCCCGTCGTCCTGCGGGAGGTTTGGACTAGGAAGTAAACTATCTTCAATTCTGAAGGAACAGCCGAAACATTTAAAACAAGCAACAAGCTATTACGTCATCAGATATATTTTCTGAAAATATCTCGACATAATCATCTACTAGATTTATTAGAACCATTGCGACAAAGTAGATCACTGTCTAATGTAAAAATCATGTGATGTGTAAAATGTATACATTATGCATTAAGGGAGATACTAATTTTTCATGGTTACGGACAAAATATTAACATTAAAAAAAATGGAAAAGAATGCTTTCAAAGCAATATTTTTTTTCAATGAAAACAAACACATTTTCTTAGTTTTTGTAAAACAAAATAGTAAAATAAAAAAAAAGCATAAAAAAAAAAAACAAAGCAAAAATAACGCTAAATGGACATAACCAGTTAAAAATCTAAGAAATCTTTACTATCTCTTTTAGTAAGATGATCGGCATCGCTCTTTCACATAAAAATCTAAAAGCACAGAAGATTCCGCCCCTATGAAATGGGAAACCGACACTGAATTGTAATTGTCTAAATTCTAGTCTAGAAAGTTGATTCTTGTCCTCTCGAAACTCGAGGCCAACGAAACCCTTTCTCCGGCCTGCTTGAACAGGAGATCCAAGCAGATGTACATAGATCACAACTTTATTTCCAGTGGCTCGTATCTCAAGGCACAGTGGAGACTCTTCCAATTTCATTCAACGTTCCAAAGTGGCCGTGGGGGTGTCCACTATAGAACGGCTCCTTGAGGAGAAAAACTTTTAAGAAGAGTTATGCTACTAAATTTAATAGTGGCAATAGTTGGAATCTTGTTAAAGAATGGATTTGGTCTGCGATGTTCATGTCTAAATTGAAAAAAAAGAATACTTTTAAAGCCCGAAGCTTATCTAAGGGGAAAAACCGCTTATTACTACTATTTGTCTAAAATTATCTCGGTTTAGCTCCGTTTCTGCTATATATTTTTTTATATGATTGTATTATATCTTATATTATAATGATATGTCATATAATATTTTTAATGAAATGCGATTAAAATAAATAATCAATGTACGGAAACAAAGTGTCTACTTTGGATCAACCGAGAAAAAAAAACAAACACTTATTTTTTTATTCCTCAGATTCATGATGTTTCGTATTTCTGTTGTTATCACCCTTACCTTGTTTGCTGGAGTACAAGGGCAGACAACTAATGATGTATATGATTACATTCCCAAGTCGACTCTGGGGACAAACATTATATATCCATATGAGCAATACAACACAGGTTTCTTTGCCTCGCCATCTGGCCTATTACAGTATCTTCAAGAAGATGATCCACCAGTAGATGTTCCGAGTAATACCCAGAACCCTTCATTTTCTGAATATCCACCGGATAAACCATCCTATCTACAAGCACAACCATCCTATCCACAACCACAACCATCCTATCCACAATTTACGTCATCCTCCCAATATACACCTAGCGTTCCTTACAATCCTCAGGTTCAGCAGCCATCCAATATACAATATGCATCCCCTTCTCAAAATGCATATAATCCACTAACAGCTCCTTACTCTTCAAATCCTAATTATCCACAGGCTGTATCTCCTCCCCAATATGCGTATAACCCCCAAATCTCTACGCCATCTCAATATCAGCAAAGCCCCACCACCAGCCCATATCTATCTACCCCCTCGACTCAGCTCAGCACAATCGCCTCCTACATTATCTCTCAGTGCAGAAGCCCTTCAATGCTCTCCGCCTACAGCGCCAACTACGCCGAAACAGCTTTCAAAGCCGCGTTCGTTAACTGCGTTTTTGAGAGCCTCGCAGCTTATGCCCAAGCCAATGGTTACCCCTCAAGCGGCACTCAAGCTCCAAGCTCCCCAAACACAGGTAGCGAAGGAAACGCCGCTTACAGCAACCAAGGCAGTACAGGTTACGCCCCCAGCAACGCGTATACAACTGCTACTCTAAGTCTTAATCCAGCACCCCCAAGCCAAGCTCAGACCGTTTACAACAGCCCAACTACACCTTATGTGGCTACTAACGCCCCCAGCTACGTTGCGTCGTATCCTACAGTGACAGCAAAACCTTCTCCTAGCCAATCCCAAGCCGTTTACAACAGCCCAGCTACACCTTACGTTGCCTCATATCCTACAGCTACTATTAAACCTAACCCGTCATCTCCAAGCCAACCTCAAGCCCTTTACAACAGTCCAGCTACACCGTATGTCGCCACCAGCGTCTCGGGCTACGCCCCTGCGGTTACAGTTAAACCCAACCCACCATCCCCCAATTATGTACCAAGCAGTTACCAGAATGTTCCAGCTACAGTAAAACCTTATCCACAATCCCCCAGCCAGAGTCAAAACGTCTACAACAATTTAGCTACTCCATACAACGGCGCCACATACCCTGCATCTACAACTAAACCCAGCTACATCCCAAGCAGCTACCAACCAATCAAGACAAGTCAACAACAACCTCCAGCTGTATATGCATATCAACCAGCTGTAAGCCGAAGCTCATATCCAGGTTATTATTCATCCAACTACTATGAAAGGTACAGATAAACAGAGTAGCCGAACACCGACAAAACCGCGTGCACACTTCTATATCATTATCACATCTGTACAGAAGTCTACAAGATAACTTCCAAAAGATTACTTTGGAACTAAAGAACCTAGAACGATGTAATCCAATTAACCCATCTAGAGTTAGTGTATAATAAAAGAGCCCAAGAATGTCCGTGTGTGTTTGTTTTAGACTTTTGATATTTAAATATATTTTTTTCCAGCTATTTCCAAGCTACAGTTACACAAAAACAAAACATAAGCACAAAAATTTAATAAGAAAGATACATTGTATAATCTTTATTTCAGCATATATTAAGTGTAGTTGTATCAATTAGTTTGGATTAGTCATGTAATTAAATTTGTAATAGATCTAGACTAACAACAATAAATATGTGCGATAAGAAATATTTTTACCAATTTTTTTTTTGTTCAGCGCAATTTCATTCTTTTTCAGTACATTATGATTATATCACTTGTCTGGATCAGTTGGGAAAGGGGTGGGAAGAGAAAGAAAGGGATATCTGTGTGAATGTTACTGTGATCGCTTTTTAAATTCATATATATATATATATATATATATATATATATATATATATATATATATATATATATATATATATATATATATATATATATATATATATATAACAAACGGACGACCTGAATTCGAACTCGAGGGCTCGAGCCTACACAGTAACCCTTGAACCAGGAGAGAGCTTACAAAAATAAAAAGTTTTATAGGTGTCTAATGTTAGTGTCGAACTTTAAAGCGGCGACCTATTTCTTTCTTTGGAGTATAAAGGGGGACTAATTGAACTTATACCACCACATCAGTCAAGTACCATTTCTTTCCCTTGAATGATACCAAACCAAAAAAAGAATTACAAATAGTTAATTAACATTTTTTTTTTATTGATTCTTGTGTTGTCAGCTAAAAGAAGTAATTGTGCAAAAGTTGATCAGAAATTGGATGTGGGAGAAATAACGTGTACAAACTTTACGCCAGACAGACAGAGTGAGTTAATATAAGCTTTGTAAAAACAACAATCTTTTATGGATTCACTCCAAAAGACACTATTTATAAAGCAAAAGATTTTTTTATTCTTCCCATGTACACATCAAAGACTAAAATACTAGTATTGTTTCTAATTGATAGCCAGCGACATAATACATTCATGGGAAGGAACACGAGTCATTAAAGGAGTCGTAAATTGCGACATACACGTATGTGTCTGTGTGTGTTTTAAAGAAACTCGATTTTTGTTTTCTTAAGTTCATCAGTGTCTTGTGTTTGGTGGAACAAAAGATCTTTGTGGGCAAGAAGTGAATATATTCAGACATTTTGATTTCAACACAAGATTCAAAATATAATATATAAGATAAAATAAGATTATGAAATGGCGCTAACTAAACTAGGTTCTCTACAAGATAGTAGATCTAAATATTCTATTATCACACTAGTCCGATTAGGTTCTCTGCTACATAGTAGATCTAAATATTCTATTATCACACTAGTCCGATTAAATTCTCTGCTACATAGTAGATCTAAATATTCTATTATCACACTAGTCCGATTAGGTTCTCTGCTACATAGTAGATCTGAATATTCTATTATCACACTAGTTCAATTAGGCTCTCTGCTACATAGTAGATCTGAATATTCTATTATCACACTAGTTCCATTTGGTTCTCTGCTACAAAGTAGATCTAAATATTCTATTATCACACTAGTTCGATTAGGTTCTCTGCTACATAGTAGATCTGAATATTCTATTATCACACTAGTTCAATTAGGCTCTCTGCTACATAGTAGATCTGAATATTCTATTATCACACTAGTTCCATTTGGTTCTCTGCTACAAAGTAGATCTAAATATTCTATTATCACACTAGTTCGATTAGGTTCTCTGCTACATAGTAGATCTAAATATTCTATTATCCCACTAGTTCGATAAGGTTCTCTGCTACATAGTAGATCTCAATATTCTGAAATTGCTTTAGGTTCTCTGCTACATAGTAGATCTAAATATTCTGAAATTGCTTTAGTTTCTCTGCTACATAGTGGATCTAAATATTCTGAAATTGCTTTAGGTTCTCTGCTACATAGTGGATTTAAATATTCTGAAATTGCTTTAGGTTCTCTGCTACATAGTGGATCTAACTATTCTGAAATTGCTTTAGGTTCTCTGCTACATAGTAGATCTAAATATTCTGAAATTGCTTTAGGTTCTCTGCTACATAGTAGATCTAAATATTCTGAAATTGCTTTAGTTTCTCTGCTACATAGTAGATCTAAATATTCTGAAATTGCTTTAGTTTCTCTGCTACATAGTAGATCTAAATATTCTGAAATTGCTTTAGTTTCTCTTGTCCAATGCTAATTTAGACAAACAAACGTTGTAAAAAAAAAATGTGTGTGTGTGTTTGTGTATGCGTGCAAAAATTCTTTTAAAATACGTTTTTTTAAAAAAAAAAAATAAAGCGTAGATGAATTAGTGTGAGATGCTTCTTCATCGTGATCCAAAGTTCCCTTAGAGTCGTGCTAATCTTAAAAAGAATCTAATATCCCCCAGGCCATCATTGAATATTTAATAGCGTATGTTTTTAAACTTTTGTTTGAAGACGACCCACAGTTCACGTGAGTACAATATTGATAAGATTATTACACAGCTCAAACAGATCATCTCTTGAATTCAATGTCACTAAACACAGCATCTAGAGATTTACTTTTCATGGTGTGTTATATTTTCAGTTTAGCAATTAGAATTACATCAATGTCAATAGATACAAATTTTAAAAATATACGTCTTTACCAATTTTCGACGAATAATTAATAATCCGATATGTTTTTAACAAATTAGATTATTAATTAGATCTAGCGAGTATGTACGAGTATTGAGTAGGCCTTTTCAATAAGAGTTAGAGTCAAGTTATGCAACAAATCTATAGCTTAGGGCCTTTAAGAAATATTTAGTATTAACATAATATCTGGACTTAGAAAGGGCTCTATATCTCAAATAGCTTGGGCATTTTCAAGTCTTAAATGCGGCGCGGATAAGAGTCAAGTTGACTTCATAATCGCTCAGTGTGTACGTTTGTTGACATGGCAACATCCCTACCAACGTCTTGATGGTCAACTTTTCCAGTGACAACATAACTTTCGGAAGACTCAAAACCACGGTTTGAAACTCCGAATTCTGGTCCAGACATATCTGAGGCCGAGTCACTGCACATGTTAGTTTCTCTGGTGCCGTTTTTATCTGCCTCATAGCCGGATGTAAATGACGTGTCCGAAAACGTAGGCTGACTTCCGGAAGTAGTAGATTTTTTATTTCGTCTTTTTGGGCGAACTCTAGAACAAAAAAGTTGTACAAAGTGCAGTTGGTAAAGTTACCGATGCGTTTTTTTAGAGTCATATTTAATAAAACTTCAATACATTATCAAAACAAGTAATAGATCTTTGATCTCCATTCCTAATTATGTTACAATAATTACGTAAACATTTTTATTTTTTGGCTAGTAAGAGGATCGAACCCACGACACTCGAGATTAGCGCGACGCTTAGCAACTGAGCTATCCAGCCTTTCTGCCATGTACGCACTTTAAACATATGATTCAATGTATGTTCACTTTAACCTTATATAGTGATAATGTGAATAAAAAACTTGACCCTATGTTTACCTGTACCAGTAACACTCAAGTGCCAAGGTTATCAACGAGAGAGCAGATCCTATGACAATGACTAGAAACACTCCCCCAATGTTTCTGATGCTAATGCCGTCACTCTCATCTTCATCTTTGGAGCACTCCTTGGCGTCTTTCTTCCACCATTTTGATTTGAGCTCTTCCAGAGTACGATTGTTTATTAGTCTCAGAATCCTGATAATACAATTAATAGATCTGATATATTGATTCAATACAAATAAACATACGGACACTAAATAACTATAGTACTCACACTTATCAATTCTGATTTATATGTTGAATATTTGAACATTTGTCTTTTTATAAGTTATTTTGTTTTGGTCAATGAGTCGCCAGTGTACTCCTTATCGCATTGGCTATGGTTGTAGCTAAATTAAAACACAACAGCAGATCTGATGCTTGCGCCTAATACAAATGTTTAAAACCATTTCAACTGTAGACAATTAGGGAAAACTTTTCTTTTTAAAAACACATAATAGATTTTTCAGGAACATTGTTTCGTTTACTCTATTTTTAAGTAAACAATCCTGAGATCTTAGGGACTTCATCTGAAAGCAAACTGATATTGCAAAAGACAATTGCACGAATCCAGAAACTGTTAAGACATCTGCAACTTTGATAAGTTAATGAAACCTATCCTTCTTGATTTATTAAGTCTAAATGTAACGGACAGCCGATATGTAACACAACATATACATCCCCCAAAAAAGTTACTTTTTGATCTTTCAAAATACACAAAGCTTAAAGACGTTTCTGTTTATTTGTATTCTAATGACTAATCTCACATATATACTACATATAGCCACTACAGAATAGATCAATTAAAAGTAATACAAATGAATGATCTCAAACATTTATTAAATGTAACATATTAACATACTTTGCTTAACTAAGAGTATATCTATAATATATAGAGAGACAATTGACTTGACTTACGCATTATTTAATTCATTTTTCATTGGAGAACCTTCTCGTATGGCCAGAGCGTAGGGTTTCCTGGAGAACTCTTCCCCAACCTCCATGACGTCACAGTTGATCAGGGCCTGGTACTTGTTGGTTGTGGCATCCGCTGATTAAACGACACAGTGGGAAATAGAGAGGACTAGATAAAATACTGAAACAGTAATACTATTCACAGCATACTTGTAACTATTGCCATGGTTCCTATTTTTTATTACGATTCCTCAGTTCAGTTTATAAATTCATGGACAAAACCTGGGTAGAACCTGGACACGCATCTCGAAAACGGCTCTAATGATTTTCTTAGAAATATGACAGTTGATGTATATCTTAGGGAAAAGAATTACTATCCATTTAGCAACACTTGAAAAACTTTGATTTGGCTAAAGGACAAGACCATCTTTATCTTGAACCCACTACGTCTACGGATATTTCCGCAAGTAGGCTCCAATCATTAACATGTTTAATAAATTAATAGATGTGCAGAAAAAAAAAATTGCACCGTCTTCTAAGTCTGGCTCATAGACTTATATATATTACTTTTACTAGACATATGTTACCCTCGACCCGTGGGTCTTTATTTGCGCATTACTGTCGATATAGTCACTGAGTCGATATAAGATAAGATAAGATAAGAAGAGTGTGTTTTGTAAACAATTAAACGAAATAATAATGTAATAAGTAAAGCGAATGTGTCAATGTAAAAATAGTGCGAATGAAGCTATAAAATCAAATTAGCTAATAGGCTTAAATCCATTTTTTCAAATTAAAACATTTGCTTGTAGGCCTACATATATTTGATTAAAATTTGAGATGATTAGACTTAATTTTGTATGTTCATCTGTTAAAGTATAAAGTAGATCTTGAGGTAGACATAGATCTAAATCTACGCTAATCTAGAGTTAAAAATTGGCTTTTATAGAGTTCATTCTGTGTTGCGCATGCGTGACCTTTTTTCATGAATGAATATAGGACTATCTCAACACGGTTACGCAGCTTTATTTAGCGAACAGCGAACGAATGTATTAAAAATGCTTTAGAAAAAACACATTTGAATGTTAATTTGATTAAAATATGAAATGAATGGACAATAATTAGTATGTTTATGTGTTAAAGCATAAAACTATCTTTGCGAAAAGAAGTTTTATCATCTTAGAGTTCAATAAGAGTTTTAGACCTAGGCCTAGGAATAGACTCAGTAAAGAGATGTGTTAATCACTGTTAATGTGTAACCATTTGGTAATGTCTAATGAAAGGATGTTCGCCAGGAAATCTGTAGTCACAGAAATCAGGAACTAATTTATGTAAAAAATGCTTTTGAAACACAAAATTGAAGGTTAATTTTATTACATAATGAAATCAATGGATCTTCTTTTGTATTTTCATGTGTCAAAGTAAAAAACTATCTGCGCAAAGTGTATTTCTTAAATTAGATCTAGGTCTAAATCCTTTCGATCTTTTCTCATGTCAACAGTGTAGACATGGCCTAGATCCATAAAATACTATAGCTGTATTAGAGTCGGACAACTTTATTTTTTTTTGAGGGTCTTAAGTTTGTTTTAGGGCTACAATACATACACTACGGTCTAGTACCCAAGGAACATTCCTGCCTAGTTTTATCAAGATTGGTCAAGCGGTTTTGATGTCTATAAGTAACATACATACATACAAACACCTCACATTCTACTTTATAATATAGAAGAAGATATCTAGACTGGACAAGGAGATCTTGTAACACTACAAAAAATGTCGTGAAAAGGTTTTTTAAAAAGTTGAAACAAGGCGTTGTTTTGTAAAGTAGTAAAAAGGAACAAAGTAGTTTTTCAATCCTAACCATGTAATATATAATTTAATTTTTAGGATCTAGATCTAGTAATTGAACATAAAAAATAAGAGTACTATTGTCTCATCATTATTATTTTGCAATTTTTAAAATACATAATCTAGAAAGATTTAGGTAATCAATCTATTTAAATGTACATAAGATGATTAAAATCAACAGACATGAATTATTTCGATCTAGGATTTTTGAAACATTATCTCAATGGAAACTAACAGGAAATGGTTTTGTTTCATATATTTGCTTGAATATATAGTTATGTGATTAATAGCCCAATCTAAAGAAAATCCGAGAAATGATTTTTCCTTATTTCTAAACTTTGAAAACTATAGATCATTACTTTTCTAAGACAGAAAAGATTGATTGGGGCGACTTCCCTTAGAGATTGAAAAAGAGTTACGTAGCTAAAAAAATATATATATTTATGTCTCTGAATAGATCAATAGCGGATAAGAATTTGTTTCCGGTTTCCAGTCTAGATATATTTAATTCTATGGTCTGGCTCTAGCGGATCCAGAACTTTGGAGGGGGGGGGGGCGATTTTTTCCCAAACCCTAATCCTAACGCCCAGTAAACCCTAGCCCTATGCATAAACGTGCGTACAGCACACACACACACACACACATACATACATACATACATACACACATACATACACATATATATATATATATATATATATATATATATATATATATATATATATATATATATGAGAATTTAAAAAGCAGCATTTATCAACCTTCGGCGAAAAACAAAACAGCTGGGGCAGCGCTATAAGGTTCCGTAGTGAGTTTCGGGTTAAAGCCCCGACGACAAAAGCGTTTTCTTGCTTTTCTCACTGCAGAAACGCATTCTCCTGACATGTACAGCTCATAATCAATGGAGTTCGGGGCAAAGCCCCGACGTCAAAAGCGTTTTCTTGCATTCTTCACTGCAGAAACGCATTCTCCTGACTGAAGTACAGATCATTATTCATCAGTGGAGTTCGGGTCGAAGCCCCGACGAAAAAAACTTTTTCTTACATTCTTCAATGCAGAAACGCATTTTCCTGACATCTACAGCTCATTATTCATCAATGGAGCTCGGGGCGAAGCCCCGTCGCCAAAAGCGTTTTCTTGCATTCTTCACTGCAGAAACGCATTCTCCTGACTGAAGTACAGATCATTATTCATCAGTGGAGTTCGGGTCGAAGCCCCGACGCCAAAAGCTTTTTCTTGCATTCTTCAATGCAGAAACATATACTCCTGACATCTACAGCTCATTATTCATCAATGGAGTTCGGGGCGAAGCCCCGTCGCCAAAAGCGTTTTCTTGCATTCTTCATTGCAGAAACGCATTCTCCTGACAACTACAGCTCATTATTCATCAGTGTGGTTCCGACGCCAACAACGTTTTCTTGCATACTTTACAGAAGAAACTCATTATCCAGACCTAAAGCTCATTATTCATACTATTAAAAAAGGACCTTTTGAATAATGTTGTACTTGAAACTTATTCTAATATGAATTAATAGGCCCATAATACAGTGCAAATAAAACCGATTTGTTCCTTGAAAAGATAAGATACCCCACATATTGATATTTTGGCTTTGAGGATCTGTCAGGTTTTTGTGTTTTATTGTACCTATCATAGTTTTATTTCAATGTGTGTTATTGTTATTCTTTTTCTGAACTTGTAATATTTTGGCCCAAGTTCAGCCTGACAAGCACACCATACACATACAGTTTTATTAAATTAATAAACTAAGTGTATAATGTTAAATAACAATAAACATTTATTATAGTGATATATTTACAAATGAACTGATGTATGATGAATGATAATAATAGTATCAATATCCATAAATATAGGTATAATATCTCTAATCCAACATGATATAGTTATTTTCTTTGTGATATATCAATGATCAATTAGTTGAACAATATCATTACCTCAACATATTCAGCATAAGTTGTTCAAACATTCTTTCAACGCAACAACTGGTAATCCACATAGATCTAATCTGTAGATCTAATACTGTTCACTGACAACAACTATAAATGTTTATAGTTCCTACTGTAACATCAGGTCTGACCAAGACAACCCGCAATCTGGAATCTTGAACCTCAGACTCATAAAAAATTCAACTTGAACACCAGACGACTAATTGACATTAGTGAGATGAAGACCTCAGTCCTGTAGACTGTAGACCTAAAGTTGTACTCTCAATAAAGAAAATTGAGACTGGATAAACAAGTCTTGACACCAAGACTTGACACTGAGTCTTACACATAGACTTGACACCAAGCTAAGATCACTACTTAGACTTGACGCCAAAACTTGAAATAGAGTCTTGAACTGAGACTACGACCAAAACTTGTCTCTAAAACCCTATAGAAGATAAAAGAAAGGATTCTTCTAATCATCTAGATCCAGTCTAAATATAGACTTACAAATACGAACGGATTCAAATAGAAAAACTATACCATAAAAAATAAAACTCACCCTAAACAGGGGTCAAGATAATCCAACAAGAAAATGTCCAAGGCAAACGTTAAGGCTATCCAGTAACAATAACCAAGGAGAAATTCAAGAGCTCTCAAAACATGTCTTGCCTCTATACAGCACAAGATGGAGAGACTGTACTTGACGATAAATGACGCAAATCACATACACACACTAACTTTACGTCACTAGAAGTTGTGACAAGCAACAAAAGTTCATTCCCCCAGTCTACACAAGAAATAGTGTAATGACGTCATCAATATAGTGAACAACGCCGCACTATCAAATAGAGAAATAATTCTACTATATAGTTACATAGATAACTGCGACAGGATCGCCGCCGAAAAAAAATTATTTGATAAATAATATTTAATAGAATAGAAGTATAAATTGTTAGTTATAGTCCCAAATATTTTAACTAGAGAAATATCAGATTTAGTAATTTTTTTTTGTTCACAAGCTATGATTCTCCATAAAAATAGTAATGCCCTCCCACTCAGAGGGCTAGAGATGGGAGGGCATTATGTGCAATCGCCCTTCCCCCCCCCCCCCCCAACCCCACCGAATCGGCCAAGATACCAGAAGGGGAGCGACATAATATAAAATTTATATATTAATTGAATTAATTTTGTTCACAAACTATGATTTCTCCATAAAAGTAGGACCGCCCCTCCCCACACTCATCGGTTTTAGGTGGGATGGGCAGTAAAGGTATTCGCCCCCTCCCCTCAATCGGAAAACAGGGAACGACATAATATAAAGATCAGTTAAAATATCAATAACAAGTTTTAACCATATAGATATTTAATTGATTCTGTTAACAAGCTTTGATTTCTACAAATAAATTGGATCGCCCCCCCCCCCCCACTCAAAAGTTTATTTGGGGTAGGGGGGGCTGGATTGATGCCATCGCCCCCTCCCGATCCCACCAAATCGGCCAACATACTAGAGGGGGGGGGCGAAATAATCTAAAAATAGGTTGAAATATATATAATTAGTATATATTATTAACATAAGTAATAAATTCGTATACAAATTGTGTGAATTCTATACTAAAATTCGTCCGCCCCCCCCTGGGGGAGGGGGTTGGCCGAGTGGGGGGGGGCGATCGCCCCTACCGCCCCCACTGGATCCGCCAGTGCTCTATAGGGCCTACCATTAGATTAAAAAAACAAAAACTCCACTAGGATTAATCATGATTTTTTCTTAGATTATGGAGGAATGGGGTGGGATAAAAAATAATGTTCCTTTTTAAAAAATCTAACATTCATTAGTTAATTTGTTATTAAGAGCAAAATAATCGTTCTATAAGCTGTTTCTTTTAGAAACTAGATACTGTGATACCGAATTTTTTATAGGATGTCTGATACAAGCGCTTTATAGAACTAGGGAAAGAATGAAAAAATATGTTTCTCGTATTGTTATAAGGTAATCTTGGAACAGATACCACCACACCCGAGGCCGCTATGTCACGCTCGTATTGTTTAGTTCATACGAACTTCTAGACGTGCATCAAGTCACACAATGACGAAGTGTACGCTCTAGAAGCTCACGTTGTGCTGTGGTGATTACTATTTAAGGATCAGTACTCACCTATAAATGCGAAGTCTTCATTGACCACACGTTTAATGGCTGCCTCGACGTTGACCGGAAATGTGTTTTTGTTCATGGTGTCCCATAGCTTAGTGTACTTGTCGCTCACTGGGTAGTCCCAGACGGCAAGCTGCGCCTTGTCTATGGACCCGATGTTTTCACTTTTCAAGGTCATATTCTTCCAAATCCTATGACATGGGATTAAAATAAGATTGCTTCAAGACTGTGACAGTTAAAGTAAGCCAAGAAAGAGGAAATAAAACGTATTCAGAGAATAGTCACATAGACAAAAGTTATTAAAAGATTAATTAAATATTGAAATTCGGTAAAATGTCATCAATTTTTGGGTAGTAGCTTAGTCAGGACTTACTCATAGAACATACTTTCTATATCTGCCATTCTCCTGAAATAAATCATGGCCATACTCCCGTTTTCAGGGGCGTATTGAACTTTGACCTGTTTTGACAGGTCATCCAGTGACTCAATGGGAGTCTCTAGCCTAGAGACTGTCAAGAAAGCCGCAAGGTTGGCAGTGTAGGTTGCGATGATGATGAAACCAAATAGCCACCAGGTTGCAGCTATTAGCCTACCAGAGAGAGCCTTGGGCGTCTCCCCGCCGCCTAGAAGAAATATTGGATCAAACTTTAAACATTTCAATCACGAAAAGCGATGCGAAAACAGATTCATTTTAAATTCAATAAGTAAAATGGAACAATGTATTTCTTGTAAACAGATCAACATCGTACGCACTGGTCAAATTAAGTATTTTTCTTATAACATGCTTGTAAGTACCATTTGACTTTTTTTTTTCAAAATTCCTTTAATTGCATTTAAGTGCATTTTAATTATTTTCTGTTGTCATGTGCACTTAATTAAGTTGTTAAAAAAAAACAATGATGTCGCTCTGTTCAATACTGTTATGGTGCAAAATTGCTTTGCTAACTATACAAATAGTAATAGCAGTACAAACCGGCTATTCCTTGTTTATCTGGTCCAAGGCTCTTTATTTTTTCTTGGACACTTCCTTTTTTTCGAACGATAATAATAATAGAAAGACCGCAATGAAACGCTCCTCCATTCATTTCCTTGGTTTGTGAATTAGAGTAGCTATTAAGTTGAATTGGAATGTCTCGTTAATTCGAGTATCACATCTTCCCCCATCCCTCCACCCTAATAATTTTTGTATTTACTCGTCCAATGAGAACCTAGTGATAAGCCTGTCTGTCAGCTAGGACCAAGGGAGAACTAGTGATAAGCCAGTCTGTCAGCTAGGACCAAGGTAGTACTAGTGATAAGCCAGTCTGTCAGCTAGGACCAGGAGAGAACTAGTGATAAGCCAATCTATCAGCTAGGACCAAGGGAGAACTAGTGATAAGCTAGTCTGTCAGCTAGGACCAAGCATTTTATATTGGAGGCTGATTAAACGTAATCCTTGAGTTTACCTTGTGGGGTCAAGGACATCATACAAAACCAAATTCCTTCCTTCAGTGTAAATATACGAGGCTCCTCCCCTTCACCTCGCCACTGGGACTTCCGGTTTTGATAACTGGAACATGAAAAATGTTTTTAAATTGTAATTGTTTTTTTTTAGCTTACTCTCAAACTCCACACAAACTCTAATATTATTATGATTGACCAGCCTGGTATGTGTACTAACAGATAAATGTTGTCACTTTTGTCATGACGTTTACTAGACAGTGAGAGTCATTGAGGAGAAACCTTATAAAACGTTTTCAATATTCTTAGAATACAATGTTTTATGCATTTTCTTTTATCTTCCATTCTAGGATAAAAAAAAAATTATCTAAGCCCAGAAAACTCATTTCTGCCTGAAAAGACAAAGAACAACTTCAAGTTAATGTAGAGACTGAAGAATACTGTCTTTTTCTTTTTCTCAACACCTCGGAGTTTTAAATAAATGGCATGTTGATTTTGCATGGACAAATTGGACTGTTATTATTTAGCAACAAAAACAAAATCTGGTCGTAAGATAGAGTTATGTTTATGGGCGCCCGCAGGGGGGGTGCAAAGTGGTGCACTTGCACCCTTCTGGACTCTTAAATAGCCAAATTCTATCCATTGTTTGTTGTTGTTTTTTGTTTTTTTTTGCATCCAATCAATTAAAATCTAAGTAACAACCGAACAAGTAGTGCTCCCAGACTGAAGTGCATTTGTAGTAGACCAGCCTAGGCTTATCGGGAATTGATGGCCGACCATGTACGTGCACCCCTCTAAAAACTGAGTAGCCATGTTTCAGCCAGTTTTTTACACCTTCAAATCAATTCACTTCTGCTAGGAAGCAACTTAACATGTAGTGCTTCCACTGAAATAAAGTTAATAAAGATATGCTATTATTGTAATAAACTAGAATAAGCTAATCTGTAGTTCATGTCGAACCATATTACAGGCTTGCAATCAATATTATATATCACGTTAGTTGTGACGATTTGTTTTCATGTGCACATAATTCTAGTTGTTATATTTAGCAAAGGCCTAGAATATGAGAACAGTTTTGTTGTTGTTATTATTGTTGTTATTGTCAGTTGTCTTTCGATATGATCTATGTGAGAGTTTCTTAGAACAAGATTGAAGAGTGCACGTCACCTTGGTACAAGAAGTTACGTCTTGCGGTTGCGGTCAGTGTTAGCGCTCGATCAAATAGCAGGTGAAACAGGTCCAGCAGTTGACGAGAGAAGAGAGATAAGAAAGTCTGAGTCAAAACGTTGATGTGTACACGACTGGCAGCAACAGGAAACAAAAACATACAACCAGCATCATCATCATCAAGTAACCGTGTTGTCTTTGTAGTTTGGCGGTAGAAACTGCAGATCTCTATGGCACTGAACAGATATGTTTGAGAGTTGGATTTGTTGATGGCGATTGTACTTGAATAGAATTCATTGGTTTTGTCTCTGTTGTTAAGAGAGACGATTTGCCTGTGTCTAACGTCATGGTCAGTGTTGTGATTGTTGTGAACTCCTAGCCTATGACTTTGACATGGATACATTACGTATGCAATACTTCAAGAACACCAGAGATGCATTAGAAATAAGGAATGTTTAATAAAGAAATAGGAATAAATTATAACTGTAGATAACGCCAACAAAAGCTGAATCTCAAAATATACATTAACTATCAGAACTGCCTTATTATGGCTCTTACTATGCTATCACAAAAACTCCGGTCCCCCGTCAACAATAACAAAACTTCAAGCGCTGTAACTCTGTCCCCACCAATGGACCAATGAAATAAATAGTAAAAATAATAAATAAACATAGAATTCTTTATGTCTTACAACCAAGGTTCTATGACGTACCGTTTACAATATTGTATACAAAACACAATCACCACAGTCAGCGAATATATTATGTACATTTTCACATGGACACTATACTCGGCCAAGGCTAATATAGCTGCCCCGTGATAACTAGAACTGTGTTCAGGCATGGATTCGTGAAAAATATCCAAAAGCAGACCTTGTCCTTTGCGCGTCCCACAGACGTTTACTTGTTATTGTTGACCCGAATCACGTTTAAGATATACGTAGGCCTAATGCTGTTGGTGTCATCAAGAAGATTATCTATTTCTTCCGTAATAGTAACAGTCCCAAGCTAGAGCGTTGGTGCTAAATTTACCTCTTTGAGTGAGACACGATGAATTGAGAAATACTAATTCATTCGCGCTTGGTAACAACTTTATGAAGATCTTTGACTGTTTGGCGTATTTTAAAATAACGGCTGTAAGTGAAACCAGACAATCTGTTATGTGTAATCAGGGGCTGCTTCTCATCTGTTTCTGATTTGTCTTTTAATTGTCGTCAATTATTCATCTTTTCTTGAACCAGTTTCCGTGGTGTTGCAGACTGTCCATCTTAGCATAAGTGCCCCTTAACAGTACACCAGCAGTCACATTAATGACATAATCAAAAACCAACTTCATCATGCTGAGAATGCATCTTCAGAAATGTGAGACTACTGGCAGACAAATCTGGTATCTGGTATTGCGCTGGTGCTGCCGAGAATATGCAGTCGACAGACACACCGAGTCAAAACCGCATGTTTGGATTTTGGGAGTTATTACAGAAGACGGTTTTACATTCCGTCTCTTGATTCGTTAGTTTCTTCATTAACGTCTCGCTTTTCGAACAATACTAATGCTCAGTTCAACCTGTTGGTCAACATCCTAAAACGATGCAAGAGCTGCAACGTAAAGAAGAATGTCAGAACTGCCAGGTAAGCGTTCATTGCTGGCTTGTCCATCGCGACGAAAAGCATTTCAATAGTACTGACACTTTTGGCTGCGTTTATACTTTGTTTGATGGACCGTTAGGATGCCCGGGCCGCAAGGATAAACTTACCAACATGTACATTAAATAGTTTGTTCACATGTTAGTTGTTTGTTTTCGTAATTTTATGAAACAAGTATTTACAAAGTTAATATAAGAAGATATAAGTTAATATTTAAAACAACTTCTACGAACCTGAAAGGACTCAATCTGTCAAACACACAAATTAAAACGCTGAACAGGACGAACGCACCAATGATGCACCCCCAGACTTCTTCATCCATAACGCTGAGAAATTTGACCAGTGAGTAGTCCACTTTGGGTTTCTTCATTAGGATGGTCAGTCCCACCAAGTCGTAGTAAGGCACTGTAAAGTCAATCACCGTCTCTCTTTCATTCATGACAGAGATGGGTCCAACGGCAATATCTGCCCTCTAAATAACGAAATGTTTAAAATGAGTACAATTTTTACAAAGCTTATATCAACTTACTCTGTCTGTCTGTCTGTCTTTCTGTGTGTGTGTGGTAAAACGTTTGTACACGTCAATTTAGGTTGCGGTTTTGCACACTTATTTCTTTTACCTGTATAAAATATTTTTAAAAGATCAACCAGTTTGTTAATTATCTATAGGTAATTATTATTATTATTATTTTGGTATCAATCATTGGAAAGAAATTTTACCTGACAGATGTGGTGGTATAAGTTGAATTACTCCCCTTTATACTCTGAGTAATATTTACCCAACTAGCTTTTTCTTTCTCCCCCCCCCCCCCCGCCTCTCACTTTCCAAACTGGTCCAGACAATGGTTATGATCGTAGTGCATTGAGATTTATTATTGTTAGTCTAGATGTATTACAAATTTAATTACAAGACTGATTCAAAATAATTGATACAATCACACTTAATAAGCTTTGTTTTTTTTTAAAGTATTGTTTCTATTTTTCCTGTTCATAATATATTTTCTATATCTGTGGCATTTTACGTCTCGAGAGACGATCTTTTCCCTTTGCAACTTCTTGTGTGACTAAAGAGGCCAATCCTTGATACACAGCTGCGATCGCAGGTTGGGTATATATAATCACCAGGCGCCGTTGCATTTTCACCCTTCTTTCTGCTTCTGTTGTGTATGACATCTGCAATCTTTGACCCTTCCTTTATGCTCTTCCTCCATGAGGATCTATCCAGTGTCACCTCTTCCCAGTTGCCCGTGTCGATTTTGAAGAGCTTCATGTCGCGTTTGCATACATCGTATAACGTAAAAGTGGGCGACCAGCGGCTCTCCTGCCTTCTATTAGATCGCCATACAGGATGTCCTGTGGAAGTCGACCTACTGGCAAATTACGAACGTGGCCAAGGCAGCCAAGCGGATGTCCTGGCACCCTGCTCTTTGTAGCACTTCCTCATTGGTTATCTTATCTTGCCACCTAATTTTAAAGATCCGCCTTAGGCATCGGAGGTGGAAAACATTCAGCTTTTTTTCCTGCCATGAGTAAGTTGACCTTGTTTCACTTCCGTACAGCAAGGTGCTCAACACACAGGTTTGGTAGACTAGGGCTTTAGTACTGCTAGTCAGCAATATATTGTCCCAGACTCTTTTCTGCAGCCGTGACATGGTGGCCATTGCCTTGGCTATCCTGTTGTTTATGTCTTTATCCACTAGAGTGTTGTTGGATATGATGGAGCCAAGGTAACAAAAGTGATCAACAGTTTCTAGTGGTTGGCCATTAATGCTTACTTGAGGTGCAGTGTTTGTGTTTTGGACAAGTATCTTAGTCTTGCTTTGACTGATGTTTAAGCCAAACTTCTGGCAAGATAGTTTGTCAACCAAGCACTGTAGCTGAATATCAGAATCAGCCACAATAGCTGCATCATCAGCAGACAGGAGTTCCCTGACGAGTAGCTTCCTAACCTTGGTTTTTGCCCGCAGCCTTGATACATTAAATAGTTTTCCAAAGGATCTTGTATGGAGAAACACACCTTCGTTTATGTCGTTGTACGCATAATGCAGTAGACAGGAGAAGAATATGCCAAATAGAGTAGGTGCGAGCACACATCCCTGCTTGACACCACTGCAAACCTCAAAAGGTGCTGATTGGGCTCCATTGATTTGACAGTGCATTTAGTTTCCTCGTGAAAACACTTAATGAACTGCAGTAGTTTGAGAGGGCAACCTATTTTCCTCAGGAGTTTGAAAAGGCCACTTCTGCTGACCATGTCAAAAGCTTTAGTCAGATCAACAAAAACGATATAAAGGGGTCTGTCTCTCTCTCTGAATTTCTCCTGCAGTAGTCGTAGAGAAGATATCATGTCTATAGAGGATCTACCACTCCTGAATCCACACTGAGACTCTGGGTAGACTCTAGAAGCTATCACTTGCAGCCTGGATAGTGCCACTCTAGCAAAGATCTTGCCCACTATACTGAGGAGAGAGATACCCCTGTAATTGTTGCAGTCACTCCGATCCCCTTTGTTCTTGTATATTGTGACTATAGTTGCGTCACGCATGTCCTGTGGGGCATGACCTGTTTCCCAACAGCGGCAGAGGAGAATATAGAGTTCAGGGAGCAGGAGTGATTCGTTGACTTTCACTACTTCCACTGGGATACCATCACTCCCAGGAGATTTTCTATTTTTTATGCAGTTAATTGCTTTTTTTAAGGTCACTAAGGCTCGGAAGATCATCTAGGCATTCCAGTACTGGAAGATCTGGTAGAGAAGCCAGGGCGACATCGTCTACTGTATTCTGTGTGGCATAGACTTCGAGGTAGTGTTCTGTCCATCGTTCTAGCTGCTTGGTTTGATCTGTAATTTTTTCTCCTGATTTGGATAGAAGGGGGGCAGGCTTCGACACTGTTGGGCCCAGGGCCGCTTTAATGCCATCAAATAGAGCTTTGCTATTTCCTGAGTGGAGACTGTCTTGGATTCTGTTTCAGGTATCCCTCCAAAAGTTGTTAGCACATTTTCTAGCCATTTGTTTCGCCTCTTTATTAGCACTTTTGAAGGCCACCAAAGATCTTGGACTTGGCTTTGTCTTGTGAGCGAGGTGTGGAGATCGCTTTTTCTCGATGCAAGGTTCCATATGTGCTAGATTCGCCTCAAACCAGTTTACATTTTTGTGTTTTTGAGGCCCAAAGGCGGTGATTGCCGAACTGTAGATTACATCTCTTAATTTCTCCCATCTGATAGAGATGTCTTCTTCATCACTTAACGAGGGGATTGAACTGTTCAGGAGCTCGCCAAAGAGTGCACACTTCTCTGGGTCACCTACATGGTTGACGTTAATTCGCCTAGTTCTGGGTTGAGTGGAAGTATAAGCTTTCTTGAGAAGTAGTTTGATTTTGCTTAGCACTAGTGAATGGTCTGAGTTGCAGTCCGCACTATGGTATGAACGGGTGTGGATGACACTTTTCAGATCCATCCTTCGGGTAATGCAGAGGTCAAGCTGGTGCCACCTTTTTGAGCGTGGGTGCTGCCAAGAGACTTTATGGCGTTCCTTGCCAGAGAAGAATGTATTTGTTACACACAGTTCATGAGAGCTACAGAACTCGAGTAGCCTTTGGCCATTGTCATTGATTTTGCCAACACCATGAGGTCCCAAGCATTGTGGCCATGCATCATTTCCATCACCAACACGGGCATTAAAGTCTCCATTTATATAGAGATGCTCGGATTTTGGAATACTTTTAATTACGTCCTCTAGAACATCGCGATGCAGGGGATGAGACTGTTTCTTATTGCGAAGCCGACGCCATGTATTCTAGGGCTTTGTTTTGGTTTTCCTTGCCAGTAGAATGTATAGTTGCTTTCTGTAAGAGATCCACTGTCTGCCATTCTGGTTTCTTGCAGGCAGGCCACATCAATGTTTAGTCTGCTGAGTTCTCTGTCGATGATAGCTGTTTGACGCATGTCGATGACGAGTTCAGGGTAAGTATTGATACCAGGACACATTGTCCGTATGTTCCAGCTTGCTAAACGCATTAATGTTGAGGGTTTTCTTTTGGTTGTATTTGCAGGTGCGGGTGAGCAGCTTGCTTTTTTATTTTGTCTTAGCACCAAGCACCCAGTGGTGCGGCAAGCTGTGGCGGGATAGCACTTTATTGTCCGAGGGCTGCTCGGCTTAAGGCAGGCAGTAGCTATCCATGAGGCTAAAAAGCCCCTCCTAACGTCAAGAGTGGTCCCTGGCGTTCCAGCTTACGCCATTCAGCTAGGAACTTATCACCTGTAACTACCATTCTCCGTGTTTTTCCAAAGACATTACTGTCAGAGATGGAGTGACCTCTCCATTGCTGCGAGTGATGGGCTGCCCACACGTCAGCACACGCCTCACTTCCATACTGACCGGGTCCAAAGGGATGGCGAGCCATCACAATTTGGGGACTTGTGGCTGCAGAAGTTTGCCAGAGAGCAGTAGTCTTACTACTGTCCCCCCGCCTACGGGGCTCCAGGACCGGATTTTCTGTTAGAATTTACTCCCTTAGCCTTAGACCTTACAGGGACACACACACAAGGCAGTGCGGCTTTTGACCTATAGCTAGGGGGTTGGTTTTCTATATAGTAACGCATAAACCTAGTGAAAAAACAAAATATACTCTTTATAAAGTTTTCATTTAATGCGAATTAAAAAAATATACACTTTATTCAGCAACGCTTTAATTTTGTGCCTAAACGAATGTATATTCCTTATGAACAAAGCATTATCTTTCCCTCAAGCCAGTGTGAAGTCACTAGATCTAGAGTTGATTACTATGTGCAGGCTTCCCATCCATGATAATAAAATACATACATGGCGAAGTTATTTCAAAGAAAGTCATATGATTGTTTTCCTACAAATACCAAGAGTACATAAATAACTAAAATTAAACTTAAAAGCAGAGATAAAATACAACTTTACAAAATGCACATTTAGAGTTCTAAAATACTTCGTTACCCCATCAATTAGCTCTCTAATCGCCCCTGACCACTGTCCAGTGTCGTCCACAGAGCCCACTTGATCAGTGTCGTATATGGAATAGTCAAAGTCCACCAACTCAGCTATCTTCTCGAGCAAATCAATACAGAAGCCTGAGTACTCGATCGAGGCAGAATCATTGGTACTTTTGTAAACAAAGGGTGGGATCTGAGGAGAGAAGTGAGTGGGGGTGGGGGAGTTCAACTGATTCTGAATGTCAATGTAACATGGAACTTAATGTCGGGAAAGAAACAAGTTTTCTAGAAATATTAACACTAAAAGTGATTGTTTGATTTTCATTGTCATTTCCTCTGGTAATGGAAGTTAAGTTCACTAATGTGCCAGCTCATGTCAATGCACGTGTGCAGGCAGTATGTTAATACATGTTTCATTAAACCTAAGGGTAAGTGATGCCAGCAGCAATCTAGATTTTCATGAACTTTTATTGTGGTTGGCCTGTATCAGTCGTAGAGCAACTATGATTCATCTCGTGGAACACTTTTTCAGGTGACTGAAGAGCTCTGTTCTGGAAAGATATTCCCGTACACATACAACGCAGAGTTAGGCGGCATTTGGTTTGGTGCTAAAGGAACCTGCTACATTTTTTTTGGCTCGGTTTCTGAGCTGATAGTTACAGGTCAGGACGGTTGCTTAATTATTAAGACTAGGTCATCTTAAATTATCAGTATTTAGATTTAGTTCTTATGTCAACATTTCTAAAAATGTACGTTGTTTATCTGTTCAATTATATATATATATATATATATATATATATATATATATATATATATATATATATTAAAATAAAAAAGTCGCAAGCAGGAGTTAGATTCCGTTGCTAGACAAAGGAAAAGTACGTCTGCTAAGTTTCTGTCAACAAAATTATGTCTTGTTTTATAGGCTAGGGATGAGATGATGAATGTAACATAACTTTTCATGTGTTCACTTTTAATTCCGGTTTTTTTTTTTTTTCAATATAGGATCTAGGTAGGTCTTTATGGGCATTTCTCGAAATATAAAGGTTAGCCATTTCTAGTTTTTACAAACCTCAATGACCTGCGGATTTAAGTTTTGAGCTTTTGGAAGGAATACGTTATTTTCAGAACTTAGGAAGTAGGTATGAACACACACACACACACACTGAAACACTTACACACACACAACCCTGTACAGACTTATCAGAAGCTTACGCCTGGTATTGTCACAACCCTGTACAGGTTTATCAGAAACTTACGCCTGGTATTGTCACAACCCTGTAGTGCCTTCTCAGCTGTACTTTGAGGAGACTTGGTACTGACATTTTCAGGTGCCCAGTCTGTGTCCATTCGGCTATCTGGACCTTGCTCTTCTGTATGCCCTGCTCAAACAAGACTTCGCTCACAGTTAAGGACAGGTTGTACTTCAGAACACCATCCCTGGGTTTCCATGACAACGCACCGAAAACACCTGAAACTGAACTCTGAAACGTCAACAGAACCTTTTGGAAAACAACCCCAATCAAAAACTGTCAACATTTTATTTAAAATTATTGTGCCGCTGAACCAAATGGATACTTGACATACAGCTCAGAAACGAACCCTGGGTAAATTGATCATCTATCTAACAAAATTGTGGCCTATTTGATCAGTACTGGTGAATTTATGATAAAATAGAGAGATCTGAGGGAGGTCTATTACATAGTCTGTGCTAAATACAAGTCTTCTTTTCCTGTTCTATGGAGGAACAAATAAGTAACGGCACTGCGCCAGCCAACGACGTAGTCTTATTTACCAACTCGATGTCCGCTCTAGAGGCTCTTTAAGGGCTTTGTGAAGGTGTGAGAAAGGTGACGACCTCCTCGCGATCGGGGAGCGTCTTCTACGATTCGGTGTGAACGTTACCTTTGTCGTCCATTGTGGTGTGGTTGGCCACGACATGACCGACCACCTCGCAAAAACCGCCGTCAAGACGGCACACGTACGTGATGAACCGTGCACATACCAAAGTGTAAGATCCCTGGCCGAGAAATGACTGTTGGCGCTTTGGTACGATGGCTAAGATTCTTCGGATAAGGGCCGAGAGCTCCACAGGGCAATGAGTAGACCAGACAAAAAGAATGCGTGGTGGCAACTTAATCGTGCAGACCATCCAAGCCCAGTTCCGAGTCGGTCACTGTTCATTAGGTGCTTACTTCGGACGGTTTCGAGACAACTACGACACAAGGTGTCCCCACTGCATGGAGGACGTAGAGACAATCAACCACATTCTGTATGAATGCCGAGTTCTGCATGAAAGACGATCGGGACAAGGATTCGATAGAGAGAGAACTAGTACATGTGCGACGTGTACGGGGACAAGGTGACCTTAAAAACACACTGCTCGCTTCCTTTCACGTGCTTTAAGGGAGTAGTTCTCAGAGTGGTTCGCTACCAATGGGGTTTCTGATTCGGATCAATGTTAAACAAAATGATCAAATACATAGAGAGATTAAGTTTTTTATTATCCAAGAATTGAACACCAAATAACAGAAGGGTAAGAGTTCCTAGATTTCCTATATCTTTACCCACAGTGACGTATGCAAATAATTGGAAGAATACATCCTGATTATTGCATGGTACTTTACAGTAACTTTGTAAGATACCCCGGACAATGAGCCTACACAGGAATGTATATTTGGCTGGGTTAACGTTAGATTATGTCAGACAGGCCGCGTTTTGGAAACATTTTGTATATTTGGTTTTATTGTACATAAGAATTTTAAGTGTAATTTAGAGCTTGATAAAAATATTTTTGTCTTGAGTTAGATCTCAGTCATGCACATACATATACAGAGAGAGAGAAAGAGAGAGAGAGAGAAAGAGTGAGAAAAAAAGAGAGAAAAAGAAAGAGAGAAAGAGAGAGAGAGAAAGAGAGAGAGGGAAAGAGAGAGAACATGGGAGAGATAAAGAGTGAAAGAGAGAACTGATTGGCTCGTTGAGAAAACAACAACAATAAAAGTATCTTTGCAATCATTGTATAGATCTAAAATTTGATGAGATTGGTATAAATTTAATTAGATTTAAGTTTTTAAAGATTGTATTATCGCTAACCTGAGTTACAGCACTGACTAGCGCCTGGCTTTGAATCACGTGGTCTGGATTTGACGTCTGTGTCTCGTTGTTGCAGTCCAGGTCTTTCAAAGTGTCTACTTCAATGCCCAGTTTAGTCAGGGAATCTACAGCGTCGATGACCAGCCTAGCCACGTCGTAGACATATGCTTCGTCCACCTTATGATGACAATAGAATCTTTATCCTCAACAACACAAACGAATCTGACACAAGAACATTTTGTTGAAGAAATATTTTGTGTGACTGAGTCATTGTGTGATTTGTCCACAAAAGTACTCAAGCTTCCCTACTCTTATAGAGTGCAGGGCGTTGGAATGACGGAGAGTGGAGTGATGGTTCCCGGCCCCAAACCCTGGATCAGCCAGTAGTATGGTTAAAAAATATATTTATTTATTAAGGATATATTCATAAACCATGGAATGGGTGCCTAGTTCTGTGGAATGCGGTATGGACTGTCGTTTGGGGATAACGATGGTCTCGGGTTCGAAACCTGTGCGGTGCCATCCCCGTCATCCAGCAGAAGGTTTGGGCTAGGCTATGATTTTCTTCAATTCTTAATGAGCATCAGAAACATATAAAAAAAAAAAATAACGCCACAAAACCAGCTTAACAGACGGACATTTGTCCATGTGGACCCCTTTTTAATGTGACTCATGTCCGATAATTTTAATGGAAATACTATACGTACATTAGAAAACTATGTAATAAACCTCCAATAAGATTAGGTTTTATAAAGATTGCGTTTGTATTTGGCTATAGGAAAAAGAGAAATGAGACGTTTTGAAACATAACATTATTCTATAATTGTACAGCATTATTATTATATTATTATGAATGCCTTCAGTGTTTTGTTTAACCAAGATACCTCTATCAGGTTCTACCCAGTTTTTACTAAACATATCTCGCCTATAGAATGTTGTTTTTTTTCATGTTGTTTTTCCTGCACAAATAAAAGACTATCAACTGCCACGCCTAGGGGAGAGCTTGATCAATAGAATCAATGGTGTGTATACAAACCATGGGAGATAATAGAGAGTTCCGACTACCTTGATTTTGTCCGTTTCCAGTTCAGCGTCGATACGAGATGTGCGCATGAATTCGATAAATTGTAGCTGTGCGTCGGTCGACTGTTTAGCCGTCATTAGCAGCAGTCTGAGATTCGCTTGACACGAAGGACAATTGAGTTTGGCGTCCTAGTGAAAAGTAAAAAGCCTATTTAAAATAAAGTTCACAGTAGTCAGTGAAGCGACAGCAGTATTCGTGTCCCATGCAGGGTAACAATATTCCATCTCGAAGCTAACTTTAAAAGTAGTAGTACTAAAACGTGTTAATAACCCAAATAATGATCTCGAGTATTCTAAACATGTCCACGAAATACCCTTAGGGAGAATTGGAATCCCAATCAAAACAAATAATACAATATCTCTGGGCATAATTCACAACTTTTCAGAATCGTATTAAGTGATTAAGATCATATCTACTGCCAAAGAGATTAAGATTTAAACCATATCAACTTCCAAAGATGTTCACATTTAAACCATATCTACTGCCAAATGGGTTCACATTAAGACTATATCTACACCAACCCTAACTCTAACCCCTAACCCCAAATCATTATGCACAGTTAGAAGCCTACTAAACTGTGAAAGATTGATGCATCTAGCAATGAAATCGTAAAGGTGACGATAGTTACTATTTGAATGTTGTGGTAGGTTGTTTAGCTTCAAACTCATTGGGCTAACCCAGAAATGTAGATAGCATACCTTGGTTAGAACAAATATATTCGGGTCAAAGTTGATTATTCTTTTTCTTGTTAGCTGTGGAGGGCGAAATCAAAAGTTGTACAACATTAAGGTTAGCAAGAAATGACATTCTTTATTTTATACTTATTATACTCTTAGAACATAGAATTTAAAAAAAAATAAAGTTCCACATTCAGACCTAGTGATCTATGGGGCAGATGATATAAGGGTCATTTGTTTCTATGGTACACGGCTAACGAGGGTGTCATGTGGCCAGCACAGCGACCAACCGCCTTTACTTTCCCCTACTATTGTCAGGTACCAATTAGAGCTGGGTGGATACCGATAGTAAAATCCCAGTCTTCACCAGGATTTGAATCGGGGACTCCCAATGTGAGCCCGGAATGTATCATGCAATGAGAATTGTTATTCAGACAGTTGTTCGTCATCCACACTTCAACTGTAGACAACTGATCAAATTTAATTAGAGTATTTGAGTTTACTACCCAATCAAGTCACTGACGCCGGGGTTACCGCTCATTGATAAGGGCTGCATGATCTAAAAATACCAGTACAATTAAGTTCAGCTATAGGACGAGACTTTTAGCCACTTCGATCAGACAAGATCAAATGAAGAAAAAAAGACAAGGCTGTGACTTTATAATCCCTTATAACGCCTACACTTTTTACATAGTTTATATCATCTCACTCTGTTTGCCTGTGTGTCTGTCTGGTTAAAATTTTGAACACGTTATTTCTCCCACACCCATTCTCGAATCAAGTTGAACATTTCCACAATTATTTATTGTACCTAACAAAACACAAATAAAATAAATATTAACCAATTAGTCAATTTATTATTGGTAATTAATTATTTTGTTTGATATTGAAAAGGACAATAATTTCTACATTATTTGGGCATATAGTTGTACATGTAGAGTTCTTCCCCTCAAAGAAACTTTGTTTTTTTAAATTATTGTTATATTTTGCCTTTTCTTTTATATTAAACTTCAATAGCATAAAAAGAACACAAGAAATGTGTATGAGATGAGAGGTGTAACAAAAGACGAGTTAGTGAATCAGCTGACAGGTGTCAGGAAAACGAGTTAGTGAATCAACTGACAGGTGTCAGGAGGGATGAGCAGCTGACTTACAAGACTTAGAAAGTTCTGGACGTTAAACCTATCCGCGATGACCATCACTGTTTTTATATTGATCTTGATCATGGTATCGATCTGCTGTTCCGTCTGGCTAGCGTTGTTAGACAATGGTAGGTAGATGTGAGGTACGGGAACATTGGTCAGTACACGTCTTGGTGTGTTTTGAATGTCTGGCAGGAGTTAAACAAAAAAGTATAAGCAAATACAAAGAATGACTAGTGTCAGTAGAGCATTGACATCTTTGCAATCCATTAAGTGCTTCACTCGTATCATTTAGAGGTTGCATTACAACTGTAGCGATATTTTAATGCTTTAACAACAAAACCTGTTCAGTACACTAAGGTCCAATCTCTTTTAAGGACATGTAGGGAAGGGAGAGGAGGAATATATCTAATAAAAGATTTCTGTGCCGACTTTAAGCTGCCTTCAACTCAAATCGAGTCATATCTCGAATTTAAAAAAATCTAGTTTACATCGAGACTCAAGCTCTTACAGACTAAGGTTGCCCATTGGGTTTATCTTTGTCAGTCATACACTACACACCACCGTCAATCTGGCAGCAAAAAGAAATAGCCATGTTTTTCTACATCCACTTTCGCTCTTTAAAATAAAACAATTTTATAAAAGAGTGTCAAGATATCATTAGAAATATATTTTTTAACTAAATGCCTACTTTAAAAAGAATTTTTCATTTATAAACAAGAAAAAACTTTGAATTTTTTAATTATTTTATTTTTAAAACATTAAATTATTTCTTAATTCATCTATAATATTTTAAGATAAAACATAAATAGAATCCTCATAGTTTAGTTAAAAAAGTTTAGGAAATAATAATTTTTTTTTACCAAAGGTTTCATCATAGAATAAAGCTATACTGTTCAATTGTTCCTTTTCTGCTATGTCCACTACTATTTGTAGCATCTGGTAGCTGACGGGTTCAATAGCCACATGAGTTCCGTTGCTCTCAAGCCTAGTAAGCAAATAAGAACAAAATATCGTCATAGATCAATGTTTCTTTTATATATAATAAAGATGCGATATTTAGAGTCTATATAAAGATTTTTATATAAATATTAACCATTGAATCAATACTTTCATACTTGACTACAGAAAAAATGATAATTACATCATTGCCAAAATCTCCTGAAGATACGGTCGCGAACAGTGTTCGAATTGGGACCACAGTGACGACAGTCCTGAGCGCGAACCACACAACCAAATTGTACTTGTCGTTAGAGTGGAGACTAGGCCTATTTTATGAAAAACAAACTTATTGTCCTTCTACGTACCACGTGCCATATTAATCCCTTACAGCACGGTCCAGGTATCTGGCAAGTTTCTGTAGGGTTCGCTTGTCTCCGTACAGAGCGAGACCCCCGCATGCATCAATTCTATCCATTTCAAGACGTCGTATCTTCGATTGTATCTTTCGACCAGGCAGCATCCAAGACACATCTCGTGATATCATCAATAAGATCTCAAGTTCTGCATAAATTGGAGTCATGCTAAATGTCTTTCTAGAGACTTTATAGAGTTGTGTCCTTTGTACAATGCTGAAATACTGAAATTAATAATATGTATGTTGTTATGCTGTATTAATATATATAGTTCGTCCATCGTGGTTCGATGATGACCACTTTTGTCATTCAGAGGGGGCTGAGGGTTTTGCACTGGGGTTTTGTGCCTCCTCATGTGTCTGGTGAGACCAATGTGAGCCCGGAATGTTCGGCTGCACAGTGGGCAGGTTATTCCAGCTGGAGCTAGTGTCATTGAACTTGCTTTTCTCCTCTCCTCCATAGTAATACATTAAATATGAAGTGATCACTACTTCTGACACCACCTAACGGAGGAAATTCTCCCGTCGCCTCAGCGTGGCACCTCCGTGGAAACGTCCGCCCGTGGAGAGGAATGGCTAAGTACGTGAGCTAACATGACTCCCAGTGAGCTACCACAGATATGCTCTAGTGAGTGTACCTGCACGTGGTGGAGATGTGAGACATGGCTCCCAGTGAGCTACCACTGTATGTTCTAGCGAGTGTACCTGTACGTGGTGGAGATGTGAGAAAGGCTTGCTAACCAGCTCGAAACTAATTGCTTCGTTCCCCAACGGGGGCCTTACAGGCGGTGATGGTCCCCCCACGGGTGCAGTGGCACTTTATAGGCAGATGGAGCCCCCCGTGGGCTCGACCTCCGGCCTCGCACGAGACGGGGGAACTCGTGTCGTTGGCTCAAATGACCGTGTCCTACGACCAGACGGATGTGATTAAATCATCATCTAGTCGCAGGGAGACTCCAGACAGTGGGGTCGGTGAAGAGCCGATTCCTCATTCTGGCCAGTGGATAAAATCCTTTCCCGGGTCACATGGTTCATAAAAGGGATGCGGTCATCTCGAACCATAAGTGGACATCTATAGGACACCACCTAACGGCTTGCGTCATCTACATTTCTGGATGAACGCACGACATCAAAGGTTCTCACACGTAGAGAAGAACGATCCTAGACACAGATCTGGTCAACTTGATAGGACATACCAATTACCTGTCAGCCATATAAAAGTGGTAAGAGTTATCCACCAAAAGGACATATGCCACATTTAGGTCCTGGCACAAAGCACGAAGCAAGGGCGACAATTTTGGTGGAGACAGGTCAATAAGTCCAGACATCCCCGTGGCCAATAAATCACACACTGAATTTTAAAAAAAAAGAAAAACATTTAAAAATTCATTTTTAAAAAGACAATACCTCCATTATACAAGTTAAATCGGCAGAAGTGAAGAATTAGCATATGCTTTTATATTCTGTCATCTAGAATATTCTAGATATTTATATGATATATAATTATAAAATATGTGAATTATGTTAATCACAATACAGACCCACGCACACAATTTACTTTGTTTTAGACCAGGGCTGGCGAACCTTTTTTCAGTCCGAGTGCCAATTAATTTCAATTTAAAAACAATGAAGATTATTGCGTGCTAAGCAGGTCTACTAGTGACACCGCTATATAAAAGAAGTGCTACAGCCAGTAAGTCAACTGCATGTATAAAAACAGCTTAGTAACAATATTACTTGTTTTTTCAATTTTATTATCCTGATTAACAGATTTGAAGTCTTAGGGCAGGTCAATCAATGCGACCTTTGCTGTTGTGTGGTAGACGATAACAGTTTGATATCTGGTGTAACCGTGTATTCTTTAAGTTACACACTCCGCACTTAATTCATCGGTCAAGCAATTTCTGGCATCTGATTTAATATAATTCATTGTAGAAAATAAAGATTTGTATGAGTAAGTAGACGAGAAAATTGACAGAATGGATGTAGCTACTTTTATCAGAGAATTGAAAGTTTTAGGCAGGTCATTCCAAACTCGAAGAATCTCATTTTCTGCTGTTAGAGGTTCTAATGATCCATTAAACCGTTCACGTTCAATTAATTCAAGTCGTATTCGTAAGACAATCAATTTCTGTCTCCACATTGCGCTGGACTGAAACTCAACAAGTTGCATTTCAAAGTCGTGTAATCCCATCCAAGAAAACATGGTCAAATCAACAATGTCGAATCCAGAGTTTCAAAATCTACTGTATCTGGATATTTTATAAATTTGGAGGTGTACTCGAATTTTTGAAATTGTTCAAAACGCAGTGAAAATTGTTCAGCAGTTGTGTCAATTATCTCTAAAAACAATCTTTACTGATAATCTTTGCCGGTAGTATCATGAACTTTTAAATCATCATAAAATTTCTTCAGTTTGTTAAAATATTTTAATTCTTCTTTCTCTATGTCACGTTTGTAAATCTTCAACTTTTTCTCAAATGCTGTCAAGATGTCAAATGCCTGATCGACAGATTTTCCGAAACCTTGCAACTTCGTATTAAGTTCATTTAAATGGGATGAAAAATCGGTAAAAAAAACATTAGTCTGATAAGCCAGTCCACATTTGTCAATTCTGAGTAATTTTGTTTGTTATCATCCGTAAAGATTCAAATTTCATCATGGCATTCCACAAACCGTTCCGGAACGTGACCTCGGCTTAGCCAACGTATGTTGTTGTACATTAATAAGCCAGAGTCACTGGACTGAACTTCATTTAGCAGCTGTTCAATTTTCTCTTATTCAAAGCACGGGCAGTAATGAAGTTTACGGTTTTTGTTACACATTTCATAATGTCTTCAAGTTCCTTTAAGCCGTTGTTTGAACATAAGGCTTGTTGGTGCACAATGCAGTGAAAAGTGATGAGTGGGTGTGTCCAACATGTCATGTGAACAAAGTAACGAAACCTGCATCTTTCCCAGTCATACTTGGAGCACCATCAGGTGTAACAGAAACTGTCCCAGTCATACTTGGAGCACCAACAGGTGTAACAGAAACTGTCCCAGTCATACTTGGAGCACCATCAGGTGTAACAGAAACTATTTTAGTTGAGATCTACACCTGCATCTCTGAGTTCAGTCACAACAGTTTGACATATACCTGCACCTGTTGTTGTCGTTGGTAAAGTTGCTAATTTTATTATTTCTTTGTGTATTTAATTTCCTTTGCTATAATTGCCAATGATGGCCAGTCTAGCGGACGATGTCACATCAGTACTTTCATCAAGGCAAATAGACTAGGCTTGACATGCATTAATATCCTTCTTTACTTGTTCTTGAATATTAACGTACAATTTCATAACTCTCGCTTTAACCGTGTTTCGGCTTATTGGCAAATCCTTTATTCTCTGAATGACTTTATTCTTGTTTTGAAAGTCTTCAAACAAATAAGACGTACATTCTAACATTGCTGCCTTGATATAATCACCGTCACTTAAAGGTTTTCCATGCTTAGCTATAATTTTTGAAACTTTAAAACTTGCAGCCAATAAGTTAGAAGAACTTTTAACAAAGTTTACAAAAGAACTGGATTGTGAAATCGCTTTTTTTTTTAAACTCACGCGATATATGTTCTTTTGGCTCATCCTC